>OY757013.1:38121049-39516049 GCA_963580285.1 Lucinisca nassula
GCGTCTTCGCCATATGAACGAGTGCCGAATATTTCACAATACAAAGTCAATAACCTTTTTAATATATACCCGAAAATTCAACTGTCTACTAGAATTCAGGATTGCCTGACGTAAAATCAGATTATATATGTTTATGTGGTTTGAAATGGAAAATAATGAAGGTCGTTAAGTGTCTCCCTACACGTTGAAAACCCATGCCCAACGGCGCCAAAGTGAAGACGACGTTAACGTTGGTTGAGGTGACGTCATTAAAACATTTACGCTTCCATACACAGGACGCCATTTTTTCCAAAGCGTCGGTTATATTTCTTTCAAAATACTCCAGATTTCTTAGAAGAAAGTGTTGAAAATCTAAACAGATTGCAGGACGGTCATATTTGACAGCATAAAATGCGCTTTATGCCCTTTGTCAGCACCTATATTAGTTTTGTTTTACGTTCTTTCAGTCGATACGCACGACAAAATGGCTGCCGATTTTTAGTATCGAAATGGACAAATTTGAAAGTAGTTCTATTGTGAACGTGACTGCTTATCTACGGGCAATATGAACTTGACTACGGGCAATATGGAAAAATATTGACCGGTAACTTCTGAAGAAAGTAAACGGGACATTTTCTGGGTATATAATAAGTGATCGTACCGACTGAATTTCTGCCAGAAAATCATTATGTCAGCCGATAAAATCTTAGAGTCGTTTGCGTACATGTACCTTTTTGTGAATGTTCAGTAACTTCTGGTAGCGTCACGAAAACACGCCTATATAACTTTGACCCACTTGAACCCCACTTTTATACAGTAAAACTGGGGTTTCCGGGGGTATACCTTATTTTTCATATTTCTGCTCTATAGATTGTGGGTACTCGTTAGAACCGCCTCGAGAAAAATATCACGATTTTTCATCATAAAATTTTTCATTTTTTTTTCGGCGATAAAGGTGGCAATGTGTTTGTATCGGCGTGTTTGCGTAATGGCGTCTCATTTCATGGTCTTGATTCTTTTCTCAAGTTCTGTGGTCAAGCATTCAAGTCTCTTAGGCGTACAAGAGGTTCGATGTGTTACGGGCACCCATGAGTATATATGTGCCCCGCCAAGCGAATTTGTGTCTTCGAGCATTCCGTCATGACAAATTTTAACTGCGCATGCCCAGCCATTCAGAGGGGCAAGGGATATGGCTTTCTGTCTGAAGGTTCCTCTTGATTCACTGCGTGTATGAGCGAGCAGCGAATGTTCTGGCGAGACTGCGCGGATGCACAGGCTCGCCTGAACCTTCGCTGCTCGCATAGGCGATAAGTACCAAAATCGTTTGACGGGGCCCATTTGTAGTAATAAGAAAAAACATCACACATTTTCATTAGAAAAGTAACCATTTAAGAGATTTGATTAAATCTACTCTGTCGCACGCATGTGTTAGTGTAATATACCGGTATTTCTTATGGGGAAAATTCTGACCTCTTATCGATCATAAAATTTTAACAGTCCTCAGTGGGTTCGACGATTTTGATTATTTATAAGTCGGCCTCGGTAGGTTAGGCAGATGCGCGCCTACCACATGAAAACACACCTATATAATTTTGACCCCATTAAACAGAAGTGGAGGCAAAACTCAGGAATCGATACAATTAACCCACAGCTCCTATCATGAGACACCAAAGGGAAAGAAACACAAACATGAAACAACAGACCCTAATGGCAACATCAATAGCGGATAGCCAAAAGGACAGTAACTTTCCAGCAAAATGGTCAACTGACTATCCAAAACAAAGTAATATAAGCGACATAAACACCCAAAGACAAAGAATTTGTTAAGTCCGCATGAAGGCCTCCTAACTGTTCAGTGCAACATCCCCATGTTTTTATATAGTAAAACTGAGGTTAAGAGGGGTACATGCATATATTATTTCTATTATTTCTGCTCAAAAGCATAGAGTGTGGGTTCTCACAATCCATGTTTTTAGCAGAAATAAGAAAATATCAGATTTTATTTTACCTGAAAATGTTCATTTTTGGTGGTAAAATTTTCAATATATTTGAATGGGCATGTTTTCTTAATGAGCTGGTGATCAGGAGACTTGTAGGGATAGGCATCATTCTATCTTGGATCTTTTCTGGAGTCATAGTTTACAGATAATTGCAGCTTGTAGATTCGTACACTCGGCGGTTCTAGTCCTCTCCTGCATTTAGCATGGTAATTAAGATGTGATTAGTCACACCAGCAATCAATTAAGGACTTCTGACGGTCATTTTCAGTGTGCGTTCGCGCGAGTGCGTTGCAGACGATTTTTCCGCCAACCGTAGCAGCATTCAAAGTCATTCTTCTAGCCACAGCCTATCTAATTACCAAATGGTGAGAAGATAACCATAGTTTATATTTCTGGTACTCACATATGTGCATGTTTACATTTCGCACCAATCTTTCAGGCGTCTAATCCGCGGCGTGGAAGCATGTTGGGGAGAATACACGCGGAGGAAAAGGGATAACTGTTCTAGTGAGGGTTACTCACTAGAAAATGTCTATATAAAAAGGATTTTTTCCCTTTCCTCAACGAGTCCAATAAATTCAATAATACATGCACACTCGTATGTCACAGGGATGTGTTAGATTATTGTTATTACAGATAAGTATTGTATTCTGTATATGCGGCTGTTATCTAAGATACCTTCATGCGGAACAATTTGTTAGTTTTTGAGTTTAATGGCTCAGCGAACACTTTTTAGGTCATGTCGAGCCGGAAATTATACATATCCATCGGAGTCTAATTGTTGGTTTTCTTTTGCCCCAGCATTTCAGTGTTTTCTTGCTATCGAGTCATCACCGGTGTTTCATCTCTGTGACTGTTTGATATTTTGTGTTCACGGAGATGTACTGATGAGGTAGGAAGCCATCACGCTGACTGAACTAATAATTTGTTTAAATCGCGACGACGGAAGTAAAGGCGAGGATTGTGGCCACACAAAATCGATTAAAGCCCCCACCCCCACCCCTCCTCTTATCCACTAGGCCACGGAAGTCCGTCGAAAAATGCACTATGTCCAACGGGTATGTTTTCGTAACGAATGGCTCTGTTTACCTTGAGTATTTTTTTTACTATTTTACTATCACCTTCTGAAGAGGAAGGATTAATTTAACCCTTTTCTTGCTGAATATTCATTTAAGCCACACCCATTTCTGTCTATCAACCAATCAAATTTCTTGATGTAATTCATTGCTACAAATTCATAAACTGAATGCCAAACAGTGTAGATCCTGATCAGATGGCTTCTTCAGAAGCCATCTGATCTGGATCTATACTGTTTGCAAAGATAGGGGTTGTCGTGAACAGCAAGATAAGGGTTAATGTACTATTGGCCCCGACGGGGGAAAACACTCGCTAAAACACGTCTATATAAATTTCACCCTGTTGGGCCTCACTTTTATTCAGTAAAACTGGGGTTTACATGGGTAAACCGTATTTTCTTATTTCTGCTCTAATTATAGATTGTGGGTACTCGTTAGAACGGCCTCATCAAGGTGGTTCTAACGTGTACCCACAACCTACATTTTGAGCAGAAATAAGAAAAATCGAGGCGGTTCTAACGAGACCCACAATCTATATTTGAGAGCAGAAATAAAAAAAAATAACACAGTTTTTCATCCTAAAATTTTCGTGTTTTTTTTTTTTTTTTTTTTTTTCGGAAATAAAATTTACAAAGTATTTGTAAAGACTTGTGTTTTTTTTTTGTTTTTTTTTTTTTTTTTGTAATGTGTCTAACCTGTCTTCGGGGTTTGCAACGAATTAGTGAAGGCAATAAATCAGAAATCGATGCAATTAACCTAAACCTCCCATAAGACACGCCAAAATGGAAGGAACACGAACATTCAATAACTAGACCTTACATTATGATAACACACCCGTGTGACATAGTGCATTTTTCACATCTCCAAATTGGCTACTTTTCTGATCAAAATCCGTGATATTTTTCTTATAAATGCTCAAAACATAGGTTTTGGGTGCTCGTTAGAACCGTCTCTTTGAGGCGGTTCTAACGAGTACCCACAACCAATGTCTTGGAGCAGAAATAAGAAAAATAATGTATACCCCGTAAACCCCAGTTTTCTCTATATAAAGTGGGGTTTAGGGGGTCTTCATTTCGCGGACTTGTGTACGTGATGTAAGCGAAACATCAATAGGACCAAAAGGACACTTACTTTCCCACAAAATGGCCAATTGGCTATCCAAAACATCCACACACTCAAAGACAAACCACTACAAAAATAAACCGCGACAGAAGAACCGCATTGGGAAGCCTCATCGGTTACATTGTACAAAGAAAAGCAAAAGTTTTGAAATCTGGGTTTACAGAAACTAGATATTCCACGAGTAACCTAATAAAGGGATTCGAATAACTGCACGCCATAATCGGTAGAGACCTATAATATTTTCTACTGACCTACTACAGGGTGGGGGTGGGGGGACAACCTATGTCAGGGCAGTGACATCATAACCATTCGTAGGTTTGCCGGCATTTACTACACAAAAGGCATTTGTCACAACAAGTAGGCACAGTCGGTGAATTCGGTCATAAAAGAATCAAACATACTGAAATCTGTCTCAGAAATGGGGCCTTTTTTAAATAATTCGACACAAGCTTATTTGGCAATGATGTCGGAACTATCATTGTTTTCAGCGCCGAATCAAATAGTGTGGTCAAACTATCGAAGCCTTTTCAATGTTTCTAGGTGGAATTAGCTCGCTGATGGGATGCAAATATTTTTCGTTACCAGCTGAAGTATGTTTTCTGAAGACGCGTAATGTACATATCTAGTTAGAAGGCTTTTATTTACCCTATTTACACCGATATGGCCGCTTCTGAAATGGGTACGACAGCTCTGCTATGACGTAGGTTGTCACCCCTGTACTACGTCTCGGGCTTTGCTGATTTGAATGGTCCGTTGGAATAATTGCGCACTGCTACTGTGTTTGCCTCTTAGTCTAGAAAATACTTTCTAAAGCTAAAATTTACTATTTATTTGCAGATTATCATACAGAATGAAAAGTGCTGAGAAACTTTCATTCGAGCGTCCATGTTGGTTCCTACGTTTCTGTGGCGCGGTGACGTCAGAAACTTTGCACTCTTTGATGTCATGTTATACTACTTTTGCGCACCATGGCTCTGAATCCCATTTAACATGCCACACTGTCTGTTGTCTTTTTTGCATAAATAAGCCAAATCATTGCAAAACCCCTTGGTGGTTTTCAATTGCGGTATTAACAAAATACATGAAAAGTGTTAATCGGTTCGCCGCGACAATTTTATAGGGGCTCGCTGAAGTTCCCCCACCACCCTATAACATTGTCTAAGGCTCACGGATAATATTTTATACCTGAAGATACTAGCCATCACGAAAACACGCCTTTATACATGTAACTTTGACCCCTTGAACCCCACTTTTACATGGTAAAACTGGGGTTTTCAGGAGTAAACCGTATTTTTCTCATTTCAGCTCTAAAATATAGATTGTGGGTACTCGTTAGAACCTCCTCCATGAGGCGATTCAAACGAGTTCCCGCAATCTATATTATGAGCAGAAATAAGAAAAATAACACAATTTTTCACCGTAAATTTTCGTTTTTCTTTTTTCGGCGGTAAAATTTATAATGCATTTGTATAGGCGTGTTTTCATAACGCCTGTATTTAGTATATCCAAACAGCAAACACAAACGTGCTGATCAGATTCCGCGTGTGCACAGCTGATCCGCATTACGATAATACACCCGTGCGGCATAGTGCATTTTTCACATCTCCAAAATGACTATTTTACTGATGAAAACCCGTGATATTTTTCTTATAAATACTGCAAACATAGGTTGTGGGTACTCGTTAGAACCGCCTCATTGAGGCGGTTCTAACGAGCACCCACAGCCTATGTCTTGGGGTAAAAATAAGAAAAATAAGGTATACCCCCGTAAACCCCAGTTTTCTCTATACAAAATGGGGTGTAAAGGGGTATTCATTTCACGGACTTGTTCACGTGATGGGTTGTTTGATTTTCCTGTCTTTGATGAGTTAGGAAGCCTTCATGCGGACTGAGTAAAATATTTGTCTAAATCGCGACGGAAGTAAGGGCGAGGATTGTGGCCGCGTAAAGTCGATTTAACCCAACTTCCGCCTTCCCCGCACCCCCACCCCCTCCCCCAAGTGGAATTCGTATCACTGACCGTTCCAAGTCCTGTTATCTTTTTGTTATGGCGGTTCTTCAGTCTCGGTTTTGTGTGTTGCTTATTTATTTTTTTTATTTTTTTTTTTTTTTTTTTTGGATAGCCAGATGGTCATTTTATGAGAAAGTATCTGTGTCCTTTTGGCTTTCGGCTATTGATTTTTCCATTAGGATCTAGTTATTTTCATGTCTGTGTTTCTTTCCCTTTGGTGTCTCTGATGGGAGCTGTGGGTTAATTGTATAGATTCCTGATCATTGCCTTCACTTCTATTTTTCTTGCTCCGGAAGCATTTAAGAAAAGGTCACGTCTATAAGTCACAATCCTGGAATTAACCGGAACGCTTCCTTCATCACACGCTCTCGTGCTTACAAAACAAACATGTATTCTGGCACTGCCCTCCCATAATACAGTACGTCTACTTTTCTTTCAAAAACAACTTGGATGCCAACTTTTTTTCCATTAAGTTTATACTACAATGTGAAACGAATGAAAATTTAAGTATATGTACATTTTTCCTGATTTTTCGTTTCGTTAGTATCAAGTCGTAGTCATAGTGAAAGATTGGTAGTTTTGTTTAAGTTCATTAATATAACATACCAGTGCGACACAGTGCATTTTTTCATATCTCCAAAATGGCTACTTTTCTACAGAAAACAAGATGTGTTTGTGAAACACTGATGCCCCCGGACAGCGCCAATGTTAATGTTTTAAAAATTTTTGAAAAAAATAGGTCAAAGGTCAAGTTCAAGGTCACGAGATCAAAAATTATGGTACCACTGGAAAGGTCTTGTGATAAGGTATACACATGTGAAATATGAAAGCTCTATCTATTACCATTCAAAAGTTATGCCCAATGTTAAAGTTTTTGCAGACGGACAAACGGACAAACAGACAAACAGACAAACAGACAAACGGACAAACAGACGGACAGACCAAAAACTATATGCCCCCGAATCTCTTAGATTCCGGGGGCATAAAAAGTGATATTTTTCTTATTTATACTGCAAACATAGGTTGTGGGTGCTCGCGAAAACCGCCTCAATGAGGCGATTCTAACGAGTACCTACAACTTGCCTATGTATTGGAGCAGAAATAAGAAAAATTATGGATATCCCCGTCAACCCCATTTTTTTTTCGTTATAAAATGGGGTTTAGGGGAGGGGGTGTTCATTTCACGGACTTGTTCACATGATGTTGAAACTGAAGTGAACATTATGAATCTTTGGCTGCTATACACTTCCATATCATTACGATAACTGACCCGTACGATATAGTGCATTTTTTACACCTCCAAAATGGCTACTTTTCTGCTGAAAATCCTTGATATTTTTCTTATAAATGCTCAGAACATAGGTTGTGTGTGCTCGTTAGAACCGCCACATTGAGGCGGTTCTAACGAGTACCCACAACCTATGTCTTGGAGCAGAAATAAGAAAAATAATGAAGACCCCCGTAAACCCCAGTTTTCTCTATATAAACTGGAGTTTAGGGGGGTCTTCATTTCACGGACTTGTTCACGTGATGTTTTGTTTGTTTGTTTGTATTGGAATTTCACGGCCAAGCCAAAACTTTTTAGGTCATTTTTGAGCTGGTTAGTTTACCTATCCACACTTTTCTTGGGGAAGCTTATACGTAAGCGGTTAAACAGTAAAGTGCACATTCTTTCACCAGAAACAGACAGCTGCCCATCTTGAATCAGCGGAAAGGGGAGAATGACCGTAGAAAAGAATTCATGATCAATCTCCACAAAAAAAAAATGTTGCCGACCCGGCAGGTATCGAACCCGCGTTCTCCTGAACACCTGTCACACGCGCACCCGACTGAGCTGCCGAGGCTGGCTTACGTCCATATTAAATGTCACACTAATACAAGAGGGACCAGAGGGCCTTGAATCGCTCACCTGAGTATCAGTGTCTCTAGTGCATTCTTGGCCCAAGGGCTATAATTCGAATAAACTTGGTAGCAGTCCACTAGATAAGGCTTCAGACCAAATATCAAAGACCTGGGCCTTCTGGTTTCAGAAAAGAATATTTTTAAAGGATTTCCCTATGTAAGTTATATGTAAAACCAGCGGGCCCTGGCGCGTGGGCATTTTTGGCGCCAGGACTATAATATGACCAATCTCAGCAGAGGTTCACTAGTTGAAGCTTCACACCCGATATCAAAGACCTGGGCCTCCTGGTTTCGGACAAGAAGAGTTTTAAAGGTTTTTCCTATAAATGCTTTTGTAAATTTGTTTGTTTGATTTGAGGTTTAACGTCCCCGTCAACACTGTAAAGGTCATTTTGGAGACGTTGCTTCCAATTTTGGTGGACTTTTACCCGACATTGAGATGAAATGACATCTCAAGCCCTGTCGCCCAATGAAACCAATAGGGTTTATTAGCATGGAAGGTCCGACTCGCACCGCGGTTCCTGGACAGGCTTAGATCCTCTAAGCGGTTTACCAGTACTAGTGTGCGGGCCGGATTCAGCTCTGCGTGGAAGCATCATGCAGCCCATATATTTCTTCAAGCCCCTATGGGCGGGGGCCGATGCCTATGTGAAAAAACTAGTGGGTCCCAGCGCAGGGACATTTTTTGCCCAAAGGCTATAATTTGAACAATCTTGGTAGAGGTCCATTAGATGAAGCTTCATACCAAATATCAAAGACCTGGGCCTGGCAGTTTCAGAGAAGATATTCTAAAGATTTTCACTATATAAGCCTAAAACTAGAGGGCCCCGAGGCGGGGGCATTTTTGGCCCAAGGCCTGTAATGTGAACAATCTTGGTAGGGGTCCACTAGATGAAGCTTCATACCAAATAGCAAAGACCTTGGCCTTGTGGTTTCAGAGATTTTAAAAGAAATTCCCTATATAAGCCCATGTAAAACCAAAGGGCCCTGGAGCGGGGGTATTTTTGGCCCCAGCACTATAATTTGAACAATCTTGGTAGGGGTCCACTAGATGAAGCTTCATACCAAATATCAAAGATCTGGGTCTTTCAGTTTCAGAGAAAAAGATTTTTAAAGATGTTCCCTATATAAGCCCATGTAAAACAAAAGGGCCACGGAGCGGGGGCATTTTTGGCCCCAGCATTATATTTTGTAAAAATCTTGGTAGGGGCCCACTAGATGAAGCTTCAAACCAAATATCAAAGATCTGGCCTTGCGGTTTCAGAGAAGAAGATTTTTAAAGATTTTCCATATATTAACCCACATAAAACCAAAGGGCCCCGGGGCGGGGGCATTTTTGGCCCCAGCACTATAAGTTGTACAATCTTGGTAGGGGTCCACTAGATGAAGCTTCATACCAAATATCAAAGATCTGGGACTTGCGGTTTCAGAGAAGAAGCTTTTTAAAGAGTTTCCCTATGTAAGCCCATGTAAAACCAAAGGGCCCCGGAGCGGGGGCATTTTTGGCCCTAGCACTATATTTTGAACAATCTTGGTAGGGGTCCACTAGATGAAGCTTCATACCAAATATCAAAGATCTGGGCCTTGCGGTTTCAGAGAAGATTTTTAAAGATTTTCCATATATAAGCCCTTATAAAACCAAAAGGGCCCCGGAGCGGGGGCATTTTTGGCCCCAGCACAATAATTTGAACAATCTTGGTAGGGTCCACTAGATGAAGCTTCATTTTTTTTTTTTTTTTTTTTTTTGGTTTGGGTTTTACGGCCCTTTCAAGATTATTTCACTCATATCGAGCCGATCGTTAATCAGAGGTGGTCGAAAACCGGAGTACCCGGAGAAAAACCACCTGACCTTCCGTTGCAGAACTTGGCGTCTCACACCTGGCCCGAGTGAGGCTCGAACCTACGGCGGTGAGAGACCTAATGACTAAGAGATGAAGCTTCATACCAAATATCAAAGATCTGGGCGTTGCGGTTTCAGAGAAGAAGATTTTTAAAGATTTTCCCATACAAGAGGCTCAATGAGCCTAACCGCTCACCTGAGGAACAATTTAGTTCGCTGTTCGTCTCATGGTCTTTGAGCACAATTTTTTTTAAAGTTCTTCCTAATGGGACACGGCATTGTCAATTTGGACCCTAGGGCATGTTTGGTATGATTAATGTAGGAGACCACTTGACATTGCTACATGCTTAATATATAAGCTCTGGGCCTAGTGGTTTCAGAGAAGATTTTTTTTTTTTAATTTTCGTCCCATTGTAAGTCTGTGGGAGGTATATGTTGCCATGGCAACACCAGTTTCAATCTGAATTGCCCCCAAACATACTGCACCTTCTCTCCCAACCGGATAATGCTTCTCAGGAAATTTAATCATGATTGGCCAAGTGGCTTTAAAGATATACTTATTTCAAAATGTGAACGGACGCCGGACCATTGGCATACTAATACCTCATATGAGCCTCGGCTCAAGTGAGTTAACAATACTAGCGGTTTCAGAAAAGAAGATTTTTTAAGTTTTTTTCCATTATAAGTCTCAGGGGGCTAAGGGGCCCCAGGGTGTGGCCAGTTTAGATCCAAGGGGCATGATTGGCACAGTTTATGTAGGGGACCACTTGACATTGCTACATGCTTAATATGTAAGCACTGGACCTAGTGGTTTCAGAGAAGAAGATTTTTACAGTTTTTCTTCCATTATAAGTCTATGGGGGCTAAGGGGCCGGGGCGTGGCCAGTTTTGATAACAGGGGCATGATTGGCACAATTTATGTAGAGGACAACTTGACATTGCTACATGCTTAATATGTAAGCTCTGTGCCTAGCGGTTACAGAGAAGAAGATTTTTTAAGCTTTTATTTCCACTATAAGTCTATGGAGATTAAGGGACCCCGGGGCGTGGCCAGTTTAGACCCCAGGGGCATGATTGGTACAATTTATGTAGAGGACCACTTGACATTGCTACATGCTTAATATGTAAGCTCTGTGCCTAGCAGTTTCAGAGAAGAAGATTTTTAAGCTTTTTTTTCCGTTATAAGTCTATGGGGGCTAAGGGGCCCCAGGGGGTGGCTAGTTTAGATCCCGGGGGCATGATTGGTACAATTTATGTAGGGGACCACTTGACATTGCTACATGCTTAATATGTAAGCTCTGGGCCTAGTGGTTTCAGAGAAGAAGATTTTTTTTTTTTACCTTTTTTCCATTATAAGTCTATTGGGGGTAAGGGGCCCCGGGGCGTGGCCAGTTTAGACCCCAGTGGCATGATTGGCACAATTTATGTAGGGGACCACTTGACATTGCTACATGCTTCATGTATTAGCTCTGGGCCTAATGGAGAAGAAGATTTTTTTAGCATTTTTTCCATTATAAGTCTATGGGGGCTAAGGGGCCCCGGGGCGTGGCCAGCTTACACCCCAGGGGCATGATTGGCACAATTTATGTAGAGGGCAACTTGACATTGCTACATGCTTAATATGTAAGCTCTGTGCCGAGCGGTTTCAGAGAAGAAGATTTTTTAAGCTTTTAATTCTATGGGGGTTAAGGGACCCCGGGGCGTGGCTAGTTTAGACCCCATGGGCATGATCGGCACAATTTATGTAGGGGACCACTTGACATTGCTACATGCTTCATATGTGAGCTCTGGGCCAATTGGTTTCAGAGAAGAAGATTTTTAAGTGTTTCCCATTGTAAGTCTATGGGAGCTATATGTTGCCATGGCAACAAGGGTTTCCATCTGATCTGCCCCAAAACATAATGAATCTTTTATCCCAACCTGATAATGCTTCTCATGAAATTGAATCATGATTGGCCAACTTGCTTTAAAGATATACTTGGTTGAAAATGTGAACGGACGACGGACGACGGACGCCGGGTCATTGGCATACTAATACCTCACATGAGCCTTCGGCTCAGGTGAGCTTACAACAGACACCTGACCACTTTCCAATCCTGTGGGTGTGCTAACTGTATATTCACCATATTTGCATTATTTGCTTGCTCCCAGCTTGCACATTGTCCAAATTGGAAAAACAGGTAACCAGACCCCCCTGACCTTTCAAGGTCAGGTCTGGCTACCTGTTTTTCCAACACTGACAACCTTCAGACTAGGAACCAGCGGATAATGCAAATAAGGTGAATAAGTGAAAAGCAACACGTGAACTGAAATGAACACTCTTGCTGCATCCTCATTAACCCATATATGACACTGGAATGTGATTGATTTCCAATTAAAGGTGTGTCAAGTTAGTATTGTATGTGGTAAAGTTTACGAAAATGTACGAACTTTAAGCAAACAGCAGACGCCGCTTTCTGCGGCGTCTGATCTCGGTCTTCACTTTTAGCCAATGTCATATAAATGGGACGCTAGGGGCGTATGGGCTACACGTGAACTGTAATCTATATCTATTACAATACACCGTGCAAAGATAGAAAAATAAAAATATGGATGATTTATTTTTATCATATTTCAACGCCTTCTTGCATTTTGTAATCACCACATTTAATTAGTTTGATCTTATTAGAAAAAGAACTAATTTAGAATGCCGCATCCATTTTATGTGGGTTTAGTAATTTTCATTTTATTTATATGTCATAGATTGTTTGTTGCAGTAATATAACTCCTGGTAGGCAGAAGTTATACAGTCCTGCAGTGTTCGGAGTTCATCACGCAAACATACCTATATAATTTTGACCCGCCTTAAACTACAGTTTTATACAGTAAAACGGGAGTACCCATCATTTATCTTACTTTTGCTCAAAACGTAGATTGTGGCACTCGTTAGATCAGGATTTTTTTTTTATCTGAAAATTTCATTTTTGGCGGTAAAATTCCCAGTGTATTTGAAAAGGCGTGTATTCCTTATTTTATCGGCCAGGTCAGTATACAATATAACGGTCATGGCCAGCCGGTCAGATTACCTAAGCACCCAATTCCTGGGCAGGCTTATACATAAGCGCTTACACATATGGTCATTTCAGTGCACATTCTTTCGTCGGAAACTGACAGCTCTCTTTTTGAATCAGCGGAAGGGAAATAGGGCCATAGAAAATATTATCTAATAATGAATCTGTCATGAAATAATGTTGCCAGCCCGGCGGGTAACGAACCCACGACCCCCTGTTCACCAGTAAGACGCGCATCCGACACAGCTGCCGAGAGCGGCAAAGACTGAGAAAGATGCAATGATATATCCAAGCCAGGTTTACACTTTAGAGGGTACGGTCCTCGAAAATGTGGATTCCATTAAATACGCTGTGTCCATCTCACATGACTTGAGATGGAATACTCAAATTAGCAACATGTGTATTAAGGCTAATAGATCACTTGGTTTCTTGAGGCGGCGAAATCTTTATCAATGTGCCAAGGATGTAAAAGACCAAGTCTCTTGGAATATGGCAGTTGTGTCTTAGACCCCCATTGAATAGTCCTCCCGGAAGAAATTGAAAAAAGTTCAGAATATGGCAACTAGATTTGTTACGAGCAATTACAACTTTGAAACTGGAAATATGAATGGCATACTGAAGCACTGAGGATGGGAGTTTCTAAATAAAAGGAGGAGAGACAGTAGGCGTATACATTCGAGCAAAGGTCTAAAGGGTGCTGCCAATATTCCAACAGATGACCTCATCCCATAAATTAGGAGCGACAGAAAGCATCACCTTTTGGCATTTCAGAGCTGCCATCTACAAGGGATTCCTCTTCCCACAGACAATTAGAGATTGGAATGCCCTTCCAGATACGGTTATTTCATCCAAAGAAGGTGCAAAGGGTAATATAGCTACCTTTTGGCGAGAGCTAGGGACTAAATTACCTTTGTTTGTTTGTTTGTTTGTTTGTTTGTTTTAAGGTTTAACGTCCCCGTCAACACTGTATATGTCATTTTGGAGACGTTGCTTCAAATGTTGTGTGACTTTTACCCGACATTGAGATGAAATGACATCTCAGGCCCTGTCGCCCACTGAACCAATAGGGTTGATAAGCATCGCTTGGCCTGGGCAGGCGTAGATCCTCTAATCGGTTTACCAGTAATCGTGTGCGGTCGGATTCAGCTCTGCGTGGAAGCATCATGCAGCCCATTTATTTTTCAAGCCCCGATGGGCGGGGGCCAGACTAACTTACCCTTTTCACAAGTCCTGGTCAATGAATGTAATTTGACGTGTCGCCAGTAACGATTCAGATTCAGTTTTCATATTATTATCGCGCCTCCTCTAATGATGGCACGAAAGTGATTTATATTACATGCATAATGAAGAAAATTGCATCACGATTTCTCAATGAATCACAAAAAAACACCTCTAGCCTAGTTTTCTAAGAAGACGGTCCTACTTTTCCAATGCCATCGTGATATTTAGACGCGAGAAAATTAAATTCACGTCGATGTCAACTACGTCTCATCAGATGTCAACATCGCTCTGAATGCATGGAAATATGTACATTCCCGGTGTAAATTCAAATGTAAAGTAGAAGTAAAACAAAGATCAGGAATCGATACAATTAACTTACTCCACCCATCAATGACACCAAAGGGAAAGAAACACAGACATGAAGCGACGAGACCTAAATGGAAACCTAAACAAAGAATTGCCATAAGGACAGTTATTTTCCCATAAAATGGCCAAATGGCCATTCAAAATAAAAAGACACAAGTGATACACACAGTAAGTAGTAACAAACAACAACATAAATAAACCGCCACAGAAGAACCGCCTTGGAACGGTCAGTGGAAAGAATTCCACTGGGGGGCTTAAATCGATTTGACATGGCCATAATCCTCGCCCTTACCTCTGACGCGGTATACACTGATTTTGTTTAGTCCGCATGAAGGCTTCCTAACTCATCAGTGTAACATCTCCGAGAACATACAAATAAAAAAACTACAGAGATGAAACAAGGTTGAGGAATCGACAGCATACAACAACAGAATTGCTGGAGCAAAAGAAAACCAACAGTTAGACTTCGAGGGGTAAACCTGTTTGTTTGTTTGTTTGTTTGTATTGGAGTTTAACGGCCCAGTCAAAACTATTTTAGGTCATTTTTGGGCCGGTCAGTTTATCTATACACATTTTTCCTGGGCAGGCTTATACGTAAGCGGTTAACCAGTACCGTGCACATTCTTTCATCAGAAACTGACAACTGCCTTTCTTTAATCAGCGGAAAAGACAGAATGACCGCAGTTTTGTCGACCAGGCAGGTATCGAATCCACATCCTCCTGATCACCAGTTAGACGCGCATCCGACTGAGCTACTGAGGCCGACAATGTAAACCTGTAGAAATAGTGTAGTTTATACTTCATTGAACGCATCCAGACACATGATTTTCAGTGACGTCTAGTGACTTAGTCTAAAACATGGTTCTCTGCGGGCGTTGTTAACGTCAACGTTGTTCCTGTTTTTGCAGAAAAACAGCATGTAAATGTTTTTCAGCTTTAAAAGCTTGCCATATAAGCATTTTTGCGCCTAGTGATGAGGGGCAAAGAATGTAAATATAAAACATAAACTTATTTTTTCTGCTTTTCATGAAAGTATGAACGACAGTGGATTGCTAGCAAAGTTCGGGGTTCATTTACTTTTCACGCGACACACTGCGTTCATACTTTCATGAACAGCAGAAAAATAAAATTTAAACTTTCTTAAATAACCACTGAATGAGGCGTAAGTTTGGCTACTGTACTATCTCATTTTCAATTGGTTTATCCCTATTATAATAATTATTATAGTTCTTCTTTGTTTAATTCAGTTCAACAGAAAGAGCTTTCAAGATGGCGTCTATATAGTTTTTGTTTCAGTCAGCTTACACTGTATGTGTCACTGGGCTGTATAGTAATTCCCATTCTAAGGAATACTTACCTTATCTGATTCTTACGGTAATGCTTTGTACGTCTGCGTAGGTTGGTAACCCGTTCGAGAAAATTAAATAGAGGATCTTACATGAGTGTTTATGTATTATTGAATTTATTAAACGAGTCGAGGAAAAGGAATAAAATGCGAGGCTTGGCCGAACATTTTATCCCTTTTCCTCAACGAGTTTAAAATATTCAATAATATATGAGCACGAATGCAAGATTCTACTTATCATATTGCATCTAAAGCGCATTTTATTCACGATTGTTTACAAAAATGTCAATATTCCGCCGTTAGTAAACGAGACGTTGTTAAGGACGTCGTACATGTAACGTTACGGGACGTATGTGGCTAATTTGCATACTTAATCCACTAGTGGATTATCGAAAATATTACATGGCGTTATTAAACTCTCAGACGCGACGTCATATGATAAAAGTTGATCTACTGGTTAGTTAATTGTTCCCTCTTATAGCAAAACACGTCTGCCTTTCCTAGAACCTGGGACGTGAGATGAAGCGCAGTAGCATTCGGCCCCGAGGCTTAACCAGTCAGAATCCTTCAGATGGTTCCCATTCTTCTAGAACCCGGCTGGACCATGAACACTGCAGTCATCAGTCCCCAATGAGCGACAACGGGCCACATCGTCCTGGTGGTGTTACTACGTGCCGATGACTACACTCCCCACATTTTATCTACGGTTTTGTGGATAACCCATGTTCGCATCCATAAATTTCAAGTCGGTTCAATTGGAGTTAAGTTTCTCATTTACTCATATGTTCTGATTATTTGATTTAAGGTTTAACGTCCCCGTTAACAATGCACATGCCATTTTGGAGGCGTTGCTTCCAATTATATTTGAGATGAAATAATATCTCCAGCCCTGCCGCCCGATGAAAAAGATAGGGTTTCTATGCATGGACGGTATAACTCGCACCACGCTGCCTGGACAAGCTTAGATCCTCTATGCGATAGACCAGTACTCATGTGCGGTCAGTTGTAAGCTCTGCTTGGAAGCATCATGCAGCTCCCCCGTTTCTTCAAGCCGCGACTGAGTACTCCAGTCTAGGTATCTGATACCTGGGCGAGTCACCTCAGTTGTAGATTCAGGAATCTGTAGGGAAACCTCTCTAATAGTTCTCTTCACCAAAAATGCCTTCTTGTCATAGAAAAGCCGCTTGGCATTCCCAGGACTACCAAGGTTAGGGCAATTCTCTAAGTCCTAACCCGCACCTTGGCCACATCGTCCGCTGTCATGCCTATCTGAGTCGGAGTAGAAGGCTTGTTACCGCCAAACTTATAGAAAAGAGAGCAAGTCTCCAGGAGAATCCGCTCGTTCTCGATCCTGCGCAAGACGGCCACTTGCCTCATCACTGGAACCACTGACCCCTCTAGTAAAACCGAAAAAATGAGGGGAAAAGACTGCAACAATCTCTCAACCACCTCCGCGTCACCGCTGTATAACTAATGAATCAGCCGCAGCCCCTGAACTCTGGTGTGAAAGGTGGCACTCTTTAAGTGGGCCTAGATGCCAGATGTTCTCGCAGATCCAGTGGTAAATCTTGTACCCCGCTTGGTGTGTTATATGGGCAGTCCGCTTCAACCACTGGTCGTTTATGCTGCTCCTTGGCAAAACAGAAGAGAAGGCAATGATAAGGAATCGATACAATTTACCCACAGCTCCCATCAGAGACACCAAAGGGAAAGAAACACAAACATGAAATAATCAGACCCTTATGGAAACATCAGTAGCGGAAAGCCAAAATGACAGTTACTTTCCCGTAAAATGGCCAATTGGCTTTCCAAAAGATAGAAAGATATAAGCGATGCACACACTCCAAGGCAAACCAAAACAACAAGAGGACCATGATGGTCTTATATCGCTCACCTGGGCTAAGAGTTTAGCACGTGCCCCAGTGCCCTGTTTGAGACAAGACTTTAAAGGTTTTTCCCTAATATGTCTATGTAAAGCGAGTGGGCCCCGGCACGTGGGCCTTTTTTGGCCCCAGGGCTATAATTTGAACAATCTTTGTAGAGGTCAACTAGATGAAGCTTCAGATCAAATATCAAATACAGAGCCTTCTGGTATCAGACAAGAAGATTTTTAAAGGTTTTCGATCCCTATATAAGCCTAAAAGTATGTAAAACCAGTGGGCCCCCGTGTTAGGCCATTTTTGGCCCGAGGGCTATAATTTGAACAATCTTCATAGCGGTCCACTAGATGAAGCTTCATACCAAATATCAAAGACCTGGGCCTTCTGGTTTCAGACAAGAAGATTTTCAAAAGATTTCCCTATATAAGCCTATGTAAAACCATAGGGCCTCGGCGCGGGGGCATTTTTGGCCCCAGGGCTATAATTTGAACAATCTTGGTAGAGATCAACTAGATGAAGCTTCTTACTAAATATCAAAGACCTGGGCCTTCTGGTTTCAGACAAGAACATTTTTAAAGGTTTGTGTGGCGGCGGTAAAACGTTTCCCTGCCCTACATCATAGTGTAGATTATATTTTCTTGTCCTTTGGGATCATTGATTTCATTGTGGAATTTTAAAAATATCTTAGGGTCACTGATGAGGCTTATTTGGCCGAAACTAGCTAGTCGGGCCCAGAGAACATGTACACTTCATATTTTTCTGTGATGTATTCTTTGCTATCAAATGATAACCCTTTTATAGAACATATTTAACTTCACTACAGCTGGTGTGTGGGAATGTGTGGCGACGGTAAAACGTCTCCCTGCCCTACATCATAGTGTAGATTATATTTTCTTGACCTTTGGGATCATTGATTCCATTGTGGAATTTTGAAAATATCTGAGGGTCACTGATGAGGCCTAATTTGCCGAAACTAGCTAGTCTGGCCAAGAAAACATGTACACTCCATATTTTTCACTTCTGTGGTGTATTCCTTGCTTCCAAAGAATAACCCTTTTATAGAACATATTTAACTTCACTACAGCTGGTGTGTGGGAATGTGTGGCGGCGGTAAAACGTCTCCCTGCACTACATCATAGTGTAGATTATATTTTCTTTGAACAACCTTGGTAGAGGTCCTCTGGGTGAAGCTTCATACCAAATATCAAAGACCTGGGCCTTCTGGTTTCAGACAAAACATTTTTTAAAGGTTTTCCGTATATAAGCCTATGTAAAACCAGTGGGCCCCCGTGTCGGGCCATTTTTTGGCCCCAGGGCTATGCTTTGAACAATCTTCGTAGCGGTCTACTAGATGAAGCTTCATACCAAACATCAAAGACCTGGGCCTCCTGGTTTCAGGCAAGAAGATTTTCAAAGGATTTCCCTATAAAAGCCTATATAAAACCAGTGGGCCCCGGTGCGGGGGCATTTTTGGCCCCAGGGCTGTAATTTGAACAATCTTGGTAGAGGTCCACTAGATATTCATACCAAATTTCAAAGACATGGGCCTTGTGGTTTCAGAGAAGAAGATTTTTTAAAGATTTTCCCTATATAAAGAAGAAGTAAAACAAAGATCAGGAATCGACACAATTAACTTACTCCATCCATCAAAGACACCAAAGGGAAATAAACACAAACATGAAGCGACCAGACCATAATGGAAACCTAAACAAAGGAAGGCCATAAGGACAGTTACTTTCACATAAAATGGCCAAATGTCCATCCAAAATAAAAAGACACAAGTGATACACAAAGAAAGAAACAAACAACAACATAAATAATCAGCCACAGAAGAACCGCATTGGAACGGTCAGTGGAAAGAATTCCACTGGGTGTGTGTGTGTGTGTGTGTGTGGGGGGGGGGGCTTAAATGGATTTAACATGGCTATCATCCTCCCCCTAACCTCTGTCGCGGTATACACTAATTTTGTTAAGTCCGCATGAAGGCTTCCTAACTCATCAGTGTAACATCCCCGAGAACATACAAATAAAAACTACAGAGATGAAACAAGGTTGAGGACTCGACAGCATACAACAACAGAATTGCTGGAGCAAACGAAAACCAACAGTTCGACTACGAGGGGCCCGACCAAAGACGGAGCATCAGGCGCCAACCAACAAAAAGAATACTAAAATAAAATTCCAAGCCTATGTAAAACCAAAGGGCCCCGGAGCGGGGGCATTTTCGCCCCAGGGCTATAATTTTAACAATCTTGGTAGAGGTCTACTAGATGAAGCTTTACACCAAATATCAAAGACCTGGGCCTCCTGGTTTCAGACAAGAAGATTTTCAAAGGATTTCCCCATATAAGCCTATGGACAACCGGTGGGCCCTGGTGCGGGGACATTTTTGGCCCCAGGGCTATAATTTGAACAATCTTGGTAGATGTCCACTAGATGAAGCTTTATACCAAATAACAAAGACCTGGGCCTTGTGGTTTCAAAGAAGAAGATTTTTAAAGATTTTCCCTATATAAGCCTATGTAAATAAAAATCAAAAATGAGTTCCTTTAAGAGCAATGAAAACTTTCATAAGAAAGAAGATGGGTCATACTACGTAGTTTCGGCTAATAAAGCCTCATCAGTGACCCTGTAATGATCCGGCAAAGAAAGCCAGAGGAAGCATACTGCAATTTTGCGAATTTCGAATAGGCAGTCGATTAAAAGACTGATATAAATCAAAATGGGGTCCAGATAATTAAAAACCTGTCTAGAATATGAGTCTAAACCAATAATTTATTTCCGATTTCTCAGAATATTCACGCTGATCTCAAAGGACCAAAAGTAAAATATAAACTGCACTATGGTTGATTTACGGGAAGACGTTTTACGGCCGCCACACGGCACAACACCAGCTGCAGTGAAGGCAAATAAAAATAAAAAATGAGTTCCTTTAAGAGCAATGAAAACATTCATAAGAAAGAAGATGGGTCATGGTAAAACCAGTGGACCCCGGGTCGGGGCCATTTTTGGCCTCAAGGCAAAATTTTGAACAATCTTGGTAGAGGTCCAGTAGATGAAGCTTCATACCAAATATCAAAGACCTGAGCCTTCTGGTTTCAGAGAAGAAGAGTTTTAAAGCTTTTTGTTCTTATTTTCCCGTTTTGTTGCCATGGCAACCAGAGTTCTGCATGGAATAGAATTCTTTGAACAACTTTGAGAAGGACCACCCAAAGATCATTTCTGCCAAGTCTAGTCAAAATCTGTTCCGTGGTTTAGGATGAGATGTCGTTTAAAGGAATTGTGGACGGACATCCGGACGGACGATGACGACGAACGGGTGACCGATCACAATAGCTCCCCCGGAGCCTTCGGCTCAGGTGAGCTAAAAATAAACGACGACAGACGAACCGCCTTGAAACGGTTAGTGGGAAGAACTTCACTTAGGGGCATAAATCGGTTTTACGCGACCGCAATCCTCGCCCTTACTTCCGTCGCGATATTGTCAAATAATTTGTTCAGTTCGCATCAAGGCCTCCTAACTCATCAGTGCAACATCTCCGAGAACACAAAAATCAAACAACCACAGAGATGCAACAATGGTGAGGACTCGACAGCTAGAAACCACTGAAATGCTGGAGCAAAAGAAAACCACCAGTTAGACTGTCATGGCCTCGACCAGAGACAGAGCATCAGGCACCAGCCAGCATTTACATAAAATTAAATTTAGTCTGACTTGCTCAAGGAAGATCTCCAAACGCATGGCGTTGGGGGTACAACAAACCGTCGAGCAGTCCTCACCGATTCGCCCTTCGCAGTAGCCTCCTCTGCCTCCTGAATGATGGCCTCTTTTAGTTCTGAGCATCGCTTGTAACCAGCCTGTAAATAAACAAAAGAAAACACCCATTACTCACTCCCTGTCATAAGTACTGCTGCAGCCTATAATGGCAGTCCCGACAGGTGTAGCAGTCAATGTCTAAAGCATCTTTAGGAGAGGCCGAAATGTACACAAAAGAGCCGTGATACCATTCAACACAGTCATCGCATTGTATCATAAGTAGAAGTAAAACGAAGATCAGGAATCGATACAATTAACTTACCCCACCCATCTAATACACCAAAGGGAAAGAAACACAAACACTAAGCGACCAGACCATAACGGAGACCCAAACAAAGGAAGGCCATAAGGACAGTTACTTTCCCACAAAATGGCCATATGGCCATTCAAAATAAAAAGACATAAGCGATACACACAGCAAGCAACAAACAACAACACAAACCGCTCGCCACAGAAGAACCGCCCCAGAACGGCCAGTGGAAAGACCTCCACTGGGGGGGGGGCCTAATCGACCCAACGAGGCCACAACCCTCGCCCCCACCTCCGCCGCGACCTAGACAAACAACCAGCCCAGCCCATATGAAGGCCCCCCAACACACCAGTGCAACATCCCCGCGAACACAAACAAACAAACAAAGAACCACAGAGGTGAGACAACGGCGTGGACCCGACAGAAAAAAACCACCGAAACTTTGGAGCAAACGAAAACAAACAGCCAGACCCCGATGGGCTAAACCAGAGACAGAGCACCAGGCACCAACCAACACCACCCCGAACCAGATCCCTCCAATTCTCAACAAGCCCCCACGCCGGAACCGCCACAGAATCCGAGGCCCGACCCACCGGCGCGCAAACAAAGAGGGAAGAAAGGCTGCCAACCGCGACTTGGCCAACCACCACGCACCCAGCCTGTCGCACAACACCCATGCTGCACCTAACCCTCTTCGCTCCAAGGGTTTCTTGCACACACATACTACTCTTTACATGAGTTCAGAGTTTGAGTTTCTTTCTCTGCTAGGGAGTCAATGCCTAAGCCAGGCGGGTTAGAGATCTATCCTAGCATAATTTGAATTATTATGGTTTAGGACCAGAATTGCATTTTGTACCTTGATTCTGGACAATTAGGACGAAAATTTTCTTAATATGACCGTGGACCTTTCCAAGGTGGACGTACTCTCTTACAGTGGCGCTACATCGAGGCTTCATCAAGAATGTAGACCAGACCACCTACCCCGTAGTTGCGGGGGTAAGGGTGAGGATTGCAACTGCGTAAAATCGATTTAAGCCCCCAGTGGAATTCGTTTGACTGACCGTTCCAAGGCCGCCCTATAAGCCCTCTGCAGACAAGAGGTCAGTCTGTCAAGATAATCACTTGAATTTTGAAATCTCTCACCTGCTTGAAGGAACATCAGGCGTGCAGGCATTTAACCTCCCTCCATAACATTAATCAATTTGCGGTAAAATAAATGTAGAGGCAATGATCAGGAATCGACACAATCAACCCATAGCTCCCATCAGAGACACCAAAACCTGCCTGGCAGTTTACCGAGGCTCTCAAATTACCAGCAAGTTGTTGCAAGTGCTTGCCCCACTGGTCCTGTTTTTTACCTAGAAAACAGCGATCGGCGTCCATCACTGTTCGATTGTAGCGCACGACCTGTCCATTGGAGGAGGACGGATGCCGCACGAGGAACATCATCGTCCAAGAATGGAAAATTTAAATCAAAAGCATTGCTTTTATCATAAATTTTGCAGGAAGTCCACCCATCTACAATAGATAGATGTAAATCCAAAACAAGGGGCCTCGGATATCAGAAGAATTTGCTTTATTTATCTGAAGTCCGTGGGGGGAGGGGGTGGGGAGGAGGGTAAATTTGACTGAGAAAACCATCGCAATAGGTATTGTCAATATTTAACAAATCATCCAAATATCTAGAAGTCGAGCTTAAGGAAGATTGGTTTCCAACGGAAAGGGACATCATGAAGTTTCCCTTAAGAAGATCAGCCACAAGGGATGCGCAATTCGTACTCATTGGAATACCCACAAATTGTCTAAATAACTTTATCAAATAGAAAGGTGAGAGCTCCACACTTTCTGAGATGACCATAAAGTAAAATTTTTATGCTCTTCAGAAGTGAAAAAAAAATCTTACATTACATACAAGATAGAGGGAATCTTCCCTATGAAATGTCCATTCAATTAAATCATTAAGTTTTTCTTCATAAGATTATGAGGAAGTGTAGTATAAAAGGATGGAAAAATCATAAGAAGGCACGACTTGAAGCATGAAAACGTCTGGATTTTAATTTAAAACTTCGTTAGAATTTTTATAGGCCTACATAGTTTTATCCCTAACTTTCAAAGACTTTGTCGCGATATTTAATCACGTTTTTTGAAAGCAGTAATCGTCAGGGCGCAGTCCATATCAACCCTACATGTTTTTCCTTATATTTACATTTCCAGTGTAACGTCTAATTAAACCTATAGAAAACAATGCAGTTCATACGTCCACGAACGCATGGTGATACGTGATTTTCAGTGACGTCAATTGAAGTCAGTCTAAACCATGGTTCTCTACGGGCGCTGTTGACGTCAACGGTGTTCCGCTCTTTGTAGAAAATCAGCGTTTAAATGTTTTTCAGCTTTAAAAATTTGCCCTATAACCATTCGTTTGCCCAGTGATGAAGGGCAAAGAATTTAAATATAAAAATAACTCATTTTTCTGCTTTTCATGAAAGTATGAACGACAGTGGGTCGCTAGCAAAGTTTAAATGAACCCCCGTTCATTTGCTTTGTACGCGACCCACTGCGTTCATACTTTCAGGAACCAGACAAAAATAAAATCCATTTCTTAATTGAAAGTCGTCGCCAATGAAATCCAATTTAAAATATTATATGACAACAGAATTGAACATTCAAGATCATTTCATATGAAATTTATCAAACTCGCCGGAGGCTCGTTCCATAAATTTCATACGAAACTTCTTGCGTAAAATCCTCCATTTATCACACGGATGGGTAACTTGTTTCATAATGAGCCGTTGCGGCAGTCCGTGGCTATTATCGCAGTGCATACCGTATTCAGGTTGTGCCATAGTGGTGAAAAGCAAAACATAGGTTGGCTAGACGAAAGAGAAATAAGAAAAAAAACTAAAAAAAAAAAAAAAAAAAAAAAAACGAAATATCTTCAGAAAGAATTCGCTAGCACAAGAGACCAATTTTCCATTACGAGAGCCCTTTACAGGCGCTAAATGGCACAGGGTTAATTATTCCTTTTCATGCCCCACCATGCTATTCAACAAATCCATCACATTCCCTACTTGAAGCCATGCGCAAGTAACAACCAAAGAAATGATGCTTCCTCTTTCACACATGCGCAATATCTTCACCGATGAAATCCTTGAAAAGGAATAAAACATTACAAAAAAATAAAAAAAGAGTTTCGGGGTTGTATACGATGCGTTTGTGAATGAATGCCTCTTGGTGTAGACCTTTTCCTTGATGACGGTTCATTTGTATGAATTCATTCCTTAAATACATGTAAGTTGGTGCATTTAAAAAGGCAACAGTCAGTACAAGCGACCAGCACAAAGTTACATGTAGATCAGCTTGCCCTACTGTGCAGTCTTATCAGATCTTTGCTGGCCCTATAAAGTATCTGTGGGCGGTTCATCAAGCATCCACAAAATGAACGATCAAGGCTCTGGCCATACTCCCACAAACGCGCAGGTTGTCTTGAATCTTCATTTCTTTGTGTGCAATGACTCAAATGAACTGCGCCTGCTCCTGGAAATAGTCTAAATTAAGTGTGTAGGCGGGACGGTTTTGAAACTTCATTTCTTACCAAGACATGATAACAAAAGGCTTATCACACAAACAAACACCGAAACTTGAACGCACATCTGCAGCCAACACTTTCGTATGTATGGATGAAGGGGAAAAACCCCCTTAGCTTTCTCATTTTTTGTACGAACCACGAAGGGTCAGACAATACTGCGAGTATTCGCAATCTCGTTCGAACCTTCGTATTTCGTCTATTTCGTTAGTACTGTTTTCATAGGAATCGGCTAAATTATGTTTGAAATCATAAAAAAGGAATGCAGATAATATAGTTCCATGCCTTCGTCTAAATTTATAACCAGCTGAAAGAGATATAAATACATTTAATATATTCATGAAAGTGTCTGCTCTGTGCATATGGGTATTAGTATTAATTACAATTTGCTCCCTCGATGCCATCAATAGACCCAGACCTTAATATGGATGATTCAGTTACAAGATGAAAAGGCTTGATCATGAGGTAGTTTTAAATATACATTCGTTTCATAGAGGATCTTACTTGAGTGTTCATGTATTATTGAATTTATTAAACGAGTTGATGAAAAAGAATAAAATGCGAGGCTTTGCCGAGCATTTTATCCTTTTCCTCAACGAGTTTAATAAATTCAATAATACATGAGCACGAATGCAAGATTCTATTTATCATATGACATTTAAAACGCATTTTATGCACGATTGTTTACAAAAATATCATCCGCCGTTAGTAAACGCTACGTCGTTAAGGTCGTCGTACATGTAACGTTACGGGACGTGTCTAGCTAATTTGCATATTTAATCCACTAGTGGATTATCGAAAATATTACATGGCGTTATAACACTCTCAGACGCGACGTCATATGATAAAAATACATCTGCGCTTTCCACCTTTGCAACAGTTCTTCACTTGAAATTCCAACTTCAATTCGGTTTAAGATCCACTGATCAGTGCGAAAAAAACGCCTATTCAAATACACTGTAAATTTTTACCGCCTTAAAAATGACAAGATTAAGATGAAAAATTGTGATATTTTTCTTATTTTTGCTCAAAATATAGATTATAGGTACGTTTTAGAACCGCCTCATCGAGCATCGATGCGTTGCTAACGGTTACCCACAACCTATATTTTAGAGCAGAAATAAGAAAAATAAGGGTTATCCCTTTAAACCACAATTTTACCATATTAACGTGGGTTTCAAGGGGGTCAAAACTATATATGCATGTGAGCGTGAAATAACAGTCAAACTACGTTTAAATGTCGATTTAAACGCTGTTTGGCCATTACAGTTGCTGCTTAATTTATCTGAAGAGAACATACTGGCCTATTGTACAACAAAAAAAAACTATTGCTCTCTGCCGGCTCAAAAATGACCTTAATAGTATTGACCTGGCCGTTTAAATCTTTCGAAGATCAACCGATTTTCCAATTCAGAATACAGGTAATTTTATGCCTGACAACCCAGTATGATCAGTTTAACAGATGGAAAAGTCAATCAGTTTTGTGCTTATATAGAGACTGTACCTTAGCAGGCACATTACTCTTATACCAGGAAACACAACCATGCCGGATATTGTTTTAGAATCTTTTAAAATGGCGTTTCTTTTTTATGAAGATCTTATTTCCAGTTACAGTCTAAGCTTATAAGTGCCATTTCATTTCTAATAAGTATCCATAGTCTACGTTTTGGAACAGTATATTCAATACGAGTATTCACTTTTGTTTCTTAGGTTAACACACACTCCATGAAAATGATTTCTTGATTCAAATTTCGAAAACACGCCTATACAAATATATTGTAAACATTAGGATGACACTCCCCGTGCGATATAGTGCATTTTTCACATGTCCAAAATGGCTACTTTTATGATGAAAATCCGTGATATTTTTATTTAGTTTTACAAACATAGCTGTCTTGGAGCAGAAATTAGAATATATGGTATACCCCATAAACCATAATTTTCTCTACGCAAATTAGGGTTTAGGGGTTGATCATTTCACGGATTTGTTCACGTGATGAATTTTAACGCCGAAAAAGCGAAAAATTTTAGATGAAATAATTGGAGTAGTTTCTTATTTCTGCTTGAAATACAGATTGTGGGTACCTCATCGAGGCAGTTCTAACAAATACACACAGTCTATATTTTGGAGCAGAAATAAGAAAAATAGTGTTAACCAATGTTAACCCCATTTTTACTATATAAAAGTGGGATGCAAAGTAAAAGTAAAACAAAGATCAGGAATCGATACAATTAACTTACTCCACCCATCAAAGACACCAAAGGGAAAGAAACACAAACATTAAGCGACCATAATGGAAACCTAAACAAAGGAAGGCCATAAGGACAGTTACTTTCCCGCAAAATGGCCACACGGCCATACAAAATAAAAAGACACAAGTGATACACACAGTAAGTAACAAACAACAACTTAAATAAATCGCCACAGAAGAACCGCATTGGAACGGTCAGTGGAAAGATTTCCACTGGGGGGCTTAAATCGATTTTACGTGGCCACAATCCTCGCCCTTACTTCCGATGCGATTTAGACAAATAATGTGTTCAGTCCGCATGAATGTCTCCTAACTCATCAGTGCAACATCTCCGTGAACACAAATAATCAAAGAACCACAGAGGTGAGACAACGGTGAGGACTCGACAGCAAGAAACCACTGAAATGCTGGAGCAAAAGAAAACCAACAGTTAGACTCTGTTGGGCCCGATCAGAGACAGAGCATCAGGCACCAACCAACATTACCTTGAATTAGATCTCTCTAATTCTCAATTGGCCCCCGCCCATAGGGGCTTCAAGAAATATATGGGCTGCATGATGCTTCCACGCAGAGCTGACTCCGGCCCGCACACTAGTACTGGTAAACCGCTTAGAGGATCTAAGCCTGTCCAGGAACTGCGGTGCGAGGTGGACCGTCCAGGCTAATAAACCCTATGGGTTTCATTGGGCGACAGGGCTTGAGATGTCATTTCATCTCAATGTCGGGTAAAAGTCCCACAAAATTGGAAGCAACGTCTCCAAAATGACCTTTACAGTGTTGACGGGGACGTTAACCCTCAAATCAAACAAACAAAACAAACTCTAATTCTCAATAAGACTTTACGTTGGAACCGTCATAGAATCTGAGGCCTGACCCCCCGGCGTGCAATTAAAGAGGGAAGCAAAGTTGCCAACCGTGATTGGGTTAACTACCATGCATGCAGTCTGTCGTATAATATCCATGTTTTACCCAATCTTTTTATATCGAATAATGATTTTAAGAAATTGGGTGCTAAAGTCATTGCGGTTATATATTTTTCTGAATTTATATACTAAGTCACCATAAAATTCGGGTTCCGATAGACCTTGTTGCAGAAGAGATTTAAGTCCAATATTGAATTTTGAAATTAAATCAGAATTGCGTCTATAAAATTTAGAAAAGGCTTTGCGTAGTTATGGTACCGATAACCCTGATTAAGAAGTTTAGCCGTTAATAATTTATTACGAGTGTTGAAGTCAGTAACATGACTACACACTCTAGCAAATCGAATTAATTAGGAAAAAATATAAACGCCATAGGATGGCGCACGAGGAACATCACCATCCAAAAAAGGAAATTTTGCAATCTCAAACTCAAAGTCATCGCATTTATCATAAATTTTGCACGAAACAAACCCATCTACAATAGATAGATGTAAATCCAAAAACGGGGCCTCGGTATCAGAAGAATTTGCTTCATTTAACTGAAATTATGGGGGGTAAATGTGACTTATCAAACATTCGAAATAGGTATTATCAATATTTAATAAATCATCTAAATATCTAGCAGTGGAGCTAAAAGCTTCAATAATTTCAGATTGGTTATCAATGGAAAGCGACAACATGAAGTCTCTTTCATAACAATACAAGAATAGATCAGCCACAAGAGGTGCGCAATTCGTACCCATCGGAATGCCCACAATTTATCTAAATAACTTAGTACCGAATGTAATATAAATATTGTCAAGGCCGTCAAATTCTATAGGTGTGTTTTCGTCCAAATATGTTAAACTCCTTACTGCCAGTCGGCTAGTAATAGCTAAATTACGTTAAAATGTCTATTATCAGTCGTCTGGCAATGGCCATTTTAACGTAGATTCGCTATTGCCAATCGACTGGCGATAGCCATTATAACGGAGATACGCTATTGCCAGTGGACTGGTAATACATTTGTAGTCGCGCCAGCTAAACATTTAGTTGTTCGAACACTATGTGAATATGAACATTGGTCAAGGGTGACAACCTACGTCTTAGTACGGTTACCCGACCTATAAACACGGGTATCGGATCCATATATTTTGCAGCCATATTGAAACTGAAAGGTTAGTGTTTTTGCTGTGTTTTTTTTTTTTCAGTCCAAGAGCTTAGGAAATCAAACACAACAGGGGTGCGTTTGATTTACCTGAATCAAAATCAGAATTCGAAATCAGGTTTCTGTTTCAGTATTTTATTTGTGCGAAACAGAAACATAATAATGAATCAGGCGAATGTTTCAAAAGGAATCGGGGCATCCAAAATGGCTGAATCATACAATCGAAACATACTGTTTTTAAAGTGGCTGAATACGTTTCTTATTTAGAAATCATGATTTGGAATCCGGATTTTGATTCAGGTAAATCAAACGCACACCTGGCAATCCCGTAAGGGGTAGCCGGTTGCTAGACACGCACAACCATTACGCGAACTTCCGGCCATAACACGTGATACATTCAATATGTTGGGGGGGGGGGTTAATCAGAATATGTTTGTTATTTAGAAATCATGATTTGGAATCCCGATTCTGATTCAAGTAAATCAAACGCACACCTGGTTATCCCGTAGGGGGGAAGCCGGTTGCTAGACATTCTTTACGCGAACTTCCGGCCATAACTTACGATACATTCAAACAGACACGTTCTCCCGATGTCTTGATTTAAGTCGATTTGAACAAAAGGGCCCTATTTCCCACACCCCGCATTGTATCCCTTTGCCTCAACTCGTTAAATAAATTCAATAATACATGAACACTCATATAAGGTCCTCTATATAGAATAAACGTAAAGGCAATGATCAGGAATCTATACAATTACCTTACACCTTTCATCAGAGGCACCAAAGGGAAAGTGAAATTACTAAACCCTGATGAAAACATCATTAGCGGATAGCCGAAAGGACACTGTTACTTACCCACAATATGGCCAAACGGCTATCCAAAATAAAAAAGATAAAAGCAAGATATACATGCTAAGACTACAACAAATAACAAACCACGACAGAAGGGCCGCCTTGGAACGGTCAGCATATAAGTATTATACTGGGATGTGGGTGGGGGTATTTGTTTGTGTGGGTTGGGGGAAGCTTAAATCGATTTTACATGGCCATTATCATGGTTGTGTCGTGGTTTTGACAAATAATTGGTTCAGTCCGCAAGGGGGCTATCTAACTCATCAGCGCTACATCTCGGAGAACATAAAAGCAAACAACTTCAGAGATTAAACAACTATGGGGACTTGACAGCATGAAATAACTGAAATGCTGGAGCAAAAGAAAACCAACAGTTTTACTCCAGTGGACCCGACCAAAGACAGAGCAACAGACACTAACCGACATTACCTAAAATAAAAAAAAAAAGTAAGCCTTTACGCTGGAGCCGTCATAGAAGCTTAGGCCCGAACCGCCGGCGTGCAACTAATGAGGGAAGCAAAGTTATCAACCGCAATCATGTGTTAACTACGATGCATGCAGTCTGTCGGATAACATTTAAACTCCTAAAAAGGCTCAAAATATAGCTTGAAGGCACACGCTAGAACCGCCTCATCGAGGCGGTTCTCCGAGTACCCACAATTTATTTTTTTGAGCAGAAATAAGAAAAATTAGGTTTGCCCCTCTAAAATTCCGCTATTAAGACCACCTAAAATTAAGACTAACCCTGCTTTAAAAAGCTTATTTAGTAGGTTTCAGTTATTCTTTCTTCTTGTTTTCTGCACGTAATGTCCTCTGGTCAGGGTCCACCTTTGGCATTGTTAAAAAGTGGTCTTAAAGACCACTTTTGAACAGTCACAAAGGTGGTCTTAACTAGGAATTTTACTGTATTGGTCTTGGAGGACACCGTCTGTTATGTCGGTTTTTATGCCCCCGCCATTCGAAGAATGGTGGAAAGGGCATATAGCGTTGCCCCTATCGTCCGTCCGTCTGAAACTTAAACGCGGTCAATAACTTCCTTATTTCTTGGTGGATTTTAAAAGTACTTTGAAGAAATGTTAACCATCAAGAGACGACATGTCACGTGCAAAACCCAGGTTCGTACCTCCCGGCAAGGTCAAGGTCATACTAAGAGGTCAAAGAAAATAAAAAGGGTCCGAAACTTAAACCCAGTCAATAACTTACTTATTTCTGGATGGATTTTGAAATTACTTTGAAGAAATGTTAACCATCATGAGACGATGTGTCACGTGCAAACCCAGATCCGTACCTCCAAAGTCAAGGTCATACTTAGAGGTCAAAGATAAAAAAATGGTCCGAAACATAAACGCAGTCAATAACTTTCTTATCTCTGGATGAATTTTGAAATTACTTGGCAGAAATGTTGGCCATCATGAGACAATCTTCCTCACACAAAACCAAGGTCCTTACCTCCAAGGTCAAGGCCATACTTAGAGATCAAATGTGAAAAAAGGGTTCAAAACTTGTACACGGTCAATAACAGTTCTATGTATGAATACGAACATAGACATATTTTCAGGCGGGGGCATCTGTGCCTATGGACGCATTTCTAGTCTAAATAAATCTTGTATCTTATACTAAACGTAGTAACCCTTTCAGTGAAAAAATTTACGCGACTATCACGGATTTGTTGGAATTTAAGGCAACGGTTATTTATAGAAAATAGCCGCGTTAATTTTATCGCTTCGAAATACGGTTATCTACAGAGTCTTTACTGGAACCATGGGTTGGGCCTGGCTGACACTGTAGTCCCAGATCAGACACCACAGAACGCGGCGTCTTTTCACGGCTCACATTGTTTGCTTGAAGTACAGTAATTTTAGGGGTAAATTCAACAGTCTAAGTCCTCGTCCCGGACCATATTTCCAGCCTACACTCGGAGCCAAGCGACCCACCAGTGATATCAATGGTTTGATTTTATCTTTACAGCAAGAGAATCGGCTATGGAGCGTCACATAAAAAGCCCGATTACTATTAAGTTTAGGATGCCTTCATGTGGAATGAACAAATTATTTGTCTAACTCGCGACGGAAGTAAGGCGAGGATTGCGGCCGCGAAAAAGCGATTGAAGCACTCCCCCCCCCCCCCACCCACCCCACCCCCAAACACAGTGGAATTCGTTTCACTGACAGTTCCAAGGCGGGTCTTCAGTCGCGGTACCAGAAAATGGCCAATTGGCTATCCAAAACAAAAGATATACAGTAAGCGATACACAAAATTCAAATATTTGAAAAATGGCGGCAAAATCTGCCGGGTGTTTCCATTCCCCTTAAGAGAAGATCCTACTTAGTAGGAAGGCAATACTTATTTTGAAAGAGATGCCTACCCCGGAATTTTATCTGTTCCCCTTTAACAGACAGCGGCTCCTAGGGCTAGTTGTCCAAAACTAGCGATGTCGTTATTTAACATATTTTTTAAAATTTTAATCATTTAATATGGCAAATATACTAATATTTTTGTAAAAAAAAATGTGAGTAGCCCTTGCAAATGCAAAATATGCTCACATTTTTTTCTGCAAAAATACCAGAGCATCACGAAAACACGTCTATATTATTTTGACCCCTATGTATCCCAATTTAATATAGTAGAACTGGGATTTACAGGGGTAAGCCTTATTTTCCTTATTACTGCTCTAAAAAATAGATTGTGGGTACTCGTTAGAACCGCCTCATCGAGGCGGTTCTTACGGGTACCCACATTCTATATTTTAGCATAAATAAGAAACTTATCAGATTTTTTCATCTTAAATTTTTCCTTTTTTCGGCGGTAAATTTTACGATGTATTTGTATAGGCGTGTTTTCGTAATTGTATTAGATGTTTTGTTTGTTTGATTTGAGGTCTAACACTGTATAGGTCATTTCGGAGACGTTGCTTCCAATTTTGTGGAACTACTATCCGACATTGAGATGAAATGACATCCCAAGCCCTGTCGCCCAATGAAACCAATAAGGTTTATAAGCATGGGTGGTCCTACTCGCACCGCTTTGCCTGCGCAGGCTTAGATACTCTAGTAATTTCAGCTCTGCGTGGAAGCATCATGCAGCCCATATATTTCTTCAGGCCCCGATGGGCGGGCCGTATTAGATGTTGTTCTTACTAGAACCGTTAACAATTTGGCCACTAACGAGCTCGTTAGGCTTAGAGTGTTTTTGACAACTGGGCCTTGGGTCTTTCTCTTGCCGAAGTTTGCTTGAGTCCACAGTGTAACTGTTACCCTTAAAAAGACAGTGACTCTAGAACGTTATTCACTTGTTCAAGGGCGGCGTGCTTGAGCTCACAGTTTTCTGGACATATGATTGACGTTGCCCTAAGTTAGTCTGAACAGTTTGAAAGGTTTAACAGTAGGTCACTGTTCAGTAAGAAATGGCCAGCGCTAAAAAGCGGATTTACGCGTCATGATTTTGTTCCTGAAACCTGATACTGACCATTAGCCCATCGAAGCCGTAATACCCTTAACCCTTTTTGTGCCAAATGGAAACTTCCCCCTTATATATAGCAGTAGTCCATTTCAAAATTTAGGGCTGTCAGGCTGTGTTTTCTTCAACATTTATTTGGAAAATGGCCGAACTTTTTGCAAACAGTGTAGCCCCTGATCAGACGCCGCGTTCAGCGGCGTCTGATCTGGGCCTGTACTGTTTGCCAATTCCCCTTTTAGGGGTATCCGGAACAAAATGGTTTGAAGGTAACATTTGTAAACAGTACGAATACCGATCAGACGCCTCAGAACGCGGAGCCTGATCAGGGCCTTCACTGTATGCAACAAGTTCAGCCATTTTCTAAAGTATTTTCTGATAAAGAAAGACAAACTCTGTCACTTATAACTTTGACATGAACTCCTAATGTATATTGCGGAATTCTGTTCTGCGGGTTAAATAGCAGGGAGAGGCGGTCGGACTAATGATTTCCACCATAGCAGTGGCAGCTAATAGTCAGTGCAACTAACATGTCAAATTATTTCAGCCGCGTTCTGCGGCGTCTGATCTGGGCCTGCACTGTGTGCCAATTACCCGTTTGGGGTTTCTGGTACACAATGGGTTAACCTTTAAGACGTCAATCACGGCCATTGCCGTTGCTGGTTACTTTAAGAGTCACTGCTGCAAGTGTGGTACCTGATCTGACTGCTCCTCTATGAGCAGTCTTTACAGGGTCCATACTGTTTGCCTGCATGCACAGACATTTTTAAAAAGTTTGCAAGAAGACGAAGCAGACGACATAAACAGACAAGATTTTCGGACGCAGTTCAGAAGCCTCCGTGGTGTAGTGGTTACGCTACTCGCCTTGTAAACCAGGGATCGCAAGATCGATCCCGGGCTTCTCCAAACTTTCGGATGAGTCTTTAAACCGAGGTCCCGTCTCCGTATGACCTTAGCTGTTGGTGGGACGTTAAACTCAAACACTCACTCGGACGCAGTTTTTTCACAGAGCATTATGGGTAAATGGCAATGCGCTCTAAAACAATATTTACATCACGTTTTTACATAATTAACCGCGAAATTATATGAGTATTAGTAATGGAATTTTCGGATCGCATATCAATTTCATGGCAACGGCTGAGGAAGCAGGACATAACTTTTCATTGAGAATATGGATGACCTTGCTACTTGAAGAGCCCAGAAGTAATAAAACGTAAAATGTCAGGATAACCTTTGTATAATACGGTAAAATTCCTATATTAAGACCCCCATTGGGTCTGTTCAAAAGTGGTCTTTAAGACCACTTTTGAACAGTCCCAAAGGTGGACCCTGACAAAAGGACACTGTGGGCAGAAAACACCAAAAAAGATTAAGTGCACCCATTAAAATAATCTTTTCAAAGCAGAATTAGTCTTGATTTTAGGTAGTCTAAATAGCGGAATTTCATTGTATATCTTCATCGAAGCTTGTACATCTGCACTTTTCTTTTTCGTTCCTACAAAGCCAAGTGGCACCCCACCCATCTGCGCTTGGAAAAACAGATTTGGGTGCACGGCGCTTCCGCGCGCAGAAATGAAACCAACCGAGCTTGAGAGCTTGTGAACCGCTAAGAGGGTCTAAGCCTGCCCAGGAAAAGTGTTGCGAGTCCTACCGCGCCTTAAACTCAAACAGTTTGTATGTGTGGTAGGGTTTGAGATGTCATTTCATCTCAATGTTGGGTAAAAAGCCCACAGAATCGGAAGCAACGTCTCCAAATTGACCTAAATAGTGATGGGGACCTTAAACGTCAACACAAACACACTAAACAAAGTGTTTGCGTTAAGGGGCTCTTACACTGTCACGATTTTGGCCACGACTCACCACGATTTTATAAATCGTGGTAAATCGTGAACAACGTCGTAGGGAAGTCGGCAGAGATCTTGAGGAATCGTGGTTGATCGTGATAGTTCGGGAGTGACCACGACTGTTTTGGACATGTTCAAAACATTCGTGACGAGTCGGCATCATTTTTCAAATCGTAGAGCGGTCGTAGAGAAATCGAAGCACAGTCGTGAGCCGTCGTCGTGGTAATCGTGGCCAATCGTGACTGAATTCTACCACGATTGAGCTACGACGAGACAAGATCATCTACGACGCCTCTACGATTCCGTTGCGACTGCCGTTCGATCTACTACGATATCACGACGACTACTCACGACAGTGCAAGATACACCAGGATTGCACTACGATCTATGACGACGCTAACACGATTTATCCCGACGAACACTTTTATATACCCAGATCGTTATAAATCCTGACGAATCGGGAGAAGTCTTGGTTAATCGTGAGTAAATCTTATCGAATCCTCAATGATCGTACTGAGTCTTTGATCATCGTGCCAATTCGGCCTTGGTCGTAGAGCAGTCTTGCAGGGATCGTGAGAAATCGTGTATGATCGTCTGATATCTTGAAGCAATCGTGGTGCAGTCGTAGAAGAATCCTAGAGGATCGTAAGACATCGTGGTCGATCGTGGAGGATCGTTGTAAATCGGCTCCATTATCGTACAGCAATCGTGACTGTTCGTAGAAGTGTCGTAGCAATGTCGTGAGTATTCGTAGGGTAGAGAAATCGAAACCGTGTATGCCCCGATTTGCCACGATTTTCATGGTCCCCATTTGTCGTGGACAGTCGTGGACAATCGTGGTGAAAGTCGTGACAGTGTAAGAGGGGCTTTAGGTTTGTGACGGCCCGCAACTCCAAAGCTGAACTGTCTACCCTGGTTGATTACGATAACACATCCGTATGACATAGTGCATTCTGAGAAGTGCATTATATGATATCTCCAAAACTTATATTTTTCAGATGAAAATTTATAATATTTTACTCAAAACATAGGTTGTAGGTGCTCGTTAGAACCGCCTCATTGAGGCGGTTCTAACGAGTACCCACAACCTAGGTCTTGGAGCAGAAATAAGGAAAGTAATGTACAGCCCCTTAAACCCCAGTTTTCTTGTTAATGTCATGATAGGTTTATAACCAATCGTTGACAACTGCGTCATGGAGTCGTGGTTAGAGCGCTTGACTTCCACCCGAGCGGTCCGGGTTCGAATCCCACCACAGACAGGATTTTTCTCAATTCTTTGTATGGTTCTTTCCGTGGTCGTAAGATATAGGCTCATCCGGCATCGAAAATGGCTTCTATGACTTCTGTGACTAAGGGAGATGTTACGGCCCATAACTCTTGACCTCAATTATCTACCATGGAAGGTTACGCATAGCTCATAAGTTTATAGACGATGTCTGATATGTCGGCTCTTTTGCTAAGTGGTTAGACGCGGAATTGGACTTTTACCCGAGCGGCCTGGGTTCGAATTCCACCTTAGACAGATACAATTGACCAACCAGTACTGCAAGTGCTTTGATTAAAAGACTGACTCATCGGCATGCAAATAAGAAGGCATCGGTACTGATCTGGATAGCTAAGTGTCTCAAAGCCATAAGCAAGTACTCTAGGCTTTCTGCTGCCAAATAAGCTATTTGGAATCTTTTGAATCGAAGCATGATTCATCTAACTCATATGTCCCTAGCGTCTCAGAGACATTGGTTAAAAGTGTAGCCCCTGATCAGACGCCGAATTATGCGGCATCTGACCAGTGTCTACGCTATTTGGAAACAGGAAAAAACTGGTAAAATTTGAAATGGACCTGTGCAAAGTGGAATATTGTATTTTCATTAATGTCTTAAATAATGACCAGATGGAGAATACATAAATATTAACACAATGCAAAAAAGATAATGTTGATCACTGCATACATCTGAAGGTCCCTTGCTTGGTTTGTTTGGGGTCGGCCACTTGCTTGAGTCAGCTCCTTTCTGCATTCCAAGGGATGTCAGGTAATCCGCGCACTTCAATAATGACTTATATTTTAGGCTACCTGGCACCGAAGGACTTCGGTGTCATTCATTTCAAGCAGGGTACAAGTACGATCCCACAAAATAATGATGGCAGCTTCTCAAAAAAAGGCTGGGGCATTGTTGACGGGGATGTTAAAACCGTTATACATGTACAAACATAGAGAATCTTACACGAGTGGTCATTTCATATGATATTTATGAAACGAGCCTTTGGCGATTTTCATAAATTTCATATAAAATGACCACGAGTGTAAGATTCTGTTTATCATATGGCCTCTTTAAATTGGCTTCCATCGCCTTTGAATTTTACAATTTTTCCACAAAAATGTATTGTTGAATGGACGTCGTTATGACGTTACTTAATCCCGCCAAAGTGTTATTAAACGTGTGGCGATACGTTTTTGATTATACGACGTTATCCACTTCTTATAGGCCGCTGTCCAGTATAGGTCCCCGTGCACCCCCCCCTCCCCCACCAGGACAAAATCCCACTGGTCCCAAAATCTTCCTTAGGGTTTACTGGTTACGAAAAAAAAATGCCCCCAAAAATAAAAGCGTTCCCACTATGCATTACGTCACCGTTTCCATGGCATTCCATTATATTTCTGAATAAACTTGTGTATCTTGATACAATCAACCATATCTTGATTATTAAAGATAAATCATCAAAATTGGTACCAAAATGTTCGGGAGACATTGTGCCTTGCTTTGATGTAATGATATGCTAATTAGCTAATTTGCATATCTATGAATATTCATTAAAATAACATATTTCGGTCAAAAAATACACAAAAATCAAATTTAGAGTGCACAAAAAAGACTATGATAAACCTATTTTGATACACAGGCTGGTCAGTCTTTGATGGGAGCATATGCGTATTGTAGGAGATACTGTGCCCCGTCTCCGTAATGGTCACGTCAAGGTATATCTGATATTATTAGATCGTAGCAGTGTATTTACCGGGCGACGTTATACCCAAAGCATCGCAGTAAATCTTTCATAACGTCAATTGCGCTCGTTCAGTAAACATCACTTGAATCTCTATGGTGAAAATTTACTTTTTGATCGCAAACGATTACAAGTAGTAATCGGTGTTGTTTAAACATTCCTATTGCTTTTTCTAAATTGTGATTGTTATTATTGCCATTTTGTTATACATTTTTTTTCTTGCCAAATAAGTGCGAATAAAAATTTGAAAATTATCATTTACAAACTTCATATTGAAAAGGCATTAGTATAGTTCTGTCTGTCTGTCTGTCTGTCTATTTGGGGACTTCAGTCACAATGGAATTAAGACAAAGAGGTAGACCTAAGAAGCGCACAACAGAAGACGAGGCTTCAGCTTCAACCTCAAAGCGACAGCAAATTTGTATTCTCCATTATGACGAATCAAAAGCAGAGACTTTTACATTCATGTCAGAGCTAAGCAATCCAGCAGAAAGATTAAAAGACCTCCATGATATTCGCGAGAAAAGGCTGTCACAACCAGCTGGTTCGAAGGATAGAATGGAGAGCACATGTGGACTGATACCTTCTGCAGTAAGCGAAGGACATGGCTATCACCGTGATTGTTATAAATGTTTCACGAGACACCTTGATAGACTGGCGAAGGAAGAACCCAGCCAATCTTCCACAACACGAGTAGCACAAAGGCGATAAAGTGCCGACAAAATTGCACTTTTCGGCAAAGATTGTATCTTTTGTAATCAAGAAGGCAAAATTTCTTTAAAGAAGTCTGGGGTTCGGACTACAGAAGATACTAGTAAGTTTGCGTCAGATTCGTGGAAAACTGTTCTAGAGAGTGCAGAGAACCGTAATGATGAAAAAACTTCTGCTGAGAATAAGGGGATTTTGATTTATTTGCATCAGAGGCACATTTTCATAACAGCTGTAGGAAAAAGTATATTCAAGATCCTCAGTACTGGAGAAGTTCAGATTCTGAAGCGATCCTTAACCAAGAGGCCTATAGAAGAAGCACATGAGAAAGCTTTCCGCAAGGTCTGTGATAGAGTTACACAAGAAGTAGTAGAGGACAGAAAAGTCATAAAGTTAAGTGTTTTAGTGAATACTTACATTAGTGTGCTAGAGGGTACAAAGTTTGCAAATCCTGAATATAGGGGTTCCAAATTGAAGGCAAAGTTAGAAAGTGTCTATGGCAAGGAAATTGCATTCACTCAGTTACAAAGCAAAGGCAAGTTTATGTCACAGCTTGTGTTCAGTTCACACATTAAGCTCGAGGAAGCCGTTCAAAGTGCATTTATTCTGGGAAGTAAAGACTCTTTGACAGAAGCTGCGGATTATTTGAGAAAGTCAAACCAGAATGCATATAATCATTCAGAAGAATTAAAATGGCCTCCCACTGCAGATCAGTTGGGTAACATTGACATATCACCAGAAGAGTTGACCACCTTTCTGACCTATGTGTTGTCTGGAAAAACAAAGGATGCGTCTATACAGGTAAACAGGTTAGTGAGCTCAATAGGACCAAGATATTTGTCGAGCCGTTACGAATGGTGATTGGAAGACCCCAAAACATATTCTTGCGTGCATGACTTAGCGTCATATGTTCAGGAGCCAGCAGCTTACTACACTTCTGAACCGGTTAGGACACTGTGAGAGTTATTCATTTTCAGTAGAGCTCGAAACTGCAATTGCCCAAGCACTGGAACAAACTTCATCGTTGCTCTCTACGCAGATTATCAGAGAACCAGAAGTACAATCGCTTTTTCATTCAGAATTTGACAACTTTGATCAGCTATTTAACACTCTAACAGGTCGCAGGATCTATCCACACCGCCCATGGCATCATGATGCAGGAAATACTTTCCGGTGATATGGAAGAACATGGTGGAACTGTACCAGATATACTATCTCTTCCAAGAACTAAGGAGAAATCACTCAAGTTGCGAGTGGAAGAAGAACTCCTGCATTGTTTTGTTGGTCAGCGAAAAAGTCCAAGCTACACTTCAACCAAAAAATTGTATCCAGGCAGTGAAGGAACAGTGAAAATAGCAAGTGAGTCAAACATGATTTGGATGATCCTCAGGGCATCCAAGTCTGTAACAGGACAAGAAGTATCAGGTTGGACGGGATTTGTTTCTATCACAGGGAGTAAGCCAACCATTCTAACTACGATCGACTACTATCCTGTTATCCATCGACCAATAACAGAGTATAAGACAGTCCAAGAATGTTTGCGTTATGCAGAAGAAGCAAGTAAAGAGGTTGGACAAACATATGTCATAACAACGTTTGACCTAGGTGTCTGCATGAAAACATTTCCACTTATATGGAATAATCCTGAAAAGTATGCCAATCACATTGTCATGATTGGAACATTTCACTTAGTATGTGCCTACTTAAAGATGCTTGGAAAGAAAATGGCTGGTTCTGGGTTGTCAGATGTAATGTTAGAGGCAGGTTTAATAGGAACTGGTTCAATCCAGGGAGATCTAACAGGTAAACATGGAAGAGCCATGCATTGCCATAAAATTGTGTTAGAGAGCCTGGAGAGACTTTTGCTCGAGCAGTTTCTCGTCCAGAGAGACTAAAATCAGCTTTTAGACACTTTGCCAGAAGCAGCTCAACTGAAAGTCCAAAACCTGATTCATCTTCCCTCAAAGGATACGCTCGAGGAGACAGTGAAAGATGATGCTGTTCATTCTTACAGCACAGAGTACTGCCAGTACCGCGAAAAAGTCCATAGTGATGAGCTAGGGAAAACAGCTCAGTTCTGGATAGCATACATGGAACATGTTTGGCTAGTGCTGTGTCTAATCAAGGCAGTAAAGACCAACAATTTCTTGTTATACGCTGAGTGCCTAAATATGATGGCAGATTTGTTCTTCAGTTTTGATGGACAAAATTATGCTCGGTACCTTACATTCTTTTCTGTCTTCATAGCCAACATAGAAGAAACTCACCCTGGAGCCACTGATCTGTTGCAACGAGGAGCGATGAGTGTTGCACGGTCATTCATACCTGGAAACAGATGCGTAGTTGACAAAACAATGGAGGAGACGTTCATGAAACATGCCAAAAGTAGAAATGGAGCAGGAGGAAGTGGGACTGGTGTTACTGGTATCACCAGTAACTATGATGCGTACCAGCGGTGGGTTCGTACAACACATGAAAGATCTAAGTATGTAGAGGCAACATTAGACATGGCAGATATGTTAGTTGGTGAAACAGAATCCAGCACTTGGCATAGAGAACTTCGACCAGCAGAAGTTCAGAAGGGAGATAAAGAAGTATGTGAGACAAAAGATGTCATCAGTGGATTTATTAATCCATTCGCCATTAACGACAAGTCTCACTTGTACTGTATATCTTGTGGTGTACAAGTGTCAGAAAAGTTTGAAAATGACATACTCTTGGCTGAATACCGTGGTAAAGTAGATAAGGAATCTTTCATCAAGGAAAGAATAGAAAAGAAGGAGAAGTTTTTTTGACCCAATCAAAAGACAAAATCTAAAGACAATGGAAGGTATGAGTAAAACAGTTAAGGTTAAGTCGGCTAAGATTAAAGTAGTTGAATACCGACAGGAAGGGAACATTGCCATTCAGTTGTTGGTACAGTCTCAGAAGGCAGAGTTACAGACTGATCTTGCAGATTTAATGAAATATCCTTTGACTCCAGTCCCATACAGCATTGGCACAGCTGATGGATGCTTAGCAAAACCTGATAAGTCAAAGGGTTTCAAGTATCTGACAGAAAATATAGAAATGGCAGGCGTGCCAGAACATGATAGCACACTGCTTGTAGTAGAGGATGGTAACGCACTCTTCTATTGTATGCGAGAAGTTCCGGGAAATTTTAGACAAATATCAGATAAATTATTCAATATGGTTCCACGAAAGGCTGATGTAATATTCAGTACTGATATGTACAAACCTGATTCTGTGAAAGCCATGGAACGAGCGCGAAGAGGTTCTGGTGAAAAACTACTGATACAAGGTGAGAATACCAAGAGACCAGCAGACTGGAAATCATTCCTCAGCAATGAGGACAACAAAACACAGTTAGTTCAAGTGATGTTGGATTCGTGGAACAAAAGTTCTTACGCCAAACGGCTTCATGAAAGGAAAGTTATCCTAATTTGTGATGGACAAGGTTATTGTTTCACGTCAGAAGATGGTGAAACAACGACTAGAAGGAACATAGAGTCTTTAGCCTCTACACAGGAAGAAACAGACACAAGAATTGTCTTCTACTGCTTGTATGCAAAATAGCAAGGATACAAATCAGTTCAAGTGAAAACCCCAGACAGTGATATATTCTTTATTCTTCTCAACTATATGAATAAACTTGAAGGCATCACTGTTCTGTTCGACACTGTTTCTGGAAACAACAGGAAATTAGTAAATATGAAAGAGTTTTTCCGAGGTTATACAGAGGATTACACTGCAGCATTTCTTAGTCTGCATGCATATTATGGCTGTGATTCAACAAGTGCCTTCAAAGGCAAAGGCCATGTCAAGCCAATAAAGACCCTGGAAAAAATGCCTCGATTTGCTAGAACCTTTTCGAAGCTTGGAAAGTCATGGGATGTACCTGAAGATTTGGTTAGGGAGATAGAAGAATACACATGCGCCATGTACGGCAAAGCCAGATTCACAGAAGTTGATGACTTAAGACTTTTCTTAATTAAGGAAAAGTGTGAAGACAAACCGACCGATGCCCTTCGCAATATTGACATGGGGAGCATGCCACCTTGCAGACGTTGCTTAATACAACACATACGTCGAGTGAATCTCCAGGTGGCAATATGGAGAAATGCCCACCTGGCCAAACCAGACATTCTACATGTAAGCGAGGAACACGGGTGGACACACCTAAATGGTCTCCTAGAACCCTTGTGGATTCAGGGAGATCTTCTTCCTCCACGTCTGGTTGACTGTATTGATGCTCTGCAGGGAACTGAAGATGCTGAGAGTGACGATGAGGATATGGATGAAGAACAAGAAGAAGCTGTCGACTTATTAGAATAAGTGACTTCATGTTTCAGTGGATAGATGAATGAATACAGAGATACTATTAGTAGATCAGTTAATACGTTATTAATTTATTTAGTTTGTTTGTTTGAGTTTTAACGTCCCCGTCAACACTGTAAAGGTCATTTTGGAGACGCTGCTTCCAATTTTGTGGGACTTTTACCCGACATTGAGATGAAATGACATCTCAAGCCCTGTCGCCCAATGAAACCAATAGGGTTTATTAGCACGAACGGTCCACCTCGCACCGCGGTTCCTGGACAGGCTTAATGCAAAGTGGGAACGCTTTTATTTTTGGGGGCATTTTTTTTTCGTAACCAGTAAACCCTAAGGAAGATTTTTGGACCAATGGGATTTTGTCCGGGGGGGGGGGGGTTGCACGGGGACCTATACGGGACAGCGGCCTATTATCAACGACGTCATATGATAAATACAGTTTTGTTTTTCAACAGGGACAGTAAAACAGACAGGATGTGCTACCCGGGTAGGATACTTAGGGCACACAATAAGGTCCTCGATGGCTCTGCATAGCATATACAGTGACATTCCGCTATTAAGACCACCTTAAATTTAGACAAATTCTGGTTTAAAAAGCATATTTACAAGGCTGCAGTGATTCTTTCTTTTGTTTTCTGCATACAGTGTCCTTCGGTCAGGGACCACCTTTGAGTCTGTTCAAAAGTGATCTTAAAGACCACCTTAAATTTAGACAAAATTCTGCTTTAAAAGGTGATAGGATAACTTGAAAATTGTGTTAGACACCCCTTCACCTCACAAGGAATGCATGTGCAAAGTTTCAGCTCAATCGGTGAAGAAATGTGGAAGAAGTTTGCGTCACAAGATTTTTTAGCTCATTTTTGAGGAAATCAAGGGCAATAACTCCAAAACGCTTCATCCGAGCAGAATGAACTTTGTGTTAGCCACATCTACATATCATTGCAAATGCATATGAAAAAATAACAAAATTATTGAAGAAATGTGTAGGTAGTTCGCGTCACAAGGTTTCAGAACGCGTTTTTTTTTTCAGGAACTCAAGGGCCGTAACTCCGTCACAGATGATAGGATCAACGTGAAAATTGTGTTAGCCACCCCTTCACCTCACAAGGAATGCATGTGCAAAGTTTCAGCTGAATCAGTGAAGAAATATTGAAGTAGTTCGCATCACAAGGATTTTAGCACATTTTTTTAGAAAATAAAGGGCCGTAACTCCTTTGAAAATGATAGGAACGTGAACGTTAGGCATCCCTTCACATCACAAAAAGAATGCATGTGCAAAGTTTCAGCTCAATCGTTGAAGAAATGTAGAAGTAGTTCGCATCACAAAAATTGCGGACTTACAAACGCACAAACAAACGGACAGTGCAAAAACTATTTGTCCTCCTACGGGGGCATAAAAACTCATTTTTGATTTTTATTTGCGTAGTTTATCATACTGATAACTCTGATTAAGAATTTTAGCAGTTAACACTTTATTACGAGGGTTGAAGTCAGTTACATGACTAAACACTCAAAATCAAATCAATTGCGAAATAGAAACGCCATAGGATGGCACAAGAGGAATCAAAATCATCGCGTTCATCATATAGTTTGCAGGAAACAAACCCGTCTACTATAGATACATGTAAATCCAAACACGGGGCCTCTGTATCAGAAGAATTTGTTTTATTTATCTGAAGTTCTTGAGGGTGTTTTTGACTGATGAAACCATCGAAATAGGTATTGTCAATATTTAAAAAATTATCCAAATATCAAGAAGTCGAGCTAAAGTCTTCAATGCTTTGAGATTGGTTTTCAAAGGAAAGGGACATCATGGGGGGAGCAGTTTGTACCCATCGGATTACCCACAATTTGTTAAAATAACTTAGTTACAAATCTTATGTAAATATTTTCAAGAACACCGGCGAGAGATTCACAAAATCTTTATTCCACTTATAAAGAAACCTCGGAGGAAGGTGTGCTCATATCAGAAAGGTGACTATGAAACTATGTGATAGGCTGCGCTAAGACTTGCAAAGGACAAATACTTTAATGATCATTCAGATGCTCGGTCTGTTCAGGAGAACTTTGATTTTATAGCTTATTTCATTCAAACTTCGGCTGAAAATCATATCACCTCCATTACGATAACACACCAGTGCGGCATAGTGCATTGTTCGCATCTCCAATATGGCTATTTTTCTGATGAAAATCCGTGATATTTTTCTTATTATTTATACTGCAAACATAGGTTTTGGGTAGTCGCTAGATCCGCTTCAATGAGGCGGTTCTAACGAGTACCAACAACCTTTGTCTTGGAGCAGAAATAAGAAAAATAATGTTTACCCACGTTAACCCAGATTTCTCTATGTAAATTTGGGTTTATGGGGATGTTCATTTCACGGACTTGTTCACGTGATGTCGAAAAACTAGTAGGTCTGTATATTCGATTCCCTGGATCTCACCAGAGAGATTCGCAGAGGGACAAATGCATGGTTAGACAAAGGTGGGAAGTGGTTAACACTGGGCAAACTTTTAACATTTGAGACGAGAAATTAAGGCTAACATAAAAAATCAGAATGCTTTGTCTGTGAATAACTTGGTAGGTGATATCAAGGCTAATACACGTCTAAATTATTTTTGTAGGTATATGGCAAAGCAGCGCGACTAAAGTATATATATAAATACCCTAGAATTATGGTAATGTGAGCGGCAGGTCAGAAATAAGAGTATCCACACCATTGTGCCTAGCCAAACGCCGAAACTTTGACTTTGGTATGTTAAATCTATGTTTAGTTTTATTTTTTGTATGAACATGCTTGTGTGTTTCGGAGGGGTTTTCTCCTTAGTATACCCCAACTTTCTAAAGCATATTCTGGATTCATTTTAGAAGCCTCCGTGGTGTAGTGGTTATGCTACTCGCTTTATAAACCAGGGATCGCAGGATCGATCCCGGGCTTCTCCAGAATTACGAATGAGTCTTTGAATCGAGGTCCTGTCTCTGTATGACCCTAGATGTTGGTGAGACGTAGTATTCGGACACTCGCTCATTCTAGATTCATTTTGGCTTTTTATAGAACTTTTATATTTTATAGAACATTTTATTAACGTCGGGTCACTTGTTCGATCCATAGCTTTAGACTACCGGTTGTTAGAAAACCGTGATCCATTCTCCATATGACATTAGGTGTTAAGGGGACGTAAAATTTAAGACAGGTTTAACCATATCGTCATCATCAGGGCGAACTGTTAGACAAGAGCCTGTCGTGTTATCCGTGATGATAAACCGTGATGATCTGGAGTTGCAAGCATGCTCATGTTGGTGTATGAAGAATTATGTTCGTGTTCTTTGTGTTATTTGTTTCTATATAATTTTCACGCCACCGTCCCGAGAACAAAACGTAGTTCTGCCTTCGGGGCGTGCGCCGTGATGTGAAATGTTGTAGGAACAAATGTAGTGTTAAGTGTTGGTATCGTTGTATATAGTTATTGTTAATAATTTATGTCCTGTAACATCTTTCTTGTGCCTTGTTCCAGAGTTGCCCTTCACATGTCAGAGATTACCCTCGGTCGTCTTGTCAGCATGTAGGTTTGCGGGACACCATAACCCTACGTGTAACAGAGACTTCTGCAGATATAATAGTCAGAAAAAGGACAGGCAAGGTATCCCGCCCCAAATAAAAAAAGTGGGGATGGAGTTGCTGAATCAGACTCTGAAAGGAAAGAGGAAGTAGTTGGTCAATTCAATGATGCCTTTAATAAAACTGAGTTGAAGGAGGTTCCACTGGAAGTTGGGAAGATCGACCCCTTTCATGGATATGCATTGTTGTGTCATCAGAGGGAGTGATCACGTTACTGAGAGGCTTGAATCCATATATAGCTTTAGGATATGATGCGCTCCATCCTAGAGTCCTGGAGGAGCTAGCACATGAGTTAGGTCCAGTTTTTTTTGACATCTATTCCAGCTATTCTCTGGATACTGGTGAAGTTCTCCAAGAACAGCTACTAGCAAACATTTGTCAACTCTTAAAAAAAGGAAAAAGAGCTCTTGTTCGCAGTTATCGCCCTGTATCCCTGACTAGTCTGCCATGGAAATTGCTAGAACATATACATGTATACGTAGTCTGCTCAAACATCATGGCTCACTTGGATGAACGTAAACTTTTATCAGACAGACGGCATGCATTTAGGAAAAGGCATAGTTGTGAAACACAGTTTAGCATGGTTATTAACGATTGGGTAAAAATCTTGGACAACGGGACATGTGAACACATTAATTCTGGACTCCGAGAAGGTTTTTGCACACACCCTCATGAACTACTTAAATCAAAATAATAGGTTACGGTATTAGGGGAAAGACTCTTAAATGGATAGATTCCTTTCGTTGCTACAGAAAACAACGAGTTGTTGTTAATGGTGAAACTTCGGAGTTGGCGAGTTTTGTCTGGGGTCCCATAAGTGACCGTTATCGGTCCAATGTATTTCTTCAGGTACATAAATGATATCTCCACTTACATTGACTCAAATACAGTAAAATTCCGCTATTAAGACCACCTAAAATTAAGTCTAATTCTGCTTTAAAAAGCATATTTAGAAGGGTGCAGTTATTCTTTATTCAGGTTTTCTGCACACAATGTCCTCTGGTCAGGGACCACCTTTGGGACTGTTCAAAAGTGGTCTTAAAGACCATTTTTGAACAGTCCCAAAGGTGGTCTTAATATAGGAATTTTACTGTATAAGACTGTTTGCAAACGACTAATTGCTACCGCGAAATTAGTGATTAGGACTCACTAGAACTAAATAATGATACAGATAGACTGGGATGTTAGGCATGAAAATGGGGCATGAGATTTCAGCCTGATAAATGCAATATTAAGAAGATAACTAGGAAGAGAACCAATAAAACTGAGACTTCTTACACCTTAGAGGTCACGGTCCTCGACAATGGGGTTCCATTTATTTCGTTGATGTGAAAATAGCACATGATCGATTTGAGATGGAATACATATATTAGCAACAAGTGTACTAGGGCAAATAGAACGCTTGGTTTCCTGTGGCGACATCTTCATCTGTGTCCTCAGGACGTAACATTGAAAAAGTTCAGAATAGATCTGCTAAGTTTGTAACAAGCAATTACTGCTTTGAAACTGGGAGTTTGACTGGAATACTAGAAAAAATAAGATGGGAGTCTCTCGAGAAAGCGAGAAAGTCAGTAGGCTCATATTATTATACAAAGGTCCATAGGGTACTGCCAGCATTCTAATAGACGACATTGTTTCCCCAGCTAAGCGCTGTAGAAATCATAATTCGTTGGCGTTTCGGATCCCTACTGCAAGAAATGACATTTACAAAGAATCTCTCTTCCCACGGAACATTAGAGATTGGAAAACCCTCCTTCATTCGATCATCTTTTTTATCGGCCGGCGGTACAGAAGATAGTGTAGCTAAGTCTACCACAGGTCCTGGTGACTGAATGTCACTTGACTTGTCACAAGTAACAATCAGTAACAATTCTAATTCTGATTCTAACGAGTGCCAACCCTCCATGTTTAAGCAAATATCACCACGAAAACACGCCTATATGGTTTTGACCCTATCAAACCCCACTTTTATACAGAAAAAACTGGGGTTTACAGGGGTAAACCTTAATTTTCTTACTTCTGCTCTAAAATATAGATAGTGGGTACTCGTAAGAACCGCCTAACGTGTACCAACAATCTATATTTCGAGCAGAAATAAGAAAAATATGACAATTTTTCATCATAAAATCTTCATTTTTCGTAATGTAAGAACCTGAATGTATACCCTTGTAAACCCTTTCTCTGTTTAAAATAGGGGTTACATGTATAAGGTCATGTATTACGGGAACTTGTTAGCATTTTTATTGGCTGTCAGTATATGATATTTTGATATTTCTACTCATAACAGTAATTGCTAGAATCGCTTCAATAATGCGACGCCAATAAGTACAGAGGACCCTCATTTTAACGACAGTATTTGTTCCCTTTATTGTGCCGTTATAAAGAATTTGCCGTTATAAAGAATCCCAGTTAGGATTATGATAGATAATAAAAGGCATTTTTCCTATTATTACTCCAAGAAACGAATGTTACAATGCCTCGGTGAGGCGATTCTAACAAGTGTCTATAACATTTGTTTCTTGGAGTATTATATTACAAGTTCCTTTCGTGACTATTGACTCGATTAGTGCATTTTCAACCCGAGGGGAGCCCACGCCGCTCGGAACTGAGGCTATGCCTTTAGCTAAGTAGTCATTCCATTCAAATTGGCGTTATAACGAGTTTTGCCCTTATAGTCGGTATAAAGAGGGTTGACTGTAAAACCTTAAAAAACCTAATTTTCTCTGTTATCGTTACATAAACGTATACACGTGATGCTCAACTTTTAGCCTCAATCGTGTTTATGTACTCATATAATATTGAACTGCAACTGGCGATGCTGCGTGACGGAAATATTGTTCCAATTTTTATTCACAGGTAAAATATCACTAACCATTTCCAGGGAAATCGTTTAGCACACAATGATAATTTATAGTCGTGTTTTCCGTTGAATACATTGACAACTAACTGTACAACCTACTGAATAACAGGAGCGGCATTAAACGACTTATTTTTCTGGCGCAAGAATGTGCCCTATACTGGTGAACCGCTTACGTATAAGCCTGCCCAGGAAAGGTGTGGATAAAAACACTGACCGGCTCAAAAAAGACCTGAATAGTGTTGACTGGGCCGTTATACCCCAATACAAACAAACAAAATTAAACGACTTAGATCTGACCACCATTCCCCACATGAAAACCCGATTTTATATACTTAGAACCCAATTTCTATACACGTACATGTACTTGGAACCCGATTCTATATACTTAGAACCCAATTTCTATACATGTACTTTGAACCTGACGTTGCTTTTAAGGTCAGTGGTTTGCTCAGATTGCTCGTAAAATTTCAATATTACAATCTTAATAGTATAATTATTTAGCTTAATTTTACCAAATGTTACATTTTACATGTTCTTAATTCTTAAGGATTATCAAACTGGTATGGGTGTACGGGGCGTGCTGTTTGGACATCGGTTTCCGCCACGCGCCCCTCCTCCATTTCCAGTGCGATTCTTATACATATTTCTATAACGCGCGTCTCTACCGCGTTATGTTATAATGGTATTTTACCACAACAGAAGTACTTTACATCAACTCCAGTTGATTTTAATGACTGAGGTTTGCTCAAATTGCTCTTAAAATTTCAATATTACAATCTTAATATTATTTAGCTTAATTTTATCAAATGATACATTTTACATGTTCTTAATGGAAAACGCTAAACTAATTCAACTTATATTTGTTAATAAAAAAATGTCATTTTATAAGTTTAGTATTCCTGGACCAATGTGATATTTGTTGATTGTATATATATGTATATATTAGGTTATGTTTTAGATAGAGGATCATATGTTAGATTAGTAATTGTACTAAATATGTTATCCTCTTAAAATAAAGACATTATTATTATTATTATTATTATTATTATTATTATACACTTAGAACCCAATTTCTATACATGTACTTGGAACCCGATTTTATATACTAAGAACCCAATTTCTATACATGTACTTGGAACCCGATTTTATATATTCAGAATCAAATTTCTATACATGTACTTGGAACCCGATTTTACATACTTAGAACCCAAATTTCTATACATGTACATGGAACCCGATTTTATATACTTAGAACCCAATTTCTATTCGTGTACTTGGAACCCGATTTTATATACTTAGAACCCTATTTCTATACATGTACTTAGAAGTCGATTTTATATACTTAGAATCCAACTTCTGTACATGTACTTAGTACCCCATTTTATATACTTAAAACCCAATATCTATACATGTACTTAGAACCCTATTACATATACTAAGAACCCAAATTCTCTACATGTACTTAGAACCCCATTTTTTGTCCTTAGAACCCAATTTCTATATATGTACTTGGAACTCCATTTTATATACATAGAACCCAATTTCTATACATGTACTTAGAGCCTCATGTTATATGCTTAGAACGTAATTTATATGCATGTAATTGGACCCCCATGTAATATACTTAGAACCCAAGTTCTATACATATACGTGTACTTGGAACGCAATTTTATATACTTAAAACCCAAATAACATGTACTTAGAACCCCATTTCATATACTAAGAACCAATTTATATACATGTACTTGGAACCCATGTTATACGAGTATACTTAGAATTCAATTTCTATACATGTACTCGAAACCCCATGTTATATACTTAGAACCCCATTTCTATACATGTACTTGGAACCACAGTTTATATTCTTAGAGCCAAACTTCATTTTATACACATATAATTATCCAATTTCTATGCATGTACTTAGAGTCCCATTTTATATACTATGATATATATTGCCTTATTATTGCTCAAAAGCATAGGATGTGGGTACTCGCTAGAACTGCCTTAATTGAGGCAATTCTAACGAATACCCACAATCTATGTTTTAAGCAGAGATACGAAACTCTTACATATTTTCATGAGAAAAAAAAATATCATTTTTTGAGGTCATGAGAGAAAGCGTTATTCAACATTGAAGACTTGCAATTATTTTGATTAGATACAGGGCCATCAGAGAAGGTGATTGACAGACGTTGTGCCGGCTGATCTGAGGTTTCGCTTATTGCAAGTCATTTTATTGGCTTTGCAATACCTCAACTCATTTGCTGTAATAGACTCGGATCAGCTCCAGGTGGATACTGAGGATGAGTCTCGGAACTTTGTTTCTTATTCTCATTAAATCGTATAATTTGAGTACTTGTTAGTGGCGATTCAAACAAGTACCCACAACATACATTATCGGTTAATTGTTTTGGGTTTAAAGACACGTCGTTTTGTGTCGACTCCACGAGAATGGGAGAAAAGAGATATAAGAAATAGTAGAGGAAATAAGAATGAGGGACAAAAGGAAAATGAATGGAAGTATAGAAACAGAGGAAATAACATCATTCACCCATCTACCCATATCTGCTTCAAGGTCAACTGGTCTTGTCCAACTGTAAGCCAGAATCGTTTGGGCGCCCCAGTGACGCAAGATGCACGTCACCTTTGCCTCACCCAACCAACCCAACATTATACATTATATGTAAAAATTTCGTACTAGAAATAAGAAATAAGGAAAACACCCCTCAACCCTTATCTTGCTATTCAAGACAACCCCTATCTTTGCAAACGGTGTAGATCCAGATGAAGAAGCCATCTGATCAGGATCTACACTGTTTGGCATTCAGTTTAGGAATTTGTAGCAATAAATTACATAAAGTAATTTGATTGGTTGATAGACAGAAATGGGTGTGGCTTAAATGAATATTCAGCAAGATAAGTCCTCTCTGTATCTCTGTAAGTCCTGGACTGGGACTTTGTCGTGTCTGTAGATTTTTCTTGGAACGTTTGCCTTTGTTTGGTACGCATTACAACAACACATTCCAAAACGACTTTTCTGATGAAATCCAGTAATAATTATCTCAGTCATACTAGAAAAATTGGTCGTGGGTGCTCATTAGAACCGCCTCGATCTATGTCTTGCAGCAAAAATTAGTAAAATAATGTATTCTCCTATATTTACATTTCCAGTGTAAAGTCTAATGTAAACCTATAGAAAGCAATTGCTTTTATACTTCCATGAACGCATCGAATCACATGATTTTCAGTGACGTTAAATGACGTCATTCTAAACCATTGATCTCTACGGGCGTTGATGACGTCAACGCTGTTCCGCTTTTTGTAAAAAAAAAAAAAAACAGCGTGTAAATGTTTTTTCAGTTTTAAAAATTTGCCCTACAAGCTTGTTTTCTCCCAGTGATGAGGAGCAAATAATGTAAATATAAAAAAAAAAAACTTAATTTTTCTGCTTTTCATAAAAATATGAACGACAGTGGGCCGCTAGTAAAATTTACATGAACCCCTTCTTTCTTTGCACACGACCCACTGCGTTCATACTTCCATGAACTGCAGAAAAATAAATTTCATTTCTTAATTAAACCCTATTTTTCTCCATATACACTAGGGTAACAGTCGTATTCATTACACGGACTTGTTAACATACTGGTATGGAAACCGACTTAGACATGGACAACGTTAAATACCACAGTCGGAATCCACATAGACTGATGCTGTGGATTTGGCTCAACAAAAATAGTTCCTTCATGGAACGGAAATATACATCATGATACTAAAAAAAGAGTCGTTAAAATTAGCCTTCGTGCTGTGAAACGAAGCGTTGCTTGCTAGCGTGACTAAACTCCGTTCAGAAAATCTGAATCATCGATTTTTTCGTTTCTTCCTTTTAATACTCATTTTAGCCCATACATCACTATGGGAAAGTTTTAGACCTCACCCTCCGCCGATGTCTCCAGCAAGTCGTATGCCTCTGCGACAGTCAGGAAAGGCTGTGATTATTTGGAGAAAATTGCAAAACAAAGAAATGAGAGCACAGACTAAGTCCATTTGATGATGATTGTCAGGTAAAATAATACATATTCAAATACATGTGATGCACTTTATAAATAGATATGCAATTACGACATACCTTACATTCGAATGGCCAGATAGAAGCTCACTAGGCACGGGGAGCCACTAGCGCGATGTGCTGTCAACAGTGGTCAAAATGAATTATACCGATGTCAAATGTGGTGTCACAGCTAATGATTTTCCATGAAATGATCGTGCAAATAAAATATAGACGCCCTTGTAATTTACAAGAGCAGTGACCACTTCTATATATGGTTTAAAAGGGTGTGCCGAACCTGTCAGAATGTCTTAGTCTGTGAACGAAAATTTAGATTTTGCAATTTTCTCCAAATTATCACAGCCTTTCCTGGCTGTCGCTGAGGCATACGACTTGCTGGAGAAATCGGCGGAGGGTGAGGTTTACAACTTTCCCATATTGATGTATGGGCTAAAATGAGTATTAAAAGGAAGAAACGAAAAAATCGATGATTCAGATTTTCTGAACGGAGTTTAGACAGTGTTTTTAGTGTAAGTGCTTTTCGGATACAGTGGCCTGTTCCTGGAAATTGCGTTGTTATGAAAGAACAGTGCAGTGATAAGAATTCCATTTTGCCGCTATATGCACTGTGTCTGTGAAGGTATGCATTTAATATTCAAGTCGATGTAGCGCATTTTATAAAATGAGTTTTTTTTTCCATTGTCCGGCGAATTGTAAGTGTTACCAGCTATTAATCGTTTTTGTACCAGCAACCCAAAACGGATATTTTGCAAACAGTGCACTCCCAGATCAGACGACGCATAACGCGGCGTCTGTACAGGGCCTACACTGTTTGCAAAGAATGAAGCCATTTTCCAAATCAATTTTGAAGAAAACACAGCCTGACACCCCTAAAGATTGCAATGGACTCGTGCTAATATAAGGTGAAAGATTCCATCTGGTACAAAATGGGTTAATGCTATATGAACATAATATGAACTATAGGCATCACGCAATGAACCCTATTATTGTCCAAAACTAAAGTAAGGTTCATTAACAAGCCAAAGCTATGATTTCCTTATTTAGATGCACAAGAGCAGACAACGAGAATAGATTTGTTTGATTTGAGGTTTAACGTCCCCGTCAACACTATTTAGGTCAGTTTGGAGACGTTGCTTCAAACTTTGTTGGACTGTTACCCGACATCGAGATGAAATGGCATCTCAATCTCTGCCGCCTAATGAAACCTAGAGGCCGGTTAATATGCATGGAGGATCTTACATGAGTGTCCATGTATTATTGAATTTATTAAACGAGTTGAGGAAAAGGGATAAAAATGCGAGGCTTGCCGATCATTTTATGCCTTTTCCTCATCGAGTTTAATAAATTAAATAATACATGAGCACGAATGGAAGATTCTATTTATCATATGACATTTAAAACGCATTTTAATCACGATTGTTTACAAAAATGCCAATATTCCGCCATTAGTAAACGCGACGTCGTTAAGGACGCCGTAATTGTAACGTTACGGGACGTATCTAGCTAATTTGCATATTATCGAAAATATTACATGGCGTTATTTCACTCTCAGACGCGACGACATGTGATAAATAGGGTTAACTCGCACCCCTTTGCCTGGGCAGGCTTAGACCAACTAAGCGGTTTACCAGTACTCATGTGCTCAATGAGGTGGTTCTAACGATGGCCCACAATCAAAGTAAAATTAAACTTCTCGTTAGGAAACGCCTCTTTGCGGATCTAACGAACACCCATAATCTATATTTGGAGGACAAATAAGAATACATGACATATATTCATCTGAAAAAAAACATGTTTTTCGTAGATCCAGTGATCAAAAACGGGACATTTACGTCCATGTTGTAATACATAAATATTTGTGCCGAATACGGCGTAAGAGGCCGATTACCACCTTGTGGGTGGGTGGGGTGGGGGTTGAATCCTTACGGCGACAAGGATTACACAGATCCAATATACACACGTACATGTAGAAGTACAAATAAGCTTATAAGCTTCCGTTCAAACCCTAATTGTTCTATGTCATTGTATATTTTGTACATGTATCAATATGGAAATAAAATATCTTTAAACTTGTTTGTTTGATTTGAGGTTTACCGTCAACGTCAACACAGTATAAGCCATTTTGAAGACGTTGCTTCCAGTTTTGTGGGACTTTTACACAACATTGAGATGAAATGACATCTCAAGCCCTGTCGCCCAATGAAACCAATAGGGTTTATAAGCATGGACGGGCCGACTCGCACCACTTTGCCTGGGCAGGCTTAGATCCTCTAAGCGGTTTACCAGTACCCATTTGCGGTCGGTTTCATCTCTGAATGGAAACATCATGCAGCCCATCTATTTCTTCAAGCCCCGATGGGCGGGGGCCTATATAATATATTTGTATATTGGCCCGAGCCCGATTACAAGTATGGGAATATTAGCAATTATCAGGATGTTCCGCATTTAAAACATTTCATGAAATTTTAGACCATAGGCCAAAAACACATAAGGAATCAAACTCTACTGATCTGAATATCCGCTTTAGCTCTACCCAGTTTCCATGCAGAAATCAGATTATACACATAGCTATGAGTAAATTTTCAGCTGAGGAGAATGGATACACATTCAGCCATTACAAAACACGCCTTTTCAAATACATTGTTAACCCTTTCCCACTCAGATACGTGTTTGTACGTGTCTGCACCCCCCCCCCCTATTTTAAGCCCCAGAAGCACTAATATCTGCATTCCATAGATACACCTGTGGACACAAAAGCGTTCAAACTTTGATGAGCTTCATTTCATTTTTCCAAAATGAGACCAATCAATTGCTTGATCTAGTTTTAGAATTCTTTGATGAATGACATTTGCTTGTCAAACTAACTTGATGTAAAGAGATTCACTGAAAGTTATTTCATAGGAGTTTAAACGCTTTTGTGTCCACAGGTGTAGGTACGTTTGCTTTACGATTTGTTGGCCTAAAAAGTGACCCGTTTTTTCGCGCGCTGAGGGTGTCTGGGGTTAAAAACGCCTCAAAATTGATGCTGATAGAACATGCAGCAAACAGTGAATATGGCCTGTGCCAATCCCCTTAATTGTTGCCTTGACAGCTGTGTGAAGATTAAGATTTGGTCAAAAATTCATGTGAAATCACACTTTTTGCCAACTTTGAGATGCCCCTCATTACCACGACAACAATGATCAAGTCATGAAAGTTTGCATTTGAAAGGCTACTGCCCAATGAACATTCATACCGAGTTTGGTGTAAAACAGACCATTCTTTATGAAACAATGGCTGGTTGAAGTTGCTGTCAGGTGCAACACTGTGTAAATCAGCGAAATTCACAAAATCCCTGAGTGGGAAAGGGTTAACTGTATAGTGAAAAAATAAAAATTTTAGATGGAAAATTGTGATTTTTTTTGTTATTTCTGCTCAAAATATAGATTGTGTGTACTCGTTAGAACCGCCTCGATATTTTTTTTGAAGAAAAATAAGGTTTACCCTCGTAAACCCCAGCTTACGTATATAAAAGTGGGGTTCAAGGGGGTCAATATTATATAGGTGTGTTTTCGTGATGAATGGCAATTCTGCCAATTTCATTTTGTTTCCTTGATCAATATCAGTCTGATCTTAACCATGTTGAACCAAAAAGACAGCTATCTTTGCAAACAGTCTAGATCTAGACCAGGCTGACCAGGATCTACAGCAGTTATCATGCAGTTTGAGTATTTGCATAAATAAATTGTCTCTAGTATTTAAATACACTGATAGTTGGAAACCGATGTGGCATAATTCATTTTTTTCAGCAGCTGGTCAAGGGTAAGAGGAAGAAGGAATTTTTAGCTCTCCTGAGCACGATGGCGAACTATTGTGATCGGTCAATGTCCGTCGTGCGTCGTGTGGCATCAACAAACTAGCTGAAGTCGTTTCGCTCCAAAGAGCAAGATGGCCGCCAGAGCTGAAAATAGAAAGTCTTTAAACGACAACTCTTCCTATACATCTGGCCCGTTTTTTTTTTTTTTTTCAATTTTTACAGAGAGAGAGAGGGGATTTGTTTGTATATTTGATTGAGGTTTAATGTCCCCAACAACACTATTTAGGTCATTTTGGAGACGTTGCTTCCAATTTTGTGGGACTTTTTCCCGATATCGAGATGAAATAACATCTAAAGCCATTGAGTCCATTAGGGTTTATATGCATGGTAACTTAAACTTAAAACTTAAGTCTAAGAGTCTAAGTTTATACTTAGGCCTTCTAAAAGGTTTACCAGCACTCACGTGCGGTCGGTTTCATCTAATGCAGCTATATAACATTTCTCCAATTGGCGAAGGCCAAGAGAAAGGGTTGAATCTGTTGAATGTGTTAACTTATATAACCAGTTAGAATTTCATATGCAATTTATGAAACGAGCCCTCGGCGAGTTTCATAAATTTCATGTTTGAAATGATCACAGATTATCATTAAACCCATTTGGTACCATAAACCCCATAAGGGGTAAGTGGCAAACAGCGCAGGCCCAGATCAGACGCCTGATTAGGGCCTACACTGTTTGCATAAAGTTCAGCCCTAAATTTTGAAATGGGCTCCTGCTGGAAGATTCCATTTGGTACAAAAAGGGTTAATGATTTGAAATAGGATTTTATTGCCGGAGAATTTCAGCAGAGGTTGTCATACCCGCGCCGTGACGTAACGCGCCAGTAACCACGTGTAATTACACGTGTGATTATATAATTTTTATGACATGCCGTTATACACTAAATAACAGCAACGTTATATGATAAATAGAGAATCTTACATGAGTGATCATGTATTATTGAATTTATTAAAAGAGTTGAGGAAAAGGGATAAAATGAGAGGCTTTGCCCAGCATTTAATCCCGTTTCCTCAACTCGTTTAATAATGTATCAGCACGAATGCAACATTCTATTTATCATGTAGCATTTAAAACGCATTTTATTCACGATTTGTTTGCAAAACATGTCAATATTCCGCCATTAGTAAACGCGACGTCGTACGTATAACGTTACAGGACGTAACTAACTAATTTGCATATTTAATCCACTGATGGATTAAGGAATTCATTACATGGCGTTATTACATTCTCAGACGCGACGTCATATGATAAATTTATATTTCTTATCTTTTTGACCCAAAGTTACGAAGCATGGAAGCTTTTTCGGCACAAACGTCCACGTGACTTGTACTGATTTTCAGGAAATCCGGTAACTTGTTTGTAGAAAATAGCAGCGTTTCTTTTAATGCAGTTAGGTCAGCGTGTTGGGTCATGGGGTTATCTATTTCATCTTGGTAGGCTCCAAAATACGCGGCGTCTGGTCAGAGTCTACACTGTTTGTTTATTGTAAAAGTATTTAAGGATCAGACGCCGACAAAACGAAGCGTCTAATCCGGGTCTACACTTTTTGCTTAAAACTGGAATTTAAGTTTAAGTCTCAGTCCAGGACTATTTTCCCAGCGTACGCTCAGAGACAATCGATCCGCCAGTACTATCAGTGCTTTGATTTGTTTTTCAAATTTGCTTTTATTCAATCGACCCAAAGTTTTTAAGCACAGAAGAGCCTCAGTGCCGATGTCCACGTGAATATCACGGATTAAATTTTGTAGTAACTCCAGGCCACCGTTATTTATAGGAAATAGCCGCGATATTCTTGACGTTGTGACGTCATTGCTGTGTATTTTTTGATTTTGGTTTTGCGGCCCTTTCAAGATTATTTCATTCATATCGAGCCGATCGTTAATCAGAGGTGGACGAAAACTGGAGTACCCGGAGAAAAACCACCTGACCTTCCGTTGCAGAACTTGGCGTCTCACATGTGACCCGAGCCAGGTTCGAACCCACAGCGGTAAGAAATGATTAAGAGTCAGCGCTCTTATCCACTAGGTCATTGCTGTGTAAGAGAAGGCTTACTTCAAAACATTGACTCGACGAATGTGCTGGAATATTGGCAAACAGTTTAGACCGAGATCTGCGGCGTCTGATCAGGGTCTACCCAGTTTTCTTGAAGAACTGGTTGATACGTGTAAGGATTAAACTAAACAATATAAGTCCGTCGTTCCGGTCATTGTCCCAATCTATACGCAAAGACTACTAACGCTGTCAGTGCTGTTGTTTTTTTGTTGTTTTTTTTTTTATTTGTCATAAGTAAAGCGATTAGTGTGAATTTCGTGACAAGTTTGGAGCTATCAAAGATCGATTTGGTCCTCTGAAGACTAAAAACAAGGACAATTTAATTTTATAATGATTGTTCCTATATCTGCCTCCCATGAGGCCTTATTATGTCTTAATATCGGGCATCACTGTCTCAGAAATCAAGTATTGTGAGACAATACCATGGATAAATTTCCTCACTGTTTTATACGTTACGATAATCAAAGCATTGAAAATACTGATGCTTTTTTGTTTTAGTTTAACGGCCCAGTAAACACTATTTTAGGTCATTTTTGAGCCGGTCAGTTTACCTATCCACACTTTCCCTGGGCAGGCTTATACTTAACAGTGCACATTCTTTCGCCAGAAACTGACAACTGCCCTTCTTGAATCAGCGGACGGGAGAGAATGGCCGTAGAAAAAGATTTCGTGATCAGTCTCCACGAAAGAATGTTGCCGACCCCGGCAGGTATCGAACCCGCGTCCTCCTGATCAACCGTCAGACGCGCATCCGACTACCGAAGCCCCAGCAAAAACACTGTTGCACAGGCTAAGAATATGAAAGCATCAGTAAAATTAGAAATGAAGAATGTTCTTTGAGAAAAGGTCATCCTTTGAAAGCACGGATAATAACGCAAAATTGAAAATCGTATACTGAGCAAGTTTTTTTCTGGGCTACATATAACTAATTTCGACCAATTAGGCCACCACAGACAGTGACCCTTAATACATACAAGGCCGTTCATGGACAATGGGGCACTTGGGCAAACATCAAAGGCCAAGTCGAGATTGTGCATAAGCGTAGTTGCGCAAGGGCATTTGCTGCCTCTGCCAGACTGCGCGGAAGCATAGTTGCACAATGACGTTTGCTGTCTTTGAGAGACTGCGCGTACGCGTGGTTTCCCAAAGACCTTTGCTGCCTCTGCGAGACTGCGTGAAAGCGTAGGTGCGCAAGGACCTTTGCTGCCTTTGCGAGAGAGTGCATAAGCGTAGTTGCGCAAGGACCTTTGCTGCCTTTGCGAGAATGCGCGTAAGCATAGCTGCGCAAGGATCTTTGTTGTCCTATCGAGACTGTGCATCAGCGCAGTTGCGCAAGGGCCTTTACTGCCTTTGCGAGACTGCGCGTAAGTGTAGTTGTGCAAGGACCTTTGCTGCCTCTCCGAGACTGCGCGTAAGAGTAGTTCTGCAAGGACCTTTGTTGCCTTTACGAGATACCGCACAAGAGTAGTTGCGCAAGTACCTTTGCTGTCTTTGCGAGTATTTGCGAAAGGGTCCGTGCTGTCTTTGCGAGACTGCGCATAATAGTAGTTGCGCCAAGGCATTTGGTATGCTGCTTTTGATGCTTTTTTATATAGAATAGACTCACTACGATAACACGTCGGTGTAACATGGTGCATTCATTCATATCTCCGAACCGATTATTGTTTTCGATGTAAGTGTTTGATGTTTGTCTTATTTCATGTCCAAACATTTGTTTGATTGTTTGATTTGAGGTTTAACGTCCCCGTCAATACTGTAAAGGTCATTTTGGAGACGTTGCTTCCAATTTTGTAGGACTTTTACCCGACATTGAGATGGAATGGCATCTCAAGCGCTGTCGCCCAATGAAGCGAATAGGGTTTATAAGCATGGACGGTCCGACTCGGACAGGCTTAGATACTCTAAGAGGTTTACTCTGCCTGGAAGCAACATGCAACCCATATATTTGTTCAAGTCCCGATGGGCGGGGGCCGGCATGTCCAAACATAGATTATGGATTCTCATAGATTGTGGCGACCCGTTAAAACTGCCTCAGTTAGGCGGTTCTAAAGGTTGCCGAATCTATGTTGTTGTGCAAAGTGTAGGAAAATAATGTATATCCCTATTAACCACACTTTTATCTACATAATGTGGGGTTTAGTAGGTGGCCATTACACGGACCTGTTAACATGATGTGCAGTTGTAAAACATAAATCAGAGAGAGTGAGGGACTCTTTTATCAAACATCGACTCATACGTAGTCTTCAAAAAACTTTATACCATGTACTCAAATATTCGGGCCCCGCCCATCGGGGCGTCGAGAAATAGATTGAGCTGTATGATGCTTCCACGCAGAGGTGAAACTGACCAAACATCAGTACTGGTAAACCGCTGAGAAGGACTTAGCCTATCCAGGCATCCAATGCATATGAGCCCTATTGGTTGCACTGGGCGGCAGTGCTTGGTCAGTTTCGGGTAAAAGTGCAACATAATTGGAAGCAAAGACTTCAAAAATGGCCTAAATAGTGTTGACTGGGACGTTAAACCTCAATTCAAACTAACAAACAAAGATATTGTACAATAATAAAGTATAAAATAATAAAGTATACAGTAATATTTATCTAAAGACAACTACAATTTTCCAAGAAGTCTTTTGTTATACATGTACTTATTTCCTGATCATTTACATGCGTGCATGCGGTGATATATATAGTCATACGTTGTCCCTTTTCAGCCGATAACTGCTTCATTTAATTCTCATTTGATAAAGTTTGTTAATAAAATGACAAAATAATTGGTTTCCTGCATGTTGAATAAATGGCGTTCTCAAATCAAACACTAAAATAAGAGGAATCTTGAGTAACACGCAAAGGCGCGTATCGCCGTAATCAGGCATCTAAACTGAGCTGAACCATGAGAAAGGACACATAACATACTCCCATTTATATTCTTCAGAGCGCATGCGCATAAAAGGGAAAAACTATCTCAAGGTCTTATCTGCATGTCAGTGACCAGCAGAGGCTTTGGCGAGACTGCGCTTGTGCGCAGGCTCACTCGAGCTTTTGTTGGTCGCCTTGGCGACTAGTAAGCTTGTTTTTAATGATTTTCCGTTTCTTTGTGTATCCGACTTACAGTGTTTGTTTTTTCCCATATAGAGCTTATGTTGTCTTTTTACGGCGTAGCCGTTATAGTTTTGCTTTTGTCCTACATTTTTCGTTATTCCATTGGTCAACAAAACCACATGTCCAAGGAGATGACCATTTCATTGGTCAATGATTTGCATAAATAAATCTACTCAAAAGTACGACAGTTTACTGAAGTTTTAACCTAGGAAATGTTTCGTTTTTTATGTGAGACATGAATGAAAAATATATATACAGTTTCGGCTTGCTCACCGTCTTGTCCTTTGATGACCATACGTCATATGTATAATTGTGTTTCTAGTGAATTCTGTAACTGCTGCGGTGAATAGCTATTTTGACCTAATTTTCACGTGGTTGGTCTATATAGCGAAAGGAACTCCTTACGATAAGGCGCATTTATTGGGGGAACCGTTTTAGGTCCAGGTCACATGACCAAAATGGCCGCCATACCCATATATGGTAACACTCATCAAGCTAAAAGCATCCGGCGGGTCGTGCACTTCAGCTGAAGCACTGGTTTCTAAACGACCTTCCAATTAAATCTACGCCGCATATCTTTTTTAAAGATATTTCTTGTTATACATGTATAACATATACGACAGGAACTATTTCCTTTGTATCTGAAAAAAGATGTTATTACAGTCGAATGTTAGACAAGTCGTGTTAACAACATCTGGAAGGTGACCGTACGCCCGCGGCAACCCTTTCATGATGAGCCCTGCGCTACAATGTTTGCATTTGTAGCACTTGTACCGCTCCTTAGTTTTGAGAGCGTGTCGCAGCATAGAGTCGCACTCCACGTATTTTCTCGTCGAATCTCGTCGTCTTGATTTCATAAGCGGAAGTCAACAAATTGGGTAAATAGTCATGGCTTGATCTTTGTGTAGGTGTGTGCGCGTTTCGTCCAACTAACAACTAAGGTCATACCGAGACAGGACCTCGGTTTCAAGAGGCTGATCCGCTAGTCTGGAGTAGCGCGGATTCGAACAAACGTCCCTGGTTAATGAGGCAAGAAGCTAAACAACTACACCATGGAGGCTTCTGTTTGATCTAGGTACTCTACCTTTCCCCATGTATGCCTAGTTCCCCATGAAAGGAACATTGGCAAACAGTGTTCGCATAACGCAGCCTGTGATGAAGGGCTACACTATCAGCTTAATATAACTGTTTTTGTGAATCTTACATCAAATAAAAACACACCAGACACCCCATGTCGTGCTAAACACGACAACCCCTGCCTTTGCAAACTGTGTAGATCTAGATCAGAGCCATCTGATCAGGATCTACACTGCTTGTCACATACAGTTTGTGAATTGAACAAATATACTATATGAGTAATTTGATTGGTTGTAGTCAGAAACGGGCGTGGCTTAATCAATTTATTCAGCAGGAAAAGGGTCAAACTTGAAATCTAAAGAGAGAGATTCCGACTGGTTTACGGCATTGGCATACATCACGTGAACAAGTATGTGAAATGAAGACCCCCTATACCCCACTTTATATAGAGAAAACTGGGGTTTACGGGGGGATACATTATTTTTCTTATTTTTGAGCCAAGATATAGGTTGTGGGTACTCATTAGAACCGCCTCATTGAGGCGGTTCTAACGAGCACCACATTGGTTGTGGGTACTCGTTAGAACCGCCTCATTGAGGCGGTTCTAACGAGCACCCACAACCTATGTTTGCAGTATTTATAAGAAAAAATACCACAGCTTTTCATCAGAAAATGGCCATTTTGGAGATGTGAAAAATGCACAATGTTGCACGGGTGTGTTATCGTAATGTATTTAACTTTGCAACAAAAAGGCGGATGCTGATTGAATTCTAATTATAGTTCGCCGGACACTTTTATGGGTGCTAGCAAAAACTGCTTCATTGGGGTTTTTTTTTATCATATACTCTTGTAAATCCCTTTTTCCTCTCTATCAGTTACCATATGTCATGAATCAAATGGTTACCTATTGGCCAATTGCCCCCGCCCATCGGGGCTCGGAGAAATAGATTGGGCTGCACGATTCTTCCACGCACAGCTGAACCCGACCGCACATGAATATTAGTAAACTGCTTAGAAGGCCTAAGCCAGTCCAGGCAAAGTGGTGCGTGTCGGTCCGTTGGTTTCACTGGGCGGCAGGGATTGAGATGTCATTTCATCTCAGTGTCGGGTAAAATGTCTACAAAATTGGAAGCAACGTCACCAAACAACCTTAATAGTGTCGATGGGGACGTTAATCCGTATTGTCCGAGGTCAGCCGGTTCCTTATCTTTAAGCCATCTTAGCCTGGAGGTACATGTTGTGTATGAAAATACTCGTTTCATTGTCATTGCTAATATGCATAAAAGATTATATATTGTTAGACATAAATTTTATTTTAATGTTCTGTAATCGATGTTTGAAAATAATAAAACTGGAGTAAAAATCTTAGTTTTATCGTAATAAAATCATTCTCAAATATTTATTTTTAAACTGCAACTTCCCCCCACTGCCAAAAAAAAAAAAAACACAACATATTATCTTGTTTGCACAACATAGATCTTGGGAAGTTGTGCGGACAAGATATCTTGTGCGGACAAGATCTTATCTTGTGCGGACAAGATAATATCTTGTGCGCACAAGATAATATCATGTGCGCACAAGATCTATGTTGTGCAGACAAGAAATTATCTTGTGCGGACAAGAAAATATCTTGTTCGCACAACTTAATATCTTGTCTTGTCCGCACAAGATAATATCTTGTCCGCACAAGATATTATCTTGTGCGCACAACTTATAAAATAAAAAAAAAAATCATGTCCCTTCCCGGGTTCCGTAGAAACAAACAAAAATTTCTTTGATATGTAACCAAAGTCTCAAAAATTGCTTGAAAATTGTAGGAGGATTTTGTTGTATTACAACTTCATTTGACTGAATACAACTATATACAAGACTCACGAGACTTACGAGATATTGCAAGATTTCACTAAACCTCCTGACACTTCCAACGCAACATTTTCTCTCTAATTTGAAGATACAGTAGAACATCCATCTCTCGAACCCCTTTTGAACCACCAACCTTTGTTCCAAATAGGCATAGTTCGCGAGGCATTGAGGGTAAATCATGTAAGCCCACTTAAGGCCTAATGAGGATAATTTAGATATATATTTACAATCGTCTATAAAAATAGTATGTTGTGTGCACTCATTAGAATCGCCTCTATAGAGGCGATTCTAATGAATACACACAGCATTCTAATGAATACACACAGCATACATTTTCATGATCGAAGTGGAAAAATTCTTAAATTATACCTAAAATCTAAGTAATTTAGTATTTACGATCTTGTATGTTGGTGTACTCATTAGAATCGCCCCATCGAGGCGATTCTAATGAGTATACAGTACAAACATTTTCGTAATCGAAGTATAAAAATTCCTTAATTATACCTAAATATTTATTATCAAGAGCTACTGGTAGAATTCCCAAGGGACTTTACAATGAGTTCGCGTGAGCCATAGTAAACGCACCATCGGTATACGAGCAAATATTTACATTTCCAGTGTAAAGTCTAATGTAAACCTATAGAAAACAATTAATACTTCCATGAAAGCATCGAACCACATGATTTTCAGTGACGTTAAGTGTCGTCATTCTAAACCATTGTTCTCTACGGGCGTTGATGACGTCAACGCTGCTCCGCTCTTTGTATGCTCCAGGAAGGGCTTATCGGTTGGTGCTTATTATCATATGAGGTCGGTTCTGAGAATGTAATAACGTCATGTAATAAATTCGATAAGCCACTAGTGGATTAAATATGCAAATGAGCTAGATACGCCCCGTAACGTTACATGTATTACGTCCTGAACGTCGTCGCGTTTACTAATGGCGGAATACTGACATATTTAATAAGCAGTGGTGAATACAATTCGTTTTAAGTACCATATGATAAAAAGAATCTTGCATTCGTGCTCATGTATTACTGAATTTATTAAACTCGAAGAAAAGGGATAAAATGCTCGGGAAAGCCTCGCATTTTATCCCTTTTCCTCAACTCGTTTAATAAATTCAATAATACATGAACACTCATGTAAGATCCTCTATATGAAGCATATAAAATAGGTCAAGTTCATTCATGACCCATGACATTCGCTACAGTGTGACTTGCTGCACCTTTTATGCATATCTAAATCCGGAAATGTAGCTCGTAAAAGGCATATAATGAAATTTCAAAGTTTGATCAATGATTATTCGAAATGTCAAGTTTTATTCGATTCAAATGAAATATTAAGTCTTATTTCCTCTGAAAATTAAAACATGATAGATTGTGGTCTGTGCCACAGCCACAATTTCCTGTGGCACGTCATGGATTAACTTGAAACAACTTTCAACAAGTAAGTACGTTGGTGTGCGTGGTTGCTCATGGAGTGTAAAACATGTACGCCGTCCTGTCTCCCCTCCTGCAGATAAGGGGAAAAGGTAAAACATAGTGAGTGGGTGGGTGTTCTTATAAGAATCTTATATGGGTGTGAGGGGTGGATGGAAAAATCCGTCCCAAGGGTCACTGTCCGATATCACGATGCTTGCCGAGTGATGCCGTACAGTGATCCCGAAGGATGGATTTTTCTATCCGCCCCTCACACCCATATAGGATTCTTTTTCTTGCATACCTTTCATTTCTTAGCGCGGATTTTCAATGCAGCAGTCACTTGGAGTACCGACGTCCGCCATATTGTGATGACAGTACAGGAATGTTTAGTGACGTCACGTTACGTGCATGACGTCAACCTGAACGCCGGCGCATACAAGGTCGCATTCAACCAGTGCATTTGTCAAAAACGCGATTATATTCGATTTTGGGGCGGAACACCAGGGTCAGAACATAAATTTCTTCTATCCCAGGGTAAAATCACGGATTTCCTTGTCTGGTGTGCAAGAATTTATCATACGGGCCTCCGTGGCCTAGTGGATAAGAGCGCTGACTCTTAGTCATTAGGTCTCTCACCGCCGTAGGTTCGAGCCTCGCTCTGGCCACGTGTGAGACGCCAAGTTCTGCAACGGAAGGTAAGGTGGTTTTTCTCCGGGTACTCCGGTTTTCGCCCACCTCTGATTAACGATCGGCTCGATATGAGTGAAATAATCTTGAAAGGGCCGTAAAACCCAAACCAAAAAAAAAAAAAAAGAATTTATCATCTAAATAATACAGCAGGAAACCCGCCTATATAATTTTGATGCACTTAACCCCACTTTTATATCGTAAAAGTAGTTTAGGTCGTAGTACCAAAGCGTTAATCCAAAAGCATTAGTCCATAGACAAAATGGCAAATATCAATGTTCAGACCAACAGACAAGGACTCCTGAAGAGTGTAGTCAGGCGTCCGCGGATAGTAAGCATTACTTGGTAAGCAATCTTCGCCCACCGTGCCCATCGACCCGAACGAAGAAAAGGTGTAAATGCCGAGAAGTTCTCGGGTATGTCCGAGACTTAGGAAGTCTTCCTATGGCTTTTCATTGGCAAACATATCAGAAATAATTCTGGAAATGGCCACATTGTACGGATCAACAAGATCATGGTGCCTCCCATAGAACTTCTTTGGTATTGATACCAGTTTGTTTCTTTGATACCCCTGGGATAACAACCTGGTAGTAAGCACCTTCCCACGTTCCATAAAGCCCTGATACTTGGAACAGGCTCTAGCATTACGGATTAACTGTGAAACGTAAATTCCGTATGCTGGTGCAGACGGGATATTACTGCTCAGGAAGGGAAAGTTAACAATGGGAAAATTGAAGTCATCTCGTTTATCGTACAGCTTAGTAGTAAGCTTCCCGATGTCAATAAAGAGAAAACAATCCAAGTATGAGGAGGAGGTTGCAGTCTCTGTTGTTTCCTTAATTTCAAGTTCACGTGGATAGATGAATTCCAAGTACTCTGCAAATTTAGCATTTTTCAGAGACAATAAATCATCTATATATCTGTAGGTGAAATTGACTTGTTGTGCAAGGCGTTTCTTGCCTGCTTTGAGGAAACCTTGTACAAACTCCGCCACATACGAGTACAAGAACAAGTCGGCAAGCAACGGTGCACAGTTAGTACCCATTGGTATGCCAATTGTTTGCTGAAATAATGAGCCACTGAACTCCACGAAAATATTGTCAATTACGAGATATTCTAGCATCCTTATGGCATCTGCATCAGTGTACGTTTGTGGTGCATCAGAGTGATCTCGAACGAAGTATGTGTCTTTGTAGCCAAGGACAACATACTGGTAGCGACGGTTACCATTCTTGTGGAAAAAAAACATCGACTTATGATTTCCTTGAGTTTAGATTTCAATTGATCATGAGGAATATTGTGTAGAGTGTTGAGACATCGAAAGATTTTATGCTGTTTACTGAGAGAAAAGACTGTGACTGAAGATGTTCTAGAAGCTCTTTGGAGTTTTTCAAGATCCACATCTGATTCACACAACTCCTGGCATATGCAGTGTCACAATATTTCTGAAAGCCATCTTTAACTGCAGTAAGGATTCGTGTCAGGATCTGTGGAAGAGGCTTGGTTGAGCGCTTAGCTGAACCCGCGATATATCTCTGCTTGTACGGGGGGTGGAGGGGGTGGGCTTAAATCGATTTTACGTGCCCACAATCCTCGCCCTTACTTCCGTCGTGATTAAGACAAATGATTTGTTCAGTCCGCATGATGGTCTCCTAACTCATCAGTGCAACATCTCTATGGACGTAAAAATCAAACAACCACAGAGATGAAACAATGGCGAGGACTCGACAGCAAGAAACTACTGAAATGCTGGAGCAAAGGATTGGGGTTTGCATGAGAAATACATCTTTTTGTGACTCGAAACTGTTGATTGACATAAACTGTTCATATGTCGCTAATATTATACTTGGCAATTCTTACACATTTTCTTTACACAAGTAAAATGCAGCAATTCTTACATGAAGGTTAAACATGATCTTCTAGCTGTTCAGCCCATAGAGGCTTGAAGAAATAGATGGGCTGCATGATGCTTCCACGCAGAGGTGAAATCGACCTCCACACGAGTACTGGTAAACCGCTTAGAGGATCTTAGCCTGCCCAGGCAATGTGGTGCGAGTCGGCCCGTCCATGCTTATAAACCCTATTGATTTAATTGGGCGACATGGCTTGAGATGTCATGCCATCTCAATGTCGGGTAAAAGTCCCAAAAATTTGGAAGAAACGTCTCCAAATGACCTTTACAGTGTTGACGGGGACGTTAAACATCAAATCAAGCAAACAAACAAAACATACTAGCTGTTCAATAAGAAAAGATTGCACATCACATTTTGATTAATAGCATAAATATTCACTCTGATTATTTTACATACTCCAGTTATACATAAAAAGATCAGTTGATGAATATTATAAGGTCGCGTAAGGAACTAAGTGACTGGACACTTTGTATGGGAAGTTGTGTTTTAAACTTACCAACTTGTACATTTTGTTGCGCCCTAACTGTGGATATGCTTACTTAGAAGACATATAACTGCTATTAGCACTTTAGTCACAAAAATTAATATAAAGCTGTCCACAAGACATCGTTTCATTATGTTTCTTATTTGTTTCAAATGAAGTTCATAAGGACAGAAAACATATTTACAATTCATCCGTAATACTCAGATAATGCTGTGTGTCTTGACTGTAAAAAAATGCATTTTCTTAACAATTCAGTTGAAGGCTGTTGGTTGAAATTTTGTCAAAATAATGTATATGACATAAAATCGGATTTATAATGACAAGAGCAAAATTTACGTGATGAAAACGAAATTTGATTAAAAAAAAAAAAAACTAGCCAATTTTGTTTGTTGGAAAGTACATAATAATAATAATAATAATAATAATAATAATAACAATAATAATAATATCACAACAGCAGCTACTACTTCTACTACTACTGATAATAATGTTAATAATGAAAACGATGATGAAAAGAATTAAGCTACTACTACATGGGCCCCTGCCATCGGTGTTTGCAGAAGTAAAATGTGCTGCATAATGTTTCTACGCAGAGCTGAAACCGACCACACATAGTACTGGTAAATCGCTTAAGGGTTCTAAGCTTGCCCAGGCATAATGGTGTGAGTCGGACAGTCCCTACATATAAACATTTTGGTTCATTTGGGCGACAGGGCTTGAGATGACATTTGATTTCATTGAGGGATAAAAGCTCCACAAAATTGGAAGCAATGTCTCCAAAATTACCTAAATAGTGTTGATGGGGATTCAAACAAAATACTACTGCTAATTCTGCTTCTTATGATAACGATAATTTTAATACTAAAAACAATGATAATAATAATTATACTCTAACTACAACTGCTCGGGCAAAGTGGTGCGAGTCGGACCATCCTTGCATATAGACCCTATTCATGTATTGGTTCCATTGGGCGGCAGGACTTGAGATGCCATTTCATCTCAATGTAGGGTAAAACTCCCACAAAATTAGGAGCAGCGTCTCCAAAATGACCTAAATAGTGTTGTCTGGGGCGTTAAATCTCATATCAAACAAACAACACTACTCTTATTACTACTCCGACTATTTCCTACTTCTACTACTACTGCTACAACAATAATAATAATGATAATAATAATTTCAATAATCCAAACGATGATTATAATAATTATACTTACTACTATTTCCACCATTACTTCAACTGCTACTGCTACTTTTACAACAAGTATTATGATTTTGATTATTATTGCTATTATTATTATTGTAATATATATGTGTTGAAAATAAATGAATAAGCACTTGCTCAAAATTCATCAGTAATTATAATAAATATAGAAAACGATGATCCAGTTAATAATAATAATAATAATAATAGTAATAATAAACTTATATATAAATACGCACGGCATTACTGGACTCCTGTTGTTCTTCGTGTTGAAAAGGAGGGTGCTAAGTACATGTATAAAGAAAATCTGTCTCTTTGTTGATTGCGCTTGCCGGTTTGTTATATCTCTAAGGATGTGCCCATTGATGAGTCATTGTAGAATTCAACTCTGTCTTCCACAAACATGATCAAGCTGACAAGACAACCGGTCATGTTGAATATGATACTGCAAATTCAGTGTTCATGTCGACACGGTCAAATAAATCTAGTTTATAAATTTATAACTGAACGGTTGAATAATAAGATTTCATTGCCTGTGCCTTTCCAAAATAGTGCAATGCAATCACAATCGAGTCATTTGATATGGCACTTTGAATCATATCTCTTCTTGTTTATTATTTCTGCTCAAATAATAGATTGTGGGTACTAACGAATTCCCACAATCAACTTGTTGAGCAGAAATATGAAAATTGTAGATTTTTTTTTTATCTGAAAACGTTCATTTTGGTGGGAAAATTTTCAATATATTTGAATAGGCTTGTTTTCTTAATGTTCACCGTCTGTGTCCCCTCCTGTGGTTAAGGCAAAAAAAAGTGGAGTGAGTGAGTGATTGAGTGAGTGAGTGAGTGAGTGAGTGAGTGAGTGAGTGAGTGAGTGAGTGAGTGAGTGATCTTTTATCATTTAAATAATATGTTTTCATATATCACGAAGCTATCAATGCGACTTATGTTAATGCTGCTTTTTATTTGTTACTTTATGCTTATGTTTGTCGGAAAATAGCCAAAGTAGCTAACGTTATGTATTGCTATTTTCATGTGTCTGTTGGTATGCTGAAGTCCTAGAGAGCGGCTTAAAGCTTCTTTTGACAACCAAGATAGCCAAATTTTAGTTCTCCGTAAAGGATTATCATCAGGCATTATACTATCATGACCTTTCCATCGTTACTGTGCCAGTTACAGAATTGTACGACAGTCTGCATACTTGAAAGAGACTTCATGATATCCCTTTCCGTTGAAAACCAATCTGAAATCATTTAAGCCTTTAGCTCGACTTCTAGATAATTGGATGATTTATAACATATTGACAATACCTATTTCGATGGTTTGATCAGAGAAATTTAAACCCCCCCCCCTTCCCAGAACTTCAGTTAAATAAAGCAAATTCTTCTGATACCGAGGCTCCGTTTTTGTATTTACACCTATCTATTGTTGATGGGTTTGTTTCTTGCAAAATTTATGATAATCGCGATGATTTTGATTTTGAGATTGTAAATTTTCCTTTCTTGGATGGTGATAATCCTATGTCGTTTATATTTCGCAATTAATTCGATTTGCCAGAGTGTCAACTTATGTAACTGACTTCAACACTCGTAATAAATTATTAACAGCTTAACTTCTTAATCGGGGTTATCGGTATCATAAACTACGCAAAGCCTTCTGCCGTTCCGATTTAATTTCAAAATTCAATGTTGGACTTAAATCTCTTCTGCAACACGGTCAATCGGAACCCGAATTTTATGGTGACTTAGTATATAATTTCAGAAAAATATAAAAATGCAATGACTTCAGCATCCAATTTCGTAGAATCATTCTTCGATATAAAAAGATAGGGTACAACATAAATGTTATACGACAGACTGCATGCATGGTAGTTAACCCAATCACAGTTGACAACTTTGCCTCCCTCTTTAGTTGCACGCCGGTGGGTCAGGCCTCAGTTTCTATGACGGTTCCAGCGTAAAGGCTTACCGAGAATTAGAGAGTATCTAATTTTATGTAATGTTGGTAGGTGCCTGAGGCTCTGCCTCTGGTTGGGCCCATCGGAGTCTACCTTTTGGTCTTCTTTTGTTCCAGCATTTCAGTGGTTTCTTGCTGTCGAGTCCTCATCGTTGTTTCATCTCTATGGTTGTTTGATTTTTGTGTTCACGGAGATGTTGCACTGATGAGTAAGGAGGCCTTCATGCGGAATTCACAATTTATTTGTCTAAATCGCGACGGAAATAAGGGCGAGGATTGTGGCCACGTAAAATCGATTTAGCCCCCCCCCCCACCCCCCAGTGGAATTCGTTTCACTGACCGTTTCAAGGCGGTTCTTCTGTCGTAGTTTATTTTTGTTATGTGTTGTCTTTGAGTGTGTATCGATTATATTATTTTGCTTTGGATAGCCAATTGGCCATTTTGTGGGAGAGTAACTGTCCTTTTGGCTTTTCGCTAGTGATGTTTCCATAAGGGTCTAGCTGTTTCATGTTTGTGTTTCTTCCCCTTGGTGTCTCTGATAGGAGCTGTCGGTCAATTATATCTATTCCTGATCATTGCTATCTCTTCTATTTGCTTTTTTTTTCAGGACTTCAGTGTCTTGAATCCTTTCTTGCCGCTTGTATCGAAGTGGTTGGGTCTTTTTGGCATGCCGCTGGAAACTGTCCCAAGTTTCAGTGCGAATAATAGTACTGGCAACATTACAGTTCTATTAGTTTTTTAGCTTTGTGTCATGTCCCACTCCACTTCGATTCCAAAAAACTTTCACGTAGTCGGACGAATTCATCCATAGCTACGGCAATCCTACCAACTTTTTGATTATCGATGTGCACAACGCTTGACTATAGGTTAACTGTCTTTTTGGTACTGACTATGAAATCATAGCTGCCACGTGAATCTGATAAACTTGATCGTCATCTTTAAGCAGACAATTGTTTAAGATACCTTTTCTAGCCTCTATTCCATGCTAAGGGAGTGAGCAGTTCGATCTGTTTTGTTCGACTTCCGAAATTTCTATACTTCTTCAATCTTAAGGAGAGTGACCATTTAGAATCAAGACTCCTGTGTGCAGGTCTACAACTACAGTTTCCAGGATTCCATCACCTGTGGCGAATGTCTTTTGGCTTGCATATGAGTGCTTGCCTTGACTGTGTGCTAAACATCAAGATGACATGCGCTGTGAACTGGGTGATAGTGAAAGAAATGCGTGCAGAGTAACTCTCTCGTCCTGACCTTGCTGGATCCAGAGGCAAGACAGTGTCAAGACATTTGGAGTTGAGCCCGGATGCAGTAGATGACAATAAATTAAGCCAGCTTAAATAAGCAGATGCACCAGAATGGGGTTAACTAACTGTTTACTAACCTGTCTTCTGAGGAGAATCAGAAAAATTATAGTCGGTTTTACGTTCGCAAATAACGTTTTGAGGCTCTGTTTCTTCGTCCCCGGCAAACAAAAAAAAAAAAAAAAAAAAAAAAAAAAAGATGATTTACCATGAGCCCAAATGACAAGCTTTGGTAACCTATTATGTTTAACTGAACAATCAAGTATATACACATACTTATATATTAGATAGCTTATGGCTTAGTGTTGTGCTTCTTCCTGTTTTTCACACGATGTGGTCTGTTACAACGCATAATGAAGTAATGTAGTAATTTCTTCATTTTGATTTTTTTATTTCATTATGCGTTGGCGTAGTCGACGCGAAATGAAGTAAAAAAAAATATTTCACTTCGCGTTGATATGCACCATATCGACGCAAAATGAAGTGATGATGGAAGAACATAGCTGTCTACGAAAGGAGACCAAAGACTTAGGAAGCAATACAAGTAAATTCCAATATAAAGACCACATTTGAGACAGTTCAAAAGTGGTCTTTAAGACCACATTTGAACAGTCCCATAGATGGTCTTCCACAAGAGCACACTGAATTTCGCAATCACAAAGAAAATGTAACTTAAACCTTCAAAATATGCTTTAAAAACAAAATTTGTCTTAATAAAGGTGGTCTTAATAGCGGAATTTCACTGTATTTGATTATGTTAGTAGAGTTAAAACTGAACGCCTTACGGTATTTTGGTCTGATGTCTGATGTTTTTCCATCATTTGTGTTTTAAGGCTCAACACATGATCATGTAGTGCACACAATAGTTGGGGTGGGGGACCATATTGGCTCGGACCAGTCCATAGCCCAGTTGTTTGTCCATCTATGCATCTTAAAAGGAGTGCGAGTGTGTTTCAGTTTCCGTCCCACCAACAGCTAAGGTCATACAAAGTAGCGAACTTGGTTTCAAGACTCATTCATACGGAAACGGGATCTCGGTTTCAAGACTTGGATCGGTCCTGCTACCCCGGTTTATCAGGCGAGTAGCTATAGCATAACTACTACACCACATAGGCTTCTGTGCCTTATATGGAACTAGATACCTATATATTAAGGATATTTGCTATACAAACCTTATGGTGCCTCTTAAAAGGAAATCGACCTTAGATATAACACACCAGGGGGAGCTTAACGGAGAGTCAATGTCGGGTAAAAGTCCAACAAAATTGGAAGCAACGTCTCCAAAATGACCTAAATTGTGTTGACGGTGACGTTAAACCTCAAATCAAACAAACAAACTGTCGACGCCTTATGAAATAAAATTAAGTATGCCACCTATCACCGCAAAATGAAATAATTATTTCACTTTGCGCAAACCTCTTAGTATTGACGCATAATGAAGTAAAAACAACATTTTATTTCATTTCGCATCGACTATGCCAACGCAAAATGACGTAAAAATTTCAAAATGAAGAAATTACTACATTACTTCATTATGCGTTGTAACAGTAGTCTCATATATGTTGTATTGGGAAAATGTAAATTTTCTGTGAGAATTAGGGGATAACAGCATTCAAAATTGTCATTTGGGAGGAAATTCGATGAATCCCGTTTTACAGCGCGTCGCAGTAAAACGGATTTTGCGACCATATTACCTATGATCTTCCTTCCCAAATGACAATTTTCAGTACAACTGTCCCCGTTCTAATGCACTGATTCGGTTGGTTTTATTTGGCTCAAGGCGCTGTGTAAACCAAATTCTACCCAATTAAAAGAGACACTTCATCATGACATCGGGTTTCCGACAGTATATCATACGTGAAAAAGCATCGCGAGCAAGCGAAGCTCGCGAGCTCGCACGCACGCAAGTGCGCGCCAGCTTGTGCACGCCTATAGATAGCATGCAACATTAAAAAGAACATGCATCGACAATAGAAAAAAATCTTTACCTTCAATGTGATATTTTTGTCAAGACTTTCAAACATGGTCGCTCCATACACCGGATGTTTTCCGGCTTTCAGTTAATTTCAAATGAGATCGTATCATTGAGCCGGGATCAAAATTTGTCACCTGATCCTCCATCCAGAAAAAAACGGTTAGAACCGTGAGATTCTGTTTACATTTTCTTTCATCAACATTTAGTTCTTGTTGTAATTTTTAGGTCATATTTTTACAAAAGTTTCTTCAATCTATATAAGAAAACTTTATTATATGCGTAAATCCTCAAGTTTTGCACGTAAAAATTATTTCGTATTTATCACGTGATAATCTCTAGCGTCTCTATGGCAAACGACTGCAAGCTTGCATCAACAAAAACAACCCGTCTATCAAGGTCATCGGCCAATATTTTAAATGATCTCTTATCTAAACTCACCACGGTTCCAAAACGATTTCCCAACCACGATTCAAGCCGAACGCTGCTTATAAAGTCTCAACGCCGAACCCCGCCAAAATCAGCACCCAACGTGTCAATATTTAACACCCGGGGTGGCTTTACAATACTTTCTCACATAATGGTCAAATAGCTATCGGACATACATGTACCCAACAAAATGACAGCAATACAAATGTTTAGAGACAAACTTTTACAAGAGAGAAAAAAAGAAAAAGAAACATAAGATCGGCCTTGGAAAAGTCAACAAAAATATTTTGGCAAATAATCTTCAAAATAGGCCTACAGCTTCAAAATAACAGTCTTGTGCTGTTGATAAAATTACTATAAAAGTAATATAACAGTTAAATAATATAGAGGTGTGTGGCCTGTCAGCTACTTCTCTTCAAATAAAGCAACTTACTTCGGTTATGAGAATAACATTGATTGAGAAAAGTAAAAGTAAGCACTTATGCTATAACAGAGTAGAAGGTTCCCATACTCAATTTTATTTTTTAAAAATTAAAAATGTCCCACTTTCCATGTTTTGACAATGTGTAAAAACAGATTCTCACAGTAAATATGTACGGTGTGTGGCATGTCTGCTACTACTGTCATAAACAAATTACTTGTTTGCAAAGATACCAGTTCATAAGCTTCATGAATTTAACTTTGCATGTATTCTGAGCCTTCGCCATTGAAATCTTATCTGGAGGGAGCAAGCCTGTTATCTAGAGTAAGTTTTTAAAGTGAGAAGACTGACTTATAAAGAAACAACCATCTATAATAAGTCACACATACAGAGGGGACTCTGCATGTCCATCAATTCCCCTAATCTTATTCGCTTATATGACCCCGGTCCTCCATACACCCCCCCCCCACCCCCGAGCCTCAATACCCCCGTGCCGCGATACTGATTTGTCAAAACAAGTTAAATGAGTGATTACAATCTCAAATAATGACTGGAAATAAACCTGTCCCATTAGTCTGCAGCTTCTGCAAGTCGATCCCTTTTCAAATTCTGATATTACCTTCACTACCCATAGGCCTAACCATCAAGACTTAAACTGCTTCTAACTTATGTTGTTATTAATTATTAATTTTACATTTTAGTTACAATTACAACTGTCTAGAATAGTACACCACTGATGAGACAAAAGCAGCAAGACTCAATTCCTTCCTGCTGATTTGGTGCCTCACTCAGACAAAAGAGCATGAAGAAGAAAAACGTACAGAAGACTGCAGAAGTCAGCATTTACAAGAAGACATTCTGATTCTGTGATTTGATTCTAATTGTTCTGTTGGGTTCTTCCGATTTCGACTTAAGCCCAGTATGGGACACAGACAGTGTATATTACATGCACTCAAGTTTTGAATGAATTTTTTAAGTAGTGTTCTGAATCTGGAATGTTACTGGTGAAACGTCAAATGTCATTCAGTCACCAGGACAACCCAGTTGTTTTCATCTGTCTATCATTCATTACGTCTAAACCCCACGATAGAACAGATTCTCAGATTTGTTTCCCAAACTATATCTATCTATCTATCTATCTATCTATCTATCTATCTATCTATCTATCTATCTTAGACTTTGTTACATGAAAAGCTTTTGCACGCATCTGGGTAGCACCTATTTCATATTAGCTCTTATCTTGCTGTTCACGACAACCCCTATATTCTGAAGAAGCCACCTGATCAGGATCTTCAATGTTTGAATATTTAGCAAGAGAAGGGCTGGGCTATACTGCCGCGTTATCCAATCAAAAGTCGCATTTCATACACAAGCGCATTAGAATATGGCTTTTCCGAAGTATTCTTTTCCCAATTTTTCCACTTTTAAAGGATTTTATTTTATTAACCCTTCTCTTGCTGAATATTCAGTTTAGCCACACCCATTTCTGACTTTGAACCAATCAGATTACTTGATGTAATTTATTCCTACAAATTCATAAATTGAATGTTAAACAGTGTAGATTCTGACCAGTTGGCTTCTTCCATCTGATCTGGATCTACAGTGTTTCCAAAGATAGGGGTTGTCGTGAACATGCAACATCATAAGAGTTAAAAGAGTAAGATTAAAACAATCAAGTTCTCCGCGAATAGCTCCTAACATCACGAAAACTTGCCAATGTAGTATTGACCCCCTTGAACCCCACTTTTAAACAGTAAAACTGGGGTTTACAGGGGTAAACTTTATTTTTCTTATTTCTGCTTTTAAATATAGATTGTTGGTATTCGTTAGAAACACCTCGATGAGGCGGTTCTAACGAGTATATAAAATCTAAATTTTGAGCAGAAATAAAAAATATCACAATTTTTCATCTTAAAATTTTCATTTTTTTCGACGGTAAAATTATAATATATTTGTATAGGCGTGTTTTCGTAATGTAGTTCTAAGAAGAAATAAGAAAAAAATATCCCTCAGTCTCTTGTTCTGGAGTTGTCTTTGAGTGAGTTTGCTATTACTTTGTAATTAAAATGGCTCTGCTTCGATTTGATTTCATTAAAAGAATGAAAGAATTATTCTCTTGTTAACATTTATTTAATTATATTAAGAAACTGACTGAAAAAAAAGAACAGGGTTGCTTGGAAGCGAATTAGTTTTGCAAAATATCATAGTTCCCTTACGTGAACAGAGACATTTGTAATCTAAAATGAATGATTGAAAACAGTTACTCTTTATAGAAACAGAATTAAATCAGTTCTTTCGGTAAAAAAGTTCAGCAAAGCGCATCTTTAACCCATTTCAGACTGGAAACCCATAAACGGGTAACGTGGCAAACAGTGCAGACCCAGATCAGACGCCGCAGAATGCGGCGTCTGATCAGGGCCTCCACTGTTTGCTAAAAGTTCAGTCATTTTCCAAAAAGATTTTGATGAAAACACAACCTGACACCCCTAAATTTTGAAATGGACTCCTGCTATATATAAGGAGGAAGATTCCATTTGGTACAAAAAGGGTTAAAAGTGATGTACTGTACCCATCGCGAAAACAGGCCTATATAAATTTTGCTCCTTTGAACCACACTTTTATATGAGCCCCGCCAAGCGAATTTGTGTCTTCGAGCATTCCGTCATGACAAATTTTAACTGCGCTTGCCCAGCCATTCAGAGGGGCCAGGGATATGGCTTTCTGTCTGAAGGTTCCTCTTGATTCACTGCTTGTATGAGCGAGCAGCGAAGGTTCTGGCGAGACTGCGCGGATGCGCAGGCTCGCCTGAACCTTCGCTGCTCGCATAGGCGTTAAGTACCAAAATCGCTTGACGGGGCCCATATAATAAAACTGGGGTTTACAGGGGTAAACCTTACTTGTCTTATTTCTGCTCTAAATAAACATTGTGGGTACTCATTAGAACTGCCTCGATGAGGTGGTTCTAACGTGTACCCACAATTTATATTTTGAGCAGAAATAAGAAAAATATCACAATTTTTCATCTTAAATTTTCGTGTTTTTTTTTTCGGCGGTAAAGTTTGCAATGAATTTGTTTGGGCGTGTTTTCGTAATGACACGTTCAAGAGGATCGCCATACCACACCCACGTCAGATATAGGGGATCTCAATCGAATTGTCCTATTAAACGAAACTTCGGCGAGTTTCGTGAATGTCATATAAAATGGGCACGTGTGTGAGATTTGTTTTTATCTAATAACATTTGTCCTTTGCATTATGTTGTAGGCATTACAGAAAACATGAGTATGGTGTCACTTAAGAAATGAATGCAATTTGTTAACGGTCATCGATCTAAAAACGACATCGACTCACGAGCACAGAAAGTGAACCCCCGGGTTCATAAAAACTTGCTCGTGACCCGATGTTGTTCATAATTCGATGAACGCTAAATAAATTACCTTTATTCATTACGAAAACACGCCTATACTAATACATTGTAAACTTTGCCGCCTTAAAAACGAAATTTTCAGATGAAAAATTGTGATATTTTTCTTATTTCTGCTCAAAATATAGAGTGTGGGTACTCGTTAGAACCGCGTTTTTTTATTTCTGCTCAAAATATAGAGTGTGGGTACTCGTTAAACCGCCTCATCGAGGCGGTTCTAACGAGTAGCCACACTCTATATTTTAGAGCAGAAATACGAAAAATAAGGTTTACCCCTGTATACCCCAGTTTCATTATAAAAAGTGGGGTTCAAAATATTTTATAGGCATGTTTTCGTGATGACTTATATTTACATTAATTCCCATACATCACATGACGAAAAATCTTGTTTAATGGCTAAAATGAAAGAAGAAACCTACTGACAGCGAAACAGCGTCGTTGGCGCCACAACGTTGCCATCGTCCAATCATATTGAAGAGGTCCGTTGTTATTCCCACAACATTGTTATTACGTCTCTAACATCCGTGAGTCATTAAATTCTTATAATAGGAATGTATTCATTTTAGAATTGAGTTTAATTTTTCTGCTGTACATGAAAGGAACAACGAAACACGATTGGCATGTTGGAACTGACCACATTCCAAAGCCGCGATTTGCAGCCTATAATTTTTACCAAAATTAATGTAACTTACAGGCCACATTCGTCTTTATTGTGCCGTGCCTGAGACGAGAGTGATGCATCGCCCCCGATGTATAACTCTATACGAACGCCTTTTAGAAAGTATGAATACTAAACCTGGGCTAATTCTATAGGATACTCTCTATGTGCTTAAAGCGCCCGTTACCTTAAAAACCAGTCACCAACCAACCCAGAGGGTGGAAAAGGTTAACTACGTATAGCCCAATATATAGAGGATACTTTTGGGTCGATCGTTTGTCAATCGACCCAATGTATCTATCTTTATTTATACGTGCGTCCAAAAGGCATGATTGCGCCATGTGCTTCAGCACGACAATACACTGTATTTGTGGTAACCTAAGGATTTTTTTAGTAGGTGACCAATTCACTGAGTGTTGTCCAGGCGCCATGTGTGTTTGACTATACTGCTTTGCAAGCGTGCTCTATGATTCATTGATACGATGGGGGCCGCCTTTTTCCCATTTTATTTCCTGATTGGTGGAGGCTATCGCGTGACAATTTTCCCTTTTGCACTGTTAGTCGTCTGCCATCTTGAAACAAAACGAATCGATGTACTTATTAATTTCCAACCCAGATGTTTTAATATTATATTTTGAATTTAAAATAACAAACTACATATAAGTAATGTGCTGTCGCCCTTTTTTATTCTGGGAGTGGTTGGGTGAGGCAAAGGTGCCGTGTATCTTGTGACACCGGGTGTCAAACTGTTATTCTTGCATAAATATCTATGCGCATGGCTGTTTGAAGCCATTGTCAAATGGACCGAAAGCCGTGCTCAAACAGCATAAACCATGTTCAAATCATGAAATTCGCGTGCTGTTTGAACATAGATTTTGAGCTTTTGATATCACAAGACGGGCCTTGCTTTGTTTACGTTACGTTGAGCGACGTAGCGCTATCGCCCCGAACGTAGCGTTTTAGAGTTCTATGATGACGTCACTGCATGACAACCGCCATTTTGGTTAGCCTATCGCATTTGAAGAGTTTCTATGGAATTTATATGGATCTTTTGGGCGTTTTCGTCAAAATTTGTTGTCGGATTCGTAAGTTATGCAAGAACAACGACCATCCATGGTTATTTCATTGCATTAACATTTGCCGGATCCCTCGGAAGATATTTGAACATTCGTCCTAGCGGCCTCATGTTCAAACAGCTTCCTCGGGATTCGGCAAATGTTAATGCATAAAAACCATGGTTGATTCCTATATTGGCTTACAGTTGGGCAAGTCCTGTTGTCTTTGCAGCTGGTAAGGGTAGGGGGCTCGGGTGTTGTTGTTTCTTCTGTTTCTGTTCACTTCAATTCATTTCCCTCTTTCTTCCCTGACCCTCACCTCATCTCATCTACTGTCTCTTCTATCTCTTTTTTCCCTTTCTCTTGGAGGTGACACAAAATGACCCGCAAAGGTTAACCTGTCGTTAAACCCCAGTCATTTTAATGCCAGCGGGGTGGTGTTCAGTATGTGCGTTTCTACCAGTACGTTAACATTGGTATTTCGGCGTCTGATCAGGGTCTTCACTGTTTGCTTTAAGTACAGGAATTGAACGATTAATTAAATGAATCAGTAAAAGTTCTCGCTTAGGACAATTATCCAGCCTACATTCAGACAATCGACCAATCAGTGCTGCCCATTACGATAACACGCCTATACAAATACATGGTAACCTTTATCGCCGAAAAACAAATTGAGATGAAAAATTGTGATATTTTTCTTATTTCTACTTAAAATATAGATTGTGGGTACTCGTTAGAACCGCCTCGATGAGGCGGTTCTAACGAGTACCCACAATCTATATTTTAGAGCAGAGCTAAGAAAAATAAGGTTTACCCCTGTAAACCCCAGTTTTGCTATATAAAAGTGGGGTTGGAGGGGGTCAAAATTGTATAGGCGTGTTTTCGTCATGCAGTGCTTTCATTTAAGTGAATACCAAACTATTTCATTGAGTGTGCTGAAAACGTCAGAAGTGGAGTCTTTCATGTTTAAAACTCCCTGAACTACACCCCCCCCACCCCACTTTATATAGAGAAAAGTGGGGTAAACAGGGCTATTCATTTCTTTTCCTTATTTCTGCCCCAAAACGTAGGGTGCAGGGAATCATCAGAACTGCCTCAGTGGGGTGGATCTAAGAAGCACCTAAAACCTATGTTTGGAGTATCTTTTTTTTTTTTTCTTCTTGATTCTTTGGTTCTTTCAAGATTCTTTAACTTAACTCGAAAACATGCCTATACCAATACATTTCTTATTTCTGCTGAAAATATAGATTGTGGGTACTCGTTAGAACCGCCTCATCGAGGCGATGAGGCGGTGCTAACGAGTACCCAAAATCTATATTTTAGAGCAGAAATAAGAAAAATAAGGTATACCCCCGGAAACCCCAGTTTCACTATATAAAAGTGGGGTTCAAGGGGATCAAAATTATATAGGCATGTTTTCGTGATGAGTCCTATTTAAGACCGACTGTAGCTGTGATTTTTGAGTATAGTTTTAGAGGTAAGTTGTAAAGCAGATCAAATCACGTGTGCGTAGCGCTCATTATTTGTATCATGAAAACACGACTATAATTTTGACCCGTTTAAACATCATTTTTATATAGTTAATTTGGGGTTCACTATGGTATACATTATTTTTCTTATTTCTGTTCAAAAACAGATTGTTTTGAGCAGATATAAGAAAAATATCAGAGTTTTTTATCTGAAAATTTTCATTTTTTCCAATACATTTGTATAGGCGTGTTTTCGTAATGGTCTAACATACTGTGGTCTATTACTCAACAATTTACAACATGCCAGAGCGGATCTATTTTGATTCTAACACACTGATAATCGGTAATAATGGCTTTAAAATTGTTGTTTCCCTTCAAATTCTTACAACACTTTGCCATTGTTAGAAAAAATCCCCCCTAAATAAGTGACTGTGTGTTCATTGTAACGTTTTCGATGCGAGCAAATGACGTTACAGTGTATGACGTCAATGAATCTACGAGTGACGTCAAAATCGGCAGCTTTTAATGACGTCACTCGCCACCATCTTCCGTGATAATAAATCATAGTTCTGTCCCATTGCATATATAGGCCAGCTTTGTTAGACTACTACAATGTACATCAAACACATGGTTTTAATGAAAGTAGCATTTTATTCTTGAGTCACGCAATATACCGCATAAATAAGAATTTGCGTCTTTATATCTATCTATTTTCGTTCTTTGGCCTTATATAGCACTATACAGAGTGATAATTGCTAAGTATCAATCACTTGAGACACATTAGTCTCTTGTAAAAATGTTAATTTACTTTTGTTTAAGAGAACATGGCAAATTCGCTGTACATTGCGTGGGCCTGTGTCGGAACATATTCAAAACGTTTCGTGAATTGCTTTCTCCCAAAAGGCATCACTTATTTCCTGATTAATCATGATGGGCATTCCAGGTCTCGCACAGCAATATCCTGGCACTTGTCAATAACAGTTTGAAGAAACTGCTGAGGCCATATATATCTATGCGATTTTATTACGACAACATGCCTATACCAAAACATTGTAGTCTATATCGCCGAAAAGATGAAATTTTTACTTTCCGGCCGCTCTTGTCCACGTGACTATCGCTGGTCATGTACAAAATGCAAGTAAGTTTATTTATATCCGCGCTAGTCATCTTCCAGAAGCCTCCGTGGTGTAGTGGTCATGCCACTCGCGTTGTAAACCAGGGGTCGCAGGATCGATCCCGGGCTTCACCAGACTTTCGGATGAGTCTTTAAACCAAGGTCCCGTCTCCGTATGACCTTAGCTGTTGGTATGACGTAAAATTAAAAACACTCACTCAATATGTTCATCTTCCTGTGACGTCAGAGTGCTGTGTGACAGTAAAACCTGCACTGGGCTTGAGTACTCGGACATTGGCTCACTGTGTAGATCAAGGTCAGACACCGCAGCATAACGCGTTGTCTGATCAGGGTCTACACTGGTTGCCTGCAGCACAGAAACCGAAGGGTTAAACGAAACAGTCTAAGTTCAACCTGTACCAAGAAGCAATTGACCCAACAGTTTTGTCAGTGCGTAGCAGAATTTGCTCCACTGTTACACTTGCTTACACGCGGATCTTAACTGACGTCAATATACAACATTAATAAATGACGTTTCCTATGCACCTTAACGAAAAACGTCAAACATTAGCCATTGAATATCGTAACATCACGTAAAATCAAAAAAAAAAAAAAAAAAAAATCAAAACACTGACAACACTGGTGGGTCGATTGTCTCTGAGTTTAAGGGGAATGGAAACACCTGGTAGATTGTTCCGCCATTTTTCAAAGGGAGCCAACTTTCGGGACTTCCTATTCGTTTTTCTATAAGCCGTTTTTCACTGAAAAAGGGGTCTACTCTTAAAAAAGTGGTCTACTCTTTAAGGAATGAATTTGCTCCTTAGGAGCAAATTCTTTCCTTTAAGAGTTGACCCTATTGACATGGGAGACAAAAATACTTGTTTGCAGGAGTTGCCTCCCCTGAAGGTGTTCCCATTCCCCTAAGCTGGGAAAACGATCCTGAACGGAAACATAGCCTGTTTTGTTTAACCGTTAAGCGCACTGTGGAAAACAGAAGTGAAGGCAATGATCAGGAATAGATACAATTAACCCATAGCTCCCAATCAGAGAGACCTAAGGGAAAGAAACACATACATGAAATAACTAGACCATAATGGAAACATCAACAGAGGAAAGCCTTTAGGCGCTATTTAGACAAATCAGTCCGCATGAAGGCTTCCTAGCTCATCAGTGCAACATCTCCCAAGAACACATAAACCAAACAACCGCAGAGATGAAAAAACGATGGGGACACTCGACAGCAAGAAACCACTCGAATGCAGGAGCAAATGATAGCCAACCGTTAGACTCCGATGGGCCCAACCAGAGACAGAGCACCAGATACCACCCAGCATTACATAAATAAGCCTTAACGCTGGAACCGTCATAAAATCTGATGCCTGTGAAGTCTGTTTTTCGTCTCGATTGTTTGCCATTGTCCCAGTACGTGGGCTTAGTTCAGATTTTACAGTTTAACACTCACCCCCCTGACGTCATAGGGAGAAAAGGGCTGCTTTAAATAGCCGTTACCTGGTAAATTGGTCACATAGATAAAAGCAGACGGAAAGCGTCTGTAGTAAGTAACTCTGGATCGATTGATAAAAATCAACCAGAAAATGACTCAACACATAATTTCATGCAGTGCAAAAAATAATAATACATGTAATTATAATAATAAACAGTATCAAACGATATTTCCAGTATTGAGTGAGAATGCAAAATTCGAAGCCCGGCAGAACACCGTTTTCGACAAAACAAACGGCGTTGACTAACACGATCTTAATGTCGGCTGTACAACGGCAGTATTTAATTGGGGGAGTACCCGATTGAGTGCCACGGTAAGAAAATATTTAATTTAATTACCCGCCTGGAGGGTAAATATCGCTTTCTGGAGGGTATGGTTATCCCATCAAAATAACGAATTTGTAATACTGAAAAGTCGGAACCCGGGAAGGGACATGAATTTTTTTTATAAGTTGTGCGCACAAGATAATATCTTGTTCGCACAAATTAATATCTTGTTCGCACAACATATCACATTTAAAAAAAGCATGTCCCTTCCCGGTGTAACGGTCAGTTTCTTCCCCCGGCCCGGTTCTTCAAAGGGGAAGGACTGGACTGGCCCGTTTCTTCCCCGGGGGAAGAACAGGGCCGGCCCAGTTCTTCCCCGGGGGAAGAAACTGACTAGTCAATTTTCCCCCCACCCGATCAGTTTCTTCCCCACCTGAGTTTTTTTAGAACCATAGTCAACAAATGATTTATGCCTCACAATTTGTTAAAAAATGAAAAAAGAAACCATTCTGAATAAGAGTTGAGTCTCTTTAGCTTCAATGGCAAAGCATGCTCTTTGTTACACTGCACACGGAGATGCAACAAAATTTTGCATTTCAATTCAAGTATAGATCTATGCTGAATTTTCTTCGCTTTTAAAAACATGAATTGGTTTAAACTAAACAGTTATACTTAGCAAAAAAAGTTTGGCACCCAAATTTATATTGGAATTTTTAAGAGTGAGGGTCCCAACCCCAGATGCTTTTGTTTACTTATAATTCTTGTGATAAATTTTTAAGAGTGGGGATAGGCAAGAGTTGGGCCGGCGCAGTTCTTCCCCACCCCAGATGATTTTGTTTCCTAATATTTCTTGTGATAAATTTTTTTCGCGTTTTTAGACATGAATTGGTATAAACTAATCAGATGTAATAAGCCACAACTGTTTGGTACTCAAATCTAAATAAAATTAGGATAGTGGGGGGTGGGGGGGGGGAGGACTGGGCCGGCCCAGTTCTGCCCCACCCCAAATGTTTGTTAACTAATAATTCTTGTGATAAATTTTCTTCGCTTTTTAAGACATGCATTGGTATAAACTAATCAGATGTAATAAACCACAAATGAATACGTTTTGAGTCTATTAAGCTTCAATGGCAAAACCTGCTCTATACTATATGATTGGAGATGCAACAAAATTTTGCGTTTCAATTTAAGTATAGATCTATGCTGAATTTTCCTCGCTTTTAAAGACATGAATTGGTTTAAACTAAACAGATATACTTAGCAACAAATGTTTGGCACCCAAATCTAAATTGTAATTTTTAAGAGTGGGGGTGGGGAAGAACAGGGCCGGCCCAGTTCTTCCCCACCCCAGATGATTTTGTTTACTAATAATTCTTGTGATAAATTTTCTTCGCTTTTTAAGACATAAATTGGTATAAACTAATCAGATGTAATAAGCCACAAATGTTTGGCGCTTAAATCTAAATAGAATTTGGAAAGTGGGGTGGGGAAGCACTGGGCCGGTCCAGTTCTTCCCCACCCCAGATGTTTCTGTTTACTAATAATTTTTGTGATAAATTTTCTTCGCTTTTTAAGACATTAATTGGTATAAGCTAATCAGATGTAATAAGCCACAAATGTTTGGCGCTCGAATCTAAACAGAATTTGGAGAGTGACCCCAGACACCTTCAAAATCAAAACTGACTTAAGTATATAACACTCATCAGGGATGGGGAAGAAATGGGCCGGCCCAGTTCTTCCCCCACCTCACACACATTGAACGTCTTAACTGACTTTACTGTGTAACAATCACCAGGGGTGGGGAAGAAACGGGCCAGCCCAGTTCTTCCCTACCACAGACACATCTAACGTCATTGACATAACTATATAACAATCACCAGGGCTGGGGTACACATACAGCGGTATGAACAACAAAAAGGAAATAGCTGGGGTGGGTGAGGGGGTAGAGGGGTGGGGTCGAGGAAGAACTGGGCCGTCCCAGTTCTTCCACACACCAATGCTGCTATATATTAGCTTTTCTGAACAAATCTATTATGTCTTACGCTATGAATTTAATATTTGAATTGAAATAATAAACACAAACAGCGGAATGAACTACAAAAAGGAAATCGCTAGTGGGGGGGGGGGGGGGGGGGGGGCTGTGGAGGAGGTGGCCTGAACAAATCTGCAATGTCTTATGCTATGAATTCAACATTTGAATTCAAATAATAAACACATACAGCGGTATGAACAACAAAAAGGAAATAGCTGGGGTGGGTGGGGAAGAACTGGACCGGCCCAGTTCTTCCCCACCCCCATAGTCCAATTTCTATTTAGAACTGAGCACCAAAGATTTGTTGCTTATTATATATTTTAAGTTAATACCAATTAATGTATTAGAAAGCTAAGAAATTAATCACAGATACTGGAATAGGGATGTATATCACATTAGATCTCCCTGTATGGTAGGGCATCTAGCAAATTTTGTCACTCATGCTACAGCTCTCTCTCAAATATGGATGATTCACATTCCAATACCAGAACGAGGCTGAGTGAGTACAGATGTAAGCAATGGCTGCCTCGACTTCTAGCATGCAACATACTAAAGAAAAGGGCTCTAAGCAACTTTGATGTGTGCCTTTATGTCATTCTAACAGCAGATATGACCAATCATTGTTTTTTCACCGCTTTCCATCGGATGAAGCATTGAAGAAACAATGGATTGTGAAAATAAGAAGGGATTTGGGACCCCTATTCAGAGTAAGAGATTTACTTTATTTAACCATACAGCAGTGATCCTTGAAAAAAATTACCCAATTATGAAACCAAAAGGTTACAAAAATGAACCTTACGGAATTTCGACTGATATGTTTTCTTTTGGTTTATTTCCACATTTTAACATTTGACCCAAACTTTTACTCACACCATTTCAATAGTTTCTGAGTTTTTGGCAGTAAAACCTGCTCGTTACGGAGGAAAAATTTTATTTATAAGCCCATGTGTCTGTTCATCCAACAGTCTATGCTAACCCAATGAGTATATTTATGAAGTTAAACTCACAGCTTTTGCCAACAAACAACACTTCGTTGGGCTACTGATTGTCTGAATAAGTAATGCTCACTTATAAAATTGCTCGCCTCCGTAACATTTTAACTCACCTACGTAACATCTCTTTCGTAACGATAGATTTCTCCCCACAGTCTGTAGCTAGACCAAAATCCAATGTTTAGCTTTAGTGATTTGATATTACTAAACAATAAAAGGTTAGATATTTGCACTTCAGTATGTTGTGACATGGCAAAAACGCATACCCCACTGGTATATTAATGGTGCTAACTCAGTAATCGTACTAGAAGGCGTTGGTTTTGGAATTGGAAGTAAGTTCCTGAATATGCCTCTTGGCTTATATGGCTTATTTACACCCATAGACTGCGTTGTTTAGCCACCATGAAGGGACAAACATTAGCAACAGGGTATTTTCAAAATCGGGTCATTTTTGCAAGAATCACTGAAGATATCATATGGGTATCATAATTAGTTATGAAAACATCGTGCTTACCTTTATTGACCCCCATTAATCCCAATCAGATATCCATTTTGCACAGAAATCATATTCCTCATTGAAAGTTGATTTTTTAAATCAAGTTTCTTTGTCACTACATTTCTACTTCCGGTACTGGACCGCGTTGCTCCACTTCCGCTGTTCGTTCGCTGCATAAAATAGTCCATATGAACTCTTGAAAATTAATTTTGCAGGCCGGCCCCGCATGGAACGTCTGGCAAAATATTTCAGTTTTCGAGACTTTTTACGGATTGAATAAAATTGGCACAGAAAGACGAATTCTGAAAAGAAAACAGTACTCTGGAATTATTTTCCTACGGGCTTTTCGGTGATATTGATGTTTTACTCTTTCATCCCTGAGTTTCTAAACAGGACTCTTCTCGCTTTAAATATATTCTTATAGAAAAGGATTTCTGATTGGTTCACTGACAGGATGGCAAACAGTGTACATGTAGATTCTGGCGAGACGTTCTAGCTACGTTCCGTCATATCAGGATCCACAAGGTTTGCATAGATACAGTGTAGTTTTACCTCGGCGTCTGCGCCGGTCTACAGGGTTAAAAGGGTTAGCTACTGACCTACAATTCGCCTGCTTTCGAGAGCTCTAATATTACAAAACACGTGTTGTTTAAATAGCGTTTATACGAATTGCCAGGCTGCCTGCGTCATGAAAAGGAAAAACCGATATCTTAATATAGCTCCACGCGGTCACGTGATGACTTTCGGACAAACAATTAACGCAGGTACAATTGTACCCAAAATGAATAATTTTCAGATGAAAATTTGTGATACAGGTCTTATTTATACGTCAAATATAGGTTGTAGGTACTCGTTAGAACCTCATAGAGGCGAATCTAACGAGTACCCACAACATATATGTCTTGGAGCTGAAATAAGAAAAATATTGAATACCCCAGTAAACCCTGCATGGTTTTCTCTATATAAAGTGTAGATTATGGAGATGTTCATTTCACGGGGTTAATTCACGAAAATAATGAGGTCTAATTTGCCGAAACTAGCTAGTCTGGCCCAGAAAACTGTACAGTCCATACATTAAACCCTTAAAATGCCGAGAAAAACTACACCTGAAAATGTCATCTGTCGGCTTATGTCGTCTGCTGATCTTCTTGCAAACTTTTTATTTTTTTTTCATCCAGGAAAACAGTATGGACCCAGCCCAGATCAGACTGCGCCTAGAGGGAGAGTCTGATCTGGGTCCACGTTGTTTGCCAAAAAACAACAACAAATGAGTTTTGAAGTAACCGGCAGACGACAAAGCAGACGACTGTTGTCGTGATTGGCGTCTTATGGATTAAGTTCTTTAGTGTATTCTTTGCTTCCAAAGGATACATTGTTAACGTGATGTATACGCTAAGGTCAATTGATTCATACATTGTGACTTTTTATGGCTGTAAAATCAAAGTTTTTGGATAATTGATTGCATTATTATTATTGCTATTATTATTATTATTATTATTATTATTATTATTATTATTATCGGTTTTATATAACCACAAAGAAACAAAACAAACTCCAAAGCAGCAACAGCGGTTTTGTTTAGAAGAAAACAATGAAGAAAACCCATCCATACTATTCTCAGACCCAGACAAATTTGCATGAAATACGGCCCCGTCCATCGGGTCGGGGCTTGAAGAAACAGATTGGTTGCATGGTGCTTCCACGAAGTGCTGAAACCGACCGCACACGAGTACTGCTGGTAAACCGCTCAGAGGATCTAAGTCTGCCCAGGCAAAGCGATGCGAGGCGAACCATCCATGCTTATAAACCCTATTGGTTTTATTGGGCAGCAGGGCTTGAGATGTCATTTCATCTCAATGTTGGGTAAAAGTCTCACAAAATTGGGAGCAACATCTCCAGAATGACCTATACAGTGTTGACGCGGACGTTAAACCTCAAATCAAACAAACAAATGAAATGTTGAATCCTGTTTTCTGGGAAAATAAGATCTGTCATTCAGATAAGACCAAAAGATGCAGATAAAATGACAAACAATGAAGACCCTGATTAGACTGACAAGAAGCAGTCTGAACTGGGTCTGCACTATTTGCTTAAACCAGGATCGTTTCTGTAGATGTGATAAAAGTAAATAGATAAATAAATGTCAAAGCCTCCGTGACCTAAATGGTAAGAGCGCTGACTCACTTAGCCTCACAACGCTGTGGTTCAAGTCTTGCTCAGACCACATGTGAGAGGAAGGACCGGTAGTTTCTCTCCGGGTACTCCATTTTGGCTCACAGGCTTGCAATAAGTCAAATAATCTTTAAAGAACCGTAAAACAGAACAAAAGATGTACTGGACACCACAAAAGGACTTTTACCTCTGAACATGAAACAATTGGTGAAATACGCAAAGAGATAATGGTTTCACCTGTCAGATTATGCATTTACACGCATTTCGTACACATTTGTTTGTCCGAAATTGATGACGTCACAGCCATGCTGCAGGATGCTAAAATTAGTGCCGTCTATTAATAGTTCATTATTGGAATTCGAGTTCTGTACTTTAGCAAGTAGTGAAGACACCGATCAGACGCAACATTCTGTGGCCTCTAATCTATCTTAACTGTTTCCAATTGTCACAGTATTGAAACAATGTATGGGTTAATGTTTTTAGGACTCCGTACAGGTGGGAATAAACGTATTTTAATTCGCCTTGTGTAAACGCGCGTCTGGCAAGAGTTAAAATGTCTAAATCAAATGGTTTAAAAATGATCTTTTTGGTCAAGTTATTCTCCTTTTAATGTCCCGACGCCCGAAGGAACATAGCTCCAAGCGGCTGCACAACGTATGTGCATCGTCGTATCGATGCGACGTTGATGCGACGTTGCTAAGACATCATGTGCCCGCTAGGAGAACTTCTCTGTAAGATTATTAGCAGATATGTACTGAGCTAATTTAGAAAGGGGTTCTTTCAAGGTATAGGAAATTTGCATTGGTTTCTGCCCACGCTTTGATTTTGATGAAATTATGCACAATCGTTGCCTTGTATATAACCATTATAATTACGATGCATTCACTTTTAAATTTTATTTCCGTAGTAAATTTATTACATATTTTATGAAGTCTCTATCACAACAGAGAGTACTCTCATATAAACTTGTCTACAGTATTCAGAGTTTCATATATCTAATGCTGCTATGTTTTATGAATTAAAGCCATAATTTGTGGGTTAGTTGATACTATGAATGACCTCATATGTCTAGTAATAGTGGCTGGGCATTCAGTTTTCTTTGATGGTGTCCCCATATTTCAGCTCATATTTTGGTATTCATTAAAATTTTATATGCATTTTTACCATGTTCCAATTTTTGTCAAGACACCATTTTAGCATAAAAACTACCCACATATCTTAGGAACATGTTGATGAGTTTTGATGGAAATTGAGGACCGGTAACATTGTGTTTTAACAGACTGAATACTGATAGTTCTGATTCAGCAAAATGTGAAATTATATGATTATCATGTTTTGGTCATGCTATTTAATAGTACTTTACTATTGCTTTCAATTTAGATGGCTATAGTATAGTATGGTTTGTGTAAGTAGTTCATAGCATAATTATAAGTATTATTTCAAAGCATCCATTTCAGTAAATTTGCCCCCTATGGAACAAACTATTTTGTCTACAGAACTATACCGCAAAGGTTTTGATGACAAACGTCATCAAACGCACCCATGTAATCATGTGCACAGTTTTCTTTCTGTCTTTCTTGTCTAATTTGGTAATGGTGCTAAGGTAATGTTTAGATTTAACATTCAAATCAACAACATACCAGTCACTTAAGATGTTGCTTCAGATTTTGTGAGATTTGTTATCCTACTCGAGATAGATGACTCTCAAGTCAAACTGTTGTTTGTTTATTTAACCCTAACTGTCCATTTAAAAAGAAAGGTTTACTCTAGGGAAAATCAATAGCACTTGAGATTACTTTTCCTGGACATTAAGTTTTCAGAATTTGTATCTGCATAGGCACTAATCAATCTATCTTTTTTGTATAGCCCCTATGAACGAAATCAAACGGCTTCCTGAAGCTGTATTCCAAAGCCATTTAAAAATTGCTTTTAGAATTCACATGGTCGTACATTTGTCAGTGTTCCAAAACTTATGTGATCATGATTGTGTTGTCTGTATATTTGTATAGGTCTTTCACTTCATTTACCTATCTCAACAGTTGTTGCAGTAATTACAAAGCACATTATGTAATATATCAAGAAGCATTTAAACTGTTGATAATAATTATTCAATCTGTGCGTAGTTATCGCATTACTCATAGGATTTTAAATTATTTTCAGTAAATACATTGTAAGGTTTTTTCTGTCCAAACACTGCAGTGCTCTTTCTGAGCTGAGAGATACATTTCACAGTGTACTGGTAATTATTAATGAACAAAAAGCAAGCAGGAACAGTGCTTTAAAAAAACAGTGAACTTGCATTCAGCAGAAACGTACAAGAAGTGGTTGAAAGTTTTACAAACAGAAAAAAATACTAAAAGCTCGCTTCCGATAAATTAACCACTATACTGACAAACTAAACAGAAAAAAATAAGACACTAAAGAAACGTCAACAATTACAATACCAATGCAGAAAAGAGACATATTTATGCATGTGTACTATAAGGAAGGAAACTGTTTCTCTCCCTGTCTAATAGCAAAATTTCTCTAGGTCATTGGACAGCTTTGTTTACACCAAATATTCTGCGCCTCATCCATCAATGATATCTTTTGCAACAGAAACTCAATATCAGTGACATTTCGATTTTTGGAAATACTACCCAATAATTACTGAAACTTTTTTGTTAGGATAATAATCCAGTGTTCATAAAGACAGAGTATATCTAAGGCTTAATGTGGCCATGGATTTATCAACAGAACTATTTTTACTAGTAACATCAAACCACTGACCATTGCGTCCTTGCATACCATCTTGGTATGGAAATGAAAATAATGGATCTCCTTGCCTTACACCTTTTTGAGTAGCATGACTTATGCAAAGTCATTAAATGAAGTTGCACATGTTCACAATATTTTTTTGCTGCTAATAAAAAGCAATATATGTTTTTAAGCCTAATTTGTTGATTAGAATACCTTTGATTTAGCGTTTTACTATCTACTTTTTTGGATAGATCATAGTGTATAAATGAAAGGAAAATATCAGAAATTCATGAAATTTTAATAGTTTCTAAGCTAGATCAGCTCAATATGTATTCATTTTGATTTGTATAATCTCATTTTTATTACGTAAGTGTTACGAATTGCCTTTTTGTAAGGTTCTTTGATTATTTAAATAAAATAGTAAATTTTGCAGAAACAACTTACATCCATTAAAGGTGTAAAACTACAGTGTTACCGGTTTCGGATTTTCATGAAATTTGGCATAACTAAAGAAGATACATATAGCAAGTTTTCCTAGCAAAATGAAATCTTGACAAAGACTAGAACATATTTATCTTAGGGATTGAATTTTGATAATTTTTTAAAATTTTAATTAAAAAATGAGATTTTCGATAATTATTTTATCAGAAAATGTAAACTTTAATTAATTCAAAAGGTGTTTTAGTATCAAAGGAATGTCTATGGAGTTCTGCATTCAATCCAGTTCACAGATCTTAAAACTAAATAAAACATAAGATTTAAAACACACTTATTTAGAGACAGACACCAGCTCATGGAGGGAGTCAGTTAGTGTGGCCTCCTGATTCCTACTTTGATTTATATAATTTACTAAATACATTTTTATAGGTTGTATATGCTGAGTTATTAATATACAAAGTTTAAAGAAAAAAACATGCATGGGCACAAATGAAAGACCCCCTTTATGGTTGGACCATGAAGAAATTGGCAGGCACGTTTATCTTTCTTTCTTCCGTATTTTCTTCGTGGGGGTAGTTGGGTGAGACTATAAGAATCTTATATGGGTGTGAGGGGTGGATGGAAAATTCCGTCCCGAGGGACGGATTTTTCTATCCACCCCTCACACCCGTATAGGATTCTTTTTCTTGCATACCTTCCATTTCTATTTCAATTTTTTAATGCTGCTGTCACTTCGGTTACCGACGTCCACCATTTTGTGATGACACAACAGGAATGTTAAGTGACGTCACGCATGACGCCGCCGCGCATGAGGTAATCAACCAATGCATTTATCAAACACGCGACTATATTCGACAAACACGCGATTATATTCGATTTGGGGTCGGAACACCAGGGTCAGAACATAAATTTCTATCCCAGGGTAAAATCACGGATTTCCTTGTTTGGTGTGCAAGAAAATGGCAATGTGTATCTTGTGTCACTGGGGAGTCCAGCTGATATTGACTTACAGTTGGGCAACACCTGCTGTCCTTGCAGCTGGTAACGGTAGAGTGAGATAGTGTTGATATTTCTTCTGTTTCTACACTTCCATTCATTTTCCTCTTTCTCCTCTGTCCCTCACTTTCGTCTTCTCTTCAACGGCCCTGCCCATCGGGGCATGAAGAAATATATGGGCTGCATGATGCTTCCACGCGGAGCTGAAACCGACCCGCACACGAGTACTGGTAAACTGCTTAGAGGATCTAAGCCTGCCAAGGCAAAGCGGTGCGAGTCCATGCTTATGAAACCTATTGGTTTCACTGGGCGGCAGGGCTTGAGCTGTCATTTCATCTCAATGTCGGGTAAAAGTCCCACAAATTGGAAGCAACGTCTCCAAAATGACCTTTACAGTGTCGACGGGGACGTCTAACCTCAAATCAAACTAACAAACAAATCATCTCCTCTACTGTCTCTTCTTTTTTCCCCCTTTATCTTGTTGAAGACAAAAATAATCCACTAGGGTTGACCTGTCGTTAAACTCAAAACAATCGATGAATCATATTTTCTTTGTCGAATTTTTTAACCCACTTGGACCTTGTCAAATCAGAACCAGAATCAGAATTGTTACTGGTGACACGTCAAATGTCATTCATACACCAGGACCTGTGATATGGGAAGTCAGTCTCTATATTTTTTTCAACAAAATATCTATATAACTGCTTGATCTACGACTAACATTGTTATATAATAATTATTCCTCATAAATCAACTTTCCTCAGTGCTTTCAGTACTTTGATTTTTCTTTTAGTACCATAATAATTGTAATAAACTCTGAATACCAGTCTATACAAAGTACTGCAAGACAAGATGGAGAATGAAATTGTTCCTTTCATCATTTTAATGTCTAAAATACTTGAGTTTTGCTTTGTTAAGCTTTTTTTTTCACTGGTATTGATTATCAGATAAATTAAAAGTATTCGATTGTCTTAAAATTTAGCAATGGGATTGGGGTTAGTTAGTTGGAGTTAGTTAAAACCTTCCCCTTTACTTATTTTCAGATATCAAAATCAACTGTTGTCTGTTCTAAGCACTTTAAAAAGGATGACTTCTCTCGATGGACGCCAGTGCTAAAAAGGCTCAAGAAAGGGGTAGTACCATCTGTGTTTGAAGTGTCCGAAGAGAAATCTTCTAGAAGGGTCATTTCAAGAAAAGACAATACGAAAACACGCCTATACAAATACATTGATACCTTTACCGCCGAAAACTCCAAAACGAAAATTTTAACATGAAAAAAATTGTGATATTTTTCTTATTTCTGCTCAAAATATAGATTGTGGATACTCGTTAGAACCGCCTCAGGCGGTTCTCACGAGTACCCACAATCTATATCTTTGAGCAGAAATAAGAAAAATAAGGTTCAATCCCGCAAACCCAAATTTTACTATATAAAATGGGGTTCAAGGGGGTAAAAATTATATAGGCGTGTTTTCGTGATAACTCTCACAAACATCTGTACAGTGTGACTAGAGGTAAATTTACTGTTAATCATGGAGGCCCCAGCCTATCGGGGCTTGAAGAAATAGATGGGCTGCATGATGCTTCCAAACAGAGCTGAAACAAACCGCACACGAGTACTGGATGAGTACTGGTAAACTGCTTAGAGGATCTAAGCCTGCCCAGGCAAAGCGGTGCGAGTCTGTCCGTCCATGCTTATAAGCCCTATTGGTTTCATTGGGCGACAGGGCTTGAGAAGTCATTTCATCTCAACGTCGGGTAAATATCCCACTAAATTGGAAGCACCGTCTCCAAGATGACCTCAGTAGTGTTGACGGGGACGTTAAACCTCATATCAAACAAAAACTGTTAATCATGGAAAAAGTTACTAGGTTACCTGCAAAATGTTGATTTAAAATGAAACAAAAAATGTTTTGTTTTAATTACTAGATCTTTGTATTTCATTTGTCTGAGTTTAAAGACGATATCTTCCACAATCTTGTTCTATGAATTCGATCCCGGGCTTCTCCAGACTTTCGGATGAGTCTTTAAACCGAGGTCCCGTCTCTGCATGACCTTAGCTGTTGGTGGGACGTAAAATTCTAACACCCACCCACCCTGTTCTATGAATAATAATGAAAAAACAACAAAGAGCGTTTGAACATATTTCTTAAAATAACTGATGTGGGACTGTACTAAAACCATAATAATGCTGCAGATATACTGCTAAGTCAAACAGTTTTGGTTGATTACTTATCAATCAACCAAAGGTGCCTAACTTCAAAAGCTCCCCCTGCTATTGCCCACGTGACTATCAATGACCATGTACAGAATACAGGTACCAGTTAATTACAGCAGCACTAGTTTTCTCATTATGATGTCAGAAGGCTATGTAAAAAGTAAAATCTGGACAGGGCTCGAGTACTGGAATATTGACAAACAGTGTAGAACCAGATCAGATGCTGCCGAAAACGGTGTCAAAGACAATTGACCAATCAGTGCTGTCAGTTCTTTGATTTGCTTTCAGTAGCTCCGACGAAGACAAGCCAGAGGAGGGGGAGGAAACAGCTGAAAAAGCAACATGCCAGACAGAACCCATGCCTGAGTCCCCATCAAAATTATAAGAATCTGATATGCGTGTGAGGGGAAACATCCGTCCCTTCGGATCACTGTCCGGCATCACTCGGCAAGCCTCGTGATGCCGGACAGTGATCCCGAGGGACTGATTTTTCTATCCACCCCTCACACCCATATCGGATTCTTTTATTGCATACCTTCCATTTCCTAGCGCAGATTTTAATGCCGTCACTTCGGTTACCAACGTCTACCATATTGTGTTGACACTGCAAGAAAGTTTAGTGACGTAACTTCATGTGCTGTGACGTCAACCTTAACGACGGCACATACGAGGTCGTAATCAACCAGTGCATTTATCAAACGCGGTTATATTCGATTTTGGGTCGGAACACCAGGGTCAGAACATAAATTTCTTGCACACCAGACAAGGAAATCCGTGATTTTACCCTGGGATAGAAATTTATGTTCTGACCCTGGTGTTCCGACCCAAAATTGCGTGTTAGCTTAATGTACTGGTTGATTACGACCTCGTTAAGGTTGACGGCACAGCACGTTACGTGACGTCACTAAACATTCCTGCAGTGGCAACATAATATACCGGACGTTGGTAACCGAGCTAAGAAATGGAAGGTATGCAAGAAAAAGAATCCTATATGGGTGTGAGGGGTGGATAGAAAAATCCGCCCCTCGGTATCACTGTCCGGCATCACTCGGCAAGCCTCGTGATGCCGGACAGGGAACTTGGGACGGATTTTACCATCCACCCCCCCCCCCCCCACACCCATATAAGATTCTTATATTCTATCCCAGGGTAAAATCACGGATTTCCTTGTCTGGTGTGCAAGAAGATCTAATTGCCTCACTTGAAGCCAAACTAAGACTAAAGGAAGATGAATGTAGAACTTTACAGACTCAGTTGAAAATAGAACACTTTTGTTTAAATCGATTTTCAAATGATGACACCTTAATATCTTTCTATACCGGATTTTCATCTTAAAGTCTCAAGGCAAGTAATTCAGAATGGTTTCTTTTCTCATGAGGCATCAATAGCTCGTTTACAATGGTTCTAAAAAAAAGAAACTGACTGGGGGGTAAGAACCGGCCTGTTACACCGGGTTCTTTGGCAATATTTTATATATTCCAAAGCATTCTTTTGTAGCGGACGTCATTAGACTCGCACCGCAATGCCTGGGCAGGCTAAGATCCTCTAAGCGGTTTACCAGTACTCGTGTGCGGGTCGGTTTCCGCTCTGCGTGGAAGCATCATGCAGCCCCTCATGAAGAAATAGATGGGCTGCATGATGCTTCCACGCACAGCTGAAACCTACCCGCACACGAGTTCTGGTAAACCGCTTAGAGGATCTATGACTGCCCAGACATTGCGGTGCTAGTCGGACCGTCCATGCTTATAAACACTATTGGTTTCATTGGGCGGCAGGGCTTGAGATGTCATTTCATCTCAATGTCGGGTAAAAATCCCACAAAATTGGAAGCAACGTCTCCAAAATGACCTTTACAGTGTTGACGGGGACGTTAAACCCAAAATCAAACAAAACAAACATTAGACGTACATGCTTACATGTGGCGTTAGCAAACCCACCCTTCTGCACGAACTACGTTGATCAATGTGCTGAGTCGGAAAATGTTTTCGTCATGTTAGAATGAGAGTTTAAAAACGGAAAACAATGAAATAAAGCGCCGAATGAATCAAAAGTAATGAAACAGCCCCCGCCGATCGAGGCTTGAAGAAATAGATGGGCTGCACGAGCTGAAACCGACCGCAAACGAGAACTGGTATACTGCTTAGAGGATCTAAGCCTGCTCAGGCAGTTGTGCGAGTCGGACCGGCCATGCTTATAAACACAATGGGTTTCATTGGGCGACAGGGCTTGAGATGTCATTTCATCTCAATGTCGGGTAAAAGCCCCTCAAAATTGGAAGCAACGTCTCCAAAATGACCTATACAGTGTTGACGGGGACGTTATGTCTCAAATCAAACAAATAAACAAAAAATATCACAGTTTTTCATGTTAAAAATTTCCTTTTTCCAGCGATTAAATTTACAATATATTTTGTACAGGCGTTTTCTTGTAATGTAACAAAAAATAAATCGTACAATGAATTGATGGAATGTCGAAATATAGATTTGGGGCAACCTACCCTATATTTTAACAAATTCTATGGCGGGCTTCCGTGGCTAGTCAAAACGAAAACACGTCTATACAAATACATTGCTACCTTTATCGCCGAAAAAATGACAATTCTAAGATGAAAAATTGTGATATTTTTCTTATTTCAGCTCAAAATATAGATTGTGGGTACTCGTTACACGAGTACCCACAATATATATTTCAGTGCAGAAATAAGAAAAATAAGGTTTACCCCTGTAAACCCCAGTTTTACAATCCAAAAGTGGGATTCAAGGGGGTAAAAGTTAAATAGGCGAATTTTCGTGATGGAATAAGAGCGTCGTCACTTAATCATTGGGTCTCTCACCGGTGTGGTGGTCACATGTGAGACCCCATATTCTGTAACGGAAGGTCAGATGTTTTTTTTTCGGGTACACAGGTTTTCGCCCACCTCAGATCATCGATCGGCTCGATATATGTGAAATACGCTTGTGAGGGCCGTAAAACCAAACCAACAACAAAAACATGAGGCCAATTACGGTCCTCTTTCGATCAACTGAGCTAAAAGATTTATATGCATACTATTGAAGTTTCACAAGGTAGTTTGCTTTAAAACTTTGTATAAAGTCTGTGTTCAAGAATTTAGCCAAGTGGCTTTAATTTGAATAGTCTTAGTAAAGGTCCACTAGATGTGGCTATGTTTGTTTGTTTGTTTGATTTGAGGTTTAACGTCCCCGTCAACACTGTAAAGGTCATTTTGGAGACGTTGCTTCCAATTTTGTGGGACTTTTACCCGACACTGAGATGAAATGAAATCTCAAGCCCTGTCGTCCAATGAAACCAGCAGGGTTTATTAGCGTGGACGGTCTGCCTCGCACCGCGGTTCCAGGACAGGCTTAGATCCTATAAGCGGTTTACCAGTACTAGTGTACGGGCCGGATTCAGCTCTGCGTGGAAGCCTCATGCAGCCCATATATTTCTTCAAGCCCCTATGGGCGGGGGCCGCGATGATGTGGCTATGTCCCAAATATCAAAGGCCTGGGTTTTCTGGTTTCAAACAAGAAGATCTTTAAAGTTTTCTCTTTATACGTCTATGTAATATAAGTGACCCTTAGGTGGTGCCATGTTTTTACCTAATTGGTTTCAGATAAAATTGTTTTTAAGGTTTTCTCGATATAAGCCTATGGAAATAATATGGGCGATAATTTAAACAACCTTAGTAGTGGTCCACCAGATGAAGCTGTAAACCCAATATCAAATGCCTGAGCCTTCTGGTTTCTGACAAGAAGATTTTAAAGGTTTTTTCTTTATAAGTCTGTGTAAAACATGTTGGCCGCATGGGCGGGGCCACTTTTGGACTCAGGGCTTAAATTTGAATAGCGTCAGGGTTCAGGTCCAACAGACCTTCTGGTTTCAGAAGAGAAAAAATTGCCCAAAAAAATCCCTGGTTTCAGACGAGGAATTTGTTAAAGGTTTTCCCTATATAAGTCTATGTTACACATGTGGGGCCCTCGATGGGGCCACTTTTGGCCCCAGGGCTATAATTTGAACCATATCGGCAGAATGTTTTAAATAAAACATCCTCTGTATAAGTCCATGTAAAGCACAAGGGACTCTGGATGGGACCAGTTTTAGCCCAAGGGCTATTTTTTTAATAACTTTGGTAAAGGTCCATAAGACGAAGCTGTGTACCAAATATCAAAGACCAGGGCCTTCTATTTTCAGACAAGAAGATTTTTAAAATGCTTATCTTTATAGTATGAGGGTCTCATGGAGGGGGCAGTTTTTGCCCCAGGGCTATAATTAAACAGCCTTGGAAGAAGTCCATTAGTTTAAGCTGTGTACGAAATATCGAAGGCAACTGCCTTCCTGTTCTAGACAGAAGATTTTAAAGTGTTTCCCTATAAAAGACTTTGTAAAACATATGGGTCCTGTGGGGCGTTAATTTATGGCCCTAGGGCTATAATTTGAACAATCTTGGCAGAATACTAGAAAAATGTGTACACCAAATATCAAAGGCTTGGACCTTATTGATTTCAGATAAGAGTTTTTTTTAAAACGTTTTCCCTATATTAGCCTATGTAAAAAAATATGCGTCCCTGGGTGGGCCCTTTTGGCCCAAGGGCTATAATTTGAATAATCTTCCCAGAGGTCCACTAATATCATATGCCTGAGCCTTCTGGTTTCTGGCAAGAAGAGTTTAAAACATGTGGGCACCCTGGGTGGGGCCATTTTTGCACGCTTGGCTTAAATTTTAATAAGCTTGGTAAAGGTCCACTAAATGAGGCTGTGATCCAAATATCAAAGGCCAGGGTCTTCTGGTTTCAGACAAGAACATTTTCAAAGGTTTTTTTCCTATCTGGGCAAGGGCCATTTTTTAACACCAGGGCTTTAATTTGAACAACTTTGGTTGAGGTCCACTAGACGAAGCTGTGTATCAAATATCAAAGAACTGGGCTTTCTGAGTTCAGGTTTTCCTATATAAATATGTTCAATAAAAGGGTTATCCTTTGGCAGCAAGGCATACACCATAGAACTGGAAAATATTAAGTGCACATGTTTTTTGGGCCAGACTAGCTAGTTTCGGCCAATTAGGCCTCATCAGTGACCCTCAAGTATTTTCAAAATTCCACAATGGAATCAATGATCCCAAAGGACAAGAAACTATGAATTAGGGCAGGGAAACTTTCTATGGCCGCCACACATTCCCAGACACCAACTGTAGGTGACGTTAAATATGTTCTATAAAATGGTTATCCTTTGGAAGCAAGGAATACACCACAGAACTGGAAAATATTAAGTGTACATGTTTTCTGGGCCAGACTAGCTAGTTTCGGGCAATTAGGCCTCATCAGTGACCCTCAAGTATTTTCAAAATACCACAATGGAATGCCACAATAGTGGCATCAGGTATCGCTTTGATGTGAAACGTTTCAACCTTAGAAGGTTGCAAGCCATATTCAAGGTGCAGACAGAGGTGCTAGATGAGTTCCTCTTTAATGTTGACATGGCAAAGGGTGCTCCAACAGAAGAGAAGATGCAAAAAAGGTGAAAATTGAGTATCTGACTCCTGCAAAAGCTATGACCTCACAATCAGCAGCGCATCAAAAAGACTCAAATGGTCTATCAACCAGCACCTGACAAGTCTTACAAGGAGCCCACTATCACAGTGCAAGGGCAAAGATTGCACGTGGTAGATAAGTTCACCTACCTTGGGAGCTCACTGTCAAGAGTGGTGCACATTGCTGATGAAACAAGTGCCAGGATTACCAAAGTGCAGTATCCCTGCTAGCATTCTACATAAATCTACAGCGGGCCGTTAGCGGCCCGTCAGCTACCCTGACGGACCGCTAACGGCCCGCTGTAGATTTATGTAGAATGCTTACTGGGATTTGGCCGACTAAGATCGAAGTGGAATCAGGCTTGACATATAGCTGAAAGGTGCTGCCAGCACTCTGCTTGTGAAACGAGGACAGTTTACCAACGGCACGATAAAAGACTGAACTGTTTTTCTCAGATTTTACTTGGTCATTTGTATCCAAATTCAAATGAAACCCTTAATTATGCTTGGAGAAATCGATTTGGCTGAATGCTGCTTCGGCAACCGGCCGAGCATTTAAGTACTGGTAAACCGCTAACAAGGTATAAGCTTGTCACAGGCAAAGTGATGCGAGTCGGCCCGTCCCTGCGTATATACCCTAGCGACTTCTTTTCGCGATCATGTCAACGAGGACAGTTTACCAACGGCACGATAAAAGACTGAACTGCGTCTTAGAAGACATTCATATATTAACAGATTAAATGGCAAGACAGGATTCCAGACACAGAAGTCCTGAAAAGGTCAGGAATGCAAAGTGTGCATACTCTTCTGAAACTAGCACAGTCGAGATGGACACGCCGTATTATCAGAATGCCTGAGGAACGTTTTCCAAACAAAATCCTCTACGGAGAACTAGCAATTGGTGAGTGAGTGAGTGTTAGAGTTTTACGTCCCACCAACAGCGAAGGTCATACGGAGACGGGACCTCGATGTAAAGACTGGAGAAGCCTTTCTTTCTTTCTTTCTTTCTTTCTTCCGGTTTCGCCTTAACCCCCGGAGGGGACACAGACGGTGTATTACATACACTCCAGTTTTGCGGGATGAAAGCCTACACAGTAATCATGTAATTACGGTAGGGTTCTTTAACCTGCACAGGGGATGGTTCTCCCTGCACAGGGGGCCTCCAGTTAACGACCCGATCCGAAGGACGGTGCACTTTATGAATTCATCCCTGCAAATGATGCCAATGGAATGGAATCTTCTTCCAGGTACATAGCAGGAGTCCATTTCTAGATTAAGAGCTGTCAGGTTGTGTTTTCTTCAATATCTATTTGGAAACTGGCTGAACGTTTGACAAACAGTGTAGACCCTGATCAGACGCCGCATTCTTCGGCGTCTGATCTGGGCCTGCACTGTTTGTCAGGGTACCCGTTTTCGGGTTTCTGCTACTAAATAGGTTAAGAGATTGGTCAATGACAGACGAACTATAAGCCCGGGGTCGATCCAGCGATCCCTGGTTTACAAGGCGAGTAGCGTAACCACTACACCAGGGAGGCTTCTAGAAATTGGTAAACATTCCTATGGTGGTCAGAATAAGTGTTCTTGCACACCAGACAAGGAAATCCGTGAGTTTACCCTGGGATAGAAATTTATGTTCCGAGCCTGGTGTTCCGAGCCAGGAAACTAACATAAATAAGCTTCAATTCTATTCAACTGCCGGAACTACTTCCGCACTATACTTTTATTTTGTAAACAATATACATGTGCGAGCTGTCAAAACTAACCGGAGGTGTTGTGCAAGAAAAAGAATCCAATATGGGGTTCTTTTGTAGATGGGCGTTTCCAACCCTCGGGATGACCGTGCTGAGCGGAACCTCGGCGTAGTGGGCGTTTCCAACCAACCAGCAGAGTCTGGGAACAAATTGCACAGAACAGAGCAAACTGGCGAGGCCTCCTCAGAAGGGGTGCTACTAAACATGAGGAAAAAGGAATCATCGACGCCAAGCAGAAACGTACACAGCGCAAAGTCAGAGCTAAGGCATCAACAACAGAGCTGTTTTCCTCCAACCTCTATTGTTGCTTTATCTGCAACAGACAGTGGTCTCATCTGCCATCTTAGAACACACCAACAGTCCAGCAGTAGCATTTCTCGCACGTGATTAACCCTTTTTGAACCAAATGGAATCTTCTTCCCTGTATATAGCAGGAGTCCATTTCAAGATTTAAAGCTGTCAGGTTGTGTTTTCTTCAAAATCTATTTGGAAACTGGCTGAACGTTTTATAAACAGTGTAGGCCCTGATCAGACGCCGCGTTCTGCGGCGTCTGATCTTGGCTATTGGCCTGCAGTGTTTATCAGGGTACCCGTTTTGGGGTTTCTGAAGAGATTGGTCAATGACAGACGCACTATAAGTGTTATAACAATAATCAAGAGAAGTCCTGTGAGACGCATTCCTGTGGGGAGCAAAAATTAACTTAACATATTTTAACAACTTTTATCATATGACGTCGCGTCTGAGAGTGTAATAACGCCATGTAATATTTTCGATAATCCACTACTGGATTAAATATGCAAATTAGCTAGATACGTCCCGTAACGTTACATGTACGACTTCCTTAACGACGTTGCGTTTACTAATGGCGGAAAATTGACATTTTTGTAAAACAGTCGTGAATAAAATGCGTTTTAAATGTCATATGATAAATAGAATCTTGCATTCGTGATCATGTATTATTGAATTTATTAAACTCGTTGAGGAAAAGGGATAAAATGCTCGGCAAAGCCTCGCATTTTATTCCTTTTCCTCAACTCGTTTAATAAATTCAATAATACATGAACACTCATGTAAGATCCTCTATATAATGCAATTACTCCGTTTTATTATGAAATTTTCTTCACTAATAAACTCCGCTTCCCCCCACCCCCCGCCGATGCCCGAGAATCGGGAGATAAAGAAAACCTAAGTACAAGGCCCGAGGTTATAAACTTTTTTCATGCTCAACTCACTTGAGCATGAAATATGTCCGGCTCACAAATTTTAAAATGGCAACAATTGTTGGCATTTTTAAATTTGTGAGCAGGACAAATAACATTCTCTGCTATCTGAGAAAGAAAAATCTCTCGACTTAGTATTTTAATTTTTATGAGCACCACAAGTTTCATGCTCAGCTGAGTTGAGCATGAAAAAAAGTTTTATAACCTGGGAGCCAGGCTTCCGTTGCAAAGCTAGTTACGGCTCAGTTGGTCTCTAAAATTGGCCATGCAATGAATATCATAACCCCACTTTATACAGAATAAAGTGGGGTTTACAAGGATTAACATTATTTTCCTCAAAACATAGAGTGTGGGTGCTCGTTAGAACCGCCTCCATGACGCGATTCTAACAAGTATCAGCAGTCTCATTGAGGCGGTTCTTACGAGCACGGACAATCTATAATGGAGTTATAAATTCGAAAACCTATAATTTCGCTCTAAACATAGATTGCCGGTTCTCGTTAGAACAGAAGCGACGGTTTAGAACCGCCTTAATGACTAACGAGAACCTACAATCTCAATGAGGCTGTTCCAACAAACATTCACAATCTATGTTTGGAGTATAATTTTGAGAACTATCTTGATTGTTCATCATGTCATTTAAACAGACATTGAAGCCCTCCGCCCATCGGGACTTCGAGAAATAAATTTGGCTGCATGCTGCTTCCGCGCAGAGCTAAAACCGACCAAATATTTGAGTGTGTGTGTGTGTGTGAATTCGGGTTTAACGTCGCTTTTAACAATTTTTCCGTCATATCACGACGGTGTCTGGTTGCGACAGGGAACTCAATGCTCACTTTTATAGTGTTGCCTCACTGAAGTATCATGTCCCAGACACATTACATGATACCACGCACACCCAGTCACACTATCCTGACACTGGGTCGACCAGTCCTAGCTCTACCCCGTAAATCTGAGTGCCAAGCGAGGAGCAGCTAGTACCATTTTAACGACTTTGGTATGTCGCGGCCCGGGATCGCACCTGTTATCTCCCGTTCCCCGGAGCGGACACTCTACCAACTGAGCTATCGGGGTCGGTCCAAACATTTGAGAACCGGTTAAGCCGCACAGAAGGTTAAAGCTGCTATGGCAGAGTGGTGCGAGTCGGACCGTACCTTAAACCATGGCGGTTTCTTCGGTTTCTAGGGCTTCAGATGTCATTTCATCGCAATGTCGGGTAAAAGTCACACAAAGACGGAAACGTCTTCAAAGTGACCTAAATAGTGTTGAAGAGGACTTAGAACCTTAACACAAAACAACGGAGACATTTGAAACAGCATTATATAACACCGATATGTCATTATCACGAAAACACACCTATATAATCTTGACCCCTTTGAGTCCCACTTTTTTCAGTAAAACACACACACACTCCTGTCAGCGTCCTTGTGTTGTTTGGCGAGGTGGGTGTTATACATATGATATCCTTCCTTGGTTTTTCTTTCTTATACATAAAAGGTGTTTGGTGCAGGACCAGGAACGATTAAGATGGATATGTACTCGCATTCATGTAGACGCTGGAGTTTTTATATAACGACATACACCAGTGTAACATGCTGCCATATCCCAAATAGGCCAATATACTGTTGAAGAGGACGTAAAACCTTAACACAAAACAACGGAGGCATTTGAAACAGCATTATATGGCACCGATATGTCATTATCACGAAAACACGCCTATATAATCTTGACCTCCTTGAGTATGAGGTGCCGTTTTACTATAAATCGCCTATTTCGCGATATCACTAAATCCAATTTGTGATATCACTAAATAGAATTAGTGATAACACTAAATAGAGATGAATTTGTGATATCACAAAATCGAATTAGTGATATCACAAAATCAAATTTATTTTGTGATATCACAAAATTGAATTAGTGATATCACTTTATTGATTTTGTGATATCACTAATTCGATTTTGTGATATCACAAATTCGATTTAATGATATCACTAAATAGGCTTTACAGGGGTAAACCTTATACCTTATTTTTCTTATTTCTGCTTTTAAATATAGATTATGGGTACTCGTTAGAATCGCCTCATTGAGGCGGTTCAAACGAGTACCTACAATCTATATTTTGAGCAAAAATAAGAAATATATAACAAATTTTTCACGTGGCCGAGGTGGGTGTTGGGTGGGGTGGCGATGATCAATGTAAGTTCTTATTTCTTATGCAACGAAGGAAGAGGTTATATTTAATTTAGATTATTTTTGTGAAATCGTCTTTGTGGTAATCTTTAAATGACAAGCTGATTTGTATGTTGCATTCTAAAGCATATTTTACTAAGCACTCAGCTTCCTGTCAGCGTACAGGATCGATCTCGGGCTTCTCCAGACTTTCGGATGAGTCTTTAAACCGAGGTCCCGTCTCCGTATGACCTTAGCTGTTGGTGGGACGTTTTTGTTTGTTTTGAGGTTTAACGTCCCCGTGAACACTGTAAAGGTCATTTTGGAGACGTTGCTTCCAATTGTGTGGGACTTTTACCCACTCAAACACAAAATATCGAATTAGTGATATCACTAAATCGAATTAGTGATATAACTAAATATGAACGAATTAGTGATATCACAAAATCGAATTAGTGATATCACTAAATATGTTACATTTGCAAACAATGCAATGTTTACTCCCTAACCCATTGTATACTAGTGGTCTCTTCCACTGCTATATAAGTCCATTTGACATATAAGGGGTGGCAGGACTAGATTTTCGTTTTTATTTTATTTTGACGGAAAATTATTTTAGCAAATAGTGCCGGCCCTGATCAGTTGCCGCGTTCTGTCGCGTTCTGTGGCGTCTGATTTTGGTCTGCACTGTTTGCAGGAGTTTCCCGCATCCAATGGGCTAATAATTAGTTGCCCGACAGAGAAGGTGTTCCCCTTACAACCTACGTCACCGTTGCGTCAAAAAATGTGTGGTTTTCAACCGTTCAGCTGTAACTTGTGTTCGTTATAATAAGCAGGACGTTGCAATAAGATATGATCAGTGCATTAAAAAGGTTAACATCTGGGTTACATGTTTTCATATAGAAAATATTCACAAGTTTTCTTTTTATTCACAACACCCCGAAAAATTCGTCATTTTGTTACTCTTACCGAGAGCTATTTCAGTAAGGATATTATTTGCTGTCAAGGTACTATCCAAACTTTTATGCCAGTCGAATAATAAAAATCCACAAAATTCTTTGTCATCATGACGTAGGCCGTTGCCACTGTTCAGAGCATCGTCGGTCATATTCTGAATACTATTTTGAATAACCAGTGCTTCAGCTGAAGTGCACGACCCGCCGGATGCTTTTAGCTTTATGAGTGTTACACTATATGGGTATGGCGGCCATTTTGGTCATGTGACCTGGACCTAAAACGGTTCCCCTAATAAATGCTCCATATCGTAAGGAGCAAAAATATATCTTATACTTTAGTACTGTATTCTCAATCGTTTGCAGGATAAAATGCATTCTTACTTTTCCAATACAAAAGCATATGTGTCAAAGTTTGACCTAGGCACCAGCGGCCCCCGCTCATAGGGGCTTGAAGAAATATATGGGCTGCATGATGCTTCCACGCAGAGCTGAATCTGGCCCGCACACTAGTACTGGTAAACCGCTTAGAGGATCTAAGCCTGTCCAGGAACCGCGGTGCGAGGCGGACCGCCCATGCTAATAAACCCTATTGGTTTCATTGGGCGACAGGGCTTGAGATGTCATTTCATCTCAATATCGGGTAAAAGTCCCACGAAATTGGAAGCAACGTCTTCAAAATGACCTTTAAAGTGTTGACGGGGACGTTAAACCTCCAATCAAACAAAAAACAAAGACCTAGGCACCAAGAATGACAAGGTCAACCCAGGGTCACCATTTTAGCACTTTATGATTGGCCTACGTCCCAGCTGCTATTTATCAAGTTTCGTGGAAATCTGCCCAGTGGTTCTGGAGAAGGCTATTTTTGAAGGGTTTTTACCATATATGGCTTGGCGGCCATTTTGGTCATGTGTCCTGGACCCCATGAGCAAATTTTGGTTTTACCCATCCCATAGAGGCTCCATATGAAATTTGACTTCAATCGGCCCAACGGTTTCCGAGGAGAAGCAGTTCGAAAATTTTCACATTTTTCGCCTCGACGAGGCTATACTAAATGGAATGTAATATTTGGCAAGTTCATTGGTTAGATCTCATTGATATCTATCATTATGCCAAAAATTATTTAAATATTCCAATCGGTTAAGTCACTATCACCAATTTTCACAAACGGGTTACGGACGGACAGACAGACTGACAGAATGACACGGTGATATTTTAGGGCACTCTTAGAAAATCAACCGACTTCAGTCGGTCGCTTTTGCTGCGGGTCGTGCAATTTTGAGACTGGTGATGTGATGTAGACGACAGTGGGATTTTACTAGAACCCCGTCTTTGCCTGAGGTAATATTGACCCAGATAATGCGGGACACATAAGGGAGGCTATCACAGTTGGACTTGTTATATCATGTAGTACTAGGATACATAAGTTCATTTCTATACTAAAATGCCTACAAAGTTTCATAAATCTAAGCCCAACAGTTCTTGAAAAATCTTTGGCGGAACAAAATCACACACACACACACACACACGTGCGCGCGCACGCACGCACGCACGCGCACGCAAACTGATAAAGACATGGCAAACTGGTAAATGCCGGTTTTGAATGGCAGTTTGCGGATAATATGCCGTAAGAGCATGCACAGTGATCATTCCGGGAGCCCTCAGTATTCCAAGAATTCAAAAAGAAAAAAATGAATTTGTGATATCACAAAATCAATTTAGTGATATCACAAATCCATATCTATTTAGTGATATCACAAATTCGAATTAGTGATATCACAAAAAAAGATGTTGAGCTATCACTAAATAAAGATGAATTTGCGATATCACTAAATCGATTTAGTGATATCACTAAACAGAATTAGTGATATCACTAAATAGAATTAGTGATATCACAAAATGATGCGTATTTTGTGATATCACAAAATCGATTTTGTGATATCACAAATTCAATCTTACTTTTTGATATCACAAAATCGATTTTGTGATATCACAAAATCGTTTTAGTGATATCAAAGATGGATTTTGTAATATCACAAAATAATTAGTGATATCACAATATATTTAGTGATATCACTAGATCGAATTTGTAATATCAAAAATAGGGGATTTATAGTAAAACGGCACCTCATACTTCAGTCCCTCTTATCTTATAAAAACTATGATATTTTTCTTTTCAAACTCGTAGCGTGGGTTTTGGGAGCTCGTCAGAGCCGCCTCATTAAGGCGGTCCTATGTCTTGGAATGGAAATAAGCAAAGTAATGTATGTCCTTGTAAACCCCAGTTTTCTCTATTTAAGCTTTGGTTTTGAGGTGTGTTCAGTACAAGAACTAATGATCTGGTACTTGTTTTATACACCTTCTCCGCTTTCAATCTTTAGAACAATAATATTTCAAAGTCATTTGTCTAAATATTATCAGTTTTATACATTTTGAATGTAGTAATTATCCACAACACTCTCATACATGTATATGCCACTATGTAAATATTTTGTATCCTTATGGACATTTGTGCCTACTGGAAATCTAGATAAAATCTTCTTCTTCTTCATCTTTTTTTTTTTCGGCGCTAAAATTTACAATGTATTTGTATAGGCATGTTTACGTAATGTAAAAATGGTAAATCCCATAACGAGCATCAAGTGAGCAATGTTTTATATGTGATATGATTAGGAAGCTAATGTTGAAACACCATAGGGAGTTTATCATCGACATTGCACTGCCATTAACACAAATGACAATTTTTGTTCAACGTCGTGTAATTGGGGGTAGTAAGGCATGCAAAACTGCTGCCCTATATCTTCTGACATTATAATGCAATACAGTAAAACCTGTCTTAGTGGCCACCTCTATTAAGCAAGCAACCTGTCTTAAGCAAGCAGGCATCCAGTTCCCAAACAAAGGTAAATGTGTTAAATTTCACCTGTATTAAGCAAGCACCTGTCTTTAGCAAGCACATTTTGGTTATCCCTTAGGCGCTTGCTTAATAGAGGTTGGACTGTATGTGGAACTGGAATTTGACTACATGTGGGCAATGCTGAATATCCTTGCAACAGACAGGGGTAGGGGGGGGGGTATTTTATGTCTAACATCACGAAAACACGCCTATATAATTAAGACCCCCTTGAACCCCACTTTATGTAGTAAAACTGGTGTTTACAAGGGATAAACTTATTTTTCTTATTTCTACTCTAAATATAGATTGTGGGTACCCGTTAGAACCGCCTCGATGAGGCGGTTCTAACGATTAACCACAATCTATATATTTGAGCAGAAATAAGAAAAATATCACAATTTTTCATCTTAGAATTTTCTTTTTTTTTTTTTGCGGCGGCGGCGGCGGTATAGTTTACAATGCATTTGTATAGGCGTGTTTTCGTAATGCATTATCTTTTTCTTCGCTCTCCCTATATATCCCCTTCCTATATAACTCATATTACTACGCGATTCGTAAAAAGTAACAAGCCTGACAAGTGACAACGCATGTAATTTTATTCAATTAACAAGAAACCAAAACTGTTTTGTGTCCAAAATAAAACCAATGTCTAACAATTGGAAATGATTTACCTTGCTTTATCACATGATCATACATATTTTTTTTTTTTAAATATGGAAAACTGGATTTTTCCTTGGAAAATATATTAAATGATAGATTACCAGAATCCCGATACTACAGGTCAGTGATGGCCCCGAGATGAGATGAATGCTTTTGATATTTATCGAAAAAAAGTAAATTTTCTTTTTATTTCATAATAGTTTAGGACACTTACTGTAATTGATCAATCGGATCCTGAGTCACAACGTTTGACTTGGCTATGACGTCACAACTGTCAGATTCAAAACATAGACAGATCTCCATTTTGAATACAGCATTTTACAGTACAAAGACTGCTTTTCAAGGAATTTTACAGAATTATTTTATAGATAACATACATGTATATGAGTTTTGTCTGTACTTTCTTTCTACTCACCCCCTAAAGAGTCTGTCCGCGCAGAGCTGGAATCGACCCACTGGTAAACTATTTAGAATGTTTAAGCCTGCCCAGGAAAAAGTGTTGCGAGTCGGACCTTTCCTTAAACCATAGCGGTGTCTTTGGGCGGTAGGGCTTAAGATGTTATTCATCTCATTGTCGGGTAAAAGTCCCCCAAAGTCCGAAGCAACGTCTCCAAAATGGCCTAAATACAATGTAGTATTGACGGGGACTTCAAATCTCAGCACAAACAAAAACCACCTAAGAAGATCAGTTTAGCATTGAGATATCTGATTGGAGTAAGGCCTTATACTAAGAACACCTTTGGAACTTTTCAAAAGTGGTCTTAAAGACCACTTTTGAAAAGTCCCAAAGGTTGTCTCTTACCAGCAGGTACTTGGTGTAGAAACACAAAGGAAGGACATCTGAAACCTTCTAAATATGATTTCAAGAGCAGAATATATCTTAATTTTAGTTGGTCCCTTGTCCTGCTTAATATTTAAATATGCCACACCCACCGCCAATTATCAAATAATCAGATTACTTGATGCAAATGATTGCAACAAATTCACAATCTGAATGACAAACAATGTAGATCCTGATCAGATGGCTTCTTCAGAAGCCATCTGATCTGGGTCTACACTGTTTGCAAAGGTAGGGCTTGTCGTGAACAGAAGGATAAGGGTTAATAGCGGAATTTCACTGTATATCGCTATCACGTGAACAAGTCCGTGAAATGAACACCTCGTCCCCGTTAAACCCCACGTTATATTATGTAGAGAGTCGGCCCCCGCCCACAGGGGCTTGAAGAAATATATGGGCTGCATGATGCTTCCACGTAGAGCTGAATCCGGCCCGCACACTAGTACCGGTAAACCGCTTAGAGGATCTTAGCCTGTCCAGGAACCGCGGTGCGAGGCGGACCGTCCTTGCTAATAAACCCTATTGGTTTCATTTGGCGATAGGGTTTGAGATGTCATTTCATCTCAATGTCGGGTAAAAGTCCCACAAAATTGGAAGCAACGTCTCCAAAATGACCTTTACAGTGTTGACGGGGAAGTTAAACCTCAAATCAAACAAACAAATATTATGTAGAGAAAATGGGGTTAACGGCGTATACATTATTATTATTTTATTATTTCTGCTTCAAAACATAGGTTGTGGGTACTCGTTAAAACCGCACCAATGAGAGGGTTCTAATGAACATCTACATTCTATGTTTGCAGTATATAAGCCCTATTGGTTTCACCGGGCGGCAGGGCTTTAGAAGCCATTTCGTCCCATGCAATGTCGGGTAAAAGTCCCACAAAATTGGAAGCAACGTCTCCAAAATGGACGGGGACGTTAAACCTCAAACAGACAAAAGGTAAGAAAAATATCACGGATTTCATCAGAAAAGCAGCCGTTTTGGAGATGTAGAAATACACAATGTCATTCAGGTGTGTCACCGTAATGTCTTTAAAATATTATTTATCATATGACGTCGTTGATAAGCAGTGGATAACGTCGTGTAATAAATATAGTATGACCACACATGTAATAACACTTTGGCGGGATTAAGTAACGTCATAACGACGTCCATGTCAACAATGCATTTTTCGTAGAAAACTTGTCAAATTAAAAGGCGATAAAATCTAATTTAAAGTAGTCATATGATGAAGAGAATCTTACACTCGTGGTCATTTCATATGAAATTTATGAAACTCGCCGAAGGCTTGTTTCATATGAAATGACCACGAGTGTAAGATCCTCTATTTTATGTCCACTGTGTTTGTTTGTATTTATGATATTTGAACATATGGCTGAGTCTTAATGAAATAGAACAAACAACTACATTTTATATCTACATGTATTTCCGTCAATATATCAACAAGTTCTGTGTCGACACTAACGAATCTCTTGTACCTCAGGGGAAACAATTCTTTCAAAACTATTTCTGTCTGTCTTGGCAAGAGTAGTCTGCTTGTTTGTTTTGATGTTTAACGGACCAGTCAACACTATTTTGTTCACATCGAGCCAGTCAGTTTACCTTAACCACACTTTAGCAGGGCAGTCGTATAGGTGTTTTTGGCTCACATGTCACGTAGTGACGAGGTGTGCTCTTGGGATCACTTTTTGTCAGCCGTCCGTCGTGCGTGTGTCCGTGCGTGCATCCGTGCGTAAACAATTTCTTCAAAAGACATCTCCTAAACCACTAATCGGATTTTGACCAAACTTCACAGGCATGATCTCTAGGTGGTCCCCTTTCAAATTTGTTTAAATCCTTCCGGTCCGTTGCACATCTAGGTCACAGGATTAAAAAATAGGTTGGTTTGTTTTTTCACTGAAGTTCTTCTTCTCTGAAACCACAAGGCCCAGGTCTTTGATATTTGGTATGAAGCTTCATCTAGTGGACCTCTACCAAGACTGTTCAAATTATATCCCTGGGTCCAAAAATGCCCCCGCGCCAGGGTCCACCAGTTTTACATAGACTTACATGGGGAAAACCTTTAAAATCTTCTTGTCTGCAACCAGAAGGCACAGATGTTTGGTATGTGGCAAGAAGTTGTATCTAATAGACCTCTATCAAGATTGTTCAAATTATAGTCCTGGGGCCAAACTGCCACCTCGCTGGGGCCAATCGGTTTTGCATAGACTTAAATAGGGAAAACCTTTAAAAATCTTCTCGTCTGAAACCAGATGGCCCAGGTCTTTTGGTATTTGGTATGAAGCTTCATCTAGTATACCTCTACCAAGATTGTTCAAATTATAGCCCTTGGGCAAAAATGGTCCCATCCCGGGGTCCACGGGTTTTACCTGAACTTATATAGGGAAAACCTTATGAAATATTCTTGTCTGAAACCAGAAGGCCCAGCTCTTTAATATTTGGAATGTACGTAGCTTCATCGAGTGGACTTTACCAAGATTGTTCAAATTATAGCCCTGGGTTCAAAAATGCCCACCATCGGGGCCAACTGGTTTTACATAGACTTATATAGGAAAGCTTTAAAAATCTTCTCGTCTGAAACCAGAAGGCTCAGGTCTTTTATTAGCTCATCTGAGCACTAAGTGCTCATGGTGAGATTTTGTGATCAGTGAATGTCCGTCGTGCATCGTCAACAATTTGCTTTAAATGCGAACTTCGCCTTAACCCTTGGGTCAATTTGATTCAAACTTCATAAAATTTTTGCCTGGGTGGCTCCCTACCAAAATAGCTTAAATCGTTTAGCTCCGATGAACAAGATGGCCGCCAGAGCTAAACATAGAAAAATCTTTGAACGACAACGCCTGTACCCTTGGGCTCATTTCATTCAAACTTTATTTGAATGTTGGGTGACTCTCTACCAAAATAGCTAAAACGGTTACGCCCTGATGAGTAAAATGGCCGAAAGGGCTAAAAACAGATAAACATCGTAAATTTGCTTCAAACGCGAACTCCTGCTAAACCCTTGGGCCAATTTGATTCAAACTTCACAGGAATGTTGCCTAGGTGATTCCCTACAAAAATAGCTAAAACCGATCCGCTCTGACAAACAAGATGGCCGCCAGAGCTAAAACTAGAAAAAATTCTTCAAACGATAACTCCTCCTCCTGTACCCTTGGGCCAATTTCATTCAAACTTCAAAGGAATGTTGATCAGATGAGCCTCTACCAAAATAGATTAAACGGTTCCGCTCTGATGAACAAACTGGCCAACAGAGCTAAAAAAGAAAAAAAAAAAAAAACATTTCAAACTTGCTTCAAACGGGCTCACTGGTTTTACTTTGACTTATGAGGGAATACCTTTAAAAATCGTCTTGTCTTAAACCAGAGGGCCCAGGTCTTTGATATTTGATATGAAGCTTCATCCGGTGGACTTCTACTATAAATGTTCAAATTAAAGCCCCGGGCCAAAGGTGGCCCCGCCCCAGGACCCACTGTTTTACATAGAATTATATTTGGAAAATCTTTTAAAATCTTCTTCTCTGAAACCACAAGGCCCAGATTTTGATTTTCAAGCAAATTGATAATTTAGGGTGTTGGGCACATAGTCAAGGTACTTGAGGCTATTTTCAGAAAAGCTTTGTCTTCACTGTAGCCCATACATATAGTGATGGATTTGAATGTAACTTCATATAAATGTTGGATATGATAAATCTCCAGCAAGTTAAGACTTTCAGGGTCCCAGGTGCAGTGGTTATTTTAGAAAAACTTTGTCTTCACTCTAGCGCCTACATTTTTCAAAGGATTTTATGTAACTTTACACAAACGTTGAGTATGATAATATCCCAAGCAAGTTTGACTTTCAAGATCCTGGGCTCAAGGTCAAGGCACTGTGGCTGTTTAAAAAAAAATGACATACCGCTCTAACACCTACATTGGTTGATTGATTTTAATGTAGCTTCACACAATGTTGGGTATGATAATAAACGAAGCAAGTTTGACTTTCAGGGTCCTGATTTTAAGTCAAGGTCCCTGTGCCTGTTTTGAGAAAAACTTTTTCATGGCTCTAGCTAGCACCTAGATTACGTAAATGTTACGTAATACGGTGTGATAACATTCTCAAGCAAGATCAGCATTCAGGGTTCTGGGCTGAAGGTCAAGGTCACTGTAGCTATTTTTAGAACAACCTAGATCGATTTTGCTCAAATGAACATGATAGCCACCAGAGCTAAAATATCCAAAGCCTTAAATGACATAGTCATAAATAGCTTGATTGATTTTGATAGCATTTCCCAGAAATGTTCCTTGCGTCACTGTCAATCAAAATTGGTCAAAACGTCCACTCCACCTTACTATATTACCTACCATTCCATTCGTCGAGCGATCCAGGGCCACCATATGGCCCTCTTGTTTTATATATATTTCAAAGCGCAATAAGCACAATAAGCCTATGCCCGATGAGCATTACGATAACACATCCGTGTGATATAGTGCATTTTTCAAACCTCAAAGACGGTAATTTGTTTGATGAAAATTTTTGATATTTTTCTTATTTATACTCCAAACATAGGTTTTGGGTGCTCGTTAGAACCGCCTCATTGAGGCGGTTCTAACGAGTACCCACAACCTATGTCTTGGAGCAGAAATAAGGAAAATAATGTTAACCCCCGTAAACCCCAGTTTTCTGTACATAAAGTGGGGTTTAGGGGGTCTTTATTTAAGAAAAAGATCAGCTCTAGCTGTGATTTGTTGCGTAATAAATCACAGTTTGGAGGTCACAGTTGACAAATCACAAGCGCGTAGCGCGCGTGATTTGTCTACTTACAACTGACTGACAAACTGTGATTTATTACGCAACAAATCACAGACTAGAGTTGATCTATTTCGATTCTAACACGCTGAAATCGGCAATAATGTTGTTGTTTCCTTCAAAATCTCACAACCTTTCGCCATTGTTAGAAGAAATTCCGCTAAAATTATCGACTGAAACACATGCATTTATATCCTTTTCTTACGTTTTCGATGCGAGAAAAATGACGTTTCACCGTCTAACGTCAAGGAAATCGACTAGTGACGTCATAAATTTGCAGTTTTTAATGACGTCACTCGTCACGCTCTTTCGAGCTGTGATTTGTTGCAGAATAAAACACAGTTATTTTCCATTGCCTATATAGGCGCGCTGTGTTAGAATTCACGGACTTGTTCACGTGATGAGCACATAATTTAAATAAAATAATTGTATAAAAATACTTCACGCTATGAAAATGGAAGGTGTCATAACTTTTATTTGTCAGTACATTAGTTTTTGGTGTAAAATGCACTAATGCACAGATCAGTTAATACATGACTAAGGTATATGCTGCTTAAAGACAAATGTGTTATAATGCTAGCTGACAATGTGTTTTAGCCATTTCCTAAAATTGGGAAACTACTAGTATGCATATTCTGTGTCAAGGGACTTATCCTTACAATTTCTGATCTCGAAAGACTTAAAGATATATTTTCCTTTTGAATTAGAAGACGACAACGTTACAACATAAGGTCTTTGGGTATATAAAGTTTAAGCAAATCTGTATAGATAGGTCATTCTAGTGAACAATGGAATTCGTATTCAAGAAACAAAAACACAACACATTTTCATTCATTAAAAGTTTATTCCACCTGCTCGTTTCCACTGCTAGTCTATGCGAGGGTTATCTCAGTCGAAAGTTTGGTGCAATTATTAGCTCAGAGTGAGCTATTGTGATCAGTGAATGTACGTCGTGCTTCGTGCATCGTCAACAATTTGCTCCTAAATCCTTGGGCCAATTTGATTCCAACCTTTTAGGCCTAAAACAATAGCTGTGTTTCCGCTAACCCGACAGACCTTGATTTTTTGTGCCGACCCTGCAATTTTATGGCCTTGGAGAAAAAAATAAAAAGATTTTCTTACCTACCGACCATTATATTTTCTAGCACTTTTGATAACATATCATAAAACTGTCAAAAAAGCAAAACTGATACTTTAAATCCTGCTCTTTTGCTTCCTTGATGCTCTAAACCTCATTATTTGAATGTTTTCTGGTGGCTGGAATTCAGCCCTTTTAAAGAATTTTGCTATTTTTTAATCAAATAAAAAGTCGACAAATGGGCCCCGTCAAGCGATTTTGGTACTTATCGCCTATGCGAGCAGCGAAGGTTCAGGCGAGCCTGCGCATCCGCGCAGTCTCGCCAGAACCGTCGCTGCTCGCCCATACAAGCAGTGAATCAAGAGGAACCTTCAGACAGAAAGCCATATCCCTGGCCCCTCTGAATGGCTGGGCATGCGCAGTTAAAATTTATCATGACGGAATGCTGGAAGACACAAATTCGCTTGACGGGGCTCAAATAATAAAAAGTTTATTCGACTTACCGATCCTAATTTTTCCAGCATGTTAGCGAAAACACAGCTATAGTTTAGGCCTTATGAATATTGCTTGGGTGGCCCCCTACCAAAAGGGCTAAAATTGTTTCGCTCCGATGAAAAAGATGGCCGCAGGAGCTAAAAATAGAAAAGTCTTTAAACGACAACACCTTCTGTAGCCTTGGGTCCAATTCATTCAGTTGCTTGTGTAACCTTCTACGAAAATAGCTAAAACTGTTCCGCTCCGATGCGCCAAATGGCTACCAGAGCTAAACATAGAAAAACGTCGTAAATTGCTTCAAACGCGAACTCAAGCCGGCCTCGGTAGCTCAGTCGGTTGGCGTCTGACTGGTGATCAGGAGGACGCGAGTTCGATACCGGGGTCAGCAACATTCTTTCGTGGAAATTGATCATGAAATTTTTTTCTACGGTCATTCTATCCCCTCCGCTGATTAAAGAAGGGCAGTTGTCCGTTTCTTGCGAAAGACTGTGCACGGCACTGGTTAACTGCTTACGCATCAGCTTGCCTAGGAAAAGTGTGGATAGGTAAACTGGCCGGCTCAAAAATGGCCTAAAATAGTGTTGACTTCAATACAAGTTAACAAACAAATCAAACGTGAACTACTCCTAAACCCTTGGGCCAATTTGATTAAAACTTCACAGGAATGTTGACTGTGTGCCAGTGTGTGATACGCTACCAAAACAGCCAAAACCGTTCCACTCTGAAAACAAGATAGCCATGAGAGCTAAAAATAGAAAAATCTTTAAACGACAACCCCTCCTGTACCCTAAGGTCACTTTCATTCAAATATTATTGGAATGTTACTTAGGTGAACCTCTACCACAATAGCTAAAATGGGTCCGCTCCGATGAGCAAATTGCCGCCAGAACAAAACTAGAGCTGTCAGAGGATCTGACTATAGCCCCGCTTCAGCGCTGTCAGAGAAGAAAGTTATTTAAGCTGCAGAGAAAACAGTTATGAACAAGAAATAACTGTTGAAAATTTTACATTATCTGGAAAAACTCTAAGAGTTGTGAGCCCTTGTCCCTCATTTCAATGAGCATGATACATTACCAGAATGTCCATGTTTATACTAAATTTCATCTTCCATTTTTCAATGTTCAAAGGGTAATAACTCCTAAAGTAGGCAAATCAGAGTCAGGGTTCCTGCGCTCTGCACATTGTCTCATGGTGCTTTACACTTGTGTGATGTGTCATGAAAATATCTCAAATGGTTTGTGAGTTATGGAGCCGACACAGTCAAAATTGCCTTTTTAAATGTTCAAAGGGCAATAACTCCTAAAGTAGGCAAACCAGAGTTATGGTTCCTGCACTCTGCACATCATCTCAAGATGCTTTTCATTTATTTGAAGTTTCATGAAAATATCAGAAACGGTTATGGAGCGGACATAGTTAAATTGCCATTTTTTAATATTCAAAAGCCTATAACTGAAAAAGTAGACAATCCAGAGTTTGGGTTCCTGCGCTCTGCACACGTAATATGGTGCTTTACATTTGTGTGAAGTTTCATAAAATTATCTCAAACGGTTTTTGAGTTATCGAGCAAAGACGGCTAAAATTGATATTTTTCAATATTCAAAGGGAAATAACTCAAAAATTAGGCAATCCAGAGTTATGGTTCCTGCACTCTGCACACCATCTCATTGTGTTTAATGTTTGTGTGAAGTTTCATGAAAATATGTGAATGGGTTTTAAAGTTATGGAGCGGACACGAAAATTGTTAACAGACACAGACAGACACACAGACAGACACACAGAAAATACGAAAACCAGAGTTATGGTTCTTGCGCTCTGCACATTGTCTCATAGAGCTTAACATTTGTGTGAAGTTTCATGAAATTATCTCAAACGGTTTTCGAGTTATGAAGCGGACACTGTTAAAATTGCCATTTTTCAATGTTCAAAGGGCAATAACTCCAAAAATAAGCAATGCAGAGTTATGGTTCCTGCGCTCTGCACATCGTCTCATAGTGCTTAACATTTGTGTGAAGTTTCCTAAAAATATCTCAAACGGTTTTCGAGTTATGAAGCGGACACAATTAAAATTGCCATTTTTCAATGTTCAAAGGGCAATAACTCCAAAAGTAGGCAATCCACAGTTATAATTCCTTCGATCTGCACATTGTCTTATGGTGTTTAACATTTGTGTGAAGTTTCATGAAAATATGTTAAGCAGATACAAAGTTATGGAGCCAACACAAATTAACGGAATCAAGGAATTACGGAAAATGTTCAAAGGGCAATAACTCCAAAAGTAGGCAATCCACAGTTATAATTCCTTCGCTCTGCACATTGTCTTATGGTGTTTAACATTTGTGTGAAGTTTCATGAAAATATGTTAAGCAGATACAAAGTTATGGAGCCAACACAAATTAACGGAATCACGGAATGACAGAAGGACATGGCAAATCCAATATAGCCCCACTTTTTCAAAGCGGGGCTATAAAAACAAAAACAAAAAACAAGAGGGCCATGATGGCCCTGGATCGCTCACCTGATCCATAGAGTAACAAGTGGGCCCCTGGGAGGGCCATTATTGACCCCAGGGTTATAATGTGCATAATGTTGAGGGAGGTCGAAAAAGGTGAAGCTTCATACCAAATATCAACAAAGGCTAAAATTTGAACAATCTTGGCAAAGGTCCACTAGATGAAGCTACACACCAAATATCAAAGACCTGGGCCATGCGGTTTCAGAGAAGAAGATTTTTTTTAAAGATTTGTTTGATTTGAGGTTTAACGTCCCCGTCAACACTGTAAAGGTCATTTTGGAGACGTTGCTTCCAATTTTGTGGGACTTTTACCCGACACAGAGATGAAATGACATCTCAAGCCCTGTCGCCCAATGAAACCAATAAGGTTTATTAGCATGGACGGTCCGCCTCGCACCGCGGTTCCTGGACAGGCTTAGATCCTCTAAGCGGTTTACCAGTACTAGTGTGCGGGCCGGATTCAGCTCTGCGTGGAAGCATCGTGCAGCCCATATATTTCTTCAAGCCCCTATGTTTTTAAAGATATTCCCTACATAAGCCTAAGGAGCATTTTTGGCCTCGGGGCTATAATTTGAACAATCTTGGTAGAGGTCCACTAGATGAAGCTTCACACCAAATATCAAAGACCTGGGCCTTGCTGTTTCATAGAAGATGATTTTCAAAGATTATCTCAATATAAGTCTATGTAAAACCAAAGGGCCCCGGGGCGGGGGCATTTGTGGCATGAGGGCTATAATTTGAACAATCTTGGTAGAGGTCCACTAAATGAAGCTCCATACCAAATATCAAAGACACGGGCCTTGCAGTTTCAGAGAAGAAGATTTTTAAAGATTTCCCTATATTAAGTCTATGTAAAACCAAAGGGTCTCGGGGCGGAAGCATTTTGGGCCCCAGGGCTATAATTTGAACAATCTTGATAGAGGTCTACTAGATGAAATATCACACCAAATATCAAAGACCTAGGCCTTGTGGTTTCATAGAAGAAGATTTTTAAAGATTTTCCCCATATAAGTCTATTTAAAACCAAAGGGCCACAAGGCGGGGACATTTTTGGTCTCAGGGCTATAGTTTGAACTATCTTGGTAGAGGTCCACTAGCTGAAGCTTCATACCAAAAATCAAAGACCTAGGCCTTGTGGTTTCAGAGAAGAAGATTTTTAAAGATTTTCCCCATATAAGTCTATGTAAAACCAAAGGGCCACAAGGCGGGGGCATTTTTGGTCTCAGGGCTATAGTTTGAACAACATGGTAGAGGTCCACTAGCTGAAGCTTCATATCAAATATCAAAGACCTAGGCCTTGTGGTTTCAGAGAAGAAGATTTTTCAAGATTTTCCCTATATAATTCTATGAGTCTATGTTAAACCAAAGGGCCCCGGAGCGGGGACATTTTTGACCCCAGGGCTATAATTTGAACAATCTGGGTAGAGGTCCATAAGATAAAGCTTCATACCAAATATCAAAGACCTAGGCCTTGCAGTTTCAGAGAAGGAAGATTTTTAAAGATTATCCCTATATAAGGCTATGTAAAACCAAAGGGCCCCGGGGTGGGACCATTTTTGGCCCCAGCACTATAATTTGAACAATCTTGGTAGGGGTCCACTAGATGAAGGTTCATACAAAATAGCAAAGACATGGGCCTTGCAATTGCAGAGAAGAAGATTTTTAAAGATTTTCCCTATATAAGCCCATGTAAAACCAAAGGGTCCCGGGGCTGGGGCATTTTTGGCCCCATCACTATAATTTAAACAATCTTGGTAGGGGTCCACTAGATGAAGCTTCATACCAAATAGCAAAGACCTGGGCCTTGCGGTTTCAGAGAAGAAGATTTTTAAAGATTTTCCCTATATAGCCCAATGTTAACTAAAGGGCCCCGGGGCGGGGATATTTTTCGCCCAAGCACTATAATTTGAACAATCTTGGTAGGGGTCCACTAGATGAAGCTTCATACCAAATATAAAAAGACCTGGGCCTTGCGGTTTCAGAGAAGAAGATTTTTTAAGTTTTCGGTGAATAAAATCTATTTTTGGCGACTGTGACCTACTTGTGAACCGGACCGGAACCATTTGAATAACTTTGAAAGGGGTCCACCTAAGGATTATTCCTGTAAAGTTTGGTCAAAATTCAATCAGTGGTTTAGGAGGAGATGTCGTTTGAAGAAATTGTTTAGGCACGCACGGACGCACGACGGACGACGGACAAAAAGTGATCCCAAAAGCTCACCTCGTCACTACGTGACGTTGAGCTAAAAATGGAAAAAACGCTTTTTGCTTCATATGCGAACTCCTCCTAGCCCTAGAGCCAATTAGATTCAAGCTTCGTAGAATCGATGCCTAGATGACTTCCTGCCAAAAAAGCGGCTTCTATCGTTCCGCTCTGATGAACAAGGTGGCCACCAGAGCTAAATATATAAAAAAAACGTCGTAAACTTGCACAAAACGCAAACTCCTCCTTAATTATTGGGTCAATTTGGTTCAAACTTCGCAGGAATGTTGCCTAGGTAATTCCCTGCAAAAATAACAACAAAAAAAGCGTTCCGCTCTGATGAACAAAATGGTCGCAGAACTAAAAATAGAAAAATCCTTTAAACGACAACTTCTCGTGTAACCTTGAGTCAAATTCATTCAAACTCCAAAAGAATCTTGCTAAGGTGACCTTCTAAAATAGCTAAGACGGCATCGCTCCGATGAGCAGAATTGTCGCAAGAGTTAAAAATAAAAAAAAACGTAAGTTTGCATCTTCCGCTCTGTATACAATATGGCCACCAGAGCTAAAAAAAAAAAAAAAAACAGGTGGAAAAAAAATCTTTAAACAGCAACTCCTCCTGTACCCTTGGGCTACTTGCGTTCAAACGTCACAAGAATGTTGTTTAGATATCTCCATACCGAAATAGCTTAAATGGTTTCGCTCAGGTGGCTCCCTACTAATTCATCACGAAAACACGCCTATATGATTTTCACCCCCCTTAAACCCCACTTTTATATAGTAACACTGGGGTTTGCAGGGGTATACATTATTTTCTATTGCTGCTCAAAAACGTAGATTCTGGGTACTCGTTAGAACCGCCTCGCGGAGGCGGTTCTAATGATTATCCACAATCTATGTTTTTATCAGAAATAGGAAAAATAGCACAATTTTTCATCTGAAAAATACCATTTGTCGGTGGTAAAATGTACAATGTGTTTGTATAGGCGTGTTTTCGTAATGCAACTGATGAACAAGATGGTCACCAGAGGTAAAACTAGAAAAATAGTCAAACATTAACTCATCCTATATCCTTTGGCCTTTTTCATTCAGGAATGTCGCATAGGTAACCCCTTATGAACTTAACTAAAAAGGCTCCGGCAACTTCGATGAGCAAACTGGCCGTCTCAGCTAAATAAAACAAGAGGCCCAAGAGGGCCTGTCGCTCCACCGGCTAACTTCAGACAATTGTCATATTTATTACATTAACCAATGGTATACTAGTGGACTCTTCTATTGCTATATGTTGGACCAGTCCATTTGTCATATAAGGGGTGTCAGGCCTATTTTTTTTTCTATTTTTGATGGAAAATTCTGTTAGCAAATAGTGCAGGCCCTGATCAGACATGGTGTTCTGTGGGGTCTGATCTGGGCCAGCACTGTTTGCCAAGGTACCCATTTAGGGTTTTCCCGCATGCAATGGGTAACTAGAGCTGCCGCCTAACGGGCGCCAATTATACCCCCGCATGCGTTGTCAGACAAATTTTTACAAGTATTTGACCTTGAGGAAGGTCAACGTAAAGGTCAAGGTCAGGTTTGTGTATATCAATCTTAAGTACTAGTGGCAAGGTGTGTGGTGTGTGAATATTAAAGAAATCGGTCAAAGAATAAGGAAGTTATGAGCAATGTTAAAGTTTTTTGTAACGGACCGACGACAGACGACGACGACAAGCTGACTCCTATATACCCCCCTTCCAACTTCGTTTGCGGGGGTATAGGAAGGTCAACGTAAAGGTCAAGGTCAGGTTTGTGTATATCAATCTTAAGTACTAGTGGCAAGGTGTGTGGTGTGTGAATATTAAAGAAATCGATCAAAGAATAAGGAAGTTATGAGCAATGTTAAAGTTTTTTGTAACGGACCGACGACAGACGACGACGACAAGCTGACTCCTATATACCCCCTTCAAACTTCGTTTGCGGGGGTATAAAAAAGAAACAAGTGATCCACCCAAGGAATGTCCATTCTATATTTTTTGGACCCCAGAGCCATGGTTGGCAGGATTTATGTGAGTGACCATTTGGCATTGCTCCGTTCTAAATATCTAAAGCTCTGGGCCTTATGGTTCAGAGAAGAAGACTTTTTTTTAAGTTTTTCCTATTATAAGTCTATGGGAACTAATATGCCTCTGGGCGTGACCAATTTTTTACCCCAGGGGCATTGTTGGCAGGATTTATTTGAGTGACCACTTGACGTTGCTGCATACTTAATATCTAAGCTCTAGGCACTGATGGTTTCAGAGAAGATTTTTGTCAGTTTTTCCCAGTATAAGTCTATGGGAGCTTATGGGCCTCAGGGTGTGGCCAATTTGGACCCCAGGGGCATAGTTGGCAGGATTTATGCAGTTGAATACTTCAAGTTGCTACATACTAAGCTCTTGGCTTTATGGTTTCAGAGGAGAAAAGTTTAAAGATTTTGTCATTATTAGTCTATGGGAGCTACTAAGCACCGGGGCGTTGCCAATTTGGACTCAAGAGTCATAGTTCGCAGGACTTAGTAGGTGACCACATAACTTTGCTACATACTACAGTTCAACCTGTATTAAGCAAGTGCCTAAGGGATAGTCAAAATATGCTTGCTTAAGACAGGTTCTTGCTTAATACAGGTGAAATTTAACACATCTGCCTTTCTTGGGAACTGAATGCCTGCTTGCTTAAGACAGGTTGCTTGCTTAACAGAGGTGGCCACTAAGACAGGTTTTACTGTAAATGTCTTAGCTTTAGGCTTTATGGTTTCAGAGAAGAAGTTTTTCCGTTTATTGGTCTATGGAAGCTAATGCGCCAAAGGTGGTGGCCATGGCGGTCATGTTTTTTGTCTGATCAAAATTTCTTCAATGAATCTGACAATGGTAGACACAAGGAACATTCATGAAAATTAAGAACGAAATCCATTTAGCGGTTTTGGAGGAGAAGATTAAAAAAAAAAAAAAAGATCCCTTTATGAGTCTATGGAAGCTAATTAGCCAATGGGCGTGTCCATGGCGGCCATGTTTTTTGTATGATCAAAATTGCTTCAAGGAATCTGACAGAGGTCCACCCAAGGAACATTCATGCAAAGTAAGAATGAAATCCATTACGTTGAGCGGTTTTGGAGGAGAAGGTTTTTAAAACTTTTCCCCATATAAGTCTTTGAAAGCTAATGAGCCAAGGGTCATGGCCATGGCAGTCATGTGGGGCATGGCCATGGTGGCCATGTTTTTTGCCTGATCCGAATTTCTTCAAGGAATCTGACAGAGGTCCACCCAAGGAACATTCATGCAAAATAAGAATAAAATCCATTGAGCGGTTTTGGAGGAAAAAATTTTTAAATATTTTTTTTTTTGCTTTCGATGCCATTTTGTTTTGCATGTAACAAAATTCTTTGAAGGAATTCAGAAGAGGACTATGTGAGAAACATTCCTGTGAAGTTTGGTTACAATCGACCAAGTAGTTAAGGAGGAAATGTTTAAAAAAAGTTAACGCACGGAAGCACAACCGCACAGACGCACAACAGACACAGTGCCATAACATATAACATAAGACCCGCCGGTCTTTGGCCAGAGGAGCTAAAAAATGAACAGATTTATGTTTTTATTTCTTTATTTATTTATTTTTTCCTTTCCTCCGTCGGATTCGGTATGCCTCCCTTTTCAACTAAGCCATTTTAACCCTCAGGGATCTGGAGAACTGTTGACACTGTAGTATAATTAGGTCTAATAAATCAATCTCCCTCAGTATTTTGAATTTATTTTGAAACATCAAGTCGTATAAATAGAGTTTGTGTTGAAAACATCAGTTCTATCACCAGTGTGATGGGCATGTGAAATTTCTGATGTTTTGAATTTTAGAATGACAATTTGTAGGTGGACCTCTATAGATATGTGATAGTCAGCAAAATTGGAGGAGATTAATTCAGATACAGGAAGGTACTTTTAAATAAATAAATAAACAAGAACTTTTGAAGAAGAGAAGACTTTTTTAACATTACACTACATGTTATATAGTGAAAATAAACCCCGCCCACTGCAGCTATGTTTTATGTCGGATCAAAATTTCTTCAAGGAATCTGACAGGAACATGCATGCCAAATAACTATGAAATAAAACAAGAACTTTTGCAGAAAATATTTTCAGCATTACACTATATGTTATATAGTGAAAATAAGCCTCGCCCATGGCGGCCATGTTTTTTTTGTAAGATCAAATTTTTTTTCAAGGAATCTGACAACAGTCCACCCAAGGACAATTCATGCAAATTACAATGAAATCCCACAAGTACTTTTGCAGAAAATGATTTTTTAGCATTACGTTATATGTTAAATAGTGAAAATAAGCCCCGCCCATGGCGGCCATGTTTTTTGTCGGATCAAAATTTCTTCAAGGAATCTAAGAGGTCCACCCAAGGAACATTCATGCAAAATAAAAACAAGGCATCGCGTGCGATACAAATCCCCTCGCACTAGACAACTTCGTGTGTGGAAAACACTGAAATGGCAAAAGTCCAACTTGCTTGAGATATTATCATATGCAACATTTGTGTAAAGTTTGTTTAAAAATCCTCCAATAAATGTACATTCTAGAGTGATGACGTTTCTCTTAAAATAGCCATAGTGACCTTGACTTGAGGCCATGACCACGAAAGTAGATCTTGCTCAAGATATTATCATAAGCATCTTTTGTGTGAAGTTATATTAAAATCTGTTAATAAATGTAGGCGGTAGAGCGATGACAAAGTTTTCTAAAGATAGCCACAGTGACCTTGACTTTGAGGTCATGACCTTGAAAGTCGAAGTAAGTCGAGATATTATCATAAGAAACATTTGTGTGAAGTTCTATTACAATCCATCATTAAATGTAGGAGCTAGAGCGATGACAAAGTTTTTCTAAAAATAGCCACAGTGACCTTGACCTTGAAAGTCTAAATAGCTCGAGATATTGTCATAAGGAACATTTGTGTGAAGTTATATTGAAATTTGTGAAAAAATGTAGTCACTAGAGCAATATCAAAGTTTTTCTAAAAATAGCCACAGTGACCTTGACCTTGAAAGTCAAACTCGCTCGAGGTATTGTCATAAGGAACATTTGTGTGAAGTTATATTGAAATGGATGAAGAAATGTAAGTGCTAGAGCCATGACAAAGTTTTTCTAAAAATAGCCACAGTGACCTTGACCTTGAAAGTGGAACTCACTAGAGATATTGTTATAAGGAACATTTGTGTGAAGTAATATTGAAATTGGTGAAAAAAATGTAAGCGCTAGAGCAATGACAAAGTTTTTCTAAAAATAGCCACAGTGACCTTGACCTTGAAAGTCAAACTCGTTCGAGGTATTGTCATAAGCAACATTTGTGTGAAGTTATATTGAAATCAGTGAAAAAATGTAGGCGCTAGAGCGATAACAAAGTTTTCTAAAAATAGCCATAGTGACCTTGACCTTGAAAGTCGAAATGGTGAGATATTGTCATAAGGAACATTTGTGTGAAATTATATTGAAATCGATGAAGAAATGTAAGCGCTAGAGGGTTGACGAAGTTTTTCTAAAAATAGACACAGTGACCTTGACCTTGAAAGTCAAACTCGCTCGAGGTATTGTCATAAGGAACATTTGTGTGAAGTTATATTGAAATGGATGAAGAAATATAAGTGCTAGAGCCATGACAAAGTTTTTCTAAAAATAGCCACAGTGACCTTGACCTTGAAAGTGGAACTCACTAGAGATATTGGTATAAGGAACATTTGTGTGAAGTAATATTGAAATTGGTGAAAAAAATGTAAGCGCTAGAGCAATGACAAAGTTTTTCTAAAAAAAGCCACAGTGACCTTGACCTTGAAAGTCAAACTCGTTCGAGGTATTGTCATAAGCAACATTTGTGTGATGTTATATTGAAATCAGTGAAGAAATGTAGGCGCTAGAGCGATAACAAAGTTTTCTAAAAATAGCCATAGTGACTTTGACCTTGAAAGTCGAAATGGTGAGATATTGTCATAAGGAACATTTGTATGAAGTTATATTGAAATTGGTGAAGAAATGTAAACGCTAGAGCGATGACAAAGTTTTTCTAAAAAAATAGCCACAGTGACCTTGACCTTGACCTTAAGGCCTTGACATTGATAGTCGAACCCGCTTGAGATATTGTCATAAGGAACATTTGTGTGAAGTTATATTGAAATCAGTGAAGAAATATAGGCGATAGAGCGATGACAAATGTTTTTTCTAAAAATAGCCACAGTGACCCTGACCTTGAGGCCATGAGTTGGAAAGTCGAACTCGCTGGAGATATTTTTATAAGGAACATTTGTGTGAAGTTATATTGAAATTGGTGAAGAAATGTAGGCGCTAGAGCGATGAAAATGTTTTTCTAAAAATAGCCACAGTGACTTTGACCTTGAGGTCATGACCTTGAAAGTCCAACTCGCTCAAGATATTGTCATAAGGAACATTTGTGTGAAGTTATATTGAAATCAGTGAAGAAATGTAGGAGCTAGAGCGATGACAAAGTTTTTTTTCTAAAAAAAGCCACAGTGACCTTGACCTTGAAGCCATGACCTTGAAAGTGGAACTCGCTCAAGATATTTTTATAAGGATCATTTGTGTGAAGTTATATTGAAATTGGTGAAGAAATGTAAGCGCTAGAGTGATGACAATGTTTTTCTAAAAATAGCCACAGTGACCTTGACCTTGAGGTCATGACCTTGAAAGTCCAACTCGCTCGAGATATTTTTATAAGGATCATTTGATTGAAGTGATATTGAAATTGGGGGAGAAGTGTAGGCGCTAGAGCCATGACAAAGTTTTTCAAAAAATAGCCAGAGTGACCTTGACCTTGAGGTCATGACCTTGAAAGTCGATCTTGCTCCAGATATTGTCGTAAGGAACGTTTGTGTGAAGTTATATTAAAATCGGTCAAGAAATGTAGGGGCTAGAGCGACGACAAAAGTACGTACGTACGTGGCCCCAGAGCGATGACAAAAGTACGTACGTGGCGCTAGAGCGATGACAAAAGTATGTACTTACGTACGTACATACGGGACAAATGCTATATCCCACTCACAACTATGTTGTGCGAGGGGATAATGAAATCCAACAGGTGGGTTTGGAGGAGAAGATGTTTAAAGATTTTTAATTTTTTGTGTGGTTTTGTTGCCATGCCAACCAGAGTTCTGGGTGTAACAAAATTCTTTGAAGGAATTTAGAAGAGGACTAAGTAAGGAACATTCCTGTGAAGTTTAATTACAATGGGCCCAGTAGTTTGGGAGGAGAAGATGTTTTAGCATTACACTATATGTTAAATAGGGAAAATAAGCCCCGCCCATGGCGGCCATGTTTTTTGTCGGATCAAAATTTCTTCAAGGAATCTGAAAGGGGTCCACCCAAGGAACATTCATGCAAAATAAAAATGAAATCCAACAGGTGGTTTTGGAGGAGAAGATTTTTAAAGATTTTTAATATTTTGTGTTGTTTTGTTGCCATGGCAACCAGAGTTCTGGGTGTAACAAAATTCTTTGAAGGAATTTAGAAGAGGACTAAGTAAGGAACATTCCTGTGAAGTTTAGTTACAATGGGCCCAATAGTTTAGGAGGAGAAGATGTTTTAGCATTACACTATATGTTAAATAGGGAAAATAAGCCCCGCCCATGGCGGCCATGTTTTTTGTCGGATCAAAATTTCTTCAAGGAATCTGAAAGAGGTCAACCCAAGGAACAGTCATGCAAAATAAAAATGAAATCCAACAGGTGGTTTTGGAGAAGATTTTTAAAGATTTTTATTTATTTTTTTTTTTTGGTTTTGTTGCCATGGCAACCAGAGTTCGGGGTGTAACAAAATTCTTTGAAGGAATTTAGAAGAGGACTATGTAAGGAACATTCCTGTGAAGTTTGGTTACAATTGGCCCAGTAGTTTAGGAGGAGAAGATGTTTAAAGAAAAAGTTAACGCACGGACGCACGGACGCACGACGGACACAGGGCCAAGACAATAGCCCCGCTGGCCTTCGGCCAGTGGAGCTAAAAACAAAAAAGAGAAGAAAAAAATGTCAACAATTTTCTTTTAAATGCGAACTCCTCCTAAACCCTTTAGGCCAGTTTGATTCAAACTTCACATGCATATTGGTTGATGATCCTCTATAAAAATAGCTAATTTGTTCCACTTTGTTGAGCAAAATGGCCGCCGTAGCTGAAAATAGAAAACGTAAATTTGCTTCAAATGTGAACTCCTAATCCCTTGGACCATTTTAATTCAAACTTCACAGGAATGTATCCTACGTAGCTCTCCCTACCAAAAAGTTATAACCGTTCAACTCCGATGAACAAGATGGCCGCCATACCTAAAATAGAAAACTCTTTAAACGAAAACTCGTCCTGTACCCTTGTCCTAATTTCATTCAACTTCATAGGAATGTTGCTTAAGTGACCCTAAATCAATGTAGCTGAAACGGGTTTGCTCCAATGAGCAAGATGGCCGCCAGGGCTAAAAATAGAAAACCGTCAAACATTTGCTTTAAATGCTAAGTACTCCTAAATCATTGGGCCAATTTAATTCCAACTTCTCAGGACACTTTATAGAACAAGCTACACTGACCAGCAGAATGAGTCACCACAGGTAGGTCTCTAACACTGAAAATGCCATTGAGCTATTTTTAGTAACCTTGGCTCAAGGAGGTTTGCTGAACTTGTGCTATAAAGTAAGGAATGTAGCCTAGATGGCCCCCTACCTACATGTATATTACTAAAATCGTGCCGCTCAGATGAAAAGATGACCGCCAGAGCTAAAAATAGATTAATCTTTAAACCACAACTCCTCCCTTACCATTCAGCCAATTTCATTCAAACTTCATAGAAATGTTGTTAATGTGATCCGCTACCAAAATAGCTAATCGGTTCCGCTCCGGTGAGTAAAATGTCCACCAGAGCTAAAACTTGGATCAATTTGATTCAATCTTCTCATTTTATTTCTAGATGTTCATGAAACTGGAAGGAATGAACTGTAAAAACTAGCTCTACACAAATCTTGCAAACGTCATTTTATATTTTGTATTAAATTGTTTGTTTGTTTGATTTGAGGTTTAACGTACCCGTCAACACTATTTAGGTCATTTTGGAGACACTGCTTCCAATTTTGTGGGAATTTTTTCCAGATATAAAATTGTTTGTTATCCTTTTTTCCAAATGGCGAAATGAATACATTATTGTTTCCCACTCCCTACTGCCACCACACTTCCTAAAATCTCAATTCTGCTTAATGCCGCCCAGTAAATATTATTCGGCTGCTTTACCAACATTCCATGTACATATTTGATTTACATTAAGAAAGCACGCCTTTACAAATACATTGTAACTTATATCGCCGAAAAAAATGAAAATTTTAGGATGAAAAATGAAAAATTTCGATATTTTTCTTATTTCTGCTCAAAGTATAGACTGTTGGTACCCGTTAGAACCGCCAAGTAATATTTTCGATAATCCACTAGTGGATTAAATATGCAAATTAGGTAGATACGTTCCGTAACGTTACATGTACGACGTCTTTAACGACGTCGCGTTTACTAATGGGGGAATATTGATATTTCTGTAAAAAATCGTGAATTAAATGTCATATGATAAACAAAACCTTGCATTCGTGTTCATGTATTATTGAATTTATTAAACTCGTTGAGGAAAAGGGATAAAATGCTCGGCAAGCCACGCACTGACACCTGCCTTATTCTCGTGCAGCGCATACTCTTTCGCCCGAAACTTATTCTTTAATCAGCGGATGGGAGAGAATGACCGGATAAAGTTTTTTATTATTATTATTTATTGCTGTTAAAGAATGTTGCCGATCCGGCTCGTATCGAACCCGCGACCGCTTGATCACCAGTCGGACTTAGCTGTCTTACTCCAAATGGGTCTTGCCTTGAGGCGTGGAGCCGTTCTCTATATATTTCCATTGCAACAAATCAGGCCGTGGATCAGACGTATTCAATTCCCTCAAATGTCACAAGAAGTGCTGGTAATATTTCTTTTTTCATGGTTATAGAATGCGCATGTATTATTTTAATTAAAAGTTTGCAACGTTCCTTTTTATGCGAACAGTGTGGCCCCCCGCCATCGGAGCTTGGAGAAATAGATTTGGCTGCATTTACTGAAAATGAACGCACATGGGTACTGATAAACAGCTTAGAGGGTCTGAGCCTGCCCATGCAAATTGGTGCGAGTCGGACCGTCCCTACATATAAACCCTTACGTTTTTTTTTTTTTTTTTTTTTTTTTTTTTTGTTGTTGTTGTTTTTTTAAGGGGGGGGGGGCATGGTTTGAGATGTCATGTCATCTCAATGTCGGGTAAAAAGTCCAACAAAACTGGAGGCAACGTATCCATAATGACCTAAAGAGTGTTGACGGGGACGTAAAACCACAAATCAAACAAACAAATAATGCGAACAGTGTTTTACAGACGTCTTCGCTGTAGCCTATATGGATGACTGTGAACCGAACTTGCCTTCACGCAGTAAGAGGTTACGTTCTTACTATGTTAGCACGCAGCTTGGCCCAAATCTTCGCTGAGCCATTACGTTAACGAGTCCGTGTAATAAACACTCCTGTAAACCCCACTTTATATAGAGAAAACTGAGGTTTTCAACGGTATACCTTTTTTGTTTGTTTGATTTGAAGTTTAACGTCCCCTTCAACACTGTAAATGTCATTTTGGAGACGTTACTTCCAATTTTTAGGACTTTTACCCGACATTGAGATGAAATGACATTTCAAGTCCTGCCGCCCAATGAAACCAATAGGGTTTATAAGCATGGACGGGCCGACTCGCACCGCACTGCCTGGGTAGGCTTAGATCCTCTTAGCGGTTTACCAGTAATCGTGTGCGGGCCGGTTTCAGCTCTGCGTGGAAGCATCATGCAGCCAATCAATTAATTAAAGCCCCGATGGGCGGGGGCTAGTATACCATTTTGTATTTCTGCTCTTAGACATAGGTTGTGGGTACTCGTTAGAACCGCCTCAATGAGGCGGTTCTAACGAGCACCAACAACCTATGTTCGGAGTAAAAATAAGAAGAATATCACAAATTTTCATCAAAAATATTACCGTTTTGGAGAAAGTTAAAAATGCACTATGTCACACGGCTGTGTTATCGTAATGGAGCACGCACTCGTAGACAGCTTTTCCCCTGTCGCGGTTCATACTTTTTTTTCTGTGTCTTGCCACACTTCTAATTAAAACGGCTTTGATTAGGAATGCAGGTAATTTGATATGTTACGTAGAATGAAATAATTTGATATGGGAAACCTTAAGCATTATTTGAAAGACCTTTCAGAACTTTTCCGTTGTCGGTGCATTTCAGTCTTATTTTACATACAAAAACACAATCAAGTGCAGTTCAGTCAGACCCAAAATATCACAACACGGTCGTACTGTTGTGTGGCGAAACCAAAGCTGAGCTGTTTTATTCCGATTGCTAATTTCGTCATGCAAACCGAAGCCCATATGGGCCCCGTCAAGCGATTTTGGTACTTATCGCCTATGCCACTTTGAGAAAATAGTACTATTTTGATAAAGAAAACAAATACATTAGAATGTGGATATCTTAACTGAAATTTGTCATTTGGGAAAGTAAATCGTCGGTTTTACGGTCGCAAATTCCGATTTACGTTTCCACTAGCATGTCGCCGTAAAACGAAATTTCTGACCGTAAAACCACAGATTTACCTCCCCAAATGACAATTTTGAATACAGTTATCTTCTTTCAACGTAGACGCCTCTGTGGTGAATTGATTAAGCTACTCGCCTTATGCCTCGGTCACGAATTTGACGTACCTCGGCCGAGCTTTACTAGACACTGTAGTCGGCCGAGCTATCCAAGTCGAGAAGGGGTGGGGAGTGGGTGTCTGGCTCGTTTTGGCAAAAAGTATGCCGTGCGGGGCTTGGAGGGACATTCACCTGGAATCTGGCGGTGTCTGCCAGATTTTTGTGGGGAAGCATTGGCGTATCCGCCGGGCGGAAATCGGCCGGTGCACTGCAGGTTAAAGACCGTACGCCGGCCGCATACCTGGCGATTGTTACTAGCCGGTCGAGCATCGGTCGATGTTCCGCAGATGTCCGCCCAGTTCTCGGCCGGGCATGGCCCGTCGCCGGGCGAGGGACGGGTTTACACCCGCCGGGAACGGTCCAGTTGTCCAGGGGTATATAAACTGCATCTTCTCTTCTCCCGAAGATACCGCATCTGGTTCAGCCAGCTCACTTAATTTTCTTAGCATTCTTGGCTTTACCTCTTGGTGGCATAATGCTGAAATTTAAAAACAAAAAGTTATCAAACGTTTACATTGCTCCCTACTGGTCTGCTAGAAACTGGCACGCATCGGAGATCAGGCACATGTATAGTCGAGAGTCAATCAGTTGGACGCGGGCAGGAAACCGGGCGGCGATCGAGCGGTGACAGCCGAAACAGGATTCGTCGAGCGGGTCCCGCTAGATTACCTGTCGGGCGCCGGCCGGGCGTCGGCCGATTACTGCCCGATTATCTGATTTGTCGGGGACCGCTCTACGACCACCGGATGCCAGCCGATGCCATCGACATCGTCCCGATGTCGGTACGAGCTCTACGATGTGCCACCGACCTAGAAGTTGGTGAGAATTCGATGAGAATTTTAAGTGCGAGTTAAAATTTCACCGGGTACCTCCCGACCACCACCGACACCCCAACATCCAGCGGGACACCGGCCGGACTCCAGTCCGATTTCATCCCAAATCAATCGCCAAGTAGTCGGGCGGGGCTCGATTAGTGACCGCGGCTTTATGAACCGGATATCGTGCGTCTCCAGACTTTCGGATGAGTCTTTAAACCGAGATCCCGTCTATATATGACATTAGCTGTTGGTTTAAATGATATTCATTTCATTTGACAAGTCAATTGAATATCACAATGACAGGATTTAAAAACAAGGGACAATCATCTCCAGATTTAAATAAGTAGTTGTGAATGACATGCTGTATGAATTCGTAAACATTTTATAAAATCCTTTTTTCAGATAGTTCTTCTGAGAAATAAATAAGGGACGATATAAATATAATGTTATTAATCAAGTTATTTCGTATTGGCCCAGGTACAGGCCAGAGGTCTGCTGCATTGGCCCGAGGCCGAAGGCCGACGGCCAGTGCTGCTGACCGAGGACCTGTAACTGTGTCAATGCGAAATGACTTGATTAATGACAATTTTATTAATTGACACAGTTAAAAAACAAGAGGCCCATGGGCCACAATGCTCACCAGAACTCAGGCGGACACTGCACACTGGCAGCCATGTATGGTTTCAGGTTTTAATTTATTGCTTATAAAGTCTCCCAAACAAACCCCCATTTCAAAATGAGCACCCATGTGGACTCGGTATCTGAAATATTAGGCCATTTATGAGGAGGAAGGATGAGACATGGACCCAACAGAGCCCTGAATGGTATCACTGAATCCTTTTATCATAAGGCACATGAAAATATATGGTTTAGGGGTTGGGATGTGTACTGTTCCTGAGATATAAGGCCTTTTAAGCTGCGAAGGGGTTGGAGCATAGCCCTGGCAGACCCCAGGAAAGCCAAGATTGTTGTCACTGAATGTGTCTTATAATAAGGACCAAGAAAATATATTGTTTAGGGGTGGGGATATGAACAGTTTCCAAGATATGAGGCCCTCTTATGAAATGATGAGGAGAGGAATGGCCCATGTGGACCACCAAGTTTGTGTGACTGAATGTGTCTAATCATAAGAAACAAGAATATATATATGATTATGAGGTGGGGATCTTAATGGTGTCTGAGATATATGGCCTTTTATGAAGTAGAGGCGTGGGCCATGGCATCAGCATGTTGCCCTAGCACATAGACGTGAGTGAATTAGTCTTATTATAGGGAACACAAATATACATATTTTAGGGGTGGGGATCTGAACAGTTTCTGAGATATATTGCATTTTATGAAGTGGAAGGGTGGGGCATAGCCCCAGCACACCCCCAGAGACCCCTAGGTTGGTATCACTGAATGTGTCTCATCATAAGGAACAAGAATATATATGGTTTAGGGGTGGGGGTTCTGAATGGTTTCTAAGATATTGAGCCTTTTACGAAGTGGAGGGGGTTGGGCATGGCCCGGGCACATCCCAGAGGACCCCCAGGTTGGTTTCAATGAATGCTTCTTATCATATGAAACAAGAATATATATGGTTTTGGGATGGGGATCTGAATGGTTTCCGAGACGTATCACCTTTTATGAAGTGGAGTTGTGAGGCACAGCCCCCGTGCGGCCCGGGAGACCCTTAGATTGGTATCACTGAATGCGTCTTATCATAAGTAACAAGAATTTATATGCTTTAGGGTTGGGGATCTGAACGGTTTCTGAGATATTGGGCTTTTACTTAGTGCAGGGGGTGGGGCATAGCCCTGGCACATCCTAGGGGACCCCTAGATTGGTGTCACTGAATGCGTCTTTTCATAAGAAACAAGAATATACATGGTTTTGGGGTGGGGATCTGAAGGGTTTCCGAGATATATCACCTTTTATGAAGTGGAAGGTTGGGGCATAGCCCTGGTGCGGCCTGGAAGATCCTTAGGTTGATATCACTGAATGCATCTTAGCATAAGGAGCAAGAATTTATATGGTTTAGGGGTGGGGATCTGAACGGTTTCTGAGATATTGGGCCTTTTATGAAGTGGAGGGGTCGGGGCATAGGCCCCGCCACATCCTAAGGGACCCTCAGATTGGTGTCACTGAATGCGTCTTATCATAAGAAACAAGAATATATATAGTTTAGGGGTGGGGATCTGAATGGTTTCTGAGATATATGGCATTTATGAAGTGGAAGGGTGGGGCATGGCCCCAGCGCACCCCAGAGAGACCCCAATGTTGGTATCACTGAATGTGCCTTATCATAAGGAACAAGAATATATATGGTTTAGGGGTGGGGATCTCAATGGTTTCTGAGATAAATGGCATTTTATGAAGTGGAGGGGGTGGGGCATGTCCCCGGCACATCCCGGGGGGGGACCCCAAGGTTGGTGTCACTTAATGCATCTTAGCATAAGGAACAAGAATATATATAGTTTAGGGGTGGGTATCTGAATGGTTTCTGAGATAAATGGCATTTTATGAAATAGAGGGGGCAGGGCATGTCCCCGGCACATCCCGGGGGACCCCCAGGTTGGTGTCACTTAATGCATCTTATCATAAGGAACAAGAATATATATGGTTTAGGGGTTGGGATCTGTAAGGTTTCTTAGATATAGAGCATTTTATGAAGTGGAGGGGGCGGGGCATGGCCCCGGCACAACCTAGGGTACCCCCAGGTTGACATAAAAGCATTATGGCTGAGAGAAGTTTACTCAAGGAACATGTCAATGTAAGTTTTGTCAAAATATCTGCAATGAGGCAGTAAATGTCATTTTTCAGTTTTCCCAATTATAAGTCAATGGAAAACTCTAAGTTGCCATAGCAACAAAACTAAAAGGCTAAATTTCATAAAAAAACACAAAACCTGTAAAGGAAAATATGGTGAATATTTTCATACAGTTTCGGCCTCCTAGAGCATATGGTTTCTGAGGAGATGATTTTTAAGTATTTTTTTCTATTTTTTTTGCATTTTGGTTTCCATGGCAACCAATAAAAATGAACAGAAGGCCTCAAATCATACGGCAGATAGTAGAGTGCCTATGGAACATTTCTATGCAAGTTTTGTCAAAATATCTGCAGAGGCTTATCAATAAATGACATTTTTCAATTTTCCCCATTATAAGTCTATGGAAACTACAAGTTGCCATAGCAACCAAACTATTGAGCCGATTTTCATAGAAAACACAAACTTTCAATTCCCCAGCCCAAGGATGCTATAGATAAAATTTTGGCCCAATCGGCCCAGTGGCTTCAGAGGAGATGTCGTTTGAAAGTGTTGACGCCAGACGACATACGACGGACAGACGACGACGGACAACTGCCTATCTTATAAGCTCCCCCGGAGCCTTCGGCTCTGGTGAGCTAATAAAGGGGGTGGGGCTTGGCCCGAGCACACCCAAGGGACCCGCAAATTGTTGTCACTGAATGTGTCTGATCACAAGGAGCAACAATATATATGGTTTAGTGGGTGGGGATGTTAACTGTTTCTGAGATATTGGGCCATTTTTTAAATGGAAGGGTTGGGGTATGGTCTCAGCACAACGAAGGGACCCACATGTTGTTGTCACTGAATGCATCTTATCACAAGGAACAAACATATATATGGTTTGGGGGGTGAGGATCTGAATGGTTTGTAAGATATATAACTTTTTATGAAATGAAGGGGTCGGAGCATGGCCCCTGCACAACCTAGGGGACCCTCAGAGCACCCAAGGGACCCACAGGTTGGTGTCACTAAATACATCATATCGCAAGGAACAATAATATATATGGTTTAGGGTGGGGATCTGAATGGCTTGCAAGATATATGGCCTTTTCTGAAATGAACGGGGTGGGGCATGGCCCCGGCATAACCTGGAGGACCCACAGGTGGGTGTCACGGAATGCGTCTTATCACAAAAAAAAACAAGAATATATATGGTTTGGGGGTGGGGATCTGAATGGTTTGCAAGATATATGACCTTTTCTGAAAAGAAGGTGGTGGGGCATGGCCCCGGCACAACCTGGGGGACCCACAGGTTGGTGTCACTAAATGCGTCTTATCACAGGGAACAAGAATATATATGGTTTGAAGGTGGGGATCTGAACGGTTTGCAAGATATATGGCCTTTTCTGAAAAGAAGTGGGTGGGGCATGGCCCCAGCACAACCTGGGGCACCCTCAGGTTGGCATAAAAGCATATGGCTGATAGAAGTTTACTCAAGGAACATTTCTATAAAAAATTGTCTAAATATCTGCAACGGCTTGGCAGCTAATGCCATTTTTCAATATTCCCCATTAAAAGTCAATGGAAACTCTTAAGTTGCCATAGCAACCAATCTAAAAAGCCGAATTCCATAAAAAAACACAAAACCCGTTGAGGCTAATATGGAGAATTTTTTCAATAAGTCTCAGCCTCATAGAGCATATTGTTCGTGAGAAGATGATTTTTAAGTATTTTTTTTTTTCTATTTTTTTTTGCATTTTGGTTTCCATGGCAACCATTAAAATTGAGCAGTAGGCCTAAAATCATATGGTAGATACTAGATTTCTTAAGGAACATTTCTATGAAAGTTTTGTTCCAATATCTGCAAAGGCTTGGCAGTTAATGCCATTTTTCAATTTTCCCCATTATAAGTCTATGGGAGCTCTAAGTTGCTATAGCAACCAAACTAATGGGCCAATTTTCATAAAAAAAAAACACAAACTTTCAATCCCCCAGCCCAAGGATGCTACAGATGAAATTTGGACTCAATCGGCCCAGTGGCTTCAGAGATGTCGTTTGAAAATGTTAACGCCAGACGACGACGACGACGACGACGACAACGACGGACAACTGCCTATCCTATAAGCTCCCTCGGAGCCTTTGGCTCTGGTGAGCTAACAAGATTATTGATTTTTTTGACTTCACTTGACCTCAGTTAATATTGGTTGATCTGGTGTTAAGATCAATACAGGATAGTCAATTAGTAATATAATAGAATGATATAAGAAGTAGAAAAAACAGTGGTAGAAAAAATGTAGGAATTAAAAAAAAAAAAAAAAAAAAAAACACTTATTAACGTAAATGTGCGATATTCAGAAAGGGTCATAAACTGAAACAAATATAGAGGATCTTTTTTTTATATAATTTATTCTGAAGATCTACATATACATACACAGCGAATTACATGTATAACACACTAATGAATACTTCCCAAATATCAAGTACATATATACATGCATAAACCTATATATATATATATATATAGAAAATCAACTAAGTCCGATATCGCCACACAATTTTGTATATTTTATACGCTTCTACAGGTTTCACTGTTCTAACAGATTTTCAAGAAGACGTTAAGTTATTGACATAGCAACAATGCGTAACGACGTTACTTCCGGCGTTACTTCCGGCGTCAGTAACGTTACGTTCATAAACAATGATAAAAAACGGTATATATATATATATATATATATATATATATATATATATATATATATATATATATATATATATATATATATATATATATATATATATATAACGTAGAAAAACCGAGGCAAGTGAATTATACAAAAAAGAGAAATGACATTTCTCTTTTTTGTATATATATATATATATATATATATATATATATATATATATATATATATATATATATATATATATATATATGTGTGTATCTATACAGCTATCCATGTACTTACACATATACACGTGCCTATCGATGTGTGCATATATACACAAATAAATATAAGTGCAGTCGTTACGTCATCTCACGTCGCCGCCGTCAAGCAGCTACTGGATAATGATCGGCGCATCACGATCAGGGATATTGTTGAAAAAAAAACTGACCACAGTTATGGTACAGTGTCGGGTATTATTCATAACCAATTAAATTTGCGTCGAATTTGTGCTAGGTGGATTCCCAAAATGCTCAATACTGATCAGAAAAGACTTCCTGTGGAATGTTGTGAACAGCTTCTGAAGAGATTTGAACGAAAAGGGGAAAAGTTAATGGACATAATTGTCACCGTTGATGAAACGTGGATCAACCTGTACACGCCAGAGACCAAAGCTCAGTCGACGATGTGGAAAACCCCAGGATCGCCATCCTCAAAGAAATTCAAAATAAGCCAGTCTACCAAGAAACAGATGTTCGTGGTATTCTTCGATGCGAGAGGGGTGATCTTAGCCCATGCAGATCCCCAGGGACAGACGGTGGATGCCGCATATTATACGCAGGTGAGTTGGAACATTTTACCTGTTATACACGTAGTTAGAAGATATGGTTTAGATGTATAAATAAAATACACCAGCTACCGAAGAGCCGCGATTAAGAATTATTACAACTTGCTTACATTTTCAGGTTTTGAAAGGAGACTTCATGCGAGCAATGCGCCTCACTCCTACCATCTGTGCTATGTCACCATGACAACGCCCCGTCTCATCGAGCAGCAACAACCCAGACCGCGCTGTACGCCAACTAGGGTTTGAGCTTTTGAGTCATCCACCATACAGTCCGGATTTGTCCCCCTGTGACTTCTTTCTCTTACAGGTAATGAAGACCTACCTTAGAGGAACACACTTCGATGACACTCATGAACTTTCAGCGGCAGTACAGAAGGCTATATCCAACATACAACCATTTTCATTTGGACGGTGTTTTATCCAGTAATGGCCAGAACGTTGCAGGAAGTGTATCTCAATTAATGGGGAGTATTTTGAAAAAGACTGAGCGTTTTTAGCGAAACGCGTATCATGAACAGCTACGTTAACGTCGACGTTATATAATGTTGGGCCGGTGCTGGCTAGTGGACGTTACCATAGTTACAATAACATTGTGCATGCGCAAGCTACTGATGAAAAAATTATTGCATAATGTGAATTGGTTAAATATATATTCACACAAAATTTCAGCAGAATCAATAATACGGTAGAGAATAAAGTGCACGACCCGCCGGGTGCTTTTAGCTTTATGAGTGTTACCATGTATTGGTATGGCGGCCATTTTGGTCATGTGACCTGGACCTAAAACGGTTCCCCCAATAAATGCGCCTTATCGTAAGGAGCAAAAATATATCTTATACTTCAGTACTGTATTCTGAATCGTTTGCAGGATAAAATGCATTCTCACTTTTTCCAATACAAAAGCATATGTGTCAAAGTTTGACCTATGCACAAAGAAGGTCAAGGTCAACCAAGGGTCACCATTTTAGCAATTTATGATGGGCCTACGTCCCAGATGCTATTTATCAAGTTTCGTGGAAATCTGCCCAGTGGTTCTGGAGAAGACTATTTTGAAGGGTTTTTACCATATATGGCTTGGCGGCCATTTTGGTCATGTGACCTGGAATCCATGAGCAAATTTTGGTTTCCACCATCCCATAGAGGCTCCATATGAAATTTGACTTCAATCGGCCCAACGGTCTCCGATGAGAAGCAGTTCGAAAATTTTCACATTTTTCGCCTCTGCGAGGCTATACTAAATGGAATGTAATATTTCGCAGGTTCATTGGTTAGATCTTATTGTTATCTAACAGTATGCCAAAAATTGTTAAATATTCCAAGCGGTTAAGTCAACAATTACCAATTTTCACAAACGGGTTACGGACGGACTGACAGAATGACACGGTGATTTTAGGGGACTCTTAGAAAATTAACCGACTTCAGTCGGTCGCTTTTTCTGCGGGTCGTGCAATTTAGAGCACTTTTCCCCGTATTTCCTGATCACCCCTCGTACATACATGCGCATATTATTCTATATATACTCATACGCACATATGCATGGACTTGTGTTGCAGTAATTAAGCTCAATTATTCACATTGGTTTTTAATACGACGTTTTTACTATCATGCGGTCAGACTACTTTTTGTCAGGCTTAATATAAATCAGTTTGAATCTTCAAATATTGTTATCCATTTGCCCCAATATTTTTGAAAATTTTGTATAGCGATAGTTTTTAATAGCGATCATTTTTTCTGACGCCGAAGCATTTTTAATTTCAAATTTCCATATGTTAAAATTTAAGGGTTTATTATTGTTTCTACACTTATAGATGAAGTATTTTGTCAAAATAATGATATAGTTGAATGGCTTATTGCAATCTTGGTTGTAGGAAATACCAAATAAAATACTAAACATAGCTATACTAATAGACCCATTACTCTTTTCTTTAATCCATTTTTCAATTTGATCCCAAAAATCAGAAATTTTTCTACAATTCCAAAATAAATGTACTAAAGTCTCGGAGTGTACATGGCAAAAACTGCAAAGATTATCATTCTTTATATTAATCTTATGAAGAAAATCGTTGGTTGTCAAAATCCTGTGGAGAATCCTATATTGAAACCAAAGCAGTTTTGTGTTAGTACAAAATTTTGCAGGTATCCTATATATAGTTTTCCAATCTAATTCTCTGTTAAAAATTTCATCCCATTTCCGTTGACTTTTTAACGTAATTACTTTGTCATTAATAAGATTATAAATATGTTTGCTTCCTTTTTTGTGTTTCATTATTTCTTTTATACTTAATAGAAGATAGCAATTACTCAATGGTATAGGCGTTAATCTGATATTAAAACTTCTGATATAATTTCGCACTGATGAAATTATGCCAAAATAATCGAGATAATTAGTATGTATGTCAAATTTCTGTACAAACTGATCAAAATTTAAGAAAAATCCATCTTCGCTTATAAGATCTCTTTTAAGCATATATACTCGAGCACTTTGAAAACGCAACATTATATTTTTTAAATATTTTTGAAATGGCACAAACCAAAATCATATTAGCAGATATATGCTTCCATACACCATAAATAAAATCATATGAAGTGGTCAGATCGATAAAATATCGGTCGACTACACGTGATATCGTAGCACGTGCACACCGAGATATGACCTTGTTTATATGGTCAATTCCGCATGTACAACCGATATCTTTCATTCAATCTCTTCAAAAGTTGTCTTCAAATCGGTTTTTGGTTGAAATTTGGATAAATTTACAAAACTGAGCATGCCAAGGCTAAATAACGAAAATCGGAATCGGATTTTAGGCCTTTTGGACGCTGGCATTTCACAGAAGGACATTGCTCGGCGTTTTAATGTTGACAGAACCACAATATATCGTCTCGTTCAACGTGTCAGGTTAACAGGAACTGTTAATGACCGCCCCAGGCCTGGGCAAGTGCGCGTGACGTCAAGACGTCAGGATAATTACATCCGTCAACTCCACCTACGGCATCGTTTCCAGACGGCCGCGCAAACAGCTTCCGTCGTCATTGGCAACCGAGGGCGACGTATTCATCGTATGACAGTGTCCCGCCGACTTAAGGAATTTGGTGTTCGTTGCCGGCGTCCGTACCACGGACCAATACTTACACGACGTCATCGTCAGCTTCGCATGAACTTTGCACTTAATCACCAGAGACGTGTCAACTGGCACGACGTCGCCTTCAGCGATGAGTCCAGGTTCAATTTGTACCAAACCGACGGGCGGGTACGCGTTTATCGACGTGACGGCGAAAGGTTTGCTGATAACTGCGTTGTTGAAAGAGACCGGTTTGAAGGCGGTGGTGTCATGGTCTGGGGCGCCATCAATTACAATTTTCGCTCGCGTTTATTGATAATTCATGGAAATCTCAACGCCAGACGTTACGTCGATGAGATTCTTCGGCCAGAGCTTGTTCCATTGTTGCGACGTCAACGTAACCCCATGTTATTTCAGCACGATAACCCCCGCCCGCACACGGCAAGGTTGACGCAGGGCTTTTTACGTCAAGAAGGCATCAATGTTCTCCCTTGGCCGTCGAAATCACCCGATCTGAATTGTATCGAACACCTTTGGGACGAATTGGGACGTCGTGTACACGGACGTCAAAACGCGCCACAGACTGTGAGGCAGCTCGCGATAGCCCTTCAGCAAGAGTGGGATAACATCCCCCGACGTACTGTGCGACGTTTGTGTTGTTCAATGCGGTCCAGGTTACGTGAATGCTCTCAGTGCGCAGGTGGGCATACCCCATATTGATGTGGCTGGAGATTTGACTGACACATGGTGTGTTTGCCGCAGTGTAGACTGCTAATGTGAAGGGACAGCTCTTATGTGATTGTGGCAAACGAAAGTCATTTGATGAATATTGTTTGTGATGAAATTCATTTTTTTGAAAAAAATGGTGAGTTAAAAAATATTTACATTTTCCTTATGATGTTGCGTTTTCAAAGTGCTCGAGTATATTTTTTCAAACCATCTTGATAAAAAATCGATTTATTATTTATTGGAATATTGTTATTGTCCCATAGATTTACTGATAATATATCTTCAACAACGGAAATTTTTGGTATGTGTATTTACTTCGACCCAGGCCTCTAAGACATCATTTCAAAATAGATTTCTATTATTAGATCTTATTTGTTTTTATAAATTCTGTTCCTCGTTTCATTAACAGGTCTAAAGGAGCTTATTTAGATTCGAAAAGTGTCTTATACAATTAATCTCCGTATCCATGTGGATTTAAGAGCTACTAAACTCCATTCAGAAAATCTGAATCATCGATTTTTTCGTTGTTTCCTTTTAATACTCATTTTAGCCCATACATCACTATGGGAAAGTTTTAGACCTCACCCTCCGCCGATTTCTCCAGCAAGTCGTATGCCTCTGCGACAGTCAGGAAAGGCTGTGATTATTTGGAGAAAATTGAAAAACAAAGCAATGGGAGCACAGGCTAAGTCCATTTGACGATGATTGTCAGGTAAAATAATAAATATTCAAATCCATGTGACGCACTTTATAAATAGATATGCAATTGCGACACACCTTATATTCGAATGGCTAGATAGAGGCTCACTAGAAACGGGGAGTCACTAGCGCGATGTGCTGTCAACAGTACTAGTCGTCAAAAAGAATTATACCGATATCAGATATGGTGTCACAGCTAATGATTTTCCATGAAGTGATCGTGCCAATTAAACATAGACGCCCTTGTAATGTACAAGAGCAGTGACCACTTCTATATACGGTTTAAAAGGGTGTGTCGAACCTGTCAGAATGTCTTAGTCTGTGAAAGAAAAAAATAGATTTTGCAATTTTCTCCAAATAATCACAGCCTTTCCTAGCTGCCGCAGAGGCATACGACTTGCTGGAGAAATCGGCGGAGGGTGAGGTCTAAAACTTTCCCATAGTGATGTAAGGGCTTAAATGAGTATTAAAAGCGAGAAACGAAAAAATCGATGATTTAGATTTTCTGAATGGAGTTTATATAATTTACTAAATTAATCATTTTCAAACCTACGTATTCATAATCTTGCATCTCTGTTCACTCTGTCTACTCCGGATTGCCAGATAAAATAAAAAAAATCTTATGGAGGCTATTAATAGTATCCTTTGAAGGGTTTGGTATTGCTATGAAAAAGTGATTTAACTTGGATATCATTAAGGTTTTGAGAATTGTTATCCGGCCAAATGGCGTTAAAATCCTTTTAGACCATTGATTAAGCTCTTTCTCAATTTACGTTATCTTATCTTTATAATTTAGCTCTAATATATCATCTAAATAACAAGAAAAATTAATTCCTAATATTGTAAGATTTCGCTCTGTCCAATCTAGTTTGAACCTATGGTTAAAGGTTTCTCCACAGTATTTTCTGCTCCCAATCCAAACCGCTTTGGTCTTAGAAGAATTCATTTTTAAGCCTGACATATGAGCAAACATGTTAAGAGTATCAAGCGCCTCTATTAGTGACCCCTCAGATCCATCTAGGATTATTGTGGTGTATACTACACTCTCCCAATGTTGATTCCTTTAAGATTAGTGTTACTTTTTAACATAAGGGAAAAGATCTCTGCACATAGAAGAAAAATATAGGGAGACAGGGGGTCGCCTTGGCGACAGCCTCTTTGTACTAAGAAAAAATCTGGCAGAAATCTGTTTTGTATAACCAAAGATATTATTCCATTATAAAATGTATTAATCCATTTCTTTATTGAGATACCAAAATTAAAAAAATGTAAAACTTTTTGAATAAAATCCCATGAAATTGAATCAAATGCTTTTTCAAAATCCACGATTAAAACTAATCTGGTATATCTTCGTCATCGATATATTTTAAAATATCATAAATAAATCTAATGTTTTCACCTATACATGTATATCTTCCGGATATGAAGCCGGTTTGATCATGGGAAATAAGTTTTGATCTAATTCTTTCAGCGATAAATCCCGATTCTATTTCATATATAACATTTAACAAGGTAATTGGTCTCCAGTTTTTAATGCAATGCCTTGCTTTTTCTCCCTTTGGGAGACACGTAATTAAGCCCTGTCGCTGTGTAACCGATAAACTTCCCTAATCTATAACCCTCACTTATTGCCTTAACAATGAAATATTTTAAATCTGGATAGAAAAAAATTTAAAAATTCTGCGGAAAAACCGTCAGAGCCCGGGCTTTTATTGTTTTTCATTTTACTCAGTACAAAGCAACCTCCTGTTCCCTTATTTCACCTTCTAATTCATTTTTCTCCTCTTCTGATAAAACGGGGCAATCTATGTTTAAAATTTCGTTGATATTTAGTTCATTTATATCCCGATGTTTGTTAAATCTGCATAAAATTATTTTACTACCTTAAAATATCATCTTGTTTCGTAATACAAATTCCGTCATCTGTTAAAACATTAGGTATTGTTTTATTAGCATACTTCCTTGACTCTAAAGCACAAAAATACTTTGTAGGTTTTTCGCCTTCTTTGGCCAATCTTAATCTTGCTCGTACCATAATACCTTGTATATTTTCTTTACGTAAAGTTTGTAGTTCTGTTTTCTTTTCCTCTGATAAAGGTAAATTTAAAGTATCGGATTCTTCAAGATGTTTTATTTCTTAATATAGAGGATCTTACACTCGTGGTCATTTCATATGATATTTACGAAACGAGTTATATGAAATGACCACGAGTGTAAGATTCTGTTAAGGATCTTAAACTCGTGGTCATTTCATATGATATTTATGAAACGAGCCTTCGGCGAGTTTCATAAATTTCATATGAAATGACCACGAGTGTAAGATTCTGTTCATCATCTGACCACTTTCAATTGGATTTTATCGCCTTTGAATTTGACAATTCTTCACAAAAAATGCATTGTTGACATGGACGTCGTCATGACGTTTCTTAATCCCACCAAAGTGTTATTTCACGTTTGGTCATACGATTTTTATAACACGACGTTTTCTTACATGCTTTTCAATGAATGATAGAAATTTCTCATTGAAATCTAAATCGATATCTTCACTGTTTCAAACAGTGAAAATACGATTTCATTTTTTACTGTTTGTGAATTCGATGTATCCTAAAAATACGTATATTCTCTGTTTATTTAAAGTCAATTCGCTAAACGTTATTCATGTGTGATAGGAATTACGTCACGCACGTTTTCACGTCATTCCGACGTTGATGACGTCACTTTTTGCACCTTTTGTTTTGTTTGTTTAATTTGCGGTTTAAAGTCCCCGTCAACACTGTAAAGGTCATTTTGGAGAAGATGCTGCCAATTTTGTGGGACTTTTACCCGACATTGAGATGAAATGACATCGCAAGCCCTGCCGCCCAATGAAACCAATAGGGTTTATAAGCATGGACGGGCCGACTCGCACCGCTTTGCCTGGACAATCCTTTTCCAATCCTCAGGGATTGCTTATGCAATTGCTTTTCACTGTTCCATCAATTGACATCCTTTAGATACCTGTTGAAGGTCATTATTAAACCGATGTTCGTTCCTCGTTGTATAACAACTGCTTGTTTGACATCCCTGTACTTTAAGTAGACTAGGATGTTTTGTGGGCTTTTGTTGTACCGACCTTCTATTCGAAGGAATCTTCTTCAGTAATTTTATTTATTTAATAACCGGTATGAACATCGCTTTAGTTTTGACGGTATCACAACCTTACTAACCAAAATGAGTATTACAAATACATTTAAAATATCAATATCACCCCTTAGGTTACACTCTGCTTCTTCTGTACGGATCCCCCATTCTATTAAGAACTTTAATACTATGTTGCCTTCGGTATTGGTAAGACCCTTAAATTTTGTCTTCTGTAACTTCAGTTAATCTCAAAGGAGCAGGCAATACCAATGTTTTTGGGAGTAGTCTTCGTATAAGACTATCTCCTCTCAAATCACCCATCCTTCGAAAATATACTAATCCGTGGAAAAGAAGTGGAATGTATCCTAGTATTTCTAAGTGCAATGCCAAGAGGTGCAGATGTTGTTCGCATTTAAGCACTGCGTCTACCGTTACTTCATCTGTAAACGGTAGACGCTTCTCTGTAATTAACATGTCTGATTTGACATGACAGTCTACAGATTTAATTTATCTAATTACTTGACGTGCTGCAAACTGTAATATGCAGTACGTCGGTCAAACTAACCGCATGCTTAAAACTAGATTGAACGAGCATTATCGTAGAATGAGTAAGCCTAAGAAAACTGACACTTTCTTGTACCTTCACTTTCGACGTACAGGTCATTCTGTAAATAACATTATTATACAACCAGTGGAAAAACTTTATTACGATGCAAATTCTACATCTAGATTCAAAATAATCAAAAGACATGAAGCTGAACTGAAATGGATTAAATTTTTACAGACCCCTTTTCCACTGGGATTTAATGACAACATTTATCATGAGGGTAATATTTCCAGAATGCCGGACTTTGATATTTTCTCACTCCTGGAATGTCGAAAACGCAGAACTAGATCTCACGGCACCAGGAAAAATGGTAACTTTAAACGTAAATCACGTGCGTTTAAACGAAACAATACTAGACTGAAGTGACTGTCAATTATATTATTAAATCATGGACGCCACTCTATGCTTTCATTTTTAAGTTCATTACCCGTTTCTGTTTTACGTCTTCTGGACACCGAGGCGAATAAATTCTACGATAGTTCTCATCAGTTATATGATGCGGCTCTCTTAACTAGAGGCTATACTCAGCATACTCTCCGTCCTTACATTGATTCTGAAATTAATCATAAACGTCATTTCTTCAAAATATCCTTCATTAATAAGGGTATGGATTTTATAGATTTGCCCAGTATCTTCCGTGAGAGATCGGTGCTTTCTTCCAGTCCTGCTTATTTTCAAAATACTGAAACACCTATAATTTGCTATAAATATAACAAACCTGTTAGATCTATCATTTTTAATTTCAATAAACTTGTTTCAGATCTTGATATTGATACTAATACTCCTGATTCATGTGATTGTAAAAACTCAAAGTATTGCTATCCTGCTGCTGGTCATGTAATTACTGGCAATTTGAAAATTATTCCTGATTCTAGGATAAGGAATATAATTTCTAAAGGACCGAAATATCGGTTTCCTTCTAAAATTGATTTCAGTAAATGTAGAGATGAAATCGCTGCTTCCTTGAATGAATTCGGTAATCGATGGTGTAAGCGAGAGTATGTTGAGTGTAAAGCCCTAAAGGACTAGAAACTTAGCATTTTAAGACTAGTGAATAAACGCATTTCTTTCTATTCTCAAAATACTAACTTATTATCTCCTAAGCCCAAGACGTCTTTACGTCATCTTAAACTAGGTATTCAAGAATTTCATAAGAAGTTTGTTTTGGCCCCTGCAGACAAGGCCGCTAACAACGTCGTCGTTGTGTGACGGCTCCACTATGTTAACACGCTTAAGCAGGAGCTTGGTGGTACTAAGGCCTATGAACTTCAGCCTTTGGCTGAAGAGAGAGCTATAGTAGATAAACATGTTTGTCTTTCAGCCACCAAGTTTGCTGTGTGTGTTAACGAAGGCCAAGACAAGCTTACTACGCTATACTGGTTACCAAAACTTCATAAAAAACCTTACAAAGCACGGTTTATTGCAAATTCTAGTTCTTGCACTACCACTGAACTTTCTTAATTATTAACTTCCAGTCTTACTGCTATTAAAACGCATGTAATTAAATATTGTGATAAAGTCTTTGAAAGATCAGGAAGAAATCTGTTTTGGTCTATAAAAAATTCGAATGAGGTTTTAAATAAATTGAAATCTAGACAGTTTCGTGCTTCTTGTCTGTCTACCTACGATTTTTCCACTCTTTACACTACACTTCCTCATAATCTTATAAAAGAAAAGCTTAATGATTTAATTGAATGGGCTTTTCACAGAGAAGATTCTCTCTATCTTGCATGTAATGTCAGAAATGCATTTTTCACTTCTAAAGAGCATAAGAATTATACACTTTGGTCATGTCAGAAAGTGTGTGATGCCCTCACCTTTCTACTTGACAATATTTATATTAGATTCGGTACTAAGTTATTTAGACAAATTGTGGGTATTCCGATGGGTACTAATTGCGCACCTCTTGTGGCTGATCTGTTCTTGTATTGTTATGAAAGAGACTTCATTTTGTCGCTTTCCATTGATAACCAATCTGAAATTATTGAAGCTTTTAGCTCTACTTCTAGATATTTAGATGATTTATTAAATATTGATAATACCTATTTTGATGGTTTGATCAGTCAGATTTACCCCCTAGAACTTCAGTTAAATAAAGCAAATTCTTCTGATACCGAGGCCCCGTTTTTGGATTTACATCTATCTATTGTATATGGATTTGTTTCGTGCAAAATTTATGATAAACGCGATGACTTTGATTTTGAGATTGTAAATTTTCCTTTTTTGGATGGTGATGTTCCTCGTGCGCCATCCTATGGCGTTTATATTTCGCAATTAATTCGATTTGCTAGAGTGTGTAGTCATGTAACTGACTTCAACACTCGTAATAAATTATTAACGGCTAAACTCCTTAATCAGGGTTATCGGTACCATAAACTACGCAAAGCCTTTTCAAAATTTTATAGACGCCATTCTGATTTAATTTCAAAATTCAATATTGGACTTAAATCTCTTCTGCAACAAGGTCTATCGGAACCCGAATTTTATGGTGACTTAGTATATAAATTCAGAAAAATATATAACCGCAATGACTTCAGCACCCAATTTCGTAAAATCATTCTTCGATATAAAAAGATTGGGTACAACATGGATATTATACGACAGACTGCACGCATGGTAGTTAACCCAATCACGGTTGGCAACTTTGCTTCCCTCTTTAATTGCACGCCGGTGGGTCAGGCCTCAGATTCTATGACGGCTCCAAAGTAAAGGCTTATTGAAAATTAAAGAGATAATGTTGGTTGGTGCATGATGCTCTGTCTCTGGTCGGGCTCATCGGAGTCTAACTGTTGGTTTTCTTTTGCTCCAGCATTTCAGTGGTTTCTTGCTGTCGAGTCCTCACCGTTGTCTCACCTCTGTGGTTCTTTGATTTCTGTGTTCACGGAGATGTTGCACTGATGAGTTAGGAGGCCTTCATGCGGACTGAACAAATTATTTGTCTAAATCGCGACGGAAGTAAGGGCGAGGATTGTGGCCACGTAAAATCGATTTAAGCCCCCCAGTGGAAATCTTCCACTGACCGTTCCAAGGCGGCTCTTCTGAAGCGATTTATTTATGTTGTTGTTTGTTACTTACTGTGTGTATCACTTGTGTCTTTTAATTTTGGATGGCCATATGGCCATTTTGTGGGAAAGTAACTGTCCATATGGCCTTCCTTTGTTTAGGTTTCCATTATGGTCTGGTCGCTTAATGTTTGTATTTCTTTCCCTTTGGTGTCTTTTATGGATGGAGTAAGTTAATTGTATCAATTCCTGATCTTTGTTTTACTTCTATTTAGATCCTCTAAGCGGTTTACCAGTACTCGTGTGCGGGTCGGTTTCAGCTCTGCGTGGAAGCATCATGTAGCCCATATATTTCTTCCAGCCCCGATGGGCGGGGGCCGTCTTTCGTAAATAATGCACGCGACGCCAGACAAGCTTAGCAACTGTGGACAGTATTCAAATGCAAACTTAAAGTGAATAATTCGAGCCCCGCCAAGCAAATTTCGCTGCTCGTATAGGCGATAAGTATCAAAATCGCTTGACGGGGCCCATTTGATATAGTTACATTCAAAGCAATCCAAGGTACAGACAGAGCTGCTAGATGAGTTCCTCTTTGCTGATGACGTGGCAAAGGGTGTTCCAACAGAAAGTTATAGGTCAAGTATCTGACGCTTGTGATAGCTATGATCTCACAATTAGCATCAAAAAGACTGGTGAGTGAGTGAGTGTTTGAGTTTTACGTCTCACCAACAGCTAATGACATACGAAGACGTGAGTGAGTGAGTGAGTTTTAGTTTTACGTCCCACCAACAGCTAAGGTCATACGGAGACGGGACCTCGGTTTAAAGACTCATCCGAAAGTCTGGAGAAGCCCGGGATCGATCCTGCGATCCCTGGTTTACAAGGCGAGTAGCGTAACCACTGCACCACGGAGGCTTCTACGAAGACGTGACTTCGGTTTAAAGGCTAATCCGAAATTCTGGAGGAGCCCGGGATCGATCCTGCGACCTCTGGTTTACAAGGCGAGTAGCGCATCCATTACACCACGAAGGCTTTCTAAAAAAAAAAAGACTGAAGTAGTCTATCAGCCAGCACCAGGCAAGCCTTACAAACAGCCTACCATCACAGTGAAAGGTCAAAAATAGCAAGTGGTAGACAAGTTCACCTACCATGTGAGAACACTGTCAAAAGCCGTGCACATTAATGATTAAGTCGATGCCAGGATTGCCAAAGCTAGTGCAGCTTTTGGCCGACTACGCGGTTATGTCTGGGATCGAAGTGGAATTGGACTTTACACAAAACTGAAAGTCTAATGAGCTGTGGTGCTGCCAACACTATTGTATGCATGTGAAACATGGACAGTTTACCAACGGCACGCCAAAAGACTGAATCACTTCCATACAAGCTGTCTTAGAAACCCTTAAAATTTAAGTGGCAAGACAGGATTCAAGACATGGTAGTCCTGAACAGTGCAGGGATGCAAAGTGGACATACTCTTCTGAAATGAGCACATTTAAAATGGACAGGCCATGTGAGGAACGTTTACCAACGAAAATTATCTATGGAGAACTAGAAATGGGAAAACGCTCCCAAGGCTGTCAGAAGAAGCGCTAGAAGGACACCCTCAAAGCCTCCCTCAGGGACTTCAACATTCCAACATAGTCGTGGGAACAAATTGCACAGGGCAGAGCAAAGTGGCGAGGTCTCATCAGAAGGGGGGCCAAAGAATATGAGACAAAAAGAATCAGTGAAGCTGAACAGAAGCGCGCGCACAGCGCAAAGCCAGAGCTAAGGTATCACCACCAACAGAGCTGTCTTCCTCTAGCCTCTGTTGTTCTATATGCAACAGATAGTTTAGAGCTAGAATCGGTCTCATCAGCCATCTTATAACACACAAATAGTAACATTTTTCAAATATGATTAAGATTGGTCATTGTCAGTAATGACAGACGAACTGTTATTACATTCCAAGCTGTTTTCCAGGTGCAAACTTCCAGTCTACATCCAATATTACACCCAGTTAATACGCTGCACACCTCTAAATCGACGCGAAATCGCCATAGAAAATGTTTATTCTCTGTGATGATGGCTGACGCTTTGAAACCGATCTAAAGCATGAAAGAAACAGAAAATTTGATTTTTTTTTTCAGTATAAGATAATTTTTTTATTTCACATATGAACACTGAAAGAAGTATTTTCACTCGTGGCTTCGCCACTCGTGAAAATACATCTTTCTGTGTTCATTCAGTGAAATAAAAATCGATCTTACACTGAAAAAAATCGAATATCCTCTATATCCACTCTTTATCAACGACGTTATATGATAAAACAATTCTAACACAGCGCACCTATATAGACAATGAACTAAAAAAAAAAACACAAAAAAACACGTGTGGTTCACCATTACGCAAACACGCCTATACAAATGCATTGTCACCTTTATCGCCGAAAAAAAATGAAAATTTTAAGATGAAAAATTGTGATATTTTACTTATTTCTGCTCAAAATATAGATTGTGGGCACACGTTAGAACCGCCTAACGAGTGCCCACAATCTATATTTAAGAGCAGAAATAAGAAAAATAAGGTTTACCCCTGTAAACCCCAGTTTTACTACATAAAAGTGGGGTTCAAGGGGGTCAGAAATTATATAGGCATGTTTTCGTGATGCTGTGCAACAAACCGGAGAAGAGCATGACCCAAAGATCGTCATACATACAGTCAACAATGTTAGCAAGATTTCTTCTAACAATAGCGAAAGATCGGGGGAATTTGAATGGAACGACGACATTATTGTCGAATTTAGAATCGAAATGGAACAGCTCAAGAGTTTGATTATTTCTTTCATTATTTATCTCTATATGATCCTCAACCCTCTTCCGAGTGTTATTAGGATGGTTGCGCATGGTGTGTTAGTAAGAGAAGTAAAAGTGTGATAGTGCAGAGTTAAAAGAATAAAAGAAAGGTGAGCATAGATGACAGATTTTGGGTGTTAGTAAGGAGAGTTTAAAAGCAGGATAAAATCAGTATTACCTTAAGGGAGCCTGTGGTTTATCGAACTGACTTTTAACTTGAAAGAGTCAAGATCAGAAACCAGGAGGAGATCAGCTGGTAGCCTGTTCCAAAGAACAACCGACATAGGGAAAAATGAATAATAATAATACGAGACAGAGGTGTGTATCTGCCTGTAAGCCAGAGAGTGGTGACGCGTGTTTGTCGTTAGGCGTTTGAACTGTGACGGAACTGTTATAGCGACCAAACCGTAAACGATTTTATAAAACATTGTAAGGCGCGTATCATAGCGTCTGAGCTCAAGTGACCGCCATCCAAGCTCACCCATCATGGCTGTAACACTGCTGTAGGGGGAGAAATCATTTGTGACCCAACGGGCTGCCCTACTCTGCAACATTTCAATCTTGTTGATATTTTCTTTTGTATAGGGGCTCCAAACGGCCGAGGCATATTCTACCTGTGGCCTTACCAAGGTGTTATATGCCAGCGTTTTTATTTCCTGACTTTTTGTTTTAACATTTCTTTTGACGAAGCCGAGGTTCCTGTTTGCATTGGCTGTAATATTTTATATGTGTGAATTCCAGCTAAGGTCTTTGCTGATGGTCACCCCAAGGTATTTATTTCTGTATGAACTCCCGACTGAGGGACACCATGACGAATCATGTACTCTTCAGTCTTCCTGAGCTCACATTTACGTTTTAAAGGTTTTTAAAATGATTTTAAAATATTTGAGAGGGTGCATAGTAAAACTCACTTCTCGAACGTATTCACAGGTTAAGATCCTATTCATATATATACAACCGAGGGTCGTTACATAAAATCCTTTCCTCTCTGGTCGTTGGTGTCTTGTTGAATTATCCCAGTTTATTCAGCCTCGTAAGGTGGAGCCTATGGCATAGTTCCGTTGTGAGACGAAGGATGCCTTCACACTGTTTATTCTCTTTGATTTCGGGGTATCTAGTACAGTCCAGGATAACCTTTACAAGGTTTTCTCTACTCCAGCATTTCTCTATTCACTGGTCAGTTAATAATCCTGAGTTTTCATCTTATGTTAGAACAGTTTTCTTTGATCCACTAACGCAGACCATTCAAGCAATATATATGGTAAGTCTTCGTCTGCTAGATTGGTCGGTCAGTTTTAAGTAGACAGTATGCTTAATCTGCTTAACAACTTACCTCCAAACTCTGCTTTTTACTCAACAAATCACTGTTAGAGGTGGTCCGTTTCTTAAATAAAACAAACAAAACTGCTTGCTCGGCTGGACAATTACACTTCTTGTATCCCCTATCTCTTTGAAAAGTAAAAACACGCAAGATTAACTCTTTTTGTACAAAATGGAATCTTCCTCCTTATATATAGCAGGAGTTCATTTCAAAATTTAGGGGTGTCAGGCTGTGTTTTCATCAAAATTTATTTGGAATATGACTGAACTTTTAGCAAACAGTGGAGGCCCTGGTCTGATCTGGGCTTGCACTGTTTGCCAAGGTACCCCTTTAGGAGTTTCTGGTACTGAATGGATTGACGAGAATGGTTTCAAAATCAGAGGAGATAACTCTTTCAAAACTAGTTTTGTCTCCATGTTAATAAGGGTCTAAACTATCACTACGGTGTAGTGATTATGCTTCTCGCTTTACCAACTGGGGATCGCAGGATCGATCCCAGGCTTCTCCTGAATTCGAATGTGTATTTTAATTGAGGTCCTGTTTCCTTATGACCTTAGATGTTGGTGAGACGTAAAACTCGGACACTCGCTCATTCTAGATTCATTTGGGCTTTTATAGGCCCCTTCAGTAAAATATATTTATAAACGTCGGGTCATTTGTTCGGCCATAACTTTTGACTATCGGTGGTTAGAAAACCGTGGTCCCGTCTCTATGTGACATCAGGTGTTGAGGAGACGTAAAATTAAGAAGGGGTTTAACCATATCTTCATCATTGGGGCGAACTCGTAGACAAGAGCCTGTCGGGTTATCCGTGATGATGAACCGTGATGAATTGATATTGCAAGCATGTACATGTTGTGTAGAAATAATTTTGTTCAAGAAGAATTACGAGTTCATTTGTAATGATGCCGTTTCTGTTTAAGAAATCTGTTTTGTACATGTATGTACATGTAAAGAACGTGAGTGGTAAGTTAGGGTATTTGGTCGCCACACGTTATAACGGCCTGAGCGGCGTGGATGACGTCAGCTACATCATCAGTGTCGCGAAGGCGGTTCTGACGTTGTGCCTGCCAAATACGGCAAGAATGTACGGCAAACAGTGTTGATCCCTATCAAACATAGGGATAGATAGAAAATCTTCCTGTTTTGTTAATGTAATGAGTTTGTGAATAGCTATATTTGTGAGCCGTGTCGCGGAGAAGGATATGAAATGGAGTTTATTATGTTTCCTGTAATTGGCGAGTGACCAGGTAGCGCAAATGCGCGGTCTGTTCAATTGCCTCTTACCTGTGCTAATGTAGTGAGCACGAATTTACTGAGTATTATGCTCAGTTGTAGTGAGCATTGATTTCTGTAGTGCTCAGTAAGGAAGCATAAATTGAGTATTCTTGTTTCAAGCGCTGGGTGCTGATATTTCGTTGCAAAGTCAAGTTGAGTTCTGCTGCGCGGTTATTTGTCACATGTGCTGATCATCCTGTTTGTCTGGTCGGCGCACGCGCAATAACGGTTTATGCATTAGCATATTCTGACTTTTCCGGGGCAGGGATCATGATATAGTGTATACGTTCCGTGTTACGTATTTTAGTTGATTATCATCATTTGCAGGCACAATGTCAGATGACGTTCGGTGATCTGAAACGGTCCAGATGCCCTCCAGAGGCGGGCAGATCCGAAATACAGACCGTCGAGACCATAAAATGATGGCAAGTTGTCTGTGGTTGTCGGTGAATAATCAAGTTGTGGGTGAATAATCAAGTTGACAGTGATAGTCAAGTTGACAGTGATAGTCAAGTTGACATGATTTAAATTCTATAGTACACCAGCGCGTCGACCCAATTCACCCGAAGTGGACATATTTTTTGCTGGCCAGTCAATCTTTTTATTTGTTGTTGTTGTTCTTTTTTTTTATTTGCTTCTATATAACAAAAGAAAAAAAATCCTGCTGAATAGCTTAAATACCCACACCCATTTCTGATACTCAGCTGGATGAATTGCTGTATGCTCTTACAGATTCACACAGATCCAAACAGTGTAGATCCTGATCAGATAATGTGCTGTTTAATCTTAATTTACACTGTTTGACGTGTCTGCATAGGTAGGGCTGCATGGCCCCCGATCAGCAAGGCTTGAAGAAATAGATTGGCTGCATGTTGCTTCCATGCAGAGCTGAAACCGAACGCAGACGAGTGCTGGTAAACCACTTAGATGATCTAAGCCTACTCAGGCAAAGCGGTGTGAGTCGGATCATCCACGATTAATAATATTTATAAACCCTATTGGTTTCATTGGACGACAGGGCTTGAGATGTCATTTCATCTCAATGTCTGGTAAAGGCCCCATAGAATTGGAAACGTCTCCAGGGTGGCCTATACAGTGTTGAAGGAGGTCGTTAAACCTCAATTCAAACAAACAAATAAGTAGAGCTGTTATGAACCATTAAAATTATTAATATTTGCATGAGATTTCCATCCATTTATCTCCCTTATCTCTATTATTAAATTTTAGTAACCATATAAACACGCCTAAATTTCACTCACGCTCCTTGGCCCATTATTTAAAACTGTAAATGACAGGCGTAACTGTCACACATAACTGCAACTTCTATAACTTACCGATATTTTAAGAAGATAACTGTTTTTCTCCTTGAAAATGTGACAAGTATTCGCCGGCATGAAGTTCGTGAAGACTTTGGTCTGTCAAAAAGGACGTAACGAACCTACTTACGCGAAAGGTTTCAATAAATCAATACAGGTCTAATAAACCTGTAGCATTCGTTATTACTTACATTAAAAAAAAAAAAAAACTTTTATCAATCGATATCTACTTGGGTGGGCCTACGCCTAAACTACTACCAAAGTGTTCCAGTAGTTTTAATTCTGACCTAGTGCAAGTGACCCCTCCCCTCTCTCTCTTTTCTCTCTCTCTCTCTCTCTCTCTCTCTCTCTCTCTCTCTCTCTCTCTCTCTCTCTCTCTCTCTCTCTCTCTCTCTCTCTCTCTCTCTCTCTCTCTCTCTCCCTCCCTCCCTCTCTCGCTTTCCCTCTCTCTTTATCTCTCTCTACTAACTGTATTTGTCTACTTATAAAAGTCTGAGCATGTTTAGTCATGACAACGTACGTGTGAAAATGGCATTCATATTTGTCTTAATAGCTTCAAGCTACTCCATATATTTATGAAGTAATGCTTTTATTTGTGAATGTATATCATATATGTACCGGTCATCAAGGAGAGGATACGTATAGGCTGAGCCTACATCCAATCCTTTGATGCATATGTATGTACTTTGTATGTATATATGTTGTCAAGAAATTGATAATAAATGAATAAATAACATTCACGTCACCGACCCGAGCACAAAACGTAGTTTTGCCTTCGGGGCGGGCGTCGTGAATTGATCATAGAGGCAAATAAATGTAATGTTTAGTGTTCGTATTGTTGTATATAGTTGCTGTTAATAATTTATGTCTTGTATATATTATCTTTCATGTGCCTTACCCCACAGCTGCCGGTTCACCTGTCAGAGATCACCCTTGGTCGTCTTGGCAGCATGCGGGTTTGCGGGACGCCGTAAACTCACATGTAGCAATCAGTTAGGAGGCCTTTATGTGGACTGAACAAATTATTTGTCTAAATCGCGATCCCCCCACCCAATCCCAGTGGAATTCGTTTCACTGACCGTTCCAACCCGATTCTTCTGCACACCCCCCCCCCCCCCCCCCCACAGTGGAATTCGTTTCACTGACCGTTCCAATGCGATTCTTATGTCGCGGTTTGTTTTTGTTATGGTTTGTCTCTGAGTGTGTGTATCGATTATATTTTTTGGGGTATAGCCACTTGGCCATTTTGTGGGAAAGTGACTTTTGTCTTTCCGCTATTGGTGTTTCCATTAAGGTCTAGTTGTTTCATGTTCGTGTTTCTTTCCCTTTGGTGCTGTAGGTTAACCCTTATCTTGCTGTTCACGACAACCCCTATCTTTGCAAACAGTGTAGATCCAGATCAGATGGCTTCTAAAGAAGCCATCTGATCAGGATCTACACTGTTTTACATTCAGTTTATGAATTTGTAGCAATAAATTACACCAAGTAATTTGTTTGGTTGAGAGACAGAAATGGGTGTGGCTTAAATGAATATTCACCAAGTTAAGGGTTAATTGTATCGATTCCTAATATTTGCCTTCACTTCTATTTTACTTGTGTATTTTAATTCCTGTGCACTTTCTATTAGAGCCCCGCCAAGCGAATTTGTGTCTTCGAGCATTCCGTCATGACAAATGTTAACTGCACATGCCCAGCCATTCAGAGGGGCCAGGGATATGGCTTTCTGTCTGAAGGTTCCTCTTGATACACTGCTTGTATGAGCGAGCAGCGAAGGTTCTGGCGAGACTGCGCGGATGCGCAGGCTCGCCTGAACCTTCGCTGCTCGCATAGGCGATAAGTACCAAAATCGCTTGACGCGGCCCATTAAATTGTGAGAACAATCTTCTGTAAGCATGATTTGACTTTTGGTCGGGGAAATAGCCATCTCTTCTGGTGGCAATTTTTGGTTATAGTACGGGACCCGGGAAAGGACATGTTTTTTTTAAATATGTTGTGCGAACAAGATATTAAGATGTGCGAACAAGATTTATCTTGTGCGGACAACTTAAAAAATAAAAACAATCATGTCCCTTCCCAGGTTCCGTATAATTGGCTTCTTCCTGATTTTTTTTTTCATATTTCATATATATTAATTAGCTTTTGAAAAGAGAAGAACGTGCAGTTTCATCAGTATATGCCTAGAATGGAGGCTCTGCACAGTCAGCATCACAATTGTGGCCTCTGGTCAGAGACTACACAACTAGCCAAATTACCTTTTTATACCCCGACCGAAAAATTTCGGGGGATATAGCGATCAGCCTGGCGTCCATCCGTCCGTCCGTAGACGAAACCTTGTGATTGGCACCCTTTAGGATGCATTGATGGTACTTGGCACAATTGTTCACGGCAGGTTATGCATAAGAACCACAACTCTGGGTGCCATAGTTTTTTTTTTCAGTTACTCCCCCTTCCAATAAAATAGAATGACTACCTTGTAATGGCCATAACTCCAATACCCTTTGAGAAAAGTTAATGGTACCTGGCGCAATTGCTCCCAGGGCTGAGACAGCGTGTCATGCCAAAGAATAATAACTCCGAGTGTCATGGTTTTTAGTTATCTCCCCTTCCAATAAAACAGAGTGACTAACTTCTGATGGCCATAGCTCCAATACCCTTGAGATAAAATGATGGTACCTGGCATAATTGTTTACAAGGCTGAGACAGCGTGCCATGTGCAAGAACCATAACTCCGGGTGACATGTTTTTAGTTATCTCTCCTTCCAATAAAATAGAATCACTACCTTGTGATGACAATATCTCCAATGCTCTTTGATATATATTGATGTCACTTGGTACCATTGTACATGAGATTAAGCAGGCGTGTCATGTGCAAGAACCATGACTATGTTTGGCCGTTTTTTTTTAGTTATCTCCCCTGACAATAATCTTGCTTGTGATGGTCATTACTCTATTGCCCTTTGGGATATATTGCTGGCATTTGGCACAGTTGTATATAAGATTGAAAAGGCATTTCATATACAAGATCCACAACTCGGCCCCGCTCATCGGGGCGTGAATAAATAGATGGGCTGCATGATGTTTTCACGCAGAGCTGAAACTAACCGCATACGAGTACTGGCAAACCGCTTGGAGGATCTAAGCCTGCCTGGCAAAGCGGTGCGAGTTGGACCGTCCATGCTTATAAATCCTATTGGTTTCATTTGGCGACAGGGAGTGAGATGTCATTTCATCTCAATGTCGGGTAAAAGTCCCACAAAATTGGAAGCATCGTCTCTAAAATGACCTTTATAGTGCTGACGGGGACGTTAAACATCAAATCAAACAAAACAAAGTACCAGTACTTTGTGCATTGGAAATCTTGGATCTTCACCATATTCAGAAGCGATAGCCCCCGCCCATCGGGGCCTTGAAGAAATAGATGGGCTGCATGATACTTCCACGCAGAGCTGAAACCGACCCGCACACGAGTACTGGTAAACCGCTTAGAGGATCTAAGCCTGTCCAGGCAATGCGGTTCGAGTTGGCTCGTCAATGCTTATAAACCCGTTTGTTTTCATTGGGCGGTCATGTCATCTCAATGTCCCACAAAATTGGAAGCAACGTCTCCAAGATCACCTTTACAGTGTAACAGCGGGGACGTTAAACTTCAAATCAAACAAACAAATATTGAGAAGCGATCCTTAGTATCATTTGGTGAAGATAGTCCCAATAAACATTACATTTTCAAAATCGTGCAAATGTTACAGCAATATACTGTGGCCTTACTAGTGTATTTTAACCAGTGCTTCAGCTGAAGTGCACGACCCGCCGGATGCTTTTAGCTTTACGAGTGTTACCATATAAGGGTATGGCGGCCATTTTGTCCATGTGACCTGGACCTAAAACGGTTCCCCCAATAAATGCGCCTTATCGTAAGGAGCAAAAATATATCTTATACTTTAGTACTGTATTCTGAATCGTTTGCAGGATAAAATGCATTCTCACTTTTCCAATACAAAAGCATATGTGTCAAAGTTTGACCTAGGCACAAAGAAGGTCAAGGTCAACCCAGGGTCACCATTTTAGCAATTTATGATGGGCCTACGTCCCAGATGCTATTTATCAAGCTTCGTGGAAATCTTCCCAGTGGTTCTGGAGAAGACTATTTTTGAAGGGTTTTTACCATATATGGCTTGGCGGCCATTTTGGTCATGTGACCTGGACCCCATGAGCAAAATTTGGTTTCTCCCATCCCATAGAGGCTCCATATGAAATTTGACTTCAATCTGCCCAATGGTTTCCGAGGAGAAGCAGTTCGAAAATTTTCACATTTTTCGCCTCGGCGAGGCTATACTAAATGGAATGTAATATTTCGCAAGTTCATTGGTTAGATCTCATTAATATCTATCAGTATGCCAAAATTGTTTAAATATTCCAAGTGGTTAAGTCACTATCACCAATTTTCACAAACGGGTTACGGACGGACAGACAGACAGACCATATATGGCTTGGCGGCCATTTTGGTCATGTGACCTGGACCCCATGAGCAAATTTTGGTTTCCCCCATCCCATAGAGGCTCCACATGAAATTTGACTTCCATCGGCCCAACGGTTTCCGAGGAGAAGCAGTTCGAAAATTTTCACATTTTTCGCCTCGGTGAGGCTATACTAAATGGAATGTAATATTTCACAAGTTCATTGGTTAGATCTCATTACTTTAGTACTTAGTACTGTATTCTGAATTGTTTGCAGGGTAAAATGCATTCTCACTTTTCCAATACAAAAGCATATGTGTCAAAGTTTGACCTAGGCACAAAGAAGGTCAAGCTTAACCCAGGGTCACAATTTTAGCAATTTATGATGGGCCTACGTCCCAGATGCTATTTGTCAAGTTTCGTGGACATCTGCCCAGTGGTTCTGGAGAAGACTATTTTTGAAGGGTTTTTACTATATATGGCTTGGCGGCCATTTTGGTCATGTGACCTAGACCCCATGAGCAAATTTTGGTTTCCCCCATCCCATAGAGGCTCCATATGAAATTTGACTACAATCGGCCCAACGGTTTCCGAGGAGAAGCAGGTCGAAAATTTTCACATTTTTCGCCTCGGCGAGGCTATACTAAATGGAATGTAATATTTCGCAAGTTCATTGGTTAGATCTCATTAATATCTATCAGTATGCCAAAAATTGTTTAAATATTCCAAGTGGTTAAGTCACTATCACCAATTTTCACAAACGGGTTACGGACGGACAGACAGACAGACCATATATGGCTTGGCGGCCATTTTGGTCATGTGACCTGGACCCCATAAGCAAATTTTGGTTTCCCCCATCCCATAGAGGCTCCATATGAAATTTGACTTCCATCGGCCCAACGGTTTCCGAGGAGAAGCAGTTCGAAAATTTTCACATTTTTCGCCTCGGTGAGGCTATACTAAATGGAATGTTATATTTCACAAGTTCATTGGTTAGATCTCATTACTTTAGTACTTAGTACTGTATTCTGAATTGTTTGCAGGGTAAAATGCATTCTCACTTTTCCAATACAAAAGCATATGTGTCAAAGTTTGACCTAGGCACAAAGAAGGTCAAGCTTAACCCAGGGTCACCATTTTAGCAATTTATGATGGGCCTACGTCCCAGATGCTATTTATCAAGTTTCGTGGAAATCTGCCCAGTGGTTCTGGAGAAGACTATTTTTGAAGGGTTTTTACCATATATGGCTTGGCGGCCATTTTGGTCATGTGACCTAGACCCCATGAGCAAATTTTGGTTTCCCCCATCCCATAGAGGCTCCAAATGAAATTTTAATTCAATCGGCCCAACGGTTTCCGAGGAGAAGCAGGTCGAAAATTTTTACATTTTTCGCCTCGGCGAGGCTATACTAAATGGAATGTAATATTTCGCAAGTTCATTGGTTAGATCTCATTAATATCTATCAGTATGCCAAAAATTGTTTAAACCAGTGCTTCAGCTGAAGTGCACGACCCGCCGGATGCTTTTAGCTTTATGAGTGTTACCATATATGGGTATGGCGGCCAGTTTTGTCATGTGACCTGGACCTAAAACGGTTCCCCCAATAAATGCGCCTTATCGTAAGGAGCAAAAATATATCTTATACTTAAGTACTGTATTCTGAATCGTTTGCAGGATAAAATGCATTCTCACTTTTCCAATACAAAAGCATATGTGTCAAAGTTTGACCTAGGCACAAAAAAGGTCAAGCTCAACCCAGGGTCACCATTTTAGCAATTTATGATTGGTCTAAGTCCCAGATGCTATTTACCATATATGGCTTGGCGGCCATTTCGGTCATGTGACATGGACCCCATGAGCAAATTTTGGTTTCCCCCATCCCGTAGAGGCTTTATATGAAATTTGACTTCAATCGGCCCAACGGTTTCCGAGGAGAAGCAGTTCGAAAATTTTCACATTTTTCGCCTCGGCGAGGCTATACTTAATGGATGTAATATTTCGCAAGTTCATTGGTTAGATCTCATTGATTTCTATCAGTATGCCAGAAATTGTTTAAGTATCCCAAGCGGTTAAGTCACTAATTCCAATTTTCACAAACGGGTTACGGACCGACAGACAGACAGACCATATATGGCTTGGCGGCCATTTTGGTCTTGTGACCTGGACCCCATGAGCAAATTTTGGTTTCCCCCATCCCATAGAGGCTCCATATGAAATTTGACTTCAATCGGCCCAACGGTTTCTGGGGAGAAGCAGTTCGAAAATTTTCACATTTTTCGCCTCGGCGAGGCTATACTAAATGGAATGTGATATTTCGCAAGTTCATTGGTTAGATCTCATTGATATCTACCAGTATGCCAAAATTGTTTAAATATTCCAAGCGGTCAAGTCACTATCGCCAATTTTCACAAACGGGTTACGGACGGACAGACAGACTGACAGAATGACAGAATGACACGGTGATTTTAGGGCACTCTTAGAAAATCAACCGACTTCAGTCGGTCACTTTTTCTGCGGGTCGTGCAATTATGGTGCACTTTCTATTTGTGAACAACCTTCTGAAGACCATGCTGGCTTTTGGTCGGGGGATTTACCACCTTTTCTGATGGCTATTTTTGAGAATGCCAGGCATTTAATAATTATTGCATTGTCTGGGTTTTTGTTGCCTGCACGTGTGAACTTAAATATATAAGATGTATATAGAGGATATTTGATTTTTTCAGTGTAAGATCGAATTTTATTTCATCGAATGAACACCAAAACTGTTATTTCCACGAGTGGCGTAGCCACGAGTGAAAATAGCAGTTTTGGTGTTCATGAGTGAAATAAAATTTGATCTTGCACTGAAAAAATCAAATTTTCTGTTTCATACATGCATTAAAAGGCAATATTTAGCGTCTTTAATGGTGTCGCTCACATTCGGAGAAAATTATCTTTGTTCCTGTTCGTTTCGCGTCAATTTAGTGGTGTCCATCGTGTTTAGTGGGTATACTATTGGGTGTAAACTGAAAGTTTGCACCTGAGAAATGGCCTGGGATGGTATTATTATGAATGATTAATGAAATAATTGAGAGAGTAGTTTTCCAAAGAAGTTGCTGGCAAGTCTAACGTCGCGCGACGAAAGACGTGACGTCAGCGTCATAAATGACGTCAGTAACGTCCCCGTCACACATGAACGGGCTATGCGTCAATTAGAACACATTTCAGTATTGTTCAGTTATCTGACAAAGATAAAATTGAAATTAGAGTTAGATTTGAAGAAAAAAGTAGTCCCAAACAGTGAAAAATAAAAAATCGTATTTTCACTGTTTGAAACAGTGAAAATATCGATTTATATTTCACTGATAAATCTCTATCATTCATTGAAAAGCATGTAAGAAAAGCTTTTTGTGTACCAGATCAAATTTCAATACAATTTGGAGTTTTCCTGCACTGTATAGGCTTCTCTCATAGGAAGTTATAATCAGATATTATAATGCCGAATAAATGCCTAAAACCGAATAATCTAAAAGCACTCCTAAGAGATCGATTAATTTAAATCTAGAATAAAAAATGGGAAAGTTGCCAAAAGGTGATATGCCAATACATGTCAGCGAAGAATCGAGTCGCAAGGGACATTAAGCTTCATTGTGCATTTTCTGTCATGTGGAATCACATTATGAAAACATGCCTATACAAATACATTGTAATCTTTATCATAAAAAAATGAAAATTTTAAGATGAAAAATTGTGATATTTTTCTTATTTTTGCTCTAAAATATAGATTGTGGGTACTCGTTAGAACCACCCCAATGAAAATATAAATTGTGTGTAGTCGTTAGAACCGCCTCAATCATGTGTGAGGCGGTTCTAACGAGTAACCACAATCTATATGTTAGGGCAGAATTAATAAAAAAGGTTTACCCCTGTAAACCACTGTTTTACTATATAAAAGTGGGGTTCAAGGGTGTCAAAATTATATAGGTGTGTTTTCGTGATGAGGACTCAGACTAGTCCGGGCTAATCACATTTTCGGGCACACCAGATAGGGAAATTCTGGATTTAACCCTGGGATAGAAATTCTTATCTTACTCAGGTTATCCTACCCAGGCAGAGGATAAAAAATCGAGAATTTTCACGTGTTTGATGTGCACTGGTTGAACAAGACGACACATACGCCGACGTTAATGACGATTGTGTGACATCACAGCACGCACAATGACGTAAAATAATAACACACACACAAAAAAAAAAAAACGCCGCATTCTTTTAATCAAAATATGGCGATGACGACAATCGAAATTACTGCTACATTATAAAATAAAATCTCAGAAATGAAATGTATGCAAGAAAAAAAAAAATCTTATATCGTTGTGAGGGGTAGATATAAAAAATCCGCCCCTTTGGATCACTGTTCAGCTCACTCGGCAAGCCTCATGATGCCGGATAGTTACCCTCGGGACGGAATTTTCGTTCCACCGCTCACACCCATTTAAGAGTTTTATATACTTACCACTCGGGTAAACCAACTTTACATACGCAAAAAGTGCGGTTTACAAATTAAGGTATATATTATTTGAGCCCGTCTGTTTTCGGGGTGTGCGCACTGGTTAGCCACACAGACTAGCAAAAGTCTTGAAATAGATACAGAAACTGGAGCAATACAGAGAACCCCCGTTATACCGATAGCATTTGTCCCTTCTTATTATGCTATTATAAATATTTTGCTGCAATAATAATAATAATAATAATAATAATAATAATAATAATAATAATAATAATAATAATGTACATTCCAGTAACTGAAGTAACTGATAAGCAATAAAGGGCATATTTTCCCCTTAATTACTCCAAATGGGCCCCGTAAAGCGATTTTGGTACTTATCGCCTATGCGAGCAGCGAAGGTTTAGGCGAGCCTGCGCATCCGCGCAGTCTCGCCAGAACCTTCGCTGCTCGCTCATACAAGCAGTGAATCAAGAGGAGGGTACTCCGGTTTTCGCCCACCTCTGATTAACGATCGGCTCGATATGAGTGAAATAATCTTGAAAAGGGCCGTAAAACCCAAACCAAAAAAAAAAAAAAAAAAAAAAAATCAAGAGGAACCTTCAGACAGAAAGCCATATCCCTGGCCCCTCTGAATGGCTTGGCATGCGCAGTTAAAATTTGTCATGACAGAATGCTCGAAGACACAAATTCGCTTGGCGGGGCTCATTTAACAAGTATTGTGGACATTTGTTAGAATCGCCTTTTCTAACAAATATCCATAATAGCAACCAACCAACGAGTAATTTACAAACAACGAGAGTTGGCTGCTTAACGGTAACACGTGGGTCATTCCAAAATATATGTGCATTTTATGTCCCTGTAAATCCTTGAAGCACAAAACACACACTGTTACGTTTTGATGCAAACTACTTATTTCCTGTATAATATTAATCAAAACTGAGACTAAACATTATAGTTTTTGTCGCACCTGCTTTAGCAGGAAGACATATGCGTGCAAGTTTCCGTCCGTCCGTCCGTCCGTCCATCTGTCCGCACCAACGAAACGACATTTAGGGGGCAAACATTTTGGACAGTTTGACACTTAGGTATATATTCGTGAGTCCAAATGTACTTTATTCCGTAATTTTGTTACTTAAGTGGCAAAAATTCGCTCTTAGGTGGCTTGCCGCTTAAAAGGATTTGCCGCTTAAGTAGTCAATATGCCGACGCCTAGCCACTTAAGTATCCATTCGTAGAAAACATCCGGTTGTCCGTCCGTCTTTCCGTCAACATTTTACACTGGGTGTCTTGTCATCGCATCTCCTCTTACAGTTTCATACAGATTATTTTCAAATTTTGCTTGTGTTTTTGCCATGGTATGAGGATGCGCATGTGGTTTGAACTTTATCGTCCGATCAATTTTTGTCACCGTGAACTTAGTCATTTTTAACCTACAATTGATATATATGGAAGCCGATAGGGGACATTTTGACTTGTGACTAACGACTTTTGACTACCGACTTGCGACTTATGACTTTTTACTTGTGACTTTTGACATACCTCAAGCAACGGCCGATTTCGGAAAACGACGGCTAAGATTCCGGTGAGGCAAGCGATTTTTCTCCTTCTGTTTTATATTGTTTGAAAAATGCCACCGAAAAGATCATATGGTAGGTTATTTACTCTGATTTTGTGAATTTTTAAGACTTATGACTTGTCACTTATGAATTTTGACTTATGAGTTTTGACTTGTCACTTATGACTTTTCACTTTCGAATTGTGACTTTCGACTTATGACTTGTCACTTATGACTTTTGAATTTTGACTTGCAACTTAAGACAATTTCTTGGCGCGAATCTAAAGTAATATGGCATAACAACACAGGCGGTAGTAAATTGTCACTAAAACAGAGTTGATAATACATGAAACAGGGTCTTCTAAGTGGCATTTCTAAACAATATACACCGGAATTGTCGGTGCCGTTGTCCGCTACCCGATATTTTTCGGGTTTGCACCAAAAGTCAACAAGTCATAAGTCGAAAGTGATAAGTCACAAGTCATAAATCACAAGTCAAAGTTAAAAGTCGCAAGTCATAAGTCATACAAAGATAACAAAAACAGAGTAAAAAACATAAACAAGTCTTCTTAATGGCATTCATCAAACAATATAATACAGGAGAAGCAAAATCGCTGGATCGACACCGTCGTTGACCGCCGTCTTCCACTGCGTCAGATTTGTCGAAAGTCAAAAGTCATAAGTCGCAAAAATTAGGCATGCAACTCCGACGTCTCAAGTCATAAGTCACAAGTTCAAAAGTCACAAGTCAAAATGTCCCCTATCGGCTTCAATAGATATATGATAGGTACCTCTTGTCATCGCAACTGCTCTTGCAGTTTTATACCGATCATTTTGAAACTTAGCAAGTGCTTTCGGCATGGTATGAGGATGTGGTTTTGACATAATTCTCAGAATATCTTTTTCACTTTTTGCGCGTTTTGAACTCAGTCATTTTTAAGCTTCAATTGTTATACGATAGGTACCTATTGTCATCGCAACTCCTCTTGTAGTTTTATACCGATCGTTTTGAAACATTGCATGTGCTTTCAGCATGGTATGAGGATGCGCATGTGGTTTGGACTTTACCTTTGAAACAATTTTTATCCCTTTTTCCACATTTTGAACTTAGTCATTTTTAACCTTCAATTGATATATGATAGATACCTCTTGTCATCGGAACTGCTCTTGCAGATTTATACCGATCATTTTGAAACTTAGCATGTGCTTTCGGCATGGTATGAGGATGTGGTTTTGACATAATTTTCAGAATATTTTTTTTCGCTTTTTGCGCGTTTTGAACTCAGTCATTTTTTAAGATTCAATTGTTATACGATAGGTACCTCTTGGCATCGCAACTCCACTTGCAGTTTTATACCGATCATTTTGAAACTTTGCATGTGCTTTCAGCATGGTACGAGGATGCGCATGTGGTTTGGACTTTATCTTCGAATTAATTTTTATCACTTTTTCCACATTGTGAACTTAGTCATTTTATATTGATCATTTTGAAACTTTGTGTGTGTTTTTGCTATGGTATGAGGATGTGCATGTGGTTTGGACTTTAACTTCGGATCAATTTTTATCACTTTTTCCACATTGTGAACTCAGTCATTTTTAACCTTCAATTGATATATGATAGGTACCTCTTGTCATCGCAACTCCTCTTACAGTTTTATACCAATCATTTTGAAACTTTGCATGTGCTTTTGCCATGGTATGAGGATGTGCATGTGATTTCGACATAATTCTCAGAATATTTTTTTCGCTTTTTGCGCATTGTGAACTTAGTCATTTTTAAGCTTCAATTGATATACAGGAGGTACCTCTTTGTCACCACAACTCCTCTTACAGTTTTATACTTGTCATTTTGAAACTTTGCATGTGTTTTGCCATGGCATGAGGCCCTGCATGTGGTTTGGACTTCGCAAGATGAAATTCATTCCAATAAAGTAAAACTCAAAGATGTTTGTATAGAAGAGATACACACTTCTACAGAGATAAACATCGCTTTTTTTTTCTTTTTTTTTGCTGTTGTTTTATTTTAACTGTTTATCACCAAACATTAATCACCACGTTGTGTGCTGAATATGGAAATGGAACAGAAATAGATTCAAAGTTACAAATGTGTGCTTATACTTAATATTGCATGACTGATAGTTAGGAAGTCACGTTTGTATTAAAATAATTGTGGCGTCTTTCATTCTTAGATAGGCAAGTTGAAAAGAATGGTGACACATTCAGGATAGGTAATGCACCAGTCATTTGTAACCACTGCCACCCCCCCCCCCACCCACCCACACACACACCTACGGGGAAGGGCCGGGGATAGTCGGGCCAATGTGCGGTGATTTTACCCTTTGAATGTCCCTGCAATGCCGTGTTAGTGCGCCAAAACAACTGGGATTATAGTGGTGGAATCCATCGCGAAAACACGCCTTTATAATTTTGACCCTCTCTAACCCCATTTTATATAGTAGAAATGGAGTTTTCAGGGGTAAACATTTTTGGACGGGTGTTTCAAGGAAAAATTCCGTCCTTAAGAATAGCGATATCCGTGCGGGCGGGCGGGCAGGCGTCCGCGTCCCGGTTTACCTTTTGGTTAACTTTTTTTCAAAAACCCGTCCATAATGCCATTTGGCGTTTTTCTTGTCTTATTTCTGCTCTTAAATCTAGATTGTGGGTACTCGTTAGAAACGCCTCGATGAGGCGATTCTAACGAGTACCCACAATCTATGTTTTGAGAAGAAATCAGAAAAATATCACAATTTTTCATCCTTAAATTTTCATTTTTCTTTCCGGCGATAAAGGTCACAATGTATTTGTATAGGCGTGTTTTCGTTTGTTTGTTTGATTTGAGGTTTAACGTCCCCGTCAACACTGCAAAGGTCATTTTGGAGACGTTGCTTCCAATTTTGTTGGACTTTTACCCGACATTGAGATAAAATGACATCTCAAGCCCTGTTGCCCAATGAAACCAAAAGGGTTTATTAGCATGGACGGTCCGCCTCGCACCGCGGTTCCTGGACAGGCTTAGGTCCTCTAAGCGGTTTACCAGTACTAGTGTGCGGGCCGGATTCATATCTCCATGGAAGCATCGACGTGGTTTCGTAACTGTGTCGTACCGGTGTTGGTTTTGTTAGTTCACCTGAGTTGGAGTCTTATGTGAGGTTTTATGACACCAATCCTCCATCATCTGTCCACACTGAGGACAAAGAAGCATATCTGTGGAGTCTGTAGGCCAATTTGGATAAAATTCCAATAGGCAAGTGGGGAGGTATGCATTTGGTTTTGGGGCAAGGAATGAGTTCTTAGCATGGGCAGGTTCTTTTATAGATCTTCCTATATACAGCGGAATTCCGCTGTTAAGACCACCTAAATTTAGGACTAATTCTGTAATAAAAGGCTTCTTTGAAGGCTACACTTATTTTTTTTTTGTCGGCGCCTCCTCCCCGTGTGTGTGTGTGTGTGTGTGTGTGTGTGTGTGTGTGTGTGTGTGTGTATAATACGGGAAAATGCTTACCATTAATTGGCATGTATGTTTGTACGTACATACGCACGCACGCATGTACGTAAGCAGGTACAGCTGTACGTGCTATTGAATAATAAAGCACAGTGATCAAGGAGAAGGTATTTGATGTAATCCTTATAATCAGATAAGCGCTTATATATATATTAGAAAGCGACAAGAGCACGCGCGCGCGATGCACACGCATGCACGCGCCCTTATATGTATTTATGTACTAAGAGATTTGAGCACGTACGCATGCACATGCGTGCGCATTCGTGTATGTACGTATGTATGTATGTATGTATGTATGTATGTATGTATGTATGTATGTATGTATGTATGTATGTATATATGCCGTTCGTTTGTTTGTTTGATTTTGGGATTCATCTTCCCCGTCAACACTATATCGGTCATTTTAATTTTTCTTTGTGTTTTCTGCCTACAATGTCCTCTGGTCAGGGACCACCTTTGGGACTGTTCAAAAGTGGTCTTTAAGACCACTTTTGAACAGTCCCAAAGGTGGTCTTAATATAGGAATTTTACTGTATATGTCCTCTTTAAAGCTGTGCAGCTTATTTGATGCACCTGTAGGCTGAGAAAACGTGCCAATCTGTATAACAAGAGATAAAACAGCAGGTCATAAAGGTAACCTTTCCCATACCATTAGTCAGAATTTATAACAAGATTCATTAGAACTCTGCACATTTTATGCTGTTCTCCAATCTTCTTAAATGACATGCAAGACAGCATGTACATAACGCAAACGGCCCACGCTCATCGGGGCTTGAAGAAATAGATGGGATGCATGATGCATCCATGCAGAGCTGAATCCGACCTGCACACGAGTACAGGTAAACCGCTTAGAGGATCTTAGCCTGCCCAGGCAAAGCGATGCGAGTGTTGGACCGTCCATGCTTTTAAACCCTATTGGTTTCATTGGGCGACAGGGCTTGAGATGTCATTTCATCTCAATGTTGGGTAAAAGTCCCACAAAATTGGAAGCAACGTCTCCAAAATGACCTTTACAGTGTTGACGGGGACGTTAAACCTCAAATCAATCAAACAAACAAAACATAAAGCAAACTACAGGTATTCTCATTACGAAATCACACCTATACAAATACTTTGCAAATTTTACCACCGGAAATTGAAACTTTTCAGATTAAAAATTTCGATATTTTTCTTATTTCTGCTCAAAACATAGATTGTGGATACTCGTCGTTAGAACCGGTTCTAACCAGGATCCATGAGACGGTCCTAACGAGTATCCACAATCTATGTTTTGAGCAGAAATAAGAAAAACTATGTATACCCCTGCAAACCCCAGTTTTACTATATAAAAGTGGGGTTTAACGGGGTCAAATTTATATAGGCATGTTTTCTTGATGTGGACCCGTACATATCATGCACACAAATGTTAGATGCAGTTTAACATGAGTGGACAAAAAAACCTTTATACTGTTTAATATACATCACAATTCTGTCATACTACAACAATGAATTGTATAACATGTCCCCGGGGGTGGAGGATAAGTGCTTTTACCATCCCTTTGTTCCCGCCGTGCCGGGAATTTGGTAGGGGTGTGTTGGAGAGAAAGTCGTTGTGTCCGCTATTCCCCGTAGGTGTGTTTGTGTGTATGTGTGAGTTGGGGGGGGGGGGGGCAGTGGTTACAAATCCCAGCGTGCACACGAGGTTACAGCAACGTTGCATAGACGTTGATGCGACGTTGCTTTAACATAATGTGTCCAATGGGAGCCCTTTCAAAGGAATAACGATTTTTCTCCTGTTAAGCCTAATTTTTGCGTCAATTCTTGTTTGTTTTGTTTGGACTGAGGTTTAACGTCCCTGTCAACCCTATTTTATGTGATTTTAGAGACGATGCTTCCAATTTTGTGGGACTTTTACCCGTCATTGGGATGAAATGACGTCACTGAGATTAAATGACATCTCAAGCCTGCCTGTCAATGAAAACAACAGGGTTTGTAAATTTGCAGGCTTTTGATTGGACAGCGCAATGGCAATTATTTCCTATATCAGTCATTACTTTTTGTATGGTAACTGGGCGCTAAAAGCACATATCCAGCAGGCACACGTCGTTAAGGCAACGTCAAATCAACGTCGGTGCAACGTGGATGTAACGTTGCATTAACCCCATGACGTTACACCGACGTTGATGTGACGTCACAATTATGCCATGGGCCTGTAGGGGCTACCCCCAGCTCGCCAACTGGGATAAGTTATGAACTACTCTTTTTCCAATCCCCCCCCCCCATTGGGGCTTGAAGAAATAATGGGCTTCCTCGCAGAGCTGAAATCCGACCGCACACGAGTACTGGTAAACCGCTAAGAGGATCCAAGCCTGCCCAGGCAAAGCAGTGTGAGTCGGACCGTCCATGCTTCTAAACCCTATTGGTTTCAATGGGCGACAGGGCTTGAGATGTCATTTCATCTCAATGTTGGGTAAAAAGCCCACAAAATTGGAAGCAACGTCTCCAAAATGACCTATACAGTGTTGGCGGCGACGTTAAACATCAAATCAAACCAAACATATACTCTTTCCAAAGTCATCAAATGTTTTCCATATCCTCTGAGCCTTTCTCGCTTGCCTTCGCTTGATTACGATGGACGCCATATTTGCATTTCCGTGTTTTATGTGTTTTTTTTTTTTTTTTTTTTTTTTTTTTGTTTTTGTTTTTTGTTGTTTTTTAATGAAATTCGGCTTTTTAATTTGGTAGCTATGGCAACTTAGAGTTTCCACTGACTTACAATGGAGAACATTGAAAAATGGCATTTACTGCCACGCCTTTGCAGATATTTTGACAAAACTTTCATAGATATGTTCCTGAATTAATCTACCAGCTTCCATATGATTTTAGGTCTATTACTCATTTTTACCGGTTGCCATGCAAACCAAAATGAAAAAAAAAATCATCTCCCCAGAAACCGTATGCTCTCTGAGGCTGAGTCTTTATGGAAATATTCAACATACTTGCCTTTTTCAAGTTTTGTGTTTTTTATGAAATTCGGCTCTTTAGTTTGGTTGCTATGACAACTTAGAGTTTCCATTGACTTATTATGGGGAAAATTGAAAAATGGGATTTACTGTTACGCCTTTCCAGATATTTTGACAAAACTTTCCTGGAAATATATGGCGTATGATTTTAGGCCAACTGGTCACTTTTATTGGTTGCCATGGAAACCAAAAAGTGACCAAAATTGAATAAAAACACACTTAAATATCGTCTTCACAAAAACCATATGCTTTATGAGGCTGAGCCTATATGGAAATAATCACCACATTTGCCTGAACAGGTTTTTTGTTTTTTTCTTTTATGAAATTCGGCTCTTTAGTTTGGTTGGTATGGCATCTTAGGGTTCCTATAGATTTTTGATTGGGAAACTGATTGAAAATTTGTCAAGCCTTAGTAGATATTTTGGCAAAACATATTTTAAAAAGATATTTTAAAAGCTTTCATAGAAATGTTCCTAAACAATGTTTTATCTGCCATATAATTTTAAGGCTAATTCGTTGCAACAGATGGTTGTCAATTGTCGTCTGTTGCCATGCAACAACACATTCAAGAGACATCAGACCTCTGAAGACACCAGACTTATTGGGTCCAAATTTTCATCTGTAGAGTCTTTGGGCACAGGGCTTCCATGGTTAATTAAAATACATGGCTGCCAGTGGGCAGTGCTCCCTGAGCTCTGGTGAGCATAGTGGCCCATGGACCTCTTGTTTTAGGGTGTAATTGTTGTTTGTGTTTAAAGCGGCCCGGTTCACCCAAAGAAATCAAAAGCCACTTGTAGAAAATGGTGGCATTACGAAAACACGCCTTTACAAATACATTGTAAATTTTACCGCCGAAAAAATTACAATTTTTCAGATGAAAAATTGTGATATTTTTCTTATTTCTGCTCAAAATATAGATTGTGAGCACTCGTTAGAATCGCCTCATTGAGGCGGTTCTAACGAGTACCCACAATCTATATTTAGAGCAGAAATAAGAAAAAATAAGGTTTACCCCTTTAAACCCAGCTTTTTACTATATAAAAGTGGGATTCAAGGGGGTCAAAATTATATAGGTGTGTTTTCGTGAAGAAAGTATTCCAGGTTCTTTGGTTGCCCAGTAACAATAACATTCATTCCGTCAAACTAAGACACGACAAACCTGTTTTTCATCAGTTAACTACTAACCCAGTTTTCTTAAAGAAACCAAAATCGTGAAATGTTAAATTAAAAAGTGTTATTTTATGACATAATATTTTCCGAGTCAACTTATAATGAAAATGTTACATGTTTATAAAGAGGTAAAGTACACGAGGGACTTTAAGAAATATATGGGCTGCATGCTGCTTCCACGCAGAGCTGAATCCGGCCCACACACTAGTACTGGTAAACCGCTTAGAGGATCTTAGCCTGTCCAGGAACAGCGGTGCGAGGCGGACAGTCCATGCTAATAAACCCTATTGGTTTCACTGGGCGACAGGGCTTGAAATGTCATTTCATCTCAGTGTCGGGTAAAAGTCCCGCGAAATTGGAAGCAAATTCTCCAAAATGACCTTTACAGTGTTGACGGGGACGTTAAACCTCAAATCAAACAAACAAACAAACAAACAAAGTACACGAATGGCGTATCTGTCATCTGATCGGTCGAATTGGTTTAACCCATTTGGTACCGGAAACCCCAAAACGGGTAAGTGGCAAACAGTGCAGGCCCAGATCAGACGCCGCAGAACGCTGTGTCTGATCAGGGCCTACATTGTTTGCAAAATTTTCAGCCAATTCCAAATAGTTTGTGAAGAAAACAACCTGACACCCCTAAATTTTGGAATGGACTCCTTCTTTATATAAGGAGGAAGATTCCATTTGGTACGAAAATGGTTAAACAGTGTTAATTATTCATAGTTACACGGTATATGACGGCAAGCACGATGTTTATGCGAGATGGTTTTATCAAAGTACTGAAGAGAGAGAGAGAGAGAGAGAGAGAGAGAGAGAGAGAGAGAGAGAGAGAGAGAGAGAGAGAGAGAGAGAGAGAGAGAGAGAGAGAGAGTATATTACGACTGTGAAATGTCACATGAGGTACGATATGATAACATCTACAAATGATAACGTAAAACAATATCTGTGTTTCTACTAACATTCTGAAAAAAAAAATTGGTTGTAGGTAGGAGAAACTTTTTTTATTACTTTATTTTTCCCCGAAAACAAAACATGGTTGGGCCTGTATTTTTTATGTGTTTTTGTTTTTTTACATGTTTTTTGTTTATACAATTGTCATGTTGAGAGACTTGCACTGTATAGCATATTTAATTTTAGATGCTCAAAAAGGTAAGCTCTGTATTTTGGAAGGTATATACTAAATGTCAAAAACTTCAAAATTGTACTTAAAACGCGAAATTACTACGGGAAAATGCAAAGACGACACTGGGTAGGGTCGGAAATTGAAAATGGTAGGATCGGAGTTTTGTTCTTTTATTGATAAAAATAGAAGTGTCGGTGGTGGTGGTGGTGGTGGTGTGTGTGTGTGTGGGGGGGGGGGTGGGTTTGGGGGGGGGGGGTCTGAAGCAAGGTCGGTCGGTGTTAGCGGAAACACGGTTATTTGTTTTAGGCTTAAGTCTTCAGATTAAGTACAGTCGAACTTCGACGGCTCGAACACGTTTGTGACCACAGAAAATCTGTTCGAGACAGGGGTAGTTCGAGCCATAGGGGATTACTGCCAGAAGGCATGATAGGGGTTAATTCTGGGACATTTTTTGGTGTTCTTTGATAAAAATGTATGCTGTGGGTACTCATTAGAATCGCCTCGATGAGTCGATTTTAATGAGTACACACAGCATACATTTGCAAGATAAATTTCGAAAATATCCTTAATTATCCCGCATTACTAATTATGTACATGAATTCCCTAGGGACACAAAACGGGTTCGACTCAGCCATGGTAAACGAGCCATCGGTATTCGAGTCATCGAAGTTCTACTGTATATGGAACATGTTAGACGTTTCGAGATACTTCGGAGAACATGACAAAGGAAAGGAAGAAGAAAAGGAAAGAAATGACCGCTAAAACCAGTTTTGTTTGTTTGTTTGTTTGTATTGGAGTTTAACGGCCCAGTCAACCCTATTTTAGGATATTTCAGCCGGTCAGTTTACCTATACACACTTTTCCCTGGGCAGGCTTATACGCAAGCGGTTAACCAGTACAGTGCACATTCTTTCGCCAGAAACTGACAACTGCCCAGGTCATTCTGACCGTAGAAAAGATTTCATGATCAATCTCCACGAACGAATGCTGCCGACCCCGGCAGGTATCGCAACCCCGTCCTCCTGATCACCAGTCAGACGCGCATCCGACTTAGCTACCGATGCCGGCCCGCTAAGACCAGTGCCAGAGGAGTTCTGAAATGACATATTTGGCAGATGATGCAGACTAGGACGCCGTTTCAAAGAGGTGCTGAGAAAAGTTCTACTAAACAAATCTGCCTGATTTTATAATGTAGTTCTGTTCTTGAATAAAAGAGCTTTTTTCTTCCACCCGAATTAAAAGTTTCGTAATGTATAATTATTCAGGTTAGCAGGTACAGTAGAACTTCGATGGGTCGAACACCGATGGCTCGTTTACCATGGCTGAGTCGAACTTGTTCTTGAGTACCTAGGGAGCTTCTCTACGTAAGAAATAGGGGGGGGGGGGGGGTAAAATTTAGGATATTTTTTTCTTTTATCTTGCAAATGTATGCTGTGTGTACTCATTAGAATCGCCTCAATGAGGCGATTCTAATGAGTACACGCAGCATACATTTATATCATAGATCACCGAACCGAAGTCCCAAAATTATCCCAGTTTTACCTCCTGGAAGTAGCCATCTGTGTCTCGAACTACCCCTGTCTCGAACATATTTTCGAGGTCCCAAAGGTGTTCGAGCCATTGAAGTTCGACTGTAGGTATCTAGCGTTTGCATTTGTGAACCTAGGATCTTGCATTTGTGAATCTAGGATCTTGCATTTGTGAACCTAGGACAGATAAAAAATGATTGGTAGTTTGCCACTCTCAAAGGGGTTTGGAACGATATTTTTCGTGTAGTGATGGGAGTTGAGGGGGCTACATTCAAGTCTTATCGAGCCAGCGTTGTAGTATTTTGGCGGTTTCTTGAGGTTCCTATATTTAGACGGAACTTGTTTTGTTTGTTTGATTTGATGTTTAACGTCCCCGTCAACATTATATAGGTCATTTTGGAGTCGTTGCTTCCAATTTTGTGGGACTTTTACCCGACATTGAGATGAAATGACATCTGAAGCCCTGTCGCCCATTGAAACCCAAAACAGGTTGTTTTCTCAATGGGTCAGCGAGGCGCTGCCATCAGGTAATGAACATCCCTGCGAGCCCCACTTTGCATATATAGAACCTGTTTTATAGGGGTATGCATTATTTTTCTTATTTCTGCTCCCAAACGTAGGCTGTTGGTACTCTTTAGAACCTCCTCAAGTCCTAACGATCACACACAAACTTTAAAATGTTTGGATCAGAAATAAGACAAAAATAGCAATGTTTCGTCTTAAAACACAAGCGTTAGGAGATATGAAAATATGGTCAGAAATGAAGATCAAGAAACATAGCGTCAGCTACTTGTCCGATTTTGTTGTTTCCTAATACCTGGAGGAGTTGGATATCTGTAGGTGATTTTGTTGCATAGTCATTTAGTTTGTGTAGAAATACCCTTACCTTTTTCCTGGTAGAAATGTTAATTATACATCTTCAGAAAGATAATAATTTATTCACGTTATCGGAAGATCACGAATTTTGCATTTAAATATAAAAAAATATTGTTTTTATAAGTTACTTTGACGCAGAATCAGTTTCAAGGTAATTCCCCGTAGTAACTAGAAGAATGAGGTGGACAGAGTGTATGCATAAAAATTACCAAATTTATTTTCAACGGAATCTTATGAAAAATACATCCTCTTAATTAGTAGGAATGTACCCCGCAGACACACGTCGCTAGGGCAACGTCACGACGTTGCATCGACGTAGATATGGCATTGCATAAACGCCATGACGTTGTACCGACGTTGATGGGACGTCACAATTACGCCATGTGCCTGTAATGATGACTCATATGAGGGCAAGTCAATAAGTAACCAGCCTATCCCGTTTCAAATTGACCGAGGCAACCAAGCCTTGTTGGAAAGGTCCTTTCCACAGTGTTTATGTGAAATTTGAAGCATTTTTGCTCCAGTGCAGACTTCTCTCTACAATTTGCTAATTGCAATCATAGTCGACGTGAAGAAACAATGTGAACCAGTCAAAAATATGCAGGGATACTTCATTTTTCTATGTAGTGTGTCTATTTGGCGAAATGACCATAAATGAAAGTTACCATTTACAAGTATGAGGTTTCACAAAAAGCTTGCCCTACGCTAGCAAGCGGCAGGACATATCTGTAATTGAATGCATCCTTATCCCAGCTTCCGCAAATTGTTGAACCGACTGGCAACGTAATGTTCGTATGCGTTAGGCTGATTTGCAATATATCTGAACTGAGAAAAAGCGAAATACTGATGAAGATGGCCAGAAAGGGCACCGTCACAGAAAACATTTTACCAATGGCACCAACAGGAAAAGCAAACCAACCATTTGATATACAGTAAGAATGCAGCGGAAAGGAAAGTAATCAGCTGCCTCTTTTCCAACGAGAAAAGGGAGTTTTGATGCCTTAGCGAATCCATTGCTATAGTCACTACAGTTTCTGTGTTAGTATATTCAGTTTTAGTAAATTTACTGACATGACGTTGCATTGACATTGGTACGGCGTTGCCTAGACGTCATGTGCCCGCTGGGAATATCTTATCTTTCTTATGGGTGGCAAGGATCCAATATACATATATAGTATTCCTTGTTAGCTTCGTTCAAACGAGTAACACGACCTACGTTTTATAACAAAAATAAGAAAACTAATGTAATCCCCGTAATCCCAACTTCATTGCAGTTACATGTAACATGCTGATATCCAGTAACTGAAAACCACTACTCGAAATTAATAATAACAAGTACTCTGCCGGAAATAAAATTGATTGGACAGGCAGACGTAAAGTTGTGGTTAAATGCTCGTATCTAAGTCAATGAGGGCACCTAGGCATAACGAAAACACGCCTATACAAATACATTGTAAATTTTACCATTAAAAAAAAAAACAATTTTCAGCTGAAAAATTATGATATTTTTTCTTATTTCTGTTCATAATATAAGTTGTGGGTACACGTTAGAACCGCCTCATCGAGGCGGTTCTAACGAATACCCACAATCTATATTTTAGATCAGAAATTAGAACAACAATGTTTACCCCTGTAAACCTCAGTTTTTCTATATAAAAGTGGGGTTCAAGGGGGCAAATTATACAGGCGTGATTTGGTGATGGCATGATATAGTGTGTTGCCCGTACGTATACAAGTTAGGCCACAGTCACAATTAGGGAACGGTATTTTGTACGGGTCGTGGTCATCGGATGCGGGGAGCGATGCGTTCGTCCTAGGAGCTTTGTGGTTCTACAAGCAGCACTTCTGCATTGCCAAGCCGGTAGGAGATACTGAGGGTTTGTACCAACATCTGGACCATTATGCACTCATCCTGCCTTCTGGTTGGGAATAAGACTTGGAGCTGTGAATTGTATCGATTCTTGATCATTGCCTCCACTTCTGTTTTGCGACAAGTCTTCTTCCTGGACCACTAGCCGTGCGTTTCTGTATGGAAACTTGCATAGGCATGCTTCATTTGCAGCCTATGTACGATGGGCAAAATCGCGCGGCCCCAAAAGACAGCACCGTTGACCTACGTTCTGCTCTCGAGCACAGTAGAGAAATTGCGGCCTGTACCCGATTTGTCACTGATTACTCTACATTTTGGCTCAATTTAGATTGGCATTCAAAATTTCTAAAACTGGCAGTGCTTCACTTTACTCGGTAGGGTACAGGCGGTCCAACGCGATTAACACTTGTTGGACAGACTGCCGCGATTCGCAGCCCAGAAGCACATAATTTTCGTCTCGCTGTGGAGCTTAGGAATTCTGCCCGCTCGACCCTGGCAGACGTAAAATGTCTTAGCTTGAACGAACGAATGTAGCAGTGTCATCATCATCATTATTCTCTGTTCAGCTCTTGAGCAGTCCAGATCGATATCACAACATATCTGGATTTATGAAAGATTACTTCCAGAGCCACTTGTGGCTTTCTTGCAGTCATGCCGACTTCCTGGGATTCCTGAGGTGACCACAGGCCGTCAGCACCAGAGTGCCACTGTCGCTTGTCGTTAGGATCCGCGCAGTTCAGCCCCAGCCAAAACCAAGAAGGCAGCTCCAAGACTACGTCAAGCAGCACCAACAGTAGTCTAATTCCAGATTTCTGGCCTGGCCGAGGCAACATTTTCAGAAACTGAATGCAGATAAATATTGACAAGACCTTACCTGTGAGATTGTCGAATGCTTGATTTCTTTATAAATAGCCTCAACGACGCATTTTTTCACAAACTTGCACCGCCGTATAAATTTCAAACCGTTAGAGATATTTTATACAATTTGTCGGCAAACAGATATATATTGATAAGATATAGTCAACAATGTTGTTTAATGCCTGATTTATTTATATAAATGATATTGCCAAGACAAAATATTCACAAACTGATTGCAGGTATATACGTTTTATTTTGATATGTTTTGGCAAATAGATGTATATTGACAAGACCGGCTAATATGTTCTAGAAAGGGCTATCCTTTGGAAGCAAAGAAATGGAAAATAATATGCAATGTACATATTTTCTGGACCAGACTAGCTAGTTTCGGCCTAGGCCTCATCAGTGACAAATTAGGCCTCATCATAATGCCTGATTACTTCACAAGAAGCCTGACCAAGGCAAAATTAGGATTGTTATCCCAACGCTTTTCGAAGAAAAAGTGGGGATATTGTAATGGTCTTCGTCGTCCGTCCGTCTATCCATCTTACCGGATAACTCCTCCTAGACGGTTATAGATAGAAACTTGAAACTTTGGGAACTGATAGATCTTTGGTCTGGGGAGTGCATGACACTCCCGGAATTTTGATCACACTCCTAGGGGTGGGCCCAGGGGGTGGGGCTCGCGTGGGGGGGGGGTAAAAAATCAAAATTTGACTTCTGCTGCCGAGACACACTTTGAATGAAATTTGATTGAGATAGTCATATTTAAGTTTTTTGTATTGTTGTGATTTTCAACCTATGATTAGATTTGATATGTAGATACTTTTATGGGTGCAGAAAAGATACTGCTGTCAGCAGATCAAGGTCATAAACTTACTATTTAGAAATTGAGATCAAGGTCATTAGCTTAAAAATTGTGCTCTGCAATACATGGTTGCATCTGCCGATGGTATCCATGACCCCGTGGTCACTTTCACTATATTTTTTTCCTTGCCTTTCGAAGGCAAGACGCATGGTAGCTATTGGTGTAGTTGCTAATTCTATCACTGATTTGTTTTGAGGTCTCAGCCAAAACGAAGTTTAAAGACAGGAAATGCAAATTATAAAATTTTAGAATTTCTCATCTCAGTTTTATGTATGACTGCTGTTGAAAAATAAAAGCGATTCACCAAATGACAGTAGTATTTGATCATTCTTGATTTTAAGGTTCTAAAGCGAATAGTTAAGGGTTGGTCATGTTTGCAAAAGACAATCATTACGCACGTTTATTATTATCATTATGTTTATTATTATTATTATTACTAATGTGATAATGCTCTGTTCGTTCTGCTGACTAGAAAACAGCAGACCTTACCTTTGGATTCTTTTTAAAGAAGCCAACTTATTTGAATACATGTTTTAAGTTCGAGGGCCAAATTGCACCCTTATCGTGTCATTCACTCATAAGATATCGAACGTAAACATGGCTAGCGATGCCAAAGCAAGCTTTTCGTCAAAAGTTGAGTACCGTGCTGTAATTCGGTACTTGTATTTGAAAGGGAAACAGGTCAGGAAATACATTCCGAGTTGACCAATGTTTATGGGTTTTCTGCACCATCGTATGCACAAGATAAATTCAGGGTTTGGGACGGTAGACCGTTTTAGAAGACGGATTCAGATGCCACCGATGAAGAAATGTGTAACAAATAATCGAATTATGGTGGAAGAAACATAGCGAGTGCATTACACATTTCATATGGTAGCGTTTCAACAATTTAACATGATGGGTTGAGTAAGCACAAGCTAACAGCCCGCTGGGTCCCAAAATCCCTTAGCGAAGAAAGTATCAGTATGCAGCGCATTGTTTAAGCGGTTTAGGTCAAAGGAAGATGTTTTTTCTTTCACGTCTGGTGACTGAAGATGAGACCTGGGTCCATTATTATGAGCCAGAGAATCAAGTCGCCTTGGGTAGGGCCGGGGTCTCCCAGACCAAAGACTTTCAAAACGTAACCATATGCTGGCAAGGTGACGGCAACTGTATTTTGCGACGCACTGTAAGGCGTTATTATGTTGGACGTTCTAGCAAAGAAAAGTACAATAACAAGTCCGTATTATGCAAAATTGCCCGACTGAGAACTGCGATCCGTGAAAAACGCCGAGGTAAACTCTCCAAAGAGATTCTGATTCAACAGGACAATGCAAGAGTCCACACTTGCAAAATTGCAATAGATACTGTTGAGCGGAATAGGTACGAGCTAATACCGCACCCCGCCTATTCTCCGGACTTAGTTCCTATAATGACTATCTCCTATTTCCAAACTTGAAAAAGGATATCCGTGGACGTCTTTTCCGGTTCAACGAAGATGTCGTGGCGACAGTTGAGGAGTGGCCCTGGCTTCTTCAGTTCTGGGCTGATGGCACTGGAACAGCGTTGGTCCAAGTGTATCAGTCTATAGGGCAATTACATCGAAAAAAAAAGAGATCGAACTCACCCAGAAATACGTTAGGCTGTTGTTGTTTTTTAATGACTCGCCTTCGTATGAGGTGTTTATTTAAGGAATAGATCAGCTCTAACTGCGATTTGTTGAGTAAAGAAATCACAGTTTGGAGATCAGTTGTGAAATAGATCTAATCACGAGCGCGTAGCGCGCGTGATTTGTCTACTTTCAACTGACCGACAAACTGTGATTTATTACTCAACAAATCACCATCTACAGCAGATCTTTTTCGATTCTAACAGGCTGAAAGTCGGCAATAATGCTGTTGTTTCCTTCAAAATCTCACAGTTTTTCGCCATTGTTAGAAGAAATCCCACTAAGATTATCAACTGAAAAACATGCATTTATATCCTTTTCTAACGTTATTACATATGACGTTACATCGTCTAACGTCAAGGAAATCGACTAGTGACGTCATAACTTGGCAGTTTTTAATGGCGTCACTCGTCTTGCTCTTGTTGTAGAATAAAACACAATTATTTTCCATTACCTATATAGGCGCGCTGTGTTATGTTTGAATTGAAAAACTGGATGGTAAATAAACAACTACATATTCCTAGGTAAATCTCGAGACCATTTCTGCGTTTCTTAACGATAACCCGTCCGTGTTACAAAGCGCTTTCTTTCATTTTTCCAAAATGGTTACTTTTCTTATGAACATTTGTGACGTTTGCCTTCTTTTATACTTCGAACATATGTGGTTGGTGCTCGTTAGAACCGCCTCAATGAGGCGGTTCTTTCGAGTACCCACACCCTGTGTCTTGGAGCAGAAATAAGAAAAACAATGTATACCCCTGTAAACCCCAGTGTTCTGTATGCACAGTGGGGTTTAGTGGGGTGTTTATTACACGGACATGTTAACACGATATGAATTCACTACATTACGAAAACACGCCTATACAAATACATAGTAACCTTTATCGCAAAAAAAAAAAATGAAAATTTTAAGATGAAAAATTGAGATGTTTTTTCTTATTTCTGCTCAAAATATAGATTGTGGGTACTCGTTAGAACCGCCTCATCTAGGCGGTTCTAACGAGTACCCACAATCTATATTTTGAAGCAGAAATAAGAAAAATAAGGTTTACCGCCTTTAAACCCCAGTTTAACTATATAAAAGTGGGGTTCTAGAGGGGCATGTTTTCGTGATGACGTCAAACGGGTGTGTCCACACTTACTGCGTACAGGTGACTTCGGTGTTTAACAATTCCACGTCTGAAGCATGACATTTTCATCTTTAAATTTGTACACATTCATTTTCGTAAATAAGATTAGCTAACTGTTAAAATGTGCAGTAAGGAATATTTATAAAACTTACAATAAATAAGATAAATTAGACACCCCTTAAACAGAACGGCATAGTCGTAATGGGCTTAACCCATATTTCTTACATGCTTTTCAATGAATGATAGAGATTTATCAGTGAAATATAAATCGATATTTTCACTGTTTCAAACAGTGAAAATACGATTTTTTATTTTTCACTGTTTGGGACTACTTTTTTCTTCAAATCTAACTCTAATTTCAATTTTATCTTTGTCAGATAACTGAACAATACTGAAATGTGTTCTAATTGACGCATAGCCCGTTCATGTGTGACGGGGACGTTACTGACGTCATTTATGACGCTGACGTCACGTCTTTTGTCGCGCGACGTTAGACTTGCCAGCAACTTCTTTGAAAAACTACTCTCTCAATTATTTCATTAATCATTCCTAATAATACCATCCCAGGCCATTTCTCAGGTGCAAACTTTCAGTTTACACCCAATAGTATACCCACTAAACACGATGGACACCACTAAATTGACGCGAAACGAACAGGAACAAAGATAATTTTCTCCGAATGAGAGCGACACCATTAAAGACGCTAAATATTGCCTTTTGAAGCATGTAAGAAACAGAAAATTTGATTTTTCAGTGCAAGATCAAATTTTATTTCACTCATGAACACCAAAACTGATATTTTCACTCGTGGCTACGCCACTCGTGAAAATAACAGTTTTGGTGTTCAATCGATGAAATAAAATTCGATCTTACACTGAAAAAATCAAATATCCTCTATGTGACACATGGAATCGCCCTGCAGGGCCATTTCCAGTTATAGCGGTGGCCGGCTTGTTTTAGTTGTAAAATTTACAGCAATCCGTGTACTTTTAAGCAAACATTTAGACCCGATTTTGCTGTGTCTGATCCTGCTCTTCGCTGTTTATCCGTGTCCCTTCATGGGGACGCTAGGCATATACACTACATTAACAAGTCCGTGTGATGAATAAACTTGTAAATCCAACTCTATACAGATAAAAAGAGGGATTTACAAGTGCTTACTTTAAGAATCTGATATGGGGTTCTGATATGGGGTTCAGCACGGTCATACCGAGGGTTAGAAACGCCCATCTACAACAGAACCCTATATTAGATTCTTTTTCTTGCACAACACATCCGGTTAGTTTTGACAGCTCGCACATGTATATTGTTTACAAAACAAGTTGGCTGCTTTCAAAAAGCATCCAATAGGTTTGGTCTTGTCAGTCTACATTCTGATTTGAGCCAGCTGATATCAATATCCCACTTAATGCATTTTTTTTAAATAAAAATAATAAACTTTAATACAAAACGTTTATATAAAATTTCGAAGTCTGTGACCTTGTTATCAGGAGGGGTAGGTAGTAATGAGTATTCTGTGGTAATTGTTTAACGCCATGACAAGTATAAACTAAATGTAACTTACATATGGTTTACACATGTATAGCACAAAAACTTAACCAAACGAAAATGTAAACCGAATTTTTCAAAGGATCATAACTTTGTTAATATTTGGTGGACAGTAATTCTCGAAACTTAAGGCACATCTTCACATCTTAGCCTTACTACATACACATTTTAGGCTTGATCGGATGAAAACTGTATAGTAGGAGTTATACGGAAACGACAAAAAAGTTTACGAACGGACGGACGGACAGCAACCCCAAAACTTAATATGACGTTTTTTTTTTTTTTTTTTTGTTTTTTTTTTTGGTTTTCCAAACGGGCGTATAAAAACATTTTTCTTAAGTCACCAGGCCTTCTATAGGGCCTTGGTTATCTATTTCATTTGTTGTTAACGTCCTTATTAATACTGTATGCGTCTTTTTTGAGACATTGCTTCCAATTTTGTGGGACTTTTACTCAGAACTGAGATAAAACGAGCAGATAAATTCCTTCTCAAGTCCTGTCGCCCAATGAAACTAAATGGTTGAAATGCATGAACGGTCCGACTCGAGCCACTTTTCCTGGGCAGGCTTAGGCGATTTATTTATGTTGTTGTTTGTTACTTACTGTGTGTATCACTCGTGTCTTTTAATTTTGGATGGCCATATGGCCATTTTGTTGGAAAGTAACTGTCCTTATGGCCTTCCTTTGTTTAGGTTTCCTTTATGGTCTGGTCGCTTAATGTTTGTACATGTATTTCTTTCCCTTTGGTGTCTTTGATGGGTTGAGTAAGTTAATTGTATCGATTCCTGATCTTTGTTTTACTTCTACTTAGAACTTCTAGGCGATTTAACACAACTATGTGCGTGGAAGCATCATGCAGCCCAATCTATTTCTTCAATCCCCGATGGACGGGGGCCGATCAGACCTAGGGGCAATATACATGTATTGGACTGCATAAGCTGAAACCGACTGAACTTTGAAGTATTGCTGAACCGCCTAGGAAGATCTAAACCTGCCCAGACAAAGTGCTGCGAATCAGACTGTATCTTAAACCTCGGCAGTTTCTTTAAGCGATACCTCCGCTAAAACCTGAAATTTGCAATCCTTTTGTATATCTTTCTGAATCACAATTAAATTGTAAAAGAAACTGATTAGTAAAACGTCAAGTATTGAGTGGAAATAAAGAACACCACTCGGCTTATCAGATACAATAGCTCCATTCGAATGCGCCAAAAAGTCTTTTAACAACTCAGTCTGTAACTGGTGGCAGGTCACTTAGTAGTCATGAAGTTTTTGAACAGAAACTATTGCTATCTGTGCTGGGCTCAAGAACAATTACAACGACCCATCAACGTTATGACTTTGTTCCGCTCCCTAAATATCGACCTTGGCACTGACGTTAATTCTAGTAGCAAAGACATGGAAATGTTTTTATACACCCAGCGATATTTTTATGCCCCCCCCCCCCCCGCATCGAATGATAGTTTTCCGTACGTGCGTCCGTGGGTACGTGCGTACTTGCGTCCGAATGTACGTCCTTCTGTACGAAAGTGTGTACGTACGTACGTACGTACGTACGTAATCCTGTTAGACTCAGGTAAAGGTTTTTGTACAAGGTAGAACTTTAGCTCATATTTTCCAAACCATACAATAGATTTGGTTTATATTTAGTATGATTATAGATATAGGTCCAAAGTTTTATTCAGCAATGGCCCCACCCATACCCGTGACCTCAAGGTCAAGGTCACAAACTTAGAAATTTCTTACGTTTAAGACCCAGGTTAAGGTATTTGTACCAGGTAGAACTTGAGCTCATATTTTCAAAACCATTCAATGGATTTGGTTTATATTTTGTATGATGATAAATAAAGGTCCAAAGTTTTATTCAGCAATACCCCCATCCATACCTATGACCTCAAGGTCAAGGTCATGGACTTTGAAACTTTTAATGTTTAAGACCCAGGTTAAGGTATTTGTACCAGGTAGAACTTGAGTTCATATTTTGCAAACCGTGCAATGAATTTGGTTCATAACCGGTATGAGGATACATATAGGTCCAAAGGTTTATTCAGCAATACCCCCACAAGGTCAAGGTCACAGACGTAGAAAATTTTTAATGTTTAAGACTCAGGTTAAGGTATTTGTACCACGTTGAACTTGAACTTTTATGATTCATTTGGTTCATATTTGGATTGATGATAGATGCAGGTCCAAAGTTTTATTCAGTGATACCCCCACCCATGTCTATGACTTCAAGGTTAAGGTCGCAGATATAGAAATTTTCAAATTTAAGTATGTTAATAGCTTATATTTTCCAAACTTTATAATGGATTTGCTTCATATTTGGTATGACAATAGTTGCAGGTCCAAAGTTTCATTGAGCCATAACCCCACCCTTACCTCAAGGTCAAGGTCACAGACATAGAAATTTTTTATATTATATTTTTTGAGATTTCATATTTCCTGAACCATGCGATTGATTTGCTGCATATCTGGAATGATGATAGATACAGGTCAAAAGTTTCATTCGGCCATAACCCCACCCTGCCCCATGACCTTAAGGTCAAGGTTGCAGACTTAGAAATGATGAATGTTAACGTTTGTAAGAGCTCATATTTTCCAAACCATCTGATGGATTGAGTTCCTATTTGGTATGTTGATAGTTATTTTTCCAAGGTTTAATCAGCCGTACACCAACCTATGTCAATGACCTAAGGAGGGGGTGGGGAGGGGGTGGGTGAGGAAGGCTCCTGGGCGGGGGCATTTGTGTTGTATTGACACATTTGTAGTTTATTTTTGGTTTTACGATCCTTTCAAGATTATTTCACTCACATCAAGCTTATCGTTAATCAGAGGTGATCGAAAACTGGAGTACCCGATGAAAAATCTCCTGACCTTCTGTTGCAGAACTTCTCATTATGTGACCTGAGCCTTGCTCAAACCTACAGCGTTGAGAGACCTAATGATCAAGAGTCAGCACTCTTATCCACTAGGCCACGGAGGCCCGTTACACCGGGCGATCTTTATAAATGAGGAAAAACAACGTTCTTTGTCTTTCCAACATTTACATATATATACTCACCGGAAATAGAAACTATACACTCAATTTTGAGTTGTCACTGGCGAAACATTTTAATGAACTTTGAATTTCAATTATATAACGTATCATCACTGGCATGTCTGATTTATCGAATAAATTTTTTAATGATAGGTACGATTTTTCGGGTAGAGCCACAGGTACAAAGCAAGGGTCCAAATCTTGCTGTTAAAGTTTCCATTGAGTCAAACATTTTATGTCGTGAATGTGATTCCCATTTTTACCAGTTATTACGCATCATCTAACGTTGGAAATATTGTTAACAAAATGAAAATTTTCACAATGACTGAAATGTTATCGACGTTTAAATATTGGACCAAACCACCGGAAGTGAGCGAAAAGTATGGCATTTCTGAGTGCGGTTTTTGTTTTTATCAATATTTAAGACACAGCTGAAGACGATTCAAGGCACTTTTTGGTCGATTTTCGGCTTGAAACATTACTTTGAAAATTTCGCGGAAAAAAAGCAATTTCTGAGATTTCAATAGAATGTTTGTTTCTCGATAATTTTCAGATGTTATGTTATTTTTTTTTATTTCTTGCTTTTCACTTGTTACCTACACGCAAAAATGTTGAAGTCAAAATTCGATTACAAACAGATTTTGTGGAATGCACTTTTCTACATTTTCCCCCAAAACAGTTATTTTGAACACCAGAGTTCTTTAAATTGTTACAGGATTCATGTCGATAGTTAGTCAAATCCTTAATCAGTAACTTTTAACTGAATTATCCACTTGTTTTGTCAGGCGAGACAATTTAAAAACAATTTAAAAGTGTATAGTTTCTATTTCCGGTCAGTATACATATACGTATCATTAGAGCTATCAGCGCACCGAAAGATGTTCAGAATATATAAATCTGTTCCTATATGTGTGAAGTAAACTTTGCAAGTTTTGTTTATTTGTATTTTAACGGCCCAGTCAACACTGATTTGGGTCATGTTTGGGCCTGTCAGTGTACCTATCCACGCTTTTCCTGAGCAGGCTTATCCGTAAGCGGTTTACCAGATCGGTGCACATTCTGTCGCCAAAAACTGACCCCTGCCCTTCGTGAATCAGCGGTAGGGAGAGAATGACCATAGAAAAGATTTCATGATCAATCTCCACGAAAGAATGTTGCCGACCCCGGTAGGTATCGATCCCGAGTCTTCCTTATCACCAGTCAGACTGCATCCGACTGAGCTACCGCAGCCAGCCACACTTTGTGAGTATAGTAGTAGTTATGTTCTGTTGTTTTTCGTTTCCATGGCCCTATGGACTTACTCCATAATGGCATTACAAGACGTAAACTTTGCGAAAATGACAGCGACTGTTATAAGTTCCCCATAAGGGAAATAGATACGCCTTAAGGGGGTGGGGCTACTCCTGCAAAAGTAGTTTCTGTTTGGATATGTCTAAGGGGTAAACTCTTAAAGAAAAGAATTTGCTCCTGGGGAGCAAATTCTTCCCTTTTGAAGTAGACCCCTTGAGGAGCAAATTGTTCCCCTGTTAAAGGAGACCCCTTTTTCAGTTGAACAGAGCCAACAGAGTAGCAACCATAAGGTCCTTAAAGTTGTATTTCCATCACGAAACCATGCCTATAGAATTGTGATCCCCTTTAATATGTTCTATAAAAGGGTTATCCTTTGGAAGCAAGGAATACACCACAGAACTAAAACATATGGTGTGCACATGTTTTCTTGGCCAGACAAGCTAGTTTCGGCCAATTAGGCCTCATCAGTGACCCTAAGATATTTTCAAAATTCGACAATGGAATCAATGATCCCAAAGGACAAGAAAATATAATCTACCCTATGATGTAGGGCAGGGAGACGTTTTACCGCCGCCACACATTCCCACACACCAGTTGTAGTGAAGTTAAATATGTTCTATAAAAGGGCTATCCTTTGGAAGCAAGGAATACACCACGGAACTGAAAAATATGGAGTGTACATGTTTTCTGGACCAGACTAGCTAGTTTCGGGCAATTAGGCCTCATCAGTGACCCTCAGATATTTTCAAAATTCCACAATGGAATAAATGATCCCAAAGGACAAGAAAATATAATCTACACTTTTATATAGTAAAGTGAGTGAGTGAGTGAGTTTTAGTTTTACGTCCCACCAACAGCGAAGGTCATACGGAGACGGGACCTCTGTTTTAAGACTCATCCGAAAGTCTGGAGAAGCCCGGGATCGATCCTGCGATACCTGGTTTACGAGGCGAGTAGCGTAACCACTGCACCACGGAGGCTTCTTATATAAAGTAAAGCTCGGGTTTGCAGGGGTATACATTAATTTCCGTATTCATGCTCTGAGACACTAGATTGTGGGTACTCGATAGAATCGCCTCGTCGAGGCATTACTGTCGACTCCCCGCAATCTATGTTTTGAGCAAAAAAGGCAAATATTCCAATTTTTCTTTTTAAAATTTCTTTTTCTTTGGCCAAAAATGACAATGTATTTGTATAGGTGTGTTTCGAAATACGGTTAAAAAAGGGTAGACTAACTACCACACCTGCCAGGTGTATCCATTTCCCTTAAGATATTTATTGTTGGAGTTGAAACGCATGCTTTTCGGCCTGTTTCGCTCTTCATACAGGCTGTTTCCTGTAATTGCAGTATAGTATTGCATCATCGTTATTTGTTTGTTTGATTTGATGTTTAATGTTAAAGTTGATTGGTTGATCGTGTCACGTGCCCCACCATTGAACAGTTACAATCTGGTCATTAGACCCGGTTTCTTCTTCTTCTTCTTCCGGTTTCGCCTTAACCCCCGGAGGGGACACAGACGGTGTATTACATACACTCCAGTTTTGCAGGATGAAAGCCTACACAGTAATCATGTAATTACGGTAGGGTTCTTTAACCTGCACAGGGGATGGTTCTCCCTGCACAGGGGGCCTCCAGTTAACGTCCCGATCCGAAGGACGGTGCACTTTATGACATTCATCCCTGCAAATGATGCCAATGGAGCGTGTTCGGACACCGAAATTTTCACACCGCTGCCGGGGATCGAACCCGGGACCTCTAGCATCAGAGGCAAGTGCACTAACCATTGAGCTATCACGCTCCATGGCGACCAAACCATTAAAAGTAGTGTGGAAGTAGTTCCGGCAGTTGAATAGAATTGAAGCGCATTTATGTTAGTTGCCTGCATGGGTCGGAACACCAGGGTCAGAACATAAATTTCTATCTTCTTTGTTTGGTGTGCAAGAAATTATTTTTCTCGGAGAGGGAAAAATGACAAGCGAGACGTGCATCAAGAAGCGGGCCAATGTTTCGTTAACATTACTGACAAATTTCATTAACATTCCTGACCTATTATTTTCGTTGGTGTTGTTTTCTGAAGTCTTCCCAGGAGACGCCCCGCCCAAATAGATGGGCTGCATGATGCTTCCACGCAGAGCTGAATCCGACCCCCACACGAGTACTGGTAAACCGCAGAGAGGATCTAAGCCTGCTCAGGTAAAGCGGTGCGAGTCGGACCGTCCAACCTTATAAACCATATTGGTTTCATGAGCGACAGGGCTTGAGATGTCATTTCATCTCAATGTCGGGTAAAAGGATCACACGATTTGAAGCAAAGTCTCCAAAATGACCTATACAGCATGACGGGGACGTTAAACCTCAAATCAAACAAGCAAACATTTTCCAGGAGGGTATCATTTAGTCCAATCTTCCCCAGATCTCCAAACTGATTTCACAAATTAATATACCCCCTGTACCCTGAAAAGTGGATTGCTCCCCATCTCCTTTAAAAAAGTTTCATTTCTCTCACTCCCACGTGCTTAAAAATAATTACATTTCATCATTAGCTCCTCGAAACCACAGGTGAGGTCATGTTTTTTTCCCCGGCAAGTCTTATACCAGATGTGCAGATCAGAGAAGGGATCAGAGATGGGATCCGATACCTGTTCCCATGAAATAGATGTTCAAAGGGCCTGAACTGAAAAAAGTTATAAAGTCAGAATTATGGTTTAAGTCTTCAGCACATGGTCTCATTACGAAAACACGCCTGTATAATTTTGACCCCCTTGAGCCCCACTTTTATATACATCCGCAACTATTATTGACATTTAGGATTAAGCCTTTTACTGTGCGCTGACCGTCCAGTGTTCTTGTTGGAAATAGCCAACCTTATTTTTCTTATTTCTGCTCAAAATATAGATTGTGGGTACTCGTTTGGACCGCCTCATCGAGACGGTTCTAACGAGTACCCACAATCTATATTTTGAGCAGAAATATGAAAAATATCACATCAGAGATTTGTCGATTTTGCATGTTTTTTGGCGGTAAAATTTACATTGTATTTGTATAGGCGTGTTAACGTAATGTAATAGTGTTCTACATTTCTGTAATGTTTCGTGAAAACCTCTCAAACAGAGCGGGTACGGGTAAATAACTATTTTCAATATTTAAGGGGAATGGGAACACCCGGCAGATTTTTCCACCATTTTTCAAAGGGAGACAACTTTCGGAACGTCCTGTTCGCTTTTCTATATGCCCTGTCCCACTGAAAAAAGGGGTCTACTCTTAAAGGAAAGAATTTTCTCCTGAGGAACAAATTCTTTCCTTTAAGAGTTGACCCATATTGACACGGGAGACAAAATACTTTTGCAGGAGTTGCCTCCCTTAAAGGTGTTCCCATTCCCCTTAAAGGACTATAACTCAATAAAGTAGCGTACCAAGCGTTATGGGTATTATGTCCCGCACGTCCACTTATTGTATCTTATATTTCTGCAAAGTTAGGTGAAAAATCTCAACCGTTTTCAAATTACACGGCTGACACGAGTAAATAATCTAAATTTATATTTTCGATGTTCGAAGTAAGAACTGCAAAATTAAGATAGCAAGAGTTATGGTACTTGTTTTCTGCACATTGCTTTGTTTGTTTATTTGATTTGAGGTTTAACGTCCCCGTCAACACTGTATATGTCATTTTGGAGACGTTCCTTCCATTTTTTTGGGACTTTTGCCCGACATTGAGATGAAATGACATCTCAAGCCCTGTCTCCCAATGAAACCAATAAGGTTTATATGCATGGACGGTCCGACTCGCACCGCTTTGCCTGGGCAGGCTTCGATTCTCTTTGCGGTTTACCAGTACTCATGTGCGTTCGGTTTCAGCTCTGCGTGAAAGCATCTTGCAACCCGCCTATTTCTTCAAGCCCCGATGGGCGGGGGCGCTTCTGCACATTGTCTAGTTACTCTTTACATTTCTGTAAAGTTGCATAAAAATACCTTAGCAGAGCGAACATAAGTGAATGACAAAGTCACTACTTTCAATGTCCAAACAGTACCACTCCAAAAATTTAAATAGCCAGAGTTCTGCAGCATTACGTTTCTGGATATCTTAAGGGGAATGGAAACACCTGGCAAATTTGTCCGCCATTTTTCAAAGGGAGACAACTTTCAGGACTTCCTGTTAGCTTTTCTATAAGCCCTGCCCACCCGAAAAAGGGGTCTACTCTTAAAGGAAAGAATTTGCTCCACAGGAGCAAATTCTTTCCTTTTAGAGTTGACCCCTATTGACATGGGAGACAAGAATACTTTTGCAAGAGTTGCCTCACCTGAAGGTGTATGCATTCCCCTTAAATGGTTTCCAAGTTATGGAGCGGTCACAAACACGTGAAGCACAGACCGACAAACAGGCGGAGCGACAGAACTGGGAACAGCAATGTCTCCCGACTCTAGGGGGAGGGGAGGGGGATTGGGGAAGGATGGGGTGGGTGGGGGAGGAGAGTGAGTGAGTGTTTGAGTTTTAAGTCTTACCAACAGCTAAGGTCATGCGGAGACGGGACCTCAATTTAAAGACTCGTACGAAAGTCTGGAGAAGCCCGAGATCAATCCTACGACCCCTGGTGTACAAGGCGAGTAGCATAACCACTACACCACGGAGTCTTCTGGGGGAGGAGAGAGAATCACAAGTTGACATTTAGTATTCATTCAATGCCACTGAAAAGAAACGTGACATTTTTTCTATCATTTCCAAAATTCCAAATAGTCTAATACTTCGATATCGCGTTATCCGGTACAGGGAACCGTGATCCGACACTGGGGTCTGACTGTAGTCTGACTGTAGTTTCATATTGGGAAAAACTTGGAGACAACCTTTGACGATTTGGAAAAATAATAATGTGCATTATGTAGAGGGGTAATTTGTTTATAAAACGGTACCACTGTTCAGCGGCCCCGCCCATTGAGGCTAGATGAAATAAATGGGCTGCATGAAGCTTCCACGCCGAGCTGAAATCGAGTGCACACGAGTACTGTTAAACCGCTTGGAGGATTTGCGGTGCGAGTCAGACCGCCCAGGCTTATAAACCCTATTGTTTCATTGGGCGACAGGGGCTGAGATGTCATTTCATCTAAATTATTTATGGATATCCAAAATTCGAAGTATGGATATCAATTATTAAATTCGATCTGAAATATGGATATCCATTATTCCAATTATGGATATCATTAACTCGAATTATGGATATCCATAATTCGGTGACTGAAAGAAACCAGAGGCTTTTGCGGTGAATTATGGATATCCATACTTCGAAATATGGATATCATTAATTCAGTCCGATTTATAGATGTCCATAATTCTATTTATGGGTTTCCATAATTCGAATTATGGATATCCATAAATCAGAAGAATAATGGATATCCATTTATTGATTTATTGATATCCATAATTCGAATTAGTGATATCCATAATTAGAATTATGAATATCCATAAATCGATCTTAATTAATGATATCCATAAATCGAGTTATGGATATCCATAATTCGATTTATGGATATCTATCATTCGAATTATAGATATCCATTATTCGGCTGATTTATGGATATCCATAATTCGAATTATAGATATCCATGAATCGAGTTATGGATATCTATAAATATGGATTAAATAGTAAAACGGCACCCCATACAAAATGACTATAAAGTGTTGACGGGAACGTAAAATCAAACAAACCAAAAGTTCAGGGCAGCAGGCTAAAAAGCTCAATGACGTGTAACTGATCCCTTACTGGGTACTACTTGACTGTATGGCTCATGCATTGACATGATTTGGTAAAAATGTGTGTTTGCTTCAGAATCGATGCTTGTTAGCACCGCCTCAGTGGGAGGGTTCGATCTATGGTTTAGCAAAAAAAAAAATTGCACGCCGTTGTAACCCACTTTTCTACATACAGTGACCTTTCAAGGGCATTCATTACATGGACTTTTGTTGTTTTACTCCCCTTTCAATATTATTTTATCCGATCATTTATCAGAGTTGGGAGAAAATCCATATCTTGCGTTGTAGCCTCTCAAACCATTGCAAAAACACGCCAACGGCCCCCGCCCATCGGGGCTTGAAGAAATATATGGGCTGCATGATGCTTCCACGCAGAGCTGAAACCGACCCGCACACGAGCACTGGTAAACCGCTTAGAGGATCTAAGCTTGCCCAGGCAAAGCGGTGCGAGTCGGCCCGTCCATATTTATAAACCCTATTGGTTTCATTGGGCGCGGCTGGGCTTGAGATGTCATTTCATCTCAATGTCGGGCAAACGTCCCACAAAATTAGAAGCAACGTCTCCAAAATGACATTGACCGTGTTGACGGGGACATTAAACCTCAAATCAAACAAACAAAAACGAAAACACGCCTATACAGATACATTGTAAACTTGACCGCCGAAAAACAAAAACGAAAATTTTATTATGAGAAAATTGTGATATGTTTTATATTTTTCTTATTTCTGCTCAAAATAAAGATTATGTGTTTCATTAGAACACAATCTGTATTTTAGAACAGAAATTAGAAAAATAAGGTTAACCCCTGTTAACCCCAGTTTTACAAGATAAAAGTGGGGTTCAAGGGGGTCCAAATTATGTAGGCGTGTTTTTGTGATAACACCAACGAGTGACCTTAAGATTGATCAAAGCACTGATGGCACTGAGTGTAGGCTGAAGAAAAAGATCCAGTGCGGGTTTGTTTAACCCTTAAATTCCAGTACCTGTATGCAAACAGTGTAGACCCTGATCAGACGCCGCAGAACGCGGCGTCTGATCTGGGTCTTCACTGTTTGCCAATGTCCCAGCACTTTCCTCGAGTCGAGTTAATGTTTTACAATAAGCTTTCTTTTACACAGCAATGACGTTATAATGAAAAGAAAAGCACGGCTATTTTCTATAAATAACCGTTACCTAGGTTTCCTACAAATCTGTGACAGTTACGTGGACATTAGCAAAATCAACACTATATCATTGTAAGGGAAGTAACAGCCATTGAAAAACAAAAATACAGTAGTAATGTTTATTCTTCTTTCCAGGACGGTGGGCCACCGGAATTCTTCGAACTCGAATCCTTCTGACCATTGTTTGCGTCCGGATTCGAACTCGTCAGGGAATATGTCAGTGAGAAACGGTTAGGTCCCGCTTACGGAAGGCCAAGACTTTTTTTCTCCCGGTACTCCGAAATTGCCACCTGGTATCGTGGAAGATCTGCGCATACTTCGATATACATCGGGTGGGGTGGGGGTCGGTTTCACGACTCTTCAAGTTTAATTCACTTATTTCGATCCTTTCGTTAATCAGAGATGGGCAAAAACTAAGTACCCGGAGAAAAACCACCTGGCCATCCGCTGCAGAACTTGGTGTCTCACATGTGGCATGGGCGAGGTTCTTAACCATTAGGCCACGGAAGCCCGATAAAAAGATTCCCTTTTTGATTATGTACCCGTGTAAAATATTGAAATAGCAGTATTCAGCCAATCATAGATTGTTGGTACTCATTAGAACCGCCCAATTGGTTCTGACGAGTGCCCAAAGCCTATGTTTTAAGCATAAATACAGCAAGTAATATATACCCATGTAAACCCCATTTTCTCTACACAAAGTAAGATCAGGCGTAAAAAAATAGCTGTGTTTCATCTAACATGCTGAAAAAAAATTGGTCGGTAGGTAGGAGAAACTTTTTTTATTATTATTTTATTTTTCTCATGTTTTTTTTTTTTTTTTTTTTTTGGTTGTTGTTGTTTTGTTAATAAAATTGTCATGTTGAGACTTGCACTGTATATCATACTTCATTTTAGATGCTAAAAATGTCAGCTCTATATTCTGAAAGGTACTAAATGCCATAAACTACAAAAATGTACTTAAAACGCGAAATTACTGTGAAAAAATGCAAAGACGACACTTGGTAGGGTCGGTAATTGAAACTGGTAGGGTCGGTGATTTAATTTTATTTTGTTCTTTTATTGATAAAAATAGTAGAGTCGATGGGGTTGGGGGAAGGATTCTGAAGCATGGTCGGTCGGGTTAGCGGAAACACGGCTATTTTTAGGCCTTACACGGATGTCCATAACGAGGCTAACCTGATGCTTAACCCTTAAAGGCATTTATTCTTAGACAGAAGGACACACCGTGTGTTCATAATTGTTTTAGTGCCTCCCCCCCCCCCCCCCCCCCCCCCCCCCCGTGATTTACTGTATATAGCAGATCAAAGGCGGCCTTAAATAGGGTGATTAGTAGCTCCTATTGAATCCCCTGACTGAGACACTAAAGGGGAAAATCAATAATGTACACCAGTCAACAGTAAGTAATTTATTGTTTTTCCCCAAGGAGGCCCCTTACCTGTTGAAGACAGAGGACTTCTCTCCAGGGAGCACTGAGGGCTTCATAATATTATGTAATGAAATGATAGTCCTCAATAATCAAGAATAAATGCTTTAAAGGCATTTATTCTTGATTATTGAGGACTATCATTTAATCAAGAATAAATGCTTTAAAGGCATTTATTCTTGATTATTGAGGACTATCATTTCATTACATAATATTATGTAGCCCCCAGAGCTGACTGAAGAGCAATCCTGTCTTCAACAGGTAAGGGACCTCCTTGGGGGAAATCAATAATTTACTAACTGTTGACTGGTGTACATTATTGATTTTTCCCATAAGTGCCTCAGCCAGGGAATACGGCAACAGCTACTAATCACTCTATTAAGGGCCGCCTTTGATCTGCTATAGTCAGTATACCACAGGGGCAATAAAACAATAAACGCCAAGAAAAACTACATCAGAAAATGTCGTCTTCTTAATATGTCGTCTGGTGTTTTGTTTTGCAAACTTTTTAAAAATATTTTTGCATACAGGCAGACAGTGTGGGTCCAGATCAGACTGCAGGAGCAGTCTAATCTGGACTGCAGGAGCAGTCTGATCTGGGTCAAACAGTGTGGGCCCAGATCAGACTGCTCCTACAGGAGCAGATTAGACTACAGGAGCAAGCAGATCAGGAGCAGTCTGATCTGGGTCCACACTGTTTGCAAAAATACTTTTAAGGTAACCGGCAGATATAATTTGGAGACTGGGGGTTAGGGAAGAACTGGGCCGGCCCAGTTCTTCCCCACCCCAGATGTTTCTGTCTACTAACAATTCTTGTGATAAATTTCCTTTGCTTTTTAAGACAAAAATGGTATAAAGTAAAAAGATATAAAAAGCAACAAATGTTTGGAGCTTAAATCTAAATAGAATTTGGAGACTGGGGGTGGGGAAGAACTGGGCCGGCCCGTTTCTTCCCCGCCCCAGAATTTTCTGTTTACAAAAAAAATCTTGTGATAAATTTTCTTTGCTTTTTAAGACATAAATTGGTATAAACTAAAAGATATAATAAGCAAAAAAATGTTTGGAGCTCAAATCTAATAGAATTTGGAGACTGGGGGTGGGGAAGAACTGGGCTGGCCCGTTTCTTCCCCACCCCAGATTTTTCTGTTTGCAAAAAAATCTTGTGATCAATTTTCTTCGCTTTGCGGGTGGGGAAGAACTGGGGCGGTTCTTCCCCACCCCACTGTCTCCGAATTCTTTTGAAATTTAAGGGCCAAACATTTGTTGCTTATTATATCTCTGTAGTTAATACCAATTTATGTCTTTAAAAGTGAAGAATATTTATCACAAGAGTTTTTAGTAAACAGAAAAATCGGGTGGGGAAGAAATGGGCCAGCCCAGTTCTTCCCCATCCCCACTTTCCAAATTATATTGAGATTGGAGCACTAAAGAGTTGTAGCTTATTATATCTGTTTAGTTAATACCAATTAATGTCATAAAAAGCTAAGAAAATTAATCATAGATATTGAAATTGGGATGAAAATTTCCTTGGATCTCCATATATTGTATGGCATGGAGAAAATTTTGCGATTCAAGCTGTAAAGACTCAAAACTAATTCAGAATGGTTTCTTTTCGAATTTTAAACAATTTGTGAGGCATAAATAACTCGTTCTCTATGGGTTTTAAAAAAAAATTCAGGTGGGGAAGAAACTGACTGGGTGGGGAAGAACCGGACCGGCCCAGTTCTAACTGACTGGGGAAGAACCGGCCTGTTACAGCGGGTTCGATACCTGCCGAGGTCGGCAACATTCTTTCGTGGAGATTGATCATGAAATCTATTCTACGGTCATTTTCTCCCTTCCGCTGATTCAAGAAGGGCAGTTGTCAGTTTCTGGCGAAAGAATGTGCACTGTACTGGTAAACCGCTTACGTATAAGCTTGCCCAGGAAAAGTGTGGATAGGTAAACTGACCGGCTCAAAAATGACCTAAAATAGTGTTGACTGGGCCGTTAAACTCCAATACAAACAAACGTAAGCGTTTAATCAGTACAGTGCCTATTCCTTCGCTAACAACTGACAACTGGCCTTCTTGAATCAGCGGAAGGGAGAGAATGACCGTAGAAGAGATTTCATAATCAATCTCCACGAATATGGGGTGCCGTTTTACTATTTAATCCGTATTTATAGATATCCATAAATCGAATTATGGATATCCATAAATCGAATTATGGATATCCATAAATCGAATTATGGATATCCATAATTCGATTAATGGATATCATTAATTCAGATCGATTTATGGATATCCAAAATTCGATTTATGGATATCCATAATTCGAATTATGGATATTCTTAATTCGATTTATGGACATCCATTATTCCTCTGATTTATGGATATCCATAATTCGAATTATGGATATCCATAATTCGATTTATTGATATCCATATTTCAGATCGATTTATGGATAGCCATAATTCGAATAATGGATATCCATAAATCACCGCCAAAGCTTTTGGTTTAATGATTTCTCCCAAAAACACGTGATTGTTTATTGTAAAAATCTTCAAAATCTTCAAGGTCTTCATCATCGCTGGAAGATGATGGCGGGTCAAAGGGACCTATCTGCCGTGCAGTCTTTTCAGCCCGTAAGACTTCCAAAGCAACGGAAGGCATACGCTGAACGCCCGCCATGTGTGCAGTTAGATATCGGAACCAGCCGTAAGATATGGAAATTCCGGCCAACGCATCCGGTACCTCTGGAATCACCTTTATGAGGACTGCGCACCTCTAATCGGACGTAAGATTATAATGATCCAAACAGGCAATCCGTGCATGCTTTCTGGAGAAAAATGTACATGGTCGTTATATATAGTATTAACATATATCCATATAATACTCTACTTGACGGCCCCCGCCCATCGGAGCTTGAAGAAATAGATGGGCTGCACGATGCTTCCACGCAGAGCTGAAGCCGACCCGCACACGAGTACTGGTAAACCGCTTAGAGGATCTAAGCCTGCCCAGGCAAAGCGGTACGAGTCGGCCCGTCCATGTTAATAAACCCTGTTGGTTCATTGGGCAGCAGGGCTTGAGATGTCATTTCATCTCAAGGTCGGGTAAAAGTCCCACAAAATTGGAAGCAACATCTCCAAAATGACCTTTACAGTGTTGACGGGGACGTTAAACCTCAAATCAAACAAAGAAATACTCTACTTGAGATGTATGGAGTACCAGGCAGACTCAGATATATATCTCCTGGTCCCCGCCCATTGGGGCTTGGAGAAATAGGTTTGGCTGCATGAGCTGAGAGTACTGGTAAACCGTTTAGAAGGTCTAAGTCTGTTCAAACAAAGTAGAAGTAAAACAAAGATCAGGAATTGATACAATTTACGTACTCCATCCATAAAAGACACCAAAGGGAAAGAAATGCAAACATTAAGCGACCAGACCATAATGGAAACCTAAACAAAGGAAGGCCATATGGACAGTTACTTTCCCACAAAATGGCCATATGGCCATCCAAAATTAAAAGACACAAGTGATACATACAGTAAGTAACAAACAACAACATAAATAAATCGCCACAGAAGAGCCGCCTTGGAACGATCAGTGGAAGATTTCCACTGTGGGGCTTTAAATCGATTTTACGTGGCCACAATTCTCGCCCTTACTTCCGTCGCGATTTAGACAAATAATTTGTTCAGTCCGCATGAAGGCCTCCTAACTCATCAGTGCAACATCTCCGTGAACACAGAAATCAAAGAACCACAGAGGTGAGACAACGGTGAGGACTCGACAGCAAGAAACCACTGAAATGCTGGAGCAAAAGAAAACCAACAGTTAGACTCCGATGAGCCCGACCAGAGACAGAGCATCAGGCACCAACCAACATTATCTCTTTAATTTTCAATAAGCCTTTACGTTGGAGCCGTCATAGAATCTGAGGCCTGACCCACCGGCGTGCAATTAAAGAGGGAAGCAAAGTTGCCAACCGTGATTGGGTTAACTACCATGCATGCAGTCTGTCGTATAATATCCATGTTGTACCCAATCTTTTTATATCGAAGAATGATTTTACGAAATTGGGTGCTGAAGTCATTGCGGTTATATATTTTTCTGAATTTATATACTAAGTCACCATAAAATTCGGGTTCCGATAGACCTTGTTGCAGAAGAGATTTAAGTCCAATATTGAATTTTGAAATTAAATCAGAATGGCGTCTATAAAATTTTGAAAAGGCTTTGCGTAGTTTATGGTACCGATAACCCTGATTAAGGAGTTTAGCCGTTAATAATTTATTACGAGTGTTGAAGTCAGTTACATGACTACACACTCTAGCAAATCGAATTAATTGCGAAATATAAACGCCATAGGATGGCGCACGAGGAACATCACCATCCAAAAAAGGAAAATTTACAATCTCAAAATCAAAGTCATCGCGTTTATCATAAATTTTGCACGAAACAAATCCATCTACAATAGATAGATGTAAATCCAAAAACGGGGCCTCGGTATCAGAAGAATTTGCTTTATTTAACTGAAGTTCTAGGGGGTAAATCTGACTGATCAAACCATCAAAATAGGTATTATCAATATTTAATAAATCATCTAAATATCTAGAAGAAGAGCTAAAAGCTTCAATAATTTCAGATTGGTTATCAATGGAAAGCGACAAAATGAAGTCTCTTTCATAACAATACAAGAACAGATCAGCCACAAGAGGTGCGCAATTAGTACCCAAAGTCGTGCGAGTCAATGGGCGACAGGGATTGAGATGTTTGTTTGTATTTGAGTTTAACGGCACAGACAACACTAATTTAGGTCATTTTTGAGCCGGTCAGTTTACCTATCCACACTTTTCCTGGGCAGGCTTATACGTAAGCAGTTAACCAGTTCAGTGCACATTCTTTCGCCAGAAACTGACAACTGCCCTTTTTGAATCAGCGGAAGGGAGAGAATGACTGTAGAAAAGATTTCATGATCAATCTCCAGGAAAGAATGTTGCCGACCCCGGCAGGTATCGAACCCGCTTCCTCCTGATCACCTGTCAGACGCGCATCCGACTGAGCTACCGAAACCGGCGGGATTGAGATGTCATTTAATCTCAATGAAGGCTTAATGACCAACATAATTGGAAGCAACGTCTCCAAAATGACCTAAATAATATTGAAGGGGGCGTAAACCCCAAATCAAACAAAACATATCTCTTCCACACCATAGGCCACCACTAAGCCTACTCGACATTACCTCCACCTCCATCCCGGTTTTTATTACGCACCTAAATCGGAAATCTGACGCGAATAGTCGAGTTTTTTTTTTTGGTAAAGGGAGCAGTCGTTATTCATTAGGTTTATTTGCTGAGGAGAACTATGGATATCCATAATTCGATTTATGGATATCCATAAATCAGCCGAAAAATGGATATCGATAATTAGAATTAAGGATATCCATAATTCGATTTATGGATATCCATATTTCGATCTTAATTAATGATATCCATAAATCGATTTATGGATATCCATAATTCGATTTATGGATATCCATAATTTGATTTATGGATATCCATAAATCAGCCGAATAATGGATATCCATATTTCGATTTATGGATATCAATAAATCGAATAAGGGATATCCATTATTCGATTTATGGATATCATTCACTTCGATTTATGGATATCCATCAATAATTATTGATATCCATAAATAATAATGGATATCCATAATTCGAATTATGGATATCCATAATTCGAATTATGGATATCCGTAAATAATTATGGATATCCATAAATACGGATTAAATAGTAAAACGGCGCCCCATACACGAGCGCCCCCACCCACCGTGGCTTGGAGAAATAGATTGGGTTGCATGATGCTTCCAGGCAGAGCTGAAACCAACCGCACATGAGTACTGGTAAACCACTTAGATGAGCTAAATCTGCCCAGGCAGAGTGGTGCTAGTTGGTCGGTCCATGCATATAAATCTATTGGGTTTCATTGGGCGGCAGGGTTTGAGATGTCATTTCATCTCAGTGTCGGATAAAAGTCCCACACAATTGGAAGCAACGTCCTCAAAATAACCTATATAGTGTTGACGGGGACGTTAAACCTAAAACAAACAAAGAAATCTCCACGAAAAAATGTTGCTGACCCCGGCAGGTATCGAACCAGCGTCCTCCTGATAACCAGTCAGACGCGCATCCGACTGAGCTACCGAGGCCGGCTAAAATCTAATCTATGCCTTTTGTTACCTATGCGAGGATTTCGACATTCGCTTCTCGCCGTCTTTGTTGGTGATACATGTCGATTCTTTTAAAAGAAGCTATTGACGCTAAACGGCGACTGGTCCTCCTTAGAGCGCGCCGGAAGCGCGGATCCAGTAATCCATAGATAACAACGTTGACAAGGCTATTAAAGTAGTACAGCCTCATGAAAAACATAACCAGTACTCCCTGCCAGAGTGTCAGTTTGTTGAAGAACCTCTCCGTGTAGGCCATGTGGATGGCTAGAATGAAGTAGATCAGTATTGAAACTACGAAACACAAAGTTACGGTGAACATGATAAGAGTGTTTCTACGCATCCTGGCTCGATGGCGCCGCCTTGAGGCTCTCGAATATAGGTTATTGCATGGTCGATGGAACGTGCTCGGTCTTGACTCCGGGCTCCTCTCCTGTGCAGTCGTAATGTCTATCATTGGAACATCAAACAGAAACGAAGAAGAATCTGAACCAGTCTTAATACAAAACACGCCAGTAGTCGTTGTTTCCCGAGTCTCTTCAGTGTTAACTTTATCGGTCCGAACGTTATGCACGGTTGAATAAGTGTCGGAGTCCATTATGCTAGGCTCGTTAACGGTGTCTGAGGTTTCCTCTGTGTTTAGGTCCATGTTGCCTTCGTTTTCAGTTTGCGGTGCGGCTGAAACTGGTTTAGTACCAGGCTTTCTTTTGGTTCTTTTGAAAATTGCTCTAGCGATAAGAACATACAAAATAAGTGTTGTTGTCATGATTATCACAGTAGGCCCCGCGTAGACAGCTTTAAGTAGTAAAAATGGCCAGATAGTATCATTGTATGCGTTATCTTTCAAACAAATGGTAACATTAACATTCGTCCCAGCATATGTCATCACAAATGTTTGGGGTCCGCAGAAAATCAAGGTCGGTGTCGACCATACAACAGACACAATGACTAAGGCTACACTTAGCTTTAAAGCAATAACGGGCTGGATTTGCCAGGCATAAGGTCGGCATGCCTTTCTATAGCGGTCCACTGCAATGAGGAAGAGGATTAGAGTAGAGCAGGTAATCGACATGGCGTTGAAGAAATGCTTTGCCTTGCATATTGCAGCCAGTGGCCCTATGAACCACGTGTGTTGCATATAAATCTCTGCCGGGATAGTCATGAAGCAGCGTACCAGATCTGTAATTCCAAGTATCATCACAAAATATCTGAAATTGCATGTAGGGTACTTAGTGAAATATACATACAAAATGAAAATGTTAGCAAACGTCCCGATAGCACATAAAATCCCGAAAGAAACGGATATCGGCACAGCCGTGCGCACAAAATCTCTGTTAATATCTGAAGCGTCTAAAGCAGGTGGGATGGTTGGGTTGGTTTCTGTCATTTTTAAAAATGCTTGTCTTCTTAACCGTTTTCACAGCAACATTAGAAAAAGGTCGATCCAACAATAGTTTGAACTGCGATTCAAAGCATTGACGCTTAATCCTGTTTTCGCGTTGTCACCTGGCAGACGGACAACATCCAAAATCTACACTGTAAAAATAGTGTTTACAGATTAAACACTTTCTGAGACGCATTTCTTGTCCCATTTTTTTTATGCGTTTAACGCTTTGATATGTCTCGTTTCTAAACACGTCTAGGAAGGTGTTAAGATATTAAACATGTATAGGACAGTGACATGTTTAATACCTGCACATGTTTAGCTCAGAAACATGTTGAAAATCTAAATATGCCAAGAGGTAAAATCATCATTATTCATGTTGTGTTTTTCTATTACGTTTTGTTTCATTGATCCTGGAATAGTAGAAGATATGGTACGTCCTTCAAACATATTTTTCTTTCAAGGATGAGTGGAATATTGGTGTTTAGTTCTTAATGTAATTAGTTTTCACGACTCATATTTTCTTTCTAGATCCAAGTTGTGTTCAGTAGACTTACTAATGCCATTTGATAGAAGATTGTGATTGGTAAATGAAACCTGCATATATTCTTCCTTGAATATATTTATATAAAATGCCTAAAACTGCAAAAAAAGGTGAGGAATTGTTGGGGAAAATGCCACAACATGGTCTAAACACGTTTAGCGCAAACATGTTCAAAACCTAAACATGTAAAATTTATTTATGCTTTTAAGTGTAGTGTTCTTCTTTTCTTGCAAAGACATCTTATCCTCCAACATGAACTCACAGATAGTGCACTCTGTTTGATTGTACTCTAGTTTCGCATAATGAAGGGGAGCCTCTGCGAAACTAGAGTACTATCATACAGTAGGCAATATTTGTTAGTTGATGTTGGAGGTTAAGATGTCTTTGGTAGAAAAGAAGAACACTACACCTTAAAGCATAATTAAATTTTACATGCTTAGGTTTTAAACATGTTTACGCTAAACGTGTTTAGACCATGTTGTGGCATTTTCCCCAACAATTCCTAACCTTTTTTGCAGTTTTAGGCAGTTTATATAAATATATTCAAGAAAGAATATATGCAGGTTTCATTTACCAAACCCAATCTTCTTTCAAATGGCATTAGTAAGTCTGCTGAATACACATCTTGGATCTAGAAAGAAAATATGAGTCGCGAAAACTAATTACATTAAGAACTAAACACCAATATTCCACTCATCCTTGAAAGAAAAATATGTTTGAAGGACGTACCATATCTTCTACTATTCCAGGATCAAAGAAACAAAACCTAATAGACAAATACAACATGAATAATTATGATTTTACCTCTATTTTATGTCTATGCAGCCCTGCAACTTTCAGCGTCCGTTCAGCGTTCGTCTACGCGGGAAACAGATCGTATCGATTTCAGCCGAGACGTGTTTAGACTTTTGACATGTTTATACTCACAAATACGGCAAAACGAATTACATGTTTAGAAACAACACACTTTTCTAATCATGTTTAGATCTAAACATGTATAAAACACGTTTAATTTCTATACGCTATTTTTACAGTGTATCAGCGCCAGATCATATGGGCCCCGTCAAGCGATTTTGGTACTTATCGCCTATGCGAGCAGCGAAGGTTCAGGCGAGCCTGCGCATCCGCGCAGTCTCGCCAGAACCTTCGCTGCTCGCTCATACAAGCAGTGAATCAAGCGGAACCTTCAGACAGAAAGCCATATCCCTGGCCCCTCTGAATGGCTGGGCATGCGCAGTTAAAATTTGTCATGACGGAATGCTCGAAGACACAAATTCGCTTGGCGGGGCTCATATTATTCGAGTCCTGGGTCCAGTTATTCAAAGGTCCGCTAGCTTAAAGAACTCGTTAGTGTTCAAAACTTTACCTATTTTAGCAAGTACAATGCATCCCAGCAGGCACATGACGTATTTGTGACGTCACATCAAGACGGTACAACGTCATGACATTTATGCAACGTCATATCTACGTCGGTGCAACGTCATGACGTTGCACCGACGTTGATTTGACGTTGCCCTAACGACGTGTGCCTGCTGGGATGTATTTGACTCAGATATTTGATGAAAAACTGTGAGTAGCTTTGCACTTATAAAAGCTACGCGCATTTTTTCATCAAAAATATTAGAACATTTGGCATATCAATTGACCAAAGTTTTAGCGACTAACGACATCGTTATTTTTGAACAACTGGACACTGGAAAACCAAAACGTGTCTTCGAGAGTGTTAGCTTAGCAATGACTCAGATCAGCCTGCACATCCGCATAGTTTGATAACTATCTTCACTCTGCGGTATAATATGAACACGCAGTGACTCAAGTTTCCTTCACGCAGGTCGGAGGGCTTGCATTCTGATCGAGATAACACAGCCATGCGACATTGTGCATTCTTTCAGATCGGCAAAACGGTTAATTTTCTGATAAAAAAAATGTGATATATTTTCTTAATTCTACTCAAAACATAGGCTGTGGGTGCTCGTTAGAACCGCCTCATTGAGGCGGTTCTAACGAGTACCCACAAACTACGTCCAGGAGCAGAAAATATATCCCTGTAAACCCCTGTTTTCTCAATTTAAAGGAGGTTTTACGGGGGTGTTCATTAAAGGGGTTTGTTAACGTAATAAGCAGGCTGATCTGAGTCTTCCCCGAGCGCACAGATATCTTTTCGTTTGTCCCGTCACATTTTGAAATTTAACACATTTAGAATGGAGCTCTGGCTCGAGTTCCTGGAAAGCCGAATTGCCTATTGCCGAATTGCCTATTTCCATAGCTGCCTCATTTCCAGTGGAAGCTTAAATACTCAAAAGATTTTCCAGTGAATTTGACTTCTGACTTAATTCCAGAACTAAACTTATATATGGTTAAACCTCTGTGATCGTGCTTTAAAATCATGTGTTCTCTCTGTTATATTTTCCTTAATAGATACGTCACATATAGAATCTTCCATCTAATGCATTCCCGATTTAATGGGTGTCATGTTTGTTTCTTTTGTTGTAAGTTTTGTAAAAGTTTCCATATTGTTGGGAAACAGAGTAGACCCAGATCAGACACCGCGGTCTGTGGCGTCTGATCTGGGTCTACACTGTTTACTTATAACCTAGTTTTGAGACACCGGGATGCACTAGTACGGATTAATTTTTGTTCCTCATTAACAATTGTTAGTTATCAACTGCATGAGGTCAAAACGAAGAGCATGCCATGTCTTTTATAACAGGCAAATAAAATACAAACAATAGAGCAACACTTATAAGTTATACAAGTGCCGCCAAACTTAAGGAGACTGAATAAATCTGACACATTCTTTATTTTTTTTTTTCAAATGAGACAGTTGCGAACAAGATATTATCTTGTGCGCACAAGATAATATGTTGTCCGCACAAGATAGATTATGTTGTCCGCACAAGATGATATCTTGTGCGCACAACATATTATCATGTGCCCACAAGATAATATCTTGTTCGCACAACTTAATATCTTCTTCGCAAAACTTGATATCTTATTCGCACAACATATTAAAAAAAAATATGTCCCTTCGCAGTGGTGCCTAGAGTTATCTTTCTTGCTTGAGACACTGATTAACTACATAATTTTAATGAACTTTCTGCATAATAAATTTTCTTACCTATTGGAAAATTATGATTAAACCTTGATTATTCTGTTCCTATGGCCCTTAACCCATTTAGTACCAGAAACCCCAAAATGGGTACCCTGGAAAACAGTGAATGCCCAGATCAGACAACGCAGAACGCGGCGTCTGATCAGGGCCTCCACTGTTTGCTAAAAGATCAGTCATTTTGAGAATAAATTTTGATGAAAACACAACCTGACACCCCTAAAGTTTGAAATGGACTCCTGCTATATATAAGGAGGAAGATTCCATTTACTACGGTACAAAAAGGGTTACGGCCTCCGTCCATCGGGGCTTGAAGAAATATATGGGCTGCTTGATGCTTCCACGCAGAGCTGAAACCGACCCGCACACGAGTACTGGTAAACCGCTTAGAGGATCTAAGCCTGCCCAGGCAAAGCGGTACGAGTCGGCCCGTCCATGCTTATAAACCCTATTGGTTTCATTGGGCGACAGGGCTTGAGATGTCATTTCATCTCAATGTCGGGTAAGTCCCACAAAATTGGAAGCAACGTCTCCAAATGACCTTTACAGTGTTGACAGGGACGTTAAACCTCAAATCAAACAAACAAACCAATAAACAAAAAGGGTTAAGGATGATCGCAGGCGCATTTCGTCAAGTGTTTTTACCACTGAGGGATAAATTTTACAAGAATGATTAAAACCTGCCCAGAGCGGGCATAGGTGGCCTAGTGGATAAGAGCGCTGATTTTTAATCATTAGATCTCTCACCGCTGTGGGTTCGAAACTGGCACGGGTCACATGTGCCGCCAAGTTCTGCAACGGAAGGTCAGATGGTTTTTCTCCGGGTACTCCGGTTTCCACCCACCTCTGATTAACGTTCGGCTCGATGTGAGTGAAGTATTTTGAAAGGGCCATGCAACCAATTCTAACACAGCGCGCCTATATAGGCAAGTTTTATTCTGCAACAAATCACAGCTCGAAAGAGCGTGACGAGTGACGTCATTAAAAAACTGCAAATTTATGACGTCACTAGTCGATTTCCTTGACGTTAGACGGTGTAACGTCATTTTCTCGCACCGAAAACGTAAGAAATGGATATAACTGCATGTGTTTCAGTCCATAATTTTAGCGGGATTTCTTCTAACAATGGCGAAAAGTTGTGAGATTTTGAAGGAAACAACAACATTATTGCCGATTTTCAGCGTGTAAGAATCGAAATAGATCAGCTCTACACTGTAAAAATAGTGTTTACAGATTAAACACTTTCTGAGACGCATTTCTTGTCCCATTTTTTTTATGCGTTTAACGCTTTGAATGTCTCGTTTCTAAACACGTCTAGGAATGTGTTTAGATATTAAACATGTATAGGGCAGTGACATGTTTAATACCTGCACATGTTTAGCTCAGAAACATGTTGAAAATCTAAACATGTCTAGAGGTAAAATCATCATTATTCATGTTGTATTTGTCTATAACGTTTTGTTTCTTTGATCCTGGAATAGTAGAAGATATGGTACGTCCTCCAAACATATTTTTCTTTCAAGGATGAGTGGAATATTGGTGTTTAGTTCTTAATGTAATTAGTTTTCGCGACTCATATTTTCTTTCTAGATCCAAGTTCTGTTCAGCAGACTTACTGATGCCATTTGATAGAAGATTGTGATTGGTAAATGAAACCTGCATCTATTCTTTCTTGAATATATTTATATAAAATGCCTAAAACTGCAAAAAAGGTGAGGATATGTTGGGGGAAAATGCCACAACATGGTCTAAACACGTTTAGCGTAAACATGTTCAAAACCTAAACATGTAAAATTTAATTATGATTTAAGGTGTAGTGTTCTTCTTTCCTACCAAAGATATCTTAACCTCCAACATGAACTCACAGGTAGTGCACACTGTATGATTGTACTCTAGTTTCGCATAATGAAGGGGAGCCTCTGCGTGAAGAATGAGCCTCTGCGTGGTTCCACATGTAGTTCTCCCATAAAACACTGCTTTTATTATAGAGTTTGTGGGGGGTGGTCAAAATTATAAAGGCGGCGTTATCTTCACGCAGAGGCTCCCCTTCATTATGCGAAACTAGAGTACAATCATACAGCGTGCACTATTTTTGAGTTCATGTTGGAGGTTAAGATGTCTTTGGTAGAAAAGAAGAACACTACACCTTAAAGCATAATTAAATTTTACATGTTTAGGTTTTGAACATGTTTACGCTAAACGTGTTTAAACCATGTTGTGGCATTTTCCCCAACAATTCCTCACCTTTTTGCAGTTTTAGGCAGTTTATATAAATATATTCAAAAAGAATGTATGCAGGTCTCATTTACCAATCACAATCTTCTATCAAATGACATTAGTAAGTCTGCTGAACACAACTTGGATCTAGAAAGAAAATATGGGTCGCGAAAACTAATTACATTAAGAACTAAACACCAATATTCCACTCATCCTTGAAAGAAAACTATGTTTGAAGGACGTGCCATATCTTCTACTATTCCAGGATCAAAGAAACAAAACGTTATAAACAAATACAACATGAATAATGATGATTTTACCTCTATTTTATGTCTTTGCAGCTCTGCAACTTTCAGCGTTCGATCAGCGTTCGTCTACGCGGGAAAAAGATCGTATCGATTTCAACCGAGACGTGTTTAGACTTTTGACGTGTTTATACCCACAAATACGGCAAAACAAATTACATGTTTAGAAAGAACACACTTTTCTGATCATGTTTAGATCTAAACATGTATAAAACACGTTTAATTTCTATACGCTATTTTTACAGTGTAGCAAGTGATTTGTTGTGTAATAAATCACAGTTTGTCGGTCAGTTGTAAGTAGACAAATCACGCGCGCTATGCGCACGTGATTTGTCTACTTTACAACTGACCTCCAAACTGTGATTTATTACACAACAAATCACAGTTAGAGCTGATCTATTTCTTAAACAAAGAACTGCCCAGTGTAGACCTCCAACATGTCGGTTCAAAGGAGAATAATCTTACAAAACTGCTGTGTCTGCAAATAAGCGCCCCCGCCCATCGAAGCCTGGAGAAATAGATTGGGCTGCACGGTGCTTCCGCGCACAGCTGAAACCGACCGAACTTGAGTACTAGTAAACAGCTTAGGTCTAAGGCTGCCCAGGAAACGTAACACGAGTCGGACCGCTCCTTAAACCCTAGCAGTTTCATGGGTGGTAGGGCTCGAGATGTCATTTCATCTCAATGTCGGATAAAAGTCCCACAAAATCGGAAGCAACGTCTCCAAAATGACCTTTATAGTGTTGACGGGGACGCAAAACCTCAACTCAAACTGTGACTGCAAACCATCACGAAAAGGCGGTTCTAACGAGTACCTACACTCTATATTTTAAGCAGAAATAAGAAACTATCACAATTTTCATCTTATTTTTTTTTTTTTTTTTTTTTTTCGGCGATAAAGGTTACAATGTATTGGTACAGGCGTGTTTTTGTAATGTCTCAATATTTTGTAACTATCTGGGCCCGGAAGGTGCAAGCATCGTAAGCTTAATGAGCTCGTTACTTGACAAATAATTGCTCCAACAAGCATGACGGTCCCCGCCCATCGGGGCTTGAAGAAATAGATGGGCTGCACGATGCTTCCACGCAGAGCTAAAACCGACCCCCACACGAGTACTCGTTTTGTTTGTTTGTTTAATTTGTGGTTTAACGTCCCCGTCAAGACTGCATGTAAAGGTCATTTTGGAGACGTTGCTTCCAATTTTGTGGGACTTTTACCCAACATTGAGATGAAACGACATCTCAAGGCCAGCCAGCCAATGAAACCAATAGGGTTTATAAGCATGGACGGGCCGACTCGCGAACCGTTTAGAGGATCTAAGCCTGCCCAGGCAAAGCGGTGCGAGTCGGACCGTCCATGCTTATAAACCCTATTGGTTTCATTGGGCGGCAGGGCTTGAGATGTCATTGCATCTCAATATCGGGTAAAAACCGACCGAACTTGAGTACTGGTAAACAGTTTAGGTCTAAGGCTGTCCAGGAAAAGTGACGCGAATCGGACCTAGTGGTTTCTATGGGCGGTAGGGCTCGAGATGTCATTTCATCTCAATGTCGGGTAAAAGTCCCACAAAATTGAAAGCAACGTCTAATGGCCTTTACAGTGCTGACGGGCCCGGACATTAAACCTCAAATCAAACAAACAAAACAAACCAACAAGCATGATATTTTATACTTAACTATATTTGCTTGAAAAATGTGAGTAGCTTTTGCATTTGCAAAAGCTACTCACATTTTTCCAGCAACAATATAACTACATTTGCCATTTTAATCTCTCAATGATATTAACTAACGACATCGTTAATTTTGAACTACTTGTCCTTCAACTCAGATCCCACCATGTCAACGTGTCCGCAAAATGAAGACCCCATAAACCCCACTTTATTAAACCGGGGTTTACTGGGATATACAGTATTAGCTCATCTGAGCCAAAGGCTCAGGGTGAGCTATTGTGATCGGTCACCGTCCGTCGTCGTAGTTGTCGTCGTATGTCTGTCCGTTCACAATTTCTTTAAACAACATCTCCTCCTGAACAACTGAACAGATTTTGACAAAACTTGGCAGAAATGATCCTTAGGTGGTCCTCTTTTAAAGTTGTTCAAAGATTCAATTCCATGCAGAACTCTGGTTGCCATTGCAACAAAAAGGGGAAAATAAGAAAAAAAACTTTAAAAATCTTCTTGTGTGAAACCAGAAGGCCCAGGTCTTTGATATTTGGCATGAAGCTTCAGCTTCTGGACCTCTACCAAGATTGTTCAAATTATAGCCCCGGGGCCAAAAATGCCCCAGCGCCGGGGCCCTCGAGTTTTACATAGGCTAATATAGGGAAAACCTTTAAAAATCTTCTCATCTGAAACCAGAAAGCCCAGGTCTTTGATATTTGGTATGAAGCTTCATCTAGTGGACCTCTACCAAGATTGTTAAAATTATAGCCCTTGGCCAAAAATGCCCCTGCGTCGGGACCCACTGGTTTTACTTAGGCTTATATAGGGAAAACCATTAAAAATCTTCTTATCTGAAACCAGAAGGCCCAGGTCTTTGATATTTGTTATGACGCTTCATCTAATGGACCTCTACCAAGATTGTTCAAATTATAGCCCTTAGGCTGAAAATGGCCCCGGGGCGGGGCCTACTGTGTTAACACAGAGGTATATAGGGAAAACCTTTAAAAATCTTCTCGTCTGAAACCAAAAAGCCCGGGCCTTTGTCATTTGGTGTGAAGCATTGTCTAGTGGACCTCTACCAAGATTGTTCAAATTATAGCCCTGGGGCCAAAAATGGCCCCGTGGCGGGGCCCACTGGGTTTACATAGAGGCATATAGGGAAAACCTTTAAAAATCTTCTTGTCTGAAACCCGAAGACCTAGGTATTTGATATTTGGTATGAAGCTTCTTCTAGTGGACCTCTACCATGATTGTTCAAATTATAGCCCGGGGGCCGAAAATGGCCCAACCCTGGGTCCCACTGGGTATACATAGAGGTATATAGGGAAAACCTTTAAAAATATTCTTGTCTGAAACGAAAAGGCCAAGGTCTTTGATATTTAGCGTGAAGCTTCGTCTAGTGGACCTCTACCAAGATTGTTCAAATTATAGCCCTGGGGCTAAAAATGGCCCCGGGAGGGGCCCACTGTGTTTACATAGAGGTATATAGGGAAAACCTTTAAAAATCTTCTTGTCTGAAACAGTAAGGCCCAGGTCTTTGATATTTGATATGAAGCTTCATCTAGCTGACCTCTACCAAGATTGTTCAATTATAGCCCCCTTCAGCCGAAAATGGCCCTTGGGCGTGGCCCAAGAGGTATAAAGGGAAAGCCTTTAAAAATCTTCTTGTCTGAAACCAAAAGGCCCAGGTCTTTGATATTTGATCTGAAGCTTCGTCTAGTGGACCTCTACAAAGATTGTTCAAATTAGAGCCCAGGGGCAAAAAATGGCCCCGGGTGTGTCCCACTGGGTTTACATAGAGGCATATAGGTAAAACCTTTAAAAATATTCTTGTCTGAAACCAGAAGGCCCACGTCTTTGATATTTGGTATGAAGCGTCATCTAGTGGACCTTTACCATGATTGTACAAATTATAGCCCGGGGGCCAAAAATGGCCCCATCCCGGGGCCCACTGGTTTAACATAGACTTATATAGGGAAAACATTTAAACAAATCTTCTTGTCTGAAACCAGAAGGCCCAGGCCTTTGATATTAAGCTTCATTTAGAAGATCTATATCAAGATTGTTCAACTTATAGACCTGAGATAAAAAATTGCTCTGCCCCGGGACCCACATGTAAATCTCTTAGCTCAGGTGAGCGTCATAGGACCATTATGGTCCTCTTGTTTTTCTTATTTCTGCTCCAAGACATAGGTTTTGGGTACTCATTGAGGCGGCTCTAACGAGCATCTACAACCTATGGCCCTAGTGATACTCATTAGAACCGCCTCACTGAGGCGGTTCTAACTAGCACCCTCAACCGGCAATTTTATGAGTAGAAATAAGAAAAAAACACAAATTTTCATCCGAAAATTCGCCGTTAGAGAGATCTGAAAGAATGTACTGAGGTGCACGGGTGTGTTTACCAATAATGGTTACCGTAATGCTCTGAAAACGTAGCTTGCATTTGGAGGAATTCTTTCCTTTACGCGTAAAACCCCTAATAATAAGGGAGACACAAAAGGTTTGAAGAGATGTCTCTACTGAATGCGTATCCATTTCCATTTTAATCAAAGCACTGAGAATACTGGTGGGTCGATTGTTTCTGAGTGTAGGCTGGGAAAATAGCCATGGACTGAGTCTTAAACTGTTTCGTTTAACCCTTAACGTCCAGTTTTTAAGAAAAAATATAGAACCTGGTCAGACGCTGCGTTTTGGTCCGACTCGCAACACTTTGCCAGAGCAGGCAAAGACCTTCTAAATGGTTTAACAGTACTCATGTTCGGTCGGTTTTAACTCAGCGCAGAAGCATAATGCAGCACAATCTACTTCTCCAAATCCCGACTGGCGGGGGTGCGCGGTGCAATGGTTTGTGTTTTCTGTTTGTTTGGAGATGTGGTCGAAAGACCACAGCCATCGACTGCTGAGAGCATGAGAGCATGTCTTCTAGGTAGCAAAAGGAAGCTACCATCTCCAGCTTGTGAGGGAATGGGAACACGCCTGAACTCTGCAGGAGGTCCAGGCCGTAACACAGTTCATATGATCTTAGTTAGTCGTTCCTGCATCTACTCTCAGCCCTTTCTCCTACATTGCTTCTTTTCAAGTCAAGAGCCCCGAGTGCTTCAGCTATGATAACAAGTTCATCAGCGGACAGATCATTTCATCGGCTCCAGAACGGAACTCGCAAGACCAGGCTGAAAACCCGCGGACTGAGTAAGGAGCATTAATCCCCAAAGCTTAATTCAACTTTCAAGGCAATATGCCCTCTGGTTCCAGAGAAAAGAAGAAGAGTTTTTATCATCTGTGGTCATGACGGCCACCTTGGTCATGTGACCTGGACCAGTTGAACAAAATGTCATTTCTGACATCCCATAAAAGCTCCATTAAAGCGTAACTATACCTAATTTAGTGACACAGAGGCCTTTCTGATATTTAATCTTCTTCAGTGTGTCTCAATCCCAAAGTTTTGAAACCGAAACGGATGATGGGCAAGTCCCGGCAAACACAGCACATCCCCCTCCGAGCACACACCGACCGACGTAGCCTGTGAGACAGGTCAGCTGGAGGCATCAGGCAAGAGAGCCTACCCGCGGACTTATAGGCATCCCCCACCGAGCCAACATCAGCAAACATAATTCACACTCCGGAAGTCTCGGGCATCAGGAAGGAGATGTCCAAAGTAGCGAGACTTGCAAAATTTAAAATATAACAAAAAGTGTAAACCAAATCCGCTAAGATACATGTCTCACCTGACAAGACAGTCTTAGTTTTAGAACAATTAGAATTTTATGCTGCAAAAAATGAAAGATATAATATAGTTATTTAAATCAGTACTTGAGCACTGACGTCAACACCACAGTATCAACCTCAGCACTAAGGAACTGATACTGAGCTGATGATACCCTCGGAGACGAACGAATCATCCACCAGCAGAGATATCGACCATGTGGTTGCAATTAAAGCGCAACTATACCAAATTTAGTGATACAGAGGCCTTTCTGATATTTAATCTTCATCAGTGTGTCTCAACCCCAAAGTTTTGAAACCGAAACGGATGATAGACAAGTCCCGGCAAACACAGCACATCCCCCCTCCGAGCAAACACCGACCGACGTAGCCTGTGAGACAGGTCAGATGGAGGCATCAGGCAAGAGAGCCTACCCGCGGACTTATAGGCATACCCCACCGAGCCAACATCAGCAAACATGACCCACACTCCACGGAAGTCCCGGGCATCAGGAAGGAGATGTCCAAAGTAGCGAGACTTGCAAAATTTAAAATATAACAAAAAGTGTAAACCAAATCCGCTAAGATACATGTCTCACCTGACAAGACAGTCTTAGTTTTAGAACAATTAGAATTAATGAAAGATATAATATAGTTGTTTAAATCAGTACTTGAGCACTGACGTCAACACCGCAGTATCAACCTCAGCACTAAGGATCTGATACTGAGCTGATGATACCCTCGGGGACGAACGTATCATCCACCAGCAGAGATATCGACCCAAATGTTGCAATTAAAGCGTAACTATACACAGAGGCCTTTCTGATATTTAATCTTCATCAGTGTGTCTCAACCCCAAAGTTTTGAAACCGAAACGGATGATGGACAAGTCCCTGCAAACACAGCACATCCCCCTCCGAGCAAACACCGACCGACGTAGCCTATGAGACATATGAAATTTGACTTTTGAGAAAAACAATTTTTAATTTTCATATCTCAATTACCTTGGGTCAAGGAATGACTACCCGGTATTCAGGGCCTACAGTTCCATTTACTCATTTAGCTAACTGCATCTTACAATTTTCTGATTAAAGGCTGCAATAATATTTGCGATTTACACGGTTTTGACTTTTTCCAATACAAAATATGTAGCAACAGATTAGGTGCGTATTTTGTGATAATTGAAGGATAGTTTTTCTTATTTCTCCGTATAAATCTATGCTGTGTGTATTCATTGGAACCGCCTCGAAAAGGGAATTGACAAAAATAAACAAATAAATAAATAAACTTCTGCTGCCAAATTTGGCACTGGAGGAAATAGCTCAAGGTCATCCAAGGGTCAACAGTTGAACAAACTATGATGGGCTCGAGTCCCTAATGCTACTTACCAATTTTCATGACAATCAACCCACTGGTTCTGGAGAAAAGTTTTGAAGGGTTTTTACCTTATATGGGCATGAAAGCCATCTGGTCATGTGACCTAGACCCAATGAACAAAGATTTGTTCCCCAATCACATGTGGACGTTCCATGTGAAATTTGACTTCAATCGGCCCAGTGGTTTCAGAGGATAAAATGTTTGAAAGTGTTGACAGATGACAGACAACAGACAGACTACAGCCAGCAGGTAACAGACAACAGGCCGTAGACAGACAACGGACCCTTGTCATACTTTAACAATACATAACACTACCACAGCCGAAGATTGGGGGAACATGCTCTTATATGCCATCTCATTTACATTCTGAGGACACTGATGAAGATTTCGTCTCCAGAAACCAAGCGTTCTATTTGCCCCAGTACACGTGTCGCTAACCTCAAATCATGTGCGATTGTCACACCAAGGTATTTAATTGGAATTTACATTCTCGAGGACGGTTCCTTCTAAGGTGTAAAAAGCATCAGTTTTATTGGAACTCTTTCTAGTTTTCTGGAAAATAATACATTTCCAAGTTTAGGGATGCCAGGTTACTTTTTGTTTGTGGTTAAGTTTTCAATAATTTGACGCTGGGCATAAATGGGTTAACCCTTATCCCGCTGTTCACGACAACCCCTACCTTTGCCAACACGGTTTAGATCCAGATCAGATGGCCTCTGAAGAAGCCATCTGATCTGGATCTACACTGTTTGTCATTCAGTTTGCGAATTTGAATGAATAAATTACATCATGTAATTTGATTGGTTAAAGTTTAAATGGGTGTGGCCAAATTAATTTATGCATCGGGATAAGGGTTAACAAGATCATTGAATAGCAACAAGATAACGGACGTTATAGCGTGAAGCATGATAGCTCAGTGGTTTGTGCATTGGCCTCTGCTGCTAGAGGCCCTGATTCGATCCCGGGCAGCGGTGATAACATTTCGATGTCCAAATATGGTCCATTAGGATCATTTGCAGGGATGAATGTCATAAAGTGACCCCCCCGCCCCACCCCCCCCCCCCCCACACCTGTGCAGGAAGAGTAATCCCCTGTGCAGGTGAAAGACCCTACCGTAACTACTTGGTTGCTGTTCACCCTGTAATTCTGGAGTGTATATACTGTACACCGTCCGATATCCTCCATGGTGGTTAAGAAAGAAAGAAAGAAATAAAGAAAGAAAGAAAGAAGGAAATAAAGAAAGAAAGAAAAAAGAAAAAAGAACCCAGTACAGATACATTGGGGAAACCTTAAGGTAATTAGTACCTTCTCCGAGACCAGTCTGGGAATCAGAATCAGAACCAAAACTGTTACTGGTCACAAGACAAATAACAATCATTCACCAGAACCTGTGACATGGGAGGTAGTCCCTAGCTTTCACCAAAGAGGTAAACTTAGCAGTTTGTCAGCTATGTGTCTTTCCTAGTCTTGCTATAAATACAAATTAGGCACATACAATATAGTGATTTAATACATTAATTTTCAAACACTCTGTAAGCAAAATAATAATCATAAACAAAATGTGTTTTTATTTTTTTTTTCCACTAGCAGTGTCAAATATCATACAGCATTCAAAATGGTAATATCTATAGAGTGTGCGCTTAACTAATATCCATTTCTGGATGCTTTCATACGATATACAATGTCGGGATCATCACCAAAAATCGCCTATTCAAATACACTGCAAACTTTACTGCCGAAAAAACAAAAATTTCAAGATGAAAAATTCCGATATTCTTCGTATCTCCGTCCGAAACACAGACCGCGGGCGCACACAAGAACCGCCTAATCGAGGCGGCTCCAACGAGCGCCCACAATCAACTTCCAGAGCAGAAATAAGAAAAAAAGAGTACCCCCGTAAATCCCAGTTTTACTATATAAAAGTGGGGTTCATGGGGGTCGAAACTGTATAGACGTGTTTTCGTGATGTAGTATATAAAGTGTAGCATTACATCCACAAAAGCACAATAAGAGTCATAAAGCTCTGGAGAGTTGTTTTGTTCAGTTACTGCATGACGGGTTCACTGAGCGTTTGAGTAAACATCGTTATAAAGAATATGTATAGTATAGTCTCAGATAAAAATTGACTAGGCGGAGCTATCGTTTGCACCTGCCTTTGGAATGATCTAGTAACAAACAGGTAAAGCAAGGCACCCGATTGTCTGAATTCAACTGTAACACAAACAAAGCTGTGGTGTTTATGGCCATTTGGTCGGCTTGCAGAAAGCATGCGAGAGGCGCTTTACCGAATTTTCTGGTGGACTCGGCGAATTTGATTATATTGACAACACCTGAATAGCTCCGCCTAGTCAATCTAGAACCATGTGTTGCTAAAATTCGATGAAGTAGTCTATATTAAAACCAATGTAATTTGGTATTATTACGACATTTTGCGGGGATATTGTACAGTTGCAACCAATTCAAATGACTTTTTTTCAAATATTATGTTCCACTTGAATTGGCTACTTGGGACGATATTCTTTTTGGTAGTTAGCTCATACATATTCCTACTTCCTCGTTAATTTTTCATTAATACTTTTATTACAAATGGTAGATAATTGTTTGGTAGTACAATGTATAATAGTATTTGTTACAATTCCTTTATTTCTAATAAAGAGTTCTACTGCTGCTCTAATACCTAATACCATAAAACAGTATAAAATTGGTTTGCACCTCATACCTTTGGGTGAACTGGTCGTAGTTCACGAGATTTCCAAAATTACTTTATCATTATTTTTTTAATTATGTATTATTCCATAAGTTTGTTGACAATATGTCCTCAAATTTAGTGGGAATTTGCTTTCCACACACAAATAGCCATGCCTCTAATACATTATTCCAGAACTTATTACTTCTACTTATTTTTAAGGTTCGGGCGAAGTCTAGGCCCCTGTTAATTAGGTCTTCTACTTTCGTATATTTTGTTTCAAAAATTGTTTTACATTTTGTGTCAATTTTATTAACCGTCTTATCCATGTTGATTTCAGTGCACAAATATAATTTCTTATGTTTAACATTTTTAGCCCTCCGGTTTCATAGTTTTGCATTAATAGTTCTCTTTTAACTCTATCTGTTCCTGACTGCCAAATAAAGTGACAAAAATCTTTTGTAATGTATTTATAAATTAATCTTTTCATTACGCAAACACGCCTATACAAATACATAGCCACTTTTATCACCGAAAAAATGAAAATTTTAAGATGAAAAATTGTGATATTTTTCTTATTTCTGCTCAAAATATAGATTTTGGGCACTCGTTAGAACCGCCTCATTGAGACGGTTCTAACGAGTACCCACAATCTATATTTGCTCAAAATATAGATTTTGGGCACTCGTTAGAACCGCCTCATCGAGGCGGTTCTAACGAGTACCCACAATCTATATTTTAGAGCAGAAATATGAAAAATAAGATATACCCCCGGAAACCCTAGTTTTACTATATAAAAGTGGGGTTTAATGGGGTCAAAATTATATAGGCGTATTTTCGTGATGTTTTGGATCCGGAAAAGCTATGAATAGGTGATTTAATTTAGATAAAATTAGTGTTTTTAGAACTGTTATGCGCCCGAATGGAGTCAATTTTCTTTTAGACCACTGTTTCAGTTCGACATCGATCTGTTTGATTTTTTTTTTTTTTTTTTGTTATAATTGATTTCAGTCATTGTATCGAGATTGCAAGAAAATATTATTCCTAGTATTTCAAAATCTGTTTGATTCCAATTAAGTTTTAGTCGATGATTAAAGGTTTCTACATCCTATCCATACCCCTCTTTTTTTTTTTTTTTTTTTTTTTTTTTTTTTTGAATTATTCACTTTCAAACCCGACATTCTTGCAAAAACATCCAAGATTGAAATAGCTGTTTCTAACGATTGTTGTGAACCATCTAGTATAATCGTTGTATCATCAGCAAACTGAGATAATAAGTACTCAACATCCCCAATTTTTATCCCGTTAATTGCAGTATTTTGTTTTAACATCAACAAGACTTCGGTACAAAGTAAAAATATATAGGGAGAAGAAGGATCTCCTCATGCAACCTCTGCTTATGCTGAAAAAGTCTGACAGAAAGCAACTTTGAACTATAGTGGACACTGTGTCATTGTAAAGAACAGAAATCCATTTTTTAATTGACGGACCAAAATAAAAAAAATCTGAAACGTTATCAATAAACTCCCATGATATGGAATCAAAGGCCTTTTCAAAGTCTACAATTAAAAGTAGTCCAGGTAAATGTTCCTTATCTACGTGATCCATTATGTCATATATTTTCTCCTATATAACGGCCACTGATGAATCCTGTTTGGTAAGAAGATATAAGTTTTGGTAGTACAGACTTAAATCTGTTAGCAATACATCCGGATGCAATTTTGTAAATGTGTTTGTGTAACACGAACATGTCTCCGGGTCAAGGTCAATGTCACTGGTCATTTTTTCCCTTTTTTTTAGCTCACCTGAGCCTTTAGGCTCATAGGTGAGCTTATAGTATAGCCATGGTCCGTCGTCCGTCCGTCCGTCCGTCGTCCGTCCGTCCGTCCACCATTTTCAAAGATCTTCTTCTATACTGCAGGGCCAATCAAAGCCAAATTTCATATGGAGCCTCAGTGGGATGGGGGAACGAAAGTTTGTTCGCGGGGTCTTGATCACATGACCAAGATGGCCGCCATGCCCATATATGGTAAAAAGCCTTCAAAAATCTTCTCCAGAACCATAAGGCCAGTGGCCTTGAAACTTGGCATGTAGCATATGATACTCGGGCCCATCATGGTTTGTACAAATGGTGACCCCGGGTTGACCTTGACCTATTTTACAGCAATGTCAAATTTGCCGAAGTAGGCTTTTGCATGGGGCAAAGAGAAAATAATGGATTTATAGGAAAACCATTGAAGACAGTGTCACCAAAATTTGTAGATCAGGTAAAGTAACTGAATACATGAAGATCTATGGGTCAGAAAGGTCAAGGTCATTCATTGGCCTTAGGCCAAGGTCATTCAGGAACCATATTTCAAACATTTTTTTCTACAAAACTGCTGAGCCAATTTAAGTGAAATTTAATATGGAGCCTTTGTGAGTTGAACAAATGAAAAAATGCCAATACGGTCTAGATCACATGACCAAGATGGCCGTCACGCCTATATATATGGTAAAAAGTCTTAAAAATTCTTCTTCTCCAGAACCGTAAGGCCAATGGCCTTGAAACTTGGCATGTAGCATATGGTACTCAGGCCCATTATAGTTTGTAAAAATGGTGACCCCGAGTTGACCTTGACCTATTTTACAGCAATGTCAAATTTGCCGACTTAGGCTTTTGCATGGGAAAAAGTGAAAATAATTGATTTTTAGGAAACCATTGAAGACAGTGTCACCAAAATTAGTAGATAAGGTTTAGAAGCTGAATACATGAAGATCTATGAGTATGAAAGGTCAAGGTCATTAATTGACCTTAGACCAAGGTCACGCAGGTTCCATATTTCAAACATTTTTTCTCAGAAACTACTGAGCCAATTGAAGTGAAATTCAATATGGAGCCTTTGGGAGTTGAACAAATGAAAAGCTGCCAACATGGTCTAGATCACATGACCAAGATGGCCACCACGCCCATATATGGTAAAGAAACTTCGAAATTCTTCTTCTCAAGAACCGTAAGGCCAATGGCCTTGAAACTTGGCATGTAGCATATGGTACTCGGGCCTATCATAATTTGTTCAAATGGTGACCCTGGGTTGATCTTGACCTATTTTACAGTAATGTCAAATTTGCTGACTTAGGCTTTTGCATAGGAAAAAGTGAAAATAATGGATATTTAGGGAAACCATTGAAGACAGTGTCACCAAAATTTGTAGATTAGGTAAAGTAACTGAATACATGAAGATCTATGGTTAAGAAAGGTCAAGGTCATTCATTGACCTTAGACCAAGGTCACTCCGATTTCATATTTCAAAAAAAAAAAAAAACATTTTTTCTCAGAAACTACTGAGCCAATTTAAGTGAAATTCAATATGGAGCTTTTGTGAGTTGAACAAATGAAAAGTTGCCAGTACGGTCTAGATCACATGACCAAGATGGCCGCCACGCCCATATATGGTAAAAAGCCTTCAAAAATTTTTCTTCTCAAGAACCGTAAGGCCAATGGCTTTGAAACTTGGCATATATCATATGGTACTCGGGCTCGTCATAGTTTTTACAAATGCTGACCTTGGGTTGACCTTGACCTATTTTATGGCAGTGTCAAATTTGTCAACTTAGACTTTTGCATGGGAAAAAGTGAAAATAATCGATTTTTAGGAAACCATTGAAGGCAATGTCACCAAATTGGTAGATCAGGTAAAGTAAATGAATACATGAAGATTCATGGGTAAGAAAAGTCATCATTCAGTGACCTGGGACCAAGATTAACCAGGTTCCATATTTCAAACAGTTTTTTTTTTTCTCAGAAACCGCTGGCCCAATCCAAGTGGAATTTGATATGGATCCTTTACATGATGAACAAATGAAAATTTGCTCATATGGTCCAGGTCACATGACCAAGATGGTGGCCATGCCCATATATGGTAAAAACACTTCGAAATTCTTCTTCTCCAGAACCGTAAGGCAAATGACCTTGAAACTTGGCAGGAAGCATCTGGTACACGGGCCTATCATAATTTGTTCAAATGGTGACCCTGGGTTGACCTTTACCTATTTTACGCCAATGTCAAATTTGCGGACTTAGGCTTTTGCTTGGGAAAAAGTGAAAATAATTGATTTTTAGCTCACCTGAGCCTTTAGGCTCATAGGTGAGCTTATAGTATAGCCATGGTCTGTCGTCCGTCCATCCGTTGTCCGTCCGTCCACCATTTTCAAAGATCTTCTCCTCCAAAACAGGGAGGCCAATCAAAGCCAAATTTCATGTGGAGCTTCAGTAGGATGGGGGAACGAAAGTTTGTTCGGGGGGGTCTGGGTCACATGACCAAGATGGCAGCCATGCCCATATATGGTAAAAAGCCTTCAAAAATCTTCTTCTCCAGAACCATGAAGCCAATGACCTTGAAAGTTGGCTTGTAGCATCTGGTACTTGAGCCCATCATAGTTTGTAAAAATGGTGACCCTGGGATGGCCTTGACCTATTTTATGGCTATGTCAAATTTGCAGACTTGGGCTTTTGCATGGGAAAAAGTGAAAATAATGAATATTTATGAAACCATTGAAGACTACGACACAGAAATAGGTAGCTCAGGTAAACAAAATCAATACATGAAGATTTATGGATTAGAAAGGTCAAGGTCATTAAATGACCTTGGACCGTCGTCTGTCCGTCCACCATTTTCAAAGATTTTCTTCTCCAAAACTGAAAGGTCAATCAAAGCCAAATTTCATTTGGAGCCTCAGTAGGATGAAGGAACGAAAGTTTGTTCGCAGGGTCTGGGTCACATGACCGAGATTGCTGCCACACCCATATATGGTAAAAAGCCTTCCAAAATCAACTTCTCCAGACCCATGAAGCCATTGACCTAGAAACACAAATTGACGAGGCGATTATTGGATTAATCATGTGTAATTAACGGATTGACATCTGAACTAAGTAAGTTTTAAGTTTACAGAATTTGATAATATCCTAAATATTTGACTGAATCAGCAAAAATTTCCTAAATGTTGCTGAGGCTATATACATATATAAAAAAATTAAAATGTACACCAGGACCAGGTGTCAGGTGAGCGTTTACAGGACCACTGGTCCTCTGTTTTTTTTTTTTTTTTTTTTAATATAAGTGGAAAGCCCTTGTCAAAAAGGACATATCCCAGTAAGCATTCTACATAAATCTACAGCGGGCCGTTAGCGGCCCGTCAGGGTAGCTGACGGGCCGCTAACGGCCCGCTGTAGATTTATGTAGAATGCTAGCAGGGATATGCCCAATATAAAGGCTCTATCTAAAACGGTTCAAAAGTTATGACACGTTTTCCCTTAAAGTGGCTCACATGTCAATGTCATGGGTCAGTTTTTTGTATGAGTATGAAGGAACTAACATGACAAATATGGAGGCTGTATTTGAAATGGTTCAGAAGTAATGACCAATGTTACATGTTTCTTTAAAGTAGGTATCGAGCAAATTTTTTGTATGGGCACAATTTAAAGAACCTACATGCCAAATAGGCTCTATTTGAAACGGTTCAAAAGTTATGACCAATTTTTTTTTCTTTTAAGTAGGTCAAAGGTCAAGATCACAGGTCATTTTTTGTATGAGTGTAAAGCCCTTAGCAAAAGGAGTCTGCATGGCTATTATGAAGGCTGTATTTGGAACGGTTTAGAAGTTATGACCAATGTTGTTTGTTTCTTTAAATACAAACATTTTTGTATTAGTGGGAAACCCTTTTCAAAAGGGTGCCACAGGAACCAAATATGAAAGCACACAACAGCGGACCATGGTCGGGCCGACAACGATATGCTGTCGGCACGACGTTGGCCCGTCATTCTTTGCTGGCTGGGTATCTGAAACGGTTCAAAAGTTATGACCAACGTTAGTAGGTCACAGGTCAAAGTAAAAGGTCATTTTTTAATGAGTGGGACTCGAAGCCCTTAATTGTCACAATGAACTTGTAGGCTCTATCTGAAACAGTTAGGCCTATTATTCGAAATTTTATTACCAATGTTAAAGTTGCCCAGCAAACAAACGGGTCAGTATAAAACGCAGCACTTTAGTGCAGCTATATTAAAAATATAGGAAAATGCAGCCAATAATGAAATCATAGGTAATGCAGCTATTATAGAAAAAGGTATAAGATGCAGCCGCATCTGCAGCCAATATACAATATAATATATATAGTGTAAAAACAGGCCGAATCCAAGAGCAGTAGAATACATATTGCCCTAAAATTTACCAAGTCCCGTGATTTTTTAAAGTTTAAAATTGTTGGACAAAATAGTTTGGCTTAAGTCTACGAAATGCTTGCTTTTTTGTTGTTGCTATTTCATTATTATCATATTTTTCATTAGGATACCAATAACACTTGTGTTATTAATTAACATCAGAATATATATATATGCTTATATAATTATGACCCCCTTAAACCCCACTTGTATGTAGTACAACTGGGGTATATATTATTTTTCTTATTTCTGCTCCAAAAAATAGGTTGTGTGTTTATACATTATTTTTCTTATTTCTGCTCAAAAACATTAATTATGGGTACTCGTTAAGGCTGTTCTAACGAGTACCCACAATCTATGTTATTGCAGAAATATAAATATCATTTTTTTTTTTTTTTTTTGGTGGTGATTTTTTCAATATACTTGAATAGGCACCTTTTCTTGTTTATGATGGTGAAATGTTTTGTTGGAATGACAAAAGATGGGAAGAATGATAAATGTGAACAGAGGATCGACTCACAATAATTGCTTAATTAACAAAAACTTTGATGCTAGCAAGTAAAGATTAATTGTTAGAAGGGGACTGTTGGAAGTTTGTCTTTGATGGTTCTAATAACTTTGTTTAATTTTCTTAGTACTTGGTACTCATATGCGGTTGGTTTCAGCTATCAGCTCTGCATGGAAGAAGCATGTAGCCCAATCTTTTTTTTTCAAACTCAGATTGGCTTAGGCCGAAGATAAGCTAGATGAAACTTAAATGTATCTATCTGTCCACTTGTCTCGCCAATGATTGCAATTATTTTTGTTTCATTCATCACGTGAACAAGTTCGTGAAATGAAGACGCCCCTATACCCCACTTTATATAGAGAAATATGGGGTAAACATTATTTTTCTTATTATTGCGCCAAGACATAGGTTGTGGGTACTCGTTAGAACCGCCTCAATGAGGCGGTTCTAACGAGCATCCACCACCTAAGTTTGCAGTATTTATAAGAAAAATATCACGGATTTTCATCAGAAAAATGGCCATTTTGGAGATATGTAAAAATGCACCAATTCGCACGGGCGTGTTATCATAATGTTCTTTTTCGTGCCAATATGAAAACATGCCTACAGATATAAAATATATATTATGTAATTTTTAAGGCTTCATCAGGATAACAAGTGATGAATACCCCCGGAAGCCACACTTTGTGTGGAAAAAAATTAAGCTAAGAAAAAAATAAAAATATCATTTTGTTTCATCCTGTAATTTTTTATTATTACATCCATAAATAGTCCATATGGATACTCCTAGATATGAAATGGTGTTTTCTTTCTTATTTTTTGGTACTTTATTTTTATTATGTTAATGTAATTGTACTTATTTTTTATTTTACTGTCAGACCCCTATTACACGGGCGATGGACAATCGAGCGGAAAAATCAAAAGGTCATAGTGGACAATCGAGCGGATTTTAAGTGGACAAACGAGCGGAAAATAATTCAACAGATTACGGGTAAATTGGACAGGTAAATAATGTCCACTTGTACAAAACCTATACAAAACCTTTTATTTGTCAATTATGAACTTAAACCAAGTATGCCTGTGAACTGTATCAGTAATATGCAGAGGGGGGAATCATTAGAAAGAAATATGTCAGAATCCTGGGCTACAGATACAGAGCCCGTACAGATGTGTAAATATACATATTGTTTTAACAGACTTTAAATGGTGCTTTTAACAGAATCCATTGTTTTATATTAAGTGCTAAAATAATAAATCCTGCTCAAGTCCTACTTCCACCTCCCCGTGGTGAATAGGGGGCAACAGGCTAAGATTGACTCGTTTTTGAACCGAGCAATCTTTGGTCTGGCTAACGGAAGAGGCACATGTAAACAGGTTATCCGCTCGAATGTCCTATTTTCATTTCGCTCGAATGTCCACTTTTTTGCCGATCGATTGTCCATTTATTTTCGCTCGAATGTCCTGTCAATCCGCTCGAATGTCCTTCGCCGTATTACACAGGTAACTATACTAGTCATAACTGATTGAATTATTATGTTTCAAAAGTTAATCTGTTTATCTGTTATAATGATCTGATAAAAGTACGCCCAGGTAATAAACAGGCTTCTTTAAATTGTCATCCACACTTACCTGCAGTCAGGTGTTTAAAGTTAGATACTTTATTAAAGACACATTTTTCCTCATATAAATGGGGTGGCCTGTCTAATGATCTCCAATAAACATTTCCTTCGGACCATTGTGCACATCAAAGGCTTATCTTATCTAAGTGATTACGAGGTGATTATGAGGGGTACTTGAGTATAATTTACTGAGATTGTTTCCAGCAACATATTATTTAAATAACTTCTTTTTTATTTTAAAATAAAGTCAAGAAAAACACTGATATCCATTGTTTCCTTTACTCAAAAGTGCAAAGAAGTAAACAAACAAGGTAAATGAATAGATTAACCTCAAAATTTAATCAATCAATTTACCTTTATTTATTTATTTATTTTATTTTGGTTGAAAGTATGTGATACACAAATCATATAATGTCTAAAACATTAGCATTTTATAGTTTCAGTCAAGATGGAACTATAAAATGTTCTTTGTTTTAGACACAATCATATCAGAAAAGAGAAAAAAAAAAAGATTTTTTTTTTTTTTAGATTTTATTTTTCACCTTTTTCAAGTTTAAAACTTAAATAACAAACACAATTATTATTTTTCTTATTAATATTGCAAACAGTTGCCGGGGCGGGATGCATGCTGTTTGGACATTGGCTCCGCCACATGTCTTCTGTCCTGGGCTGTGTCATCGTGCTGCCGGTGTATGTGTCGTGTGGCCGATATATGGGTATTCATCCTAGTATCTACTTATAATTTCTGATATTTAATGCATTTTGTGTATTGGTTAAATATACTGTGATAGTCTCTTATAATTCTATACTAGAATGGCATGGTTAATCTTAGCTAGTTTATATGTTAAAATGTATATCTGTACATGGTTGTTAACCTTGATGAGACTCTAATAAACTAATAACTAACTAGGTTGTGGGTGCTCGTTAGAGCCGCCTTACTGAGGCGGTTCAGACGAGTATCCACAACCTATGAGTCAATGAGACGATTCTAACGAGCACCTGCACCCTATGACTTGGAGCAGAAATAAGGAAAATAATGTATACCCCTCAAACCCCCATTTTTTCTATAGAAAGTGGGGTTTAGGGGATGTTCCTTTTTCCTCAAAAACATATATTGTGTGTTCTCGTTAGAACCGCCTCATGGAAGCAGTTCTAACCAGCAGTTACCCTGTAAAAACAAATTGTGGGTACTCTTCTGAACCGCTTCGCCGAGGTGGTTCTAATGTGTACCCACAATATATATTTGGAGCGGGAATAATAAAGTTATCAGGATTTTATCTGAAAAAGAAATCATTTTTGGTGAAAAAAAAAAAAAATACCAATATATTTGAATTGGCATTTTCTTATTTTATAAATAATGGCTACTAAATATAAAATCGGAAAAAAGTGCTGTTGTTTCTTCCATGCAAATCAAAATAAGGACTTAGGTGTAAATGAATAGATGCCATTTGTCAAAGTCATATCCCTGGGTAATTTATTACCCTCTCTTGGTCCCCTACCTGTATGACAGCCTGAATACCCCAAGTGGATTTTATCTGACTGACTGTTGTTTTTAAGGTAACCGGGCGCCAAGGGCACATAGGGGCTACCCCCAGTTCGCCAGCTGGGATAAGTTATAGGTACTGCTCTTTTCCCTAGGCTGCCAATATGCTGACTCCTGTCTGCTTGACGGTTATCAGCTAGCAGATTGGGAGTTAGGTGACTTCTTTCGCGGAGGACGTAAGAAGTAGGTCAATCCCACCTCTCCCATACCTCGCTCAAGATGCCATGTAGGGACAGAACGCACCCAATGTTAAGCGTTTGTCCTGTAAAATGATCAGTCCTCTGGTGGTGTTCGAATTTTGAATGCAAATGCAGACCAATGGTCGGGCTCTAGAATGTGGTGACACGTTGCCAATTCCGGCTGCAAAATATGTCAGTACATAGCCCTTGTCTGACCGAGGAAAAAAGCTTCTCATGCATTATCGGTTTTGGCTTCCATTAGACTCTACCCCCACCCCTGTCATGGTAGAGAAAACGCCTATGGACACGGTGCTTGTTAAAGGGTGATAATGCATAGAATTTTGAATTTTGAACGGCGGCCAAAAGTGAGCCAGAAAGGGTTACTATTAGACCAGCCAATTTTGGCAATTGCAAAATGTCCTAGTACCCGTGCTCTTCCACCCTGAATACACGCCTATGCTGTGTCGCCACTCCCCAGGTCTCTACGAGGATAATCTTGGTAGTATCGTGTACTACTGGCCCCTAACTGCGTTGTGATGGGATGTCATGTGTTGGTGTTTTGGTTGTTGCTTTTCTCTTAGTTTGTAGTTAATCCAGCCAATCAGTGTGCAGTTAGTGACTTCTACCGCGGAGGATGCGAAAGGAGGTCAATCCTACTTTGCTTCTTAGCTTTTTCAGTTTATGAAAAGGTGATGCTTTCATCGACGTAGGATGTCGAGTTCTTATAATATCTTAAGTGGGTCAATTGGGACCGGACCGCCATGTTTGCATATCATTATCTCATCCTACGTGAAGGAGGATATCATATTGGTGATATATGGATTGTAATACATTATGGATTAGTTCTGATTGTGTGTGGTAATGTTGTAGCCCTCTTTTGTTCAGGATCAACATGGTTAGGCTTATAATGTTTACACATAGGCGTGTCTTTTTAGTGGTAAAAAGTTTTGTGATTTGGCAAAAGCGAGTATGTGGCTAACCAGCCATTTGGCAATTTCGCTTTTATTTTATTTTGAACGGTCAGTCTCAAAAGCTTTTTAAGGGTCTTCCTGTGTCCAAATCCCTAACAAATTTGGTCTTTACCGTTGCCCCGCCTGTTAAATTGTTCTGTACTTGACCTATTCCAGGAATGTATGCTCCGTTCTGACAGCCATGCTGTCTTCGCTTCGCATATTTCCGGGTTCCATCAGGAGGGTGTCCCCAAGGGGGCCTCAACGAGGCAGCCTTCTGGGCACCCAGATGATGACTTCTCGGTAGGTGTCCTACACGAGGTGTGGTGGGGTTCCCTGTCAAGGATTCCCGTGTACCTGCAAAAGAAATTATGATTAGTGTATATTGGAGTTAGGGTTAGGGGAAGGGCTAGGGTTAGGGTTAGGGTTACATAAGCCTAAGTTTAGACTTGTCTATCGCCGATGTGTTACGTCGGCGGAGCACTCATAAGTGCAAAGCAAATGAGCCGCAACCACAGCGCCCCGCTTCGGCTCAACCGGCTCCAGTCCAAGTCATGTAGGGTAGGGTCTGTAAGGGGTAGAAGCAGTGCTCATGTAACCACTATATAAGCATGTGTGGGTTTTGTGCCCCCCCCCCCCGCACCCATGCAACCAAGGACCCCGGGTCACCGTCCCGGGAACGACCAGTCCGTCCAAGGTGGGGGAATCATGCCCCCAGGGGCACCAGCCCGAAGCCCCCGGGTGCACGGAGAGGCAGAAATATGAGAATGGGGCCTACATGTATGGGTTGGGTAGCATAAGCAGCACTGGTAGATTGCACGACCCGCAGAAAAAGCAACAGACTGAAGTCGGTTGATTTCTAAGAGTGCCCTAAAATCACCGTGTCATTCGGTCATTCGGTCATTCTGTCAGTCTGTCCGTCCGTAACCCGTTTGTGAAAATTGGTGATAGTGACTTAACCGCTCGGAATATTTAAACAATTTTTGGCATACTGATAGATATCAATGAGATCTAACCAATAAATTTGCGAAATATTACATTCCGTTTAGTATAGCCTCGCCGAGGCGAAAAATGTAAAAATTTTCGAACTGCTTCTCCTCGAAAACCGTTGGGCCGAATGAAGTCAAATTTCATATGGAGCCTCTATGGGATGGGGGAAACCAAAATTTGCTCATGGGGTCCAGGTCACATGACCAAAATGGCCGCCAAGCCATATATGGTCTGTCTGTCTGTCCGTCCGTAACCCGTTTGTGAAAATTGGTGATAGTGACTTAACCGCTTGGAATATTTAAACAAGTTTTGGCATACTGATAGATATCAATAAGATCTAACCAATGAACTTGCGAAATATTACATTCCATTTAGTATAGCCTCGCCGAGGCGAAAAATGTGAAAATTTTCGAACTGCTTCTCCTCGAAACCGTTGGGCCGATTGAAATCAAAGGAGCAGTCCCTATAAGGCCCATTTTATGGCCCCTTTTGATTTTCTTTAAACTTTGTATACTCAACATAGGATGTATTTGTTGTAATGTGGTGAAATTTCAGACCCACAGATGTAATGTTGCTGGCTCTATGAGCAACCAAAGTGGGTGGGGTAATTCTACCCCATTGAGAGACCTGTGGTTCTTACGCTATTATCGATAGCACAAAGCATCCTGGCAAGTGGGTCTTTTTACTATTGTTTAGACCTTCATAGATGTTAAACATAATGTATATGTTTTTGTGGAAACATTCTTCACTTTTCCATTATACTCACATATAAGTCGTACCTAAATTTTAGCTTTTACTGACCGTCTTTACGCAAAACCACAACATAAGTTTATTTCCAAAGCTATTGCAAAAGTACTTGACAGGGATAAATGAGATATAATAGACATTGCAAAATTATGAGCATTTCTTTCTTCTATAATTACTTATAGAGTTATGTGCCCCTGAATCCATTTTTGTCATATTTTCTGTCATATTTAAAATCTATAAATATAGGCCAAAAAGATTCTCCCAAACAGTCACAAACTCAGCAAACAATGTTTTTTTGTCGATCTAATGAAGCTATTAGGTGATTTGTAAATATCTTCTTTAATAATGACTTAAACAATATGGGTGGGTTAAATACACTCCTTTGCATTTTCTACTGCAAAAATTCCTTGCCTTTTTGTCAACTCAACTTCACAAATCATACCAGTGAAGAGTAAGCACTTGCGCATACTTAATTGATGGTAGAAAGAATAATTGTTCACATTCGCTACACCTTAATTGTCTAGCAATAAAGAAATTGATCTTTTATTGGATGACAACATTTATTATGCACCCCCCCCCCCCCCCCCCCCCCCGGAATCGAGATTTGGGGGCAAATAGTTTTTGGCCTGTCTCTCTGTTTGTCTGTCTACAAAAACCTTAACATTGGGCATAACTTTCGAAAGGTAATAGATAGAGCTTTCATATTTCACATGTGTATACCTTATAACAAGACCTTTCCAGTGGTACCATAATTTTTTATCTCGTGACCTTGACCTTGACGTTCGACTTACTTTTTTCAATTTTTTTTAAAACTTTTACATTGGCCATAACTTTCGATTGGTAAGTAATAGGGCTTTCATAATTCACATGTGGATTTCTTGTCACAAGACCTTTCTTGTGGTACCATAATTTTTGACCTCGTTATCTCGACCTTGACGTTTGATCTACTTTTTAAAAACCTTTAACATAGTCCATAACATTCGATTGGTAAGCGATAGGGCTTTCTTATTTCACATGTGCATTCTTTTTTACAAGACCTTTCCAGTGGTGCCATCATTTTTGACCTCGTGACCTTTACCTTGACGTTTAACCTACATTTTAAAAACTTTAAAATTGGCCATAACTTTCGATTGATAAGTGATAGGACTAATTCAAGGTAATGTTGGTTGGTGCCTGATGCTCTGTCTCTGGTCGGACCCATAGGAGTCTAACTGTTGGTTTTCTTTTGCTCCAGCATTTCAGTAGTTTCTTGCTGTCGAGTCCTCACCGTTGTCTCACCTCTGCGGTTCATTGATTATTTGTGTTCACGGAGATGTTGCACTGATGAGTTAGGAGGCCTTCTTGCGGACTGAACAAATTATTTGTCTAAATCGCGACGGAAGTAAGGGCGAGGATTGTGGCTCCAAAAATCGATTTAAGCCCCCCCCCCCCCCCCCAGTGGAAATCTTTCCACTGACCGTTCCTAGGCGGTTCTTCTGTGGCGGTTTATTTATGTTGTTGTTTGTTACTTACTGTGTGTATCACTTGTGTCTTTTTATTTTGGATGGCCATTTTGTGGGAAAGTAACTGTCCTTATGGCCTTCCTTTGTTTAGGTTTCCATTATGGTCTGGTCGCTTAATGTTTGTGTTTCTTTCCCTTTGGTGTCTTTGATGGGTGGAGTAAGTTAATTGTATCGATTCCTGATCTTTGTTTTACTTCCACTTTTCATATTTCATATGTGCATTCTATGTCACAAGACCTTTCCAATGATCTCATAATTTTTGACCTCGTGACCTTGACCTACTTTTTAAGACTTGGACATTGGCCATACCTTTTGATTGCTTAGTGATACTGCTTTCATATTTAACATGCGCTGTCCGGGGGCATCATTTTTTCATAAACAAATCTTGTTTTTACATGAGTTTTTAGTTTATGGATCGAGTACAGTCAAGGACTAAATCCCATTAGTGGGTGGTACTGTGAGTGCCGAAGTGGGGCTCGCACAACTGGGTGCTGTGCACATATAGCATCTGCACTCTGGTACTTAAGTTTCTTTAGACACAATACAGAAAATATTGATGCTAAACTTAACAGAGCTCACATAGACCACGTCGTAGATGCAGCCATAGACACTTGGAGTGCATCACGTGTGTCTGATGAAGATGAATAGAAAGGATAGATGGTTACCGGGTATATACGTGGCACTAAATTCATTTGTAACGGTAACATCCTTCTCGGTCGATAGAGAACAGGATAGAAGACAAACGCACCAAAGTCAAACTTAAGACTTGTGAACCCATTAACAAAAGTAAAAAGAAAAGGTTCAGGGAAAGCCACAATCACAAGATGTGGCAAAACATGGACAGACAAAACACATAAAAAATGCAAAAAAAAATCAACAATTTCTTTCTCAAAAGGGGTGATTAAAATGTGAAACATAAGACACACAACAAATGTAACACACAAAGAGGACATCAACAGGCCAAAGTATTACATGAACCACATCAGAACCACTGCCTGAGAATGGTCGGTAGCACAAACTACCAAAGGGATGGAGGACTCTCTATGTCCAGGCAACATTCACCATGGGTTCAGATGTAAAATATTGAACGCTTGTTTCGTTTACTGGATTTCTACCATAAATGTCGGTGTCTAAATCAGGATCTGTGTAGTGACTCTGCTTCCTGTCAAATCCCTTAGCAATTGTTGGTCAGCCAAAACTGATAATCAATTGAAGATTGGCTGTCAAAATCACTTGATAGGTAAATTCTTAAAAAAAAACACCTAACAGTTGGTCAACCCTGTATGTGGTGTCAGGAGTTAAATGAAAGGCTCAAAGAGTACCAGAATCAAAGGCCAGAGACTATTGAAGGCTCCAAAATGATATTCAAGTGAAGGGACAGAGTAAGCAAGTGCTTGAAGGGCTCTGCAAGCGATCATTTCTTGGTTTACCTGGAAGCATATATGAAGCCTAAAACTGCTGTGGAATCTGGACAAGATGAACCACAATCTTCTACTAACCATTTTGGCTGCAGTTCCAAATACATGTAAAATCAACTGAAAAGCTTCAAAATTAATGCTGTGATGTTATGCAAGATTTATTAAGTCTAGTAATATTTCAATGTTATAGGTAGGTATGACCTAAAAGGAGACTTATTCTAAAGACTATGAAAAGTTTCGGTTTTTCAAACTTAAATTGTTAGTAATATAGATTTATGAAGATGAGTTGAAATAAAGCCAAGGAATTTTTGCAGTAGAAATAGCAAAGGGGTGTATTTAACCCACCCATATTGTTTAAGTCATTATTAAAGAAGATATTTACAAATCACCTAATAGCTTCATTAGATTGACAGAAAACCATTGTTTGCTGAGTTTTTGACTGTTTTGAAGAATCATTTTGCCATATATTTATAGATTTTAAATATGGCAGAAAATTACGACAAAAAATGGATTCAGGGGCTGATAACTCTGTAAGTAATTACAGGAGAAAGAAATGCTCATAATTTGGCAATGCCTATTATATCTCATTTATCCCTGTCAAGTACTTTTGCAATAGCTTTGGAAATAAACATATGTTGTGGTTTTGCGTAAAGACGGTCAGTAAATTTAGCTGAAATTTAGGTACGACTTATATGTGAGTATAATGGTAAAGTGAAGAATGTTTCCACAAAAACATATACATTATGTTTAACATCTATGAAGGTCTAAACAATAGTAAAAAGACCCACTTGCCAGGATGCTTTGTGCTAGAGATAATAGCGTAAGAACCACAGGTCTCTCAATGGGGTAGAATTACCCCACCCACTCCGGTTGCTCATAGAGCCAACAACATTACATCTGTGGGTCTGAAATTTCACCACATTACAGCAAATAGATCCTATGTTGAGTATACAAAGTTTTAAGAAAATCAAAAGGGGCCATAAAATGGGCCTTATAGGGACTGCTCCTTTCATATGAAGCCTCTATGGGATGGGGGAAACCAAAATTTGCTCATGGGGTCCAGGTCACATGACCAAAATGGCCGCCAAGCCATATATGGTAAAAGCCCTTCAAAAATAGTCTTCTCAAGAACCACTAGGCAGATTTCCACGAAACTTGATAAATAGCATCTGGGACGTAGGCCCATCATAAATTGCTAAAATGGTGACCATGGGTTAACCTTGATCTTCTTTGTGTCTAGGTCAAACTTTGTATTGGAAAAGTGAGAATGCATTTTATCCTGCAAACGATTCAGAATACAGTACTAAAGTATAAGATATATTTTTGCTCCTTACGATAATGCGCATTTATTGGGGGAACCGTTTTAGGTCAAGGTCACATGACCAAAATGGCCGCCATACCCATATATGGTAACACTCCTAAAGCTAAAAGCATCCGGCGGGTCGTGCACTTCAGCTGAAGCACTGGTTCTTAGTAAAAATAATTCACCTGTTCGCGACGGCGCAGGCCAGAAGCACAAAGCGGTCACGGTCTGATTGGGAAAGTGTCCCCACCTAGGTTGCAACCAACCCATGCCCCAGCAAGCACGTGATCACGACCAGGCGCAATTTTTGATTTGAACAATTTATTTAGAGAGAAACTTATATGTATCCGTACCCGACGCGCACCGCGACACGCCTGTCACGCCTGGAGCCAGGAGCATGTGGCGGAAACCAATGTCCAAACATCACGCACCCAGCAACGACGATCGAGCGCCCGCGGCCAGCGAGAGGCCGGTGGGTTGGTTAAGCCCCCGCCCCTGGTTATGGAACAAAGCACAGGGAACCAGATTGCCTTCCGCAGTCAGTAACCTAACGTTAGCAGCGTTGGTTGGCTCTCTGATCGAAACCTAGAAACTTTAGTCCCACGCCCAGCATATTTAGTTAGTGAAACTTCCTTATTGCGATGATTGAATTAAAGACTGGTTATGGAACAAACCACAGGGAACCAGATTGCCTTCCGCAGTCAGTAACCTAACGTTAGCAGCATTGGTTGGCTCTCTGATTGAAACCTAGAAACCTTAGTCCCACGCCCAGCATATTTAGATTGAAACATTCATATTGCTTTATGATCTAGTTTAGAGAGTGGGGGAATCCTGTCTCCGGACACCTTCGCCCGAGGTCCTGGGGGCACGGATATATGGTGTTATTGGAATAGGGCCAGGTGGTTATTGGAAGCTGTGTCTGTAAGAGAAAGAAACATGCAGTATTAATGATCGCTGCATGAAACGATTCCAGCGCTGGAAGAGAAATAAACTTGGATAAGTATTACATGGTTACTCTTATACTGCAGCTGTCTATATTTTATCGAATAACTCAATATCTTTCAAAAATGTAATGACTGCCTCAACTATCTGAGGCCTAATGTTTCGTGGGGGGGGGGGGGGGGAGGGTTAAGTAGGTCTCGTTCATCAAATGTGTTGTATCCCAATACAAACAGTGCAGCTTTTAATTCCTGTCTGGGTTCTACATTTCCTTCACAGTGGAAAAGGATATGTTTGATGTCATTTTGTTCATCTTTATCACATCTGTTACATTTGATGTGGTTTTGATTAAATACACAATGGGTCCCTAGTTTACTATGGTTTAGACGCAAACGAGTGTAAACTGCGTCGTGTTTTCGGTTATCGCTGTAATGGGTGATAGTATTTTTAACCTTAGGTTCCAATCTATGGTAGGAGCGACCTTTGCTTTGTGGGTTGTCCCATAATTTTTACCATTTTGTCATAATGGCCTGGTTGATTACCGGTCATATTTCTGTTTTGGTTGGTAGGGTCGGATCGTTTTTACCGTTTGCCATTGCTGATTTGGCACTTGGGTCTGCCATTTCATTACCTGGGATATCTACATGGGATGGGATACATTCCAGGTAGATATTGTTGCCTTTGTCTTAAGCTGTGTCTAAGAGAAGAAGTATTTTGTTTATTTTATCTGGTCTTGTTTTTTGATTGGCCAGATTGGAGGGCTTGTATTGAGCTGAGGGAGTCTGTAAGTATGACTGCCCCCGGGATGTTCTATTGCTATCAATTCTATAGTAAATATCGACAGACTCGGATTGGTTTTGAGTTCGATGTTCAAGTTTTCATCAGGGACGAAACTGCTGCTCCTGCTGTTTGTTTTTCAATATCTTTGCTGCCATCCGTATATATCTCTAATCTACCCCTATGTTTTTTTCTATATAGTTTATACTATTTTGTTTCATAATTTTATGTCATTTTCGCCTTTTTTCCAATGATGTTCTTGATTGCACAGGAGGGTGGGTTGTGCTTTAAGTCACACTTGTTTCTATAATGGGGTGGTTCGATGTCCTTAGGTATGTTCAGCTCAGCTATGAGCTTCTGAACTGTAACGGAGTATGGTCGGTATTGATGTGCCTTTTTAGTGGTTTGGCACCCATGTTCCCCAATGAGGTCATTTACGGGCAAATTTTTACCCAATGGCGAGGAACGTGCCCAGTATTTTAGGATTAATTCCTCTCTTCTTAAATGGAGTGGTTTTATGCCACATTCTACTTCGAGTGCATTAATCGGGGTGGATATAAATGCCCTTGCTGCGATGCGAAGGGCTTGGTTTTGTACTGTGTCGAGCTTTTTAAATTGGGCTTGTGAGGCAGAGGTACAGGCTTGTGCGCCATAATTTAGTTTACTTAAGATGAGGGCTTTGTATAGGTTGATAAGGGTATGTTTGTCAGCACCAAAAGTTGTGCCTGTAACCAAACGAAGAATGTTTGGGTCCTTCTTACATTTTAGGATGAGCTGTTTTATGTGCTCATAGCATCTGAGTGCTTTATCAAGGATCATCCCTAGAAAGTTTACATTGTCCACAAATTCAAGTTTCTTGCCAAATAGTTTGAGATCGAATATGGATGTGTCGATGTTGTTTATTTTACGTCTAAAAAGTATGTCTTTAGTTTTAGTGTTGGACACCTTAAACCCCCACGCCTCGGCCCAAAATTCAATTTTTTGAGTGCTTTTTGAAGGGCATCTACGGCGCAACTGGGTGAATAATGTTTTATCCACATCGCGCTGTCATCTGCAAATTGCGACAGCTGCAGTCTTTCTTCAGAGTCGAGATTCTCTTTTAATGTAACCATAATTATATTGAAAAGAATGGGACTGATAACACTGCCCTGGGGACAGCCATTTTCTAATTTGTGCTGATTTGAGGTTTCTTGTCCCACCCTTACTTGAATTTTTCGATTGTGGAGGAAATTGTGTATCCATTTGAGCATGTTTCCGTTTATATCAAATTTGGACCAGTTTACAGATGGTTCCTGTTGACCACATGAGGTCAAAGGCTTTTTCCAGGTCTAGAAAGACGGCAGCTACTAACTTATTTTCCATGAAGGCCATATTTATCTCAGAGTCTTATCTGGTTAGTTGATCAGTGGTAGATCTGTTGGGTCTAAATCCGGATTGAGTGTCAGCCAGGTGCCCTTTGTTTTCTAAATGGGCCGTCAAGCGTTTAGCAATCATGGTTTCCATTGTTTTGCAGATACACGATGTAAGTGATATAGGTCTGTATGGCCCTGGATCCAGTTTATTTTTATTTGGTTTCACAATGGGTATGATGGTGGCAAGTTTCCATTCAGGTGGGAGTTCTACTCTTTGATAGGAGATATTCAAAAGTTTCAATAGTTCCATTTTAGAGTTATCTGGTAGTTGTTTGAGCATTTCATAGTGGATTGTATCCGCTCCTGGTGTTGATTCCTTTTTGGATGATAGTGCAGTTCCCAGTTCAAAAAATGTAAAGGGTCGGTTTAAGTTCGAGTTGTTTTCTGTTGCCTGGGGTTCAGGGCTGTGACCAAATCCCCTATCTTCCATAATTATTTTAACGGCTTGAAATTTGGGCATATGGTTTGACGATTTCGACATGTTGTCATAATGTTGTGCTAGAGCATTAGCTTTTTCTTTTTCGCCGGTAATGATAGTTTTGTTTACCTCTAGGCAGGTAATATGATCAGTAGGTTTGCCCCGAAAACGGTTAATCATATTCCATACTGTTTTAGAATTTGCCTTATGGTCTAGTTTAGAGACAAAGTCACGCCATGAATTAATCTGTTGGTCCCTTTTAATGTCTCTAGCTTCATTTTTTTAACCTGTTATAGTTTCGTTTTTGTTCTGGAGTTTTATTTTTAAGGTATTTCTTTCTAGCTTGTTCACGTTTTTTTATAGCTGTAGTAATTTCCTGATCCCACCAGGGCGGTCGGAGCGATTTCACTTTTGGTTTTGTTTTAGGAATAGTTTTCTGGCAAATTTGTTGGAGGGATTCTACAAAGTCTATTGCTATTTCCTGTGTTGAGTTGTTTTCATTTATTTTTAATGTTTCTGAGCACAGGATTTTGAATTTTTCCCAATCAGCTCTTTGTAAATTCCATTTTGGATTGTGGGCTGTCCCCAGTGCATTGAATTTTGAAAGAAATCGGAGGTAGATGGGGAGGTGATCGCTTCCACAAGTGTTGCCCAGGGTTTCCCAGATTGTACCTATGCTCAGGGCTGGAGTGGCTATTGACAGGTCAGACGACGTAGTATGTTCGGCCATCGTGGCTTCATGATGCTCATTAAGTATAATAAGGCAGTTTTTTATGACGAGGTCAAGTAAAGTTTTTTCCTTTGTGTCTGATTTAGAGCTCCATAAGGAGTCATGGGCATTAAGGTCGCCTACAAGGATGAAATTTTTGGTAGGGATAAGGTCAAGAACCTTTTGATATTCATCAGCTGTGGATTTGCTATGAGGAGGGTCATAGCAATTAAGAATAGTTATTTTGTCTTTTTCAAATATATGGTGGTGGCACAGTGTTAAAGGTTGGGTTGTTCAATTTTGAGGTCTAAGTTTGTAAAAGGTAAATCGTTCCTAATATATGTTAGGACTCCACCTCCTCTGTCTATTCTATGTTTGAAGGAGGCGACTTTGTAATTGGGTATATGGGGTATTTTATCTTTCAACCACGTTTCTTGTAGGCAAAGTAGATGGGGCTTAAGTTTTTTATCTTCCAGTTGTGACCTAAGTTCGGAGATATTGCCCATGTTACGGATGTTCCATTGTATCAATTCAAGGTCAGAAGTTGGTGTTACAGCCGCGTGTGTGAAGCCGTTGCTGTAGTCGTGGGGCAATGACGGGGGTATTAGTGCCTACCGGAGGTCTCTTGTGGAAGTAACGTATAAATATTGTTACTATGATACGTTGCCTTAGGTAAAGAGTTATTTGGTCGTCTGGTGTTTTGCTGGGCACCCGTGGTGTTGGCATTTGTATTTATAGGATCGGCCCTTCTGACTTGATTGGATGAGGCATTTCCTGTATTTTGCGGAGCATACCTCGGTACATTTGGTTTAAAGGGGACTGGGGGCAGGTTATGGGTCTGTATGAGGGGTGGGGAGTGTTATCTCTTTCGTCCACATGCTTCTCTATGATGTTTGTTACTACACTTTCTTTCTGTCTTTTACTCATATTGGACGTGTTTGTGTGTAAAATGTCTGTTAATATATGTTTTAATTGTAGAAGTGTGATAGTTTTTGTCATGTCTAGTCTATTTTCTGGTTGTTCGGCAGTTTTTGTTTTATTTATTTTCGGAAAGTCCGTTTCTAAATTAAATAGTGAAGGGGGTTTGACCATCATGAGGGGGACTACTTTTTTATCGGTCCTGTGTGTAGTTGGATCTTTCCTTCTTTTTGCCCATTCTATATAAGTTATGTTATTTATCCTATCAATAGCATATTTCTGATCAAGGAAGAAAGGGCAAGACTTGGATGCCGCGCCATGTTGGTCATATGTATTTTATCTCAATGCTGGATTCTTTAATAAACGGTCATTAGGATGTTATGTAATCGAAAAATGAGTGTTAATAAGATACATTATTAAGTGTGTCTACCAATTACCTCATAACATTTAAATGAAATAGGGTTAGCACACCTTTACTTAAATGGTACTGATAGAGACAATAGGCCTGATTTTGGCACCTGGTTTTTATTGTGATTTATAATATTTGAAAAAAATTTATATGCAAAACACATTTTCTAGGTACATTGCGACAAAACACCAAAGCGCTTTAATGGGGTGTTCGATATAGCTCCAAATCTACCATTTTTCATATGAAAATTTTCTTATGTCGTGTCTATATATAGATTTTTGTTGCTCGTTAGAATGAGGCAGTTCTAATGAGTACCCACAATCTAATTTTAAACAGTCAAACTTGGGTTTACATGGGTATAAGTTATTTTTCTTATTTCTGCTTAAAAACATAGATTGTGGGTTTTTGTTACAGCCTCGCTATTCCTGCTTATTAAATTAAAATGAGTTTTTTTTTTTCTGATAACCAGTGAAAGTATAAAGACTTGCACATCTAAGGCCAAACGATCGTTTTGTTTGTTTGATTTGGAGTTTATAGTCCCCGTCAACACTATATAGGTTATTTTGGAGAAGGTGCTTCCACTTTTGTTGAACTTTTATCCAACATTGAGATGAAATGACATATCCCGCCCAATGAAACCAATAGGGATTATGTGCCTGGATGGTCTATTTCTTCAAGACATGATGTGCAGTCATCACGAAAACATGCCTATATAATTTTGACCCCCTTAAACCCCACTTTTATATATAGTAAAACTTGGGTTTGCAGGGGGGGGGGGGGTATACATTATTTTTTCTTTTTTTTCTGCTCAAAAACATAGATTGTGGGTACTCGTTAGAACCGTCTCGCCGAAACTACGTAGTATGACCCATCTTCTTTCTTATGAATGTTTTCATTGCTCTCAAAGGAACTCATTTTTGATTTTTATTTGCCTTCACTGCAGCTGGTGTTGTGCCGTGTGGCGGCCGTTAAACGTCTCCCCGTACATCAACCATAGTGCAGTTTATATTTTACTTTTGGTCCTTTGAGATCAGCGTGAATATGCTGAGAAATCAGAAATAAATTATTGGTTTAGACTCATATTCTAGACAGGTTTTTATTTATTTGGACCCCATTTTGATTTATGTCAGTCTTTGAATCGACTGCCTATTCGAAATTCGCAAAAAATTGCAGTATGTTTCCTCTGGCTTTCTTTGCCGGATCATTACAGGGTCACTGATGAGGCTTTATTAGCCGAAACTACGTAGTATGACCCATCTTCTTTCTTATGAATGTTTTCATTGCTCTCAAAGGAACTCATTTTTTATTTTTATTTGAGCAGAAATAAGAAAAAAATCGCAATTTTTCATCTGAAACATTTCATTTTCGTATAAAAATTTATAATGTATTTGTATAGGCGTGTTTTCGTAATGGGCTGTCTAACACTCGTATTACATACAGGAGATAAACTTAATAAAATTTCATTGAGGCGGTTCTATTGAAGACTCACAACCTATGTCTAAGAGCAGATATAAGAAAAATAATGTACCCCCCACTAAACATCAGTTTTCTCTATATAAAGTGGGGTTTAGTGTAAGTGTGTGTGTGTGTGGGGGGGGGGGGGTTCATTTCAAGAACTTGCTCACGTGATGCACATAATGAGACAAGACACATTTTAGCATCAGTTTAATCCGCAATCTTTATTCAAACAACACAAAGCTGGAGAGTCCCAGGTTCATCAAGACATAAAAAGAACACGCCTATTTAATTTTGATCCCATTAAACCCAACATTTATATAGCTAAATATGGTTTTCAGGGGTATACATTTTTCTTCATGTATCTGCTCAAAAACATAGATTGTGGGTACTGGTTAGAACAGCCTGGCCGAGGCGGTTATCACAAAAGTATGTTTTGAGCAGATGTATGAAAAAAAAAAAAAAAAAAAGATATTAATTTTTAACTGAAAAGCGAAAAGTGAATACTACTATATATAATATATTGGCTGCATTTTATACGGTTCCCCTTAATAGCGAAAAGGAGTCCTTTTCGCGAAAAGGAGTCCTTTTCGCGAAAAGGACTTTACCCTAAATAGCGGAAAGGACTTTTTTCCTCAAAAAAGGCACTTATTAGAGGTAAAAAAAGAAAGAATCACTTATTTGTTTTCTTTCTTATAAAACAGCTTAATTTTGAATTTGATGAAGTCATTTTCACGCAAAATGTGATTAAAATTAAACCTGGTTTGTCGTGTTTTCGTTCAGCTCGCGCTAGAAACAGCCGAAAAGATTAAGAAAGAGAGGAAGAATTGAATTCGTTTTGTTATTTAGATATTTAACCTTGATCCACCCCTAGTTTTGCAAACAGTGTAGATCCAGATTAGATGGCTTCTGAATCTGAGAAAGTTTTTATTTTATACGACCGCGGGAAGTATATTTCTGTTAATACATGCCAACAAGGAAATAGACAATGAGAATTTACATGGCGTTCCTGCAGCTGACCTGAAAGGAGATTAATAATTTCCGATTTGTCTTATTATACACTTGAGTGACCACATCAACACGCACAGACACACGCACGCGCGTGTGCGCGGGCGCATGGACCTGTGTTAATGTCCTGTAACAAAATTGGAACAGGTCGATGAAATTCTAAACTTGTTTCAAAATCAGCAGTTTTCGATCGCAGATCACAGTTTTCGCTTCCGTTTTATCTAATTTTAATTGTTTTAATTATTTCTTTGAGCTTTATGTTTTTCATCACACGCACAATGAATATCCTTGTAAACCCGACTTTGTATGGAATTTCTTGTTTATAAAGGTAAACACCATCTTATATATCCATTCTCTTCTTTATGGGTACTCTGTAGAACAACTTTCATGAAGAACCCACTATACTATGCCATGTATATGTTGCCAGAGTTTATCAAATAAAGTTTTGTTATGTTCTCTCCTCTTCTACACAAATAAAAACTTCTGAAAAGAAACCTAGAAAAAATACCATCTTAAAAAAACACTAAACACTTTTTGATCACGCGGTTGTGTTATCCAATGTAAAAGAATATTTATTTAGTTATTTATTTAACACTGTAAAGGTCATTTTGGAGACGTTGCTTCCAATTTTGTGATACTTTTACCCGACGTTGAGATGAAATAACATCTCAAGCCCAGTCGCCCAATGAAACCAATAGGGTTTATTAGCATGGGCGGTCCGCCTCGCATTGCGGTTCCTGGAAGGCTTAGATCCTCTAAGCGGTTTACCAGTACTAGTGTGCGGGCCGGATTCAGCTCTGCGTGGAAGCATCATGCAGCCCATATATTTCTTCAAACCCCTATGGGCGGGGGCCGCGAGTCGGACATCCAACGCTTATAAACACTATTGGTTTCATTGGGCAACAGGGCTTGAGATGTCATTTTATCTCAGTGTCCGGTAAAAAGTCCCACAAAACTGGAAAGCAACGCCTCTAAAATGACCTTAACAGTGTTGATGGGGACGTTAAACCTTAAATCGAACAAACAAACAAAAATATTTATTAAAGAAGTTTAAAGCTTCACATGAAATGCTAAACAAAATTACTGTATTCTTATAAAAAAAAAAAAAAAACTGGCCGCTGAAAGATTTTATCTTGTATAGGATTTTGTTTTGACAGGACGATAACTATCACTTGGGTAATATCTTTATCTCTTTAATCCCTTTATCATCGACACGCGCCAAATGTCATACTTAAATTAATTAATCTATTTAAAAAAAAAAACTTTACAAACCAACTATAAATGGCAATTATCACACAGTGTTGAAAAAATAACCATTCACGATTATTTTAAGCCCGGGCAAAGTAATTCCAACAATTCAGATGTGCATGCAGCAAAGACTCAGATCAGCCTTGACTTTTCGTTCTATTTGCGCACATCTGCGCAATCTGATCAGTCTTGACTGTTCGTTCTATTTGACAGCTATATAAGCTATATAAGAACCCAAGGCTCTATGAGACGGCTATACAAGTAAGATACTTTGACGGGGAAAAGTTGGGTTTGTAACAGTGTACACTACTCATCCGATCCCCCGCCCATCGGGGCTTGGAGAAATTGATTGGGCTGCATGATGCCTCTACGCAGAGCTAAAACGTTAAGAGGGTCTAGTCCTGCCCAGGCAAAGTGGTGCGAGTCAGACCGTCCCTAAATATAAACCATTTTGGTTTTTGGGAGCGACAGGGATTGAGATGTCATTTCATGTCCATGTCAGGTAAGAGTCCCACAAAATTGGCAGCAACGATTCCAAAATGGCCTAAATAGTATTGACGGGGAAGTAAAACCTCAATTCTAACAAACAAACAAACAATTCTCGTCATATTTATCATCGAAGCGGTAGATTGCGCATGCAAAAAGGTGGTTCTAACTAGCACCCACGTTGTTCTAACTAGCATCCACAATCTATGTTTGAATCACAAAGTTTGAAAACTTTACTTTGCTGGGGGAAAAGTATTGTTTGTAACACTGCATATTGTGGGTGGTTATTACAATCGTCTAATATAGTTTTTATACCTAAATAAGAAAAAACACGGCCCCGCCCATCGGGGCTTGAAGAAATAGATGGACTGCATGACGCTTCCACGTGGAGCTGAAACCGACCGCACACAAGTATTGGTAAGCCGCTAAGAGGATCTAAGCCTACCCAGGCAAAGTCGTGCGGGTCGGCCCGTCCATTTGAATGATCCCTATTGATTTCCTTAGCCGACAGGGCTTGAGATGTCATCTCATATCAATGTCGGGTAGAAGTCCAAAAATTGGAAGCAAGGTCTCCAAAATCATCTATACCGTGTTGACAGGGACGTTAGACCTCAAATCAAACAAACAAACAAGAAAAAAATCTTTGATTAGATATGAGTGCTTTGTAACCTTGTGCTTTCTTTCGGTTTAAAGTAGCATCCAAAATCCATGCGGTTTGAATTAAGGCGTAACTATACCAAATTTAGTGACACAGAAGCCTTTCTGATATTTAATCTTCATCAGTGTGTCTCTCCACCCCCAAAGTTCTGAAACCGAAACGGATAATGGACAAGAACCGACAAACACAGCCCATCCCCCGCCGAGCACACACCGACCGACGTAGCTCATGAGACAGGTCAACTGGAGGCATCAGGCAAGAGACGTCTGCCCTAGGACTTAAAGGCGTCTTCCACCGGGCCAAAATCAGCAAACATGGCCCACACTCCACGGAAGTCCCGGGCATCAGGAAGGAGATGTCCATAATAGCGAGCCTTGCAAAATTCAAAATATAATAAAAAGTGGCAACCAGATCCGCTAAGATACATGTCTCACCTGACAAGTCAGTCTTAGTTTCAGAAAAAATAGATTGTTATACTGCAAAAATTAGGCCGTCTTGACTGGTTTTGTTTATTTGATTTGAGGCTTAACGTCCTCGTCAACACTCTATAGGTCATTTTGGAGACGTTACTTCCAATTATGTGGGACTTTTACCCGACATTGATATGAAATGACATCTCAAGCCCTGTCGTCAAATGAAACCAATATGGTTCATAAGCATGGACGGTCCGACTCGCACCGCTTTGCCTTAGATCTCCTAAGCGGTTTATCAGTACTCGTGTGCGGTCGGTTTCAGCCCTGCGTGGAAGCATCATGCAGCCCATCTATTTCTTCAAGTCCCGATGGACGGGACTGGGTCTTGACTGGTGGAATCTGTTCTACAACATATATTCATTTTCTTGTAGTGCATCGGCTATCGGGGATAGATAAAGCAAAAGAAAACACACAGGCAAAATTTGCAAAATAATCCACAAAAATAAAGTTTTCTAATACAAAAGCCTAAAAATATATTGTTTGTGCAAGACTGAAGCCGAAAATTTTAAACAAAATATTGAATAATTAATTTATATCAATATATATGGATCCTTTTAGAAAAAAAAAGTCCTTTTCGCTATTTAGGGTAAAGTCCTTTTCCTTTTCGCTATTAAGGGGAACCCCATTTTATACCCTCTTCTATAATAGCTGCATTGCCTATGATTTCATTATTAGCTGCATTTTCCTATACTTTTAATATAGCTCTTGTTGTTGTTTTCCAGTTTCCCCGTGTCGCTGGTCGTCAGCTGGTGGGGTCCCAGGGAACGAATCCATGCTGGCACTACTTTTAATATAGCTGCACTAAAGTGCTGCGTTTTATACTGAACCCAAACAAACCAACCACTCAACAAACAGGTAAATAAGCCAACAAACAGACAGGGCAAAAACAATACCTACCGGGGAAATAAAAAATCGAACAATGACAGTGAAATTGGACCCGCTTCTGAAGTTGCTGCAGTTGCAGATATACAACGTAAATGTTGCAGTTGTGTTGTTAGTCTGGTGTAGAGTTATCTACCGTAGATCCAAAACTACACGTGAATAAGCATGGTGATACAAAGAATAGTGTAAGGACCCGTGTTTGGTTGTCTTTTGATAAAAGTAGTTCTGTTAAGTAAATAGATAAAATATTAATCTAAATAAATAAGTTAATTAACGCAATGAGTGTAAAATGTGGACAGAAATCATCAGTTTTCGTGCACAGCTGACTTCTATATATCTATCTACTGATACTGAGTCGGTCACATTTGACCATAACCGCAGGTCTACATTACATACACTCCAGGTTTTGCAGGATGAAAGCCAACACAGTAATGTAATTACGGTAGGGATCTTTAACCTGCACAGGGGATATGTAAAAAGATTGGTGTATGAATGTCATTTGAAACATTCTGACAATTCTGATTCTGATGGTTCTCCCTGCTAGGGGGCCTCCATTTAACGTCCCGATCCGAAGGAGGGTACACTTTATGACATTCATCCCTGCAAATGATGCCAGTGGAGCGTGTTCGGACACCGAAATTTTATCGCCGCTGCCGGGGATCGAACCAGGGACCTCCAGAATCAGAGGCAAGTGCACTAACCACTGAGTTATCATGCTCCACACTTCTTTTCTTTTAAGACTGCGATCGATCACATTTGACCATTACTCGCAGGTGTACATTACCTACATGCCAGGTTTGCAGGATGAAATCCTGCACAATCATCTAATAAGAGTAGGGATCTTTAGCCTGCTCAGCAGCACAGCAAATTGTTCTCCTTGCACAGGGGACCCAGGCTCCAATTAATGCCATGATCAAGTCCTCAAAGTGAGCTGTTGTGATAGGCCTTTAATATTGTCAACCTTTGAATTAAACAACCTCTCAGCCAAAACTGCTGGTCATGTTTTGAAATAATTCCACAGAAATGTTCATTGGGTCACCCTCTACCAAAATCGCTCAAACTGTTCTCCTCTGCTAAACAAAATGGCCACCAGAGCTAAAAATATCCTTTACCAGTAAACAAGATCTCAATGGCCCCTGAAAGACTTATTAATGCTGTTGCAATTCTCGTTATAACGAGTTAATTATCTCGTTATTACGAGTTAGTTATCTCGTTATTGCTGAAGATTACTTATTTATCTTGTTTAACGAGATAGCTATCACGTTAATACGAGATAGTATCTCGTTAATACGACTTAGTTTTCTCGTTATTACCACATAGTTATCTCATTATAACAAGAAAAATGTTCTCATTATAACAACTTAGTTTTCTCATAATTACAACATAATTATCTCGTAATAACGAGAAAATTTTTTTTTTCTTTTTAAAAGTGGTCCATCTAGGCTTTCAGACATAATAGGCCATTGGCCCAATTTAAAGTAAACTGGATGTGCAGTGGATGGTATACCATCGCAAATACCCGCTTTTTCTATTAATAACACTAATGACTATGTATTAGCTAGCCAAAACTACATGCAAGTTAAAAAAAGTTGCAAAGAACATTCTAACTGATAAGCAACGTTTCAGAAGTGTAACTCTTATAGTTTAGAAGATATGGCAAAGTCATACATTTTGACCTTGGGGTTATGTTGAGGTCCACCTAAAGTATCCCTATTTATTCTATATTCCAACAGCCATCCAATAACCAAGTTTCAGAAGTGTAACTCCAATAGTTTAGAAGATATGGCAAAGTCATACTTTTTGACCTTTACAGTGTTGAAGGGGACATTAAACCTCAAATCAAACAAGTTTACCAAAATGGCGAAATGGTTCCTCTGAGCTTGACGAAATGGCTATCAGAGCTTAAAAATAAATAAATCTTTAAAGAACATGCCCTAGGCTTGTTGCCAAATTTCAAACTAATTTCTGAATGTTCCGGTTAGTACCAAAATTGTTAAAATAATTCCACTCGGCTGAACAAAATGGCTCCTGATCTAAAAATAGAAGAAAAAAACTTGAAATTTTTTAACTTTCCACTTCAATAAACATGATGGTCTCCAAGGCCAGAAACGAATAGAAGAAGAAAAAAGAAAAACAAGTTCTTTGGTTTCCATCTCCTCTTTCTTTAACAAGTGACTCTCCTTTACTTCCTCAAGCTTTTTAAACATCTTGGATCCTGGGTATGACGTAAAAATGCATCCAGCTGTGACACTCTAAATGAGTGTGGGAATGTGAGGTTGCCCATTATCGCAGTTGCCTCCCCACCTTCAGGGTTATGAGGCTGCCACAACCTGGGTGGCAGAGCTAGGCAACAACCATCTACAGACCGATGGCTTGGTGTACTAGCTACTGTGGTTTGGCGGATGATCCTTGCTGTACAAGGACAACGGTAAAGCACACCTGCCCTAGTGAGTTGGGAACGGCGGCTTGCTCAGGTGCCGTAAAAGAATTGAGTAGGGACGTCAGCCAGGACAGGCGGTCCTGTAAACTACAACCGTCAAAACATATCATGGCAGCTACAAATTCAGAATCAAGGTTAGGCGGTGCCAACAGACAACAAAGCTCTGTTGGTGACGTCTCCGGCTTGGCCTCCTCTCAGGTGTGGGAGGCAGGGTCGGGCCATTGTGGCGAATCAAGCAAGCGCCTGAGGAAATTCAGGGTGGGAACACTCAATGTCAACACCCTGAGAGGAAGAGTTTGCGAGGTAGTGGAAACACTATCCCGCAGGAAAGTGGATGTCTGTTGTGTCCAGGAGACCAGATACCGTGGTGGAAACTGCCGCACAATCAAGGGCAAGGACACCAAGTATAAGCTCTACTGGTCTGGAAACGATAAAGGCACTGCTGGTGTAGGAGTGTTTGTGGCAGAAGAGTGGATAGAGAAAGTTTTTGAAGTGCAAAGAGTCTCAGACAGAATCATCATGGTGAAGCTTGTAGTTGGCCAGTGCGTGGTTACCCTTCTGTCTGTGTATGCCCCACAGAGTGGTTTAAGTGCTGAAGTCAAGGACTTGTTCTTAGACCAACTGCGTGCTGTGACCGCCAGGATCCCAGGATCCGAACTCCTGATCCCATGCGGAGATTGGAATGGCCACGTAGGCCGTGCAGGCACTGGATACAAGGAAGTGCATGGTGGGATCGGGTATGGTAGACCTGAACCAGATGTTGAGGGTGAGAGGATTCTAGAGTATGCCCTGGCTTTTGACCTGCTTCTTGGAAACACATGTTTCAAGAAACGTGACAGTCATCTTATCATATACAAGTCAGGAAGCGCAGCGACGCAGATAGATTTCATCCTTTACCGCAGGACAATGCGCAAACTTGTCACAGATGTGAAAGTGATCCCTGGAGAGGAAGTAGCCCTGCAACATCAGCTACTCATATGCGACATGAGGATTGATGTGCCACCAAAACCCAAGCGCAAGTTCACCCCCAGACTAAAAGTTTGGAAGCTGAAAGAATCTCAGACAAGAAATCATTTCCAGGAGGTTTTCAGCCAGCATGTGAGTGCTTCGGCAGGTGTAGCAGATGCTACCACTGAGGATATATGGAACAGCATCAAGACCGGTCTGCTCAAGACAACAGAAGAGGTGTGTGGCACCACTCTGCCCCACCGCTGGCGTCGCGAAACCTGGTGGTGGAATGAGGATGTTAATAAGGTCATAGCAGCCAAGCGGCAAGCCTTTAAAGCTTGGAAGACTCGTAAGGGCACCCGTGCATCATATCTTGCGGCCAAACGCATAGCCAGACGTGCGGTGCAACATGCTTGCCAAGAAGCTGAGAAGGAGATCTACAAGAATATTGACCCTAAGTCCTCAGAAGTATACCGCCTTGCTAACCAGATGAGAAGAGAGAATGCCGATGTTGTAGGTGACAAACCAGTAAAGAATGATGCAGGGGAGATGTCAATGAGTGATGACTCAAAGCAGAGGGCCTGGTTAGAACACTACCAAAGGCTACTCAATGTTGAGTTCGACTGGGACCCAGACCACCTGTCTGATGAACCACCAGTGGAAGGGCCACCCATCCCAATCACTATTGATATGGTTAAGAAGGCTATCTCTCAGATGAAGACTGGCAAAGCACCTGGTCCCTCTGGCATAGTGGTGGAGATGATAAGAGCTGCAGGTGATGCGGGTGCCTCGATGATCCGTGACCTTGCAGCTGCAATCATCCGTGATGGGAAGGTACCCTCTGACTGGGAACAGAATTTCATTGTCTGTCTCTACAAGGGCAAGGGCGATGCATTGGAACGGGGCAATGCTGACAGAACAGGTCATGAAAGTCCTGGAAAGAATTGTGGATGGCCTCATTAGGCAGTTGGTGTCCATCGACGACTCCCAGTTTGGCTTCGTCCCAGGAAGAGGCACAACAGATGCAATTTTTGTTGTCCGACAGCTGCAAGAGAAGTATCTGGCGGCCAACAAGAGACTCTACATGGCTTTTGTAGACCTGGAGAAGGCATTTGATCGAGTGCCTCGGAAAGTCATCTGGTGGGCACTAAGAAAACTTGGAGTGGACGAGTGGATTGTGAAACTGGTCCAAGGGATGTACGCAAATGCTCGGAGCCGTGTCCGCGTTGGTGACGGTTTCAGTGAAGAATTCGAGGTGAAGGTGGGTGTTCATCAAGGCTCTGTTCTCAGCCCACTGCTTTTCATCATTGTGCTTGAAGCCTTGTCATGCGAGTTCCGCTCTGGAGTCCCCTGGCAGGACCTGTATGCTGATGACCTTGTCATCATAGCTGAATCCCTTGAGGAATGTGTCAGGAGGCTCTTAACTTGGAAAGACGCAATGGAGGCGAAAGGGCTGAGAGTGAATGCAGGAAAGACAAAGATCATGATCTGTGGTACAGGTCTGGACCTCTTGCAGAGTACAGGCCAGTTCCCATGCGCTGTATGTCGCACTGGAGTGGGCAGCAACAGTATCTTTTGTAATTTGGCTGCAAGTTCTGGGTGCACAAGAAATGCAGTGGGCTCAAACGCTTGATAGAGGACCCCGAGTACAGGTGTACACGGTGCCAAGGAACTGCACGCCCCTTAGATGGCAGACCACAGAGGGAAGTTGAAGTCGGATCAGACAAGCTGGAGGTTGTAGCTTCCTTCTGCTGCCTAGGTGATATGCTCTCTGCAGGGGGTGGTTGCGACCTTTCAACTACATCACGTGTGAAAACAGCCTGGAAGAAATTCAAGGAGTTGCTACCAGTTCTCTCTTCCCGCCACCTCTCGTTCAAGACACGTGGCCGTGTGTATAGTTCTTGTGTGCGGAGCGCAATGCTCCATGCCAGTGAGACATGGACATTGACAAAGCCAAACCTCCAACGTCTACAGCGAAATGACAGGGCAATGATCAGACAGATCTGCAATGTCAAGCCACAGGACACTGTCACCATCAGGTCCAGTGAGTTACTTGAGCGTCTTGGCATTGAGGACCTGGACCTCATCCTGAAAGAGAGAAGACTTCGCTGGTATGGACATGTGGAACGCTCCAACGGTGCAATCAAGACTGCCTGTGACATACAGGTAAGTGGAAAGCGGGGGCCAGGAAGGCCCAAGATGACCTGGAAGCAACTAACAGAAAGAGATTGCAGAGAATGGAAGCTCTCTGCTATCGATCCTCATGATAGACAAGCCTGGAGATCTGGTGTAAGATCTGCCATGCGTGCAGCAAGCCAGCTACCTGGAAGGGGGCCCACCTATGTGGACATTGCCCCTGTACCTGCACGTTAATCAAAAATCCGTTGATAATGATGATGATGATTGGACTGAGATGAGTGATGCAGGGCCATCGTGGCCCTCTTGTCTAATTTGTGCTCTGTGTTAGACCTTTAATTAAGTGCTAAGCAGAAGACATTTTCAGTTTTCTTTTTCTTGGCTAAGTAAAAACGAGGCTTGACATGGCATGTGAATCATCAGTTGGGCAGACAATGCACTTGAAATGAGAAGCCTAATTTTCTCAGAAAAAAATGAAAAAAAAAAGAAAAATAATTTGTTGTCAGCTGTAAAATTTTCTGCAGTGCTTGAATTGTTAATCTTCCCTACACACACATGTACATGCATGTCAACATAAGTACCACTTATTTACCCTTTAACTGTCAATCATAAGTTTTGCAGATGTCATTTTTAAATACAGTACACCCGCCGCAATTTTTTTTTAACCCGCACAACCCCGCATTAAGTGGGACAGGATGAAAAGGATTAAAACTAAGATCCCCACCATGGATATGAGTCGATCGGGGGTATCGCGGTGTTATACAGGTAAAAAATTGATTGGCCGTGTTACCTATCTTCAGCTTTTTCTTAGGCAAATAAGGTAAACATGAAGTTTCCACAGTGTGTATGCCACGACATTGCGATGGCTGGTGGTGGGATGTAGCGTGGGGTCATGCACGGAAACCCGGCAGACCAAAAGATCATGTTCCGGGGTTCAAAAAGATTTGCAACGGGTGTACTGTATTTCTGTCTCATTTTTCAGTGAAAATAAGACTTCACATTATACATGTACCTGTGTGAATCATCTGATGATCAGCCAATTCACATGACATATCAAGCCTTATTTACTTTGAAAATAAGTTAAATCCTAAAGATGCTAAGAAAAACTGCATCTGAAAATGTCGTCTGTTTATGTCGTCTGCAGCATCTTCTTACAAACCTTTGAAACATATTTTTGCATACAGGCAACCAGTGTGGACCCTGATCTGACTGCTCCTAGAGGAGCAGTCTGATCAGGGGCCACACTGTTTGCAACAATGACTTTAAAAGTTACCAGCAGATGACAAAGTAGATGACAGTTGATGTGATTGGCATGTTATAGGCAAAGCCATTTTAAGCTGAATGCAGTCTTAGTCACTGTATAATAGGATTTATTTAAAGTAATTTAAGTAAATAAGTAAAAAAAATGCTGAACCTTTTGCAAACAGTACAGACCTAGATCAGACACTAAACAGTACAGGCCCAGATCAGACACAGTGTCTGATATAGGCCTAAATTGTTTGTCATAGTCAAATTTTTTGGGCAGGGTTCCCCATCTAAAATGGGTGAAGTGAAAGTACAGTCATGTACATGTATTTTTGTTTCCACTAGGATAACAGTACAGGCCCAGATCAGACACTGCATACTGCATGCAGTGTCTTATATAGGCCTGCATTGTTTGTCATAGTCACATTTTTTCCAGCAGGGTCCCCATTTAACCCTTCTCTTGCTGAATATTCAGTTAAGCCACACCCATTCCTGACTTTGAACCAATCAGATTTACTTAATGTAATTTATTCTCACAAATTCATAAACAGAATGTCAAACAGTGTAGATCCTGATCAGATGGCTTCTTCAGAAGCCATCTGATCTGGATCTACACTGTTTCCAAAGATAGGGGTTGTCGTGAACAGCAAGATAAGGGTTAAAATGGGTGAAGTGAAAGTACAGTCATGTACATGCACTAGGATGAAAAATGAAAAAAGTGGGCAGGGTAATTACCAGCCACTTAATTTTTAGCATACGAAACTCACCCAGAAAGGACACTTACATTTTGATTGTTTGTCAAACAAGCTGTTCGGGGAATGGTGGAAAGTGCATTTAGTGTTACCCTGTCCGCCTGTCTGCGTTTGTCCGCATCACTGTCCGAGATGGCGTTAGCTATAATTCACTTTTTAAAAGTTTTCTAGTTTTTGCTCCAGGTGGGGCATCAGTGTCCTTTGAACAAATTTCTAGTTGTTTACTGTCATGTTCCATTGTCCAAAATACATGTAGGTTAAATGGGCCATCGTGACCCAGTGGGTCAGAGTGTTGTCTCTTTTTACCAGGTCTATTAAACATGTATATAGCTATGTGTTTGTAACTTGCTTGAGTCATCAAGTTCTTCAGTGGAAGGTCAGGTGTTTTTTTTTTTTTTTCTTTAGGCACTCTGGTTTTCACCCACCTCTGATTAACTCTTATCTGTGCTGTTCACAACAACCCCTATCTTTGGAAACAGTGTAGATCCAGATCAGATGGCTTCTGAAGGATCTACACTGTTTGACATTCCATTTATGAATTTGTAGGAATAAATTACATCAAGTTATCTGATTGGTTCAAAGTCAGAAATGGGTGTGGCTAAGCTGAATATTCAGCAGGAGAAGGGTTAACAATCAGCTTGAAATAAAGGGCTGTACAATCAAAAGCAAAATAGTGTACATTGTCAGCACTCAGAAGTAATATGTAATATTTATATGACTAATGTGAAGGAAAGTAAATGGGGTTTCTTGACAACCTGTACCGCACTTATGGTGAAACGGTCCAAAACTGAAAGTACAGAACATACAAATTAACCCATTTAGTACCAGAAACCCCAAAATGGGTACCCTGGCAAACAGTGCAGGCCCAGATCAGACGCCGCAGAACGCGGCGTCTGATCAGGGCCTACACTGTTTGCGAAAAGTCAAGCAATTATCCAAATAAAATTTGAAGAAAACACAACCTGACACCCCTAAATTTTTCAATGGGCTCCTGCTATATTTAAGGAGGAAGATTCCATTTGGTACAAAAAGGGTTAAGATATGTAGACAAGCGCAAGCTCCTTAGAAGCAATTTCTTTTTAACCCCTTAGGCCTAAGATGTCAATCACAACCATTGTTATCTGCTTTGTTGTCGGCTGGTTATGTACTTTAAAAGTCATTGTTGGAAATACATGTAGTCACATTAACCCTTTTTGTACCAAATGGAATCTTCCACCTTATATATAGCACATGTCCATTTCAAAATTTAGGGTTGTCAGGATGTGTTTTCTTCAAAATCGATTTGGAAAATGACTGAACTTTTAGCAAACAGTGGAGGCCCTAATCAGACGCCGCGTTCTATGGCTTCTGATCTGGGCCTGCACTGTTTGCCAACTACCCATTTTGGGGTTTCCGGTACTGAATGGGTTAATGTGGACCGAGATCAGATTGCTCCTTTAGGAACAGTCCAATAAGGGTTCACACTTGCCTGTATGCCAAATTTAGGTTTATAAGAATATGCAGCAGACGACATACATGTAAGCAGACGGCATTTTCAAATGCTGTGGTTTGTGGCATCTTAATGGTTATGAGTAGACTCCTGTGGATATGGGTAACAAAATGGTAATTGATAAGGGAGACAAGCAGATTTTTGGATGAGGTACTTCCCTTAATGGGAATGGGAACACCTGGCAGATTTCTCTGCCATATTTAGCTCACCTGTCACGTAGTGACAAGGTGAGCTTTTGTGATCACTTTTTGTCCGTCGTGCGTGCGTCCGTAAACAATTTCAAATAAGAATATCTCTAATACCCCATGGTCAATCTTGATCAAATTTCATAAGAAGCATCATCAGGTAGGGGGAAAGGCTGCATAAGGTTTTTGGGCTGATCAGATTGGAGTTCTGGTTGCCATGGCAACATATAGCTCCCATAGACTTACAATGGGAAAAAATTAAAATATCTTCTTCTCTGAAACCACAGGGCCAAGAGCTCAGATATTTAGCATGTATTAACGGCCAGTGGTCACCTACATAATTCCTGCAAATCATGCTCCTGGGGTCCAAATTGGCCACACCCAGGGGCCCCTTCGCTCCCATAGACTCATAATGGAACAAAAAGCTTCAAAAATCTTCTTCTCGGAAACCACAGGGCCCAGAGCTTAGATATTAAGCATGTAGCAACAACAAGTGGCCACCTACATAATTCCTGCCAATCATGCCCCTGTGGTCAAAACGGGCCATGTCCCGGGGCCCTTTAGCTTCTATAGACTCATAATGGAAAAAAGTTTCAAAAATCTTCTTCTCTGAAACCACAGGGCCCAGAGCTGAGATATTTGGCATGTAGCAATGGCAAGTGGTCACCTACATAATTCCTGCCAATCATGCCCCTGGGGTCCAAATTGGCCACACCCCGGGGGCCCTAAGCTCCCATAGACTCATATTGGAAAAACAAAGCTTCAAAAATCTTCTTCTCTGAAACCACAGGTCCCAGAGCTTAGATATTTAGCATGTAGCAACGGCCAGTGGTCACCTACATAATTCCTGCCAATCATGCCCCTGGGTTCCAAATGGGCCACGCCCCGGGGCCTCTTCGCTCCCATAGTATCATAATGGTAAAAAGTTTCAAAATTCTTCTTCTCTGAAACCACAGGGCCAAGAGATTAGGTATTTTGCATGTAGCAACAGCAAGTGGTCACCTACATAATTCCTGCCAATCATGCCCCTGGGGTCCAAATTGGCCACACCCCGGGGGCCCTTAGCTCCCATAGACTCATAATGGAAAAAAAAAAGCTTCAAAAATCTTCTTCTCTGAAACCACAGGGCCCAGAGCTTAGATATTAAGCATGTAGAAACGGCAAGTGGTCACCTACATAATTCCTTCCAATCAAGCCCCTGGGGTCCAAACAAGCCACACCCCGGGGCCCCTTAGCCCCTATAGACTCATAATGGGAAAAAGCTTCAAAAAGCTTCTTCTCTGAAACCACAGGGCCCAGAGCTGAGATATTTAGCATGTAGCAACGGCAAGTGGTCACCTACATAATTCCTGCCAATCATGCCCATAGGGTCCAAATGGGCCACGCGCCAGGGCCCCTTAGCTCCCATAGACTCATAATGGAAAAAAGCTTCAAAAATCTTCTTCTCTGAAACACAGGGCCAAGAGTTTAGATGTTTAGCATGTAGCAAGGGCAATTGGTCACCTGCATAATTCCTGCCAATCATGCCCCTGGGTTCCGAATTGGCCACATGCCGGGGCCCCTTTGCTCCCAAAGACTCATAATGGAAAAAAGCTTAAAAAGTCTTCTTCTCTGAAAGCACAGGGCCCAGAGCTTAGATATTTAGTACGTAGCAACGGCAAGTGGTCACCTATATAATTCCTGCCAATCATGCCCCTTGGGTCCAAAAGGGCCACGCCCCGGGCCCCCTTAGCTCCTTTAGACTCATAATGGAAAAAAAGCTTCAAAAATCTTCTTCTCTGAAACCACAGGGCCCAGAGCTTAGATATTTAGCATGTAGCAATGGCAAGTGGTCACCTACATAAATCCTGCCAATCATGCCCGTTGGGTCCAAATGGGCCACACCCCTGGGCCACTTAGCTCCCATAGCCTCATAATGGAAACAAAAAAAAAAAAAAAATCTTCTTGTCTGAAACCACAGGGTCCAGAGCTTGGATATTTAGCATGTAGCAACTGCAAGTAGTCACCTTCATAATTCCTGCCAATTACGCCCATGGGTTCCAAATGGGCCACGCCCCAGGGCCCTTTAGCTCCTATAGACTCAAAATGGAAAAAAGCTTCAAAAATCTTCTTCTCTGAAATCACAGCGCCCAGAGCTTAGATATTTAGTAAGTAGCATAAGCAACTGCAAGTGGTCACCTATATAATTCCTGCCAATCATGCCCCTTGGGTCCAAAAGGGCCACGCCCTAGGGCCCCTTAGCTCCCATAGACTCATAATGGAAAAAAAAGCTTCAAAAATCTTCTTCTCTGAAACCACAGGTCCCAGAGCTTAGATATTTAGCATGTAGCAATGGCAAGTGGTCACCTACATAAATCCTGCCAATCATGCCCATGGGGTCCAAATGGGCCACGCCCTGGGGCCCCTTAGCTCCCATAGACTTATAATGGAAAAAAGATTCAAAAATCTTCTTCTCTAAAACCACAGGTCCCAGAGCTTAGATATTTAGCATGTAGCAATGGCAAGTGGTCACCTACATAAATCCTGCCAATCATGCCCATGGGATCCAAATGGGCCACGCCCTGGGGCCCCTTAGCTCCCATAGACTTATAATGGAGTGAGTGAGTGTTTCAGTTTTATGTCCCACCAACAGCTAAGGTCATACGGAGACGGGATCTCGGTTTAAAGACTCATCCGAAAGTCTGGAGAAGCCCGGGATCGATCCTGCGATCCCTGGTTTACAAGGCGAGTAGCGTAACCACTGCACCACGGAGGCTTCTAGACTTATAATGGAAAAAAGATTAAAAAATCTTCTTCTCTGAAACCACAGGGCCCAGAGCTTAGATATTTAGTATGTAGTGACGGCAAGTGGTCATCTACATAATTCCTGCCAATCATGCCCCTAGGGTCCAAACAGGTGAGTGATATAGGGCCATTGGGCCCTCTTGTTTAAAGGGAGACAACTTTTGGGACTCCTGTTCACTTTTCTATAAGCCCTGTCCAACTGAAGAAAGGGTCTACTCCTTAAGGAAAGAATTTGCTCCTCAGGAGCAAATTCTTTCCTTTCAGAGTTGACCCGTGTTGGCTTTGGAGACAAAAATACTTAAGCTGGAGTTGCCTCCCCTGAAGGTGTACCCATATCCTATCCTTACATGTATTTCAGAAAAGCAAAGACCCAGAGGGGAAAGAGGTACCTGGAGAGCCGGGAACCAAAGATCTTCGAGAACACTAAGAAGACGATGTTTGTGAAGGGAGGCAACACCAGTCTTACTGTGACAAAACTGTTGAAAGAATTGGTGAGGAATATTTATGTTGTACAAGAGTGAAATTTCGGCAGGGCTTGTACTTTAAACTTTAACCCTTATCTCTCTGAACATGGCAAACCAATAATAGCATAAAAATTATCTTTGCACACATTGTTGATCCAGATCAGATGGCCCCTGAAGAAGCCATATGATCAAGATCTACACTGTTTGTCTTTCAGTTTACATATTTGGATGAATACATCATATCATGAAATTTGATTGGCTGATAGACAGTAGTTATTGTGGCTAAATTAATTTATTCAGCAGGACAAGGGTTATGCTGTAACATACCATTGGGAAAGCATATGTTGATGCCGTCTTAAGTTTTTAGCTCGCTTGAGCACAGGGTGCTCAAGATAAAAAATTTCATTTTTTTTTTTTTTGGTGGTAAATATACGTGTATATGTTTTTTGTACATACATGAGTGAGCATCACAAAATAATTATTACAGGACAAAAATCAAAGGCTTGAGAATCCTCAAAGTTGGTGAATTACAGGGTATCTGATCTGGATCTACACTATTTGCCAGTGTCCAACATTTGTATGTGAAGAAACACCACTATAGCACTTAACATATAACATTTGAAATTATTATCTGATTTTCGTCTTAGATGTCTCTCTAGTTTTAGTTTATACTAATTTATTTTAGTTCGATTGTGATGAAAGCTTCAAGCTTATTGAATCGCTCTCGAACACTCATTCCGGGTGTTTTCACGCGCACGCGCGAGAGAGGCAGTGGCTTTTACACCACTGCTACCCATTTACACCTGGGTGGAGTGGGGCAGTGTCATTACGTGTCTTGCCCAAGGACACACCTCAATACCGGTGGCCGGATTCGAACGCACAACCTTTCGATCATGAGTCGAACGCGCTAACCACTGCGCTATCGAGGCTGACATGTCTCTCTGACAAAACAGTTGCAGAAATGCTTCTGGTATGTTACATGGAGAATACCAGGTTTGTGTCTTTTGATATCAAGTTTATCAGGCAAGGCTTCGAGAACGCTTGTAGAATCGCGAGGCTTGCCGAGCGATTCTACATGTGTTCTCGAAGCCGAGCCTGATAAACTTGATATCAAATGATACGAATCTGGTATTCTATTTATCAGTTTATCCCCTTGTACACTCTTAAAATTAGCTATTTACGATGTCCTCAGTGGGTCGGAACATTCCATAGGTAGATATAGTTTGTATCAGCTGACCATATTTTTTCCTATCACTTTTTTTTAAGTAATTTTCCCATTTTGTCCAATAATAATTACAATTTTTTTCCATTTTTTTCTAGTAGCCCGGTTCATTCATAAAAGTGCAATGTCATGTTGACCTGATAAAGCTCACTTGTCCTGAGATAGCATATCTTTATCAGGTCAATGTGCTGCAATGTAATTAATATAGAGGGTAACTGATAAATGTATTTCTGCTTCTAACATACATGTACATAGTAGACAAATTCTTTTACAGCTCAAACAGTGAGGTTTTCCTGGTGGTGTTCTTATATCTGCTTCAAACATATACTACTTCCACAGTTCCCAGAGCTTAAATAATTGGCTTGTAACAATGTCAAGTGGTCACCTACATATATCCTGCCAATCATACCCCTGGGATCCACATTGGCCACACCCCGGGGCCCCTTAGCTCCCATACACTCTTAATAGAAAAAAAAGCTTCAAAAATCTTCTTCTCTGAAACCATAGGGCCAAGAGCTTAGATATTTGGCACGTAGCAATGGCAAGTGGTTGCCTACGTAATTCATGCCAATCATGCCCCTGGGATCCAAACGGGTCACGCCCGGGGGCCCCTCAGCTCCCATAGACTCATAATGGAAGAAAAGCTAAAAAAATCTTCTTCTCTGAAACCACAGGGCCCAGAGCTTAGATATTTAGCAGGAAGCAACGGCAAGTGGTCACCTACATAAATCACGCCCTTTGGTCCGAATGGGCCACGCCCCGGGGCCCCTAAGCTCCCATAGACTCATAATGGAGAAAAGCTTCAAAAATCTTCTTCTCTGAAACCACAGGGCTCAGAGCTTAGATATTTAGCATGTAGCAAAGGCAATTGGTCACCTACATAAATCCTGATAATCATACCCCTGGGGTCCAAATTGGCCACGCCCCAGGGCCCCTTAGCTCCCATTGACTCATAATGGAGAAAAGCTTCAACAATCTTCTTCTCTGAAACCACAGGGCCCAGGACTTAGATATTTAGCATGCAGCAACGGCAAGTGGTCACCTACATAAATCCTGCCAATCATGCCCCTGGGGTCCAAATGGGCCACATCCCAGGGCCATTTATCTCCCATAGACTCATAATGGAAAAACGCTTCAAAAATCTTCTTCTCTGAAACCACAGGGCCCAGAACTTAGATATTTAGCATGCAGCAATGGCAAGTGGTTACCTGCATAAATCCTGCTAACCCTGCCCCTGGGGTCCAAATGGGCCATGCCGCGGAGCCCCTTATCTCCTATAGACTCATAATGGAAAAAAGCTTCAAAAATCTTCTTCTCTAAAACCACAGGGCCCAGAACTTAGATATTTCGCATGTAGTTACCTACATAAATCATGCCAATCATGCCCCTGGGATCCAAATGGGCCACACCTTGGAGCCCCTTATCTTCCATAGACTTATAATGGAAAAAAGCTTCAAAAATCATCTTCTTTGAAACCAGAAGGCCAAAAGCTTAGATATGTTACATGTAGCAATGGCAAGTGGTCGCCTACATAAATCCTGCCAATCATGCCCCTGGGGTCCAAATGGGCCACTCCCCAGGGCCCCTTAGCTCCCATAGATTCATAATGGAATAAAAGCTTAAAAATCTTTTTCACAGAAACCACAGGGCCCAGAGCTTAGATATTTAGCATGTAGCAATGGCAAGTGGTCACCTACATAAATCCTGCAAATCATGCCCCTGGGGTCCGAATGGGCCACACCCAGGGACCCCCTTAGCTCCCATAGACTCATAATGGAGAAAAGCTTAAAAAATCTTCTCTGAAACTGTGAAGCACAGAGCTTAGATATTTAGTATCTAGCAACATAAAATAGTCACCTACATAAATCCTGCTAACCCTGCCCCTGGGATCCGAATTGGCCACATCCCGGGGCCCTTTAGCTCCTTTAGACTTATAATGGAAAAAAGCTTCAAAAATCTTCTTCTTCCAAGCCATAAGGCCCAGAGCTTAGATATTTAGTGTAGCAATGTCAAGTGGTCTCCAACACTATTGATTTTCTGGTACACAGTTGAGCGATATAGATCCATTGGGCCCTCTTGTTTTAGAAGAGAAATAAGAAGAATAAAGTATGCCCTGCACACCCTATTTTTCTCTGAAAAAGGTGGGTATATGGGGTGTCATTATCTTAACACACCCGTGTGAAGTAGTGTATTTTTTCATATCTCCAAAATGGCTACTTTCCTGATGAAAATCTGTGATATTTTTCTAATTTATACTGCAAACATAGGTTTTGGGTGCTCATTAGAACCGCCTCATTGAGGCGGCTCTAATGAGTACCCACAACCTAGGAGCAGAAATAAGAAAAATAATGTATACCCCCCATAAACCCCAAACATAACACAGCTGTGTTGATAACAGAATATACTATTTATCAATGGTTTCATGACCTACAATCTTTAATTAGGCAGGTACTACATTTTGAGCGGAGGATTTCAATAATTCTGAGGCATATACCAAAAGCGACAGCTATTATGCTTAGAAAAAAACCCACTCAATAGATGGTGGATGAGAAGGGTCATCGAGCGATGACTTAAGTATGGCGACTTCACTTCGTGAATTCACGGACTAATGACAATGTTCCCAGTAGGCTTACAATGAACCTAGCTAGCAAGAAAGACACGAAAACCTCCAGGCGCAGTCACCTTTGTTTAGCAGTCACCTCTACTCATCAAGCACAATAATTCCTCTCAAAAAGTTTTGCTGTATATACATATATTTAACCCATTGCATGTGGGGAAACCTTTAAAGTGGTACCTTGGCAAACAGTGCAGAAAGTGTCCACACTAGTTGCTCACAAAATTTTTCATCAGAAATAGAACAAAAAGGAAAACAATAAGCCTGACACCCCTTATATGACAAATGGAATAGTCAACTAGTATACAATGGGTAAACCTCTGCTCAGCGGCCACATTTCTCCTCCAACCAGCAGTCACGTTACTAAGTGCTGGAGAATATTAAGGTTGGTGGGTAAGAATTTTTTTTTTTCTGATTGGCTATAAAAACTGCAGGGTCGGCACAAAAAATCTGTGTTGGTCGGGTTAGCGGACACGCAGGTATTTTTTAGGCCTTATTACTATCCTAAGCATAAGATGTTTGTGCTGCTTTCAGACAGTGCTAATGAGAACCCACAGTATATGTTTTTGAGCGAAAATAAGGAAGGTTATGTAAACATCCATAAACTTCACTTTGCTCTATATAAAGTGGGGTTTAGAGGGATGTTCATTACACAAATACACAGACTTGCTAATCTGATGAGATGGGTATTTTCTTTTTCAGTATCAGCTGAAGAAATCAGACTCAGTCATGTATAAAAAGTAAGTATGGACTCTGGGTTATAAAACTTCCTTAACCCCTTTGCTGCTGTTTATATTAGTTTAGCCACACCCATTTCTGAGTATCAACCAATCAAGTTACTTGCAATTCACAAACTGCTTGACAAACAATAAAGATCTTGATCAGATGGCTTTAAAAGCCATCTGATCTGGATCTACACCATTTGCAAAGGTAGGTTTTATTACGTTAGCAGGATAAGGTTTAATGCTATAGTCATCATGATCAGGGACCAGTTGTTCAAAGCATTGTTAGCTTAACAAGATCGTTAGTGGTCATGTTGTTAATTGTTCTAGCAAGTTTAATATGTAACATTTTGGTAGTTTTGCTGAAAAAATCCGCAAAAGCTGCTCACATTTTTTCAGCAAAAATATATGCATATTTGCCATATTTAATGATCAAAGTTTTAACGGTATGTTAACTAACGACGTCGTTAGTTTTGAACAACTGGCCCCTAGACTGTAACAAATATTATAATACCAGTTCCAACAAATATTGTTATTGCCATTATTATCACACATACTATTATTGTAAGAGCATTTTATTTTCTTGTGCAAAATTGTTTTGGGGCTATTTAGGTCATTTTGGAGATGTTACTTCCAATTCTGCGGGAGATGAAATGACATCTCAAGCCCTACTGCCCTGAGGAAACTGCTAAGGTTTAAGGATCGATCTGACTTGCACCATATCTGGGCAGGCTTATACATTCTAAGCAGTTTACCAATATGTATACATGTGTACACGAGTTCTGCTGGTTTCAGCTCTGTGCCGAAGCACCATACAGCACAATCTTTTTTTCTATGCCCTGATGGCTTCATAGATTGTTGGTGCTAAAAAAAACTGCCTACATGAGGTGGTTCTAATGAATACTCAAAATCAATATTTTTGAGAAGGTGTAAACCTATATAAACCCCAGTTTCATACATGTACATAAAAAGCAGGTCTTACAAATATGTTTACTGTATGGACTGATTCACATGATGATTAAAAAAAAGATGGGCCCAATTGTTCAAAGAATTGTTAACTTAATGAGCTTGTTAGTGATCAAATTGTTAACTGTTAGTAGTCAAGTTGTTAACTCTTATCTTGCTGTTCATGCAGGGCGTCAAGTTACCTATATTTACCTATATTTTCCTATATTTTAGGCCATTACCTATAATAACCTATAAAATCCTATATTTTACCAAAATACCTATAAATACCTATAATTTGGAATCTGGGGTAAGCAAGGAATACAAAATCTGTGAAAAAAAACTTAAAAAAAAAAGATGTTTTCTATAATATTTACCTTATTAAGTTGTTTCTTTCAGGAATTTGGAATTTGTATTCCTTTCAGTTGTAGCAACTATGCCCAGCCCAGCCCAGCCCAGCACAACTTTTGGAAAGCTTTAGCTATTGGAAGTTCTGCTTTTTTAAATTTGAAATATTCCATTTCCTATAGCTTTCATGTGTAAATATTTGAATAAGAAATGGACATACTTTCATTTTGTTTTCAGAATTAACAAAATAGAAGTGAAGGCAATGATCAGCAATCGGTACAATTAACCCACAGCTCCCATCAGAGACACCAAACATACAATTATGTATGTCAAAAATATTTCATTGCAAACAATTTTGATAAGATGATTAATCAATTGTTATTACATGTATATAGAAAATAATAAATATGTTCTAGAAAGGGTTGTCCTTTGGATGCAAGGAATTCACCACAGAACCGGAAAATATGGAGTGTACATGTTTTCTGGGCCAGACTAGCTAGTTACGGCCAATTTGGCCTCCTCAGTGACCCTCAAATATTTTCAAAATTCAACAATGGAATCAATGATCCTAAAGGATAAGAAAATATAAACTACACTATGATGTAGGGCAGGGAGACTTTTTACGGCCGCCACACATTCCCAGACACCAGCTGTAGTGACGTTAAATATGTTCTAGAAAGGGTTATCCTTTGGATGCAAGGAATTCACCACAGAACTGGAAAATATGGAGTGTACATGTTTTCAGGGCCAGACTAGCTAGTTTCGGCCAATTAGGCCTCCTCAATGACCCTCAAATATTTTCAAAATTCAACAATGGAATCAATGGTCCCAAAGGATAAGAAAATATAAACTACACTATGATGCCCTACATCATAGTGCAGTTTATATTTTCTTGTCCTTTGGGATCATTGATTCCATGTGGAGTTTTGAAATTTGAGGGTCACTGGTGGGGCCTGATTGGCCGAAACAAGCTAGTCTGGCCCAGAAAACATGTATGCTCCATATTTTCCAGTTCTGTTGTGTATTCCTTGCTTCCAAAGGATAACCCTTTCATGGAGCATTTTTTATGTAGGGCAGGGAACCTGAAATGTTCCATAATCATTATGCCTGCAAACAAAAGTCAGATTCGAGATAGGTGGTTGTCAGAAGTACATGACAATGGACATGAGCTGAAATTATGGTGTATCAAGGGAAAGCAGGACTCCTGTGGTTGAAGTCCATTATGCAAAGCTGACACAAAATGTGATAATGCTGGACTGAAACAAGTTCTTTAACATGCCAAAGGGACTCAACACCAGAAATTAAGTAAAGCTGCTTTCTCAGTCAGCAGCACAAGCTAAGCTGACATTTAAACCTCAGTCTAAAGCAAAGACAGTTGATTATAGCACAAGTTCAGCTTCAGGAGAAACAGTCCACGATAGTTACAGTGAATCTTCAACTTCATCCTCAAAGCAAAAGCAAAGAAGATGTAATTTCTGCTGAAGTTGGGTGGGCACCCAAATGTGCATATTCTAACATCAGCTTTAGAGCCAATGATGGTATTGGAGAAACTTTCAAAGCCATGTTGTGATGTCCAATAGCAATTGCATTTAGTATGAATCGGACAAAACTCTCATATCTCCTGTCCGATGGACCTGCCTTCATCAAAGTGTTGCTGTTTGATGTCAGACAGTCCAATAACTATTTTTCTCTTCAGTATGATGAAACTATTCAGGCTCAGGTGAAGAAGCAAATGGTCCTTTTAATAAGGTGTTGGTCCCCAGCATATGATGAAGTTTGGTGTAGGTATTACAAATCCCTGTTCTTTGCTGATGCAGCTGGAAAGTCAGTTGCAACAGCGATGGTAGAGGCTCTTCAGGAGGTCGATGTACCAATGAAATCCTTAATTGTCAATTTAACTATATTTAGAGAAGTATCTAAACAAATAAAAGAAGCTTCACCTGAGTGGAAATGCTTGAAAAGAAATGACTGGAAGCACTGACAGTAGAAGAGAAGAACAAGGCTGTCTTGATGCTTGAAAAAGAGAAGGCACTGCTTTAAAAAGAAATGGAGACTCAGACAAAGTTAATTACAGCAGAGGAACTGCTAAAAGAAGAGAACAATAAGCTCTAACTAAAGCTATTGAAAGTAGTAACATGAAAGGAGCTTCTGTAGCTAAAATGATGATTGCAACAGCTACATCAAAAATGGACAGTATAAGAAAGGAAATGGACAAGATACATAAAAGTCAAAGGTCAGGTGAGCAGCAAAAGTGACAGTTACTGTTAAACAAACTAGATCAGTAGAGTACTAAGTCATCAAGCAAAGGGTAGAAACAAGATACAGTAACGTCAAGTTCATTGAAATCCAAGAGTTCTTGTACTGCATCAGGTAGTAAGATGCATTCTGCCTCTCCATCATCAATTTTCTATATGCTGTATTATTAATTAAAGAGAGCTGGAAGGTGGTGGTGGTGAAAAAAAATCTAACCTGTTTTCTGCAGTATAGGCATCCTATAATATCCTATATTTCTGGCCGCTAGATACCTATATTTTTGGACCTAACCTATATTTTTGACTCCTTATATCACATGACAACCCCTATCTTTGCAAACAGTGTAGATCCAGATCAGATGGCTTCTGTAGGAGCCATCTGATCAGGATCTACACTGTTTGACATACAGTTTATGAAATTACATCAAGTAATCTGATTGGTTCAAAGTCAGAGATGGGTGTGGCTAAAATGAATATTCAGCAAGAGAAGGGTTAAGTAAGTACAATATTTACCGGTAATAGTACAGTGGAATTTTTGATGAAAAAATCTGTGTACTCGTATCTTTTGCAAAATGTAAAAGCTACTCACATTTTTTTCAGCAAAAATATTTGCATATGAAATTAATTATGCAATATTTGGTGAACTAATTTAAAGTTATATGATACATTAACTAATGACATCGTTAGTTTTGAATATCTAGGCATCCCTCAAACACATTTATATTATTTTGATCCCTTAAAACCCACTTTTATACAGTAAAACATTGGGTATACAGGGGTCTACATTAGTTTTCTTATTACTTGTCAAAAATATAGATTGTAGGTACTCATTAGAACCGCCTCAGCGAGTCGGTAGAACAGCCTCAGCAAGGTGGTTCTGACGAGTACCCACAATCTCTGTTAAGAGCAGAAATATGAAAAATATTGGAACTTTATCAGAAAAAGTGTTCATTTTTTGGTGGCAAAATTCTCATTATATTTGAATAGGCGTGTTTTCTTAATGCCCTGGTGTATAGAGAAAGGTAAACATACCAGTTGTCTTGTGAAACCATCTAAGACGCATAACCCTGCATATCTACAGTCTAACCAAAGTCTTTGCAAGTCAGTTTAGTCATTTGTGAACCATGCTACATCCACACAGTGAACCACGCAGGTACTCAACAGTGAAACAACATAAGGTCAACATTGAGTTAACCTTGTGTGCCTGTGGGGAAGACTTTAATCATATTTCACAGGTGTGCACACTGATGGCATAATACCAACTTTTGTTATATACCTACAAAATACTGATGTCTGATACCAGTTTCAGACACAAAATACAGAATCCTGTACCACCCTAATAGGGTTTGACATGTTTAGACAACACATCAGGTAATAATTTGTATTTGATCATATGGTAAGGATTTGAGGTTTCGAAATACTTAGTGCATATACAGTATGTTTTTTTTTTTTTTTTTTTTTCAGAAAAAATATTCTGAGACCTTTTGAAGATGAAACACCATTGGTAAGTTCAAAACTTCATGTACATTTGAATTTCAATGGCTCAAACATCTTTGCATCACGAAAACACACCTGTACAATTACATTGCCAATTTTTCGGCCAAAAATTAGAAATTTTAATATGAAAAATTGTGATATTTTTCTTATTTCTGCTCAAAACATAGATTGCGGGGACTCGATAGAACCGCCTCAACGAGTACCCACAATCTATGATTTTGAGCAGAAATAAGAAAAATAATGTATACCCCCATAAACCCCAGTTTTACTATATAAAAGTTGGGTTCAAGGGGGTCAAATTTATATAGGTGTGTTTTCCTGATGGGGACCAATTAAATTTGTTTGAGACAGCGGTAGTTTGAGCCAATGTTTGTTACTAGAAACACAATGCCAGGAGGTATCACAGGAATAATTTTGGGAGAGCACACAACATACATTTAGGGCCTCGCCCATCAGGGCTTAAAGAAATAGATTGGCCTGCATGGTGCCCGCACAGAGCTAAAACCAACCGCACATGAGTCCTGGTAAACCGCTTAGAAGGTCTAAGCCTGACCAGGCAAAATGGTGTCAGTCTGACCGTCCATGCACAGAAACGCTATTGGTTCATTGGGCGACAGGGCTTGAGATGTCATTTCATCTCAATGTCGGGTAAAAGTCCCCAAAAATTATAAGCAACATCTCCAAACTGACCTGAATAATGTTGATGGGGATGTTAACTCTTATCATGTTCACAACAGCCCCTATCTTTGGAAACAGTATAGATTCAGATCAGATGGCTTCTAGAAGCCATCTGATCAGGATCTACACTGTTTGACATTATGTTTATGGCTTTGTAAGAATAAATTACATTTAGTAATTTGATTAATAGATAGAAATGGGTGTGGCTTAAATGAATATTCAGCAAGATATGGGTTTAACCTTAATTCAAACAAATGATATATATTTGTAAGACAGAAGAAGAAAATCTCCCTAAATTTTCCCTCAGTATTTCATAGGAATTCTTTAGGGAACTACCATGGTATACAAGCTGTCAATTTTTGAGCCATTGAAAGGTCTGTATTCTGCATAATAACAGTGATATTTGTGAGCCTCGAAAGCTCAATCGGATGCCTTATATTTAAGCAGCTAACCAGTATGGTGCACATACTTTTGCTAGAAAATAAAAACTGTCCTAGGGAGAAAATGACCATAAAATGGTTTTATGATCAAAGTCCAGGAAAGAACAAAAATAATTTAACAGACACTAAAATCAAATAATTGATTAATAGTGAATGAGTATTGAATATTTGATAATCATTTTTGTTGTGTTTATCAATTGACTTTCCAGCATTAGTCTTTATATTTCTGTGTCTCTCTAAAATAATAATTAATAAATGAAAACACAACATATAGGGTGGTGTAACATCATATTCTAGTTACCATAGTTGGTGTGATTTTATGTCTTTTGTAACTGTTATAATTTGAATCCGTTATAAAGCTGAATGGTAAACTGTCAGATAAAATAACATAAATATTAATTACGATAACACACCCATGCGACATAGTCCAATTTTTCACATCTCCAAAAATGGCTACTTTTCTGGTGAAAATCTGTGATATTTTTCTTATTTATAGCAAACATAGGATGTTGGTGCTCATTAGAACCGCCTCTTTAGGCAGTTCTAACTAGTGCCCACAACCTACATGTTTGTCATGGAGCAGAAATAAGTGAGTGAGTGTTTGAGTTTTATGTCCCACAAACAGCTATGGTCATACGGAGATGGAAACTCGGTTTAAAGACTCCTCCGAAAGTCTGGAGAAGCCCGGGATCGATCCTGAAACCCCCAGTTTACAAGGCGAGTAGGGTAACCACTACACAACGGAAGCTTCTATGGAGCAGAAATAAGGAAAATGGTGTATACCCCTGGTTTCTCTATATAAAGTGGGTTTTTTGGGGGTATTTATTTCATGGTTTTTATTTATGGATGGAACATATTTTAAGCTTGTCCTGCTGAACACAACTACGTTTACATTTTCAAATAGTGATCAATCAGGGTTTACACTATTTGTCAATTACAGTCGAACTTCAATGGCTGGAACACCTTTGGAACCTTGAAAATCTGTTTGAGACTGGGGTAGTTCGAGCCACTGAGGTTACTGTTAGAAGGTATACCGAGATACTTTTAGACATCTTTTTGGTGTTCTGTAATGAAAATGTATGCTGTGTGTACTCATTAGAATCGCCTCAATGTGGCATCAAGGCGATTCTAATGAGTACACACAGCATACATTTGCAAGATAAGACTAAAATCTCCTTAATTATGCCCCACTATTTTTTATGTAGAGGATTTCGCTAGGGGCTCAAAAATGGGTTTGACACATCAATGATAAATGAGCCATCGGTGTTCGAGCCATCGAAGTTCTACTGTAGTTTGCAAAATTGAAAAAAAAATAAAAAATAAAAAAATAAAAAAAAACAATATTACCTGTATATCAAGTATTAAATTTGGTTGCTAGTCAGAAATGGATTGAGCTAAACCAACTTAACCCTTGACCTGCTGAATATTTAAATATGCCACACCCACCACTGATTATTAACCAATCAGATATCTTGATGCAAACTGAATGACAGACAATGAAGATCCTAATCAGATGGCTTCTTCAGAAGCCATCTGATCTGGATCTGCATTGTTTGAAAGATCAGACATATCTGGGTTCAGCAGGACAAGGGTTAAGTTCAGCATGAGAAGGGTCAGAAATGGCTGTCGCAAAATTAATTTATTCAGCAGGAAAAGGGTTAATTTTATGCAATTGCTATTTCTGTTACTCAGGAATTTTTCTCAGACAAGAGTGATGCATCTTTATTCATGTTTGGAAGTCATTCCAAGAAAAGACCAAACAATATTGTTATAGGTAAGTTTCTTTTTTTGGTTGGAAAGTATGATAGTTAAGTTGTGTCAAATCAAAACTCAGCATCACGAAAACATGCCTATACAATTTTGAACCCTCCAACCCCACTTTTATATAGAAAAACGAGTTTACAGGGTTAAACCTTATTTTTCTTATTTCTGCTCTAAAATATAGATTGTGGGAACAAGTTAGAACTGCCTGGATGAGGCGGTTCTATTGAGTACCCATAACCTATATTTTGAGCATAAATAAGAAACATATCACAATTTTTCCTCTTGAAATTTTCATTTTTTGCGGCGTTAAAGGTAACACTGTATTTGTATTGGCCTGTTTTCGTAATGGGGGCCAGTTGTTCTTAACTAACAATGTCATTAGTTAACATTTTGTTAAAACTTTGAACATTTAATTTGGCAAGTATACTTATATTTTGGCATATGCAAAAGCTGCTCATATACCACTCTATAAGGTACACCACAAACTCATTATAACACAGTTGGTTATAACACGGTCATGGATATAACACAGATTCAAGATGGATCCAAGAATGTATAGCCATAAATGGTCATTTTTCTATATATTATATACATTTTTGTTTGAATATAACAAGATTGTTGAACTAACGCGTTTTTTGCTTTTGAACCCATTAATAGTGTAATAAAGAGGTTGTGGTGTACGTTTTTTGCCAGAATGGTTAACATTTGGGCCTCTAAGGAGCTCATTAAGCTAACTTTGCTTTGAACAACTGCGCCCAGATCAGCATGCATACCGACTCAGTCTACAAAGCCTACCCTGTCCACATATAGAAACAGTGGGTGGAATGGGCCTCCATGGCCTAGTGAATAAGAGCACCAATTCTTAATCATTAGGTCTCTCACCACTGTGGTTGAGCCTGGCTTAAGTCACATGTGAGACTCCATGTTCTGCAAAGGAAAGTCAGATGGTTTTCTCCGGGTACTCTTGTTTTCACCCACCTCTGATTAATGATCATCTCAATATAAGTGAAATAATCACAATTAATCGCAAATTCTCTTCTTTAAGGGGAATGGGAACACCTCCAGGGTAGGCAACTCTTGCAAAAGTATTTTTGTCTCCCATGTCAATGGGATCAAGTCTTAAAAGAAAGAATTTGCTCCTGAGGAGCAAATTCATTCCTTTAAGAGTAGACCCCTTTTTCAGTGGGACAGGGCGTATAGGAAAGCGAACAGGAAGTCCCGAAGTTATCTCCCTTTGAAAAATGGCAGAAAAATCTGCCAGGTGTTCCCATTCCCCTTAAGAATAGACAAAACTATACTTATGTTGTTGATGGGTGGGGGGGGGGGGGGGTTACAGCCCTTTAAAGATTTTATTACTTATTTCAAGCCAATCGTTCATTAGAGGTGGATAGAAACTGGAGTACCCATAGAAAAACCACCTGACCTTGGCATCTCGAATCAGGCCCAAGCAAAGCTTGCACCACAGGGGTGTCAGACCTAATGATTAAGAGTCAGTGCTCATCCATTAGGTCACAGAGGCCTGTGTGTTTGAGTTTTACATCCAACCAACAGCTAAGCTTATACGTAGATGTGAACTTGGTTTAAAGACCCAGCCATGTCTTGAGAAGCCCAGGATCGAACCCAGGACCACTGGCTTACAAGGCAAGTATCATAACCACTACACCATTGGGGCTGCTACAGAGGCCCATATAAAATTGTTTTTGAAAGAGTACTTGCCTTTGAAGGTGTATTCTTTCACCTTAAGATTACTGACACCAATGCAGCAAATATGGCTTTAATGATAAAAGTGTCCAGTACTCTCAGTTTACAGTCAGCACAAAATGGAGATTGGTCATGAGATCTTTTCTACGTCATTCATATTCTGTCAGTACTGGGGCCAGTTGTTCAAAGCATCGTTAGCTTAACGAGCTCGTTAGTGGTCATATTGTTAACTGTTCTAGCAAGTTTAATATTTAAAATTTGGGTATTTTTGCTGAAAAAATGTGAGCAGCTTTTGCATACGCAAAAGCTGCTCACATTTTTTCAGCAAAAATATTAGCATATTTACTGTAATACGTGATCAAAGTTTTAACGATACGTTAACTAACGACGTCGTTAGTTTTGAACAACTGGTCCCTGGTGATTTAAGTAGGAAAGTTGTTAGTTTCTGCAGGAAGAACGTACACTGTACTGGTTAACACCGTATGCATGTCTGTACTGTATAATCTTGAAGTCCAGTTGAGGATAAATAATCTTCCTCATTCAATAATGACAATGGTCTGTCGTGTGACAAGCTGAGTCCAGGGGCCAGTTGATCAAGGTATTGTTAGCTTAATCAGCTCATTAGTGGTCAAATTGTTAACTGCTCTAGTAAATAAAGTGTCTATTACATTGGTATTTTTGCTGAAAAAATGTGATCTGCTAAAGCTGCTCACATGTTTCCAGCAAAAATATTAGCATATTTGCCATATTAAATGATCAAAGCTTTAAGGATCCATTTACTAGCAATGTCTTTAATTTTGAGCAACTCGCCCCAGTCGTTTAAATCTAACAATGCCATTAATTAACAAATTGTTAAAACTTCTAACATTTTAACCCTTATCTTGCTGAATATTCATTTAAGCCACACTTATTTCTGTCTATCAACCAGTCAAATTACTTGATGTAATTTATTGCTACAAATTCATAAACTGAATGCCAAACAGTGTAGATCCTGATCAGATGGCTTCTTCTACTGTTTGCAAAGATAGGGGTTGTCGTGAACAGTAAGATAAGAGTTTAGCTTTTTGAGCTAAGATGCTGCCTTACCCTCCTAATTCTGGCAAAGTGTGAGGCCTCCCCGCCCTTTTCAGGGATTCTGTGTCAGGAATCCTGTCTAGCCACTTAGTCTCAAATGTTTTCTAAGACAGCTTGTATGGAAGTGGTTCAGACCTTTGGTGTGCTGTTGTTAAACTGGCCACGTTTTGTATGCATAAAATAATATTGGCAGTACCATAGACTTTCACCTTTGTGTTAATTCCTATCTTGCTGTTCACGACAACCCTATCTTTGCAAACAGTGTAGATCCAGATCAGATGGCTACTGAAGAAGCCATCTGTTCAGGATCTACACTGTTTGACATTCAGCTTATGAATTTGTAGCAATAAATTACATCAAGTAATTTGATTGGTTGATAGACAAAAATGGGTGTGGCTTAAATGAATATTAAGCAAGATAAGGGTTAAGTCTTATTCCACTTTGATCCCAAACTCTACCAGGTAGATGTAGCTGGCCAAATGCTGCACTAGCTTTGGCAGTCCTGACATTGACTTTATCATCAATGTGCACAACTCTTGACATAGAGAATACCAGGTTTGTGACATTTGATATCAAGTTTATCAGGCAAGGCTTTGAGAACGCTTGTAGAATCCCGAGGCTTGCCTCGCGATTCTACATGTGTTTTCGAAGCCGAGCCTGATAAACTTGATATCAAATGACACGAATCTGCTATTCTATTTATCAGTTTATCCCCTTGAACACTCTTAAATTAGCAATTTACGATCAGTATTGATTGTCCTCAGTGCCTCCCAGCATTCTGTTGGTCGATATATTTAATATCAGCTGATCATATTTTTCATATGATTTTTTTTTCAGCAATTTTTATATTTTTCCCATTAACAGTAACTTTTTTTGTCATTTTTCTAGTAGTCTGGTTCATTCATAAAAGTGCAATGTCATGTTGACATGATAAAGCTCACTTGTCCTGAGATAGCATATCTTTATCAGGTCAATGCTTTACAATGCAAAATATATAGTGGGTATCTGATAAAATGTGCTACCAAGGTGGGTGAACTTGTCTACCACTTGGAATCTTTGACCTCTCAGTGATAGTGGGCTATTTGTATGGCTTATGAGTTGCTGGATGATAAACAACCTTGGTCTTTTTGATGCTGATTGTGAGTTCATAGCTGTCACAGGAGTCAGATACTTGATCTATACATTTTTGCATCTCTTCTGTTGGAGCACCCTTTGCCATGTCATCAGCAAAGTGGAACTCATCTAGCATGTCTGTCTGCACCTTGGATTTTACTTGCAATTCACAGAATTAGATTTGAAGAAAAAATTAGTCCCAAACAGTGAAAAATAAAATTGGTATCAGTCGCCATTTGAAACCGTGACAATATCGTTTTAGATTTCACTGAGAAATCCCTATATTTCGTTGAAAAGCACGTAAGAAGACAATGGTATTCAGCTTAGATAAAGAATGTCATTTAGCTTAGAGAATCATCGTCATAAAGCTTTGATAAACAAAACCATTTAGCTTAGATAACAATGTCAGTTAGCCAAAAGTAACTGGCCACATATTTTTCAATGATTTTCTTAGAAACCAAAAAATAAATATTGTACAGTTCCATAAATAGGCAAATAGACTATATTAGTCAACTGAGACAGTAATAGATTTCACGCCTACAAAACGATAGAATGCGTAACCATTGGTTAAGAACGTGAAGCAATTAGAGCGACATCCGGTTAGGAATTAGATCGCTACAAAAGGTAAAGAAACTGTGCAGTTTCTGTGTTTCATAAGTTATATAATTTTTACGAGGAAGTTATTTAAAAAATGGGGAATTACATTCAGGAGCCCATTGATATCGGCATCTTTGGAGTAAATACCAAATCCCGTACTTCACACATTTTGGCTAAATTTAGTTTCTCCTGCTGAAGGTGAACTCAAGCCTTAGAAAACGAGTGGTTTTTCGAGGTGTGTGTTGCCTTTTATTTATTACTGCGCTTTGCTACAAGTTCAGCGTATTAACATGCACACACAATAAACATATATGGTTATATGTGTTGTGGATATTTTGCTTGTCAATGCAGCACTAGCGAGAAATCACCACGGAAAAGGTCGAAAATGGTTGGTTACGCATTAGATCTATAGAAATGATAACAAAACTTGCATCTATAAAGCGGATCTGTTTTCATCTCCACGGCCCCAGAATCACCCGCACCTTGTTCTACGTTACCATTTTTAGCCAAACTGATAAGCAGTGCGCTATTGATTCGATAATGACATGGTATTTTATGGAAACATTTTCAGTCTCCGATATCATAGTACCGAATGATTTTCACTGACTTTTACGCTGTGTTTGTTTTATCAATGGTCCGGTAATTGTCTGAAATGAAATTAAACAGGTTTTGGAGTTTTAATTTCTGTGAAGAACTCCTCACCTGCCAAAATTTGCTGGTTAAGCATTAGATCGTCTGGTTAAGCATTCAATAGCCAGAGAGGAGAAAATCTCACCAGTTGCTGCCTAAGTAAATGCCAGCAGCTTACTACAATAAAAGGTGGTCTACATATGATTTCTAAATTATGTTAAAATCACCAGAGAAAGAAAGCCGTGATGAAAAATACTTTTCTGGACAAGACCATTAAATGTCTGGGTATCATGCTTATCTGACCGAATGACGCACAGAATCATATATATGAGGTCATTACTTGCTTTTGTAGAAAACAAAATGGCCAGCTTACGCTTTTTAATGGCGATTAAATCTATATCGTGTTTCTATGGTCAAGCATTAGAGAGCCAGGTTGAGCATAAGACACCCATGATTATAAACTTGGTGCTTATAAAAAATAGAAGTAAAGCAATGATCAGGAATCAATACCAGCTGGCTATCCAAAATGCGATACATACAATCAGTGACAAACAATAACATAAATAAACCGCCAAAGAAGAACCGCCTTGTAACAGTCAGTGAAAAGAATTCCACTGGGAATTGTTTGTCAATCGACCCAAAGGTGCTCAGAAGAAAAGCTGTTCTATGCTTAAGTGCACGTGAATATCACTGACTTGTCGGGAAAACTATTAGAATGAAAATAGTCGCAGTGAGGTCAGACTGTTGTGAAAAACTAAAGATGGTTATCTTGGAAACATAGGATGGGCTTGGCAAAGAGTGTAGACCCTGATCAGACGCTGCAGAATCCGGCGTCTGGTGAAGATGTACACTATTTGATTGGACACTGAAATTTAAGAGATTAATGAAACAGTTTAAGACTATTTCTCCTACCTACACTCGGAGGCAATAGACCCACCAGTCCTTTGTTGTTGTTTTTTTTTTAAATCACATTATATTTTGTGCAGAAATGAGAAAAATATCACAATTTTTCATCTTAAAATTTTCGTTTTTTTGGCGATAACGGTTACATTGTATTTGTATAGGCGTGTTTTCGTAATGATTATTCAAAGAAACAAAATGATGTGGAGAAAACAAATGTCTACAACCTTTTTAGTACTAAATACAATATTATCAATAGTCGGTCGATAGTGAACAAAAAACTGGACTTTTGGCTTAATGTAAACTGCCTTATCACTGCCTAGATACATCCATGAGAAAATATTGCTCCATATTCAAAACGGTTTCAAAAGTTTCTCATATCTAAACATGATACTGCAGGTGGAAGAAAATATTATAACTTGTATGTTCTATCAATTTATTATATCTATATTTTTTCCTCATATCTAAAAATGACACTGCCGATGAAACAAAATGTTATAGCGTGTATGTTTTATTAAGAAAGAAAATTAGATCATGGAAGATTAGCTGAGGGCCTCGTGGAAGATTAGCTATTACATGTATTTTTGTATGTGCTAAATGTTGCTACCCTCACTAAATAAAGTCCTTACTTACTTACTGACTGACTGACTGACTGACTGACTGACTGACTTACTTACTTACTTACTTCTCTCAATTTATTTAATGAACGCACCTGTCCTCCTGTTTACTCAAAATTTATAAATTTTACAAATGGATTCTAGTTCGTCTTGATTAACATGATTAATAATACATGGTGTGTCGTTCTTGCGCTGTTTGTATTAATAAGAAGTTGGTTTTAGACAATATCTTTATCTTATCGTTTTGACAGTTAGCATAGAACTCACGGGATCTCCGATCTAGGTTATCGATCATGATATAGACATATATTTTGGGGGCATGCGCAGTCCCAGAAGTAGGATATTCCGGCTACCTATTTGCTTTGCAGAGGCGAGCTAAAACAAATACGCCTTTCTTTTGCGTTACTATGCCTTTTTTCGCATTACTACGCCTTTTGATTCACGTAAAACGCCTTTGATTCGCATCACTGCGCCTTTCTTTTGCATTACTACGTCTTTCTTTTGCATTAGTATGCACTTTTTCGCGTTACTATGCCTTGTTTTTGCGTTACTACGCCTTTTTTTGCGTAGCTTCGCCTTCTGATTGGCGTTACTGCGTCTTTTGTTTTGCGTTTCTACGCCTTTGTTGCGTTATTACGTCTTTTGTGTTGCGTTACTACGCCTTAACGGTATTTTATTTTCTCCTACATAAGCCAAATAGGCTTTCGTATCTGCAGTGTTAACGATCTTACCCTTAGCCTTTCACGCCTGAGTTTCTTAAACGGGTTCTCTCCATTTTTTTTTATTTTGGGCAATTCTTGTTAATAGACGATTTAGTCAAATTCATTTACAGGATGGGGACAAGCTTTGATTCTCGGATGAGACGGTTCATAAATGGCCGTCCCATTGGGATATAGATTTAATCGCCATTACAAAGCGGTCAGATAAGCATGATACCCCGACATTTAATGGTCTTGTCCAGAAAAGTATTTTTCATCACGGCTTTCTTTCTCTTGTGATTTTAACATAATTTAGAAATCATATGTAGACCACCTTTTATTGTAGTAAGCTGCTGGCATTTACTTAGGCAGCAACTGGTGAGATTTTCTCCTCTCTGGCTATCGAATGCTTAACCAGACGATCTAATGCTTAACCAGCAAATTTTGGCAGATGAGGAGTTCTTCGCAGAAATTAAAACTCCAAAACCTGTTTAATTTCATTTCAGGCAATTACCGGACCATTGATAAAACAAACACAGCATAAAAGTCAGTGAAAATCATTCGGTACTATGATTCTGGAGACTGAAAATGTTTCCATAAAATACTATGTCATTATCGAATCAATAGCGCACTGCTTATCAGGTTGGCTAAAAATGGTTCCGTAGAACAAGGTGCGGGTGATTCTGGGGCCGTGGAGATGAAAACAGATCCGCTTTATAGATGCAAGTTTTGTTATCATTTCTATAGATCTAATGCGTAACCAACCATTTTCGACCTTTTCCGTGGTGATTTCTCGCTAGTGCTGCATTGACAAGCAAAATATCCACAACACATAATTTTTTTTTTTTTATAACCATATATGTTTATTGTGTGTGCATGTTAATACGCTGAACTTGTAGCAAAGCGCAGTAATAAATAAAAGGCAACAAACACCTCGAAAAACCACTCGTTTTCTAAGGCTTGAGTTCACCTTCAGCAGGAGAAACTAAATTTAGCCAAAATGTGTGAAGTACGGGATTTGGTATTTACTCCAAAGATGCCGATATCAATGGGCTCCTGAATGTAATTCCCCGTTTTTTAAACAACTTCCTCGTAAAAATTATATAACTTATGAAACACAGAAACTGCAAAGTTTCTTTACCTTTTTTAGCGATCTAATTCCTAACCGGATGTCGCTCTAATTGCTTCACGTTCTTAGCCAATGGTTACGCATTCTATCGTTCCGTAGGCGTGAGATTTGGCAATATTCATTATACACTGTATTACATCCAGCATACTCTAATGAACCCTTGACCTGCTGAATATTCATATAAGCCACACCCATTTCTCTCTATCATCCAGTCAAATTACTTGATGTAATTTATTGCTTCAAATTCATAAACTGAATGCCAAACAGTGTAGATCCTGATCTGATGGCTTCTTCAGAAGCCATCTGATCTGGATCTACACTGTTTCCAAAGATAGGGGTTGTCGTGAACAGCATGATAACAGTTAATCATTTAGTGGGATGGTATATGGACACATTCCCCTGTCTTGGGATGCAAACAGAGTTGTAATATTGCTTATCCTTTTGAGAAAACTTGATAAAAGCCAGGCGAGCAGTTAGAACTTTTGGTTTGTATATAAACAATGCTTCCAATTTTATTTTCAGGTCGGATGTTTGATCATCATGTGTTAGATATGGTGGAGCTTGGTGTAGATAACTATACCTCCATGTTTGATATAGAGGTAAAGGCATGCATCCAGAAAAAAAAAATGAATTTTCAAGTTACAAGTCTGTGTACTGACAAGTCCATGTAATGGACTTCCATTTTATATTGGAACAGGTGGAGTTAACTAGGGTTAAACTACAATAACCTTTTGTTGCTAGGTGTTTGATAAACTTTTTATTGTATGAGCCTTATTATTAGTCCACCCTGTTTTTATATGCCCATTTTGAAAAACGAACATATTATGGTGTGGCACTGTCGGTCCATCCTTGTGCGCTCCATAACTCAGTTACAGTTAGGGATTTCCTCATGCAACTTTACAGGAATATGTATTAGGGCAAGACAACATGTCACACACAAGAATGAATGTTTCCCCCTTTCTTAGTTTTTTCAAGTTATGCCCTTTGTTATGCTGTTTACATGTATATCCAAACCAAAAGATTATATAGAAAAATGATCATTTTTGGTCATTTTTCTGTATAATCTATACAGGTTTTGAGATCCATCTTTAAGTAGTGTTTTATCCAAAACTGTGTTATAAGCAACAATGTTATAAAGAGTCTGTGGTTTATAGAATGATTATTTCACTCAATTTGTCCTTGGATTTATCATGTGAATTACACCACGAGCAGTGTCATAACTTGATTACATATTTTGAGTATGTAATGTTGGCTGTGTACCGTAATGTGGAGCAACATAATGCTCTCTGTATGAGCTATAAGCTATATGTACTTCTGTACAGAAAATACAAATAAATGGTCACATGATAAAAAAGAATCTCACATGTGTGCCCACATCAAATAAAATTTATGAAACTTTCCAGAGGCTCATTTCATAAATTTCATATGAAAATTGCCACTCGTGTGAGTTCCTAACTCAGAACAGTACAATTACAGTGCAATAATTACAGTGCATGCACATTACATGGACTATTGTGAAGCTTGCTTCTTCACTTTTCAACCGTATAATATTCTGATGCACTTAGAAATGTAACACAACATTTGATTGGGTAACGGAGAAGAAATTGTGACTGTATTCTGTGACAAAACTTCGGAAACCCAATGCCATCAAGTAACATTGCTTTTTATTGGCTGACATGGTTTTTACTCTTTAGGCAGAAATACAATATGGTTAACTTAAATTCTCATTTGTGAAGGTAAACAGCTTTTTATGGCTCAGCACATGCACACCACATAAGGAAATCCATAGGTTGAGCTTGGGATAGAAATTTTGTTCTAATGCTGGTGTTCTTAACCAGAATCAAATATTCTCACGTATTTGATAGATGCACTGGTTGAACACTACCTCATATGCACCGTCATTAAGGTTGACATCACAGCATGTTACGTGTGGTCACTGAAGTGTCATCACATTATGGGGGACTTCCGAAGTGACTGCAGTATTAAAAATCCACACTCAGAAATGGAAGGTGTGCAAGAAAAAGAATCCTACATGGGTGAGGGATAGATAGAAAAATTCGTCCCTCAGGATCACTGTCCAGCATCATTAGGCAAGCCTGATGCCGGACAGTGTCCCTCGGGATGGATTTTTCCATCCACCCCTCACACTCTTTAAGGACAAGGTTAAAATGTCATGATTATATTTCAGGGCATGAAATGTTCAGCAGGAATTAAACCATGTCTGTTATTTACTGGAGAAGCATTCGACCAAGAAGAAGAATATATCAGATTGAAAAACCTTCTCATAGGTAAGGGAAATCTTCTTATATGTGGGGAAAAACCTTCTTAAAGGTTGTGAAAAAACCTGCTTATAGGTTTGGAAAAACTGTCCTATAGGTAGGGTGAAATCATACAGGTTGGGAAAACTCATAATACTGGTTGGGGAAACTCTTAATGGTGGAGAAAACCTTGTAGGGTGGGGAAAACCTTTTTGTAGGTATGGAAAACTTACAGGTGAGAAAAACCTTTCGGCTGAAAGGAGGAGAAACCTTATAGATGGGTAAAAACATAATAGGTTGGGAAAATACCTTCTTTTAGCTATAGGTCGGCGAAAAATTTTAGGTGAGGAAAATCTTTATAAAGGTTGGGGAAGGGATAAACATTATAGAAATGGGGTAACCTTAAGGTAGGAAAATCCTTTTCATTTAACCAGGTTTTTTTAACCAATTTTGTACAGGAAACACCAAAATGGGCACCCTGGAAAACAGTGAAGGCCCAGATCAGATGCCACAGGATGCGGCGTCTGATCAGGGCCTACACTGCAAAAGTTCAGCCATTTTCCAAAATAGATTTTGAAGAAAACATAACCTGACACCTCTAAAATTTGAAATGGACTCCTGCTATATATGAGGAGGGAGATTCCATTTGGTACAACGGTTAAGCTAACAAGGCTTCGGATCCTAGTGATTATAAGCCAGTGGTTCATACTCACTAGGCCACAAAGGCCACAGATATGAACTCTTTAGTATCCATTCAAGTAAAGCATTAATTTTTTATGGATGCCGGGATCAGGGTTAGTGCAATAACCGACCTAGTGCTTTTATCCAGGTGACATTAACCTTGTCCTGCTGATTGAATTAATTTTTGCCCCACCAATTTCTGACTATTAGCTAATCAAAATACCAGATGCAGTTAATTCCCTGCATATTCTCAAACCAAATGAAAAACAGTATAGGTCATGATCAGATGGCTTCTTCAGAATCCAGTTGGAGGTTGGGTCAGTGCAAAGGTGCTGTAAAGCTCTCAGTGCCAGGGTGTTCTACTGCTTTGGCTTCTGCAAAGCAAGGGCCTGTTGTGCTTGCTGCAGGTGTGGGAATGGGGCTATTTATAGTGCTTCTTTTTCTTCTACTCTATCCTATTTTTCCTTTTGTTAATGTCCCATCTCTTTGGAGATTGCTTCAGTTGGAAGGGTGCTTGATTGAGAATGGAGTCTGTGACAGTTATCAGTTGTCAGTTATTGTAGTGGAGCAGGGGAGGGGCATAACCTAAGCTGTTGACTGGGCCATAAAATCCATTAATATAACACACCCGTGCGACATAGTGCATTTTTTTCACATCTCCAAAATGGCTTCTTCTCTGATGAAAATCTGTAATAATTTTTATGCCTCCGCCTATTCGAAGAATAGCGGAAGGGCATTAAGTTTTACCCCTGTCCGCCCGTTCATTCGTTCATTCGTCGTGTCCGGGCCATAACTCCTAAACCGTATGGAATATATTCATGAAACTTCACAGGTGCATTCATACACTAAGACAATGTGTCATGAACAAGGAAGACAACTCTTGCATTTTTGGTTTTTGAATTATCTGCCCTTAACTCAGTACCATATAGTGAACCGTGTCCGGCCATAACTCCTAAACCGTATGGAATATATTCATGAAACTTCACAGGTGCATTCATCACACTGAAACGATGTGTCATGGACAAGAAAGACAACACTTGCATTTTTGGTCATGAACAAGGAAGACAACTCTTGCATTTTTGGTTTTTGAATTATCTGCCCTTGACTTAGTACCATATAGTAAACCGTGTCCGGGCCATAACTCCTAAACGGTATGGAATATAATCATGAAACTTCACAGGTGCATCCATCATACTTTGACGATGTGTCATGAACAAGGAAGACAACTCCTGCTTGTTTAGTGTTTGAATTATCTGCCCTTGACTTACATCCATATATAGTCAAATTGTATGTCGTGTCCGGGCCATAACTCCTAAACCATATGGAATATATTCATGAAACTTCACAGGTGCATTCAGCACACTTAGACGATGTGTCATGATTGAGGAAGACAACTCTTGCATTTTTGGTTTTTGGATTATCTGCGTTTGACTTAATACCATATAGTAAACTGTGTCCGGGCCAGAACTCCTAAACCGTATGGAATATATTCATGAAACTTCACAGGTGCATTCACCACACTGAGAGGATGTGTCATGAACAAGGAAGACAACACTTGCATTGTTGGTTTTTGGATTATCTGCCCTTGATGCATATATTTTATGATTGATTTTGAAGTACATTTGTAATATTTTTTATGAATGGCATTTGGCGGGGGCATCCGTGTCCTATGGACACTTTTTTAGTCTTATTTATGCTGCAAACATAGGTTGTGGGTGCGGTTCTAAAGATAACCCACAACCTATGTCTTGAAGCCTTGACTTAATACCATATAGTAAACTGTGTCCGGGCCAGAACTCCTAAACGGTATGGAATATATTCATGAAACTTCACAGGTGCATTCATCACACTGAGAAGATGTGTCATGAACAAGGAAGACAACACTTGCATTTTTGGTTTTTGGATTATCTGCCCTTGATTCATATATTTTATGATTGATTTTGAAGTACATTTGTAATATTTTTTATGAATGGCATTTGGCGGGGGCATCCGTGTCCTATTGACACTTTTTCTAGTCTTATTTCTACTGCAAACATAGGTTGTGGGTGCGGTTCTAAAGATAACCCACAACCTATGTCTTGAAGCAAAAAATAAGAAAAATAATGTACAAGGAAGACAACACTTGCATTTTTGGTCATGAACAAGGAAGACAACTCTTGCATTTTTTGGTTTTTGAATTATCTGCCCTTGACTTAGTACCATATAGTAAACCGTGTCCGGGCCATAACTCCTAAACGGTATGGAATATAATCATGAAACTTCACAGGTGCATCCATCATACTTTGACGATGTGTAATGAAAAAGGAAGACAACTCCTGCTTATTTAGTGTTTGAATTATCTGCCCTTGACTTACATCCATATATAGTCAAATGGTATGTCGTGTCCGGGCCATAACTCCTAAACCATATGGAATATATTCATGAAACTTCACAGGTGCATTCAGCACACTGAGACGAAGTGTCATGATTAAGGAAGACAACTCTTGCATTTTTGGTTTTTGAATTATCTGCCCTTGATGCATATATTTTATGATTGATTTTGAAGTACATTTGTAATATTTTTTATGAATGGCATTTGACGGGGGCATCCGTGTCCTATGGACACTTTTTCTAGTCTTATTTATAGTGCAAACATAGGTTGTGGGTGCGGTTCTAAAGATAACCCACAACCTATGTCTTGAAGCAAAAATAAGTAAAATAATGCATATCCCCATAAACCCCAGTTTTCACTATAAACAGTGGGGTTTAGGGGAGTGCTCATTTCACTGACATGTTCTCGCGATGCACAATATGGTACCTAAGATATTCTTCAGAAGCCATCTGATACAAATCTCCACTGTTTTCAAAGCAATGATGAAACCTGGTTAACCAAGACAAAAGTTGATCTAGAAAAAAAAATTTCATTTCAGTTACACTTTTTGTTTAGAAATAAAACTTTAAAACATGAGTCCATGTCAAAGATAGTGACACTATAATAATTAAGTGTGTCAATCTTAGTGGTGATGCAAAGATGTAACTGTCAGCATTACAATAAGTAACTTTTATTGGCTTAGTGTTGGACAATGCTTGCTGGGGGGAATTGTTTTCTTTCCTTTTTTTATCCCTATTTTCATTCTTTTTTCCAGATTCTTCCTTATCCTGCTCTGTCAAGCTTTACAGCTGTCTTGTGAAGTTGTCTCTTTTCTTCCTTTCTCTGGAAGGTGGTGCAAAATGACTGACATGGGTTGAGTCACTGTAAAATCACAACACAGCGACGATAAACAGAGTTATAAAGCAGTTCATGTTTATATCTGTTTCAGATTTTTTCCGTGGTCCAGAAGTGAAACAGATCAGACTAGCTGGATTAGAACATGCTATTTTGGTGTCAGCTATTGATGGAAAGATCCTGGTTAGAAACTATAGGTGAGCACCAGATTTGTCACAAATAGTTTGTAGCTCTATATAAGAACTTTTTTCTCCATTAAAATATACATTGTGGGTACCACTGTGTAATGGAATCTATTTATGGTGATAAAAGCAAGAAAGAGTGATGAGAGTTTGCACAGTTGTATAAGTGCAGTAGCACCAGAGCCATTACTGCTGCTGGCTGAAATGTAGACATGATCTTGAGGTAATTTCATGCCAGAACTCAGGTGTCTAACCCTTTGAGTTGGTACCACATGCATTTAAAGAACATAAACATTATGATATCACATTCATGTGACATATAGCATTCTTTCACATCTCCAAACCATTTATTTTTCTGATGTAAATTTGTTATAGTTTTCTTAATAATGCCCGTAGGTTGTGGTGTTCATTAATAATATCCGTAGGTTGTGGAAGTGGGCCCATAAGTTGTGGTTGCTCATTATTTGAAGAACATAAGCATTATGATAACATATTCATATGACATAAAGCATTCTTTCATATCTCCAAACCATTTATTTTTCTGATGAAAATGTTAAAGTTTTCTTAATAATGGTAATGCTCCAAACGTAGGTTGTGGGTGCTCATTAGAACTGCCTCAGTGGGATGGTTCTCACAAGTACCCACAACCTATGGATAAGAAAAATAAAAATATACATACCCCTGTAAATCCCAGTTTTCTTGATGTAATATGAGGTTTAAGGGAATGATTAATACACAGATTTGTTTACATGCTGGGAAAGCATGGAAAAAGCAACCGAAAATTCATACTCACCAACCTTGGCAAGTGGGGTTCAAGTCAATCACAAAAAATTAATTCACAGTTGTCCACATGCTAAGTGCTAGCTCAGTAAACAAGCTAGGGGTGTCTAGAGAGAAATAGTGACATTACGGTAACAAATCCGTGTGATATAGCGCATTTTTTCATACCTAAAAAAGGTAATTTTTCTTATGAAAATTTGTGATATTTTTCTTTTTTATACTCCAAACATACGTTTTGGGTGCTCGTTAGAACCGCCTCAATGAGGCGGTTCTAACGAGTACCCACAACCTATGTCTTGGAGCAAAAATAAGGAAAATGATGTTTACCCCCGTAATCCCCAGTTTTCTCTATATAAAGTGGGGTTTAGGGGGGTCTTTATTTCACGGAATTGTTCACATGATGAATTTATAGCCAAAACTTTCCCTATTTTTAGCTGTCAGGGAGAAGTCAAAATGTATAGGATATAGCTAAATATATGTTGGGGTTTACCCCTTTTTGTACCAAATGGAATCTTTCTCCTTATATATAGAAGGAGTCCATTTCAAAATTTAGGCGTGTCAGGCTGTGTTTTCTTCAAAGTCTATTTGGAAAATGGCTGATTTTTTGGCAAACAGTGTAGGCCCTAATCAGACGCCGCTTGCTTTCTGCGGCGTCTGATCTGGGCCTGCACTGTTTGCCAGGGTACCTGTTTTGTGGTTTCTGGTACAAAAAAGGTTAATGACATGTCAACCATTGTTGGGTCATTTTGTAATTTTGAAAGGGAGAAAAGAGATAGAAGAGAAGATGAAAGAGAGACAGGAAATAGGAAAAAGGGATGAAAGTTAAGAAACAGGGGAAATAAAAACATTCCCCCTCTACTACTTCCTTCTGCAAGGATAGCAGGCATTGCCCAACTGTAGGCCAATATTTATATTATCCTAGACTACTGTATGTATTTGGACAGACAGGCCTGAGCAAACAATGTAGACCGAGATGAGATGCTGCAGAATGCGAATGCAGCATCTCATCAGGGTCTACATTGTTTGCCACTCATCCAGCTACTTTTTGACACAACATCTGGTAGTAAAATGTACTTATTCATGTTTTAGAACAAGTATGGTATTAAAGAAGTTAAGGTGTCTGACAATTAACCCATTGTATACTCACCGAAAATTGAAACTATACACTCATTTTTTGTCTCGCCTGCTTTTAGCATGGCGCGATATAGGTGCCCGGTTTTCCGTCCGTTCGTTCGTCCGTTTGTCAAGACGTCAACATTTGCGACCACCCTAGCGTTCACCCTGAGGTTCAAGTTTATTTCTCAAGAACTATAAGAGCTTCATTAATGATACTTGGTACAAACTTGTATCTGGGGATGACAGCTTACATGCAAGCATCCATATTTGACCTTGACCTACATTTCATGGTTCACTGACTTTGTAAAATATTGCGACCACCCTAGCGTTCACCCTGAGGTTCAAGTTTATTTCTCAAGAACTATAAGAGCTTCATTAATGATACTTGGTACAAACTTGTATCTTGGGATGACAGCTTACATGCAAGCATCCATATTTGACCTTGACATACATTTCATGGTTCACTGACTTTGTAAAATATTGCGACCACCCTAGCGTTCACCCTAATGGTCAAGTTTATTTCTCAAGAACTATAAGAGCTTCATTAATGTTATTTGGTACAAACTTGTATTTGTGGATGGCAGCCTGAATACAAGCATCCATATTTGACCTTGACCTACATTTCATGGTTCACTGACTTTGTATAATATTGCGACCACCCTAGCGTTCACCCTAATGGTCAAGTTTATTTCTCAAGAACTATAAGAGCTTTAATAATGATACTTGGTACAAACTTGTATCTGGGGATGGTAACTTAAATGCAAGCATCCATATTTAACCTTGACCTATATTTCATGGTTCACTGACATGGTAAAATATTGCGACCACCCTAGCGTTCAACCTAATTGTCAAGTTTATTTCTTGAGATTTATAAGAGCTTCATTAATGTATCTGTAACTTGTATCTGGGGATGGCAACTTAAATGCAAGCATCCATATTTGACCTTGACCTAAATTTCATGGTTCACTGACTTTGTAAAATATTGCGACCCCACTGGCGTTCACCCTCATTTTTCAAGAATTATTAGAGCTTCATTATTGATACTTAGTACAAGCTTGCATTTGAGAATGGAATCTTTTGTGCAAGCATCTATGTTTGACCTTGACCTACATATCATGGTTCGATGACTTTGCGCCCACACAGGCACGACATAGCCTTTGGCGGAATTCTTGTAAATTGTCACTGGCAAAACATTTTACTGAAATTTGAATTCCATTTATATACAGTATCATCTGTGGCATGTCTGCTTTATTGAATAAAATGTTTAATGATAGCTACGATTTAACAGGTAAAGCCACAGGTTCAAAGCAAGGGTCCAAATCTTGTTGTTCAAGTTTCCATTGAGTCAAACATTTTGTGTCGCGAATGTGATTCCCATTTTTACCAGTTATTACTCATCATCTAACATTGAGAATATTGTTTACAAAATGAAAATTTACACAATGGTTGAAAAGTTATCGACCTTTAAATATTGGACCAAACCATTTAAAAGTGTATAGTTTCTATTTCCGGTAAGTATATATTAGAAGACTCTTCCATTGCTATACGTTGCTCACGTCCATTTGTCATATAAGGGGTGTCAGGCCTATTTTTTCATTTTTATTCTATTTTTGCCAGAAAATTCTTTTAGCAAATATTGTAGGCCCTGAGCAGACGCCACGTTCTACTGTGTGTGATCTTGGCCAACACTGTTTGCCAAGGTACCCCTTTAGGGGTTTCCGGCATACAATGTGTTAAAAGTAAATTCTGTACATGATTACAATGTTCCTCTAGGATTTTGATGAAGAAATCTGGAAGCCGGGTACCAAGAATAGAGCTAGAAGACATGGGACCATCAATAGACTTTATCATGAGAAGGACAAAACTAGCTTCTGATGATCTTTATAAAAGAAGTCTCAGGGTGCCTAAAACAGCAACAGTAAGAACAACTAATATATGAAATTTCAAAACCCTAGCATACACAGTTCTTAAGTTATGCTATCCCCCCCCCCCCCCCCCCCCCCCATCAGAGCTTGAAGAAATAGATTGGGCTGCGTGGTGCTTTCACGCAGATCTGAAACTGATCGATCAAACACCAGTACTGGTAAACCTCTTGAAGGACTAAGCCTGCCATAGTCCATGCTTATAAACCCTATTGGTTTCATTGGGCAACAGGGCTTGAGATATTTCATCTCAATCTCGGGTAAAAACCCCACAAAATTGGAAGCAACGTCTCCAAAATGACCTAAAGAGTGTTGACGGGGACGTTAAACCCCAATTCAAACAAAACAAAACAACTGACTCCTCCCGTCAGAGCCTATGCGTAAATCCTTAGACAAACAATATCATGATACCTGTTTGTAAAAGAAACATGCATTCATACCTGCATTTATCATATGACGTCGCGTCTGAGAGTGTAATAACGCCATGTATTATTTTCGATAATCCACTAGTGGATTAAATATGCAAATTAGCAAGATACATCCCGTAACGTTACATGTACGACGTCCTTAACGACGTCGCGTTTACTAGTGGCGAAAAATTGATATTTTCGAAAACAATTGTGAATAAAATGCGTTTTAATGTCATATGATAAATAGAAGCTTGCATTCGTGCTCAGGTATTATTGAATTTATTAAACTCGTTGAGGAAAAGGGATAAAATGCTCGGCAAAGCCTCGCATTTTACCCCTTTTCCTCAACTCGTTTAATTAATTCAATAATACATGAACACTCATGTAAGATCCTCTATATATTAATGAAAATGTATACAAGTACACCACAAACTCTTTATAACACTGTTTATGTGGTCCAAAGCAGAACCCGTGTTAGGTAAATAGTCATGTTAAATCCAAACAAAAATGTATAGATTATATAGAAAAATGACCATTTATGGTCATTTTTCTATTTAATCTACACATTTTTGGGATCGATAATATAGAAAAATTACCATTTATGGTCATTTTTCTATTTAATCTACACATTTTTGGGATCTATCTTGAAACCGTGTTCTATCCAAAACCATGTTATAACAAACCGTGGTAGAAGCCTCCGTGGTGTAGTGGTTACACTACTCGCCTTGTAAACCAGGCATCGATCCCGGGCTTCTCCAGACTTTCGGATGAGTCTTTAAACTGAGGTCCTGTCCCCGTATGACCTTAGCTGTTGGTGGGACATAAAACTAAAACAGTCACTCACTCATAACAAACTGTGTTATAACGAGGCTGTGGTGTATTACTGTTTGTCTATTAGTCTAACATTAACTCTTACCTAATAATCTTTTCTATTTGGTTAGATTTAGGTGTCATTCCTTGGCAGGATGGTTTCATGGAGGACTCTATAACACATTTATAGCCTGTTTTCTTTCTTAATTTCTAGCTTAATTGGGACTATCGGATGGAAATGATCAGTCATCCCTGTCCGTCAGAATTTTAAAATGACAGCCAATTTAACCAAATTTTATATGAAGGCTACATTGGTGAAGGAAACCAAACTTTGGTTCAGTTACTAAGATGGTTGTCCTGATCATGTGCTAGACCCATGCAAAATGAGACTTAGCAAGTTTTAAAGCACATATGGGTTAATTTAACCCTTATCTTGCTGAATATTCATTTAAGCCACACCCATTTCTGTCTATCAACCAATCAAATTACTTGATGTAATTTATTGCTACAAATTCATAAACTGAATGCCAAACAGTGTAGATCCTGATCAGATGGCTTCTTCAGAAGCCATCTGATCTGGATCTACACTGTTTGCAAAGATAGGGGTTTGTCGTGAACAGCAAGATAAGGGTTAAAATTATGTTGGGCACCACTTGTAACAGGTGGAGCAAAAATTAGACAACTTGGACAGGGTTTGAACCTGGGCTGCCCAAGTGATAAGCAACACTACCACATTGCTATTAAAGCTGGCTTGTGCAACAAGGCAGTACACGGGTGTTATAGACCTATACCTGATGACCATTGTGTGGACAGTAAGGTCTTCGTAGTTACTCGGACCCAATATACACTGACTAGTAACTGACTGAGTTGCCAAAATATGTTGTGTTTTCATCATACAGCCATTTTAATTAATTATATTCAATGAAAATTCATGAAAATTACTTAAATCAGTATTTAAACATTAGTACTGGTTAACAGCTTACTTACAAGCTTTTCCAGGAAAAAATGTGGACAGGTAAACTGACCGGCTCAAAAATGACCTTAATTAGTGTTGACTGGGCCATTAAACTCTAATACAAACAAACAAACACAATGTGGCTAAAATATTTTAATAGTGTATTTATTAAAATAGAATTGAAAGGCACTTAAAGCCTGTAAATTTGAAGAATTTACACCAAATATGCAGAAAGTACCTGAGTGAGTGAGTGTTTGATTTTTAAGTCTCACCAACAGCTAAGGTCATACAGAGATGGGACCAAGGTTTAAAGACTTTCCGAAAGTCTGGAGAAGCCCGGGATCGATCCTGGGACCCCTGGTTTACAAGGGGAGTAGCATAACCACTACACTCCGGAGGCTTCTAGAAAAATACCTGAAATAGGTGCCTAGGTTTCTCATTAAAGTCTCATTTAAATGATGTTTCATTTCTACAAGCAAAACATTCAACTTGCTTTTTTAAGAAAAATAATACAATTTGTTTGAAATAAGAGATATCCGAGGCAATGAAAGTGTATCTTGCAAAACTTTTCAGGCATGGCCACGACAGCATTTTCTGATAACTGCAACACTTACAGTGTAGTGACTGGTCCTGGTATATTGGGTCTGTGATAGTTAGCATGAATGACCAAAAAAGACTGATCAGACTAGATGTGCTGAGGTTAATCAGACTTCTTAGGGCAAATAATGTCATAAATTTTTTGTTCCAGTTCTGGAATTATAGCTGTCTAGTTTATATTTATTTTTGCAGATCAAGAAGAGAAAGAACATATCCCAGGATCCATTTGGATCAAAGCTCGGTCGAATACACATGCAGAAGCAGAACCTGGATAATCTACAGACACGCAAAATGAAAGGGCTGAAACGCAGAAGTTCAGAGAAAACAAACCAAAGTCCAAAGAAGAGAAAACAGGCAGAAAATACTGATACATAATAAAAGTCATAAAAACAATATGATACTTACTTTAAAAATGTGATAAAGTCTGTTTTGGGATATGGACAGTTATTTCGTAAATTGCCAATCAAGTCTAAAGAAATCAGCATTTTCAAATAGTTTTGTTCCTCTTTTAGAGAATTGGGCTTGGTATTTCATGTGAATTGTCTGCTAGCTGACAATTCACATGAAATGTCAAGCACACTAGCAAACAATACACATGAAATGTCAAGTCTGTTAGCTGACAATACACATGAAATATCAAGCCTGATTTTCTCAGAAAAAAAAAACAAACAAGAAAAATGTATTTGAAAAGGTTGGCTGTTTCAGTTTTGATTGGCACTTAAAGCCTTAGTAACTGAAAAAAGTACAGTAAAACCTGTCACAGTGGCCACCTTTATAAAACAAGCGACCTGAGTTAAGCAGTCTTGAATTCAGTTCCTGAAAATGGCAAATGCCATAATGCACCTGTGTTAACCACACACCTGTCTCAAGCAAGCACTTGTCTTAAACAAGCACATTTTAATTATCCCTCAGGTGCTTGCTTAATACAGGTTGGACTGTATATAAGATTTTTATCCAGAAAGGTGTCCAATTTGTGCTGGTCACATGACAATTTATGCACACAAGTATAAGGCTGCTTGTATGGTTGCAAGTTTTAAGCTCACCTGTCACGTAGTGAGGAGGTGAGCTTTTGGGATCACTTTTTGTCCGTCGACCGTCGTGCATGCATGTGTCCGTGCGTGCGTCGGTAAACAATTTCAAATAAGTATATCTCTAATATCCCATGGCCAATCTTGATCAAATTTCATGTGAAGCATCATTAGGTGTGGGGAAAGGCTGCATACGGTTTTTGGGCTGATCAGATTGGTATTCTGGTTGCCATGGCAACATATAGCTCCCATAGATTTATAATGGGAAAATTTTTAAAAATCTTCTTCTCTGAACCCACAGGGCCCAGAGCTTAGATATTTAGCTTGTAACAATGTTAAGTGGTCACCTACATGAATCCTGCCAATCATGCCCCTGGGGTACAAATTGGCCACGCCCTGGGGCCCCTTCCCTCCCATAGACTCATAATGGAAAAAAGCTTCAAAAATTTTCTTCTCTGAAACCACAGGACCCAGAGCTTAGATATTTAGTATGTAGCAAGGGCAAGGAGTCACCTACATAAATCCTGCCAATCATGCCCCAGCGCCCCTTCGCTGCCATAGACTCAGAATGGGGAAAAAGCTTCAAAAACCTTCTTCTCTGAAACCACAGGGCCCAGAGCTTAGATATTTAGCATGTAGCAACGGCAAGTGGTCACCTACATAATTCCTGCCAATTATGCCCCTGGGGTCCAAAGGGGCCTTGCCCCGGGGCCCCTTAGCTCCTCTAGACTCATAATGGAAAAAAAAAGCTTCAAAAATCTTCTTCTCTGAAACCACAAGGCCCCGAGCTGAGATATTTAGCATGTAGCAAGGGCAAGTGGTCACCTACATAAATCCTGCCAATCATGCCCCTGGGATACAAATGGGCCACGCCCCGGGGCCCCTTTGCTCCAATAGACTTATAATGGAATAAGGTTAAAAAATCTTCTTCTCTGAAACCACAGGGCTCGGAGCTTAGATATTTAGCATGTAGCAACGGCAAGTGGTGACCTACATAATTCCTACCAATCATGCCCCTTGGGTCCAAACTGGCCACACCCTGCGACCCCTTAGCTCCTATAGACTCATAATGGAAAAAAAAGGTTACAAAATCTTCTTCTCTGAAACCACAGGGCCCAGGGCTTAGATATTTAGCATGTAGCAACAGCAAGTGGTTACCTACATAATTCCTGCCAATCATGCCCCTGGGTGTCAAATGGGCCACCCCCAGGGCCCCTTCGCTCCCATAGACTCATAATGGAAAAAGCTTCAAAAATCTTCTTCTATGAAACCACAGGGCTCAGAGCTTATATATTTAGCATGTAGTAATGGCAAGTGGTCACCTACATAATTCCTGCCAATCATGCCCCTGGGTTCTCAATGGGCCACGCCCCTGGGACCCTTCGGTCCCATAGACTCATAATGGAAAAAAGCTTTCAAAATTGCTCAACCCGTTGTGCTTGGATGAACAAGATGGCTAAAATTATAAAAAAACCTCCTTGTGTCAACCAAAATTGCTCAAACCCTCTACTCTACCATATATTATCTTCAATTCCATTTGTACAATATGCATCAGGGCCATCATGGCCCTCTTGTTCCTGTTTCAGCAATTGTGTTGTGAACACCCCACTTAACAATACATAATTGAAGTGTGCTGTGAACAGGTGTCAGACCTATCAATTTGGAGTCTCAAAAAAGTTTTACTTTTACATCTACATGTATTTACAAGGCAGAAATTATACAACTCACTTAACCCTTATCCCTCTGATCACAACAATCCTACCTTTGCAAACAGTGTAGATCCAGATCAGATGGCCCTGATCAGGATCTATGCTGTTTTGCATTCAGGTTGTGACTTTGCAGGAATAAATTACATCTAGTAATCAGGGGCCAGTTGTTCAAAGCATCGTTAGCTTAACAAGCTCGTTAGTGGTCATATTGTTAACTATTCTAGCAAGTACAATATCGAAAATTTTGGTATTTTTGCTGAAAAAAATGTGAGCAGCTTTTGCATTTGCAAAAGCTACTCACAAGTTTTCAGCAAAAATTTTAGCATATTTGCCATATTTAATGATCAAAGTTTTAACGATATGTTAACTAACAATGTTGTTAGTTTTGAACAACTGGCCCCAGATTGGTTCAAAGTACGAAATAGGTTTGGCTAAATGAATTATTTGGCGGGAAAGCGACAGTGTGTTAAGACATGAGAACTGAGGACTTCAGACTGCTCAGAGCCTTCCTTCCCTTTGGATCAATGACTGTCCGTACTACCCAGCACTGATAGCACGCTACAGGTGCACATGCTGATCTATTTTATGTGCACAAGTTGTAAGACTATAAGAATCTTATATGGGTGGATGGAAAATTCCGACCCGAGGGACATTGTCCGGTGTAACAGTTTATCTTTACCCCCTGGGTAGCTTTACCCCCGGAGGTAAAGATATCCCGGGATATCTTTACCCCCACCCTGGATATCTTCACCCCCGGGGGTAAATATCCCGGCTGGGATATCTTTACCCCCGGGGTAAAGCTAAACTGGCTAGGATATTTTTACCCCCACCCCAACTTTTGGGTATAAACTATTTTCTTAATGACCAATTTCTTCTTATATGTAAGTGAAGCAAGATAGTGGACTCATGTTTCACTTTAACATTTTTTCTTTTCAATCATGACTCGGACTAATAGGACTACCCTTAGTAAGAAATATGACCATATTATAGAGGCAAATGATTATTAACTATCTTCTTTTTGTATATTTTCTTATTCAAAATGATGCTTATGACAATCTTTCATAATCTTGCATTATCCCTGTCAGTCGTGAAATGGGTGGTGGTGGTGAGTGGAAAGGCGGGGGTAAAGATATCCCAGCTGGGATATCTTTACCCCCGGGGGTAAAGCTAAACTGGCCAGGATATCTTTACCCCCACCCCAACTTTTGGGTATAAACTATTTTCTAAATGCCCAATTTCTTCTTATATGTAAGAGAAGCAAGATAGTGGACTCGATGTTTCACTTTAACATTTTTCGCTTCAATTGTGATTCGGACTTATAGAACTACCCTTAGAAAGAAATATGACCATATTATAGAGGCAAATTATTATTTAATATCTTCTTTTTGTATATTTTCTTATTCAAAATGTCCCTTATGACAATCTTTCATAATCTTGCATTATCCCCGTCAGTTGTGAAATGGCTTGTGGTGGTGAGTGGAAAGGCGGGGGTAAAGCTAAACTGGCCAGGATATCTTTACCCCCACCCCAACTTTTGGGTATAAACTATTTTCTAAATGCCCAATTTCTTCTTATATGTAAGAGAAGCAAGATAGTGGACTCGATGTTTCACGAACATTTTTAGCTCACCTGTCACGTAGTGACAAGGTGAGCTTTTGTGATCACATTTTGTCCGTCGTCCGTTGTCTGTGCGTGCGTCCGTGCGTGCGTGCGTAAACAATTTCTTGTCCGCACGATAGCATCTTCATTTATAATTTGATTTTAACCAGACTTGCACACAACTTGTACCACCATGAGATCTAGGTTCCTTTCTTGAACCAGCCATATCCCATCAGGTGTTACGGAGTTACGGCCCCTGAAAGGGCAAAAATTGCCTATTTTGGTCTTGTCCGCATGATAGCATCTTCATTTTTGATTTGATTTTAACCAGACTTGCCCACAACTTGTACCACCATGAGATCTGGGTTCCTTTTTTGAAACAGCCATATCCCATCATGTGTTACGGAGTTACGGCCCCTGAAAGGGCAAAAAATGCCTATTTTGGTCTTGTCTGCATGATAGATGTTTCATTTATGATTTGATTTTAACAAAACTTGCACACAATTTGTACCATCACAAAATCTCGGTCAAGTTCGAATATGGGTCATGTCGGGTCAAAAAGTAGGTCAGTAGGTCAAATCAGAAAAAAAACCTTGTGAAGACACGAAAGGCCACAGTTTTGGTCTGATCATCATCAAACTTGCCCAGAATGATCATCTTGACAATATCTCAGTCAAGTTCGAATATGGGTGTTGTCGGGTCAAAAAGTAGGTCAGTAGGTCAAATCATAGAAAAACCTTGTGAACACACTAGAGGCCACAGTTTATGTCCAATCATCATCAAACTTGCTCAGAATGATCATCTTAATAATATCTTGGTCACATTCGAATATGAGTCATGCCGGGTCAAAAAGTAGGTCAGTAGGTCAAATCATAGAAAAACCTTGTGAATACACTAGAGGCTGCAGTTTTGGTCCAATCATTATCAAACCTGCCAAGAATGATCATCTTGACAATATCTCGTTTACGTGTGAATACGGGTCACGTCGGGTCAAAAAGTAGGTCAGTAGGTCAAATCATAGAAAAACCTTGTGAGCACACTAGAGGCCACAGTTTTGGTCCGATCATCATCAGACTTGCTCAGAATGATCATTTTGACAATATCTCGGTCAAGTTAGAATATGGGTTATGTCTGGTAACAAAGTAGGTCAGTAGGTCAAATCATAGAAAAGCCTTGTGAATACACTAGAGGCCACAGTTTTTGTCTGATTATCATGAAACTTGCTCAAAATGATTATCTTGACAATTTCTCGGGCAAGTGCGAATATGGGTCTTGTAGGGTCAAAAAGTAGGTCAGTAGGTCAAATCAGAGAAAAACCTTGTGAACACACTTGAGGTCACAGTTTTGGTCCGATCATCATCAAACTTGCTCAGAATGATAGTCTTAACAATATCCGTGTCAAGTTTGAAAAAGAGTCATGTAGGGTCAAAAAGTAGGTCAGTAGGTCAAATCATAGAAAAAGCTTGTGAATGCACTAGAGGCCACAGTTTTGGTCCGATCATCATCAAACTTGCCCAGAATGATTAGCTTGACAATATCTCTGTCAAGTTCAAATATGGGTAAGGTTGGGTCAAAAAGTAGGTCAGCAGGTCAAATCATAGAAAAACCCTTTGAACACGATGGCGGCTACAGTTTTGGTCTGATCATATCAAACTTGCTCAAAATGATCATTTGACAATATCTCGGTTATTTTCGAATATGGGTCATGTCTGGTCAATATGTAGGTCAGTAGGTCAGATTGTTGAAAAACATTGTGAACACACTAGAGGCCCAAGTTTTGGTCTGATCATCATCAAACTTGCTCAGAATGATCATCTTGACAATATCTGTGTCAAGTTTGAATATGGGACATGTCGGGTCAAAAAGTAGGTCAGCAGGTAAAATCATAGAAAAACGTTTTGAACACTCGTTTTCAGTCAAATCATCATAAAACTTGCTCAGAATGATCATCTGAACAATATCTCAGTTAAGTTTGAATATGGGTCATGTCAAATCAAAAAGTAGATCAGTAGGTTATTTTGTCATAACTTTTGAACCGTTTGAGATAGAGCCTTCATATTTGGCATGTAGGTTCCTTCTGACAAGGGCTTCCCACTCATAAAGATTTGACCTGTGACATTGACCTGTGACCTACTTTATCATACCTTTTGAACCATATGAAATAGAGCCTTCATATTTGGCATGCATGTTCCTTGTGACAAGGTTTTCTCAGCCATTCAAAACTTTTGACCCATGACCTTGACCTTTGACCTACTTTGTCATAACTTTTAAAGCATTTGCGATACAGCCTTCATATTTAGCATGTAGGTTCCTTGTGACAATGTTGCTTAATTTATCCTCAACCAAAAAGGCTAAAACAATCCCACTCGGATGAACAAAATGGCCACCGGAGGTAAAAATAGAAAAATATTGTAAATTTGATTCAAACGGAAACTCCCCCTAAACCCTAACGCCACTTTGATTCAAAGTTCCCAGGAATGTTGCCTAGGTTACTCCCTACCAAATAAGCTAAAATCACTCTGCTGATGAACAAGATGGCCACAAGAGCTAAAAATAGAATGTACTCGAGACAGTGACACACAGGTGAGCGAACCAGGGCCCTCTGGGCCCTCTTGTTTGTTTCAATCATGACTTGGACAGATAGAACTACCCTTGGTATGAAATACGACCATATTATAGAGGCAAATGATTATTTAATAACGTCTTTTTGTATAATTTCTTATTCAAAATGTCCCTTATGACAATCTTTCATAAACTTGCATTATCCTGTCAGTTGTGAAATGGGTGGTGGTGGTGAGTGGAAAGGTGGGGGTAAAGCTAAACTGGCCAGGATATCTTTACCCCCACCCAAACTTTTGGGTATAAACTATTTTCTTAATGCCCAATTTCTTCTTATATGTAAGAGAAGCAAGATAGTGGACTCGATGTTTCACTTTAACATTTTTCGTTTCAATCATGACTTGGACTAATAGAACTACCCTTAGTAAGAAATATGACCATAATATAGAGGCAAATGATTATTTAATAACTTCTTTTTATATTTCTTCTAAATTATATTTCCGCAGGGAAAATAACAAATAGTCTATGAATTAAAAATCACTTTAAGAAATTGTATAGTTTCTTATTCAAAATGTCCTTTATGACAATCTTTCATAATCTTGCATTATCCCTATCAGTTGTGAAATGGGTGGTGGTGAGTGGAAAGGCAGGGGTAAAGATATCCTGGCTGGGATATCTTTACCCCCGGGGATAAAGCTAAACTGGCCAGGATATCTTTAGCCACACCCCAACTTTTGGGTATAAACTAATTCCTAATGCCCAACTTCTTCTTATATGTAAGTGAAGCAAAAAACAAAACAAGCATAATTAAACTGTACAGCTTGCAAGAATATATTTTTCACATCTTATACCATTGCTCATGGGTAGGGGTGAAGATTTCCTGGCTGGCATAGGGTGACCCCCCCCCCCCACCCACCACCACCACCCCAAAAAAAACAAGACTTTGGAAAACCCAGACAAGCACACTTCTCAACAATGGAAGGTACTACTGATGTCCAATGGTCTATGGTTGACATAACATTACCACAAGCTAACTTGCATGAATCAGGATTTCACACCTCTACCATTGCTCATGAGTGGGGGTAAAGATATCCCAGCTGGGATACCTTCACCCCGGGGGGGCAAAATATCCTGGCTGGGGTAGCTTGACCCCCACCCTTCCAGCATTTGAAAAACACAAACAAGCACACTTATACTATATAGTGTGCATTAATCAGTTTTTCACAAATTGTACCATTGGGCATAGGTGGGGGTGAAGATAGTGTGACCCCACCCCACCCCAAATCCAGACTTTGGAAGACCCAGACAAGCACACTTCTCAATAATGAAGGTACTACTGATGTCCAATGGTCTATGGTTGACATAACATGGACACAAGCTAGCTTGCATGAATCAGGATTTCACATCTACCATTGCTCATGGGTGGGGGTAAAGATATCCCGGCCAGGATACCTTCACCCCTGGCCCGGCCAGGATACCTTCACCCCTGGGGCAAAATATCCTGGCTGGGTTGCATTCACCCCCACACTTCCATCATTTCGAAAAACCAAAACAAGCACACTTATACCCTATAGCTTGCATAATCAGTTTTTCACAAATTCTACCATTGCTTATGCAGGGGGGGGGGGGGTTGTTCAGACATCGCTTTTTGCAGCATCTGATCTGACCCCACACTGTTTGCAATTTTGGGTTTCCCATCTGTAATGGGGTAAATGTATGGTTCAGCATGAACTTAGGACAATTAAAGAGCAGACAAAAGAACTGTATCCCAGCCAGGATATCTTTATCCCCCGCCTTTCCACTCACCACCACCACCCATTTCACGACTGACAGGGACAATGCAAGATTATGAAAGATTGGCATAAGCAACATTTTGAATAAGAAATATACAAAACAAGAGGCCCATGGGCCACTATGCTCACCAGAGCTCAGGTGGGCACTGCCAAATTGCAGCCATGTATTTTAACATGATATCATTTTAATTTGCCAAATGAACCCCCATATCCAAATGAGCATCCATGTGGACTCAGTATATGAAACATTAGGCCTTTTATGAAGTAGATGGGGTAGGGCATGAACCCAATGGAGCCCTGGTTGGTATCACTAAATGTGTCTTATCACAAAGAACAAGAATATATATGGTTTAGCAGTGGGGATCTGCATGGCTGGAGATATAAGTGGAGGGGTTGGAGCATGCCCTGTCGTTCCCAGGAAAGCTCAAGATTGTTGTCCCTAAATGTGTCTCATCATAAGGACCAAGTATATATATGGTTTAGGGGTGGGAATCTGAACGGTTTCCAAGATATCCTTTCATGAAGTGGAAAGGAGAGGACTGGCTCCTGCGGACACCCCTACAGTAGGTGTGCTAATAATAAGGAACAAGAACATATATGAATATGGGGTGGGGATTTAATGGTTTCTGAAATATATGGCCTTTTATGAAGTGGAAGGGCGGGGCACATTGCCTCAGCACAAAGAGACCCCCAAGTTGGTGTGACTGAATGAGTCTTATCATAAGGAACAAGAATATATATGGTTTAGGGGTGGGGATCTGAACTATTTCTGAGATATGTGGCTTTTAATGAAGTCAAGCCGTGGAGCAAGGCCCGGGCATGCCCCGGGAACTCACAAGCTGGTGTCAATGAATGTGCCTTATCATAAGGAAGATGAATATATATGGTTTAGGGGTGGGGCTCTGAACAGTTTCTGAGATATAAGGCCTTTTGTGAAGTGCAGGGGTGGGGCAAGGCCCAGGGAGACCCCCAGGTTGGTGTCAAAGTGTCTTATCATAAGGTACAAGAATATATATGGTTTAGGGGTGGGGATCAGTAAGGTTTCCGAGATATTGTGATATTATGAAATGGAGGGGGTGGGGCATGGCCCCAGCACATCCCTGGGGACCCCCAGGTTGGTGTCACTGAATGTGTCTCATCATAATGAACAAGAGCATATATGGTTTAGGGGTGGGGATCTGAACAGTTTCTGAGATATATGGCCTTTTGTGAAGTGAAGGGGTGGGGCATGGCTCCGGCGCACCCCGGAAGACCCCCAATTTGGGGTCAATGAATGCGTCTTATCATAAGGAGCAAGAATATATATGGTTTAGGGGTGGGGATCTGTAAGGTTTCCGAGATATTGGGCCTTTTATGAAATGGAGGGGCGGGACATGGCCCCGGCGCATCCCGGGGGACCCCCAGTTTGATGTCACTGAATGCGTCTTATCATAAGGAACAAGAGTATATAGGGTTCAGGGGTGGGGATCTGAATGGTTTCCGAGATATTGGGCCTTTTATGAAGTGGAGGGGGTGGGGCATGGCCTCGACACATCCAGGAGGACCTCCAGGTTGGTGTCACTGAATGCGTCTTATCAATAGGAACAAGAATATATATGGTTTAGGGGTGGGGATCTGTAAGGTTTCTGAGATATAAGTCATTTTATGAAGTACTGGGGGCGGGGCATGGCCCCGGCACAACCTACTGGACCCCCAGGCTGACATAACAGCATATGGCTGAGAAGAGTTTACTAAAGGAACATTTCTATGAAAGTTTTGTCAAAATATCGGCAAAGGCTTTGTAGTTAATGCCATTTTTCAATTTTCCCCATTATAAGTCTATGGAAAATCTAAGTTACCATAGCAACCAAACTAAAGAGCCGAAGTTCATAAAAAACACAAAACCTGTAAAGGCAAATATGGTGAATATTTCCATAAACTTTCAGCCGCATAGAGCATACGGTTTCTGAGGAGATGATTTTTTAAGTATTTTTTTTTCTATTTTTTGCATTTTGGTTTCCATGGCAACCATTAAAATTGAGCAGTAGGCCTAAAATCATATGGTAGATACTAGATTGCTTAAGGAACATTTCTATGAAAGTTTTGTTCCAATATCTGCAAAGGCTTGGCAGTTAATGCCATTTTTCAATTTTCCCCATTATAAGTCTATGGGAGCTCTAAGTTGCTATAGCAACCAAACTAATGGGCCAATTTTCATAAAAAAACACAAACTTTCAATCCCCCAGCCCAAGGATGCTACAGATGAAATTTGGACTCGATCGGCCCAGTGGCTTCAGAGGAGATGTCGTTTGAAAGTGTTGACGACGACGCAGACGCCGACGACGCCGACGACGCCGACGACGACGACGGACAAATGCCTATCCTATAAGCTCCCCCGGAGCCTTCGGTTCTGGTGAGCTAAAAAGAAGTTCTTAAATAATCATTTGCCTCTATAATATGGTCATATTTCTTACTAAGGGAAATTCTATTAGTCTGAGTCATGATTGAAACGAAAAATGTTAAAGTGAATCATCGAGTCCACTATCTGGCTTCTCTTACATATAAGAAGAAATTGGGCATTAAGAAAATAGTTTATACCCAAAAGTTGGGGTGGAGGTAAAGATATCCTGGCCAGTTTAGCTTTACCCCCGTGGGTAAAGATAGATATCTTTACCCCCCCGTTTCCACTCACCACCACCACTGACAGGGATAATGCAAGATTATGAAAGATTGTCATAAAGGACATTTTGAATAAGAAAATATACAAAAAGAAATTAAATAATCATTTGCCTCTATAATGTGGTCATATTTCTTACTTAGGGTAGTTCTATTAGTCTGAGTCATGATTGAAACGAAAAATGTTAAAGTTAAACATCGAGTCCACTATCTTGCTTCTCTTACATATAAGAAGAAATTGGGCATTTAGAAAAGTTTATACCAAAAAGTTGGGGTGGGGGTAAAGATATCCTGGCCAGTTTAGCTTTACCCCCGGGGGTAAAGATATCCCATCTTTACCCCCGCCTTTCCACTCACCCCCACCACCCATTTCACAACTGACAGGGATAATGCAAGATTATGAAAGATTGTCATAAGGGACATTTTGAATAAGAAAATACAGTCAAACCTGTCTTATGACCACCTCTGTTTAGCAAGCAACCTGTCTTAAGCAAGCGGGTATTTAGTTCCCGAAAAAGGCAAATGCATTAAAATTCACTTGTATTAAGCAAGCACCTGTCTTAAACAAGCACATTTTCCTTATCCCTGAGGTGCTTGCTTAACACAGGTTGGACTGTATACAAAAAGAAGTTATTAAATAATCATTCGCCTCTATAATATGGTCATATTTCTTACTAAGGGAAGTTCTAATAGTCCGAGTCACGATTGAAACGAAAAATGTTTAAGTGAAACATTGAGTCCACTATCTTGCTTCTCTTACATGTAAGAAGAAATTGGGCATTTAGAAAATAGTTTATACCCAAAAGTTGGGGTGGGGGTAAAGATATCCTGGCCAGTTTAGCTTTACCCCCGGGAGTAAAGATATCCCGGCTGGGATATCATTACCCCCGCCTTTCCACTCACCCCCACCACCCATTTCACAACTGACAGGGATAATGCAAGATTATGAAAGATTGTCATAAGGGACATTTTGAATAAGAAAATATACAAAAAGAAGTAATAAAATAATCATTCGCCTCTATAATATGGTCATATTTCTTACTAAGGGAAGTTCTAATAGTCCGAGTCACGATTGAAACGAAAAATGTTTAAGTGAAACATTGAGTCCACTATCTTGCTTCTCTTACATGTAAGAAGAAATTGGGCATTTAGAAAATAGTTTATACCCAAAAGTTGGGGTGGGGGTAAAGATATCCTGGCCAGTTTAGCTTTACCCCCGGGGGTAAAGATATCCCGGCTGGGATATCTTTACCCCCGCCTTTCCACTCACCCCCACCACCCATTTCACGACTGACAGGGATAATGCAAGATTATGAAAGATTGTCATAAGGGACATTTTGAATAAGAAAATATACAAAAAGAAGTTATAAAATAATCATTCGCCTCTATAATATAGTCATATTTCTTACTAAGGGTAGTTCTAATAGTCCGAGTCACGATTGAAACGAAAAATGTAAAAGTGAAACATCGAGTCAACTATCTGGCTTCTCTTACATATAAGAAGAAATTGGGCATTTAGAAAATAGTTTATACCCAAAAGTTGGGGTGGGGGTAAAGATATCCTGGCCAGTTTAGCTTTACCCCCGGGGGTAAAGATAACCGTGCCGGTATATCTTTACCCCCGCCTTTCCACTCACCCCCACCACTTATTTCACAACTGACAGGGATAATGCAAGATTATGAAAGATTGTCATAAGGAACATTTTGAATAAGAAAATATACAAAAAGAAGTTATTAAATAATCATTCGCCTCTATAATATGGTCATATTTCTTACTAAGGGTAGTTCTAATAGTCCGAGTCACGATTGAAACGAAAAATGTTAAAGTGAAACATCGAGTACACTATCTGGCTTCTCTTACATATAAGAAGAAATTGGGAATTTAGAAAATACAGTAGAATCTCGGTGATTCGAACGCCGATTTTTCGAAACTACCGATTTTTCGAAGACGACTGGCGGTCCCGACATTTTTCTCTATAAGTTATTGCAAAAATATTACCGATTTTTCGAATTTCGATGTTTCGAAAAATTCGATTTTTCGAACAGTTTCGTCGGTCCCAATCAAAGAAATTCTTATTAAAATCCCCTGTTTAATTCGAAATATTACTTGGCTAATCAAGGTCACACATCGCAATTTTGCCGCGAGTTCGATTGTTACACTTCACAACCGACTGACTTCAAGAATTAGTAGATACAGGTAATTAACACCGGATTAACGGCCACACTACAGGTGATGATCCTTTATTGAGTAATTGGTGTCTTTAATTGATTTCGTCCGTGTTTGTCAGTTCTGTTGTTCTTTTTGCAGGGTTAAATATTTCGTCAGTAAAATGGTTTAGTAATTTGCATTCAACTTCATTTTTGTTATCGTTGATGGCTGTAAATAAAAATGTAAGTTCAAGTTTTATCATTATTTCCTGCTTTCGTAGCCCTGTCAAGCATAAAAGACGATGGGATTAACCTTCACGCACCTCATTTTCTTTAATGCTTTGGCAGTTATTACCGTTTCTTTATCATAGCGCCGAAATGAAGTTCGAATTATAGTCATTTGAATTGCATTGAATAAAAAAATCCGAACATATCCGAAAATTGCCGATTTCGATAATTCGAACTCTCGATAATTCGAAGGAATTCCTGCGGTCCCTTGCTCTTCGAATTATCGAGGTTTGACTGTAGTTTATACCCAAAGTTGGGGTGGGGGTAAAGATATCCTGGCCAGTTTAGCTTTACCCCCGGGGGTAAAGATAACCCAGCCGGGATATCTTTACCCCCGCCTTTCCTCTCACCACCACCACTGACAGGGATAATGCAAGATTATGAAAGATTGTCATAAGGGACATTTTGAATAAGAAAATATACAAAAAGAAGTTATTAAATAATCATTTGCCTCTATAATGTGGTCATATTTCTTACTAAGGGTAGTTCTTTTATTCTGAGTCATGATTGAAACGAAAAATGTTAAAGTGAAACATCAAGTCCACTATCTTGCTTCTCTTACATATGAGAAGAAATTGGGCATTTAGAAAATAGTTTATACCCAAAAGTTCGGGTGGGGGTTATCTTTACCCCCGCCTTTCCACTCACCCCCACCACCCATTTCACAACTGACAGGGATAATGCAAGTTTATGAAAGATTGTCATAAGGAACATTTTGAATAAGAAAATATACAAAAAGAAGTTATTAAATAATCATTCGCCTCTATAATATGGTCATTTTTCTTACTAAGGATAGTTCTAATAGTCCGAGTCACGATTGAAACGAAAAATGTTAAAGTGAAACATCAAGTCCACTATCTTGCTTCTCTTACATATAAGAAGAAATTTGGCTTTTAGAAAATAGTTTATACCCAAAAGTTGGGGTGGGGGTAAAGATATCCTGGCTAGTTTAGCTTTACCCCCGGGGGTAAAGATATCCCAGCCGGGATATCTTTACCTCCGCCTTTCCACTCACCCCCACCACCCATTTCACAACTGACAGGGATAATGCAAGATTATGAATGATTGTCATAAGGGACATTTTGAATAAGAAAATATAAAAAAAGAAGTTATTAAATAATCATTTGCCTCTATAATATGGTCATATTTCTTAGTAAGGGTAGTCCTATTAGTCTGAGTCATGATTGAAACGAAAAATATTAAAGTGAAACATCGAGTCCACTATCTTGCTTCTCTTACATTTAAGAAGAAATTGGGTATTAAGAAAATAGTTTATACCCAAAAGTTGGGGTGGGGGTAAAGATATCCTGGCCAGTTTAGCTTTACTCCAGGGGGTAAAGATATCCTGGCCAGTTTAGCTTTACCCCCGGGGGTGAAGATATCCAGGGTGGGGGTAAAGATATCCCGGGATATCCTTACCCCCGGGGGTAAAGCTACCCCTGAGTAGCTTTACCCCCGGGGGTAAAGCTACCCAGGGGTCAAGATAAACTGGGACACCGGCATCACGAGGCTTGCTGAGTGATGCCGGACAGTGATGCCTAGGGACGGATATTTCTATCCACCCCTCACACCCATATTAGATTCTTTTCCTTACATACCTACGATTTCTTAAAGCGGATTTTTAATGCTGCAACGTCCCCCATATTGTGTTGACACTGCAAGAATGTTTTGTGACGTTGCTGTGACGTGAACCTAAAGGACGGCGCATACGAGGTCGTAATCAAATAGTGCATTTATCAAACAAACGATTATATTCAATTCTGGGCAGAACATCAGGGTCAGAACATAAATTTCTATCCCAGGGTAAAATCAGGGATTTTCTTGTCTGGTGTGCAAGAAATTATTTTTCTCCTACTCGTTTTACAAGCAAGTTTTATGTCTCACTGCTGATGTTATATACAAACTTCACTGGCTCAAACACATTTGGAACCACAAAAATTTGTTTGAGACAAGAGTAGTTAGAGCCACTAAGGTTCCGGGTCGTTTCGCCCGTGGGTCGTAACGCCCTGATTTTGGTGGTTAGTCGTTTCGCCCTCATGAGCTCACCTGGTGAGTCGTTTTGCCCATGAGTCGTTTCGCCCCTGTGTCGTTTCGCCGCAATTATATTTTAAGGGAGTGACAAACGGAATGGATTAATAAATGGACAGATGGATGAATAAATAAATGAATAAATGGGTGAATGGATTTGTGCATTGGTAGATGGACGGACGTACGGATGAACGGACGGCATTTTGAATATACGAAGATAGATAAGCTATAATGAATGAATGAATGAATGGACAGTATTGGTAGATAGACAAACGGAAATGAATGAATGAATATATGTATGAATGAATGAATGGATAAATGAATGAATGAAGTGATGCTTTTGTAGATGGACTGATCTGAATCTGATTCGTTTTTCAACGAGTACCCATACTTTTTATTTTTGCGCAGAAATAAGAAAAATAATTTTAATCCCCGTAAACCCAGATAAAGTATATACAATTGGGGTTTAAGGGTTTTGCATATACTTTATTTCTCTTATTTCTGATTCTAGAACATAGACAATTAGACAGGTCTAATCCAAAATTTATGTTTTGAGCAAAAAGAAAAATATGTCAAACTTTTTTAACCCTTATCTTGCTGTTCACAACAACCCCTATCTTTGGAAACAGTTTAGATCCAGATCAGATGGCTTCTGAAGAAGCCATCTGATCAGGATCTACACTGTTTGACATTCAATTTATGAATTTGTAGGAATAAATTACATCAAGTAATCTGATTGGTTCAAAGTCAGAAATGAGTGTGGTTAATCTGAATATTCAGCAAGAGAAGGGTTAAATATAAACAGTCATTTTCACAGCCATAAAAATAGAAGTGATCAAGAATTGATACAATTTACCCACAGCTTCCATCAGAGACACCTAAGGGAAAGAAACACAAGCATGAAACAACAGACCCCAATGGAAACATCAACAGTGGAAAGCCAAAAGGACAGCCACTTTCCTACAAAATGGCCAACAGGCTGCCCAAAATAAAATAATATAAGCGACACAAACACCCAAAGGCAAACCATAACAAAAATAAAAAAAAAATAAATTCCATTTTTTTACAAAGACTTGTTAACATTATGTGAGCGCGAATATCTTTCTCAAAAAGGTGGTAGCGCAGTTGCTCAAACCTGAAGTAGAAGCCGTCAGTAGGTCGTCCAGCTGCACCAAACGAGGGCAAAAACCATGTTTTCCAGAACTCCCAATCCCCCCACCCCATCAACCCCTTTACATTGTAACATATCATGATATAACATAGCATGATATGTTTATCTTCTAATTTCTGGGCCATTTCACAGTGGCATTAATTAGTTATTCTTAACGCCAGTTTCTCTGACCCTCTATGTGGTCAGTCCCTAATCACCTCTGAGCCTTAATGGTGTTGAAATATTTGGACAGCTGGAAGCACAACACCTTATATAAAGTGAGGGCTTCTTTATGAGAAGCATTCAGAGATTTGGCATTCAAAGATTTGGGATTCAGAGATTTGGCGTTCAAACAGTTGGGATTCAAAGATTTGGCAATATCTATTTTGGCTTTTACCATCCTAAATTTTATTTCAAAGTTTTAATATAGAAATTATTTAAGTTTAGTGTAGGGAACTGAATAAGAAGATGAGTGAAATTTATGATATTGAAACATAAATTAAAGAAAATGAAACACATGTAATAAAAGAAACTAAAAGTGATATTTTTTCTTCTTTGACTTAATTCCCCCCAAAAAGAAGAACAGACGTTTAAAAGACGTTGATGTATGGTTACAGAAAAGAACCTTACACTATCACAACATACCAAAACAAACATAACCTCAATCAATAGGGCTTGAAAAAAAATAAGGGCGAAACGACCCACCTAATCAGGGCGAAACGACCCACGGGCGAAATGACCCATGGCGAAACGACCCATGCGCGAAACGACTCATGGGCGAAACAACTCATGGGCGAAACAACCCGAGACTGCCACTAAAGATTGCTTACAGCACTAGGTTAGGAGGGATAATGGGGAGGATTAAAACTAATCTGTGCTGGCCCCCACACATGAGTACTGGTAAACTACTTAGATGGACTTAGCCTGCCCAGGCAAAGTGTTGCAAGTCAGACCATCCAGCGCATATAAGCTGTATTGGTTTCACTGACATGTTATTTCATCTCCATGTCGGGTAAAAGTCTCACAAAATTGGAAACAACATCTCCAAAATGACCTAAAAAGTGTTGATGGGGATGTTAAACCTCAGTCAAACAATTAAACAAACATAAAACTAATCTTTTTGATGTTCTTAAAAGGTATGTTGTGTGTTCTCATTAGAATAGCCTCAACGAGGTGATTCATGTTGAGGCGATTCTAATGAGTACACACAACTTACATTTTCAAGATCATCAAAAAATTTCTGAAATTATCCCTATTTTCATAGCTCCGTTTTGGGGCTATACTTGAAAACGGGGCCTATGCTGGATTTGCCGTATCCTTCCATGATTCTGTGACTCCATGATTCCTTGATTGCCAAATTAAAATGCATTTTGCTTAATAACTTTTATGTTTGTGGTCCTACTTCAATGAAACTTATACTATACTTGGTCTCTAAGGTAAGGAAGGTGGAAGTGAGTAAGTGTTTGAGTTTTACATCTCATCAACAGCTAGGATCATATGGAGACAAAAGACTCATCCCAAAGTCTGGAGAATCCTGGATTGATTCTGCAACCCGTCGTTTACAAGGTGAGTGGCATATCCACTACACGGAGGCTTCTAATAAGGAAGGTTTCATTTGGAGCTATGGGAAAACTTCTCAAGGGATTCAAGAATGGGTTTTGACTCGACCATGGTGAAAGAATGATCAATGTTCGATCCATTGTAGTTTTGTTAATCCCCTGCCGCGAAGCAGGAATGGCCTTCGTCTGTCCGTCTTTCCATCTGTCTGGATGAACATGGGCTTAGGGGATAGTATCCGGATTGGACAACAATAGAAAATGATTGGTAAATAATAGATTTATTCCATAAATGAAAGGTTTAGGAGGTTAGCCCCTAAACCAAACAATAGAAAATAACATAAGAAATAGCCCTTAAACCCGACATGTTAGAACGGGCTAACGAAATGATGCTTATGTGACTCTACTTCTCTAGGTGTCACATGCAGTTTATTCCGTCAAAGTTTCAGTCACATAAGACCCATTTCGTTAGAAAAAATCTGTTTAAGTGACTGGTCACATAAAAAAAAGTCACATAATACTCCAGTTAGACCATCAAAAAGTCACACAAGACCCATTTCCTTAGAACGTCCGTCCATCTGTCTGTCCGTAACACTTTCTTGTCCGCTCGTATATCTCCTGAACCCTTTGATAGATTTTCATTATACTTTGGTCAATAATTAGTCTCAGTGAGCTGATGTGCATAACCCATAAATGAATCATGCCAACTCAAGGTCAAGGTCACATTTGAAGGTCACGAGTTTGCAACTTGGAATTTTTTTGTCTGTTTCATATCTCCTTTACCCTTGGAATGATTTTCATTAAACTTTGGATAAAATTCTTTTCAGTGAGCTGATGTGCAGAACCCATAAATGAACCATGCCAACTCAAGGTCAAGGTCACATTTGAAGGTCACGAGTTCAAAACTTTGAATTTTGTGTCTGTTCCATATTTTCTTTACCCCTGCAAGGATTCTTATTAAACTTTGGTCCGTCTGTCTGTCCGTAACACTTTCTTGTCCGCTCGTATATCTCCTGAACCCTTTGATAGATTTTCATTAAACTTTGGTCAATAATTAGTCTCAGTGAGCTGATGTGCATAACCCATAAATGAATCATGCCAACTCAAGGTCAAGGTACCATTTGAAGGTCACGAGTTTGCAACTTGGAATTTTTTTGTCTGTTTCATATCTCCTTTACCCTTGGAATGATTTTCATTAAACTTTGGATAAAATTCTTTTCAGTGAGCTGATGTGCAGAACCCATAAATGAACCATGCCAACTCAAGGTCAAGGTCACATTTGAAGGTCACGAGTTCAAAACTTTGAATTTTGTGTCCATTCCATATCTCCTTTACCCCTCAAATGATTTTCATTAAACTTTGATCTGTTAGACCCTCAGTGAGCTTATGTGCCGAGTTCATAAATGAATCATGCCGACACATCAGGTCAACGTCACATTGGAAGGTCACAAGTTTGAAACTTTAAATTTTGTGTCCATTCCATATCTCCTTTACCCTTTGATAGATTTTCAATAAACTTAGGTCAATTGTCCCCCTCAGTGAGCTGATGTGCAGAACACATAAATAAACCATGCTGACTCAGGGTCAAAGTTGAAGGTCACGAGTTTGAAATTTCGTATTCTGTGTCTGTTCCATATCTCCCTTACCCCTGGAAGGATCAAACTTTAATCAAATATCCCCCACAGTGAGCTGATGTGCAGAACCAATAAATAAACCATGCCAACTCAAGGTCACAGGTCAAGAGTTTGAAACTTGGAATTTTGTGTCCGTTCCATATCTCCTTTACCCCTGGAAGGATTTTCATTAAACTTTTGTGAAATATACCCCCTCAGTGAGCCGATGTGCAGTACCCATAAATAAACCATGCCAACTCAAGGTCAAAGTCACAGGTGAAGGTCACAAGATTGAGCCTTGATACAAAGTGCTACGGGGGATTTGGCTGTCCTTCAGACTGCTTCCTTGTTGTATATGTAGATGGTGCTCACAAGAAAAGTGGACACTACTTAAGGGGGACTCAAACACTTGGCAGATTTTTCCACCATTTTTCAAAGGGAGACAACTTTGGGACTTCCTGTTCGCTTTTCTATAAGCCCTGTCCCACTGAAAAAGGAATCTACTCTTAAAGGAAAGACTTTGCTCCTCAGGAGCAAATTCTTTCCTTTAAGAGTTGACCCCTATTGCTTTTGAAGGAGTTTCCTGCCCTGAAGGTGTATCCATTCCCCTTAAAGGATGAGTGAAGTAGGAATGGAAAAAAAGCAATAAAAACAATTTTATATTGGGCAGTCAGTATGCTATATTTTATATTGGGCAGTTCGCTATCTACTTCCATGGCCATGGCCATGTCATTCGTTCACATTTTGAAATGTGTTCTGTTATACTTGAAAGAAATTTCTATGCTTTTGACTGGACAGCGCAAGGGCAATTATTTTCATAAACTCAGTGGACAAAATTTTGCCCCCACATGCTCGCTTTTGCTGAATTGCAATGTCCACCATCATGGATTTACTGCACAGCTGATGAGAAATAAAAGCTAAAGAATTACTTATACAACAAAAGGTCCACAATAATTTTCAGCAAAAATTACAACCAAAACAAACTTGTCTTTAATTCATCCGGTTCTTCATTTATCAAGCTCAGATAGTGTAGCCAGAAGAGCACATTTTCTGACATCACAGGTAAACATTTACTTTTCATAACAGTTGCTGCACTGCAACAATGTACAAAATGTGATGAAAATATAACAGATTTGTTATTTTGACACTTGACAGGGAACATGGGATCACATTCTCCGAACAGCTCGGGCAAATATCACTCAGGCAGTGAATGTGAGCACAATTTATCTGAGATTCAAAATAACTAATGATGTGTTTACTGAATATATCTTAAAAGGAGAGCAATCAATGAAAGATAAAGCCATTTTTCATTGCTATGAAATAATTGCAGAAACAGATTGTGATACACCACAACTTGATTATATCAAGGTTCATTATAACACGGTTTTGCTATAACATGGTTTCAAGATGGATCCCAAAAATGTATAGATTATATAGAAAAATTACCATAAATGGTCATTTTTCTATATAATCTGTACATTTTGTTTGGAAATAACATGGTTGTTTAACTAACACGGCTTCTGCTTTGGACCCCATCAATAGTGTTATATAGAGGTTTTGGTGTAGATGTATACAGCAAACATGACATAAGGTGAGCCATTAATGCAAGATAAAGTCATTTTTCATTGCTCTAAAATATTTTGCAGATGAAAATTTGTGGTATTCTCCTTTCTTCTCCAAACTTTGACTGCCTCAATGAGGCAGCTCTAATAAGTTACAAAAATGTGGTTTTGAGCTAAACTAATACATGTATAAAGTATACTCTTGTTAGTTTATACTAATTTATTTTTGTTCAATTGCGATGAAAGCTTCAAGCTTAGATAATATCTCTCGAACACTCATTCAGGATGTTTTCACGCGCGCATTAGAGAGGCAGTGACTAATACACCACTACTACCCATTTACACCTGGGTGGAGTGAGGCAGTGTCATTACGTGTCTTGCCCAAGGATGCACCTCGATACCGGAATGAGTATACTCTTGTTGACCCCACTTTTACCTTTGCCATTCTAAATACTGAAAATTTTATTTTCCAGAAAGCAAAATTTTAGTGACATAAAAAAAACATACAGAAATGCTTCACTGATGAAGCTGATGCATCCTAAATAGTAGAATGAGGAACATTGTGACTGGACAACAACAGAGTGAGTGTTTGAGTTTTACGTCCCACCAATAGCTAAGGTCATACGGAGATGGGACCTCGGTTTAAAGACTCATCCGAAAGTCTGGAGAAGCCCGGGGAACAACAACAGAGCAAAATAAAATTCTTAACCCATAAGATACAAATTATAGCAATTCTTGTCTGCTTTGTCATCTGCTGGTAACCATTACGATAACACATCCGTACGATATAGTGCATTTTTCACATCTCCAAAATGGCTACTTTTCTGATGAAAATATTCCATATTTTTCTTATAAATGCTCAAAACAGAGGTTGAGGGTGCTCGTTAGAACCGCCTCATTGAGGCGGTTCTAACGAGTACCCACAACCTATGTCTTGGAGTAGAAATAAGACAAATAATATATACCCCCGTAAACCCCAGTTTCCTCTATATAAATTGGGGTTTAGGGGGGGTCTTCATTTCACGGACTTGTTCACGTGATGTTTAAAAGGTATTTTTTGCAAACGGTGTTGACCCAGAAGCAGCAGCAGCAGGTGACATAAACATCATTTTCAGAGGCAGTTTTTCGTTAAAACGGACATAGAACTTTTATTCTTGCACACCAGACAAGGAAATCCGCGATTTTACCCTGGGATAGAAATTTATGTTCTGACCCTGGTGTTCCGACCCCAAATCGGATATAATCGCGTGTTTGATAAATGCACTGGTTGATTACAACCTCACGCGCGGCGTCGTCATGCGTGACGTCACTAAACATTCCTGTTGTGTCATCACAAAATGGCGGACGTCGGTAACCGAAGTGACAACAGCATTAAAAATTCGCAATAGAAATGGAAGGTATGCAAGAAAAAGAATCCAATATGGGTGTGAGGGGTGGATAGAAAAATCCGTCCCTCGGGATCACTGTCCGGCATCACTCGGCAAGCCTCGTGATGCCGGACAGTGTCCCTCGGGACGGATTTTTCAATCCACCCCTCACACCCATATAAGATTCTTATAATCCTGAAAGCACCAAGTAAATGAGGGCTGGCTGTTGGTCTGGAGTTATGACCCAGTCAACACTATTAAGGTCATATCAAGATGATCAATTAACCTAAAACCACTTTTCCTGGACAGGTTTAAACTAAGAGCAGCAGTGCATTGACAAATGCCCTTCATGAATATGGGGCAGGGAAATAATGAATGTAGAAAACATTTCATGATTAATCTCTATTAACCCATTTTGTACCGGAAACCCAAAATGGGTATTTGGCAATCAGTGCAGCCCCAGATCAGATGCCGCGTTCTTCAGACGCCGCAGAACGCGGCATCTGATCAGGGCCTACACTGTTTGCAAAAGGTTCAGCCGTTTTCCTAGTCAGTTTTGAAGAAAACACAACCTGTCACCCCTAAATTTTGAAATGGACTCCTGCTATATATAAGGAGGAAGATTCCATTTGGTACAAAAAGGGTTAAAGAATGTTGCAGGACCTGCCAGGGATCAAACCCTTGACCTCCTGATCATCTTTCAGAAAATGGGATGGTTGGGTAATGGTTCAATGTGTGGGTGTCCTACTGATATGGGCATACAGTTGGGGGAGAGGTGACATGTTGGTTATTTCTGCTGTTTCGGTTATTTCTGCTGTTTCTCGACGTTCATTTCCTTTTTCTTTTATTCTCCTCTAGCTCTCTGTTTCCTCTTATCTACTGTCTGTTCTATCTAATCTTCTGTCTGGGAGATGACACAAAATGACCCTCTCCTATAGCAACAGATCAGGTAAGTACAGTAACATTCCGCTATTAAGACCACCAAAAATTAAGACTAAATCTTCTTTTAAAAAGCTTTTGGAGAAGATTTCAGTTTTTCTTTCTATGTGTTTTCAACACCCAATACCTCCTAATGAGAGACCACCTTTGAGACTTTAAAAAGTGGTCTTAAAGACCACTTTTGAACAGTCACAAAGGTGGTCTTAATATAGGAATTTTACTGTATTTTGTGATAACTGGAGGATAGTTTTCCTTATTTCTCCATAAAAACATATGTTGTGGGCACTGATGATAATCGCCTCAGTGAGGCGGTTCTAATGAATACCCACAACATAGGTTTTCATGGAGAATTGACAAAAGCTATCCCCCAGCTACCACAAAATATTTACCATACCTTATCTGTCGCTATGATTACACAAAACACAGTGAATGACATTCTGTTTTAGAGAACTTGAGTTACCTGAACATTCTGTAACTTGGATTGTGCCTCTGTGGCTCAGTTGGATACATGTCCAATTGGTGATCAGTAGGTTGTGGGTTTGACTGTCCACTGGGTCTGGCAACATGGTTTCATGGAGGTTGATCATGACATATTGTAATGTGGTTTACAAATACAGTGCATATTCTGTGGTCAGAAACACCTTAAATCAGCTGAAGGGAGAGAATGATCACATAAATTATGCAAGCATTTTCTCCCTTCAGCTGAATCAGATTTAAAAGAGTTTCTGACCAAAGAATATGCACCGTATTTGGAAACTGCTTATGTATAAGCCTGCCCAGAAAAAGTGAGGTTAAGTAAACATGATTTAAGGGGAATGGGAACACCTGACAGATTTTCCCCCACCATTTTTGAAAGGGAGACAACTTTCATGACTTCCTGTTCACTTTTCCACCGAAAAAGGGCCTACTTTTAAAGTCAAATACTTTAAAATAGACTCCTATTGACATGGGAGACAAAAATACTTTTGCAGGAGTTGCCTCCTCTTTAGGTGTATCCATTCCCCTTAAGTTTGGTTTCCCTTTGATGTTCAATGGTCCAGTCAACACTATTTTAGGCCATACTGAGCCGGTCAGTTTACTTAACCACACTTTCTTGGGCAGGCTTATGCATTAGGGCTTAATTAGTAGTGCATATTCTTTCACCAGAAACTGGAAACACTCCCTTCTTAAATCAGTAAATCGGGTGAATGACTACAGAAAATGTTTCATCAATCCTCACAAAAACAATGTCGACCCAGAAGGGATCAAACCTGTAACTGCCTGATAACCAGTCAGACATGCATACCACTAAATCACTGAGTTGGCCTAGTGTTGATGGGGCCATTACACCCCAAACCAAACCAAAGTTTACAGTCAAACAACTTAACAGTGACAACATTCAGAAGCAGGAAGAATCATTCCGTGAAACTGCTTTCCAAATGGGCAACACTTTTCAAGGAAAGTCTGTCTGAAGCCCAATTCCTTCCCACAAGAAAGGCAAGGGTGACAAAAAACGAGTCGCTGCATGAGTGGCCTCCCTTTTTATATGTGCCCAATTCCCTAATATCATACAGAAGCATCCATGGTGTAGCTACTCGCCTCATAAACAACAGGTCTTGGGTTTGATTCCGGGCTTTTCTAATCTTTTTAGATGAGTTTTTAAACTGAGGTCCCGTCTCCATATGACCTCAGTTGTTGGTGGTATGTAAATCTCGAACACACCATAATGTTATACTCTTTCTAGGGAGACAAGACACAAAAATATTTTTGTCTCCCTGGTCACCTGAAATAGGGGTCTCCTCAAAACAGAAAATGTTTCCCTTTTTTGATTAGACCCCTTTTACAATTAGATAGACACAATTTTCATAGGGTCTTAGTTTAAAGTAAAGGAAAGCAAACAGGAATTCCTGAAAGGTGTCTCGAGTGTGTGTGTGCATGCATGTGTGTGTGTGTGTGTGTTTGTGAAGCTATCTTTCTGAGGTACTTTTTAGGCAGTGGACCGACATATCGAGGTACAAAAATATACCGAGGTACTTTTTTCCGTTACCTCGGTGTGCACTACCTCCATATTTACCCCTTATACCTAAGGGGGTGTTAGGGTGGTATATGAATGGTTAATGAAAATACCTCGTGATAACATTGTAGGGCTTGTATTACCTAACGAGGTAGTACACCTCGGTAGGGCAATGTTGAACTGTGTGTGCATTTGAGAAATACCTCTATGTTTTTACATGTACATATAACACACAGACAGACACACACCACACACCAACTACCTCGTTATGTGTACCTTGTGTGTGTGTGTGTGTGTGTGTGTGTGTGTGTGTGTGTGTGTGTGTGTTTGAATTTTCATCCCACCAAGAGGTAAGGTCATACAGAGATGGGACCTCAGTTTAATGACTCATTCAAATGTCTAATGAAGTGCAGGATAGAATCCATGACCCCTGGTTTATGAGGCAAGTAGCACAACTACTACACCATGGAGGCTTCTCTTGTAAAAACAAGATTTCCGCCGAAGGCTGTCTTGCCTATGGGGGGTGGGGGAGGGCAAAGTCAATGAACCATGTAATTTAGGTCAAGATCAAATATGGATGAGGTATTGCTGATGAAGCTCTAATAATCCTTGAGAAATAAACTTGACCTTTTCGGTGAACGCTAGCTAGGGTGGTCTCAAATTTTCACAAAGTCAGTGAACCATGAAATGAAGGCCAAGGTCAAATATGGATGCTTGCATTAAACTTGACATCCCTAGTTATGATTTTGTATCAGGTAACATTAATTAAGCTGTAAAAGTTCTAGAGAAATAAACTTGATCATTTGGGTGAGTGCAAGGGTGGTCGCAAGTTTTCACAAAGTCAGTGAACCATGAAAAGTAGGTCAAGGTCAAATATGGAGGCTTGCATTAAAGTTGGCATCCCTAGATGCAAGTTTGTACCAAGTAACATTAATCAAGCACAAATAGTTCTTGAGGAATAAACTTGACCATTTTGGTCAAATGTTGATAGTTTGACGAACGGACGGAAAATTGGACTCCTATATTGTGCCATGCTAAAAGCAGGCACGACAACAAGGTCAGAAAATACAGCAGTGCCAAGTTGTTCAAAGCATTATTAACTTAAGAGCTTGCTAGTGGTCAAAATGTTTACTGCTCTAGTACAATATCTGGAACGGAGCTATTTTTGCTGAAAAAATGTGAGTAGCTTTTGAAAATGCAAAAGCTGCTGAGTACTCACATTTTTTTTCATCAAAAATATTGGCAGTCACGTATTTATTACATTGAACGATCAAAGTTTAACTTTATGTTGACTCACAATGTTAGTTTTGAAAAATGCCCAAGTGTGTCCATTCTGTCCAATTCCCATCCATGTTAAAGCTCCGCTGTGTTTCATGATTTGGTCAGCAGTTTGATCTGTCTTCCAAGTGCATTCATTCCTTTCAAGGGCATCCACCCATCAAGGCTTGGAGAAATAGATTTGGCTGTATGGAGTTTCCACACAGAGCTGAAATAGACTGCACGTGTACTCAAAAACAACTTAGTCTAAGCCTGACCAGGCAAACTGGTGCAAGTCAGACCGTCATGGTATATAAACCCTATTTGTTTCATTGGGTGGTAGGGTTTGAGATGTCATTTCATCTCAATGCAGGGTAAAAGTCCCACGGAATTGGAAAGCAATTGGAAGCAACCTATATAGTGTTAACCCTTATCTTGTTGATTATCAATTTAGCCACACCCATCTCTGGCTTTGAACCAATCAGATCACTTGATGTAATTTATTCCTGCAAATTCATAAACTGAATGTCAAACAGTGTAGATCCTGATCAGATGGCTTCTTCAGAAGCCATCTGATCTGGATCTACACTGTTTGCAAAGATAGGGGTTGTCGTGAACAGCAAGATAAGAGTTATATATTAACCTCAAATCAAATCAAACAAACATTCCTTTCAACTTCCATCAATATTAAACAGTCCCACTGTGTGTCATGATTTGGTCAGCAGTTTGACCGGTCTTCCATCGGTATCATCTAAGAACAGCGTACTGAAGATATCGTTGGTCAGTTGAGGATAAGATCTTGTAAAAATTGATGGGTCAGGGCAAAAATTAACCTCACACAAGTAGGGCTGAATGATCTTTTCTCCTGAAAAACGAAAAAAAGAAGAAAATTTGGGTCTGTAGCCATCGCCAGTAGATTTACACCGTAAGAGATATTATAAAGTAATACATATAAGACAAAAAAGACAAAAGTATGCATGTTGTACAGAACAGGGGTGCAGTTTTTTACCATTTTGTACCAAATGGAATCTTGCTCTTTATGTAAAGCAGGAGTCCATTTCAAAATTTAGGGGTGTCAGGTTGTGCTTTCATTAAAACTTATTTGGAAAATGGCAGATCTAGACCTTTTTGCAAATGGTGTAGGCCCTGATCAGACGCCACATTCTACGACGTCTGACCTGGGCCTGCACTGTTTGCCAATTACCCATTTTGGGGTTTCCAATACAAAATGGGTTAAAAGCCAGATAACATTAGTACACTTTAAGTCATATCGACAGGCCATCTTGACTTAATGGGAAAGAGCGCAGATTCTAGATCATTAGGTCTCTCACCTATGTGGTTTGCGCCTGATGAGGGTCACATGAGAAACCAAGTTCCGCAAGGGAAGGTCATGTGATTTATCACAGGGTAATCCAGTTCCGCCATCCTGATTAATGACTGGATTGAAATAAGTGAAATAATCTTGAAAGGACCATAAAACCAAAACCAATAAAATTTATATTGTGCTGGTCTGTTTAACTAACAACACTTCCTGGGCAGGCTTATACATAAGCAGTTAACCAGTACAGTGCAGATTCTGTTGTCAGAAACTGACAATGCTCTTGAATAGGCGGAAAGAAGACTACGATTACACAACCCTGCAACAAAGTGCTTTTTTTCACATGTCCAAAATGGCTACTTTTCTGATGAAAATCTGTAAAATTTTTCTTATTTCTACTGCAAACATAGGTTGAGGGGGCTCATTAGAACCCCCTCATTAAGGCGGTTCTAACGAGTACTCACAACCTATGTCTTGGAGTAGAAATAAGAAAAATACTGTATACCCCCATAAACCCCAGTTTTTAGCTCACCTGACCGAAGGTCATGGTGAGCTTTTGTGACAGTAAGATGTCCGGCGTCGTCGTGCGTCGTCCGTCGTCCGTCGTGCGTAAACTTTTTCTTGTGAACACACTAGAGGCCACAGTTTTGGTCCAATTATCATCAAACTTGCTCAGAATGATAATCATGACAATATCTCGGTCAAGTTCGAATTTGGGTCATGTCGGGTAAAAAAGTAGGTCAGTAGGTCAAATCATAGAAAAACCTTGTGAACACTCGAGAGGCCACAATTTTGGTCCAATCATCATCAAACTTGCTCAGAATGATCATTGTGACAATATTTTAGTGAAGTTTGAATATGGATCATGTCGGCTTAAAAAGTAGGTCAGCGGGTCAAATCATAGAAAAACCTTGTGAACACCCTAGAGGCCACAATTTTGGTCCAATCATAATCAAACTTGCTCAGAATGATCATCATGACAATATCTTGGTCAAGTTCGAATATGGGTCATGTCCGGTCAAAAAGTAGGTCAGTAGGTCAAATCATAGAAAAACCTTGTGAACACTCTGAAGGCCACTGTTTTGGTCCAATTATCATGAAACTTGCTCAGAATGACCATTGTGACAATATTTCAGTCCAGTTCGAATATGGGTCATATCGGGTTAAAAAGTAGGTCAGCGGGTCAAATCATATAAAAACCTTGTGAACACCCTAGGGGCCACAATTTTGGTCCAATCTTAATCAAACTTGCTCAGAATGATCATCATGACAATATCTCGGTCAAGTTTGAATATGGGTCAAATGGTTCCGGTCCGTTGCACATCTAGGTCACAGGAGCCAAAAACAGATTTTTTTCACCAAAAACTTAAAAAATCTTCTTCTCTGAAACCACAAGGCCCAGGTCTTTGTTATTTGGTATGAAGCTTCATCTAGTGGACCCCTACCAAGATTGTTCAAATTATAGTGCTGGGGCCAAAAATGCCCCCGCACGGGGGCCCTTTGGTTTTACATAGGCTTATATAGGGAAAATCTTTAAAAATCTTCTTCTCTGAAACCACAAGGCCCAGGACTTTGATATTTGGTATGAAGCTTCATCTAGTGGACCCCTACCAAGATTGTTCAAATTTGAGTGCTGGGACGAAAAATGCCCCCGCCACGGGGCCCTTTGGTTTTACATTGGCTTATATAGGGAAAATCTTTAAAAATCTTCTTCTCTGAAACCACAAGGCCCAGGTCTTTGATATTTGGTATGAAGCTTCATCTAGTGGACCCCTACCAAGATTGTTCAAATTATAGTGCTGGGGCCAAAAATGCCCCCGCCCCAGGGCCCTTTGGTTTTACATAGGCTTATATAGGGAAAATCTTCAAAAATCTTCTACTCTGAAACCACAAGGCCCAGGACTTTGATATTTGGTATGAAGCTTCATCTAGTGGACCCCTACCAAGATTGTTCAAATTATAGTGCTGGGACAAAAAATGCCCCCGCCACGGGGCCCTTTGGTTTTACATTGGCTTATATAGGGAAAATCTTTAAAAATCTTCTTCTCTGAAACCACAAGGCCCAGGTCTTTGATATTTGGTATGAAGCTTCATCTAGTTGACCCCTACCAAGATTGTTCAAATTACAGTGCTGGGGCCAAAAATGCCCCCGCCCCGGGGCCCTTTGGTTTTACATAGGCTTATATAGGGAAAATCTTAAAAAATCTTCTTCTCTGAAACCACAAGGCCCAGGTCTTTGATATTTGGTATGAAGCTTCATCTAGTGGACCCCTACCAAGATTGTTCAAATTTTAGTGCTGGGACAAAAAATGCCCCCGCCACGGGGCCCTTTGGTTTTACATGGGCTTATATAGGGAAAATCTTTAAAAATTTTCTTTTCTGAAACCACAAGGCCCAGGACTTTGATATTTGGTATGAAGCTTCATCTAGTGGACCCCTACCAAGATTGTTCAAATTTTAGTGCTGGGACAAAAATGCCCCCGCCACGGGGCCCTTTGCTTTTACATTGGCTTATATAGGGAAAATTTTTAAAAATCTTCTTCTCTGAAACCACAAGGCCCAGGTCTTATATATTTGGTATGAAGCTTCATCTAGTGGACCCCTACCAAGATTGTTCAAATTATAGTGCTGGGGCCAAAAATGCCCCCGCCACGGGGCCCTTTGGTTTTACATAGGCTTATATAGGGAAAATCTTTAAAAATTTTCTTCTCTAAAACCACAAGGCCCAGGACTTTGATATTTGGTATGAAGCTTCATCTAGTGGACCCCTACCAAGATTGTTCCAATTTTAGTGCTGGGGCCAAAAATGCCCCTGCCCCGGGGCCCTTTGGTTTTACATAGGCTTATATAGGGAAAATCTTTAAAAATCTTCTTCTCTGAAACCACAAGGCCCAGGACTTTGATATTTGGTATGAAGCTTCGTCTAGTGGACCCCTACCAAGATTGTTCAAATTATAGTGCTGGGACAAAAAATCCCCCCCTGCCACGGGGCCCTTTGGTTTTACATAGGCTTATATAGGGAAAATCTTTAAAAATCTTCTTCTCTGAAACCACAAGGCCCAGAACTTTGATATTTGGTATGAAGCTTCATCTAGTGGACCCCTACCAAGATTGTTCAAACTATAGTGCTGGGGCAAAAAATGCCCCTGTCCCGGGGCCCTTTGATTTTACATAGGCTTATATAGGCAAAATCTTTAAAAATCTTCTTCTCTGAAACCGCTAGGCCCAGGTCTTTGATATTTGATGTGTAGCTTCATCTAGTGGACCTTTGACAAGATTGTTCAAATTTTAGCCTTTGTTGATGTTTGGTATGAAGCTTCACCTTTAAGACCTCCCTCAACATTATGTACATTAAAGCCCTGGGGCCAATAATGGCCCTCTCTGGGGCCCACTTGTTACACTATGGATCAGGTGAGCGATCCAGGGCCATCATGGCCCTCTTGTTTCTATATAAAGTGGGGTTTAGGGGGTGTTCATTTCACAGATTTGTTCACTTGATGAGAAGATTCATGATAAATCTTCACCAAAGAATGTTGCAGACCCTAGCAGGAACAGTACCTGCCTTCTTCTGATCACCAGTCAGACACGGATCTGACTGAATACTGAGGCTGGTCTTGTGATTTAAGAAATAGATCTGTTCTAGCTGTGATTTGTTGTGTAATAAATCACAGTTTGGAGGTCAGTTGTAAAGTAGACAAATCACAAGCGCTACGCAAACTGATTTATTACCCAACAAATCACTGACTAAAGCTAATCTATTTCGATTTTAACATGCTGAAAACTGGCAACAATGTTGTTTCCTTCAAATTCTCACAACTTTTCGCCATTGTTAAAAGAAATCCCGCCAAAATCATGACTGTTACACATGTAATTATGTCCTTTTGTAACGTTTTCAGTGCGAAAAAGTGACGTTACAACATCGAACTTCAAAGAATCTACATGTGACATCATAAATTGTCAGCTTTTAATGACGTCACTCGGCACGCTCTTCCGAACCGTGATTTATTGCACAATAAAACACAGTTCCTTCCCACTGCCTATATAGGCGCACTGTGTTAGAATAGCTGATATGGTAAAACCAATCTGATAAAATGGGACAACTATGAAAATATTTCTGCAGAAAAATTGTGAGAAGCTTTTGTATTGCCACTCACATTTTTACACAGCAATGTAGCACTGTATTAGATATTGAACTTGTTAAAACAGATAAATGTTTGCTAACGAATAAGCTTGTAAAGCTAACAAGGCTATAAATGACTAGGATCCCACTCCGTTATTTCTTTCTGAAGATGCAGAATGAAGTCAAATTTTGGTGTTGACCCCAGGGCATACCCTTGTTGTAAGTAAATGTACAATGCTGAGTAATAAAACTATGCTTAACCTGATCAGTATCACTCTGCCCAATTTGTCCGTGAAATGAACCGCACCCACCCCCCCCTCCCCCCAATCAGCCTCTTATTTCCACTCCAAGACATAGGTTCTGGGTATTGGTTAGAACAGCCTCAATGAGGCGGTTCTAACAAGCACCCATAACCAACCTATGTTTGGAGTAAAACACATATACAGAAATTGTATCTTCTAGATCTCCAGATCCAACATTTCTCAAATGATTATTGCAATACTTTTTTATTTTTAGTCCAAACAAAGGTTGTGGGTGCTTGTTAAAACCACCTCATTTACCCACTATCTATGTTTTTAAGCATAAATATTGACAATATTTTATATCCGTGAAAACCTCACTTTTCTCTATAAAAAAGTGGGATTTACAGGGTCCTGGGTGTTTATTACATGAACTTGTTAGTCTGATGCATTTCTTTCACAAGATACCAAGCATAAAGACCTTTTGGCATCAAGAAGGTCTAGCAAAAATCCACTATTAAGACCAATGAAATAAAAAATAGAAGTGGAGGCAATGATCAGGAATCAATACAATTAACCCACAGCTCCCATCTGAGACACCAAAGGGAAAGTAACACAATCATGAAACAACTAGACCCTAATGTGTGTGTGAATTCAGGTTTAACGTCGCTTTCAACAATTTTTCAGTCATATCACGACGGTGTCTGGTTGCGACAGGGAGCTCAATGCTCACTTTTATAGTGCTGCCTCACTGAAGTATCATGTCCCAGACACATTACATGATACAACACCCAGTCACATTATCCAGACACTGGGTCGACCAGTCCTAGCTCTACCCCATAAATCTGAGTGCCAAGCGAGGAGCAGTTAGTACCATTCTTAACGACTTTGGTATGTCGCGGCCGAGGATCGAACCCATGACCTCTCGTTCCACGGAGCGGACACTATACCAACTGAGCTATCAGAGCCGGTACAAGACCCTAATGGAAACATCAATAGCGGAATGCCAAAAGGACAGTTACTTTCCCATAAAATGGCCAATAGGCTATCCAAAATAAAATAATATAAGTGACACAAACACCCAAAGACAAAAGACTGATTTTTCTTTAAAACATCATATTTAAAAGGTTTTAGTTACTTCATTTGTGTTTTCTACACCCAGTGCTTTCTAGTAAGAGACCACCTTTGGGACTGTTGAAAAGTGGTCTTGAAGACCACTTTTGAACAGTCCCAAAGGTGGTCTGAATATAAGAGTTTTACTGTAACCCTGTTGAAAATGGACACAGAATGCTGTAAAACAATCCAAAGCTAGATCTAGACCCAGTCAATATCCATTCATTCAAAATATGACCCCAATCAATCTTTTGTTTTTTTCTTTCTGAAAATCGGAGAACTGAGTCAGAACCAGTGCTTCAGCTGAAGTGCATGACCCGCCGGATGCTTTTAGCTTTATGAGTGTTACCACATATGGGTATGGCGGCCATTTTGGTCATGTGACCTGGACCTAAAATTGTTCCCCCAATAAATGCGCCTTATTGTAAGGAGCAAAAATATATCTTATACTTAAGTACTGTATTCAAAATCGTTTGCAGGATAAAATGCATTCTCACTTTTCCAATACAAAAGCATATGTGTCGAAGTTTTGACCTAGGCACAAGGAAGGTCAAAGTCAACCCAGGGTCACCATTTATGCAATTTATGATGGGCCTACGTCCCAGATGCTATTTATCAAGTTTCGTGGAAATCTGCCCAGTGGTTCTGGAAAAGACTATTTTTGAAGGGTTTTTACCATATATGGCTTGGCTGCCATTTTGGTCATGTGACCTGGACCCAATGAGCAAATTTTGGTTTCCCCCATCCCATAGAGGCTCCATATGAAATTTGACTTCAATCGGCCCAACGGTTTCCGAGGAGAAGCAGTTCGAAAATTTTCACATTTTTCGCCTCGGCGAGGCTATACTAAATGGAATGTAATATTTCGCAAGTTCATTGGTATCGATATCTATCAGTATGCCAAAAATTGTTTAAATATTCCAACAAAAGCATATGTGTCAAAGTTTGACCTAGGCACAAAGAAGGTCAATGTCAACCCAGGGTCGGCATTTTAGCAATTTATGATGCTCCTACGTCCCAGATGCTATTTATCAAGTTTCGTGGAAATCTGCCCAGTTGTTCTGGAGAAGACTATTTTGAAGGGTTGCTTACCATATATGGCTTGGCGGCCATTTTGGTCATGTGACCTGGACTTTATGAGCAAATTTTTGTTTCCCCCATCCCATAGAGGCTCCATATGAAATTTGACTTCAATCGGCCCAACGGTTTCCGAGGAGAAGCAGTTCGAAAATTTTCACATTTTTCGCCTCAGCAAGGCTTTACTTAATGGAATGTAATATTTCGCAAATTCATTGGTTAGATCTCATCGATATCTATCAGTATGCCAAAAAAATTATTTAAATATTCCAACAAAAGCATATGTGTCAAAGTTTGACCTAGGCACAAAGAAGGTCAAGGTCAACCCAGGGTCACCGTTTTAGCAATTTATGATGGGCCTACGTCCCAGATGCTATTTATCAAGTTTCGTGGAAATCTGCCCAGTCGTTCTGGAGAAGACTATTTTGAAGGGTTGCTTACCATATATGGCTTGGCGGCCATTTTGGTCATGTGACCTGGACCTTATGAGCAAATTTTTGTTTCCCCCATCCCATTGAGGCTCCATATGAAATTTGACTTCAATCGGCCAAACGGTTTCCGAGGAGAAGCAGTTCGAAAATTTTCACATTTTTCGCCTCGGCGAGGCTACACTTAATGGAATGTAATATTTCGCAAGTTCATTGGTTAGATCTCATTGATAACTATCAGTATGCCAAAAATTGTTCAAATATTCCAAGCGGTTAAGTCACTATCACTAATTTCCACAAACGGGTTACGGACGGACAGACAGACTGACAGAATGACATGGTGATTTTAGGGCACTCTTAGAAATCAACCGACTTTAGTCGGTCGCTTTTTCTGCGGGTCTTGCAATCACAACTGTCACCAGTGACACATCCAATGACATGCATTCAGCAGGGAATCTAGTGGAAACAATTAATTTCATGCTATCTAGCCTTCTACACGGGTGGTAATCAGGGGAACTAGCTCGAAAATGAGTCAATGGAAATTTGTTCCCTCAACACATCCGGGAGCTCTCGAGCTAGCTCCATCACCAGAAAACTTGAAAACAAAGGTAGGTCTCGAAGAGTTTTATCACCATTATTTTCTTTGTAAACTATTTATAAAAAAATCCGGCAATGCAGTTCCACATAGAAATGATTAAACTTTGTACCTCGCTAGAATTTGCCATTGAAATTTGCAGCGCTGGAGTATGAATGAAACTAAACTTTTTATCACGGACCTGAAAAATTGTCAATTTATGTCAACACGGAGATTTTGGCCGACGATTTTTTCATTTTCCGTCAAAAGTACGCCCTTCACACCCCCAGAAGTAACAATCCTAGTGAAATGAAACATGGAACGTTTGAAATAAGCAAACTATTTTGGCCGTGATAACGTTACTTGCCACTTATGACGAAATTACTGTACGAGCTAGTCTTCTCGACAATCGAGCTAGTTCATTCGACATGGAGATAGTGCCCTCAAAGATGAAACATTCATCAGATGACTTGGGCCTGGTTTGATGTCTTTCTATGGTCCCACCCAGTTTATCCAACTGGTTTCTTTACCTCTGGCTAGTGGGCCTGGTGGTTAAGTGCGCTGTCTGTCTGGTTTAACCATTTAGCTGCAAACTCAAATTGAGATTTGACATAATACATTTTTATATTGAATGTTCGATTTTCTTTTCAGATGGGCGCTTTCCAAGGAAAAAGTTCCAAAGGACTAGTCCTGAGCAGAACAATACCGGACATGCAACAAAAAAAAATATATATATATATTCCTGTGCTAGATAATCGGGCGCCTCTGTACTTTTTATTCCCTAGATTATTATAGTTATTCATGAATCATTTGACTAAGTATCATCCCTACATTTTGAGTATTTTATCCGATAGAGGCTTTTGTCTGTCTGTCTGTCTGTTTGTCCATCCGTCTGTACGTTTGTTCGTTCATCCGTCTTCCAATGGATCCATCCATCTTAATACTCACTCACTTACCCCTCTCTGTAGTGTACCCATCCATCCAACCAACATCCATCCATCCATTGATCTGTTCTAAATTGGAAGCAACTAGGTGGGCGAAATGACTCAGGGGGACGAAAAGACCAGGCTTGTGGACGAAACAGCTATGGGTGCAAAATGGGGCGAAACTACCAGGGAGGAACGACTGAGGGGCCGTCTTGTGTGCATAGTATCTTGTTACTCCACTAGCCAGAGGTAAAGAAACCAGTGGATAAATTGCCTGGAAAGACATCGAATCAGGCCCCAGTCATCTGATGGATGTTTCATCTTCATTTTTTAGGGCAATATCTACACGTTGAGTGAATTGGAAGGAGGCCAAGCAACTAGGTGGGCGAAATGACTCAGGGTGCGAAAAGACAAGGCTTTGTGGACGAAACAGCTATGGGTGCAAAATGGGGCGAAACGACCAGGGAGAAACGACTGAGGGGCCGTCTTGTGGGCTTAGTATCTTGTTACTCCACTAGACAGAGGTAAAGAAACCAGTTGGATAAATTACCATAGAAAGACATCGAATCATGCCCCAGTCATCTGATGGATGTTTCATCTTCATTTTGAGGGCAATATCTCCATGTCGAGTGAACTAGCTCCTTGTCGAGAAGACTAGCTCGGACAGTAATTTCGTCATAAGTCGCAAGTTACGTAATCACAGCCAAAATATTTTGCTTATTTCAAACGTTCCATGTTTCATTTCACTAGGGATGTTGCTCTGGGGGTGTAAAGGGCGTACTTTTTTAGTTTCATTCATACTCCAGCACTGCAAATTTGCATGGCAAATTCTAGCAGGGTACAAAGTTAAATCATTTCTATGTGGAACTGCATTGCCGGATTTTTTTATAAATAGCTTACAAAGGAGAAAATGGTGATAAAACTCTTCAACACCTTACTTTGTTTACAAGTTTCGTGGCGATGGAGCTAGCTCTAGAGTTCCCGGATGTGTCGAGGGAACAAATTTCCATTGACTCATTTTCGAGCTAGTTCCCCTGATTACCACCCGTGTTCTAGGTTAAGTGAATTCAATACATTGACTTGTTAACACACATACAATGGGCTCATACATCAAGCAAACAGAATCAATTAAGGATAATGGGAATACCTTCAGGGGAAGCAACTCCTGCAAAAATAATTTTGTCTCCCATGGCAATAGGGGTAAACTCTTAAAGGAAAGAATTTGCTCCTGAGGAGCAAATTCTTTCCTTTAAGAGTAGACCCCTTTTTCAGTGGGACAGGACTTATAGCAAAGCGAACAGGAAGTCAGGAAAGTTGTCTCCCTTTGAAAAAATGGCGGAAAATCTAACAGGTGGTCTCATTCCCCTTAAAAGCATGATCCTACCTTTCTCATTTGTGTCCCAGCCCAATAGTACATCTACACCATAGACAGCCCGGGAACCAGGGAAATGGGAAATACCAGCAGGTGGTTCTCTGCTTGTCGCAGCTTGAAATGCTTCTAATATCATCTGGTATATTGACTCCTGAAACATACCAATAAATGACAGTCACACAATGACAACTGACGAACTAACATCATATTGTGAATGCCTCCATCTATCCATCAGTTCATTTCTCTGTTCATCCATTACGCTGTCGCCTCCTTAACCACTGGCTGGAATCCAACCAAATTTGGCACATGGCTTCCTTACATGATTAGGGCATGTGAGAGCAACATTATATTAGGGTGTGCCAGAGCCTTGCCACACCCCCTCTAATTTAGAAAAAGCCTAATAACTGTTCAGGTCCCCACCCCTAAACCATATATATATTCTTGTCCCTTATGATAAGATGCATTTAGAGATGCCAATTAGGGTGGCCCAAGGGTTGTGCCCGGGCCATGCCACACCCCTTCATTTCATTAAAGGACATACATTTCAGAAACCAGTCAGATACCCACCCCTGAACTAGCTCTTGAGTCCCCAGAGATTTCTTCCCACAGCCGTAGCCTGTAGATATCCATATACTTAGGATAACTTATGACAGTTTGTTAGATTTTATCTTGAAAAGTATGCTGTGTGTACTCATTAGAATCGCCCCAAAGAGGTGATTCTTATGAGCACACATAACATTCCTTCATTTTATTGAAGATTCATTACGAAAACCCACCTATTCCAATGTATTGAAAATCTGACCACCAAAGAGTATGAAAATTTTCAGATAAAATTCATACGAGGGCGAGTCAATAAAAACTAGACAAAGTGCCCAGTGGGGCAAGTATACCCCCGGCCAGGGCCATCGCCTCAGCTGAAACAATAACTACAAAGGGAAATAACTCTAAAAGGCCTGACCCATTGGCCCTTATTTTCTTTCCCACAATACAAGTAGTCATACTGATCATGTGTGCAAAATTTCAAGTTTCTATGTGAAGCAGTTCCTGAGATATCTTTGACACAAAATAATTGTTTACGGACACACAGACAGACGGAAAAGACAAAACTATATACCCCCATTGCATACTTCGTATGCAGGGGGTATAAAAAACAGCCTAACTTATTTTCTGAGTGAGACTGATCTCTTCTTTTTTTATGTAATTGCCCTCTAGACTGATACACTTGGACCAAAGCTGTTACAGTGCCATCAGCTCAGAACTGAAGAAGCCAGGGTCTTTGTCTCCGACCGACTCCCCAATTGCCGCCATGACTTCTTTGTTGGACTGGAAATGACGTCCACGGATATCCTTTTTTCAAGTTTGGGAATAGGAAATAGTCACTAGGAGCTATGTCCGGAGAATAGGCGGGATGAGGTATTAGCTCGTACTCATTCTGCTCAACAGCATCCATTGCAATTTTGCTGTTGGAGCAGAAACCTTGGAAAATTTACCTCGGCGTTTTTCACGGAACTTAGTACTCAGTAGGTTGAGCCAATTTGCATAATATGCACCTGTTATTGTACTTTTCTTTGCTAGAAAGCCCAATATAATAATGCCTTGTGCATCCCAAAATAGAGTTGCCATCACCTTGCCAGCAGAGGCTTACGTTTTGAACTTTGGCCTTGGAGATCCCGGCCCTACCAACTGTCAACTTCTCTGGCTCATAATAATGGACCTAGATCTCATCTACAGTCACCAGACGTAAACGAACTTACTTTGACTTAAACTGCTTCAAAAATGCACTGCATACTGATGCTCTGGTTGCCATTTGCTCGTCGCTAAAGGATTTTGGGACCCAACAGGCTGTTAGCTTGCACATACCCAAGCGATCATGTAAAATTGTTGACACGCTATCATGTGAAATGTGTAATGCATTCACTATTTCTTCCACCTGAATTCGCCTATCAGAGTACACCAGATCCCATACTTTGTTACACATTTCTTCATCGGTGGCATCTGATTGACCTCCAGACCTGGTTTCGTCCTCTAAACAAGTTCTGCATTTGAATTTAACTTGTGCCTATGATGGTGCAGAAGACCCATAAAGATTGGTCAACTTGAAATGTATTTCCTGACCTGTTTTCCCTTTCAATTACAGGTACTGAATTACAGCATGGTACTCAACTTTTGACAAAAAGCTTGCATTTTGCAACACTAGCCATGTTTGACGTTCAATAGCTTATGAGTGAATGACACAATAAGGGTGCAATTTTGCCCACATGCCTAGAACATACTGAAACAAGGCACGAAAATCTTGGTTGTCTTGGTCAATTGCAAATGGGGTAGCGTAGTTGGAAATGGGGTAGGCTGGTTACTTATTGACTTGCCTTCATATATTTATCATATTTCTGCTCAAAAAATTGATTGTGGGTACTGGTTAGAACTGCCTCATTGAGGCGGTGTGAATGAGTACCCACAATGTATGTGTTTGTGCAGAAATACGAAAAATGATCTATACCCCTGTACACCACAGTTTTACTATATGAAAGTGGGGTTTAAGGGGATCAAAATTATATAGATGTATTTTTTGTGATGTTCTCCCATTATGTTTCATGGCCTAGAGCCATGATTAATCCACCTATCTTGATTAACTTTTCATGGTCCCAAAGGTTTTGTTTGAAATTGGATTGAAGTGTTAACTGGGCTGTTAACTCAAAATAAAGAAACAAATGCCTTAGACTGACATAATATCTGTCCTGCTCATATATATTAAAATGCCAACAATTGACTGAAATAATGACTGGGCTGTAAACCTCTAAACAAACAAACAAATGTCTCAAACTGACCTAATATCAGTCCTGCTCATAAATATTAAAATGCCAGCAATTGACTGAAGTGTGCTGACTGGGCTGTTTAACTCAATACAAAGAAACAAATGTCCTAAAATGACACGAATTAATATCAGTCCTGCTCATAAATATTAAATGCCAACAATTAACTAAACTCAAAACAAACAAATGTGTCAAACTGATATAAAATAATATTTGTCCTGCTCATAAATATTAAAATGCCAACAACTGACTAGTGTTGACTAGGCTGTTAAACAACAATTGGCATTTCATTATTGATAAGCAGGACAAATTTCCTGTTCAACCTAGCTAATTGATTTTATCTGGGTTTAAAGTCGCACCAACCATTATGAGTCATTATGGGTCATCTCCCAGAGGAAGGAGAGATGAAAATTAATGACAGTGTAGAAACAGAAGAAATAACAACAATCCCACTCTACCCTTACCTGCTGCTAGGACAGCAGGCCAACTTTTAATCCAATATCAATTAGACACACCAGTGATGTAAGATACACAACATTTTTGCTTAACCCGACCAGCCCATGAGTAAAAAAAAGATTTACAAGCTGGAGCGTAGACTTCTAATGTGGACAAGCTGATCTTTGTCAGAAGCAAACATACCTCTAAGGCTTTCCAAGAATAATCAGGATACTGTTTCTCAAACTGTTCAATAAAGGCTTCATGGAACAACTGAAATGTATAAATATAGGGTAACTTAAATGGCTCAAACATGGATACCATATGACATACTTGACTCAGCTGTCCTTACTGTTCCTGAACATTGCACTGTCATGTGACTGTTCTGTTCTTAATTCAAGTCCAATGTAATGTTCCCATGACGTACGAGTGTGATGTCTGTTTTGAATCAAGCACAGAACATACACAGCTTTTTCTACATATGGCACTTAGTCATGCACCACCCAACAAATCAAAATGGTGACTGCTGACGCCACCTCCATCATCTTTATAGCACCGTCATCAAACTCATTCTTTTGTCCCTTGAGGTTTTTAGCTCGGCTGTTTTCGAAGAAAACGAAGAGGTATTGTCATAGCTCTGGCTTCGTCGTCGCGTAAAATCCTGGACATTTTCTCTACCTCGTGCAAAAACTTGGTCATTTTGTAATATCTCTGTCATTACTGAACATATTTGCTTGAAACTCGGATTAGTTGTTCATTATGAAAAGGGGCTGCAGCTGTGCGTTAGCACCCGCATGCGGTGCGGTGCTCTTGTTTTTTCATATCTCCAGATCACAACTTTCTGGGGGATGACTTAGGGAGACTTGGCATATTCCATCTTGAAAAGGTATGTTTTGCGTACTTATTAGAATCGCCTTGATGAGGTAATTCTAATGAGTACACACAACATACCATTATTTTATCAGTCAAAATATTTCTAAGTCTTCTGATTTGGGCCTCCTGGCCCGACATGATGATTAATCCTCAGTGGCTCAAACTACCCCTAAATCAAACAAGTTGTCCTGTCTCCAATGGTGTTTGAGCCATTAGACCCATTTAGTACCAGAAACCTCAAAAGGGGTACCCTGGCAAACAGTGCAGGCCCAGATCAGACGGCGCAGAATGCGGCATCTGATCAGGGCCTACACTATTTGCAAAAAGTTCAGGTATTTTCCAAATAAAGTTTGATGAAAACACAACCTGATACCCCTAAATTTTGAAATGGATTCCTGCTATGTATAAGGAGGAAGATTCCATTTGGTACAAAAAGGGTTAATGTTTTACTGTACATTGCTAATTTAACGAAACAAAAACAGAAGAATTGCAGAGCCTGTTTAATGAAGGTTAGTATGTACAATTTTGAATTAGTTTAGAACTGGGCGATTAAACCCCAAACAAACAATGTACCTTGTAGCTTCTTTGGATCCATTCAAAACCACCAGTAGAAAAATGTGTTTCTATGTCATCGAAGTTAGTTGGACTGTAATCTCTGTAAGTAGTAAATTTTTAAAGAAAGGAAAATGAACACTCCCGACGTATTTTCCATCATTTCAACAGGGGAGGCAACTTTTATGACTGTTTTGCTATCCTGTAGTCTGTGCCTTCTCCGAAATGGGACTACTCTAAACCCTTATCCTGCTGCATAAAAATTAATTAAGCCACTCCCATTGCTGATTATCAACCAATCAAATTACTTGATATAATATATTTGTTCAATTCATAACCTGCATGACCATTACGAAAACATGCCTATACCAATAAATTGTAACCTTTATCGCCGAAAAAAAGAAAATTTTAAGATGAAAAATTGCGATATTTTTCTTATTTCTACTCAAAATATAGATTGTGGGTACTTGTTAGAACCGCCTCATCGAGGCGGTTCTCATGAGTATCCACAACCTGTATTTTAGAGCAGAAATAAGAAAAATAGGTTTACCCCTGTAAATCCCAGTTTTACTATATAAAAGTGGGGTTCGAGGGGGTCAAAATTTTATAGGCATGTTTACGTGATGAATATGAAATGACCATGAGTGTTATTTTCTATTTGTCAAATAACCTTTTTAAATCAGGCATTTGCTGAATGCGTTTAACCCATAAAATGCCAATCACGACAATTGTAATCTGCTTTGTCGTCTGACTTTAAAAGTCATTATTGGAAAAAGTGGGGACCAAGATCAGACTGCTCCTCCAGGTAGGGTTTGTTTGTGCTCAGCAGTATAAGGGTTAAAGCAATACAACACAACCTCTTTGAAATACACAGTTGTCATCCAAAGCCCAAATCATGTTACTTAAACAACCATTGTAACCAAACAAAAATGTATAGAATATATAAATTCTATACAAAAAATGACCGTTTGTGATCATTTTTCTATACAATCTAGAACATGAACAATCTATATAACTGTCATATTTTTGGGCATTCATATTAAAACCGTGTAACATCCAAAATCATGTTAATATATAAACAGTCTTATCAATAAAGCATCTTACATTTGAGGTAACTTCATATAAAATTGATGAAACAAGCCCCCAGTGAGCATTACAATAACTGGCCCCCGCCTATCGGGGCTTGAAGAAAAAGATGGGCTGCATGATGCTTCCACGCAGAGCTGAAATCCGACCGCAAACAAGTACTGGTAAACTGCTTAGAGGATCTAAGCCTGCCCAGGCAAAGCAGTGTGAGTTGGACTGTCCATGCTTATAAACCCTACTGCTTTCATTGGGCAACAGGGCTTGAGATGTCATTTCATCTCAATGTAGGGTAAAAGTCCCACAAAATTGGAAGCAACGTCTCCAAAATGACCTATACAGTGTTGACGGGGACATTAAACCTCAAATCAAACAAAACAAAAGCATTACAATAACACATCCTTGTGTTACTGCAAAGAAATTTCCAGGCTTTTGATTGGACAGTGCGTGGGATATTATTTTCTATATACCCCGTGAGCTAAGATATATTCCCCTCTCAGGCCTGCCTTCGCTGAAGTGCGATATTCCCTGCCTGAAAGCGATATTTGCCAGAGCCTTTAGACTTGGGCAAATATCGCTCTCAGACGGGGGAAATGATTCCATGTTCCCTGTCAAGAATCAAAATAACTTATAGTGTGCAAAAATGGCATCTATCATGTCTATGGAACCAGCATAATCAGACAATTTTATAATTTCTTATTTTTATTCCAAACTTAGCTTATGAGTGCTCATTAAAACCACCTCATTGGGGGAGTTCTAACGAGTACCCACAATCCATGTTTTTGAAAGGAATAACATTCCCCCCACCCCTGAAAACCTCACTTTTCTCAATATAACTGGGGTTTAGTGGGGTGTTCATTATACTGACTTGTCAACCTGATAGTTTCATAAATTTCATATGAAATGACCACAAGTGTAAGATTCTATTTGTCAAATAATCATTTAAAATCAGATTTAAATTGCTGAATTCAACAGAAAACACATGGGTTGAAATGGATGGCACCATTGGAATTACTTGTCAGTAACCCAGTGCTATTACAGGTGTGGTCATATAATTTTTATTAAAAGATAACGTTGTGTAACAAAAATCGTATGACCACACGTGTAGTAAAACTTTGGCAGGATTAAGTTATGTCATGACGACGTCCATTTCAACCATGCAATTTTTGTGGAAATTATAAAGGCGATAAAATCCAATTAAAGTGGACATATGATACACAGAATGTTACACCCGTGGTCATTTCATATGAAATTTATGAAACTCACCAAAGGCTTGTTTCATAAATTTTATATGAAATTACCACGTATCTTACACTCGTGGTCATTTCATATGAAATTTATGAAACTCGAGAAAGGCTCGTTTCATAAATTTCATTTTCATAAATTTCATATGAAATGACCACTCATGTAAGATCCTCTACTTATGACATGACGTTATGCACTAAATAACAGTGACGTTATAAGAAAGAGTGGTTTTATGTCTACCTACTTCACAGCGTTTCTGCAGTAGAACTTTTGATGAATGTAGAGTTTCAGTGGCTTAACACAGGATAACATTACAAGGAAGCGGAGATCAAACTTCACGTCAGCTGGTATCTCATCATTATAGATTGTGACAGCATCAGTTATATACTTGCAAGCTAACTGAAAAGACATGCTGACATGTAAAAGATAATTTTACCTGTAGGTAAATGTCAAGTGACAATATTTATTTGAACATACAAGTATCCAAATATACTTAGAGGCAAAAGTAAGTATACAGGTTACTAAATGCCGATCTGCGTCCCAATGTCTCCCTCTCTGCATACATATGAGGCATCATAAATAACAATTACCAATTTGCAGTATTTTCTGTTGAAACTGATTAAAGGATAATGAAATTGCAACACTTGAAATGGACAGGGGGTCTGATCCAATATTTTGTCTTGAGTAGCTTCCCTTAATACATGTGTTTCAAATAAGGATGATTCAATAAATGAATTTTCATGCAACAGATTCAAAGAAGGGCAACTGATAGGCAAGAATATGTCGCATATCAAAATTAAACACAAGATAAAGTGCAACATCATTTGTCCAAGAAAATGGCATTTTTGCCTTTTACGTGCTTCCTTTGATTAGATTCTTATGTTTCTATTGGATTTGTATTGATGATTAACTCTTCTTTAAGCAATTTTAGAGAGATAACTATGGAGTAAGCATAAAGATGCCGAGCAAAACAATAATTATGCGAAAATTTCAAATGAATATCTCTTACACGATTTGAGAAAAAGACATTTAAATCACTATGATTTTAATTGAAAGGGAGATAATCCGGAACAGGCAGAAATTCCAATTGAGTTTGAAGCTGTTTGTCTGGATATAATGGCAAAGTAATGATGTGGTCTTATCTATGAATGTTTGTACATGACTTTTGCGGTGTGCACAGATTTGAATATCATGTACAACACTAGATTTTATTTGAAATATTGATTTTCAATTAAGGGCAATAACTCCATCATGGATGACTGCAACAGGAAAGAATTGGAGTTTTACAAACTTAGACATTTGGAAAAAACGAACACAGGCATATTTTACTACAGACAGCAATACAAGATCCTGTATTCCTAATCAAAAACTGTATACCTCTGAGTATATATTTTTTCTTATTTCTGCATGAAAACGTATGTTGTGGTTACTCATAAGAAGAAGATGGGTACCCACAACTTAAGTTCTCATGCAGAAATAAGAAAAATATCGGATGAAAAAAAGTACCTTATCTGAAGCAATGTATACAGTATGACATAATGACACCCCAAAGTATCTAATAACAACAACTTTCTACATTAGTGACATTAGCTTTCAAAACAGCAATGCAGAATTTTAAACGACTATAACTCAGTTATTTCTGTAGAAAAACCTCAAGTATGAATATTTGTTGCTATTGTTGTTTTTTTAAACTTAAAAAGGAACATTTTGGTACCAAAATTTTTTGATTTTCTTGAAATGTTTGGTTTTGCTTATTTTTCTCTAGTTTCCCTAAAGATAAAAGCTGCAAATCAAATCATGATATCCAGGTTGTATGTAAGAAAAAGAATCCATTACAAAAACACGCCCATACAAATACATTGTAACTTTTATCACCGGAAAAAGGAAAATTTTAAGATGCAAAATTGTGATATTTTTCTTATTTCTGCTCAAAACTTAGATTGTGGGTACATGTTAGAACCGCCTCATTGAGGCGGTTCTAATGAGTACTCACAATCTATGTTTTAAGGCAGAAATAAGAAAAAAAAATGCGGTTCTAATGAGTACTCACAATCTATGTTTTAGAGCAGAAATAAAAACAATAAGGTTCACCCCTGTAAACCCCAGTTTTACGATATAAAAGTGGGGCTCAAGGTGGTCAAAATAATAAAGGCACGTTTTCATGACGGAAATTCAAACTCTGCGGAATTCATCTGCCTACCTTTGGTCCTGTAGCTGGTATTCTGAGGATTTGATTCAAGTTTTTAGTGATGGTCACATCTAAAGATCTTGTCATGTTCCATGGTTTAACAATCCATACATTATCTAAACCTCTGAAATAATTACAAGACCTTTTATGTTTTTGCAGATAACTTCTTTTTGCTTTTTCTGTGACTTTTACCATTACGAAAACATGCCTACAGAAATACATTGTTTTACTGCCGAAAAAAAACTAAAACTTTCGAGTAAAAAAATGTGATATTTTTCTTATTTCCACTCAAAATATAGATTGTGGGTACACGTTAGAACAGCCTCATCGAGGCGGTTCTAACGAGTACCCACAATCTATATTTTAGAGTAGAAATAACAAAATAAGGTTTACCCCTGAAGCCCCAGTTTTACTATTTAAAATTGGGGTTCGAGGAGGTCAGAATTATATAGGCGTGTTTTCATGATGCTTTACCACTCTCTGGGCTAATTCAGCAGATGACATATATTGTTGATATTTTTCTCTGAAAATAGGACTTGACACCTCATCCATAGGAGACACTTTGTATAAAATGTAAATTCCTGTTTTCTAGGAAAATAAGAAAAATATTCCAAAATGTTGTCTGCTAAAAAATACCCAGCATGCACAGTGTAATATTGGGATGAAAGTTTATATACTAGAGGCCCCATACTTTTTATTGATTTGCTTTGAAATTGAACACTATTGTATAGTTCTATTTACATCCCAAATTGGCAGATGTATCTGTCAACTAAGACATTAAAAGATGTGACAAAACTCATTGCATTAGATCCTGGATACCCAATTGCTAATTTTGACAAGAGGCTTAATGAGCCTAAAATGCTCACCTGAGAAACGTACGTTTCAACAAGTCACAGACTTGACTACTAAACATACTAATGGAATCCTTTAAATGCACCTGATGCTGGCCTCGGTAGCTCAGTCGGATGCGCGTCTGACTGGTGATCAGGGGGACGCGGGTTCCATACCTGCCAGGGTCAGCAACATTCTTTTGTGGAAATTGATCATGAAATCTTCCACTGATTCAAGAAGGGCAGCTGTCAGTTCTGGTGAAAGAATGTGCACTGTACTTGTTAACCACTTATGTATAAGCCTGCCCAGGTAAAGTGTGGATTGGTAAACTGACCGACTCTAAAATGACCTAAACAGTGTTGACTGGGCAGTTAAACTCCAATACAAACAAACAAACAAATAAATGCACCTGATATTTTTTGCAATCCACCAAGCTAATTTATCACTTTTCAACTGGATACATCTTATCATAAAGAACATATAATTCATCACTTTTCAACTGGATACATCTTATCATAATGAACATATATGGTTAATGGGGTGGTCATTGCAACCATTTCTTAGGGAGCAGAAAGTCTGTGTAACTGAATGTGTCTTATCATAAGGAAAAGCAATATATATGGTTTAGTTTTGGGTTGGGATTCTGCAGGTTTCTGAGATATTAAGCCTTACATGAAGTGGAGGGTGTGGAGCATAGTGTCAACAGCCCCCGGGTTGGTGTCACTGGATGTGTCTTATCATATCATGGAACAAGAATATGTATGGTTTAGGGGTGGGTATCTGAACCATTTCCAAGATATAAGGCCTTAATGAAGTGCAGGGGCTGAGCATGACTCTGAGTTACACCCCTCCCCACCCCAGGCATGGCCAAATTGAACCCCAGGGACATGCTAGACAGGATTTATGTAGGAGACCACTAAACATTGCCACTCATTAAGTATGTTACTTCTGGGCCTCACAGCTTCAGAGAAGAAGATTTTTGAAGGGTCTTTAGCTATGCAGCTCTATATAAACAAATGACCTCCTGGGGTGTGGTCAGTTTGGTCCCAAGAGGCTTGATTGTCAGGATTTATGTAGAGGACCAATAAACATTGCTATATGCTAAATATGTTAGCTCTGTGCCGCAAGGTTTCAGAGAAGAATATTTTTAAGGTAGTTATCCATTTAATTTTTGGTATACCATAACCATGAAACAGTATGCACTGCTCCACATCATGGTCTAACAGTATATCAAGTTTCAGGTTGATCTGATGCAAAATGTAAGGTGAGTTATCCGTAAACAAAATGTTTACAGACAGATTGACAGACGGACACTAAGGAGCATAACATAATATGACTGTTTTTCCAATGCCCACATAAAATAAGCCTGAGCAAACTGTGTCGACCCAGATCAGGCTCCTTCCAGAGCAGTGTGAAACTGGTTCTCCACTGTTTGCCACAAAGCAAAAATCTCTGCTGCAAGAAGAAATAATAATTTGTGATACTATTATATACATACTATAAGGCTCCTTATACTGTGACCAAATATTTAGGATAAATACATACATAATTGTACTTCAGGGGAGTGTGTACACAATCAGGGGAGGCAACTCCTGCAAAAGTATTTTTGTCCCCCATGTCCATAAGGGTCAACTTTTAAAGGCAAGAATTTGCTCCTGAGGAGCAAATTCTTTCCTTTAAGAGTTGACCCCTTTTTCCATGGGACTGAGCTTGTAGGAATGCAAACAGGAAGTCCCAAAAAATGTCTCCCTTCGAAAAATGGCAGAAAAACTGCTAGATGTTCCATGTCCCTTAAGGGGAATGGATACACCTGGCAGGTTTTTCTGCCATTTTTCAAATGGAGACAACTTTCAGAACTTCCTGTTTGCTTTTCTATAAACTTGGTCCCACTGAAAAAGTGGTCTACTCTTAAGGTTTCCTTTAGAAAGACTTTGCTCCACAGGATCAAATGCCACTCTTTAAGAGTTGACCCATATTGACATAGGAGACAAAAAATATTTTTGCAGGAGTTGCCTCCCCTGTAAGTGTATCCATTCCTCTTAAGGCTCAATATTTCCACCACCAAAGATTTTGTTGAGCTAATGAAGCTTTGAACAACATGGCCAAAGACATGGTGCAAAAACAAATACTTACTGTTCTTCTCTGTGTTGGAAATATGAGACAAACTGAGGCAGCTCTGTTTTAAGGTTGTAAGACACTGGCAGCCATTTTGGGGTTCCCCTCAAAGTGACAGGGTCTATCTTCTGGTTACCAGCTCTGCGACATGTGGTTACAAACAAATCCTTCACTGTGACAACTTGTTCATCAGGGAACTGGTTGATGTATGTTCCCAGCCTATCACTGGCTAATGATCTGAAATGGGAAATTGCTATCAAATACTGGTAGGTCTGTAGCCAGAGGTGTGGGATTTGTATAATGACTGAATTTGGCAAATTTCTGAAAATTAAAGCAAAACTTAGGAGAAAACTTCAGTGTTATAACACAAACATGCGACACATAGAGGATCTTATATGAGCGTTCATGTATTATTGAATTTATTAAAGAAGTTGAAGAAAAGGGATAAAATACAAGGCTTTGCCGAGCATTTTATCACATTTTATCCCTTTTCCTCAACGAGTTTAATAAATTCAATAATACAGGAGTATGAATGCAAAATTCAATTTATTATATGACATTTAAAACGCATTTTATTAAAGACTGTTTTACAAAAATGTAAATACTTCGCCATTAGTAAACCCAACATCGTTAAGGACGTCGTACATTTAACGTTACGGGACATATCTAACTAATTCGCATATTAAATCCACTAGTGGATTATCAAATTTATTACATGGCATAATTACATTCTCAGATGCGATGTCATATGATAAAATGGTGTATCTTATGGTGCATCTTGTCAGAGGAAAACTTGTGTTTTTTGTTTTTTTTCATTTGTGGTTGGAACATAGATTGTTGGTGCTCTTTAGAACCACCCAAGACAGTTCTAATGAGTACCCACAGTCTATACTTTAGAGCAAGAATAAAGAAAACAGTTTATCATATGACATCACGTCTGAGAGTGTAATAACGCCATGTAATAAATTCGATAATCCACTAGTGGATTAAATATGCAAATAAGCTAGATACCGCCCGTAACTTTACATGTACGACGTCCTTAACGACGTCGCGTTTACTAACGGCGGAATATTGACATTTTTGTAAACAATCGTGGGTAAAATGGGTTTTAAATGTCATATGATAAATAGAATCTTGCATTAGTGCTCATGTTTTATTGAATTTATTAAACTCGTTGAGGAAAAGGGATAAAATGCTCGGCAAAGCCTCGCATTTTATCCCTTTTCCTCAACTTGTTTAATAAATTTAATTAAGAAATGAAATTTATTTTTCTGCAGTTCATGGAAGTATGAACACAGTGGGTCGCGTGCAAAGTAAATGAACCCCGGAGGGATTCATGTAAACTTTGCTCGTGACCCACTGTCGTTCATACTTTCATGAAAAGCAGAAAAAATAAGTTTATATTTTATATTTACATTATTTGCCCCTCATCAATGGGCGAAAAAATGCTTGTAGGGCAATCTTTTAAAGCTGAAAAACATGTACACGCTGTTTTTCTACAAAGAGCGGAGCAGCGTTGACGTCATCAACGCCCATAGAGAACAATGGTTTAGAATGACGTCACTTAACGTCACTGAAAACCATGTGATTCGATACATTCATGGGAGTATGAACGCAATTGTTTTCCATAGGTTTACATTAAACTTTACACTGGAAATGTAAATATTAATACATGAACACTCATGTAAGATCCTCTAATTATACCCCTGCAAACTCACTTTTCTCTATATATAAAATCAATGGGATTTACAAGGGTACTTAACCCTTAAGATGCTATGAAAAACTGCAAATGTTGTCTGTTAATGTCATCTGCTAGATTAGATCTTGATCTTGCAAGCTTTCTGAAAATATTTTTGCATGCAGGCCATCACGAAAACATGCCTATATAATTTTGACCCCCTTGAACCCCACTTTTATATGGTAGAACTGGGGTTTCCGGGGTATACCTTATTTTCCTTATTTCTGCCCTAAAATAAAGATTATGGGTACTCATTAGAACCACCTCAATGAGGCAGTTCTAACGAGTGCCCACAATCTATATTTTGAGCAGAAATAAGAACAAGAGGCCCATGGGCCACTATGCTCACCAGAGCTCAGGTGGGCACTGCCCAATGGCAGCCATGTATTTTAACATGATATCATTTTAATCTACCAAATGAACCCCATGTCCAAATGAGCACCCATGTTGACTCAGTATCTGAAACATTAAGCCTTTTATGAAGTAGATGGGGTGGGGCATGGACTGAATGGAGCCCTGGTTGGTATCACTAAATGCGTCTTATCATAAGGAACAAGAATATATATGGTTTAGCAGTTGGGATATCTTAAGTGGTCGAGGGGTTGGGGCATGCCCTCTTGATCCAAGGAAAGCCCAAGATTGTTGTCCCTAAATCTGTCTTATCATAAGGACCAAGTATATATGGTTATGGGGTGGGAATCTGAACGGTTTCTGAGATTTGAGGCCCTTTTATGAAGTGGAAAGGATAGGCATGGCCCCTGCAGACCCCCCACAGTAGGTGTGCAAATAATAAGGAACAAGGGCATATTATGATTATGGGGTGAGGATTTGAATGGTTTCTGAAATATAAAGCCTTTTATGAAGTGGAAGGGCGGGGCACATTGCCTCTACACAAAGAGACCCCCAGGTTGGTGTGATTGAATGAGTCTTATCATAAGAAACAAGTATATGGTTTAGGGGTGGAGATCTGAACTATTTCTGAGATATATGGCTTTTAATGAAGTAAAGCGATGGGGCATGGCCTGGGCATGCCCCGGGTACTCCCAAGCTGGTGTCAATGAATGCATCTTATCATAAGGAAGATGAATATATATGGTTTAGGGTGGGGCTAAGAATAGTTTCTGAGATAAAAGGCCTTTTGTGAAGTGGAGGGGTGGGGCAAGGCCCCGGGAGACTCCCAGGTTGGTGTCAATGAATGTGTCTTATCATAAGGAACATGAATATATATGGTTTAAGGGTAGCCATATGTAGGGTTTCCGAGATATTGTGAGATTATGAAATGGAGGGGGTGGGGCATGGCCCCAGCACATACCTGGGGATCCCCCAGGTTGGTGTCACTGAATGCGTCTTATCATAATGAACAAGAATATATAAGGTTTAGGGGTGAGGATCTGAACAGTTTCTGAGATATATGGCCTTTTGTGAAGTGAAGGGTTGGGGCAAGGCCCTGGCGCATCCCTGAGGATTCCCAGGTTGGTGTAATGAATGTGTCTTATCATAAGGATCAAGAATATATGGTTTAGGGGCGAGGATCTGTAAGGTTTCTGAGATATTGGGCCTTTTATGAAATGGAGGGGTGGGGCATAGCCCCGGCACATCCCCGGGACTCCTAGGTTGATGTCACTGAATGGGTCTTATCATAAGGAACAAGAATGTATATGGTTTAGGGATGGTGATCTGAATGGTTTCCAAGATATTGGGCCTTTTATTAAGTGGAGGGGGTGGGGCATGGCCTCGGCGCATCCCTGAGGACCCCCAGGTTGGTGTCACTGAATGCGTCTTATCAATAGGAACAAGAATATATAGGTTTAGGGGTTGGGATCTGAATGGTTTCTGTGATATGGCCTTTTATGAAGTGGAGGGGGTTGGGCATGGCCCCGGCACAACCTGGGGAACCTCAGGTTGGCATAAAAGCTATGGCTGAGAGAAGTTTACTCAGGAAACATTTCTATAAAAAGTTTGTCAAAATATCTGCAATGACTTGGCAGTAAATGCCATTTTTCAGTTTTCCCCATTATAAGTCTATGGAAACTCTAAGTTGCCATAGCAACCAAATTAATGAGCCGGTTTTCATAAAAAACACAAACTTTCAATCCCCCAGCCCAAGGATGCTACAGATAAAATTTGGGCCCAATCGGCCCAGTGGCTTCAGAGGAGATGTTTAAAAGTGTTGACCCAGACGCAGACGCAGATGACGGACAACTGCCTATCCTATAAGCTCCCCCAGAGCGTTTGGCTCTGGTGAGCTAAAAATATCACAATTTTTCATCATAAAATTTTCATTTTTTCAGCGATAAAGGTGGCAATGTATTTGTATAGGCATTTTTCCTAATGTAACAGTGTAGGCCCAGATTGTTAAAGGTGCATTATTGAGCTACGGGGTCTCATTTTTTTTTTCTGGTTTTTATCTTCAATGCATACTCCTTTGTCATGTGTACACTTTTGGAGCCAAAAACAGCTTCAGAACTTTGTGAAAATGGTCGTTTTCATTCGTGTTTACCCTTCGCTCTCAACATGTGTTCGGAATTTCTGTTCTAAAAATAAATCTGTCACTTTACACATACATGGCGACAGTATCGTCTCTGAGTGTAGTTACTTATGGCATGGTATTCAGCATCATATTTTTTCCGATTCAGGCATGGCCTAAGCAAACAAGGCCAAAAATGAACGTCGCATAACGTCATATATGGGGATTCTATTTTTGTCACAAACTAAAAATAGATCTAACTAGTGTTCGAAACCTAGTTAGGGAATCCCTCTCAAACTCGTTTACCTGTCAGCATAATTGTTCGCATTTTTGCATAAAATGCATTCATTTGTATTGTTTTAAAGAAAAATACCGGCTATATGTATTTATTTTTGGAAGCATTTTTCCAGATAGCTCAATAATGCACCTTTAATGGCATCTTATTTAATATATAGACTTGTTAACCGTATAATAACATGATGTCAGACAAGTTTGTATTACAATAATTGTCCTTATCAAAGCACCTAGGATGCTGATAGGGATAGTTTTCTGAAATTTATGGCCTCTAGTCTAGTCTTTCTCTCCCTTCTGCTGGTTCAAGAAGGGCAGTTGTCACTTTCTGGTGAAAGAATGTGCACTGTACTGGATAACCACTTATGCATAAGCCTGCCCAGGAAAAGTGTGGATAGGTAAACTGACCAGCTCAAAAATGACCTAAATAGTGTTGACTGGGCCATTAAACTCTATTACAAACAAAAATCAAACTATAAAATTTTTTTTAATAATAATATGACCTGAAGCAAAAAATTGAACAATGTTTGATTTTGGTGTATTTGTATGAATTCATCAGATGGTTCAGGAGATGAAGTGCAGACAGGGCACTTGTGTGACCTTGGAAATTAAGCCAAGGCCTCCAAAATCCAGTCAAGTTTTTTGTATCTTGCAGGACATATTTTCCAAGTTTGAATATAATTAACAAATTTGCAGGGTGGAGACAAGCCAGTTTCGGTTCAAATTTGACTTTTAACCTTGAAAATGGGGTAAAAATCTGAACCCAAATTCACCCATTATATATGGGAAACCAGAAAATGGGTCGCTGTCAAACAGTGAAGGCTCAGATCAGCCGCTGCATGCAGCGTCTGACCAGACCCTCACTGTTTGCAGGAAGGCCCCTCCCATCGGGGCTTGAAGAATAGATTGAGCTGCATGATGCTTCCAGCAGAGCATGAATACTGGTAAACTGCTTAGAGGGTCTAACCCTGCCCAGGCAATGTGGTGCAAGTCGACCATCAATGCATATAATCCCTACTGCTTTCTTTTGGCAGCGCCGGGTAAAAGTCCCACAAAATTGGGAGCAACGTCTCCAAAATGACCTATATAGTGTTGATGGGGACATTAAATCTCAAACAAACAAACAAACAAATCATTAGCCTGGTTTCTTCTTACCTAAAATCTTTGAAATTTTGTGATATGTACAAGATGTCTGCATTATTTATGTCATCTGTCACTTCAAAGCGGCTGTCTGTGAGAGAAGGGAAGTCTGGGTAATCTACAAATACTCTCAATTTCCTGTCCTTTGGCAAGGGAGGGAACTCTTTTGTAAACTCTTCAATTTCCTTGTCCATTAATCTGTACTCCTGAAAACATGTACAGTCAAACTTCAATAACTCAAACACCTTTTGGACCATGAACATTTCTTCAAGGTAGGGGGTAGTTCAAGCTACTGAGGGTTAACCCATTGTATGTTAGTGAACCCTTCCATTGTTGTATGTTGGACAAGTTTATTTGCCATATAACGAGTGTCAGGTCTATTTTTTTGTTCGTTTTTATTTTATTTTTGATGAAAAATTCTGTTAGCAAACAGTGCTGGCCTTGATCAGACGCGGTGTTCAATTATGATAACACACCCTAAGACATAGTGCAATTTTTCACATCTCCAAAATGGCTTCTTTTCGGATGAAAATCCATGCTATCTTTCTTATTTATACTGCAAACATAGGTTGTGGGTGTTCGTTAGAACCGCCTCATTGAGGCGGTTCTAACGAGTACCCACAACCTATGTCTTGGAGAAGAAATAAGAAAAATAATGCCTACCCCTTAAACCCCAGTTTTCTCTATATAAACTGGGGTTTAGAGGTGTGTTCATTTCACAGACTTGTTCAGGTGATGCTGTGGCATTTGATCTGGGTCTGCACTGTTTGCCAAGGTGACCCCTTTAGGACTTAATCATAGCAGCAGGTCAGGAGAAATAAATAGAGGATCTTACATGAATGTTCATGTATTATTGAATTTATTAAATGAGTTGTGAAAAAGGGATAAAATGCGAGGCTTCACCAAGCATTCTATGCCTTTTCCTCAACAAGTTCAATAAATTTGATAATACATGAGCACGAATACAAGATTCTATTTTACATATGACATTTAAAATGCATTTTATTCACATTTTTTTTACAAAATGTCAGTATTCCACCATTAGTAAACTAGACGTTGCATGTGTAACATTATGGGGAGTATCTAACTAATTTGCATAGTTATGCAGGCCCAGATCAGATGTCGCAGAATGCAGCGTCTGATCAGGGCCTGCACTATTTTCTAACAGAATTTTCCATAAAAATAGAATAAAATGAAAAAAATAGGCAGACACCTCTTTTATGGCAAATAGACTTGTCCAACATATAGCATGGAAGAGTCCACTTGTATACAATGGATTAAGCCAAACTTATACAGTTGTAAGTTACTAAATGAATCAAAGTACTGGCAGCACAGATGGGTTGACTGTTTCTGAGTGTAGGCCAGGAAAATGGTTCTGCATTGCGAAAACACACCAATACAAATACATAGCAAACTTTACCACCGAAAAAAACAACATTTTAAGAAGAAAAATTGTGATATTTTTCTTATTTCTGCTCACAATATAGTGCTCATAAGAACCCCCTCATCGAGAAGCTCAACAGAACCGCCTCATCTAGAACCGCCTCATTGAGGCTGTTTTATGAGTACCCACAATCTATATTTTTGAGCAGAAATAAAAAACAAGAGGGCCATGATGACCCTATATCGCTCACCTGTGTACCAGATAATCATTAGTGATATTTAGAAAAAAAGAACTGTACAGAAAGGCAAGACATGTTTGTTTACCTGATAGATATAAATGTCTTCATAGATCCAGGGTGGTCAATATACTTGTACATCAATTGTACATCAGGATGAAATCTTGAAGGGCAAGATGTAGAGTATACACAAGACTTCTTGAATCCATGCAGTTAGTCTTTGTTCATGATGTAGTCATAATTTGACAAAGAAATCAATATCTGTAGCTATGATTTCCTTTCGACACAGTGGTTTTCAACAGTATTGCATGGGATGACAAAATTTACATAAGAAACACTGATGATCTCAAATAGCTGCATCCATGTCAAAAAAGAGAGGCCAAAGTCTGCTTAGTTCTATCCAGACTGTATCTTTGACTTTTACTCAGTCACACTGATGTATAAGGCCCATATTATAGATTAAGTTACCTTTATATCATAAACATCTTGGTTGTTACATCTATCTTAAACCCACAAAGAATTAATTCTGTTACAGTGGGCATTATTATAATAAGGCATAAACTAAGACACACAAACATATGTAGAATCTATGATGTGATATGTGCCAAAAAGGCATCTTTAGGTGTACAAAATAAAGAACAGCTAAAAATAATGTGAGTCATTTCTATGCATAGAAAGCAGATGCATCACCTTATTCTCTTGATCACCAATAAATAAATTCCTGACCTTGCAAGTATGTAGAAAATTGTTACTTAAATCTTTTTGAAGAAAATCTGTTTTAAGCCTTTTCAAGTAACAACAAATTTACATGTAAAATTATTTTCAATGTTGCAAATAAGAAAATAGTAAAATATTGACAAAATTCAAAATACTGCGATAAACCTTTCTCTAAGAACAACAGATTTACATGTCAAAACAGTGTTGCAAATAAGAATACAATATAGTATGTTATTTGGCAGAATTCAGAATATTGTGAACAAACGGCCCCAGGCCAAGTGTCCCCCCATCTCTGAAATGTCAGTATGTGGTGAATATGTCTATAACATATGTCATAAGCCATGTTTAGGGAATTTAAAACCATTTCAACAGACTATTTCTTTTAAATTTTCCTAAAGTTGTAAGGAATAAATTTACAGAGAAAAAAGTGATCTCCAAAACTGTAAGACAAAGGACCAAAACCCCAGGAAAATTCAGTAATCAACTGAGCACAACCGCAATAGAATATGATCATCTTCAGGTCATGGAAACAAAAAATGGCAAGTTTCATCCAAATCTGGTGAAAACTGTAGGAGGAGTTGAGACAAGAACTTCTGTTGATAACATGGTTTAGACTGACAAAGTGCAATGATGCTGGTAAAAATCAATCAGGCACAACCTCCTTAAAATATGATCATTTTCAGGTGATAAGAACAATAATTGAGAAGTTTCATCAAAATCTCTTGAACACGGAGGAGTTGCGGAGACAAAAACTTCTGTTGATAAAATTGCTAAAACTGACAAAGGGCAATAACTCTGGTAAAAATCAGTCTAGCATGACCTCGGTAAAATATGATCATCTTCAGGACATGGGAACAATAACTGGAAAGTTTCATCAAAATCCCTTGAAAATGTAGGAGGAGTGGCAGACAGACCGACTGATGGATGGACGGTGGACGGATTTTGTTTGTTTGATTTGAGGTTTAACGTCCCCGTCAACACTGTAAAGGTCATTTTGGAGACGTTGCTTCCAATTTTGTGGGACTTTTACCCGAAAATTGAGATGAAATGACATCTCAAGCCCTGTCGCCCAATGAAACCAATAGGGTTTATTAGCATGGACGGTCCGCCTCGCACCGCGGTTCCTGGACAGGCTTAGATCCTCTAAGCGGTTTACCAGTAATAGTGTGCGGGCCGGATCCAGCTCTGCGTGGAAGCATCATGCAGCCCATATATTTCTTCAAGCCCCTGTGGGCGGGGGCTTGGACGGTGGACGGATGGACGAAAACCGTTACTATAGTCCCCCTCGACTAACGTCTGGGGAAAAATGGACAGAATGTACATTGTAAGTCAATTCTTCCCCTGACAAAGTGTCTGGTCAGATGTTTAATATGAAGGTAGCAAATGTTTAGAGATAAGTAAAGAATTAATATTTTTTAATTATTCTGCAATACATCTAAGAACTAAGATAATAACACTCTTGCAACATAATGCATTTTTTGAATCTTCAAAACAGCTGCTTATTTTATGAAAATCCATGATATTTTCCTTATTTATACTGCAAACACAGGTGGCGGGTGCTAGTTAGAACCGCCTCATTGAGGCAGTTCTAATGAGTACCCACAACCTATGTATTGGAGCAGAAATAAGAAAAATAATGTATACCCCTATAAACCCCAGATTTCTCAATATAAAGTGGGGTTTAAGGGGGTGTTTATTTCACAGGCTTGTTCACGTGATGTGAATCCAGTTGAAGAGTATAATTAATATTAACCAAAGGTACATCAACAGCATCCATGTAATATGACATCATAAAAATATACATACATACATACAAGTCAATCTTTGAAACCTCCACTGTATCAACAGACTATCAGATGCTTTATAATCTTCAAAATTTTTATGCCAACAGAAAATGTAGTTTCATCCTGTGCACATAAATTCTAAGAAAAAAGGTTGAAATCATACTCAAAGATATTTTTTTAATCTACTATAAAACTGGAAAACCAAATAAAATATTAAATATTATTAAGGTCCTTTAAGATTAAACTTTTATTTTTCCATGTTGTTTTTTCGAGATGTCCTATTTCTCACTTCTGACTGGAAAAAGAGGACCTATTCCATTAGAATAATGCATCCATATATGTAATGCTTTCCGTCATGATAGAAAAAATAGCATTTTTGAATGAAAATTTATATATTTTTCTTATTTCAGCTTCAAACATAGATCATTTAAAGAAACACCTCACTGTCTATGTTTCGAGTAAGAAAATGGTAAAAATATGTATAGAAAATAAAGAATAGCCCTGTAAACTCCACTCTTCTCTATATAAGGAGTTTTACAGGGGTGCTCATTTCCTGATATCTGTAAGTGGTGGCCACCCAAATCTTGCCAAACCACCAGCAATATCTGCCTTTAAAAAGGTAAATACAGCATTTTATGTGGTGGGTGAGCGCACTGAAAAGTAGTATAAAAATACCTGACACGATTTCCAAGTTGTTATGCAAAAAGTGTGGTACTTATGATCTGACCAATAGATTCCTCTGTTCCAATTTCACCAAAAAAGCAACCATAATTTGAGAGACTGGTTTTATATATTTAAAATTATGCAGGTGAAAAGTCTTCAACTATGTGGATTTCATGTGCAAAAAGACTATTTTGTGATCTGACCAGTATGTTTCACATGTTCCAACTGCACCATCAACATATGAAAAATCAACATTAGAAAATACCAAATCAAGCGTTGTCATATGATCTGTGGTACATTCTTTTATAAGCATTTTGCATGAAAACTTATCACTTAATTTCTTAACGATGCTATGTTTCAGCAAAACATTAATATTGAAATCTCCAATTATCATCAATGGCTTTGATGGGGTCAAATATGGAATAAGTTCTTTGTTCAGACAAGAAAGAAGATTACTGTCAGACATTTGAGGTGACTTATACAAAAATACGATCTGACTTTCAATCGAGACATGCCTGGCAGTTATCATAATAAATTCTAATGTATCTGAACTATACTTTCTCTTCTGTATAATAATGATATCATCTTTGACATAAACTGCTAATCCATGAGGTGGTCTTTTGCAAGTACTGTATCCAATTTGGTCATTTCTTGTCAAACAATAGCCTTCTATTACATAATCACTATCATTATCAGGCTGATGTAGTCGTGTTTCTGCTAATCCAAATATGTGCGTTGACAACAGATTTTTGTCATGTCTAACATCATCAAAATGAAGATTCAAGGATCTACAATTATTGAAAGCAACCTTGAAATGCGAAACTGGATCTATCAATTCTAAAGATGTATCACACAGCTGAAGCATTGCTGTTTCATGCAATCGCTGCATTTCTGTCCTAACCTGATCATCAACTTGTAATGCTTTCTCATTGAAGTTAAGGATCTGAAGCTTCTCAATTGACCTTACCCTGCTGAGTGCTACATAGTGTAAATGTGGAACTTTGCGGGTTTTACGTTGTGATAAGTCAATAACAACTCTTTCAAGGGTACTACCTTGTGCTCTATGTACTGAACGCCCTGCAGAAGGTTGCAAAGGGAATTGAACTCTCTGAAACGTCTTTCTGTTGTAAGTAAATGACCTGTTGACATCAAAAATTGGTGTCCAATTTTCATCAATATTGCTATGATACAGTCCCCTGTTTTTGTATTTGATTCTTGTTTCCATTCCTGCTTTTTTGTCATCAAACTGGACCCAAATTATGCTTGGACGTCGTGTGGTTTGTAGTTTATACTCAATAAACTTAACTACACATGATGCTCCATTTGCTAGTCCATCTTCTGTTTTTATGTTTATTGTTAAATCATAAATCATGTCAACAACAACTGTTAAAGAGCAATGTAAATTTGCTGTTTGGTTTGAATCTGTTACATTCTTTAGATTCTTGAGTGCACAGTCTATCTTTTCTTTAGATAACTTAGGTGAGACATATGTATCCATGCATGGTATTTCAACCTTTTCTGTTGCCATATTTCTTATAATTTCATCATTAAAAACATGCATGAAATAGTTTTCTGCAAAGAGGTGAGGCGCATTTTTCTGATACTCAGTATCTTTCTTAGTTACTTCACATTGCTTAAACCTATTCTTGTCTTCAGCAGTCAAGGCATTGATCCTTAATCTGTTTAACAATTCTGCAAATTCAAGGTCATCTTTTTGTCTCATAATTTCTGTTAGTTCAAACATGGTAAATAAGTCTTTCCAGAGATTTTGTGATAAAGCAGCTGCATCATGTTTCATGTCATTAAATATCCAATCACCACTCACTGGTTTCAACTGATAAAGATCACCAACAGCAATAATGCTAACACCACCAAAAGGCGTTCTTGTTCCTTTCAATGCCTGAAGTCTCTGATCAATAAAATTCAACATAGAATTACTAACCATTGAAATTTCATCAATAATCACAACTGACAAATCACGGTATTTTGATCTAAAGGTATTCAGACTGTCACAGGTTAATGTTTGATCCGATTGCTTATACTTTTGTTTAAATGCAGATGAGATGGTAGAACCATTAATATTAAATGCTGCTTTTCCTGTAAATGCACAAAGAAGAACCCTTGTGTGATCCGCATCTTCTCCTTCTTTCAGATTTAATATTCTAAACAAAGTCTGATACAATGCTCGAATAACTAGACTTTTTCCAACACCAGCTCCACCAGAAAGAAATGCATATAAGGGGGCATCTTTTGTTTTAATCCAGTGAATCACATGATAGTAAAACTGTTTTTGTTTACTATTTAAACACTGCAGGAGCTTTCTGTAATCAATATCTGAAATAATATTTTCATTCACATCAATTTGAGGTGCAGAAACGTAACATCCAATTTCAGTCCCTATATCATAGTCTCTATGCTCAATTCTATCAGGATTAAAATATATAAACTCTTCAGACTGAATTGGTTCAATTTCAGCATCATCACCTTCAACTTGTTGTGTACTTGGAGCAATATCATCGAATGCATCATATTCAATTTCTGCTAAATCTCTTGCTAATTCCAACTCTTCAGCATAATGTTCGTAAGTGGAACATTTATGATCTATCACATGCTTCATTGACTCATAGTGTTCTTTATATGTTCTAAAAGTTCCAAGTAAGTCAGTCTCTTCATTTCTCCATGGGTGAAAAAGTAGAAGTTTCTCTCTATAATAGTTCTCTTCATCTGTTTTGCGATTGAATCTCACATACCTTATTATTTTAGATTTACGACATCGTTTGATTTTTATGCCATTCTTTAAAGTTAAAATAGTTTCACCATCACCAAAGCATTCTTCATCTGACACTTCTGCATCTTTCTCATAATCTTGCTCCTCCTCATCTCTACTATCATTATGTCCATCTGGGTAAATGACTTCTAACTCAGACACATAATCGGCTAAGCAATACTTTTCCAATGGTTTGGGACGCTTCGAGTATCTTTTAATTTTATTGTCTGACATTATATCTGTCGAGTCTGCCGGCAATTCATCAAGTACTGACTTTGGTTTCAGTAACTGTACTCTCTGGGTTGGAAGTGACGTATTTATGAAGACAACACTCCTTGAACTTTTAGTCAATGGCATTTGCAGTACCAAATAAACTGCCTCTTGTGCACTTACTTCAACACTGTTTGAAAACACATTTCCAATATGTCTAACTTGTCTTTTGAGATCCATATTGCCATTCCTTGCTTCTTTTGCAGCTGCATGCAACAAATTACTCATCCCTCTTTGAGATTTACTAATATATGAAACTATATACATAGCACAAGCATATGGATCTAACACAAATTGTATATCAATGTTTGCCTTCCAAGCTTTTAACACACTATCATTGTACAAATTTACACGGATTTCACTTGGTGTTCTTTTCAAAAACACTTTTGAAGCGTTTAAAGAACTTCTGATACATTTAATATATTCTTCCTCACTCATTTGGACAACACTTGTCAGAAACTCCTCATAAGACATATCATATCCATCTTTCTTACTGTTCATTGTTTTCTGTAAGTTTTGGTACAATTTATAATACTTGTCTTTTTCAGTTTCGAGAGGCTGTAAGACCATAGTTTTGGAAAGAGGTGGCAAAGGATAACCAAATCGACAGATTTTATCTTCTCGTTTTCTACATGTTCTAGAATGTTTGTGAATTTGAAGTTCTATTAAATGACGAAGATGTGAATTATCTATAGAACATTTCAAATACTGATCCACATAAGCAGCCAACTCTACATCCGAATCCACATTGAATTTTGGTGCATTCTGTACCCATACAATCATATGAATGTGTGGCGATCCACGTTGCTGAAATTCCACTCTAAAAAAGTAATCAACAACTTTTCCAAGAGGTTCATGCTCACTCTTAAGAACTGTGTTGATGAATTCTTTAACTCTGTGCTCGAAATATCTAGAACAAGTGACTGGATCCGATTGAATAAGTTTTATCTTTTGTTCCCATGCCAAGTTTTCAATTTGATCATCGGTGTAGTTGAAATTTTTATTTAAGGTAGCTAGCATTTTCAAAAGCTCAATCCATCTTGTATCAGCCGAGGACAATGACATAAACCAAGTTGGCAAACCCAACTGACGAATCATAGCATAAACATCTTTTTTTCTAGATTCCAAATATGCTGGAGAATTTCTTAGCTGTTTAAACAAATAGTACCCTTCATCATTTTTTACAATACTGTCAATACACTCTGAGTTTCTTGCTTGTACAGCAGTAATATTATTTGTTCCTGTTTGACATCTTCTAACAGCAAGGTTTGCTTTATCGTTCAATTGCTTCATTTGTATTTTTTTCAGTTTAAAAAATATATTAGGTACACTGTTAGCAGCCCGTCTATCTTGACTTCTCAATTCCCACTTTGCAATATCACTATAATGTACAGGCACTTTTCTATCATCATTATCTATTCGCCTCTGCCCACAAAATATGGTGGGAAAACATAGATATTCTGAATCTTTATCTTGAAATATACTGAGTGGCCTTTGACCTTCTCCAGGAGCAAATGTGAAAGTAGAATTTCTGTTTTCAAGATCTGCATCATCCAATAGAGTGTCAATATTTCCCACATTTTCCTGTGTGATTTCTTCTGCATCTGAATCATACAGTTCTTCCACATGAGTTGTGTTATGATTTGAAATATCATCATTTTTTTCTAACTGATTGTTTGGACAATTGTGACACATTTCACTAACAACACCATCAAAATCAACAATATCATACTTTGAACATTCTTTTGTACACAACTCAAAAAAATTATGTATAACCTCAGCTTGGTTCTTATCACATGGAATATACTGAAGACTTTCATCCAAAACACCATCAGAATCATCATTATTTGTTTCAGAGCAGGCTTTTTTTTGTGATTCAAAAAATGCATGCAGTGTTTCATTACTTTCTTCTGTGATTCTCTTTAACCACTGCTGGTCTATATCAACATTTGCGTTTTTGTACAATTCACTACCACTCATTAGCCAGTGCAAAGCACAAAGAACATGATATGGTCGAACATTTTCTGAGAACACATACGACTTAAATGACATCTTCTTCTTTAATTTCACTGCAACTGTAACATTTTCGTCAAAAGGTCTAGGTAAAGCATTTACAACTGGTTGAATGTCAACAGGTACATTAACAACATTTCCTTTAACTGATAACTGGCGACCTCTAGGTAATTCTCGCATTTGCATGAAAGGTATACGTAAAGCAATAAGGCGTTCTTCAAGTGGAAACAGCTCCAATTCTTTTGGTTTTGGTGGCCACTTCATTCCATTTGAAACAGACAATTTTGGAACTTTACCGCACTTAATATTGTCTTTGCATGTACAGCATATCCATTCTTCTTCATTGACTGATTTCACCCCTGTTAAGTATTTTTCCTTGTCTTTAGAAACAAATGTTTTAGCTTTTGATACAGTCTCTTCAAACCATGTCTGTTGACAACAACTACATATATAGACTACATATATAGACAGACAGGTCCAACTGATATATTCTTGTGAAACTTTTCAATACAAACATCAATATCACTACCAAATTTTCTGCGCTTTCTGGTTATATTTTCAGCTTGTGAAAAGGATGGATCTTTCCGCTTGGTGGCTTTTCTTTTACAGTCCATAATGCTTTCAGCTTTCTTGTTTCTTTTATTTAATCTCCATTGTTGTTTTGCAAACCTTTCTTGTTCTAATATGAATGGATCTGACCTTGCTTTCCTCTTTGACCGATTTTGTATTTCAATTTCTTTTTGTTTGAATTCATGGCATTCTCGAGATTCTTTTTTCTTTTCACTTTCCCATTTTTTGTATTCATCTATTAATCTGGCTCTTCTCTTACATGCTTTTGTCATAGCTTTGTCTTTTCTCTGACATTCTTCAGATTGTCTAGCACTCTGCATTGATTTGAGTGTATATTCTCTATCTTTTTTTCGATATTCTTCAGATTGTCTAGCACTCTGCTTAGATTTGAGTGTTTGTTCTCTATCTTTTTTTTGATATTCTTTGGATTGTCTAGCACTCTGCATAGATTTGAGTGTATATTCTCTATCTTTTTTTTGATATTCTTCGGATTGTCTAGCACTCTGCTTACATTTGAGTGTATATTCTCTATCTTTTTTTTTGATATTCTTCGGATTGTCTAGCACTCTGCTTAGATTTGAGTGTATATTCTCTATCTTTTTTTCTATATTCTTCGGATTGTCTAGCACTCTGCTTAGATTTGAGTGTATATTCTCTATCTTTTTTTTTATATTCTTCAGATTGTCTAGCGCTCTGCTTTGATTTAAGAGTATACTTTTTGTCTTTTACCTTGAAATTAGAGTCTTGCCTTCTTTTCTGCATATAAACTCTCATATATTCTTTTCTTTCTGTGACGTTTTTCTTATTTATAATTTCTTTGTTCCCAATATTTTGATTTTTAGTTCTCTTTGTTCGATTTCCTGTCTTCTCTTCAAGTTTATGCTTTTGATCCTTAAAGTATTTTCCAATAAGTGTTTCACGATTTCCATTGCTTGAATTAGCAAAAACGTCTACTCTTGCATGTGCAATCCTTGTATGGCTTTCAGAGACCTTTCTCTTGTATGTTACAGATTTCCAAGCATAGTCACATGAAGTGTCAGTATGACTTTCAGCATGATTTTGAACATCAAATTCAGAGTTATGCTCAAGATTAGGTAAGTCAAAGTCTACAGGAAGAATTTCAAACTGTGCAGAAATTGAAATCATCATACTTTCAAACAACACATATAAAAATGCAACTAGATCATCTAAAGAATTGAAAGCAGCTAGTAATGATTTTCCATCTGGAACAGATAACCCATTGAAACCATGTGAATGTGAATCAAATATAAAGTATTTGCAATCTCTCTTGAACACAGAGGTACAAACTGAACCTATCATTAATAAAACACTTGAAGAACATTGTAAAGTAGTATACAATGCCTGGTGAAGAGTAGGTAAATTGGTACTGACAAACTGTTCTGTGCAAAGACCTGTTACAACTGCAGATGTTTTCACAACAACTTCTTTGTTTAAAATTGAAACTAATCTTGGAAGTTCATCAAAGCAAAGTAACTTACTTTTGAATTTACCTTTTGCCTTTAATTCATCTATGATCTTATTATACAGACGATCTCCAGCTAAAAGAATATTGTCTAGATCTGTACTACAAGAAATGTCTGAGTATGCTGCATATATTAATGAACAAAGTGCATTTGCAGTGCACTGACATCCTCTGGACTCACTGCTAAATATTTCAGAACCTTGATGAAAAGATCCCAGTTCAAATTTGACAGAGTTAAATGGACCATTAGAAGGCTTCCATAGCATTGTATCAGTTTGTTCTGTTAAAGGAAATGCAGTGTACATAATTTCTTCATCAATTTGTGTAGAGCTTGACAATACAGTGTTTGTAATCTCTATTGGTGAATGGATTTTGGTATTTTGTACTAGCTGTTTTCTGCTATCATTGTAATCTGTACTTTGCAAAACTTCGGAATTTCGTACTGGTTGTTTTCTGTTAATATCTTTTTCATCTGTATTTTGCAAAACTGAGGCAAAAGGTTTTTCCATATCTTTGTCAATTGTACTTTTCATATCTATATCAATTGTACTTTTCATATTTTTGTCTTTTGTACTATTCATAACTAAAGCATCAGATGATACGCTGAGGCAGGTCATACCCACATCTGAAGTATCTAGAGACCCTGCGTCAGATGACACTTTGGGGCAGGTCATACCCCCATCTGACAAACTATCTGACCCTGGCACAGATGTCCCCATCACTACAAGCGATTGGGGCTTAGATCCTCCATGATCTGTGAGGGGGGTCAGGCCCACATCTGCGAAAATTAACCCTGGGCTGCTACCATTAGCCCTCATCACTGTCTTTGCCAATGACTTCTTCCAGGTCTTTTTACGTGGCATGACTCAACCTGAAACATACAGAAGTAGGTGTCCTCTTTAAATGGAAATTTAAGGGGGATTGGTATATTTGAAACTTAATCTAAATCATGGTTATACTAGATGAGGTTTTGTAAAACAGAATGTTTTTTGTTTTTTTTTCACTGGCTTTGGGTAATTTGACAAGATGATCAGTAAAACAATATGATAGCCCTACAGACTTCACTACCGCTGGTGTGTGGGAATTAGTGGCGGCGAAAAAACGTATCCCTGCCCTACATCATAGTGTAGATTATATTTTCTTGTTCTTTGGGATCATTGGTTCCATTGTGGAATTTTGAAAATATCTGAGGGTCACTGATGAGGCCTAATTGGCCGAAACTAGCTAGTCTGGCCCAGAAAACATGTACACTCCATATTTTTCACTTCTGTGGTGTATTCCTTGCTTCCAAAGGGTAACCCTTTTATAGAACATAGTTAACTTCACTACAGCTGGTGTGTTGGAATGTGTGGCGACGGTAAAACGTATCCCTGCCCTACATCATAGTGTAGATTATATTTTCTTGTCCTTTGGGATCATTGATTCCATTGTGGAATTTTGAAAATATCTGAGGGTCACTGATGAGGCTTAATTGGCCGAAACTAGCTAGTCTGGTCCAGAAAACATGTACACTCCATATTTTTCACTTCTGTGGTGTATTCCTTGCTTCCAAAGGATAACCCTTTTATAGAACATATTTAACTTCACTACAGCTGGTGTGTGGGAATGTTTGGCGGCGGTAAAACGTCTCCCTGCCCTACATCATAGTGAAGATTATATTTTCTTGTCCTTTGGGATCATTGATTCCATTGTGGAATTTTGAAAATTTCTGAGGGTTACTGATGAGGCCTAATTGGCAGAAACTAGCTAGTCTGGCCCAGAAAACATGTACACTCCATATTTTTCACTTCTGTGGTGTATTCCTTGCTTCCAAAGGATAACCCTATTATAGAACATATTTCACATGATTGTGTAAAGTTTCAATCAAGTGCTTTTAATAGGAGACATAAATCCAGCTGAAAAGCTGACTAATAAAAAGTGTAATCCACAGTGGAAGATGAGGGGAGGGTTGGAGCCCTGTAAAACCAGTTTAAACACCCAGGCATTATTACTAGCCATCCCAGGGTGTCCCAGCAGTCATTCTTTTGCGAATGCACAGTTCGTTCATGTTTGGTCTGTTTTGGTGTGTGTCCCCATGTCACTTTCTTAAGGTGACTTGAGATGGCTGCATTCTTAGATTGTTGCATCCTGAGTGACCTTTTCTTAACCAGTTTGTACTTTCATTGCAGTTTCATTTGTTTTATGTTTGCTGTTGTTCAATTATTGTATGTTTTAATATTTCAACACTTATGTGTGTCCAAATTATTTAATTTAGTAAAGGTTAAAGAGTTACTACCTATTTTGGAAAGAACTGTTTTTATTGTTTGTTTTGATGGCCCATTCAAATCAATTTAAGTTATTTCTTATCCAGTCAGTTTACCTTACCACACTTCAAGGGTGCCTTATACATCAGGGGTACTGGTATAGTGCATATTCTTTGAACAGAAACTTATAACTGCTCTTCTTGAATCAGGGGAAGGGAGGCAATGAACAATATTCACAAATGAATGTTGCCAACTGTTGCAGATATGTACACTGCGAACTTCTGATCACCAGTCATACAGGCATCCCACTAAGCTACCAAGGGCAGCCGGTTAAAGAGCTGCTAATTGGGCTTGTTGCCTGTAATTTATTTGCTTGCTTAGAAGTGTCTGTTCATCTTTCCCTTGAATGTTTGGGATAGGCTTTGTGGCCCTGTAAAATAGATTTAAGCCCCCCAGTGGAGTTTGTTTCACTGACCTTCCAAAGCGGTTCTTCTCTCGCAGTTTATTTTTGTTAAGGTTTGTCTTTGACTGTTTGTATCCCTTATATTGTTTTGTTTTAGATAGCCAATTGGCCATTTTGTGGGAAAGTAACTGTCCTTTTGGCTTTCTGCTATTGATGTTTCCATTAGGGTCTGAGGTTTCATGGATGTGTTTCTTTCCCTTTGGTGTCTCTGATGGGTTAATTGTATCAATTCCTGATCATTGCCTTCACTTCTATTTTGGGGACTGCTTCAATCAGTACCTGAAGTATCTTTACACCTGATTAAAATACTTTTCTAGGGGTTCTCCAGACAGGCATTAATTTGTAAAACAAAGGAACAGAGTTGATAAAAAAGGTTCAGTTATTTTTCTTTGATACTTCACTACCTTTCAAGTAAACCGCTTAGAGGTTCTAAGCCTGTCCAGGAACCGTGGTGTGAGGCCGACCATCCATGCTAATAAACCCTATTGGTTTCATTGGGCGACAGGGCTTGAGATGTCATTTCATCTCAATGTTGGGTGAAAGTCCCACAAAATTGGAAGCGACGTCTCCAAAATGACATTTACAGTGTTGACGGGGACGGTAAACCTCAAATCAAACAAGAATTCCGCCGAAGGCTATGTTGCGCCTGTGGGGGCGCAAAGTCACCCAACCATGATATGTAGGTCAAGGTCAAACATAGATGCTTGCACAAAAGTTTCCATTCTTAAATGCAAGCTTGTACCAAGTATCATTAATGTAGATCCTATAGTTCTTGAGAAATAAACTTGACCATTAGGGTGAACTCTAGGGTGGTCGCAATATTTTACAAAGTCAGTGAACCATGAAATATAAGTCAATGTCAAATATGGATGCTTGCATTTAAGTTACCATACCTTGATACAAGTTTGTACCAAGTATCATTAATGAAGCTCTTATAGTTCTTGAGAAATAAACTTGAACCTCAGGGTAAAGGCTAGGGTGGTCGCAATATTTTACAAAGTCAGTGAACCATGAAATGTAGGTCAAGGTCAAATATAGATGCTTGCATGTAAGTTGTCATCCCCAGATACAAGTTTGTACCAAGTATCATTAATGAAGCTCTTATAGTTCTTGAGAAATAAACTTGAACCTCAGGGTGAACGCTAGGGTGGTCGCAATATTTTACAAAGTCAGTGAACCATGAAATGTAGGTCAAGGTCAAATATGGATGCTTGCATGTAAGTTGTCATCCCCAGATACAAGTTTGTACCAAGTATCATTAATGAAGCTCTTATAGTTCTTGAGAAATAAACTTGAACCACAGGGTGAACGCTAGGGTGGTCGCAAATGTTGACGCCTTGACAAACGGACGGACGGACGAACGGACGGAAAACCGGGCGCCTATATCGCGCCATGCTAATAGCAGGCGCGACAACAATCAAAACTACCTTTCAATGTCCTCCAACTTTTTTTCTTTATTGAAGTAAAAGTGACCTTGACCTCCTGTCTCAAACACAATAGCATTACACATTACTGACAACTTGAATCAATTTATCAACATGCAATATTTAGACTTTTCATGTTAATAATAATGCAACCACTGTCTCCATTCTTTTGGCACTAATTGAGCAAACTATTCTTCCATCAAACAAAAGGTGTGATCCACTCTGATTCTGCCAAATCATATAGCCATTATTTTTTTTTCTTCATTAAATAAATGATCATTTACCTTGGAATACAGTGATGCGTTATTCAAGGACAGTCTTTTACTCTGTTTAAACAGCACACTAGTCTCTTTTCACAAACAACAAACACTGTCTACTTATGTAGCTATCAAACATATAGTTATCACTCTGTCAATTTTATCAAAACACAATATTAATGTTCTTTTCTCACAAATCTTGTTGATACTACAAGAAAAGGAAAACTTTATTAGTCAATGTTGTAGAAACAAACAATTTTTTGAACATTCTAAAAAAAAACTGTTCAAATAAATTAAGAACAAGATGTGTTTGTGAAACACGAACATGTCCCCGGGCATGGTCATTTTTTTTCAAAGTTGGTCACAGTTCAAAGTCAAGGTCACAGGTCAAGATTTTTGGTTTTAGTGGGAAGCCCTTGGCACAAGGAACTTGCATGCCAAATATGAAGGCTCTATCTTAAATGGTTTGAAAGTTATGAACAATAATATATTTTTTTTAAAGTAGGTCAAGGTCACAGGTCAAAAAGTTTTGCATGAATGTAAGCTCTTGTCACAAAGAAACTACACGCCAAATATGAAAGCTCTATCCTAAACGGTTCGAAAGTTATGACCAAAATGTTAATTTTTCTTTTAAGTAGGTCAAAGGTCAAGGTCACGGGTCAAAAGTTTTGCATGAATGTAAAGCTCTTGTTACAAGGAACCTACATGCCAAATATGAAGGCTGTATCTCAAACGGTTCAAAAGTTATGACCATTGTTAACTTTGTCTTTTATGTAGGTCAAAGGTCAAGGTCACAGGTCAAAAATTTTTGTGTGAATGTTAAGCTCTTGTCACAAGGAACCTGCATGCAAAATATTATGCTGTATCTCAAATGGTTCAAAAGTTATGACCAAAATGTTATTTTTTTATTTTAAGTAGGTCAATGGTCAAGGTCACAGGTAAATTTTTTTTGCATGAATGTAAAGCTTTTGTCACAAGGAACATACATGCCAAATATGAAGGCTGTATCCCAAGCAGTTCAAAAGTTAAGACCAATGTTATTTTTTTCTTTTAAGTAGGTCAAAGGTCAAGGTCAATTTTTTTGCATGAATGTGAAGCTCTTGTCACAAGGAACGTTCATGCCAAATATGAATATCTATCTTCAATGGTTCAAAAGTTATGACCAATGTTAAAGTTGTCCACATACAAACCAACAAACAAACAGATAGGGCAAAAAACAATAATGTCTCCGCAATCACTACTGGGGACATAAAAATAAAGTTTAAAAAAATTCTAATTTATAGCTAAATACCATTACAAATATCACAGTGATTTTAACCTCAAATCTATAAAGGTATTTAATATGAAATTTATAAATAATTTTCATTATATTTATATATTAAGTAGATTAGGTTTGTGTATGGCCTACACATTTCTTGAAATTTTCATTCATTGAACAGTGAAAAAGATGACAAAGTATTATAATATGTCTCCCCACCGGGAGCATAAAAACATGATCAGCAAGGCGGTTTTAATCCAGGAAGAGACACTCTATGCACAGATGAAGGTATTACAACAGGCAAAATGGAGTGTTAATTTTGTGTATCTTTGAAACCAACAAGATCTATCATGAAAAGTCTTTAATAACTCACACATTGTTCTGTCACAGGATGGTATGAGTTATATAAAGGCAATGAATTTATGTTCTTTTTTTACTGTTTTGTCCTTGACCTGGGTACATGGCATCTAACAGCTGCACTCTGCAGATTCTGCATAAATGGTGAACATCTTATACAAGTTTCATGAAAATTGTAAATCTTCAGATGGTATAGGAAATTTGAAAGTTTTACAAAATGTCTACAGATGGACCAAACAACCTTCATCTTTCTTACCTGGTACGTCTGCAATCACCCCTTTTGAGGATATTTATTGTTAGTGTTCATTTCAGATGAAAACATTTGTGTATTTGTTTTGGAGTTTTATGGCCCAGCCAACACTAGGTCATTTTTGAGCCAGTCAGTTTAACCACACTTCCCAGACAGGCTTATACATAAAAGGTAAACCAGTGCAGTGCACATTCTTTAGCCAGAAACTGACAGCTGCCCTTCTTGAATAAGCAAAAGGAAGAGAAAGACTGGAAAAGATTTCCTGATAAATTTCCACTATAGATCTTAAAAAAGATTTCATGATCAATCTTTGAAAATGGATGTTGCCAACACCTTCAGGTATCGAACCTGTGACCTCCTGATAACCAGTCTGGAGAGCATCCAACAGAGACACCACGGCCGGCTCAAATGAACTAGTTTTATAAGATAAACTATCATTAATATTATAAAGCCACAATAAACAATATCCTGGGTACGACTATAAACGACAATAATATTGCTCTTCACCAAGCTGTAAACTAGATCTTCATCGATTTGAAATGATGCATGGAATCTGAAAAAAAAAAATTCATCAAAGTGTCAATATTATCAAAACAACTGTTATCATTACCTTCAATTTCGTTTTCTATTACTACACAAGTATAGTAGTCGCAGATAAGATTGACTAGGCTGAGCTATCATTTGTACCTGCCTTAGGAATATCCCATTAACAAAAAGGTAAATCAAGTCACACGATTGTGTGAATTCATCTGTAACATAAGCATAGCTGTGGCGTATAAGACCATTTCGTCCGCTTGTAGAAAGCGTGCGAAAGGCACTCCACCGAATCTTCTGGTGGACTCAGCGAATTTGACATATATTGACAACACGTGAATAGCTCCGCCTAGTCAATCTTACCTGCGACTACTATAGACTGATCCAATGTTTTGACACGTGACCTTGTTTACTTGTCACTGCGCATGCGCAAAACTATTTTTCCATTTGATAGAGATCTTTCGTGGTTGGCAAAAAGCCGCTGGTTCCATATAAACACGCACCAAATTTCGGCCCCCACCCATCGGGGCTTAAAGAGCTTAATCTGACCCACACACGAGTACTGGTAAACTGCTTAGTGGATCTAAGCCTGCCCAGGCAAAGCGGTGTGAGTGTCGGACCATCCATGCTTATAAACCCTATTGGTTTCATTGGGCAAAGGGGCATGAGATGTCATTTCATCTCAATGTCGGGAAAAAGTCCCACAAAATTGGAAGCAATGTCTCCAAAATGACCTTTACAGTGTTGACACAGACGTAAAACCTCAAATCAAAGAAACAAACACACCAAATATCAAAGAGCTTGGCCTTGTGGCTTCAGAGGAGAAGATTATTTAAGATTTTTCCTGTATAAGTCAATGTAAAACTAAAGGGGCCCCAGGGCGGTGGGATTTTTTGCCCCAGGGCTATAGTTTGAACAGTCTTGATTGCGGTCCACTAGACGAAGCTTCACACCAAATATCAAAGACCTGAGCCTAGTGGTTTCAGAGAAGAAGATTTTTTAAAGATTTTTCCTACATAAGTTAATGTAAAACCAAAGGGCCCAGCATGTGGGGGGGCATTTTTGGCGCAAGGGCTATAATTTGAACAATCATGGTAGAGGTCCACTAGATGAAGCTACACACCAAATATAACAGAGCTGGGCCTTGTGGTTTCTGAGGAGAAGATTTTTTAAGACTGTTCCTAAAAAGTCAATGTAAAACTAAACTGGCCCCGGGGCAGGGGGACTTTTGGCCCCAGGGCTATAATGTAAATAGTCTTGATAGAGGTCCACTAGATGAAGCTTCACACCAAATATCAAAGACCTAGGCCTTGGGGTTTCAGAGAAGAACATTTTTTTAAGATTTTTCCTATATAAGTTAATGTAAAACCAAAGGGCCTCGCATCGGAGGCATTTTTGGCAAAAGGGCTATAATTTGAACAATCTTGGTAGAGGTCCACTAGATGAAGCTCCATACCAAATATCAAAGACATGGGCCTTGTGGTTTCAGAGAAGATTTTTAAAGATTTCCCTATATAAGTCTATGAAAAACCAAAGGGTCTCAGGGCAGGGGCATTTTTGGCCCCAGGGCTATAATTTGAACAATCTTGATAGAGGTCCACTAGATGAAATTTCACACCAAATATCAAAGACCTAGGCCAAGTGGTTTCACAGAAGAAGATTTTTAAAGATTTTCCCTTTATAAGTCTATCTAACCAAAGGGCCCCCGAGACAGGGGTGTTTTTGGTCTCAGGGCTATAATTTGAACAATCTTGGTAGAGTTCCACTAGATGAAGCTTCATACCAAATATCAAAGACCTAGGTCTTCTGGTTTCAGAGAAGAAGATTTTTCAAGATTTTCCCTACATATAAGTCTATGTAATACCAAAGGGCCCCAGTGGGGGCATTTTTGGCCCCAGGGCTAAAACTGAACAATCTTGGTAGGGGTCCACAAGATTAAGCTTCATACCAAATATCAAAGACCTAGGCCTTGTGGTTTCAGAGAAAAAGATTTTTCAAGATTTTCCCTAAATAAGTCTATGTAAAACCAAAGGGCCCTGGAGCGGAAGCATTTTTGGCCCCAGAGCTATAATTTGAACAATCTTAGTAGGGGTCCACTAGGTGAAGATTCATACCAAATATCAAAGAACTGGACCTTGTGGTTTCAGAGAAGAAGATTTTTAAAGATTTTCCCTATAGAAGTCATGTAAAACCAAAGGGCCCAAGAGCAGGGGCAATTTTGGTCCCAGCACTATAATTAGAACAATCTTGGTAAGGGTCCACTAGGTGAAGCTTCATACTAAATATCAAAGACTTGGGCCTTGTGGTTTCAGAGAAGATTTTTAAAGATTTTCCCTATATAAGCCTATGTAAAACCAAAAGGCCCAGGTGGGGGGGGGGCTTGTGGGGTGAAGCTTCATACCAAATATCAAAAATATGGGCCTTACGGTTTGAGAGAAGAAAATTTTTAAATATTTTCCCTATATAAGCCCATGTAAAACCAAAGGGCCCGAGAGCGGGGGCATATTTGACCCCAGCACTATAATTTGAACAATCTTGGTAGGGGTCCACTAGATGAAGCTTCATATCAAATATCAAAGACCTAGGCCTTGCGGTTTCAGAGAAGAAGAATTTTAAAGATTTTCCCTATATAAGCCCATGTAAAACCAAAGGGCCCCGGGGCAGGGGCATATTGGCCCCAGCACTATAATTTGAACAATCTTGGTAGGGGTCCACTAGATGAAGCTTCATACCAAATATCAAAGACCTGGGCCTTGCGGTTTCAGAGAAGAAGATTTTTAAAGATTTTCCCTATATAAGCCCATGTAAAACCAAAGGGCCCCAGAGCGGGGGCATATTTGACCCCAGCACTATAATTTGAACAATCTTGGTAGGGGTCCACTAGATGAAGCTTCATATCAAATATCAAAGACCTAGGTCTTGCGGTTTCAGAGAACAAGATTTTTAAAGATTTTCCCTATATAAGCCCATGTGAAACCAAAGGGCCCCGGGGCAGGGGCATATTGGCCCCAGCACTATAATTTAAACAATCTTGGTAGGGGTCCCCAAGATGAAGCTTCATACCAAATATCAAAGACCTGGGCATTACGGTTTCAGAGAAGAAGATTTTTAAAGCTCTTCCCTATATAAGCCCATGTAAAACCAAAGGGCCCCAGAGCGGGGGCATTTTTGGCCCCAGCACTATAATTTGAACAATCTTAGTAGGGGTCCACTAGATGAAGCTTCATACCAAATATCAAAGACCTGTGTCTTGCGGTTTCAGAGAAGAACATTTTTAAAGATTTTCCCTATATAAGCCCATGTAAAACCAAAGGGCCCCGGAGCGGGGGCATATTTGACCCCAGCACTATAATTTGAACAATCTTGGTAGGGGTCCACTAGATGAAGCTTCATACCAAATATCAAAGACCTAGGCCTTGCGGTTTCAGAGAAGAAGATTTTTAAAGATTTTCCCTATATAAGCCCATGTAAAACCAAAGGGCCCCTGGCGGGGGCAATTTTGGCCCCAGCACTATAATTTGAACAATCTTGGTAGGGATCCCCTAGATGAAGCTTCATACCAAATAACAAAGACCTGGGCCTTACGGTTTCAGAGAAGAAGATTTTTAAAGCTCTTCCCTATATAAGCCCATGTAAAACCAAAGGGCCCCGGAGCAGGGGCATTTTTGGCCCCAGCACTATGATTTGAACAATCTTGGTAGGGGTCCACTAGATGAAGCTGCATACCAAATATCAAAGACCTGGGCCTTGCGGTTTCAGAGAAGAAGATTTTTAAAGATTTTCCCTATATAAGCCCATGTAAAACCAAAGGGCCCCGGAGCGGGGGCATTTTTGGCCCCATCACTACAATTTGAACAATCTTGGTAGGGGTCCACTAGATGAAGCTTCATACCAAATATCAAAGACCTGGGCCTTATGGTTTCAGAGAAGAAGATTTTTAAAGATTTTCCCTATATAAGCCCATGTAAAACCAAAGGGCCCCGGAGCGGGGGCATTTTTGATCCCAGCACTATAATTTGAACAATCTTGGTAGGGGTCCACTAGATGAAGCTTCATACCAAATATCAAAGACCTGGGCCTTGTGGTTTCAGAGAAGAAGATTTTTTAAGTTTTTGGTGAAAAAAATCTATTTTTGGCTCCTATGACCTAGATGTGCAACGGACCGGAACCATTTGAACAACTTTGAAAGGGGACCACCTAAGGATCATTCCTGTGAAGTTTGGTCAAAATCCAATCAGTGGTTTAGGAGGAGATGTCGTTTAAAGAAATTGTTTACGGACGGACGGACGCACGGACGCACGGACGACGGACGACGGACGAAAAGTGATCCCAAAAGCTCACCTCGTCACTACGTGACGGTGAGCTAAAAATAAGGTTTACCCCTGCAAACCCCAGTTTTACTATATAAAAGTGGGGTCAAATTATATAGGCATGTTGTTTTGATGAATGGGGACTTCAACTGTTTTGTTTAACCCTCAAATTTCTGTATTTTATGCAACCAGTGTAGAACAAGATCAGATGCCATGTTCTGCGGCATCTGATCCATTTTTTTTTCTAGTTTTGGTTTTATGCTCTTTCATGATTATTTCACTTATTTCGACTGAGTGTCAATCAAAGGTGGTGAGAATCCAGAGAAAGACCCCTGACCTTCCGTTGTAGAACTCAGTGTCTCACATGTGACCCTAGCGAGACTTGAACCACAGTGGTGAGAAACCTTATGATTACGAGTCATTGCTCTTATCCACTAGGCCAAGGAGAATGGTCATCTGATCTGGGTCTACACTGATTGCTGAAGTTCCAGTACACAAGCCCAGTCATGATGTTACAGATAACAAACTGATGCTTTTGCACAGCACTCTGACATCATAGGGAGAAGAAAATTGCTGCTATAAATAAGTATTACCTAGATTTTGTCACGATCAGCAATAGTCATGTCTACGGTAGCAGGCAGGAATAATAATAATAATAATAATAATCAACCTTATTTAAAGAGGGTAACACATTTAGTACTTGTACTAATCTTCCATGTGGCCCTCTTTTCCTGGGTAAGAAAGAGTACTGAGCAATGTGGATAAAGTCTCAAGGAAACAATACTTGGTGCTTGCAAGGATCGAAATGGCTACCTCTCGATCTCAAATACGATGCTTTACCACTGCACCACAGGAAGCTTCTGTAGTTAATGCCTTTGGGTCAGTTGACAAACAATTCACCCAAAAATTAGCCCAAACAAACAATGGCACACATAACAAAACTTACAAGAAGACTTTTGGATCCAGAAACTGTTGATCAAAACCAACAATGTTGTTCCTTAACACATAGTTAAAACGCTTATCATTTACCATGGCAAAGATGCTCCTATTTTTGCTGCAAAAATATGAGTAGCTTTTGCATTTGCAAAAGTTACTCACATTTTGCCAGCAAAAATAATACAGTACATGTATAAGATAGTTTTCTTACCAGAATAGTTAGAATTTTGATCATTAAAGAGCTTGTTTTGCTGACAATGCTTTGAACGACTGGAACCAGCAGTGTGACAAAGTAGGACTGAGATGAGTTTAAGCAGCAAGCCAGCAAGCCAAATCTTCCACTGACCGTTCCAAGGCGGCTCTTCTGTGGCGATTTATTTATGTTGTTGTTTGTTACTTACTGTGTGCATCACTTGTGTCTTTTGGTTTTGGATGGCCATATGGCCATTTTGTGGGAAAGTAACTGTCCTTATGGCCTTCCTTTGTTTAGGTTTCCATTATGGTCTGGTCGCTTAATGTTTGTATTTCTTTCCCTTTGGTGTCTTTTATGGGTGGAGTAAGTTAATTGTATCAATTCCTGATCTTTGTTTTACTTCTACTTTCACAAGTGTTAGCTTGTCGCTCTTTGCATATTCAAGAGGCTAAAGAAAGCTCATTAGGATAACATGGTTCATTATAACACGGTTTGGAAATAACAAGAAATTTCAAGATGGATCCCAAAAATGTGTAGATTATATAGAAAAATGACCATATATGGTCATTTTTCTATATAATCTACACATTTTTGTTTGGATGTAACACAGTTGTTTAAGTAACACAGGTTCTGCTCCATGATCTCCTTGCAATATACACCACAGCCTCGTTATAACACAGTTCATTATATAACAGTTTGTATATAATACAGATTCAAGATGGATCCCAAAAATAACATACAGATTCAAGATGGATCCCAAAAATATAATACAGATTCAAGATGGATCCCAAAAATATAATACAGATTCAAGATGGATCCCAAAAATGTGTAGATTATACAGAAAAATGACCATAAATGGTCATTTTTCTATATAATCTACACATTTTTTTTTTGGATATAACATGATTGTTTAAGTAACACAGTTTCTGCTTTGGACCCCATTAATAGTGTTATAAAGAGGTTGTGGTGTAGTGCCTTTTCTCAGATCTCCAAAATGGCTACTTTTCTGATGAAAATCTGTGATATTTTTCTTATTTATTTGTTTGTATTGGAGTTTTATGGCCCAGTCAACACTATTTAGGTCAATTTTGAGCCGGTCAGTTTATCTGTCCACACTTTTCTTGGGCAGGCTTATACGTAAGCGGTTAACCAGTACAGTGCACGTTCTTTCACCAGAAACTGACAACTGCCCTTCTTGAATCAGTGGAAGGGAGAATTTTTTTATATATAATACAAACATAGGTTGTGGGTGCTCGTTAGAACCACGTCGTTGAGGCAGTTGTAATGATTGCCTACAACCTATGTCTGGAAGCAGAAATATGAACAAGAGGGCCATGATGGCCCTGGATCGCTCACCTGATCCATAGGGTATCAAGTGAGCCCCTGGGAGAGCCATTATTGGCCCCAGGCTATAATATGATTAATCTTGGTCGTGGTCTAAAAGGTGAAGCTTCATACCAAATATCAAAGAATGGAGACTTCTGGTTTCAGACAAGATTTTTAAATGTTTTCCTTATATAAGTCTATATAAACCTTGAGGTCCCCGGGGTGGGCCATTTTTGCCCCAAGGGCTATAATTTGAACCATCTTGGTAGAAATCCATAAGACAAAGCTTCATATCAAATATCAAAAGACCTTGGCCTTCTGCTTTCAGACAAGAAGATTTTCAAAGGTTTTCATTGCCTTGACTTCTATTTCCTAGGGCTATAATTTGAACAATTTAGATGAAGCTTCACACCAAATATCAAAGACCTGGGCCTTGCAGTTTCAGAGTAGAAGATTTTTTTAAATTTCCCTATATAAGTCAATGTAAAAACGAAGGGCCCCGGGACGGGGGCATTTTTGACCCAAGGGCTATGATTTGAACAATCTTGGTAGAAGTCCACTAGATGAAGCTACACATCAAATTCAAAGAACTGGGCCATCAGGTTTTGGAGAAGAAGATTTTTAAAGATTTTCCCTGTATAAGCCAATGTAAAACCAAAGGGTCTGCAGGTGGGGGCATTTTTTGCCCTAGGCCTATAATTTGTACAATCTTGATAGAGGTCCACTAGATGAAGCTTCATACCAAATATCAAAGACCTGGGCCTTGTGGTTTCAGAGAAGAAGATTTTTAAATATTTTCCCTATATAAGCCTACGTAAAACCAAAGGGCCCGGGCGGGGGCATTTTTGGCCCTTGGGCTATAATTTGAACAATCTTGACAGAAGTCCACTAGATGAAGCTTCAAACCAAATATCAAAGACTTTGGCCTTGCGTTAAAAGAGAAGAAGATTTTAAAACATTTTTCCTATATAAGCCTATGTAAAACCAAAGGTGGTGGGGGCATTTTTGGCCCCAGGGCTATAATTTGTATAATCTTGGTAGAGGTCCACTAGATGAAGCTTCATACCAAATATCAAATACCTGGGCCTTGTGGTTTCAGGGAAGAAGATTTTTAAAAATTTTCCCTATATAAGCCTATGTAAAACCAAAGGCCCTCGGGGCAGGGGCATTTTTGGCCCTTGGGCTATAATTTGAAAGATCTTGATAGAGGTCCACTAGATGAAGCTTCACACCAAATATCAAAGACTTGGGCCTTGCGCTTTCAGAGAAGAAGATTTTTAAAGATTTTCCCTATATAAGCCTATGTAAAACCAAAGGCCCCTTGGGCGGGGGCATTTTTGGCCCCAGGGCTATAATTTGAACAATCTTGGTAGAGGTCCTCTAGATGAAGCTTCAGACCAAATATCAAAGACCTGGGCCTTGCGGTTTCAGAGAAGAAGATTTTTAAAGATTTTCAGTAAAAAAATCTATTTTTAGCTCCTGTGACCTAGATGTGCAACAGACCGGAACCATTTGAACAACTTTGAAAGGGGACCACCTAAGGATCATTCCTGTGAAGTTTGGTCAAAATCCGATCAGTGGTTTAGGAGGAGATGTCGTTTGAAGAAAAAGTTTACAGACACATGCACCTGTCAAGTAATCCCAAAAGCTCACCTTGTCACTACGTGACAGGTGAGCTAAAAATAATTTATACCCCAATAAACCACAGTTTCCTCTATACAAGGTTAGGTTTACGGGATGTTCATTTCATGAAATTGTTCAGGTGATGTCATGCAAATAGCAAAGATATTGATCAATCTGGGTAAATGTACAGGCTGGTCTGAGTCTTCCCAAGTCACACAGGCCTAACTGTAGGTTTTGCTTTGCATTGGCTTCGATGTTAAAAAAGCATACTCCAAAATATTCTGGTCCAGGCTCAGTCTGTTGATAGGATATTTGCTTAAAATCAGCTGGTATCCATGGTAACAACAGGGCCTGTCTCTTCTCTGTGTCGTCGATGTTGGGAACAAAGTCACGAGTAACCTCATCTGCAAGAAAAAATATATTGCAATTCCACAGATTTTTGCGGTGTAATAATGCCGGCCAATTCTGCTATCAGATAAATTCTGAAGACATTAATACACACGAATGTAAGAATTTTGTAAATACCAAATAAGAGAAATTTGTGAATCTGTGAACTTAAATACCAATGAATATACACAAATCTGGGAGACTGCGAACAAACAAATAGGTGCAGTTGCAGTACTTATCGTAAGAGCCACACCAAGCAAGTCTTCCGGCGTGTACACAACAAAGACGCAGTTTAGCCTGCAGCTACAAAGTCTGATTAATTCTTGCAGTATGCAATAGATGCCCATTGTCTCAGAGCTTCTTCCATAGCAACAGATAAGGTCAGTATTTTGTAATAACTGAAGGATAGTTTTCCTTATTTCTCCAAATAACATACCCACAACATAGGTTTTTATGGAGAATCAACTAAAAATATCCTTCTATTATCACAAAATACTTAGCTTATCTGTTGCTATGTTCATCATGCGGGCAGAGAAGGCCATAGTCGGATCTGAGTCTTTCCTGACTGCACATATCCCATGTCAAACGTTTGCTTCATAAGGTGCACAAGTGTATGGCATAATAACACTTTGTAAGAGGTGCAGCACTGTCTCCCATATTAAACATACCACAATGATCCTAAGTATTGTGACAAATTGGCCTGAGCAAACAGTGCAGACCAAGATCAGACTTCTCCTGAAGGAGCATTCTGATCAGGGTCTACACTGTTTACCATTCCTTCTGCGCCTTCTGGACTCTTTTCTGGATCACGAAACAAATTTGTTAAAATCTTAGGACAGTAACAGCAAGTCCTAAAGGCATGCCAATTTTTAGGATTTTTACGGTATGCATAATCAAACATATTTATTAACATTTTCCTCCTTCAATATCATAGGAGCTGCTTGATATCAATATCACTAGGGCCAATCAATATCATAGTGGCTACTCAATAACAATATCATAGGGGATAGTCAATATCAATTTTCTAGGGGGCTTATCAATATCATAGGGACAACACAATATCACAGGGTCTACCCAATATTAATATCATAGAGACTAATCAATATCATGGGGGCTAATCCATATTATAGGGGCTTACCAATATCAATTCTAAAGGGTCTTCTCAATCTCAATATCATAGGGGCTACTCAATATCAATATCTACTCAATATTAATGTCATTAGGTCTACTCAATACCAATATGAAAGGGGCTACTCATTATCATATGGGCAACTCAATATCAAAGGGGCTATTCAATATCATAGAGGCTACTCAATATCAATACCTAATATCATTGAGTCTAACCAATATCAATATCAAAAGGGCCAGCCAATATCAATATCATAAAGGCTACTCAAAATCAATATCATATGGGTGACTAAAAACAATATCAGATGATATACTCAATATCAATATCATAGGGACTACTCAACATCAATCCATTCACCTCAATCAAATGTCCACAATAATTGTATCTTGGAGTATTAAATTACTGGCCCATCTTAAGCTAAAGTATTCACTCCACTGAAACCATCGTTATAATGACTGAATGTCAGAACTAAGCTACAACTCGATATAAATATCATAGAACTACTCAATATGAATATCCTAGGGGCTACCCAATATATATATTCTGTATAAATACTCTGTATAAATATCATAGGGGCAACTCAATAGCAATACCATAGGTCTACCGAATACAAATATCATAGGGCCACTCAAAATCAATACCATATGGGCTACACTCAATATCATATGGGTAACTCAATATCAAAGGGGCTATAGGGGTCCACTCTGTATAAATATCATAGGGGCTACTCAATATAAACATCATAGGGGCTACTCAATATATATATATCATAGGGGCTACCCAATATAAATATCAAAGGGGCTACTCAATATAAATATCATAGGGGCTACTCAATATAAATATCAAAGGGGCTACCCAATATAAATATCAAAGGGGCTACTCAATAGCAATATCATAGGGGCTACCCAATATAAATATCATAGGGGTAACCCAATATAAATATCAAAGGGGCTACTCAATAGCAATATCATATGGGCTACTCAATATAAATATCAAAGGGGCTACTCAATATACATATCAAAGGTGCTACCCAATATAAATATCATAGGGGCTACTCAATAGCAATATCATAGGGGCTACTCATTAGCAATATCAAAAGGGCTACCCAATATAAATATCAAAGGGGCTACTCAATATAAATATCATAGGGGCTACTCAATACACATATCAAAGGGGCTACCCAATATAAATATCGTAGGGGCTACCCAATATAAATATCATAGGGCTACCCAATATAAATATCATGGGGATACCCTATAGCAATATCATAGGGCCTACTCAATATAAATATCAAAGGGGCTACTTAATAGCAATATCATAGGGGTTCTCAATATAAATATCATATGGGCTACTCAATATAAATATTATAGGGGCTATTCAATATACGTATCATAGGGGGTACCCAATATAAATATCAAGTGGGCTACTCAATATAAATATCAAAGAGGCTACTCAATATAAATATCATAGGGGCTACTCAATATACATATCATAGGGGCTACCCAATATAAATATCATAGGGGCTACTCAACAGCAATATTATAGGGGCTACCCAATATAAATATCATAGGGGCTACTCAATAGCAATATCATAGGGGCTACTCAATATCAATATCACTCAATATAAACTCAATCACTCAATGGCTACCACTCAATATAAATATCATAGGGGCTACTCAATACACATATCATAGGGGCTACCCAATATAAATATCATAGGGGCTACTCAATAGCAATATCATAGCACTACTCAATATAAATATCAAAAGGGCTAATCATTATAAATATCAAAGGGGCTACTCAATATAAATATCATAGGGGCTACTCAATACACATATCATAGGGGCTACCCAATATAAATATCATAGGGGCTACTCAATAGCAATATCATAGGGGCTACTCATTAGCAATATCATAGGGGCTACTGCATTTTAATTCCATAGGGTCTACCCAATAGCAATATCATATAAGGGCTACCACTCAATATAAATATCATAAGGCTGCTCAATATCATAGGGCTTCTCAATATGAATATCATAGAGGCAACTCAATATGAATATCATAGGGGCTACTGAATTAAAATATCAAAGGGCTACTCTGTATAAATATCATAGGGGCTACTCAACAGCAATATCATAGGGGCTACTGCATATTAATACCTTAGGATCAACTAAGTATCAATACAGTCATATAGGGGTTACCACTCAATATCAATATCATAGGGGCTACACAATATGAATATCATAGGGCTGCTCAATATAAATATCATAGGGCTAATTAATATGTATAAATATCATTGGGGCAACTCAATAGTAATATCAAAGGGCTACTAAATACCATAGGGCTTACTGCATATTGATATCATACGGGCTACTCAATGTCAATATCACAGAGGCTACTCAATACATGTATTGAGATTTCACTGAATTTGAGCCTATCATTATATAATCACAGGTGGATGAAAACTGGAGTAGTTGGAGAAAAAACACCTGACTTCCATTGCAGAACTTGGTTTAAACAATATTTATTTGCAAATAAATTACAAAGACATACATAGATACATACATGCAAAATGACATAGGATCTGACAGTACAGGGGAAGGGTCGTAACTGATGTTGGTAGAACTCATGACCCAACCCCTTTGCTTTGTTTGTATGCAATAAAATACTATTAATCTGACAGTAAGCATGGTGCTTACGAGGACTGTTCAAATATGAATGCAACTTAGCACATAAAAATGATTCGGTGATAGATTTTGATAAACAATTTATTTTGCCCCCTCAAAGTATTCCCCTTTAACATATATACAAACTTTCAGTCTTCTGATCCAATCATTGAATGCATTTTGGTAGTCTTTTCAAGGTATACTATGAAGGCACTGGAATATTGCAAAACCGAGGATTTTGCGCTGTACAAATTTTCGACCAGAAAGGTATTTTTTCAGCCGCGGGAACAAAAAAAAATCACACGGGGCAAGGTCAGGGGAATACGGGGGGTGAGGGAGTTCAACAACCTTTTCTTGCTTCAGATAGTCTTGCAAAATGAACGCCTTGTGCGATGACGCATTGTCATGTAGCAATCTGACATTGGCAAAACCAGTTACAGGTCTTCGTTCTTTGAAATAGAAGCCTCCGTGGTGTAGTGGATACGCTGCTCGCCTTGTAAACCAGGGGTCGCAGGATCGATCCCGGGCTTCTCCAGACTTTCGGATGAGTCTTTAAACCGAGGTCCCGTCTCCGTATGACCTTAGCTGTTGGTGGGACGTAAAACTCAAACACTCACTCACTCACTCGTTCTTTGAAATATTTCTTCAATTTTCGAAGAACTTTATTCTTGTAAAACTTTGCATTTACAGATTTGCCTTTAGGCACAGCAACCTGTATAGCAGGGCCCTGATTTGAAAAGAATATGGCATACATTACCTTCTTGACGCCCATGGTCCGCTTTGCAATCCATGGTCTTTTGCAGTACTTTGTTGCCCATATTTTGTTCTGAATCTTTCGTTTTATTCATGTCTCGTCACCTGTGACGACATTAGCGAAAGACCGTGCATTCTAATTTGGAAACTTTTTAAGCAACTTCTTGGCGCACTGAACGTGTGTCTTTTTCTGCTCATCTGTCAACAGATGGGGAATCCATCTAGCACAGATCTTTCTCATTTTCAAATCCCGTTTCAGAATTGTATGAGCTGCTCCTAATGAGATGCCAACCATACTAGCTGTTTGCCTAGTGGTGTATCGTGCATCGGTAGCAACTATTTCTTTCACTCTAGCAACCATCTTGGCAGATGTTGCTCTTTTCGGCCGACGATCATGTGGTGCATCCTCTGTTGAGCCTAGCCCACAGCTGAATTTCTTACACCAACGAAAAACTGTCGGAAAAGACATTTCATTATGCCCATAAACCGAACATATTTCATCAAAAAAGTCTTTGCACCGTATACCAAGAATACAACGATTCTTAATATAGGACCATATTTCAACGGCGTACTCTGACCTTCTTCCAACCATGTTTTGATTTGTATACAAGAGTAGACAGTGTTTATTGAACGATATACATGGCTAAAGTGGACGGATTTTAACAGATTTGGTATCAATGTATAGGTAAAATGTTTTTCTATGCTGTGATATTTATTTCCAGGTGATTTTCGCATTAGTGCATGAGAAAACGTTCTACTTGCATTCATATTTGAACAGTCCTCGTATATAGAAGTCATTTCCTAGTTTTAAGTATTGTATACAGTGTATACGAATAATGGTTAAATAGTGGCATCAATATAAAGCTTGAGTGGTAAAAATGTACCTCCAATAGTTTGCAAAACTTGACATCTAAAATGTGACTGGAGCCAGCTCAAACCCCAGATAAAATACTGGACATACCTCCTGATTCCATGTCTTGTAAAGGCCACATGACGGTGTAGGTCATCTGTGTAGGAACAAACATGAATGGGGCTGTTCTGAATGTTGGTTCATCCGAATGCTGGATCCTGCTGCCAAACTCATCCATAACATACCATACTGGGAGCCGGCCATCACTTCCCTTACACATAGTTAAACAGATAAGGAAAAAATTTAATGGACAGTTTCAGCACATTAACCCTTATCCTGCTGTTCACAACAGCCCCTACCTTTGCAAACAGTGTCGATCCAGATCAGATGGCTTCTGAAGAAGCCATCTGATCGGGATCTACACTGTTTGACATTCAGTTTGTGTATTTTTAGGAATAAATTAGATCAAGTGATCTGATTGCTTCAAAGTTAGGAATGGGTGTGGCTAAGTTAATTATGCAGTGGGATAAGGCTTAATATTTAAATCTGTGTCAAGCTGTTCAAAACAAACAATGATGATAGTGAATGTACAGAAAAATTCTTATATTAAGACCACTTTTGGAACTGTTCAAAAGTGGTCTTGAAGACCAATTCTGAACAGTCCAAAAAGTGGTCTCTTATTAGGAGACACTGAGTGTGGAACGCACAAAGAAAGAACAAGAATTCTGCCAAAGGCTATGTCGCACCTGTGGGGGCGCAAAGTCACCGAACCATGACATCTAGGCCAAGATCAAACATAGATGCTTGCATAAAAGGCTTGTACTAAGTATCATTAATGAAGTTCAGATAATTTTTGAGAAATGAACTTAACCATTAGGGTGAATGCTAGGGTGGTGGCAATATTTTACAAAGTCAGTGAACCATGAAATGTAGGTCAAGGTCAAATATGGATGCTTGCATTTAAGTTGCCATCCCGAGATATAAGTTTGTACCGAGTATCATTAATGAAGCTCTTATGGTTCTTGAGAAATTTACTTGACCAGTAGGGTGAACGCTAGGGTGGTCGCAATATTTTACAAAGTCAGTGAACCATGAAATTTAGGTCAACGTCAAATATGGATGCTTGCATTGAAGTTGCCATTCACAGATTCAAATTTGTACCAAATATCATTAAAGAAGCTCTTATAGTTCTTGAGAAATAAACTTGACCATTTTGAAGAATGCTAGGTTGGTCGCAATATTTTACAAAGTCAGTGAACCATGAAATGTAGGTCAAGGTGAAATATGGATGCTTGCATGTAAGTTGCCATCCCCAGACACAAGTTTGTATGTAGTATCATTAATGAAACTCTAATAGTTCTTGGGAAATAAACTTGACCATTAGGGTGAGCGCTAGGGTGGTCGCAATTTTTTTACAAAGTCAGTGAACCATGAAATGTAGGTCAAGGTCAAAGATGCATGCTTGGATGTAAGTTGTCATTCCCAGACACAAGTTTGTACCACGTATCATTAATGAAGCTCTTATAGTTCTTGAGAAATAAAATTGACCATTAGGGTGAACGGTAGGGTGGTCGCAAATGTTGACGCCTTGACGAACCGACGGACGAACGAACGGACGGAAAACCGGGCGCCTATATCGCGCCATGCTTAAAGCAGGCGCAACAATAAATGAAACATTCTCAATAAGCTTCTAAAAGCAGATTTAGACTTAACTTAAGGTGGTCTTAACCCTTATCTTGCTGAATATTCATCTAAGCCACACCCATTTCGTTATATCAACCAATCAAATTACTTGATGTAATTAGTTGCTACAAATTCGTAAACTGAATGGCAAACAGTGTAGATCCTGATCAGATGGCTTCTTCAGAAGCCATCTGATCTGGATCTACACTGTTTCCAAAGATAGGGGTTGTCATGAACAGCAAGATAAGGGATAATAGCAGAATTTTACTGTACTTGTTAAAACTCTCATCCTTTAACATGGTAAATATGTTAATATTTTTGTTCCAAACAATGTGAGTAGCTTTTGTAAAAACTACTAACATTTTTTCAGCAAAAATACCACAGTAGTAGATACTGTAGTTGCAAGAGGTATGAGGCTTTGAACAACTGGGTACTGAATATTATATTATCAACTTAACCTTTAACCCTTATGCTGCTGCATAAATTAATTAAGCCTCAACCATTGCTGACTATCAACCAATCAAATTACTTGGTACAATGTATTTGTTCAGTTCACAAACTGCATGACAAACAGTGTAGATCCTGATCAGATGGCTTCTTACGAAGCCATCTGATCTGGATCTACACTGTTTGCAAAGATAGGGGTTGTCGTGAACAGCAGGATAAGTGTTAAACAATACAGTTTATTTTATTTTTTTTGTTTGTGTTGAGGTTTTGCATCCCTACCAACACTATTTAGGTCATTTTGAGATGTTGTTTCCAATTTTGTAGAGCTGTTACCCGGCATGGAGAAAATTAATGACATCTGAAGCCCATATGCCCAAAGAAACCTCCAGGTCCAACTCGAACCACGTTGCCTGGGCAGGCTTAGATCATTCATGTGCTGTTGGTTCCTGCTCTGCTCTATCCCTGCGAAATGGAGTTCTGATCTCAAGAACTGTTCTTGAACTGCTCTTAAGATTTCTTAATCTGTTCATGAAGGTTTTCAAGAACATTTGTACTTGAACTATTCAAGAACACATTCTAGGAACAGTTCAAGAACTTTTTAAGAGTTTGTGATATTCTTGAACTATTCTTAAACTTTTCTTGAACACTTTAAAGACTTTTCTTGAACAACATGATGACTCTGATGTTCTTGAACTGTTCTTAAATTTGTTCTTGTTTGCTTCAAGGACTTTTCTTGAACAAAGTGTCTTGAAAGGTGTTCTTAAATTGTTCTTAAATGTGTTCTTGTTTATTTCAAAGACCTTTCTTGAACAAATTGTAATGACAGGTGCTCTGAAACTGTTCTTAAATTTGTTATTGATTATTTCAAAGACTTTTCTTGAACTTGTGATCTTGAAATGTTCTGAAACTTTTCTTGATTTTTTTTCAAGAAAGCTTTTTGAACAGTTTCAGAACTTTGTCACATGATTTAAGTCATATGATTGATGATGTCATTCAGATCTCAGCTTTCACTGGCCAGTTTTCCAACTTTCCTTTTCAAAATTGCTTCTACTTAGATATATTTTTAGGGTAATAATTTTGAAATAATTTTTATTTTCAAATATTGTTTCTATTGGCCAGTTTTCGAACTTTCCTTTTCAAAATGGCTTCTACTTAGATGTAGTGGTTACGCTACTCGCCTTGTAAACCAGGGGTCGCAGGATCGATCCCGGGCTTCTCCAAACTTTTGGATGAGCCTTTAAGGCGAGGTCCCGTCTCCGTATGACCTTAGCTGTTGGTAGGATGTAAAACTCAAACACTCACTCACTCTACTTAGATGTATTGTTAGGGTAAGCAAAAAGATTTTGATTTTCAAATATTGTTTTTATTTCTGATTATTGATCAGCCTCTTTTTGCCAGAGACTTCTTTCTGATAGTTTCCAAGATTTGTAGCCGTTTTTGTTATATTTGGTTGAGCAGATGTTTAAATCTACTGCTGTCCACATGACAGCACCATTTATCTAAGGTGTGGGTGGGGTATAATTTCTTCCTGCAGCACAAGATGAGCCCATCAAAGACACAGAGTCTGATCAGAGCCTTTGCTGTGTTCTCAGTGTGTAAAAAAGGGTCGGGTCTAATTTTCTTCATGTAGACAGCTAACTGAGCAAAGACTATGATCAGCATGGACAGTGCCAAGGCTTATCTGAGTTTGGGCTGGTCACACATGCCATTTTTGTGAGTTTTGTCACATTTGTTAGCCCATAAAATATAATGTCTGGTGTTATAAAGTGAAATCTGTCCAACTCCACACATGATTAGACAATGTCTCATGTAAAAGAATGGCAACTCTACCTTGCAGTTCAAAATTTGAAGAACAGTTCAAGAACACCTGTTCTCAAAGTGGTTGAAACAAGAACATTTTTCATTACTTGTTCTTAAAAATTGTCCAATTTAACATTTTTTTAAACGTTCTTGAACTGTTCTTGAATACTCCAAGAGCAATCCATGTCCAGTTCTTAAACTTTGTTCTTGAACTGTGTAAGAACTTTTCTTGAATTGTTCTTAAAAACTCCACAGGAGTATGTAGCACCATCCAGTCCTAACCCTGATGGGTGTGGGGCCCTACTGCTATATGGTAGTAATGCAACAGCACTGGCATGCTGTACACTAAAGGGATAGCTTTTGACACATGCATGCAAGGCTGTGCTCCAACTGAGTGACTGCCATTAAAGTCCTAGAAATTTGGACACTTTGAGGACTTGCTGTAATTTAAAAAATTTGTTTCATGATCCAGCAAGGAGTCCAAACTTTACCGCTGAAAAAAAACAAACATTTTATGGTGAAACATTGTGATTACAGTATTCTTATTTCTGGACAAAATATAGATTGTTGGTACTCGTTAGATCTGCCACATTGAGGTGGTTCTAAGGAGTACCCACAAACTATATTTTAGAACAGAAATAAGAAAAATACTTGTAATAGATATATCCATTGTTTTTGTGAAATATTGGTAAATATTTGTACTGATTGATATCTGTACAGGATAATTTGACGAGCCCGCCAGGGCGAGTCTAATTATCCTGTACAGATGTCAATCAGTACAAATATTTACCAATATTTCTCAAAAACAATTGGATATATCTGTTTTAATCCACAGCTTATTGTAACTTCCACTTAAAGGTAATAGATAAAACCTATTAAAGCATATTTGTTATATTTACTGTTAATTTCAATTTCTTTTATTTGACCTCATTTACCCCGTCTGGAAAATGGATTGTCCTGTCTGAAAGGACACTGTCAGCTTCTCTGCTTCATTAATATTCAATTGGATTTGATTGGTCTAAATCCAACTGACCATAGGTTATTTGACCATGCTTTTTTAACCTGATGTTAATCACCGGGGCATTTTAATGCTGAACCTTCAAGTGAAAGGACTTACTTTGAACTCAGATGTGTGCTTTTGCTGCATGCAAATGTTTTATAAAATGTTTGGCACCAGTAAATGGGAGTGTATTTTGTGATAATTCAGGGATATTTTTTCTCCATAAAAAGGTATGTCGTGGGTACTCATTTGAACTGCCTCATCCCACAAAAACATGTTGTGGGTACTCGTTGGACTTGCCTAGATTAGGCGGTTCTAGCGAGTACCTACAATTTGATTTCGTGGAGAATTGGAGAAACTTAATCAGAAGGAGCAGTCTGATCAGGGTCTGCACTGATTCGGCAAAAGCTATTTTAAATGTGGGTACTCATTCAAATAACCTCGGCGAGGCAATTTTAATGAATACCCACAATGTTAACTTTGTCATGCAGAGCTAGAAGCCCCTTCCCATTTTAAGATCAGAAGGAGCAGTCTGATCAGGGTCTGCACTGTTTGCCATTAAGTAAAAGCTATTTTAAATGTGGGTACTCATTCAAATAACCTTGGCGGGGCTATTTGAATGAATACCCACAATGTTAATCTTGACATGCAGAGCTAGAAGCCCCTTCCCATTTTAAAATCAGAAGGAGCAGTCTGATCAGGGTCTGCACTGTTTGCCATTAAGTAAAAACTATTTTAAATGTGAGTACTTATTCAAATAACCTTGGCGACAAAATTTCTAGAATACCCACAATGTTAATTTTGTCATGCAGAGCTAGCGGCCCCTTCTCATTTTAAGATAAGAAGGAGCAGTCTGATCAGGGTCTGCACTGTTTGCCATTAAGTAGAAGCTATTTTAAATGTGGGTACTCATTCAAATAACCTAGGCGAGGCTATTTTAAGGAATACCCACAATGTTAATTTTGTCATGCAGAGCTAGAAGCCCCTTCCCATTTTAATTGTAGCTCAGCTGATTGGTCAATTCAAAACTGTACATGATATCAGTACATGATTTCAGTACATGATAACAATACATTTATCAAAATTTATTAGTACTGCCAACATCAAAGGAAAGTACTTGGAGCTGTGGATTAATTCTTATTTCTGCTCAAAATATAGATTGTAGGTACTTGTCAGTACCGCCTCATCGAGGCAGTTCTAACAAGTACCCACAAACTACTGTATATATACATTAGAGCAGAAAAAAAAAACCCCAGTTTTACTAAATAAGAGTTGGGTTCAAAGGGGTCAAAATTATACAGGCATGTTTTCGTGATCAAAAATGTGTTTAATATGCTCTAGGAAATTATGAAGTAGCTGAAGGTGTTAATACTTACAAGTTCATAGTTTCCAATACTGTATGTTTGGTTAAACCTGCAATAGAAATCAACATGATAACACATTTGCCGTTATAAGAATTGTTGGATATATGCTTTTCCAAGCCATTGAAGGTGGAGGGGTTGGGGGGTGGGGCTGACACACCGGCGTGCAATTAAAGAGGGAAGCAAAGTTGTCAACCGTGGTTGGGTTAACTACCATGCATGCAGTCTGTCGTATAACATTTATATTGTACCCAATCTTTTTATATCGAAGAATGATTTTACGAAATTATGAAATTAAATCAGAATGACGTCTATAAAATTTTGAAAAAGCTTTGCGTAGTTTATGGTATCGATAACCCTGATTAAGAAGTTTAGCCGTTAAAAGCAGTCAAAGGCTATAATTTGAACAATCTTGGCAAAGGTCCACTAGATGAAGCTACCAACCAAATATCAAAGAGCCTATGTAAAACCAAATGGCCCCGGGGCGGGGGCTTTTGGCCTCAGGGCTATAATTTAAACAATCTTGATAGAGGTCTACTAGATGAAGCTTCACACCAAATATCAAAGACCTGGGCCTTTCTGTTTCAGAGAAGAAGGTTTTCAAAGATTATCTCTATATAAGTCTATGTAAAACAAAAGGGCCCCGGGGCGGGGGCATTTGTTGCCCAAGGGCTATAATTTGAGCAATCTTGGTAGAGGTCCACTAGATGAAGCCCCATACCAAATATCAAACAAATGGGCCTTGCAGTTTCAGAGAAGAAGATTTTTAAAGATTTCCCTATAGTCTATGTAAAACCAAAGGGTCTTGGGGCGGTGGGATTTTTGACCCCAGGGCTATAATTTGAACAATCTTGATAGAGGTCCACTAGATGAAATTTCACACCAAATATCAAAGACCTAGGCCTTGTGGTTTCACAGAAGAAGATTTTTAAAGATTTTTCCAATATAAGTCTATGTAAAACCAAAAGGCCCGAGGCGGGGGCATTTTTGGTTGCAGGGTTATAATTTGAAAAATCTTGGTAGAGGTCCACTAGATGAAGCTTCATACCAAATATCAAAGACCTAGGCCTTGTGGTTTCAGAGAAGAAGACTTTTCAAGATTTTCCCTATATAAGCCCATGTAAAACCAAAAGGCCTCGTGGGGGGGGGGGTGCATTTTGTCCCCAGCACCATAATTTGAACAATTTTGGTAGGGGTCCACTAGATGAAGCTTCATACCAAGTATCAAAGACCTGGGCCTTGCGGTTTCAGAGAAGAAGATTTTTATATATATATTTGAATAGGTCGACCAGCATCAAAACAAGTTTGAACCTTCTACTTGTTACTTGTTCTGAGAATTATTTGGCTAAAACATATAACATATAGGGAGAGAGTTAGAGACTGTTTATGTTTTGCGTCTCACCAACAGCTAAGGTCATACGGAGACGGGACATCGGTTTAAAGACTCATCCGAAAGTCTGGAGATACCCGGGATCGATCCTGTGACCCCTGAGAAAGGGTTCTCCCTACATAAGCCTATGTAAAACCAAAGGACCCCGGGGCAGGGGCATTTTTGGCCCCAGCACTATAATTTGAACAATCTTGGTAGGAGTCCACTAGATGAAGCTTCACACCAAATATCAAAGACCTGCGCTTCACGGTTTCAGAGAAGAAGTGTTTTAAAGATTTTCCCTATATAAGCCCATGTAAAACCAAAAGGCCTCGGGGCGGGTGGGGGTGGGGATTTTTGTCTCCAGCACTATAATTTGAACAATCTTGGTAGTGGCCCACTAGATGAAGCTTCATACCAAATATCAAAGACCTGGGCCTTGCGGTTTCAGAGAAGAAGATTTTTAAGGATTTTCTCTATATAAGCCCATGTAAAACCAAAGGGCCCCGGGGCGGGGGCATTTTTGGCCCCGGGGCGGGGGGGGGGGGGGGCATTTTTGTCCCCAGCACTATAATTTGAACAATCTTGGTAGGGGTCCACTAGATGAAGCTTCATACCAAATATCAAAGACCTGTGTCAGCCTCGATAGCGCAGTGGTTAGCGCGTTCGACTCATAATCGAGAGGTTGTGCGTTCGAATCCGCCACCGGTATCGAGGTGTGTCCTTGGGCAAGACACGTAATGACACTGCCCCACTCCACCCAGGTGTAAATGGGTAGCAGTGGTCTTAAAGCCACTGCCTCTCTCTCGCGCGCGCGTGAAAACACCCGGAATGAGTGTTCGAGAGCGATTCAATAAGCTTAAAGCTTTCATCGCAATCGAACTAAAATAAATTAGTATAAACTAAAGACCTGGGCCTTGCGGTTTCAGAGAAGAAGATTTTTTAAAAAAAATCCCTATATAATCTTATGTACAACCAAAGGGTCCTGGGGCGGGGGCATTTTTGGCCCCAGCACTATAATTTGAACAATCTTGGTAGGGGTCCACTAGATGAAGCTTCATACCAAATATCAAAGACCTGGGCCTTGCAGTTTCAGAGAAGAAGATTTTTAAAGATGTTCCCTATATAAGCCCATGTAAAACCAAAGGGCCCGGGGCGGGGGCATTTTCCGCCCCATCACTATAATTTGAACAATCTTGGTAGGGGTCCACTAGATGAAGCTTCATACCAAATATCAAAGACCTGGGCCTTGCAGTTTCAGAAAAGAAGATTTTTAAAGATTTTCCTTATATAAGCCCATGTAAAACCAAAGGGCCCCGGGGCGGGGGCATTTTTCGCCCCAACACTTTAATTTGAACAATCTTGGTAGGGGTCTACTAGATGAAGCTTCATACCAAATATCAAAGACCTGGGCCTTGCGGTTTCAGAGAAGAAGATTTTTTAAGTTTTCGGTGAAAAAAAATCTTTTTTTGGCTTCTGTGACCTATATGTGCAACGGACCGGAACCATTTGAACAACTTTGAAAGGGGATCACCTAAGGATCATTCCTGTGAAGTTTGGTCAAAATCCGATCTGTGGTTTAGGAGGAGATGACCATAGGGCTGGGCAGGTTGAACCAATCTATCTATACAAATCTACCAGATCTACCAGACTTTACTGTAAAATCTTGCACTTGCGAATGAGTGTTTCATTCTGATGCTCTGAAAGGGTGTTCTACGGTTGTTTTGAATTTAATTTTCCAATCCCACTGAGTCTTGATGGGTCCGAGCACACGGCAAATGACATTTTATTTAGCAAAGCCGTATTATCGCCAACGCAACGTTCTGACGTTTCATCAACGTTGCAATGTCAAATTCAATGCATCGCTTTGAAGTTGGTTTGATGTAGACACGGCGTTGTTGACACGCTACATGTCGGTTGACGTGGCGTCATTTAACGACAAACTGTAATTTACATTTGCCTGCGCTCGCTAATTATTGGTGCGCTAAGAGAGAGAGAGAGAGAGAGAGAGAGAGAGAGAGAGAGAGAGAGAGAGAGGACCCTGATGGGTCGTATGTACAATATATCATTTTCGTAATGCGAAATTTCACATCTGGCAGCATATCGGTGTTTCTCCCATTATCTTACATTAGAATTCCCCAAAAGTTTAAAAGAATTCCACTGTTTTACGCTGTAATTTACACTTTATCTGTCCCACTGCCTTTGAAGCAATACGACAGATGACGGCCATGGCTTTTCCCGTTCTATTTTTAGAACCGGAAGTACGTCACGAAAAAAGCTCCTATAAGTTTTCGGTGAAAAAAAAATCTATTTAGGGCTCTTGTGTCCTAGTTGTGCAACGGACCAGAACCATTTGAACAACTTTGAAAGGGGACCACCTAAGGATCATTCATGTGAAGTTTGGTCAAAATCCGATCAGTGGTTGAGGAGATGTCGTTTGAAGAAATTGTTTACGGACGGACGCACGAAGGACGATGGACAAAAAGTGATCCCAAAAGCTCACCTCGTCACTACGTGACGGTGAGCTAAAAATGAGCAGTAGGCCTAAAATAATATAACAGAAAGTAGATCTAGATTGCTTAAGGAACATTTCGAAAATATCTGCAAAGGCTAGGCAGTTAATGCCATTTTTCAATTTTTCCCATTATAAGTTTATGGAAACTCTAAGTTGCTGTAGCAACCAAACTAATGATGCGAATTTCAGACAAAAAAAAAAAAAAAACACACAAACTTTCAATCCCCCAGCCCAAGGAGTGAGTGAGTGTTTGAGTTTTACGTCCCACCAACAGCTAAGGTCATACGGAGACGGGACCTCGGTTTAAAGACTCATCCGAAAGTCTGACCAGCCCAAGGATGCTACAGATAAAATTTGGGTCCAATCGTCCCAGCGGCTTCAGAGAAGATTTCGTTTGAAAATGTTGACGTCGACGGCGACGCCTATCCTAAAAGTTCCCCTGGAACCTTCGGCTCTGGTGAGCTAAAAATCGGGACGGACGGAAGGACAGACGAACATGGCAAAAGCAATATACCCCCACAACTTCTTCGAAGTAAGGGGCATAAAATAAAGGGGAAACAGTCTGTCTTGTGTGTGGCACGTCGTCTTGACCCAATATGCCTGCAGTTACATGAAGAAATCCATAATGGTTACCGAATTACGGACCGTAAAAGAATGTTTACGGATGGAAGGTTTCGAAAAAAAATTAATCGAAGGGATATAACTTGGAAACTGAGATGGAGTCTTGTGCGCGACACGTCTTCTTGACCAAATACAGTTACATGAAGAAATCCATAATGGTTACCGAATTACGGAGCGCAAAAGAATGTTTACGGATGGAAGGTTTCGAAAAAAAATTAATCAAAGAAACCGAGATGGAGTCTTGTGCGCGAGACGTCGTCTTGACCTAATACATGTACACATATTGACCTAATACCCCTCTAACGGTTCGTACAAGCTTAAATAATAATACACATGTAATAATAATAATAATAATAATAATAAACTAAGAAAATGTATATGTGGTGCGGGGGGGGGGGGGGGCAATCATTCTGATTATTGAGCGTACAAGAATGTTTACGGACGTACGGACAAACGTCCGTGTCTTGTGTGTGTGTGTGTGTGTGTGTTTTCAAAGGTGGGGCTGAGGTTTCATATGGGTGAAATTTCTGATGCTGGACCATGCTCCTCCTATGTGATAGTTGATGTTTAGCGACCAAAATTACCTTTGGTCACTCCAAATATATACTTTTTAACAATCGACCCATCAGTGCTATAAAATAGCAGGTAACGGTTATTTATATAGTATGTTTGCAGATGCGACATCTTATATTTCGAATCCATTACATACGAGAAGTGGCGTATTTCTCTGTTAATATTGAATTCAATCTTACGTTAAACAAAAATATACAAAAATACAGTCGAAATTGCATAAGTTTTAAGTCTTTAATTCCATTCGAAAAATGTGAACTTTGCAGAATCGTTTTAGGTTGTAAATTTTTAATCTTTTCAAACGTTATAAAAATAAAACATGCAAGGGGAAATACTCAGATTACTTTGTCACAAATTTTGTCGAACAAGTACTAGCTTTACCAAAATCTAGCAGAATTATGATAAGCGATTTCTCAAGTTTTAATTACAATTACATCCGTCTACTTTTTAATTGGGTTGACTGGTTTTCCCAACCGACCCAGAGTTACTAAGCACAGTTGCAGGCTTTCAAGCACTAGTTGGCAAAAATTATGGGTTAAAATTAAGGCTATTTTTGACAAAATTTAGGACTATAGGACTGACTTAGGAAAATTAGGGTAATACACCTTAATAAGATGTTGATAATTACCTTTTATCCTCACCTGTCACGTAGTGGCGAGGTGAGCCTTTGTGATCACTTTCTGTCCGTTGTCCGTCTGTGTGTGCGTGCGTGCGTCCGTAAACAACTTCTTCAAACCACTGATCGGATTAAGACCAAACTTCACAGGAATGATCCTTATGTGGTCCCCTTTCCAAGTTGTTCAAATGGTTCCGGTCCGTTGCACATCCACATGAGCCAAAAAAGTATTTTTTTTTTACTGAAAACTAAAACTTCTCTGAAACCGCTAGGCCCATGTCTTTGATATTTGGTAGGCAATATGAAGCTCCATCTACATGATCTAGTGTACCTCTACCAAGATTGTTCAAATTATAGCCCTGGGCCCTGGTCAAAAAAATGACCCCGCGCCGGGGCCGAACTGTTTTACTTAGACTTATTCAGAGAAAAAAATTAAAATCCGTCTTGTCTGAAACCAGAAGGCTCAGACCTTTGATATTTGGTATGAATCTTCGCCTAAGGGACCTGTATGAAGATTGTTCAAATTATAGCCCTGGGGGCAAATAGGCCCCGCCCATGGCCCAGGCCCATCGGTTTAACATAGACTTACATAGGGAAAACCTTAAAAAAATCTTCTCTGACTGAAACCAGAAGGCTCAGGTGTTTGATATTTGGTATGAAACTTGAACTAGTGGACCTCTACCAAGATTGTTCGAATTATAGCCCTGGGGCCAAAAATGGCCTCGTCCGATGGACCACCAGATTAACATTGACTTATTTAGGGAAACCCTTTAAAAATCTTCTAGTCTCAAACCAGAAGACCCAGGTCTTTGATGTTTGGTATGGAGCTTCTTGCGCCACAAATGGTCCCATCCCGGGACCCACTTGTATTATATAGACTTTTGTAGGGAGAACCCTTTCTCAGGGGTCGCAGGATCGATCCCGGGCTTCTCCAAACTTTCGGATGAGTCTTTAAACCGATGTCCTGTCTCCGTATGACCTCAGCTGTTGGTGAGATGCAAAACATAAACAGTCTCTAACTCTCTCCCTATATGTTATATGTTTTAGCCAAATAATTCTCAGAACAAGTAAAAGGTGAAGGTTCAAACTTGTTTTGATGCTGACCTATACCGTGTAAAAGACAGTCGACTTTCTCGGCGTATTTCTTCATATATACGTTGTTTCGTTTTTCTCTATATTGGCTAATGTTATTTTTTGTCAATTTTTTCAGGAACTGTGAAACTAGAAGCCCAAAACATGTGCATCATGTAAGAGACAGAGGGTTTTCGGCACGCATTCAAACCCGTTTCAGTAAAGCGAAATCGGGCGAATAGTCATATCTGACAGTTCTAGCCGTTACGGTGATTTCGGTATCAAACTTTCTAATGAAATGATTGCTGTAAAAATCATTTATACAATAGAACTCCGATGGCTCGAACACCGATGGCTGAGTCGAACCCGTTTTTGAGTCCCTAGAGAATGCCTCTACATATAAAGTAGTGTGAGATAATTAAGGATATTTTCGACTTATCTCGCAGATGTATGCTGTGTGTACTCATTAGAATCGCCTCGACGAGGCGATTCTAATGAGTACACACAGCATACATTTTCAATGAACACCGAAAAGATATCACAAAATTAACCCCGTTATGCCCCCTGGAAGTAACCCTCAGTGGTTCGAACTACCCCTGTCTCGAAACTCGAAAAGATTTTAATAGTCCAAAAGGTGTTCGAGCCATGGAAGTTCGACTGTAGATCAAAACACTAACAGCACTGGTAGGTTGATTGTCTTTGAGTGTAGATTGGTACATGTTTCGTTTAACCTTTAAGTTCCTATACTGTAATGAAAACGTGTAGATCCTGATCAGACGCTGCGATTGGGTCGATCAATTATCAAATGACTGAAAGTTACTAACTACAGAAGCTTCCCGCCTGCTATTGTCCACGTGACTATCACTGACCATGTTCAGTATCCATGCCCCAGTTATTTATAGCAGCGCTAGTCTTCTACTTGTGACACCAGTGCACTGTGTAAAAAGTAAACTCTGGACTTGGTTGCTGAACATGGGCATTGACAAACAGTTTAGACCCTGATCAGACGCCGCAGAACAAAGCTCCAATAGATAACAGGTACCTGGATGGTGTACATGGTCAGCGATAGTCACGTGGACAATAGCAGGCGGGAAGCTTCTGTAGCTAGTTACTTTGGGTCAAATGATAAAAAACAAACCAAAAGATGGTAAACTGTGCAACATGAACATCATAACTAACACTAAAATTTGTTTTTCTACAAACACACAGATGTCTCCCCCTTTTTGAGCTCTAAGTATGACCTTGACCTTGGAGGTATTGACATGGTTCTTGTGTGCAACACATTTCTGCAAAATAACTTTAAAAAATTCAGAGATAAATAAGAAAGTCATTGACCGTACACAAAAAAGTCCTTGTTTTACCTATGACCTCTAAGTATGGCCTTGACCTTTCAGGTACAACACATCGTCTCATGATGGTTAACATTTCTGCCAAGCAATTTCACAATCCATCAAAGAATAAGAAAGTTATTGATTGTACACAAAAATGCCCTTTTTGTACCTTTGACCTCTAGGTATGACCTTGACATTGAAGGTATGGACCTTGGTCTTGCACACGACTCATCGTCTAATGAAGGTGAACATTTCTGCAAGGTTACTTTAAAAAGTCCATCCAGAAATAAAAAAGTTATTGACTGGACACAAAACGAAGACTTTTTTTTACCTTTGACCTCTTATAATGACCTTGACCTTGGAAGTACCGACCTGGGTCTAGCGCGCAACACAAAGTCTCATGATGGTTAACATTTCTGCCAAGTAATTTCGCAATCCATCCAGGAATAAGAAAGTTATTGACTGAACCCTAAAAAAGGCCCCTTTTTACCTTTGACCCCTTAGTATGACCTTGACCTCTGGGGTACCAACATGGGTCATGCAAGAGACACATCGTCTCATTGTGGTTAACATTTCTGCTATGTAATTTCAAAATCCGTCTACAAATAAGAAAGTTATTGAAATAACACGAAAAAAGGCCCCTTTTTTACCTTTGACCTAAAGTTTGACCGTGACCTTTGAGGTACCAACCTGGGTCATGCACGCAACACATCCTCTCATGGTGGTTAAATTTTCTACCAAGTAATTTCAAAATCCATCTAAAAATAAGAAAGTTATTGACCAAACGCAAAAAGACCCCTTTTTTACCTTTGACCTCTGTGTATGACCTTGACCTTTGAGATACCAAATTGGGTCATGCACGCAACACATCGTCGCATTGTGGTTAACATTTCTGCCGAGCAATTTCAAAATCCATCTAAAAATAAGAAGGTTAATGACCAAACACGAAAAAGGCCCCGGGTTTTTTTTTACCTTTGACATCTATGTATGACCTTGACCTTTGAGGTACCAACCTGAATCACACGTGCGATATATCGTCTCATGGTAGTTAACATTTCTGCCAAGTAATTTCAAACTAGAATTGTTTTCTAAGAAAACAGATGTCCCCCCACCACACTCATTATTTTTTTAACCAAATCCATCGACTGGTTCAGGAGATAGAGTGCAGACAAGGCAATTTTCAACAGTCTAAGTCCCGTGGTGACCTTGAAAATTAGGTCAAGGTCACCAACATCTAATCAGATCTTAAGACCAGCCCACTGATATAATGTACCAAGTTTGATCAAAATTCATCCACTGGTTCAGGAGAAAGAGTGCAGACAAGCCAATTTTTAAAAGTCTAACTCCCGTTGTGACCTTGAAAATTAGGTCAAGGTCACCAAAAGCTAATCAGTTCTTAAGACCATCCCACTGATATAATGTATCAAGTATGAACCAAATCCTTCCATTGGTTCAGGAGTTAGAGTGCAGACAAGCTTTTTTGGTCTAAAATTTGACAATGGTTTCAGCCCTGTGACCTTGAAAATTAGGTCAAGGTCACCAAAATCTAATCAGTACTTTTCCCCCTCCCAATGGTGTATCTGTGTAAGTTTAATCAAAATCCATCCATCCGTTCAGGAGATAGAGTGCAGACAAGAGGCAACGCCGACGCCAACGCCGACGCTGACGCCGACAGGATCCGCACCAAAACCAATATGTCCCCCTCCCTTTCGGGTGGGGGGACATAATTCTATCTATGGATAAGAAAGTTATTGACAAAACATGAAAAAGGCCCCTTGTTTACCTTTGACCTCTAAGTATGACCTTGACCTATGAGGTACCAACTTGGGTCTTGCACGCTACACATCGTGTCTAGGTGGTTGACATTTCTGCCAAACAATTTCAAAATCCATCGAAAAATAAGAAAGTTATTGACCAAACACGAAAAAAGGGCCCCTTCTACCTTTGACCTCTAAGTATGTCCGTGACCTTTGAGGTACCGACCTGCGTCATGTGCGCCACACATCGTCTCATGGTGGTTGATATTTCTGCCTAGTAATTTCAAAATCCATATAAAAATAAGAAAGTTATTGACCGATTTGCCCATACATACATGCATACCGACAAACTTCCAAGGGAGATAACACAAAAAGCATAAATGCGAGAGTTATAGTTCTTGCGCTCAGCACGTCGTCTAATATTGATTCCCACTTATATGAAGTTTCGTGAAGATAGCTTTAAAGGTTTTCAAGTTATAGAGCGGACACGATTTTGTGACAGACGCCCGGGGGAAAAACAATATATCTCTCAGAAAAATATTTTTCGGGGGAGGCATAATAACAAAGCAACAGCCGACCAGAAAATGCGACATTTAATACCAAAATATTACGTGTTCAAAATACATTGTATATCATTTTTTCACATTACACAGACGTATTAGCAGATTCCTAGACTCTATGTTTCATCCAATCTGCCAGACGTCGAATTTGATGAATAGTCAGTTCTTGCCACGTGCGATACAGAGCTGCTTCCAGTTCGTCCAGATTTTGTGCAGGGGGTGGGGATCTATGTTCTGTATTAAGGTGTAACTATACCAATCTGTATCCGACGCCCAAGAATCTCTCAAATATGTTCCTGGAGATTCAAATCCGGGCTTGTAGCTAGCCTGCCAATGTCCCAATTCAATGACAGCGGGGTCTATCATACAGGTCTAGTAGCAAATGGTTAGTTCTCAAAATGAGGCATCACTTATGGCGCTAAATATGCAAAAACATGCAAACTCCACATTTAAACCAACGTATGTTTTATTTGAAAATGAAGTTGTGGAAAGTTGGCTCTGAGATCTGAAGCATTCTCTCAACTCAGTTGGCCACAACAAGATTCCTGTTATGAAGTTGTGGAAAGTTGGCTCTGAGATCTAAGGCCTTCTTTCAACTTTCAAGAGTTAAATGCAGATCTTCGGGTTATTATGTCGAAATTTCAAGATACTAAGTCGAAAGTTCGAGTTACTATGTCGTATTTCCGAGATCATAAGTCAAAATTTCGAGTTATTAAGTCGAAATTTCGAGATTATAAGTCGAAATTTCGAAATAGCACAAGTAAGTCAAAATTTCGAGATAGAAAGTCGAAATTACGAGTTTATAAGTCGAAGTTTCGAGATAATAAATCGAAATATCGAGTTATTATGACGCAATTTCGAGTTAATAAGTCGAAAGTTCGAGATAGTTATTAAACATTTCAAGATACGAAATCGAAATTTCGAGACTTTGTCGAAATTGCGAATTATTAAGTCTAAATTTCGAGATAATAAGTCGAAATTTCGAGATAGTAATTGCGAAGCTATCAAAATAAGTCAGTTTTTCGGGCCCATCGGAGTCTAACTGTTGGTTTTTTTTTTGTTCCAGCATTTCAGTGCTTTCTTGCTGTCGACGAGTTCTCACTTTTGATTCATCTCTGTTGTTGTTTGATTTCTGTGTTCTCAGAGATGTTACACTGATGAATTAGGAGGCCTTCATGCGGACTGAACAAGTTATTTGTCTAAATCGCGACGGAAATAAGGGCAAGAATTGCGCCGCGTAAAATCGATTTAAGCACTCCCAACCCACCCCGACGCCCGCAAGTGAAATTCTTTTCAGTGACCGTTCTAAGGCGGTTCATCTGTCGCGGTTTATATTTGTTAGGGTTTGTCTTTGAGTGTGTGGTCATCTTGTAAAAGAAGACAGTAAGATAGCATATCTTCCTATACAGGTGACACTCATCAGCGAACGAACGAGCAGATGGCCTGATATAATCCAGTTCACCATTAATGAATACCAAGAAAAGGACAGGTCCTAGTACCGAACCTTGGGGAACACCAGATAGAACAAGGACTGCAGCAGACACTTGGTTATCAAAACAAAACTTGTGGTGGGCGCCCAGAGAGCCATGAGCCAATCCACACATGTGTGAATCCTCTTATCCCATAGTAGTCCATTTCGTAGAATAGCCTTCCATTAGTTACCTTGCCACAGCCATGATAATTAAATCAGGCTGTTTGTGACTACGGTTAATGGCTCCATCCAGATTGCTCGCAATATGAAAAATAAGTTGTTGCACTACCCCGGAGTTGGTGTCCCCATTTACGTTACAACTTTCAAGAGCTCTTAATTTCCAAACCGTATAATTTGAGTTCACCTGATGGCAAAAATTGGCATGACGTTTATTTCAGCAATATCATTTATTTATAGCAGCGCTTGTCTCCACCCTGTGACGCCAGAGCGCTGTGTAAAAGATAGAATCTTGACTTGGCTCGCGAACTGGGCCATTGGCTAATCAATTGACCAAAAGTTACTTTCTACAGAAGCTTATCGTCATCTATTGTCCACGTGACTGTGGCTGACCATATGCAAAATCCAGGTATCGATTACGAGTACCCGCAGTCTGCGTTATAAAACAGAGTTTCTAATCGCCTGCTATTGTCCAAGTGACTATCGCTGACCATGTACAAAACTCAGCTGCTGGTTATTTAAAGCAGCGCTAGTCTTCTCCCAGTGACGCCAGTGCGCTGTGTTAAAGGTAAAATCTGGATTGGGCTCGTGAACTCGGGCACTGGCATATCAATCGACAAAAAGTTACTAACTACAGAAGCATATCGCCTGCTTTTGTCCACGTGACTGTCGCTGAGCGTGTACAAAACCCATGTACCGGCAATTTATAGCATCGATAGTCTTCTTTCTTTGATCTTAGTTGGTAGAGTGTCCGCTCCGGGAACGAGAAGTCACGGGTTCGATCCCGGGCCGCGACTTACCAAAGTCGTTAAAAATGGTACTAGCTGCTCCTCGCTTGGCACTCAGATTCACGGGGTAAAGCTAGGACTGGTCGACCCAGTGTCAGGATAATGTGACTGGGTGTGGTATCATGTAATGTGTCTGGGACATGGTACTTCAGTGAGGCAGCACTATAAAAGTGAGCACTGAGCTCCCTGTCTTTCTTTGACGTCAGAACGCAGTGTTAAAAGTAACATCTGGACTGGGCTCGTGTACAAGGCATTGGCAAACAGTGGCTACCTAATCAGACGCAACACAATGAGACACCTGATCAGCCCTAAACTGTTTGCTTACAAATACTGGAATTTAAGGTTTAAAAAACAGTTTACAACAGAAGTTTAATTGGCATGCTTGCATCATTAATCAATTAAATGTCAAAACAAACAATGTATGCGTAGCAGAAAACATTGATGTTCGCTTTTATCTTGCTCATAAATGCGGGGATGAAAATTTGGCCCCATTTTATAGCCGGATAATTAAATTATAAATTAAACTGCATGCTTTACCAGTGATCTTTTATCTCCCTGAGTTTTAGAGCGTGCCAATTGCTCATGTATATCATGCATGCAAAGCTAATTGAGTTTACATATTGTATCTTTAATTAGGTGTTATGACATGTTTTTGAGGGGACCTTCCGGATCAAGCAGGAGGCTCCCGCATTTGAAGCCGATCTCCCGCTCTCCTGTCTGGGAGACAAGATCTCCAGCAATTATGTTCCTTTCCCAATCTTTTCCGAGCGACCATTTTCCGAGTATTTGTGGTTATGAGGGCGATAAACAGATTAGCGGGAGAATATAATACACAGCCGTTAACAGGTGACATTATAAATGGCTGTCATTTGCAAATCTTGCGCACTGAGGTGTGAAAATGTGTGAAAATGTGCCCGTCTTGCCTAAAGTCACCTTAAAATACAAGTATTTTAACATGCGGTAAGATGCCTTTTTTTTCAATCAACGGGCTTTCTTGGCACGGCTCATTGTCTGTGTTTAGGATAAACCAAATAAATGATCAACTGCTGCCAATTAAGGTAGATTTCAAATTCCATAAGGCAATGACGCCCATGAGGATAGAATAATAGAATAATACAACACATAATGGCAATCAGACAATATAAACTGTACACATAACACGACAAGAGGACCATGAGGTCCTGGTCGCTCCCCTGAGCCCAGTGCACATTTGGTAGTACTGAATCACCTGATGGTACATACTATGTTTCAAGACAATCAGCCAAGTGATTCCGGAGATGAATATTTTTTAAGGTTTTTACCATAATAGGGCATGGTGGCCACCTTGATGTAAAATAGGTCACGGTCAACCTAGTACCATCATTGTTAAAAACTTGCTGGTGCCCAGTCACCCAATGCTACATACCAAGTTTCAGAACAATCGGCCCATTGGTTCTGGAGGAGAAGCTTTTTGAGGTTTTTCCCATATTCAGGCATGGTCATGTGAACAGGAACATTTGAATACTTTTTTGTTCCCTTACAGTCCTTAGGTTGCATGTAAAATTTAAATGAAAAGTGGCTGAATGGTTTTAGAGAAAATGTATTCTAATATGTCAATGGACCTGCAATCCCAGTGTCCTTGGGCCAAGGTCACCAAATGACCTTGACCTTAAGCATTCATAGACATTCAATTTTTACCTATTCTCATATCATAGATAACAATACTTCTCGCAAAATGCATTGATTTACCTATTTCCCATTGAAAAGCCTATGGAGCCAAATTGACCTTGGCATAAAATAGGTCAAGGTCAATCTAGGGTCATCATTTTTGCAAACAGGTTAGAACTCAGTCACCCGATGCTACATACCAAATTTCAAGACAAATGGCCCAGTGGTTCTGGAGAAGAAGGTTTTCAAGGTTTTTTACCATATTTGGGCATGGCAAACATCTTGATCATGTGACCTGGACCATCCAAATAAGATTTTGTTCTCTAAGTGTCCTAAGGGTGCTTATAAAATTCAAATAAAACTGGCCAAGTGGTGTTAGGGAGAAAATGTATTCCACTATGTAAATGCAACTGCAATAGAATTGACTATGGGCCAGGTCACCAAATGACCTTGACCTTAAGCATTCATATACATTCATTTTAACCTATTCTCATATCACAGACCACAATATTTTAGAAAGATGCATTGATTACCTATTTCGCATTGAAAAGCCTAAGGAGCCAAATTTGAACTTGGCATAAAATAGAAAAAGGTCAACCTAGGGCTTCCATTTTTGCAAACTTGGTAGTACTCAGTTACCCGATGCTACATACCAAGTTTCAAGACAATCGGCCCTGTGGTTAATGGCCGTCCCTAGAGGCCCGTCGTGAGCAGTCCCCTTTAACCTTCTTCTATAAGATACATTCAGGTACAGTGGCAGTTAATAAAGATAAATACTTGACCCCTGTGACAGTTTCAACTCGAACAAGGGCATCAAAAGTAAACAACTCACAGTATCACAGGTACCAGTCCTACAGTGATGCCCTGAAAAATTCCTTCTTCCATAGGACTATTCCCCAGTGGAATAGTCTTCCCTCTTCTGTGGTAAATGCTAAGACTGCAGAGGAGTTCAAAGTAGAAGTAAAACAAAGATCAGGAATTGATACAATTAACTTACTCCACCCATAAAAGACACCAAAGGGAAAGAAATACAAACATTAAGCGACCAGACCATAATGGAAACCCAAACAAAGGAAGGCCATAAGGACAGTTACTTTCCCACAAAATGGCCATATGGCCATCCAAAACCAAAAGACACAAGTGATACACACAGTAAGTAACAAACAACAACATACATAAATCGCCACACAAAGCCCATACAGTGTAAGATTGAGACTCAGCGGTATGCGTTTTAGTATACCTCTGTTATTCAGATTGTAAATAGTTTTAAGGACTCATCCAGTGACTTCTCTTTTTTTTTAAGCTAAATTCTAAATTTAGCTACGCACCCAACTGAGGTAATGGCCAAATATGACCGACTCAGTATAAGAAGATAGATAGATAGATAGGAGATGAAGATTTCTTAAGGTAATCACCACATTTGGGCATAGCAGCCATCTTTGTCATGTGACCTGGACCTTCTGAATCGATATTTGTTCAGTGAGTGCCATAAGGCTGCATATAAAATTTAAATGAAATTGGGCCAGTGGTGTTAGAGAAAATGTATTCTAATATGTCAATAGACCTGCAATACAAGTGACCCTGGGCCAAGGTCATTGTGCCTTAGCATTCACGGGCATTCAATTTTTACCCGCCACAATATTTTCCGAAAACAAAATCAGTGTTTTACCCTTTTCCCATTGAATTGAAAAGCTTAAAAACCAAATTTGATCTTGGCAGAAAATAGGTCAAGGTCAATCTAGGGTCATCTTATTTGCAAACTTGGTAGTACCCAGTCAACTAATGCTACATACTAAGTTTCGAGACAATCGGCCTACTGGTTCTGGGGAAGAAGATTTTTTTTTAGGTTGTTTACCATATTTTGGCATGTCGGCTATCATGATCATGTGACCTGGACCATTGGAACAAATTTTCGTTTCCTCACTGTCCTAAGGCTGCATATAAAATTTAATTGAAATTGGCCCAGCACTTTCAGAGAAATGTCAATGAACCTACAATTCGAGTGACCTTGAGCCAAGGTCAGTGAATGACCTTGACCTTAAGCCTTCATAGATATTCATTTTTTTTACTATTCTCGTGTCATAAACTTGGTAGTACTCCGTCACCCGATGCTACATACCAAGTTTCAAGACAAATGGCCCAGTGGTTCTGGAGAAGATTTTTTTTAAGGATTTTACCATTTTTTTTTTTTGGTTTGGGTTTTACGGCCCTTTCAAGATTATTTCACTCATATCGAGCCGAGAGAAAAACCACCTGACCTTCCGTTGCACAACTTGGCGGCTCACACGTGACCCGAGCGAGGCTCGAACCAACGGCGGTGAGAGACCTATAGGATTTTACCATATTATGGCATGGCGGCCATCTTGGTCATGTGACCTAGACCATACTGCAAACGTTCGTTCCCCCATTGCCGGCAGGCTGCATATGAAATTTAATTGGAATTGACCCTGTGGTTTCAGAGAAGAAGACATTTGAAAATGGTGGACGACGGACGGACGGGCGGACGACGGAGGCCTACCATCATATAAGCTCCCCGGAGCCTTCGGCTCGAAGGCTCAGGGAAGCTAAAATGTGTTAATGAAACAAAGTAACAAATTGTGGAGAACTGTCATTGAACAGTTATAGCTGGTGACGCAATTTTATAAGTACGCAACAAAGTCATATTCTGCATTCAGTATATCGGGGCTGCCTCCTTCCACTAGGATGGAAGGGAACACACCGACTACGGAATGTACAACCATTTGGCAGATTGTACTATCACCAGAACCAAGCCTTACTTGAAAGCGAAAGGCATGAGACATGGCTCTGATTTGTCAAATTTAACAATATAAATGCAATGCATTCATGTTTGCAATCATATACAAACATGCATAACAGCGATACCCCCGCCCCCAGGGCCACACGGTACACTTACCAGCAAGAGAAATGGCACCGTCAGAGACGGAGGAAAAGTGCCGGAAACCAACGTCCAAACAGCATGTCTCCTGTCCCTGCAATATGCCTGCTGATAAATCTACCTGTGCATTCGGTCAAAAGGGGCCACATATGTAACGGTAGTATTCGGACCTAACAGACATTTTACATAACGTGTGATGTGATATGTGCAATGTCGGACCCATCAATACCATTGAGAGGTCCGAGGTGCAATATACATCATATAAAACTCGAACAAAAATGTAAGTATTTAAACAATTTTGCCGGTATTATGAATATTTTTAGTGTCCAAAATTGTTTGCGGATTTATAAATTGTAAATATGGGTAATGAAGTGACCATTAATTTCTACACAGTAATTCAGTTCTATGTAACAAGGATGGTGTATGAAAGCACCTAATTTACTCATACATATGTTTAGAAAATGAGGTGATCATTAATTTCTATATAATACTTCTGCTCTATGTTTGAAAGCATGGAATATAAAAGGGCTTAATTTACGCATACATTTCAAATTTGTTGAGTTAATCAATTCTAAGACCTTAAACATGCAACATCTCCAAAATGACCTTAATAGTGTTGACGGGGACGTTAAACCCCACTTCAAACAAACAAAACATGCTAGGCCTCTTCCAAAATTAAGGTGGTAAATAGTTTACTCTTAGATCATTACATAAAGAACATTCATGTACAAAATGAAATTCATCTTTTAATTTTAGCATTTTCTTTCGTCAAAAGGAATGCTATTAGGTCGAACCCATTTGCCAGTCCCTCTTTTTCTAATGTATGAGATGACATTCATCGTTTACTAAATGCTTGACAAATTTTCAATACATCAATGTTTCACAGATATAGCGATAGCAATAGCGCCAAAAAATTTTGCACGTGATGAATTAGCTACTTTTTCCTGCCAGCACTGTACGAAAGTATCCGCAAATCTTTATTTAGCTAGACTTAAAAGTGTCAATGTTACCCACTCCTCGGTTAAGCCATACTTCAATAAACCCTATAGTCATTAACAAATTAAGCAGCAAGGATGCCCAACTTACCTTATTTTGGAGTAACTCCAAATCCGTTAACTTTAAAGTGTATAATAATTTAATATATTTGGCGCAGACTGTATTTTAAACCAGAACTTCATAATCATGAAATAACGTTTACACATGTAACTCATTCTGCCAAGTCCACCATAAACAAAGTCATTTTGCGTTGATTTCTTGACGCCTAAAGTGTTTTTTTTACATTGAAGGTAAATATTTATTCAACTTAAAAATTGCTTTCTGCGCTTGTCCAGCGAAAGTATTTTGCACCTCCGAAAAGGATCCGTCTAAAGTAAATACTACCTCGAAATAATCAAAGCTTTTGACAATGTCTAATGCAGTTCGTCATAATTGAATGATATGTTTCTCGAAAATGCACCGCCTTTCCAAACAACAAGAACTTTAGTTTTCGAAACATTTATGGTCAATTTCGATTACTTCGGCCCCCGCCCATCGGGGCTTGAAGAAATAGATGAGCTGAAACTGGTCTGTACACGAGTACTGGTAAACCGCTTAGAGGATCTAAGCCTGCCCAGGCAAAGCGGTGCAAGTCGGCCCGACCATGCTTATAAACCATATGGTTTCATTGGGCGACAGGGCTTGAGATGTAAAAGTCCCACAAAATTGGAAGCAGCGTCCCCAAAATGACATATAGAGTGTTTGGTTTCATTGGGCGGCAGGGCTTGAGATGTCATTTAATCTCAACAATGAAACCAATAAGGTTTATAAGCATGGACGGTCAGACAGACACCGCTTTACCTGGGCAGGCTTAGATCCTCTAAGCAGTTTGCCAGTACTAGTGTGCGGTCGGTTTCAGCTCTGCATGGAAGCATCATGCAGCCCATTTATTTCTTCAAGCCCCAATGGGCGGGGGCCGGCAACTCATCAGGATTAGTTGCAAGAATCACTATGTCGTCCACATAAAGTAAAATGAACACTTTCAACATATCAACGTCTATACCATCTATATCTGAAAGAATGTCATTCGAAAATAAGCTGAAAAGTAATCCCTTGTTTGACACCAAGACTGCAATAGAACTTTTTTTACTAAGAATAGTAGATATCAGCTGTGTATGAAATACTTTCCTTGTCTGACCATACGTCATTCTCAGTCGTAAGAAGAAAGCAGCATTAACCCCTAAGCATACATGTGATAACACCGATTTCTTCGGGATATCCCGATTTAGAAACCCATTTTCCGATCTCCCGCCCAACGGTCCTTATCTCCCGACAAGACAATTTTCCTAGTCGTTTTTCGCGGACCGACCATTTAATGTTTACCGCAGTAAAATACCTAGGTAATAAGACTGCCTTTATCGTGGCATGGCGATAATCCTTTGATAAACTTGTGTAGTGCCATAATTCCCTATGAATTGTACAGAAGCATGCCAATAAAGAATAACGGTACTTAAGATGATGTTGTTTACTGCAAGCTCGTGCCATATTCACATGGTCGGCAGTGAGCGGTTATACAGGTCACTGAATCCGAATAGTTACTGGTGACACGTTCACCAGGACCTGTGAAAAGAGAAGTTAGTCCCTAGCTCTCCCCAAAGAAGGAACTTAACTACATTATCCTTTGCAACTTCCGCGGATAAAATAAAAGGATCTGTAAGCCCATTCCAATTAAGGTTGATACCAGCTCATTTAGCTGTGTGTTAAATACCTTCCTTGTCTGACCATACGTCATTCTCAGTCCGAAGAAGATATTCCAAAGATGTCCAAAAGAGCGTTAACCCCTAAGCATTCATGTGATATCCCCCGATTTCGTCGGGATATCCCGATTTAAAACCCCATCTTCCAGTCTCCAGCCCGACGACCCTTATCTCCCAGCAAGACAATTTTCTTACAGTCTTTTTTCGCGGACCGACCATTTAAGTGTTTACTAAAATACATAAGTAATAAGGTAACCTTTATCGTGGCGTGGCGAGATTGGGCGAACGAGTCCCTTATATGCTGCTTCTTTTACTTCTTTGGAGCATTGATAAAGATTTCGCCTCAAGAAGCCAAGTGTTCTATCAGCCTTAGTGCACATGATGTTAATATGAGTATTCCATCCCAGCTAGTAAGAAAAGGAGGCCACAATCTAAGAACGCAGCCATTTCAAGTCACCTATGGAAAGTGACACGGAGGCACACACAAAACAGATGAAACATGAACCAACGGCAACAAGCCAAATAACAAATAAGACACTGCAAAAGAACGACCGCTTTGGGACGGTCGCTAGTAACATTATATCCCCTCCAAAACTAGCAGGTCAGTATCTTCAATTTCTTTGATCACAACAGAAATAAGAAGAAAAATTCGGAGGAGAAATAAGATTCATGCTAAGGCAAAAAAGTTGGGAAGTGGTAAGCTCCGGGCAAAATTTGAAAACTCTGAGAGACGAGATATTAAAAATGACATCAAAAAATCAGCATGATCTGTATGTGAATAACTTGGTAAGTGATGTAAAGGCAAATCCCTGAGACTTCTACAGATATATCAATAGCCAGAAGAAAGACAGGCAAGGTATCCCGCCCCCTAATAAAAGAGGAGGGCAGCGGAATTAGTTGGTCAATTCAATGATGCGTTTAATAAAATTGAGTTCAACGAGGTTCCATTTACTGAAAGATTGGCCCCTTCGATGGAAAATATTGTTGTATCCTCGGCGGGAGTGATCAAGTTTCTTAAAGGCTTGAACCCGTCTAAAGCTTCAGGACCTGATGAGCTTCATCCTAGAGTCCTGAAGGAAATAGCAAATGAGTTAGGTCCAGTTTGTACTCATCTTTTCCAACAATATCTCGATACGTGTGAAATCCTCAAAAAATGGCTCCTAGCAAACATCTGCCCACTTTTCAAAAAAGGAGACAGGGCTCTTGCTCGTAATTATCGCCCGGAGTCACTGACCTGTGTACTATGTAAATTGCTTGAACACATAGTCTGCTCAAACAGCATGACCCACTTGGATGAACATAAACTTTTGTAATACAGACAACATGCATTTAGGAAAAGGCATGATTGGGCAAAAATCTTGGACATAGGGAGGCAGGTGGACACATTTATTCTGGACTTCGAGAAGGCTTTTGACACCCCACCCCATGATCTACTTAAATCCAAATTATTTGTTATGGAATTGGGGGTGGGGGGTGGAGACTCTCAAATGGATAGATTCCTTCTTTTGTTACAGAAACAGCGCGTTGTTGTTAATTATGGATCTTCAGTATGGGCGCCAGTTTTATTTGGAGTCCCACAGGGGACTGTTCTTGCTCCGCTGCTATTCTCCCTGTACATTAATGATATTCCCACTGACATTGACTCAGAAATAAGACTGTTCGCAGATGACTGCGTTTGCCATCGGGAAATCAGAGACTGAGAGGACTCAATGAAACTTCAGAAGGACATAGATAGATTAGGATGTTGGGCACAAAATGGGGCATGGGATTACAGCCCGTTAAATGCAATATTCTGCAGATAATTAGGAAGAGAACAAATAAAATTAAGGCTTCATACAACTTATTGGGAACGGTCCTCGAAAATGTGTATTCCATTAAATACCTTAGTGTGACAATCACACACGATTTGAGGTGGAATACACACATTAGCAACACGTGTACAAAGGCGAATAGAACACTTGGGTTCCAGAGGCGAAATCTTCATCAGTGTCCCCAGGATGTGAAGGAGACAACATATAAGGGACTTGTTCGCCGAAGGATGTGAAGGAGACAGCATTTAAGGGACTTGTTCGCCCAATATTGGGACTTGTTCGCCCAATATTGGAATATGATAGTTTCATCTGGGACCCAATGGAGTGGTCCTTAATGAAGAAATTGAAAAAGTTTCAGAATAGAGCTGCTAGATTTGTAACAAGAGGCTCAATGAGCCTAACCGCTCATCTGAGGAACATTTTAGTTAGCTGTTTTGTCTCTTGGTCTTTGAGGATAATTTTTTTTTTGAAGTTCTTCCTAATGGAACACGGCATTGTCAATTTGGACCCTAGGGGCAGGTTTGGTAGGATTAATGTAGGGGACCACTTGACATTGCTACATGCTTAATATGTAAGCTCTGTGCCTTGCGGTTTACGAGAAGAAGATTTTTTAAGCTTTTATTTCCATTATAAGTCTATGGGGGTTGAGGGACCCCGGGGCGTGGCCAGTTTAGACCCCAGGGGCATGATTGGCACAATTTATGTAGGGGACCACTTGACATTGCTACATGCTTCATATGTAAGCTCACGGCCTATTGGTTTCAGAGAAGATTTTTTTTTTGCTTTTTTCCATTATAAGTCTATGGGGGCTAAGGGGCCCCGGGGCGTGGCCAGTTTAGATCCCAGGGGCATGATTGGCCCAATTTATGTAGAGGACCACTTGACATTGCTACATGCTTAAAATATAAGCTCTGTGCCTATTGGTTTCAGAGAAGAGATTTTTTAAGCTTTTCTTTTTCCATTATAAGTCTATGGGGGCTAAGGGGCCCCAGGGTGTGGCCAGTTTAGATCCCAGGGGCATGATTGGCACAATTTATGTAGGGGACCACTTGACATTGCTACATGCTTAATATGTAAGCTCTGGGCCTAGTGGTTTCAGAGAAGAGGATTTTTTAAGCTTTTTCCCATTATAAGTCTATGGGAGCTAAGGGGCCCCGAGGCGTGGCCAGTTTAGACCCCAGGGGCATGATTGGCACAATTTATGTAGGGGACCACTTGACATTGCTGCATGCTTCATATGTAAGCTCTGTGCCTAGCAATTTCAGAGAAGAAGATTTTTTAAGCTTTTATTTCCATTATAAGTCTATGGGGGTTAAGGGACCCTGGGGTGTGACCAGTTTAGACCCCAGGAGCATGATTGGCACAATTTATGTAGGGGACCACTTGACATTGCTACATGCTTCATATGTGTGCACAATGCCGAGTGGTTTCAGAAGAAGATTTTTTAATCTTTTATTTCCATTATAAGTCTATGGGGGTTAAGGGACCCCGGGGCGTGGCCAGTTTAGACCCCAAGGGCATGATTGGCACAATTTATGTAGGGGATCACTTGACATTGCTACATGCTTCATATGTAAGCTCATGGCCTATTGCTTTCAAGGAAGAAGATTTTTTTTAGCTTTTTTCCATTATAAGTCTATGGGAGCTAGAGGACCACTTGATATTGCTACATGCTTAAAATGTAAGCTCTGTGCCTATCGGTTTCAGAGAAGATTTTTTAAGCTTTTTTTTTCCATTATAAGTGTATGGGGCTAAGGGGCCCCAGGTTGTGGCCAGTTTAGATCCCAGGGGCAAAATTGGCACAATTTATGTAGGGGACCACTTGACATTGCTACATGTTTAATATGTAAGCTCTGGGCCTAGTGGTTTCAGAGAAGAAGATTTTTCAAGTTTTTTTCCATTATAAGTCTATGGGAGCTAAGGGGCCCCGGGGCGTGGCCAGTTTAGACCCCAGGGGCATGATTGGCACAATTTATGTAGAGGACCACTTAACATTGCTACATGCTTAATATGTAAGCTCTGTGCCTAGCGGCTTCAGAGAAGAAGATTTTTTAAGCTTTTATTTCCATTATAAGTCTATGGGGGTTAAGGGGCCCCGGGGCGTGGCCAGTTTAGACCCCAGGGGCATGATTGGCACAATTTATGTAGGGGACCACTTGACATTGCTACATGCTTCATATGTGAGCTCAATGCCTAGTGGTTTCAGAGAAGAAGATTTTTTTAGCATTTTTTCCATTATAAGTCTATGGGGGCTAAGGGGCCCCGGGGCATGGCCAGTTTAGACCCAAGGGGCATGATTGGCACAATTTATGGAGAGGACCACTTGACATTGCTACATGCTTAATATGAAAGCTCTGTGCCTAGCGGTTTCAGAGAATAAGATTTTTTAAGCTTTTATTTCTATGGGGGGTTAAGGGACCCCGGGGCGTGGCCAGTTTAGACCCCAGGGGCAAGATTGGCACAATTTATGTAGGGGACCACTTGACATTGCTACATGCTTCATATGTAAGCCCTGGGCCTATTGGTTTCAGAGAAGAAGATTTTTTTAAGTTTTTCCCATTGTTAGTCTATGGGAGCTATATGTTGCCATGGCAACAAGAGTTTCCATCTGATCTGCCCCAAAACATAATGCATCTTTTCCCCCAACCTGATAATGCTTCTTATGAAATTTAATCATGATTGGCCAATTGGCTTTAAAGATATACTTAGTTGAAAATGTGAACGGACAACGGACGACGGCCGACGGACGACGGACGCCGGATCATTGGCATACTAATACCTCACATGAGCCTTCGGCTCAGGTGAGCTAAGAAGCAATTACTGCTTTGAAACTGGGAGCATGACTAGAATTCTAGGAAAATTCAGATGGGAGTCTGTCCAGCAATTTTAAAGAAGAAATTGTTTAGAGCAAAATTTGATGACGGACGCAAGGACACATCACAAAGTCCGAACACAATAGCTTGCCTTGAACATTTTGTGCGCAGGTGAGCTAAAAACCATTTACTGCCGTTTACCCCTAAGCTAAATCACAATCACAATTCAGCTGCCATTCTATTGCCACGAGACAGAGACCTCGACATCATGTGTTTACAAGCGGTGACACTGGAGACTCCAACGGCTCCAACGTAAAGGCTTATTGAGAATGAGAGAGATCTAATTCAAGGTAATGTTGGTTGGTGCCTGATGCTCTGTTTCTGGTCGGGCCCATCGGAGTCTAACTGTTGGTTTTCTTTTGCTCCAGCATTTCAGTGCTTTCTTGCTGTCGAGTCCTCACCGTTGTCTCACCTCTGTGGTTCTTTGATTTTTTTGTGTTCACGGAGATGTTGCAATGATGAGTTAGGAGGCCTTCATGCGGACTGAACAAATTATTTGTCTAAATTGCGACGGAAGTAAGGGCGAGGATTGTGGCCACGTAAAATCGATTTAAGCCCACCAGTGGAAATCTTTCCACTGACCGTTCCAAGGCGGTTCTTCTGTGGCTGTTTATTTATGTTGTTTGTTACTTACTGTGTGTATCACTTGTGTCTTTTTATTTTGGATAGCAATATGGCCATTTTGTGGGAAAGTAACTGTCCTTATGGCCTTCTTTTGTTTAGGTTACCATTATGGTCTGGTCGCTTAATGTTTGTGTTTCTTTCCCTTTGGCGTCTTTGATGGGTGGAATAAGTTAATTGTATCGATTCCTGATCTTTGTTTTGCTTCTACTTTATAGTGAGGACAATAAACAGTTTGACACTTGAACTTGTATCTGTGTGTTTTCTCTCCATAAGGCAGAAACTGCATTGAAGTTTGGTTTCTGTAGAGTGGAGAATGGCCAAATCGAAAATATTCGGATACAAAATTTTGGCCAAAATTTGCAAATAAATCGGTTATCATTTTTATAAATCGGTCTGGACTGATAAGTATTCAGTCTTCTTTATCCCTGATCAACACACACCCATGTGAGATAAATAGAATCTAACATCCATCTATGGCAGTTTATGCTGATGAAATAATAAATACTGAGTTACCTCCACATTTCTCTAAGTATGTCATCTATGACTTCCATCTGTTCACGACCTTCAACATTGACTTCCATCAATGCTGCCATTCTATCTACAAGCTGTGGTAATTCCTGCAAGTATTGCCGAGCTTCGTGTGTTCTGTACGTCCAGGCATGGTCTATCAGGTAGATGCTGTCAACAAGATAATAACACACTCAAACTTAGATGCCCTATAAAACAAGAGGGCCCAGAGGGCCCTGGTTCGCTCACCTGATCCAAAGCATAACAAGTGGGCCCCGGGTAGGGTCAATTTTGGCCCCAGGGCTAAAATTTGAACAATCTTGGTAGAGGTCCACAAGATGAAGCTTCATATCGAATATGAAAGACCTGGGATTTCTGGTTTCAGAGAAGAAGATTTTAAAGGTTTACCCTGCATATAGAAGTCTATGTAAAACAAGATTTTCCCTATATAAGTCTATGTTAAACCAAAGGGCCCCGGAGCGGGGGCATTTTTGGCCCCAGGGCTTTAATTTGAACAATCTTGGTAGAGGTCCACTAGCTGAAGCTTCATAACAAATATCAAAGACCTAAGCCTTGTGTTTCAGAGAAGATGATTTTTAAAGATTTTCCCTATATAAGTCTAAGTAAAACCAAAGGGCCACATGGCGGGGGCATTTTTGATCTCAGGGCTATAATTTGAACAATCTTTATAGAGGTCCACTAGCTGAAGCTTCATAACAAATATCAAAGACCTAAGCCTTGTGGTTTCAGAGAAGAAGATTTTTCAAGATTTTCCCTATATATGTGTTTATGTAAAACGAAAGGGCCCCGGAGCGGGGGCATTTTTGGCCCCAGGGCTATAATTTGAACAATCTTGGTAGAGGTTGACAAGATGAAGCTTCATACCAAATATCAAAGACCTGGGCCTTGCAGTTTCAGAGAAGAAGATTTTTAAAGATCTTCCCTATATAAGCCTATGTAAAACAAAAGGGCCCTGGTGTGGGGGCATTTTTGGCCCCAGCACTATAATTTGAACAATCTTGGTAGGGGTCTACTAGATGAAGCCTTATACCAAATAGCAAAGACCTGGGCCTTGCAGTTTCAGAGAAGAAGATTTTTCAAGATTTTCCCTATATAAGCCCATGTAAAACCAAAGGGCCCCCGTGCGGGGGACATTTTTAGCTCCAGCACTATAATTTGAAAAATCTTGGTAGGGGTCCACTAGAAGAAGCTTCATACCAAATATCAAAGACCTGGGCCTTGCAGTTTCAGAGAAGAAGATTTTTAAAGATTTTCCCTATATAAGCCTATGTAAAACAAAAGGGCCCTGGTGCGGGGGCATTGTTTGCCCCAGCACTATAATTTGAACAATCTTGGTAGGGGTCCACTAAATGAAGCTTTATATATCAAAGACCTGGGCCTTGCGGTTTCAGAGAAGATTTTTCAAGATTTTCCCTATATAAGCCCATGTAAAACCAAAGGGCCCCCGTGCGGGGGCATTTTTTGGCTTCAGCACTATACCAAATATCAAAGACCTGGGCCTTGCGGTTTCAGAGAAGAAGATTTTTAAAGATTTTCCCTATATAAGCCCATGTAAAACCAAAGGGCCCTCGTGCGGGGGCATTTTTGGCCCCAGCACTATAATTTGAACAATCTTGGTGGGGGTCCACTAGATGAAGCTTCATATCAAATATCAAAGACCTGGGCCTTGCGGCTTCAGAGAACAAGATTTTTCAAGATTTTCCCTATATAAGCCCATGTAAAACCAAAGGGCCCCCGTGCGGGGGCATTTTTGGCCCCAGCACTATAATTTGAACAATCTTGGTGGGGGTCCACTATATGAAGCTTCATACCAAATATCAAAGACCTGGGCCTCGCGGTTTCAGAGAAGAAGATTTTTCAATATTTTCCCTATATAAGCCCATGTAAAACCAAAGGGCCCCCTTGCAGGGGCATTTTTAACTCCAGCACTATAATTTGAACAATCTTGGTAGGGGTCCACTAGATGAAGCTTCATACCAAATATCAAAGATCTGGGTCTTGGGGTTTCAGAGAAGAAGATTTTTAAAGATTTTCCCTATATAAGCCCCTGTAAAACCAAAGGGCCCTCGTGCGGGTGCATTTTCGGCCCCAGCACTATAATTTGAACAATCTTGGTAGGGGTCCACTAGATGAAGCTTCATACCAAATATCAAAGACCTGGGCCTTGCGGTTTCAGAGAAGAAGATTTTTTAAGTTTCGGTGAAAAAAAATCTATTTTTGGCTACTGTGACCTATATGTGCAACAGACCGGAACCATTTGAACAACTTTGAAAGGGGACCACCTAAGGATCATTCCTGTGAAGTTTGGTCAAAATCGGATTAGTGGTTTAGGAGGAGATGTCGTTTGAAGAAAAGTTTACGGACGCACGCACGCAGGCACGACGGACAAAAAGTGATCCCAAAAGCTCACCTTGTCACTACGTGACAGGTGAGCTAAAAATCGAAGCAATAACAGTCATCACGAAAACATACCTATATAATTTTGACCCGCTTGAACCCCACTTTAATATAGTAAAATACACGGGTAAACCTTCATTTTCCTCATTTCTGGTCTAAAATATGGATTGTGTGCACCCACTATCTATATTCTGAGCAAAATATGACATTTTTTCACCTTAGCTTTTTTATTTTTTTCGGCGGTAAAATTTACTATGTATGTGTATAGGCGTGTTTTCATTATGAATAAAACCAAAGCACTGACAGTATCGTTGATTGTCTTTGAGCAAGCAAAATAGTCCTGAACGGAGACTTTGAATGTTTCATTTTACCCTTAAATTCCAGTATTTTATGCAAGCCGTGTAGACCCTGATCAGATGGCCAATGAGTTTTCAACAATTACATTTCATTTACCCTCCTCATGCTGAATTCTGATATATCCTTATGAAGTACAAGATGTGCTATTGTAGTTACCCCTGTTGTCTGCACATGTATTCCCGTTCCCATCACACTGCATTTTATGATTTAAGTTATCTCAACAGTCACTCATCACAGAGTATCTATATTTGGAATCTGGGTACCCGTGAGGGTCCTCTGAGATTTCCAGAGAAATATACCGCTGGGTTCATGCCTGGGGTGGGGCTAGGGTCAAGATTTAGGACTCCTTTATAATACTGCGTTAAATGTTTTCGAATGCTTGTATCTCGACAGCCACTAATCACAGAGCGTTCACATTAGAACTTTGGTATCTGGAAGGGTCTTCTGAGATTCCGAAAGAATACAATCCTGAGTTCATGCTTGTGAGGGTTGGGCTATTGGTAAAAAGACCTATATTTCACAGTTCAATGATTTTGTCTTATAACTCGACTATAAAATTTGATTGAGAAATGTCATAGGTGGAATACAAGTTCTATGTAATGTGATGATTCACTTGAAAAATGTCTAGGTCAGTGTGACCAATATTTCAAGGTCTAGTGATTTAACCTCATATCTTCAAAATATGTGTTGGTGAATTGTCATACCTGGGATATTAGTTCCATGTGACCCACTGATACATGTAGATCTAAAAATGTCTAAGATCAATACCACCTTTATTTCATGGTTCAGTGATTCCACCTTATTTTGTTTTGTTTGTATTGGAGTTAAACGGCCCAGTCAACACTATTTTAGGTCATTTTTGAGACGGTCAGTTTACCTATCCACGCTTTTCCTGGGCAGGCTTATACGTAAGCGGTTAACCAGTACAGTGCACATCCTTTCGCCAGAAACTGACAATTGCCCTTCTAGAAACAGTGGAAGTTTCCACCTTATATATTGAATATTTGATGGAGACGCCCCATACCTATGTGATGTGATGATTGAAATAAAAATATATCTAGGTTAGTGTGGCCTATATGATTTTGCCTTATAACTCCCTCGAAGACTAATGGATGGATAAATGTCATAATTGGAATGCAAGTTCCATGTGACCCGATGATTGACCTCAAAATATTTATAAGTCTGTGTGACCTATATTTAATGGTGCAGTGATTTTACTGTATACTTTGCAGACTATTTGTTGGAGAAATGTGGAACCGGGTGTATAAGTTCCTTGTGGCTAGATTATTAACATCAAAATATGTATCAAGGTCAGTGCAACCTATATTTAAAGGTTCGGTGATTTTGCCTTATAGATGTATCCTAAATAATATTTGATGGAGCAATACCATGCATGGCATATATCTGTATTTGGAATCAAACCCTTTGTTTGATTTGAGCTTTAACATCCCTGTCAACACTGCATAGGTCATTTGGAGATGTTGCTTCCACTTTTGTGGGACTTTTACCCAACATTGAGAGGAAACGACATCTCAAGCCCTGTCACCCAGTGAAACCAATAGGGTTTACAGGCACAGACGGTCCAACTCACACAGCTTTGCCTGGGCAGGCTTAGTTCCTATAAGCGGTTTACCAGTACTTGTGTGTTGTCTGTTTCAGCTCTGCGTGAAAGCATCATGCAGCGCCGATGGGTGGGGGCCCGGAATCAAATCCTATTAATATACTTCATGAAAGAGTTATTTGAAAAACCTTCCTCATATTAATTTTAAAACATATACCAGTAGACAAGGCATGAAACAGGGAAGCTATGCTCTCCTGCAAAAGTTCTTGTTTGAAAACAGTAAAGATTCAAGATCAGATTGCTTCACAGAAGCCAATTGATCAGTATCTATACTGTTTTCCACCCTGTTCCAAATCCATTGCAAAAAAATGAAAACCTGCGAAACAAACGGCTAAAAATTGAGAAGGAGTGTAGCATATTGACAAATAATTATGATGGTGTGGTAGACCTGCCTATCAAAATAATTGAGCCAGCTCACGACAAAACCTACAATAAGACATGTGCACCCCCAAAGACTCAGATCAGCCTGCGCATCCATATAGTCTAACCAGAGACTTCTCTTGCTGCATGAAGGAGCATTGAGCCCTTAGCTATCCTTAGATCGCACAATGAAGACTCTGATCAGACTGCACAGATGCACAGGCTGATCTGAGTCTTCGTTGGGCGCACATGTCTTATTGTAGGTTTTGTCATGCGCTGGCTCAATTTATACTTGTGGATTAAACAAAGAATACCTACTGTCCTTGGTCCTGACATTTTATACCCTCCTCTGCAGTCACAATAACCTTCCAACATTGCTCAGCTGTTTCATCTTGCCCAACATCATCCGCAATTTCTTTATCATTATCTTCATCATCTTCTTCCTGCTCTTCTGTCTGGACACACATTATCTGGAAGACTGTACCAGCATCAAATACCTGCCAAGAACAGTTTTCATACAGTTAACAAACTTCCCAAACCAATTTTTTCATGTTTTTTTTTTTTTTTTTTTTTTTTTTTTGTTTTGTTTTTAAGAAAAGCAGTTTAAAAAAGTAGTTTGAATAATGATTCATTAGGAAAACATGTCCCTGTGAAATAATGGTGTCCCACATGGTGTCAGAAATGATAAAAATGAGTTTAAAATGATAACATCTCTCTTATTTCTGTTTTCAACATAGATTGTGGGTGCTTGTTAGGACAGCCTCTATTGAGGCGGTTCTAATGAGTCCCAACAATCTATGTTTTTTAGCAAAAATAAGGCAGATAATGTGCACCCACATTAACCCACTTTTCTTTATATAAAGTTGGGTTTAGGGGGTCTTAATTCCACGGACTTGTTATCGTGATGTTTTTGTTGTACATTTGAATTCTTTTGTTCTAAATTTGTATACAGTCAAACTTCAAGACCTTGAACACCTTTGAAGCAATGAAAACTTGTTCAAGATAGAGGTACAGTCGAACTTCAATGGCTCGAACACTTTTGGGACCTCGAAAATCTGTTCGAGTCACGGGCAGTTCGATGCACCGAGGGTTACTGTCAGGAGGCATAACGAGATACTTTTAGACATGTTTTCGGTGTTCTATAATGATAATGTATGTTGTTTGTACTCATTAGAATCGCCTCATTGAGGCGATTCTAATGAGTACACACAGCATACATTTGCAAGTTAAAAGACTCAAATCACCTTAATTATCCCCCACTATTTCTTATGCAGAGGATTTCGCTAGGGGCTCAAGAATGGGTTCGACACATCCCTGGTAAACGAGTCATCGGTGTTTGAGCCATCGAAGTTCTACTGTAGTTAGAGTCAATGAGGGTAAATCAAAGTGCCAGGTCAGGCAGAATAATGGGGTTGATTTCATTAGGATAACACACCCATGTCATATAGTGCATTTTTTCACATCTCAAAAATGGCTACTTTTCTGATGAAAACCTGTGATATTTTACATTTATATTATAAACAGAGGTTGCGGGTGTTCATTAGAACCGCCTCATTGAGGCGGTTCTAATGAGTACCCACAACCTATGTCTTTGAGCAGAAATAAGAAAAATAATGTATACCACATAAACCCCAGTTTTCTCTATATAAAGTGGGGTTTAGGGGATGTTCATTTCAAGGACTTGTTCATGTGATGTAGGGATATTTTTTCAATCTCTATAAAACTTAAGTATGTTGGGCATGAGTACTCATTTGAATCTCCTCAATGAAGCAATTCTAATGAGTACACATAACATACATGTCCAATTATACTGACTATATTGATATCTGGAGTTGTAGAAAATTTCCCCTGCGAGTTTTGACCGATTTCGAATTTACCATCAGTGTTTGCGAGTCATTTAAGTTTCATGACACTGTTTTTCTACATTATAGCTCAAGGTATGTGTTTGTGTGTTACATCCCACCAACAGCTTAGGTCATACCAAGACAGGACCTTGGTTTAACCCATTTAGTACCAGAAACCCCAAAACAGGTAATTGGCAAACAGTGAAGGCCCAGATCAGATGCCGCAGAATGCGGCGTCTGATCAGGGCCTCCACTGTTTGCTAAAAGTTCAGTCATTTTCCAAATAGATTTTGATGAAAACACAACCTGACACCCCTAAATTTTGAAATGCCATTAATGGACTCTATATATAAATAGGAAGATTCCATTTGGTACAAAAAGGATTAACTACTCATCGAAAAGTCTAAAGAAGCTCGGGATCAAACCCACGACCTCTGGTTTATGAGGTGAGTATAGCTCCAGGTAAGGAATCTTGAGGATAATTTTTCCATTAAAACATGTTTTGGGTTCTTTTTAGAACCACCTCATTGAGGCAATTCTAACAACTACCCACAACCTATTTCTCTGATATTAACCCATTTAGTACCAGAAACCCCAAAAAGGGTACCCTGACAAACATTGCAGGCCAAGATCAGACGCCGCATTCTGCTGCGTCTGATCAGGGCCTACACTGTTTGCAAATAGTTCAGCCATTTTCCTAACAAATTTTGAAGAAAACACAACCTGACACCCCTAAATTTTGAAATGGATGCCTGCTATATATAAGGAGGAAGATTCCATTTGGTACAAAAAGGGTTAATAGAACTATTCTTGGTTTAAACTACTCTGATCTCAAAAAGGTGTTCAAGCTATGAATATGCTGTTAATCATCATGAACACATGCAGATATAATTCTGACACCACCCCACCCCCTGAACCCAACTTTTATCTAGTAAAAATGGGGTTTACAGGGGTATATCATTTTCTTATTTCTGCTCTAAAATTAAGAGTGTGGGTAATCGTTAAAACTGCCTGGATGAGATGGTTCTAACGTAAACCCACAATCCATATTTTGAACAGAAATAAAAATATCACAATTTTCCATCTTAAAATTTTCAATTAAAATGTATGTATATTTCGTAATGATAAATACATTTACTGGCACTTAATTTGTTACAGTCTTACATGTAGGTCATTTCAACTTTTATAGCCATTTTGGAACCAATCCTTTCCACATTTTATATGATTAATTTTAAAAGATATTGGATATGCACCCCACTGCTCATGATGCATATTATTTGTTCTGTACCAAAGTCACAGGCTTTTTCATCTCTTTTTACATCTATTGGAAAAAGCTTGGACTGTTTTACAATCATTATCAAATGTTACTTTTGTTTCAGCTGCAACATTCCATTCCTGGCACTTCTTTCAAATGTTTCTTTTCATAGCAAAGATCATAGCTATGAATAGCAATCAAGATCTGAAATATTTTGACAATTAACCCTTTTTGTACCAAATGGAATCTTCCTCCCTATATATAGCAGGAGTCCATTTCAAAATTAAGGGGTGTCGGGTCGTGTTTTCATCAAAATTTATTTGGAAAATGACTGAACTCTTAGCAAACAGTGGAGGCCCTGATCAGATGCCGCGTTCCGCGGCGTCTGATCAGGGTCTGCACTGTTTGCCCTGGTACCCGTTTTGGGGTTTCTGGTACTAAATGGGTTAAAAGACCCACTGTACTAGATAAAAAGCACACCCACTTGTCCACTGATTGGTCAATGGACAATTGTTTGTTTGTTTGATTTGAGGTTTAACGTCCCCGTCAACACAGTATAGGTCATTTTGGAGACGTTGCTTCCAATTGTGTGGGACTTTTACCCAACATTGAGCTGAAATGAAATCTCAAGCCCTCTCACCCAATGAAACCAATAGGGTTCATAAGCATGGACGGTCCGACTCGCACTGCATTGCCAGGGCAGGCTTAGATCCTCTAAGTGGTTTACCAGTACTCATGTGCAGACCGGATTCAGCTCTGCGTGGAAGCATCATGCAGCCCATTTAATTTCTTCAAGCCCCAATGGGTGGGGAGCGATTTTTTTAGTTGAATGATGAAGATGTTGCAGCTGAAACAAAACTGGTTGTAAAAGGTGAAAATGTGTTGTTTCGGTACAGAACTAGATGAACTTTAGGGTCCAGTTGTTCAAAACTAATGGAATTGTTAGTTAAGGGGAATGGGAACACCTGGTAGATTTTTCCGCCATTTTTCAAAGGGAGACAACTTTCGGGACTTCCTGTTCGCTTTTCTATAAGTCCTATCCCACGGAAAAAGGGGTCTACTCTTAAAGGAAAGAATTTGCTCCTCAGGAGCAAATTCTTTCCTTTAAGAGTTGACCCCTATTGACATAGCAGACAAAAATACTTTTGAAGAATCCCCTGAAGGTGTTCCCATTCCCCTTAAGTCAGCATATCATTAAAACTTTAAACAATTAGTATGGCACAATATGCTAATATTTGTATGAAAAAAATAAGAGCAGCTTATACAAATGCAAAAGCTACTCACATTTTCCAGCAAAATTGTACCAGACTGATAGTATTAGAAATTCCACTAGCTAGAACACCTAACAATTAGACCAGGAAGGTATAATTTGAGGACTTTTACTGGAGGACCAGAGGACTGAGGACCAAGTCCTCTAGAGGACCAGGGGTATAATTTGAGGACCAAATACAGGAGTACCAGTGCTTTAATAAGCCATATAATGGCTATGAAAATTGAAGATAAATTACTGTTTATTGAAAATGACACCTACTGGTATGGTATATCACCTCATGGGCATATATAGAGAAAAAAAGAAAAAATAAAACAAATAAAAGGAAAAACATGTTATTATGCTCAGGAAATTTTTCACCATAGCATTTTTTGAAATATTTTTTGGCATCTTGTTACTCTGATAAAAAATGTTTAGTTGAAATTAGAATTGTAATTGATATAATCAATCTGTTATTTTTTTTAATTCACAAACTGCATGATGAACAGTGGAGGTCCTGATCAGATGGCATCTTGCTACTCTTTTAACAATGTTTACTTGGAATTAGAATTTCTCTCCAGTAAGTACTTTCTATATACTTAATATAAGCTACCTGTTAAATTCATAAACTACATGTTGAACAGCAAAGATCCTGATCAGATGGCATCTTGTTACTCTTTTAAAACTGTTCACTTAACGTTAGAATTTCTCTACTTTCGATATACCGTATTCGCCCTAATTACCGCACATGCTCCTATAAGCGCACACCAAATCTATTTTTGAAAAGGAAATGCATAAGCGCACACTTTACAGTAATCTCCCCTTGAAGCTCTCATAGTAAATCTATAAAAACTTACCATTATTTCTTCCAACAGTGAAGGCAATGCTTAAGTATCCTTTTCCGTCCCATTGTATATCAGTATGCATCATCTTGGAAGCTGTTGTTTTCATATCAAGTGTGCGCTAATTAGGTAGATTTTTCACCATGATTTTATGTCACGATTTTGAAAAAACTAAGCGCACGGTGCGGTAATTAGGGCGAATACGGTACATGTACTGTTAAATTCACAAACTGCATGATGAGCAGTGAAGATCCTGATCAGATGGCATCTTGTTACTCTTTTAAAAATGTTCACTTAAAGTTAGAATTTCTCTACTTTCAATATACATGTACTTAATATAAGCTATCTATTTAATTCACAAACAGCATGATGAACAGTGAAGATCCTAATCAGATGGCATCTTGTTACACTTTAAAAAATTATCTGTTAAATTCACAAACTGCATGATGAACAGTGAAGATCCTGATCAGATGGCTTATCTGGAGCTAAACTGTTGTTATGCTCAGAAATTTTTCACCACAGAATTATATGAAATATCATTAAGATAACATTTCCGTATGACATAGAGCATTCTTACATGTTACCATAATGGTATATTTCCCTGATGAAAACTTGTGATATTTTCCTTATTAATACTCCAAATATAGGTTGCAGCCTGTGCTTGTTAGAACCACCTAAATGAGGCGGTTCAAACGACTATACCCACAACCTATGTTTTGGAGCAGAAATAAGAAAAATAATGTATGCCACTGTAAACCTCAATTTTCGCTATATAAAGTGGGGTTAAGAGGGGTGTTCATTACACGGACTTGTAAACATGATGACTTTTGGCATCTTGTTACCTTTTTAAAATGTTTAGTTGAAATTAGAATTTCTCCAATGTCTACATGTATATGCTTGATATATTCTACCTGTTAAATTCACAAACTGCAAGATGAACAGTGAAGATCCTAATCAGATGGCTTATCTGGAGCTACAATGTTCTATGCTCAGCAGTTTTTCAGCATAGAATTATATCATCATGCTTACAAGTCCGAGAAATGAACACCCCCTTACACACCACTTTATATAGAGAAAACTGGGGTTTAGGGGGTATATATTAGTTTCCTTATTTCTGCTCATAGACATAGGTTGTAGGTACTCTTTAGAACCACCACAATGAGGCGGTTCTAACGAGCACCCACAATCTATGTGATGAGTATAAATAAGAATAATATCACACATTTTTATAAGAAAATTAACCGTTTTGGAGATGTAAAAAAAATGCATTATGACGCACAGGTGTGTTATTGTAATGGAAATAAATTTTTGGCATCTTGTTTCTCTTCTTAAAAATGTTTAGCTGAAATTAGAATTTCTCTATTTTCTACATACTTAATGATATAATCTATCTGTTAAATTAACACACTGCAAGATGAACTTTCTGCTACATAAATTGGGTATTATCGTTAGGACCACTTCACTGAGGCATTTCCTTAAACTTGCAAACTGTCATAATATGGCTTATTTTTGATAAAAACCAACTGGTACTTCACTGAAGTGAGTTTAAATGATAAAACTTTCAATTGCATGGACATGGTACCACATTGATGCTGATTATCTTACACAAAATTCAACAAAACTAAAAGGTTTGGATGGTGGGGGGGGTGTTATGGCCCTTTCAATAGTATTTCACTCATATCGAGCTGACCGTTAATCAGGTGTACAGAGGTGTACTAAAGACTTTAGAGAAGTTTTGTTGTAAAAATATGGTTGTATCAATTAATTTAATTATCATGATTGTTGTTAAGCAACACTGGTTTTTAAGTTCTATATTCTGATGTTTTATCAAGTGCTAAGTTTTATAAAGTTATCATACTATAATGACTTGCCATACACTGTTGAGGAATGATTGTGCACATTAACCAATTTTGTATCAGAAATCTCAAAACTGGTTATTAGCAAACAGTGCAGGCCCAGATCAGATACCACATTCTGCAGTGTCTGAGAGCCTACACTGTTTGCAAAAAGTTCAGCCGTTTTCCAAACCCTAAATTTTGAAATGGACTCCTGTTATATATAAAGTTGAAGATTTCATTCAGTTCAAAATGGGTTAAAACATGAATATATTGAAGACAATAGCTGTCCAGTTTGTTACCCTTTTACCTACAAGTTCCTTAAGTGGATGTAATGAACACCCTTATAAACCCCACTTATTCCATGATTTGGGTACTCCTGAGATGCACTTGTTAGAACCACCTTGGTCTAATGAGCACACACATTCTATGCTTGCAGACTAAATGAGAAGATTGTCACCAATAAAATGGAAAATGTCAGTTTTAAGTTTGTGGAAGAAACATTACAATAACACACACATGCGACATAGTGCATTTTTGTTTAAATCTCCAAAATTGCTACTTTTTGGTGAAAATCTTTGATATAAGCAAACATAGGTTGCTGCCTCATTGAGGTGGTTCTAACTAGTACCCATGACCTACTTCTTGGAGCAGTAATAAGAAAGATAATGTATGCTCCTCTGTAAACCCTAGTTTTCTCTGTAAGGTATTTTTTAAGGGGTGGTGTGTGTGGGGGGGGGGGGAGTGTTCATTTTATGGACATGTTCACCTGAATACACCTTGTCACTTGGGTGACTAAGATCTTTTTCCCCAAGGTTCATTTTTCCTTGACAATTACTTCTAATAATATTAAATAATTAAATAAATGCTTATTTATGGGTCCTGTGTGAGTACTGCAATGGAAGGTCACGTTTTTCTCACTTCTCAGCTCAACTTAAGAAAATTAACAAGAATTCCGCCGAAGGCTATGTCGCGCTTGTGGGGGCGCAAAGTCTCCCAACCATGATATGTAGGTCAAGGTCAAACATAGATGCTTGCACAAAAGTTTCCATTCTTAAATGCAAGCTTGTACCAAGTATCATTAATGTAGCTCCTATAGTTCTTGAGAAATAAACTTGACCATTAGGGTGAACGCTAGGGTGGTCACAATATTTTACAAAGTCAGTGAACCATGAAATATAGGTCAAGGTCAAATATGGATGCTTGCATGTAAGTTGTCATCCCCAGATACAAGTTTGTACCAAGTATCATTAATGAAGCTCTTATAGTTCTTTAGAAATAAACTTGAACCTCAGGGTGAACGCTAGGGTGGTCGCAATATTTTACAAAGTCAGTGAACCATGAAATGTAGGTCAAGGTCAAATATGGATGCTTGCATGTAAGTTGTCATCCCCAGATACAAGTTTGTACCAAGTATCATTAATGAAGCTCTTATAGTTCTTTAGAAATAAACTTGAACCTCAGGGTGAATGCTAGGGTGGTCGCAATATTTTACAAAGTCAGTGAACCATGAAATGTAGGTCAAGGTCAAATATGGATGCTTGCATGTAAGTTGTCATCCCAAGATACAAGCTTGTACCAAGTATCATTAATGAAGCTCTTATAGTTCTTGAGAAATAAACTTGAACCTCAGGGTGAACGCTAGGGTGGTCGCAATATTTTACAAAGTCAGTGAACCATGAAATGTAGGTCAAGGTCAAATATGGATGCTTGCATGTAAGTTGTCATCCCCAGATACAAGTTTGTACCAAGTATCATTAATGAAGCTCTTATAGTTCTTGAGAAATAAACTTGAACCTCAGGGTGAACGCTAGGGTGGTCTTCTTTACTTCTCAAAGAAACTCTTGTTTAGCATTTTTCATATATGAGTCCTATGGAAATGTTGTTCTCTGAAAACAAACAAAAGAAAAAAAATTGAATGCCATCTGCTATAAGGTAATGCTTTGTGCTTAAGATATAAAAGTTTTTGTTTCCATACATATGTCTGAATGTAATACTTGGCCATCTTAAAAAATGAAAGCAAAACAAAACAAAACAAAAAAAAACAACAAAAAAACAATGCCATTTCCAGTAAGTAATAAAATGACTGATAGAATAGGAATAGATAAAACCACTAGGAAAAAATAATTTGGCCAAACTGCCCTGCAAAAAAAAAAAAAAAAAAAAAAAAAAAATAAAATAAATAAAAATAAATAAATAACTGTTTTTGTTTTTTTGTTTCCTAGTAGAGAAATTTCCATTAGAACTGAACATACTTTTTTTAAAAGAGTAACACATCACATGGCCAAGTCCGTGAAATGAACACCCCCTAAACCCCACTTTATATAGAGAAAACTGGGGTTTATGGGGGTATACATTATTTTTCTTATTTTGGATCCAAGACATGTGTTGTGGGTACTCGTTAAAACTGCCTCAATGCGGCGGTTCTAACGAGTACCCACAATCTATATTTGGAGTACAAATAAGAAAAATATCACAAATTTTCATTGGAAAAGTAGCCATTTTGGAGATATGAAAAAAATGCACATTGTCGCACAGGTGTGTTATCGTAATGACATTGCCTAAAATATATGAAATTAATTTATATGGTGAAGAATTTCTTTATCACATGTTTTCCTTCAAATTTTTTTTTCCACTTATCCCGCTGAACAAGACAATCCCTACATTTGCAAACAGTTTAGCTCCAGATAAGCCAACTGATCAGGATATTCACTGTTCATCATGCAGTTTGTGAATTTAACAGATAGCTTTAAAGTGAACATTTTTAAAAGATTAACAATATGCCATCTGATCAGGATCTTCACTGTTCACCATGCAGTTTGTGAATTTAACAGATAGCTTATATTAAGTACATGAATATTGAAAGTAGAGAAATTCTAACTTTAAGTGAACATTTTTAAAAGAGTAACAAGATGCCATCTGATCAGTATCTTCACTGTTCATCATGCATTTTGTGAATTTAACAGACAGCTTTTAAGTGAACATTTTTAATACAGTAACAAGATGCCATCTGATCAGGATCTTCACTGTTCATAATGCAGTTTGTGAATTTAACAGATAGCTTTTAAGTGAACATTTTTAAAGAGTAACAATATGCCATCTGATCAGGATCTTCACTTTTCATCATGCAGTTTGTGAATTTAACAGATAGCTAATATTAAGTACACATATATTGAAAGTAGAGAAATTCTAACTTTAAGTGAACATTTTTAAAAGAGAAACAAGATGCCATCTGATCAGGATCTTCACTGTTCATCATGCAGTTTGTGAATTTAACAGCTAGCTTTTAAGTGAACATTTTTAATACATTAACAAGATGCCATCTGATCAGGATCTTCACTGTTAATCATGCAGTTTGTGAATTTAACAGACAGCTTTTAAGTGAACATTTTTAAAAGAGTAACAAGATGCCATCTGATCAGGATCTTCACTGTTCATCATGCAGTTTGTGAACTTAACAGACAGCTTTTAATTGAACATTTTTAAAAGAGTAACAAGATGCCATCTGATCAGGATCTTCACTGTTCATCATGCAGTTTGTGAATTTAACAGATAGCTTATATTCAGTACATGTATATTGAAAGAAGAGAAATTCTAACCATTACGAAAACACGCCTATACAAATACATTGTAAACTTTACCGCCGAAAAAACGAAAAAAAATTTTAAGATGAAAAAATAGTGATAGTTTTCTTATTTCTGCTCAAAATATAGAGGTGGTTCTAACGAGTATGCACAATCTATATATTTTAAAGCAGAAATAAGAAAAATAAGGTTTACCCCTGTAAACCCCAGTTTTACTATATAAAAGTGGGGTTCAAGGGGGTCAAAATTATATAGGAATGTTTTCGTGATGTTTAAGTGAACATTTTAAAAGAGTAACAAGATGCCATCTGATCAGGATCTTCACTGTTCATCATGTAGTTTGTGAATTTAACAGGTAAGTAGTATAGGGTTTGGGCGAGTCTAGACCACCCCCCCAAAAAAAAATATTTTTAGCTTCTTCAGACCACCCTAAAAAATAGCTTCTTCAGACCACCCCTAAAAAAAATTTTTTTAGCTCCTCCCCAAAAACACCCACTATAGGGGGGGGGGGGGGGGGGGGGGGGGGGCCTCGAAAAATGCTTAAAACTCAGTAACCTGTAATTCTTGTTCGTAGAAACTACCTTTGATTTCTTCGCCTTTTAAATCATTTATTTTATAAGTAACAGGATTTGTATTTAAAACTTCTTCAATTACAAATATTTCTCTTATGTGTCTTCCGTGACACCCTGATCTTTGCGGTTAACCACAAGTACGCTAAATGGTGGTTGTCAAGCAAGTATTTACCGCAACTAAGGAGGTGTTTACATTTTATTTTTGTGTCGTTAAGCATGTATTTACTGCAACTAAGGAGGTGTATACATTTTATTTTTGTGTCGTTAAGCATGTATTTACTGCAACTAAGGAGGTGTTGATGGTTTGCGGTTTAAGCATATTGACAAAATTGAAAATGAAAAATATTTATTGTGTTTGTTTGTTGAAGTCGTATTTAGTAAGGAATGTGTACATATTACAAACACTTAAGGAGTCTGATCTGGGTCTGCACGTAAAAAAAAAAAATGTGTGGTGTACATATTTGCCTTTTTATTCTTTCATTTTTCGGGTACTAAAGGTCTGAAAGGTCTGTAAGTCGTAATCAAAGTACAGAAAGGTCTGAAAGTCGAAACCAAAGTACAGAAAGGTCTGAAACATCGTAACATGTGAAGCTATTCAAATATATTCATTGCGATAACACATCCATCTCAAAAAAGGTCATTTTACTGACGAAAATTTGTGATATGTTTCTTTTTTATACTCAAAACATAGGTTGTGGGTGCTCGTTAGAACTGCCTCAATGAGGCGATTCTAACAAATACCCACAACCTATGTCTTGGGGCAGAAATAAGAGAAAAAATAACAAATAAATTAGCAGATGAATTACATCATAGAGTTATAAGATCTTTTGCTAAAAGGCATGTTTATGTTCATTCAATAGATCAAACATGGGCTGTTGATTTGATAGATATGCAACAATATTCAAAACAAAATAAACACTATAAATATTTATTAGCAGTTATAGATGTTTTTAGTAAATATGGTTGGTTAATTCCACTGGAAAATAAAACAGGAGTAACAGTAAGTGAAGCATTTAAAACATTATTCAAAGAAAGGAAACCGATGTTTATTTGGTCAGATAAAGGATCTGAATTTTATAATCGACAAGTGAAAGAATTGTTAAAAACAAATGAAATAGAATTGTACTCAACTGAAAATGAAGAAAAATCTAGTGTAGTAGAACGATGGATAGGAACAATGAAACAACATATGTATAAACATTTTACTGCTCATGAAACTTTTAAATATTATGATATATTAGATAAATTAGTTGAAAATTATAATAATACAGTACATTCTTCTATTAAAATGACACCTGTTGAAGCAAGTAAAGTAGAAAATGAATTAACTGTGTATAAAAATTTATATCCAGAAAAAGAAAAGAAAACTGAAAAAACTAAATTCAAAGTTTGGGATAGAGTAAGAATAGCAAAAAAGAAAGGTAAATTTGAAAAGGGTTATACTACTCGTTGGACTAGAGAAATATTTATAATTGAAGAAAATTTAAATACAAATCCTATTACTTATAAAATAAATGATTTAAAAGGCGAAGAAATCAAAGGTAGTTTCTACGAACAAGAATTACAGGTTACTGAGTTTTAAGTATTTTTCGAGGCCCCCCCCCCCCTATAGTGGGTGTTTTTGGGGAGGAGCTAAAAAAAATTTTTTTAGGGGTGGTCTGAAGAAGCTATTTTTTAGGGTGGTCTGAAGAAGCTAAAAATATTTTTTTTTTGGGGGGTGGTCTAGACTCGCCCAAACCCTATACTACTCAGGTAGCTTATATTTAGTATATAGAAAGTACTTACTGTAGAGAAATTCTACTTTCAAGTGAAAATTTTTAAAAGAGTAGCAAGATGCCATCTGATCAGGATCTTCACTGTTCATCATGCAGTTTGTGAATTAAAAAAAAAATAACAGATTGATTAAATCAAGTATATAGAAAGTAGAGAGAAATTGTAATTTCAACTAAACATTTTTTATGAAAGTAACTAGTTGCCAAAAATATATTTCATAAAATTTTATGGTGAAAAATTTCCTGAGCGTAATAACATGTTTTTCAATTTATTTATCCTATTTAATTTTCTTTTTTTTTTCTTTTTTTTTATACTTATGCCCATGAGGTGATATACCACGCCGTACGATCAGCTAATTCTTCTTACCACCAAATACACATTTAATATTTGCAACATATATTTAATAAATGTTATATTCACTATCACTTTCTTGTAATCAATCTAGAATAGCCACACAATTAGCCAATATAGCCTATTATGCCTATATTGGCAAATCATAGGGGGCCGTACTATTAGCCAATACCGGCTATTCATATGGGGTGTACAACTACCATGCATGCTGTCTGATCAGTCTTCGTATACATTAACCTTCTGTAAACACAGTACATTTACTTATTTATCTATAGATGTTGTTTTTTTTTATGTACTTAAAACACATCACGATAACAAGTCCGTGAAACGAAGACCCCAAGACCCCACTTTATACAGAGAAAAATGGGGTTTATGAGGGTGTACATTATCTGTCTTATTTTTGCTCAAAAACATAGATTGTGGGAACTCGTTAGAACCGCCTTATTGAGGCGATTCTAACGAGCACCCACAATCTATGTTGAAAGTATGTAGAAATAAGAAAGATGTTATCATTTTTTACTTATATTTGTCATTTCTGTGACACCATCTTGGATGCCATTATTTCACATGGGCATGTTTTCCTAATGTGTAGATAATATCTACTGATCTACATCCACAGCTTTACATCTAACTGTCAAATTTGACTATCACTCAATGGGTCTAGGTAGGATATCTATTTGAAACTCAACCTGTTTGAGGTAATATGATTCAAATATGATGAGACAATGACCAAATGTGACCCACTCAGTATTAGAAGATAGATATGTAGATAACCATGATCCGCCAAAAGTTGGCTAAAAAATGGGCCGAAAGGACACAGGCCAATCTCTTTCACAAGGGCGTCGGAATAGGGGTGGCAGCCGTCTCCTCAATATTTTGCCTGATTATAAAAATCGACATATATAGAAAAAGGAGAATAAAACACACACACAAATGAAAAAGTTTGTTTTCTCATGCAATGGTTTTGCCAAATTCAAGCTGACCGTGATTTTGTTTTGTTTGTTTGATTTGAGGTTTAACGTCCCCGTCAACACTGTATAGGTCATTTTGGAGATGTTGCTTCCAATTTTGTGGGACATTTACCCGACATTGAGATGCAATGCCTTCTCAAGCCCTGTCGCCCAATGAAACCAATAGGGTTTACAAGCATGGACGGGCCGACTCGCCCTGCTTTGCCTGGGCAGGCTTAGATACTGAGTAACTCTAAGCGATTTACCAGTACTTGTGTGCCGTCGCTTTCAGCTCTGCGTGGAAGCATCATGCAGCCCATCTATTTCTTCAAGCCCCCATGGGTGGGGGCCGAAGCTGACCATGATAGTTACCTCCAGGTGCAAAATGATTAACTGTGAAAGACTCAAACTGCCTGATCAATCATCAATGCATTTTTCCACTTAGTAATAAAACAATGCGATTAGCATATACAAATAAACAATTGCCTTATACTTAGCTTAATCCTAATAGTAAGATTGTGTGATGCTAAGTCTTATGCATAACGTTCTGCCCCCGCCCATCAGCATGATGGTGTGTCCTGGATGCATTTATCATCTTTATAGATCTAATGTTTAAAAGTTATAAATGTAACTGAACACTTCTACATGTGCAGTTTATAAAATAACAAATCATAGGACACATGGTAGATACATGTACATCTTTTGTGCATCAAATAGACATAAATTAACGATATAAAAAAAGAAGAAAACGTATCAGCAAAGGCTCAGAATGCATCTACAGGAGTCATAATTTCAAATTTTTCTTTGGAGGTGGTCCCCCCCTAACCACCAGGAGAGGAGGAAACCCCTCCCCCTCTTGCACTCTTGTTTGTTTGTTTTGAGGTTTAACATCCCTGTCAACACTGTAAAGGTCATTTTCATACCTGTGATAATTTTATGTTGACCTTGAGGGAGATTTGCTTCTCAGATGAGGGAGATTGGGGTCCCAATGAGGGAGACTTTCTGACGGCATGTTTAAGTGTTTTTTTCTTGTCATTTTTTGTGGTTTAGATGTACAAAGGAACTGGAACTACTTATTTAATTTGATAGGAACATATTTTGTCAAGTTTAATTTCCAAATAGCAAGTTGTAGGTTGTTTACAAACAATGCTGTGACCACAAATCCATTTATGTGATGTTGTGGGTATTTGTCAGAATCACCTGATTGTTGAAAGTACCCGCAACATGCTTAAGTGTAGAAATACTTGATTAGAAAAGATATCCTAAAATGTTTCCAGTCCTACTCTTTATCCAGTGCTGGGTTTTACTGATACTGAACAGACCCAAAGCACAAAGTTCTCTTCAATGATAAGCATTACTTCTAGCACTATTTACACTCCTTCATATAGTCTGTGCAGGCAACTTTTTTGGCCTTTCTCAGATCACTCTGTTCATAAATACATGTATAGGTAAAGCAGTCAATGCTGAAATAAATACCATTTTATAACAATTGTTCAGGTTGGCCCCCAAAAATTAGTGAAAATCACAGGAAAAAAATTCTGAGTCTTTATTTGTTTAAAATGTAAATTTTGTTACACCCAAACCTTGATATAGTGATGCTTTGGATCGCTCACCTGATCCACACTGAAGAAATGAAATGGTAGGTAATATAGTACGGTGCCCTGTCAGAAGGAGCATACATGCCAAATATGAAGGATCTATCTAAAATGGTTCAAAAGTTATGATAAAGTAGGTCAAGGTCAAACTTTTTGTATGAGTGGGAAGCCCCTCTCACAAGGAATATACATGCCAAATATGAAGGCTCCATCTCAAATGGTTCAAAAGTTGTGATTAAGTAGGTCACAAGTCTAGGTCAAATTGTTTTGCATGAGTTGGAAGACCTTGTCGAAAGGAACCTACATGCCAATTATGAAGGCTCTATGTTAAATGGTTCAAAAGTTATGACAAAAAAGGTCAAGGTCACAGGTCAAAAATGTTGTATTTGTGGGAATCCCTTGTCACAAGGAGCCTACATGCCATATATGAAGGCTCTATCTCAAATGGCTCAAAAGTTATGGTTAAGTAGGTCAAAGGTCAAGGTCGCAGGTAAAATTGTGTGTATGGGTGGGAGGCCCTTGTCAGAAGGAACAAACATGCCAAATATGAAGGCTCTATCCCAAATAGTTCAAAAGTTATGATTAAGTAGGTCAAAGGTCAAGGTCACAGGTCAAAATTTTTGTATGGGTGGGAAGTCCTTGTCACACAGAACAAACATTCCAAATATGAAGGCACTATCTCAAATGGTTCAAAAGTGATGATAAAGGTCACATGTCAAGGTTACAGGTCATTTTTGTATGAGTACACAAGGAACCTACATGCCAAATATGCAGGCTCTATCTTAAATGGATCCAAAGTTATGACAAAATAACCGAATGATCTACTTTTTGATTTTTAAACTTGATAAAGACATTGTCAAGATGATCATTCTGAGCAAGTTTGATGATAATCCGACTAAAATTGTGGCCTCTAGTGTATTCAGAATGTTTTTCTATTATTTGACCTACTGACCTATTTTTTTACCCGACATGACCCATATCCGAACTTGACCGAGATATTGTCAAGAAGATCATTCTGAGCAAGTTTGATGATGATCGGACTAAAACTGTAGCCTCTAGTTTGTTCACAAGATTTATTAATGATTTAACCTACTGACCTACTTTTTGCCAAACTTGACTTAGATATTGTCAAGATGAGCTTTCTGAGCAAGGTTGATAAAAATCAGATTAAATCTGTGGCCTCTAGTGTATTGACAAGGTTTTTCTTCAATTTGACCTACTGACCTACTTTTTGACCCAACATGATCCATATTCAAACTTGACTGAGATACTGTCAAGATCATTCAGATTAATGATGATTGGACCAAAGCTGTGGCCTCTAGTGTGTTCACACGGTTTTTCAATGATTTGACCTACTGACCTACATTTTGACCCAACATGACCCATTTTCGAAATTTACTTAGGTATTTCAAGATGGTCATTCTTAGCCAGTTTGATGATGATCAGACTAAAACTGTGGCCTCTAGTGTGTTCATAAGGTTTTTCTATGACATGGCAGAGATATTGTCAAGATGATCATTCTGAGATAAATTGATGGTGATTGGTCCAAAACGGTGGCTTCTAGTGTGTTCACAAGGTTTCTCTATGATTTGTCCTACTAACCTACTTTTTCACCCGACATGACCCATATTCGAAATTGACCGAGATACTGTTAAGATGATAAATCTGAGCAAGTTCAATGATGATCAGACCAAAACTGTGGCCTCTAGTATGTTCACAAATTTTTTTATATGATTTGACCTATTGACCTACTTTTTGATCCCACATTCGAACTTGACCGAGATATTGTCATGGTGATCATTCTGACCAAGTTTTATGATGATTGGCCCAAAACTGTGACCTCTGGTGCGCTCATAAGAAAAGTTTACGCACGGACGACGGACGATGCACGACGACGCCGGACATCTCACAGTCACAAAAGCTCACCATGATCTTCGGTCAGGTGAGCTAATAAATGCACACTAATTATAGATTTCACTGACATTGAGTTTCCGGTCAAAAATCTTTTTAAATACAGTACTTGTACAAAGCTTACTCAAGGGGAGCAATTTCCAAATAAGAAAATGTGCTGTTTATTTCATGACTTTTAGTAATTACTCGTTATTGATTGGTGAATAAAAACTATTTTCCACTTTCAAAATCAAAGTTTCTAAGTTTACATAAAATATAAAAACAAAAGACATATGGGAGAGTGATATAAAAGGAACAACCAGTGATAAAAAATGGGAAAATAAACGCACAATTTCAATTAAATCTAGGCTAACTATAAGTGAAATAGAACTGTTACTGTCACCGTACAAAACTTATGAGTATCTGTACCATTGAATGCAGATGCACCACTCTCTTACGAGATAACGGTAAATAAATTACGTCAGCTTATGTAATCTTTATTGGCAGCCAGATCATGTTTATTCTGTGCAGTTAACCGAGGCAGAAAGGATTATCGGCTTTTTCAATTTGATGTTTACCGTTAAGTGTCCGATATATTTTCCTGCTTATTTGTAAATTGCCTTCAGCAGTGAAAATTTTAAGTCTGTTACCGCTTACCACGAATGGTAGCTCTGGAAAAATCGGGGACAGGAAAATTGCATATGCGGGAGATTTTGTCTCCCGGACGGGAGAGCGGGAGGTATGCTTCAAATGCGGGAGCCTCCCGCATGATCCGGGAGATATCACAGGTTGCATACCTTTTGCTTCCAATTTTGTGGAGCTTTTACCCGTTATTGAGATGAAATGACAACTGAAGCCCTGCCGCCCAATGAAACCAATAGGGTTGATAAGCATAGACGGGCCGACTCGCACCGCTTTTCCTGGGCAGGCTAAGATCCTCTAGGCAGTTTACCAGTAATCCTGTGCGGGTTGGTGTCAGCTCTGCGTGGAAGCATCATGCAGCGCATCTATTTCTTCAAGCTCTGATAGGCGGGGGCCGCTCTCGCACTCTCCACACACTCTTGTGCTCTCCACCCACCCGTGCCTTCGCCGCTCCTGAGTCGCTTCCCCAATGTCAAAATGGTTCTGACGCCTCTGGTTCCATAAATATGATACCTCCCTCATCAGACTCCTTCATTTTGATGCTAATTTTTTCCCAATTTAGGCTAAATTTTAGTAAACTTTTGGGGTCTCCCTCATTTGAACTAAATCTTTCTCTAAATATTCGTTACATCTCCCTAATCACAATGGCAAATCTCTCTCATACGCAGGTGGTTCACGAAAACCCATTACCTCATTCTTTAACTTTATAAACAATGTTTGCCAGTACAATTCTGGAACACACGAGTTTTGAAGTTGATTTTTGTGTAGTGCAAGAAAATGCTCAAAAGTAAAAGAACTTTCTTCTTTTCTTTGAGCAACATTTAGTGTTGACATTTTGCAGGGAAAAAATGTCAACAAATCACACGTGCGTGATAGAAAGCACCTACTGTTTATATTTGCCGGGACCGATCCGGTTCGTTTGATTAAGGGGTGAATTTTTTGCACGTGAGTCGTTTCGCCCGTGTGTCGTTTCGCCCCAGTTATATCTTTCTCAGGGAGGGAAAACGGGATGGATGGGTAAATGGGCGGATGTGTAAAACAGGAAATATAGGATGTTGGGTAAACAGACAGAGTGGTGCGTGGGTAGACAGACGGACGGACGTGCGAATATACGAACGGGATAGATAGAAAGATAGATAGATAGATAGATAGATAGATAGATAGATAGATAGATAGATAGATAGATAGATAGATAGATAGATAGATAGATAGATAGATAGATCTGTTATACGAAAGACGAAGACGATCTCGGCGAGGCGGTTCTAAAGAATACCACAATCTATGTTTTTGAGTAGAGATAAGAAAAATATATAATTTTCCTTATTTCTGGTCAAAAGCATAGATTGTAGGTACTCGTTAGAACCGCTTGTAAGCCTGCCAAGGCAAAGTGGATCGAGTCGGACCGTCCATGCATATAAACTCAAACGGGTCAACTCGGCCTGTAACCAACTCGGCCCCTGAGTAAACTCGGCCTCAAGTCTATCGAGATCTATCTATCTATCTTCTTATACTGAGTCGGTCATATTTGGCCATTACCTCAGTTGGGTGCGTAGCTAAATTTAGAATTTAGGTTAAAAAAAAAAAGAAGTCACTGGATGAGTCCTTAAAACAATTTACAATCTGAATAACAGAGGTTTACTAAAACGCATACCTCTGAGTCTCAATCTTACACTGTATGGGCTTTGAACTCCTCTGCAGTCTTAGCATTCACCACAGAAGAGGGAAGACTATTCCATTGGGGAATAGTCCTAGGGAAGAAGGAATTTTTCAGGGCATCACTGTAGGACTGGTACCTGTGATACTGTGAGTTGTTTACTTTTGATGCCCTTGTTCGGGTTGAAACTGTCACAGGGGTCAAGTATTTATCCTTATTAATGGCCACTGTACCTGAATGTATCTTATAGAAGAGGATTAAAGAGGACTGCTCACGACGGGCCTCTAGGGACGGCCATTCTAGCTCGGTAAGCATGTCACCGACGCTGCTTCTATTGCGCCATCGTCGGCAGGTCCATCGAGCAGCTGTCCTCTGCACCCTCTCCACCTGCTGAATCTGAGTTTTAACATAGGGATGCCAAATGGGTGATGCATATTCTAACTGAGGGCGAACCAATGTTTTATATGCAACATCCTTTGTCTGGCTAGGTGCAAAAGCCAAGTTTCGTCTTAAGAAATCCTAAAGTCCTAGTTGCTTTTGATGTTATTTCTGAAACGTGTTGACCCCCAATCAAGATCATCAGTGATGGTGATACCAAGATATTTGGCCGATTGAACCTGCTCCAAGATTTGCTGGTGTAGTTTATAGTCAAACTTAATTTGTTTGTCCGGAGGGTGTCGCGACACCCTCATTGAATGACATTTGGCCACATTGAACTTCATCTGCCAATCGGCCTCCCACTGTACTAGTTGATTCAGGTCATCTTGTAGAATAAGACAGTCAGAAGAAGAAAATATATTCCTATAAAGAACACAATCATCAGCAAACAAACGGACAGATGACCTGATATTATCAGGGAGATCATTAATGAATACCAAGAAAAGGACCGGTCCAAGGACCGAACCTTGGGGGACACCAGATAAAACAGGGACTGGATCAGACGCTTGGCCATCAAGTACAACTTGTTGTGAGCGCCCTGAGAGCCATGAGCTAATCCACCTGTGTGTGGATCCTCTTATCCCATAGTAATCCAATTTATACAATAGCCTCCTGTGAGGTACCTTGTCAAAGGCCTTAGCGAAGTCCATGATAATCAAGTCAGTCTGTTTGTGGCCACGGTTTGTGGCCCCATCCAGATTGCTCACAATGTCATGGTAAAACTGAACTAATTGAGTTTCGCAAGACCTTTGACTTCGGAAACCATGTTGACAGTCAGCAAGAATGCTCTCAAAGGCTAGGTGCTTGTTGATGTTACTAACTATTATATGCTCCAGGGTTTTGCAACAGATGCATGTTAGCGACACTGGTCTATAATTTGCTGCATCGTATTTTTCTCCTTTTTTATATACCGGGGTAACATTAGCTTGTCGCCAGTCATCTGGTACAGTGCCCTGGGCAAGTGATTCATTGAAGATAAAGGCCAGCACAGGTGAAATTTCAGCACCACATTCTTTAAGCACCCTGGCATTCAGGTCATCCGGCCCGGATGCCTTATGTATTTTGAGCTTACCTAACAGTTTAGCGACCCCTTTTGGGTCAACTGTTATGTCCCCCATTGAGGGGAACTGACTATTACCTTTAGTTGGTAGCTCACCATCAGTTTCACGCGTAAATGCAGATTGAAACTGTTTGTTACATATGTTGGCCTTATCGCGTGCATCTGTTTTGAGAATACCGTTATCTCTTAACGAAGTGATCCCAAAAGCTTCCTTTTTCAGGGACTTTACGAATGACCAAAACTTTTTTACTTTACCATTCTTCTGGGGACTGTCGGGATCTGTATTATCATCCTCAAAGGTAAAGATGCTGGAAACATGCTTCCAATATGCATCTCTTATTACCTTTTGTTCGTGTGCTCTGAACCGTTTATAATGGCTCTTAACGTCAGGGCTACTAGACTTACGAGCACGAAAGTACATTCGATTGCGTCTTCTAATTAAATGCTTGATCGTGTTGTCGATCCAAGGCGCACTGTGCTTTGTTTTGGTCATTTTCGTTGGAATAAACCTTTCCATAGCCGCAGTTAATTCGGTCTTAAAATTGACCCATATGTCGTTAACTGACATATGCGAAAGGTCAGAGGAAAGGAACGAATCTCTAAATCGCACCATATGGTCTCGCAGACCATCCATATCCGCACGTTTATATAGATATATTTTACGCGGGGCTTGCCTGATTCGTTTTGCTTTTATGTCGTATTCAATAAGGACTATGTCGTGATCAGCTTTGCCGATCGGGGGCATCCCCTTAACTCGATTAACTGGGGATTGGGAATTCGCAAATAATAGATCGAGGGTCTTTTCTTGTCGGGTGGGTATATTAATTACTTGGGCTAGGCAGTGTTCTTTAATTATATCTAAAAGCTGTTGCTGTGTCTGCCTTTAAGATACCCCATGGGGCACCTGCATGTTGCTCCATTCAATGTCACCACAATTGAAGTCTCCGCCAACCAAAATATGGGCATTTGCATTTGACATTATCCTAGACAAAGATGAATTAAAAGCCTCAAGATATTCTGGGTCAATCTGATCTGGTGGGCGATAAAAAGAACCAAGGTACAGAGTCCTACATCCAATGATGTTCAATTTACATCAACTCGGCCGGGTCAACTCGGCCTGCATTTGTCAAACAAATCATTAGTGCGTCGAGAATTCTTTTCGCCTTTGACCAAAGTTATATTTTCTAAAAATAATTAGTTTGGAATCGGAATTAAATGCACATTTTCAAGCTGTGTTGATCAAATAGGTATTTGGTTCACATCAAATTTTATATAATATGCGAAATCAAGTTGATTTCGCGAAATCAGCCCGATTTAGCGAAATCAACTTATAAAATCAACAGTTTTAAAAACAGGCAAAAAATTGTTATTGCATATTATCTAGAATGTTATTATACATTTATGAGCCAAGTTTCATGAGAAAATTTGAATATTTAGTATGTATTTGATAGGAAATTCTATTCTGCCACTTGATTTCGCTGGTAATCACATGTGCAAAATCAACTCCTTTTAGCGAAATCAATGTATAAAATAAATATTTCCCAAAACTGAATAAAACATATTTGTGCATATCATTAAGAATGTTGTTAAACATTTATGAGGCAAGTTTCATGATGAAATTTGAATGTTTAGTATGTTTTTTGAGAGGAAAATCTATTCTGCCAGTTGATTTTGCTGGAAATCACATGTGCAAAATCAACTCATTTTAGCGAAATCAATGTCCAAAATAAATATCTCCCAAAACTGAATAAAAATGCATATTGTTAAGAAAGTTGATAAACATTTTAGGTCCAAATTTCACGTGAAATATAAATATTTATTAGGAAAATATATTCTGTCACTTGATTTCGCTGATAAGCACATGTGCGAAATCAACTCTGAAATCAATGTGTAAAATCATTTGTTTTCCAAAAACGATTAAAAACTCTCGTTTTGCCTATTATTAAGAACGCTGGTAGTATACATATATGATCCAAGTTTCATCTGAAAATATTATGATCTGGAATAAATGACGCTTATCAAAATATTGCTAATTGATCAGTCAAGCGAAATCAAATAGGACTTGGTGAAATCAACAGACTTACTCCAATACTTGTTATCTGCTTTTTTTTCACCATCATCCTCATCATGATCCTCCTCCTCCTCATCATCATCATCGTCGTCGTCGTCGTCTTCATTACCAGGAATTCTCGTACTACAGGAACTGTCACTCAGATTACCGATATCCCATATTTGATTGACATCAGTTAATTCCCTTAGACCGTAGTCGAGATAGAATTTTTACCTGTGTTGATAGTGTGTAATAAAAGTTTCACACCTCCCGGTTTGAGTTACAATACACAACTAATCTGTGTTCTATCCAGTGCATTGTTAAAATTAGTATGAATATACATTGTAAATTTTGCCACCGAAAATTTCAAGATAAAAAATTCTGATATTTTTTTATAAATGAGGCATGTTTTGCTAACGGATGACCAGGTGTTTTGTCCTCGATATAAATTAAATATTCATGGCGGGCCGTTAATCCAAAATTATAGGGAAATAAAAATAGATCACGCTTATGCATGTATAAATTATTTCTTTTTTATATATTTCATGGGTATATTCATGTAATTTTGTTCCTTCTTATATTGTGGCCCTTGGTAAACAATAAAAGAAACATAATGATGACAATATATAAAAGAATTTATTTAATTAATGAAATTCAGCGTATAGTAATGACATGCCATTTATAAAGCTCTGGCCTCTAGTGAGGACTGTTACGCCGTAAAACAATTATGTATCCGAACATAGGCCCTAGTAGACACGGTGGCGTATGTTTGGAATTCAGGTTCGACACAGGATTTCAAATGATGTGGTAGTTTTTAAGGTGAAGACAAGATCAGTCTGCATGTTTACTGATTCAATAACGGTTCTATGAATTGCATTGCTTCCGCGTACCAAAGTCTCTGATCAGACTGCACTTGCTTAAGCGCAGTCTGATCTGAGTCTATGCTAGTCGCCAATGCCACATTGTTTAAAATCACGTCGCGGCTTTTTTTTTTTTTTTTTTTTTTGTTATGGAAAATTCATTTTAAATAACCATATATGAAGACCTAATTTTACATGGGTTTTGACTTATTTCTGAAGCCGGCCTCGGTAGCTCAGTCGCATGCGCGAATGATTGGTGATAAGGAGGATGCGGGTTCGATACCTACCGGAGACGGCTATATTCTTTCGTGGAAACTGATCATGAAATCTTCTCTACATTCATTCTATTTCTTCCACTGTTTCAAAGGGGCAGCTGTCAGTTTCAAACAAAGAATTTGCGGTTAATCGCTTATGTATACTCAGTAGAAAAGTGGGGATAAGTAAACTGACAAGCTCGATATGACAAGAAAGTGTTGAGAAGGCCTTTAAACTCCAGTCTAATTCTGATATAAGGAGCTCTATACCTAGACTGGGATGTGCTAACTAAAGCTCTGTCGTCTATATCAGATTAACCCATTTTGTACCGACAAGAATTTGTCAACCTTATACATAGCACAAGTTCATTTCAAAATTTGATGGTGTGAAGTGTTTTCTAAATATATTTAAAAAATAAAAAATGGCTGAACTTTTTGCAAAAAAAAAAAAGATTCCTGAACAAAAGCCGCGCTCGGTGGCGTCTGATCTGGGCCTGCACATTTTGCTATAACCCGTTTTGTGGGACTCGGTACAAAATGGGGTCGGTCTGAAAGCCCCAAGACACCACAAGACACCCCAAGACACCACAAGACACCCCAAAACACCACAAGACACCACAAGATACCTCAAGACAACTTTATTATTACACATATATTATAATTTTATATTTATTATGATGCAATTGAAGCAATTTTTGCGAAAAGATTTACATTTGGCCACGTTTAGAATACAGATATCAGTATATACACATTGGTCTTAAACAGTCAGACGATTCGATAAAGTTTTGTCTTAGAATGAATAACACTTAAATACTATCCCCAATTTTTCAACATTGGAAATAGTATCCCCAGTTTTCAACATTGTTTTTAATTGCACATTATCGCCCCGTCACGTTAGCCTAAGGATAAAATTTTATCCTTAGTTTCCAGCTGGTACCGCGCAAATGTAACTGATGATCTTGACTTGATAGATTTTGTAAGGTAACCGGGCGCTAAAAGCACATAGGGGCTACCCCAACTGATGATCTATTCAGGCTTGTTAAACAGTTTGCGACTCGTGAATGTGTGACTAGAACTTGCGTCCAAAGAAATGTTCAAACATTTAATTGGCAGCCGTTTACCAGCCTATTTCTATCTGATTGTCTTCTCTCTCTCTCTCTCTCTCTCTCTCTCTCTCTCTCTCTCTCTCTCTCTCTCTCTCTCTCTCTCTCTCTCTCTCTCTCTCTCTCTCATCACAAAATCACGCCTATAAAATTTTGATCCCCTTAAGCCCGACGTTCATATAGTAAAAATGGGGTTTACAGGGGTATATATTATTTTTCTAATTTCTGCTAAAAACATAGATTGTGGTTACTCGTTAGGCCCGCCTCACTGAGGTGGTTCTAACAAGTACACGCAATCTATGTTTAGAGCTTAAATGGGAAAAATATCGGATTTTTTTGTGGAAAATTTTCATTTTTTAGTGGCAAAAATTCTATATATATGAATAGGTGTGTTTTCGTTATGTATTTATTATTATTATTATATTTATTTATTTATTTATTTATTTTTATATATTGTTTTAGGAAAGTAAAGTAAATGACAAAATGAGTTCACTGTTCCTTCAAAAAGCAGTAAATAGGTAAAATAAAGTAAGTTTGGGTATATACAAAAGACAACTAAATATCACATTTTTTCATCAGAAAATTTATATTATATTTTTATTTACGTATTTATTTATTATGTAAAATTTTCAATACTGTAAAAATAAAGTAAAAAAAAAATAATAAAACATTAGAAATAATATTGAGGATTTAATATGCTATCGGTCGCCGACACTTTGCCGTGTCATCTTTGCAGAGACACACTTGTGACAATTCATTAGGTGTGAAAAGTATTATCAGTTGAAAAGGATTAAGCGAACAATACCGTAATCAGTAAACAAGTGGCCGTTTGCATTCATAGATATCAGCTTTTTTTGTAATTGACGGGCATACATATGATAATTAAATTATATATTCGGTACCTTTCATCCTAAGATCGGAACAAATGGATGGATTGGTTACTTGACATTTTTTTTTTCTACTGCTTACTGCTTTTTCTACGAAAAAAAAGGGAAAATAGGCAATGGTAAAATGTGTCCTAAGATACAAGGCTTTGGATTTGAACTTTGAAGCAAAACAGTTTTTTGATAAATCCCAAGCTCCAGAATATAGAACAGAGAATACCAACCTCTATAACTTCTTAGTATTGTGCTGGTTTTAACTTTTCATGCTATAAATGTCTTAGATGGTATGGCAATTAACAACAAAGGCCATAGATAAGTGTCTTGGGGTGTTTATTACATTGACGAGCCTTCGATGATAGCTACAAGAGTATATACAGCGCATTGTAACTGTTAAGGACGTAAACAGCGTCTTAATTTTGTTTATTAAGTACTTTTAGGTATTTAAAAGCATTGTAATGCTATTGTGGAAAGAAATAAATAATACATTTTGGTGTCTTGGGGTGTCTTGGTGTGTCTTGGGGTGTCATGTGGTGTCTTGGGACTTTCAGACTGACCGCTGTCCTCTGCACCTTCTCCACCTGCTGAGTCTGAGATTTAACATAGAGATTTAACATAGGGACGCCCCCGACCATAGGGGCTTGAAGAAATATGTGGGCTGCATGATGCTTCCACGCAGAGCTGATTCTGGCCCGCACACTAGTACTGGTAAACAGCTTAGAGGATCTAAGCCTGTCCAGGAACCGCGGTGCGAGGCGGACCGTCCATGCTAATAAACCCTATTGGTTTCATTGGGCGACAGGGCTTGAGATGTCATTTCATCTCAATGTCGGGTAAAAGTCCCACAAAATTGGAAGCAGCGTCTCCAAAATGACCTTTACAGTGTTGACGGGGACGTTAAACCTCAAATCAAACAAACAAAAGGTCCTGGTGTATGAATGTCATTGACGTGTCACCAGTAACAATTCTGATTCAAATGGGTATATTCAAATTGAGGGCGAACCAATGTTTTATAAATATGCAACATCCTTTGTTGGCCTAGGTGCAAAAGCCAAGTTCCGTCTAAGGGTTCTTAAAGTCCTAGTTGCTTTAGATGTAATTTCAGAGATACATGTATGTTGACCCCAATTAAGATCGTCAGTGATGGTGATACCAAGATATTTGGCGGATTGAACATGCTCGAAAATTTGCTGGTGAAGTGTATAGTCAAACTTAATTTGCTTGTCCGGAGGGTGTCGTGACACCCTCATTGAGTGACATTTGGCCACATTGAAGTTCATTTGCCAATCGGCCTCCCACTGTGTAAGTTGATCCAGGTCAATTTTGTATATTGCATGTCATTTGCCTTTAACCCACTTGCTGGGTATAACAGTGCAATTCAATAAATTCTATTCACCTTATTTGCATTATCTGCTGGTTCCTAGTCTGAAGGTTATCAGTGTTGGAAAAACAGGTAACCAGACCACCCTGACCTTAAAAGGTCAGGGGGTCTGGTTACCTGTTCTTCCAATATTGACAATGTGCAAGCTAGGAGCCAGCAAATAATGCAAATATGGTGAATTTTATTCTTGTAAAATAAGACAGTCAGAAGGAGAATATATGTTCCTATACAGGACACAATCATCAGCAAACAAACGGACCGATGACCTGATATTATCGGGGAGATCATTAATGAAAACCAAGAAAAGGACCGGTCCTAGGACCGAACCTTGGTGGACTTCAGATAAAACAGGGACTGGATCAGACTTTTGGCCATCAAGTACGACCCAGGGCGAAATGACCTACGGGCGAAACGGTTCATGGGCGAATTGACCAGAGGAACCGGTCCGGTCCGGTAAATTGTGGGCCTTCTCGTGAGATGGAGGCTGAAACAGTCTCCTTAACGTCGATGTAAACTTAACCAAATATTTTCAGAATAATCGCATGTTTTGTCGTTATTTTGACCTCAGTCAATCAGAAAGATGCCTCTTGGAATAGACAGGACTCATTTCTTGGCAGAAAAAAGCAAGCGCATAGAAAAAGAAAGCAAAGTTAGTAACTGTCAAGTTAATTCCTGGAATGCATTAGAACCAGCTTAACTTCGGCGGTGTTTAGATTTCGGTAGTATAGGTACTGGGAAGTGGTAATACTAGACTACTATTTTTGGTTTAGATAGTGACAATAGTATTGTTTTAGGAAATAAAAATTCTTGTATACATGCACATTTAGTCTGACAGTTCTGGATACATAGATAGGTAAAAATGAAAATTGCGTATGCTAATATTAGATCATTAAGGTATATACAAATGTCAACCTGACGCGTGAGCTAAAATTTACGGTAGCTCAGAATGTCGACAAGTTTCTAGAAAAGCAACCCATAATGTTCCAAATTATATGAAAAATCATAAAATATGCTTATTCAAAAGTGTCATATTTGTTGTTAGAAGAAAAAATAATAAATTACTTAGAAAATTACCTTTCAAAATGGTCAATTTTTGAACATCGGTTTCTCCATTGTGCTTCCTCGGAAACATTCAGTTTTTACATTAACCTAAAGTATAATCCATGTTCTAGCAAGGACGAGAAGTAGTTTTTCCAAAAACTGCCATAATAACATTATATCCATTCTTTTAAACTCCCACCGAACGGTCATTTTGACAGCCATTACTGTATACATGGTTGGAAAATTCTCCAGGTAAAACAGGGGTATAAACATGCTAATTGTGGATAAAAATATCCTGCACAACGGATTTTATTCTAAATATTTTTGTGCCCAGATCATGATTTCCTTTATTCTTCCGTTAATTTGATGAATAACATAATGCATTAAATAGATAAAAGAGGGTAAAATTGTTTAATTTGTCCAAAAGCCATAATAACGATTTGACAGAATATTTATTATCGCTACGCTCATTTACCCCAGTGCTAAATTTAATCCGTGCGTCATACTGTGTACATGGATGACAATGTATAGTGACCTCTACATGTTGGTAGGGGTTCTATCGGCATGGATATAATGTTATTATGCCAGTTTTTGGAAAAATCACGTCTCGTCGTTGCTAGTACACACACACTAAAGTATATTTAGTGTAAAAATGGTATGTTTCTAATGAAGGACAATGGAGAAACAGACGTTTAAAAATGGACCATTTTGAAATGAAATTTTCTTACAAAGTGAATTATTATTTTTTTCTTCCAACAACAAAAATACGTTTTTTAATATGCATGTTTTAGATTTATTCAATTAATTTGGGACATTATGGGTCGTTTTTCTAGAAATATGTCAACATGCTAAACACCCATGAATTTTAGCCCACTTGCCAGGAAGACATTTTCATAGTCCTTAAATACTTCTTTTAGTTTAGTTGAACAGGCATGTGAGAAACAGAAAGTTCAGATATTAGGTCTATCTGAAATATGGCATCCTGAAAATGCTATCAAAGACAACATAAAAAGAAAGTTGAATTGGATAGCTACAGAAAGAAATCAAGAAAGAGGAGGTGGTGCAGCAATTCTGATAGCTAAAAATATTAAAGTTTTCGAGAGAAAAGAGTTCGACAAGGAGAAGGTAGAAGCTGTGTGGTGTAATATCTATTCAAAGGAGTGTAATTTTGTATTAGGGTCAGTCTATATTCCACCAAATGATACAAAGAGTCTAGATGTTTTAATGAAAATTGTAAGCAAGCTGATGACAGAGTCTTTACCAGTTGTTATTATTGGTGATTTCAATGCACATCATCCGTACTGGTTTGACAGAGATGCAAATAAGTTGGGGAATCAGTTGTTTGAGTTTTTGATGGATAAAGATCTGACTGTTGCTAACAATTCAACACCTACTAGAAAGGATAGAATCATAGATTTGACCATAACAAGTACCATTTTAAGGAATAAATTATCAGAATGGAGAGTACAACAGGAAGTGTATCTTAATACAGACCACAGTTTGATCACATTTAGACTTGGTGAGTATATGGAAGATGATATCTGTGAGAAGTTGGATTTTAAAAATACTGATTGGGATCATTGGGAAAGTGTTTGCACAGATTCTATTGATGATTGGCTGGACAACAGAACGAATGACACAGATGTGAATGATGACTACAAAGACCTCATAGAGGCGATACATCAGAATGTGGAAGAGTATATTCCAAAGAAGAAAGTGTGTTGTCACAGTAAAGGGTGGTGGAACTCAACATTGAGCAAATTAGCAAAGGATTTCAAGAGGGCTAGAAGAATGTTTGCAAAACGCAAAGATGAAGCAAATGAGAATAGAGTGCAGGAAATATATAAATTATTCAAAGAGGAGGAAATCAAGGCCAGAGAAAATTATTTGACTGAGATGGTAGATATGATGGATCCTCATAAGCCTGATCAGTTTTGGAAAGTGATAAACGCAGTGAGAAAAGATAAGACTAAGTCAGTTGTGCAACCAATTGTTAGAGACGATGGTTCATTGGCTGTGTCAGATGAAGAGATTTTTGTAGAATTGAAAGGTAGGTATGGTAAGGAGACCTTAGATGTGAAGGATTTTGATGAAAAGTGGTTCAATTCAGTGGAAGAGGAGATGATGGATAGATTAAGGTTAGAGGAAACGGTGATTCAAGAGGAAAATTTCTCAGAAACATGTGGTCATGAAAATAGTGATATTCACATTGAAGAAGTGGAAGCAGCAATTTCTCAACTGCAAAATAATAGTGCACCTAGCCCTGAAGAAAAAGTGTTTAATATTTTATTGAAAAGGGGTGGTGAAGCCATTGTGAAAGGTTTACACTATTTAATACAGAAATGCTGGTCCAACGGTGTACTGCCTGATGATTTCAAGTTAGACCCAAAGGTAATGCTTCCCAAACCCGGAAAGACAAACTATAACAGTGTTAGATCGTATAGGCCAATTACTTTAGAAAGTGTGATAGGTAAGATTATGGAAAGAGTTATCAGCAAAAGACTGATTTGGAAGTTGGAAATTGAAGGTGGTATAGCAAGAACTCAGTACGCATATAGGAAGCAAAAGTCATGTGTTCAGTCTCTTTTAAGGCTGTGTAATTCAGTTTCAGAAGCAAGGAATAGGAAAGAAAGTACAGTGCTCGCAGTGATGGATTATGAGTCTTGCTATGAAAGAATATGGAGAGCAGGTTTATTGAAAAAGGCATTTGAAAGTGGGATTACTGGCAGATTATGGCTATACCTTAAGAACTTCCTTATAGACCGGAAGTACTTCCTGAAAGTGAACAATTTTACATCTCCTACATTCCAGTCTGCAGTAGGCATACCGCAAGGATCAGTTATCAGTCCAGTGCTTTGTAATCTGTATACAAGTGATTCAATGAAGGAAGTGGTAGGTAATCATGCAGAAGTTGCAGATGATAGCTGTGTTTGGGAAAGTAATACATCAGTGGCGGAAAGTTGTGCTGCGTTGAATGATAAACTGGCATCTGTGGTAGATTGGTGTAGGAGATGGAATATGTTGATTGCACCAGATAAGACAGAGATAATGGTATTTAAACATAACGGCAGAGATTCAGAAGTGAAGGCAGAGGTGAAGTTAGGCGAGAGTGTTTTAAAAACAACCAATTCAAAGAAAATTCTGGGTGTCACAGTAGATGATAAATTAAACTTTCACGAACATATTCAACAGAAAACAAAGGCTGGTTTCAGTGCCTTGAAATGTCTTGATAATTTCGTTCAAGGACATAGAGGATGCAGCCAAACAGTGTATATGAGACTCTACAAATCCTTGGTTCTTCCGGTGATGGAGTATGGAGCAGCTGTGACAGTCGAGTCCCTTGAAGAAAGCAGTAAGGAGTTTGGAAAGGTTCAGAGGTCAGCGATGCTAAAGGCATCAGGTTGTTTGAACAGTACCAGCACAGAAGCTTTGGAAGTCTTGACAAACACCATGCCTATAGACCTACAGCTGAAGATAAGACAAGCACAAGAAGTCATCAGAATCAGTGCCAAGTATGAAGATGATCCTCTCAGGGAAGAGTTTGATGAATGGATAGAGGGGGATAAAACTGTGGGTAGAAGAGCTACTATTTTTCATTTATTGATGTCTAGGTTTAGGGAATTGAAGGGAATGTTAGAGTTTGAGAATATTGAGAAGGAATTCAGATATACCAAGGAATTGATGGGGCTCATCAAAGAGACAGGAAGTGTACACAAGGAAGAATTCACATTCTCCAAGGAAGAACAGAAAGAAAATATATTAGAGCTTCTTAGCAATTGTGATAAAAACGATGTATTAATGTTCACAGATGGATCAGCATTAGGTAATCCAGGTCCGACTGGAGCTGGTGCTGTGGTCTACCTTGAGGGTTACTCCAGCACACCAGTTTTGATGAACAAGGGAGTTTCTCCTATAGGTAACAATTATACTGGAGAATTGGTAGGTATACAGATCGGGCTAGAATTCTTGGCTGATCTAGACTTCAAAGGCAGAGTAGTTCATATTCTGACCGATTGTCAACCAGCTATTAAGACTGCTTTCAGTACTGAAATGCCAACTAACAAGATTGAAACAGTTCTCAGCATCAAGGAGAGTTTAGCAAAGGTAAGGTGTAGGGAGAATATTGTCAAAGTTCATTGGGTGCCGGGACACAAAGATATTGAGGGGAATGAGTTGGCAGATCAACAAGCAAAGGCGGCAGCATCAGAGATGATTAAAAATAATGAGGTAAAACCGACCCTGGACAAGAAAGAAGCAGTACGGGAGTGTAAATCACAGGGAATGGAAAAATGGGAAAGAAGGTACAAGTGCTCAGACAAAGTGAATGTATTGCAGGATATAATTGGGGAAGTGGGAAAAAGGATCTGTCATGGAGATAGGGACAGAAGGACTTTCTCTGCAGTAAATCAGGTGCTGTGTGGACATTCAATCTTAAATGATCACCAGGCAAAAGTTAACAAAGATCAGTCAAGTTTGTGCGAGACATGTAACATGAAAGAGAATGTGGATCATTTTCTTTTTCACTGTCAGAGATTTAAATCAGAAAGGGATACTTTAGAGTATAATGTAGAAGAGATTCTGGCCAGGGAGGAGGTGAAATTGGTAACAGACATTAACTTGAAAGTGTTGACCTGCATGATTGAAGACATTAGTAAGCAAGGAAGGAAGGAACTGACAGATGCACTTATGGAATACATCAGGAGCACTAAAAGATTTTGAAGGTCATTGTACCGGTATTATGAGCATCATGTGTTTTTCACATAGGGAAATGCACAAGTGACTTACTTAAGTACCATGAGTTTATAGGCAGCGAAAAAATGCCTTATAGATATACAACAACAACAACATGACATATACCAGGGATACAGACTAAGATTTTTGCTTTAGGTGTCCAGACAGTCATAAATCCACATTTTATACTGACGGTCTCCCTATTTGGTGACGAGGTGGCAAGAAGTCAACAGAGGTAATGGCCAGATATGACCGACTCAGTATAATCTATCTATCTATCTTCTGATACTGCGTCGGTCACATTTGACCATTACCGCAGGTGTATATTACATACACTCCAGGTTTTGCAGGATGAAAGCCAACACAGTAATCATGTAATTACGGTAGGGATCTTTAACCTGCACAGGGGATGGTTCTCCCTGCACAGGGGGCCTCCAGTTAACGTCCCTATCGGAAGGACGGTGCACTTTATGAATTCATTCCTGCAAATGATGCCAATGGAGCGTGTTCGGACACCGAAATTTTATCGCCGCTGCCGGGGATCGAACCCAGGACATCTAGCATCAGAGGCAAGTGCACTAACCACTGAGCTATCACGCTCCTAAAGCTATCACGCAAGAAGATAGATAGATAAGAAGTGACAAGAGCTATATTATGGTGACAAGAAGTGTTAAGATGCATTTGACCCTTTTTAAAAGTAAAATATGATATATTAAACATTTTTGCAAGCGTTTGAATTCCTTTTATGACTCCTATGATGCGCTGCAGCTAACCAATCAAGCCAGAGAAACGCTCGCATGCGTATTAAATATGTTCTTTTAAAGCCCGTTAATGACTACATCCCTGTCATAAACCAAATTATTTATATTTATTGTAACATGACTAGGCAAATGATTTGTTCATACCTGAAAATGAATTTCATACAATATAAGACACTACAACCCCAATTGACCCACTAGAATCATATCAGGGCCATCTTCAGATTTTCTTGTTGGGAATAAATTCAAGCTGGTGACAAGAGAATGTACACGATGTGTCTCACTGTCACACAAATTTCCAATAAACTGTGTATAGACCTTAGCAGAGATTCATTTATCAGGCTGGCATACGCGCAGGCTGATCCAAGTCTTTTCTAGGCACACATGCTCTTCAGATTTTCTTGTCTGGAATAAAGTCAAGCTGGTGACAAGAAAATTTTACATGTATAAAATGATCTACTATATTTCTCTGTCACATAAAATTATACCATCAGCAGAAAAAAAAAACATACCAGACTGCGCATATGCTCAGGCTGATCCTTTCTAGGCACACTTGCTTGATGACGCTTCAGTGCCTCTTCAGGTTTTTTTGGTCGGGAATAAAGTCAAGTTAATTTGGTGACAGGAAAATTTTACATGTATGAGATGATCTACTATATTTCTCCGTCACATAAAATTATACCCTCAACAGAGAAAACATACCGGACTGCACATATTATGCACAGGCTGAACCAAGTCTTTTCTAGGCACACATGCTCGATGACGCATCAGTGCCTCTTCAGATTTTTGGGTTGGGAATAAAGTCAAGTTAATTTGGTGACAAGAAAATTTTGCATGTGTGAAACAATCTACTATATTTCTCCGTGACATAAAATTATACCCTCAGTGGAGAAAACATCCCAGACTGTGCAGGCGGATCCAAGTCTTTTCTAGACACAATTGCTCGATGATGCTTCAGTGCCACTTGTCGGGAATAAAGTAAAAATACATGTATGTGATAATCTACTCTATTTCTCTGTCACATAAAATTTCTGGAAGGAAAATGTATAAAGCACCCCCCCCCCCCCCCGCCAAAACACACACACGATCAGCGATTCGGATATAGCAGACTGCGCAGGCTGATCTGAGTCTTCTTTGGGAACAATGCAGAGAGAGAGAGTGTGTGCGTGTTAAATAGACAGAATATAATCATTAGAATAAGATTTAATTTGAAACAAATTAAAAGTTACTGTTTTATTCATTTATTTGTTTTAATTCTCATGTCAAAGGTATGAATATTTTAAATAGACAGAATATAATCCTGAGAATAAAATTCAATTTTGAAAAATACTATTTTATTTATTTATTTATTTATGCTCTTGTCAAAGCTATGGATTTATGATTAGCAAGAGGAGTCAAATTAATATGTCGACCAAATGCTAATAACACAAGCTTGTGATTAATCAGCCAAGATAACTCAATACTGAGTGACAGCAGTTATCTTAATGAGTGGCTTGTTTGCTTGTATTGCTGTTTAACGGCCCAGTCAACACTATTTAGGTCATTTTGAGCTGGACAGTTCATTTATCCACACTTTTCCTGGGCAGGCTTATACGTAAGCGGTAAACCAGTACATTGCAATTCTTTCGCCAGAAACTGACAACTGCCCTTCTTGAATGCACAGGAGACTTATCATAATGGGTAAGCCCCCACCAATCAGGGCTTGGAGAAATAGATTGGGCTGCAAGATGATTCCAAGCAGAGCTGAATCTGACCACACACGAGTGCTGGTAAACCGCTTAGAAGGACTAAGCCTGCCCTGGCAAAGCGGTGAGAGTCAGATTGTCAGATGCATATAAGCCTTCTGGTTTCATTGGGTGGCAGGGCTTGAGATGTCATTTCATCTCAATGTCGGGTAAACGTCTCCAAAAAGACCTAAATAATGTTGACGGGGACGTTAAACACCAATTCAAAGTAACAAAAATCATAATGGGTAAGCCCAGTTTTCTCTATATGAAATGGGCTTTCACATGTAGGAAAATCACATGAATCCTGGTTAAACCCGCTTTTATATTAAATTTTATAAAATGAGACTACATTGTGTTTGAGCCTGAGTTTATTTGAGAAATCTCTTGTCTGTAAATGCGGTTAACCCCCTTCTTCGGTTATAACGAGTACCCACAGTCTATGTTTATGAGCAGAAAAAAAAAAAAAACATCGAGAAGGAAAGTCAAAGATACCCACGTAAAATTCACTTTTTGGCTTATAAAATGAAGTGACTTTGTATATAAAGAGAACATTGTTGTCGGTAAATGCGGTTAAATGTCTGAATAAAGAATGTTGCTTTTTCCTCCAAACGTCTTTAAATTTGGCCAAAATTAATTTCTATCTCAAGAATAACATTAAATTTATCATTTTAAGCAATAATATAGTTTAATTTTGTGTTAGAAAGTTTCTTGTCACGATAAAATAGCTCTTGTCACCTCTTGTCACCTCTGGTCACTTCTTGTCACCAAATAGGAAGACCCTATACTGAGATAAAAGGCATTTTCTTTCAGAACTTCGGCATCCAGGCCAAAATTTAGGCTCCTTGATTGACTGTTAGTCTGTATCCAGAATCAGTATCAGAATTATTACTGGTGACACGTCAAATGACATTCATACACCAGGACCTGTGATATAGGAAGTCAGTCCCTAGCTCTAACCAAAGAGGTAAACTTAGCTACACAATCCTCAGCACCTTCAGCCGTCGAAATATTCGAATCGGGAAGGGCATTCCAATATCTAATGGTTCGGGGGAAGAAAGATTCTTTATAAATGTCCGTTCTTGCAGTAAGGGACTGAAATGTCATTCAATGGTGCTTAAATCTGCAGTGCCTAGCTGGGGGAACAATGTCATCTGTTGGGATGCTGGGAGCACCCTTTAGACCTTTGTATAAGAGTATGAGCCTACTGTCTCTTCTACTTTTCTTGAGAGACTCCAATCTTAATTTTCCTAGAGTTCCAGTCATGCTCCCAGTTTCAAAGCAGTAATTTCCAGTTACAAATCTAGCAGCTCTATTCTGAACTTTTTCAATTTCTTCATTGAGGACTACTCTGCTTGGGTCCCAGATGCAACTACCATATTCTAAGATTGGGCGAACAAGTCCCCTGTATGCTGTCTCTTTCGCATCCTGAGGACACTGAGGAAGATTTTGCCTCAGGAAACCAAGTGTTCAATTTACCTTTGTACACATGTTGCTAATGTGTGTATTCCATCTCAAATCGTGAGAGATTGTCACACCAAGGTACTTAATGGAATTCACATTTTCGAGGACCGTTCCCTCTAATTGCATTTAACTGGCTGAAATCTCATGCCCCATTTTGGGGCCCAACATCCTAATCTATCTATGTCAGCCTGAAGTTTCGGTACACGGGCTTGTGAGTGTGATGAGGTTCGAATATAACACACCTCGCATGTAGGATGCCAAGTTCTATAACCGATGGTCAGTATGTTTCTTAGTTTTATAGATGGATCAAATATGATCATTTTTCTTGAAAACATTTTGAGATCAATCTTGAAATTGTGCAATATCCCAAATTTTTTTAATATATTAAAGGCAAATGAGACCCAGAAACATTCAGGTCCATAACAAGTAGGGGTGTGTGGTATAACGGTAAACCGCGGTATTTTCTTCCGGCGGTACATACCGCGGTACTTTTTGCCACACCGGTACTTTCAGCAAGTTCCAAATTTTATCTGAAATTTTATATATTTTTATCTCTATTCAAAGCTTGCGTAAGAACAAAAATATGTTTGAGAAACGATTTCGCTAGCGTGGGCCGCAAAAACATACCTCATAGGGGCGCAAGGTATCTTTTATAATGCGCCGCTAGTCATCCTGAGCGCTTAAGTTCAAAGATGCGACTGTTAGGGCGCTAATATTATTGGATACTTGTGATGAATAGCGGTAATAACTAATATAGCATGCTCCGCATGCAGGCCACTTTGGATTAGTTAAATAGGTAATAAATTTATAACCAAAGCGTAACAGTTTAATCCTGCTAATAGGGGCTCAAAGTAATCTTGCATGAAAACTTTGTAACAGATATATCCACTGCTTGTCGGAACGCGACTGACAAAGATGACATCGCCAGGCAGCATGTTGTGTGTTGATCAATCTGTGCAGCAATGGAGAGGAAGAAATGGTTCCATTTGAAATAATATAATAATGACATGTAGTTCTTGCTTTAGCTTTGTATTGACTTAAAAATACGTCGAGCTGACATATATATTAGTATCAACACTTTTTTTTTACTTATACATTTCATTTATTTCTGGATAAAAGAGTTTTAAAAGATGAATTAATTTTACTGTTGCATTTTATAATATCATTATGCTGACGATATATATACGATTTTATTGCGCTGTGTTGACCTGTGAGTAAATAATGATTATCACAGTTCAAATGGATATGCTAGGAGATAGCATGTCATGACTTCTGAAGAACCCAACGTCTTTAATGTTGTCAGTAATTATAAAATATCCTCAATACTTAGGCAACTAAAGCCGTTCACGCAATATCAAAAGAACAGCTATATCGGAAGGTTGAACATCAGGTGTGGCCATGTCCTGGACCAGCAGGTATCGATATTAAGCAACATATGAAAAGAATGACTTGCAATCTTGGCTTACTTTACGCTCATTATCACATGGCGATTTGGAAAAAACAAAACATTGTGTCTTATTTGTTATCCCCCGACCGAATAGATTCGGGGGATATAGCGATCAGCCTGGCCTCTCTCCGTCCGTAGACGCAACCTTGTGATGGCCAGAACTCCTAAACCCTTTGAGATTCATTGATGGTTCTTGGCACAATTGTTCACAAGGCTGAGACGGTGTGTCATGCAAGGTCGAGACGGCACTTCATGCCTGAGAACCACAACTCTGGCTGCTATGGTATTTGAGTTATCTCCCCTTCCAACATAACAGTATGACCACCTTGTGATCACCATACCTCCAATTTGTTTGTTTGTTTGATTTGAGGCTTAACGTCCCTGTCAACACTATAAAGGTCATTTTGGAGATGCTGCTTCCAATTTTGTGGGACTTTTACCCGACATTGAGATGAAATGACATCTCAAGCCTTGCCGCCCAATGAAACCAATAGGGTTTATAAGCATGGATTGGTCGACTCACACCACATTGCCTGGGCAGGCTTAGATCCTCTAAGCTGTTTACCAGTACTCGTGTGCGGGTCAGTTTCAGCTCTGCGTGGAAGCATCATGCAGCCCATGTATTTCTTCAAGCCCCGATGGGCGGGGGCTAGCTATACCTCCAATACCCTTTGAGACATATTGGTGGTAATTGATGCAGATGTACATGAGGTTAAGCAGGTGTGTCATGCTCAAGAATTACAACTCTGGGTGCTCTGGCTTTTTCAGTTATCTCCCCTGACATTATAACCTTGTGATGGCCATAACTCCAGCACCCTTTGAGATATATTGAAGGAACTTGGCACAATTGTATACAAATTACAGAAGGGGTGTCATGTGCAAGAACCACAACTGTTGGTGCTGTGGTATTTGAGTTATCTACCCTTCCAATATAAAAGTATGACCAGCTTGTGATCACCATATCTCCAATACCCTTTCAGCTCTGAGACATACTGATGGTACTTCGTACAGAAATACATGAGCTTAAGCAGGCATGCCTTGCGCAAGAACCACAATTCTGAGTGCTCTGGTTTTTTAGTTATCTCTCCTGACAGTATAATCTTGTGATGGCCATAACTCGAATACTTTGGTGATATATTGCTGGTTTAATTCTGGTGCACTTTCTATTGGTGAACAATCTTCTTTTGGTCGGGCCCAGGGGGATTTGCCCCCTCTTCCGATGGTTATTTTTAATAATAGCGGATTAACTAATTTATTGGCATTAGCTTAGTGATAGGCCATGGGCAGATTAATAGCAGTCAGTAAAGATCACATCAAGATAAACTGCAAAGACAATGTTATTGACCAATGTCACATTTTTCGCGACCCTAAACCTCTGTTTATTTTACAAAGTATAAACACTTAGTGTTTGAAACCTGGGGTATACGATGGTACGTACCACGGTACATGGGTCTATACCGCGGTACAATTTCCAAAGGCGGTACCCAGCCCTAATAACAAGGACCTGAAATCAGTAACATACAAGACTTTAGTTGGGCCTTAGCTAGAGTATGCATCCACTCTATGGTCCCCCGTCACTGCCACTGATATATACAAAGTGGAAACTGTCAAAAGAAGGTCTGTCAGACTGTCAGAATGGTCTTTTTTCTGTATAATCTATACATTTTTGTTTGGATATACTGTAACACGGTTGTTTAACTAACACGGTTTCTGTTTTGGACCCCATCAATAGTGTTATAAAGAGGTTTTGGTGTACTTCTTCCAGTTTTACAGCTAAGCTGAAGGACCTAAACCAACACCCCCTTGAACAATGCTATCTTGACAGTCTTTCTTTCTTTCTACATGTACTTATACTGTATTTGGTCACATTTGACCATTTCTCGCAGGCACAGGGGCCAGTTTCAGGCTTTTTGAGAGGAAAGATATACTATCCTTAGTATCCTATAATAATATAGACAAGGGCACCATCGGGAAAATATGACCAATCGTTAATGAAGTTGTGTATCTCTGGCAGTTTGTAAGGTAGAGGGACAACTCAGAACATAACCAGCTCGGTCCATGCAAACTTGGCACATTGAAAACTCGGCCCACAATAGTTATAAAGCTTATTAAGCTGTACATTAATACTTTATTTACCTGTTTTATTATTATTTTGTAATAAATCTTAAAAGGCGATAGCTATTGACAGCCGGCGTTCAATAGCGAAAGTTCGCTATCGACAGCTGACTGTCTATAGCAAGTTCGCTATTGCAAGCCAGCAAACTAGATGGATGAAACTGAGTATTTACCACACTAATATTGCAATATTTGATGTGCTTACTTTATATATTCAAGATGTTTTATTAATGGAAATGTTGTCAGATGCTGTAGTGAATTGTTCTTACAAAGTCATTTAGGTGATTATTTACATGTACATGTTTTTATTTCTCTGATACATTTTCTTTCTTATTAAAAATATACTAAAGCCTGTCCTATTAGGCTGTTTAATAAATGCAACGTTATAGCTAGGATTTTGTAAACAGGAGTCCCAGAGCTTTGTCCAGAAAAAGTTGTTAAAATTTGTAATGTAAAACTTTAACATGACATATTCTAAGTCCTTATGATCATGGGCTTTTGTTTGTTTGTGTTGAGGCTTTACATCACCAACACCATTTAGGTCATTTTAGGTATGGTGCTTCAAATGTTTTGGGATTGTTACCCAACAACGTTACGAGAAGAAATGACGTCTCAGTGCCATAACTGCCCAAAGACACTGCTGGAGTTTATAACTATATATGCTGGAATGGTCTGACTAGCACCACTTTGTCTAGGCCAGCTTAGACTTTTTTACCAGTTCTCATGTTCAGTTGGTTCCAGTTCTGTGTGGAAGCACTATGCAGCCCAAGCTATTTCTCCAATGACACCCAGGGGCCCTCCTCACCCTGATCAAAAGCACATTGCGGCAATAGAGCTGTCATCAGATAGCATACTGGGCATACAGTGGTTCACCTTGTAAAGTGTCCTTAGGTCACACACCGGGCTGGAAAATTCATCAAAATTTACTTGTCCTGGATGACCAAGATCATGTAGATTTTGGTAAATTTCATTGGGACTAGACCAAATTTTTACTTGTCCTGCAAAATTTATTCTCTTTATGGCAAGCGGACGAGAAGAATTTTCCAGCTTGGGATACACATAGGTATAGGCAGGGGAATTGCCAATCAAACCTTTGGACAAATATGAATAATCATACAAAATTTATGGTTTGAAAGTATGAGCTCTTTTATACTTTAAATTTCTATGTCTGTGACCTTGACCTTGTAGTGATGGGTAGGAGGGGTTGGTATTGCTGAATAAAACCATGGACCTGTACCTATCACCATTCCAAATTTGAACCAGATCCATCACATGACTCTTAAAAAATCTAAGCCCTTAGGATCATGAGCACGGGTATTGCGGAAAAATTTTGGACCTGTATCTATCACCATACAAAATATGAACCACATCCATCACATGACTCTTAAAAATGTCTGTGACCTTGACCTTAGCCCTTAGGGTCATGAGCATGGGTATTGCTGAAAAATTTTGGACCTGTATCTATCATCATACCAAAAGAACCAAGTCCATCATTTCATTTGGAAATTAACAAATTCCTAAATCCTTGACCTTGAGGTCGTGGGTATGGGTGGGAGTAATGCTGAAAACTTTTTGGCCCTGTACATGTCATAATACCGAATAAAAATCAAATTGATCATATGGTTTGGTAAATATGAGCTTTTAATTATTGGGCATGGGTGGGGTATCACCAAATTATTTTATTTGTTTGAGTTGAGATTTAATGTCCCAGTCAACACTACTTAGGTTACTTTGGGCTTCTACCCAAAATTGAGACGAAATGACATCTTAAGCACTGTTGCCCAATGAAACCAATAGTGTTCATATGAATGGATGGTCCAACTTGCATTACTTTGCCTGGGCAGGCTTAGACCTTCTAAGCTGTTTACCAGTACTCATGTGCTGTTGGTTTCAGCTCTGTGTAGAAGCACCATGCAGCCCAATCAATTTCTCCAAGGCCTAATGGGCAGGGTCGAGAGCGATGGTAAAAACTAGAATTGCGTCTATAGGACAGGGATGCCCCCGCCCAAAAATATGTCTATGTTCGTATTCATCGACCCTGTTTATGTATTGGACCCTTTTTTCACATTTGACCTCTAAGTATGACCTTGACCTTGGAGGTAAGGACCTTGAAATTGTGTGAGGCAGATTGTCTCATGATGGCCAACATTTCTGCCAAGTAATTTCAAAATCCATCCAGAGATAAGAAAGTTATTGACTGTGTTTAAGTTTCAGACCATTTTTTTACCTTTGACCTCTAAGTATGACCTGGAACTTGGAGGTACGAATTTGGGTTTTCACGTGACACATCGTCTCATGATGGTTAACATTTCTTCAAAGTAATTTCAGAATGCATCCAGAAATAAGTAAGTTATTGACTGCGTTCAAGTTTTGGACCCTTTTTACCTTTGACCTCTAAGTATGACCTTGACCTTGGAAGTACGGACCTGGGTTTTGTAGCTGACACATCGTCTCATGATGGTTAACATTTCTACAAAGTAATTTCAAAATCCATCCAGAAATAAGAAAGTAATTGACTGCGTTTAAGTTTCTGACCCTTTTTTTGACCTTTGACCTCTAAGTTTGACCTTGACCTTGGAGGTACAGACCTGGATTTTGCACTTGACACGTCATCTCATGATGGTTAACATTTCTGTTGAGTTATTTTAAAATTCGTCAAGAAATAAGGAAATTATTGACCGCCTTTAAGTTTCGGATGCACAGATGGATGGACGGACAGGGGCAACGCTATATGCCCTTTCCACAATGGTGGGGGCATAAAAAATAGGCTTGAGATGTCATTTCATCTCAATGTGGAATAAAAGTTCCAAGGAAAATATGAGCTCTCAAAAAATCTTTAAAATCTACCTCATTTCTAAGTCCTTGACCTTGAGGTCATGGGAATCAGCTGGGTTATTGCTGAATAAAACTGTGGACCTGTATCTATCATAGAAATATGAAGCAAATCCACTATATGGTTTTGAAATATCTCCCCTGACAATATAACCTTGTGATGGCCATAACTCCAATACCCTTTGCGATATATTGATGGTACTTGGCACAATTGTATACAAGGTGGAGACGGCACTTCATGCCTGAGAACCACAACTCTGGGTGCTATTGTATTTGAGTTATCTCCCCTTCCAATATAACAGTATGACCACCTTGTGATCACCTTACCTCCAATGCTCTTGAATCTGGAAATATTTAAGGCTTCATCTTCCATGACTGGTCATCTTTTGTGGACATTCATGATAGGCCTGATCTGTTATTACAGGGAAGTTCAGTAAAATTCCAATATTAATACCACCTTTGAGACTGTTTGAAAGTGATCTTTAAGACCACTTCTGAACAGTCACAATGATCTTATTCTAGACCCCGATAGCTCTGTGATAGAGCATCCGCTGTGGGATCGGGTGATTGGGGGTTTGATCCACGGCCATGCCATACCAAAGATGTAAAAAATTGGTTCTATGAGTTCTCTTGGCTCGCAATATCAGGGGCAATCCTAGGATAATGAATGAAGGCAAGTAAGTATTTGTTAGTGGATACTTTATTTGTCACAATGAAAGCTCTGCAGTGCTTATGTTACTTGTTTCTATTATGCAATGTTAAATAAAGCTTGCTTATCTTCATCCTGGTGGAAATAGAGTGTTGATAACACAAAGAAAGAACAGCTCAAACCTTTTAAATATGCTCTTATAAGCTGAATTAGCCCTTCTCTTGCTGAATATTCAGTTTAGCCACACCCATTTCTGACTTTGAACCAATCAGATTACTTGATGTTATATATTCTTGCAAAGCCATAAAATAAATGTCAAACTGTGTAGATCCTGATCAGATGGCTTCTTCAGAAGTCATCTGATCTGGATCTACACTGTTTCCAAAGATAGGGGTTGTCGTGAACAGCAAGACAAGAGTTAGTCTTAGTTTTAACTGGTCTTAATAGCAGGATTCTACTGTAAATCTTTCCGTGGTAAATTGAAGTTCTTTAACTGTCTGATAATATTCCTTCTCACAGGCAAAAGATGAAAGGATAGCATCTCTTGAAACTGAAAATGTGATGTTATACCTGAAGCTAGCTCAACTCAGAGGTTCTCTACAGGGCAGCAGGGAGGAGGTCGCTGGTCTCCAGTCACAGTACGAGTCGGAGACAAAATTTAGACAGACAGTCATAGAGAAATCTCTCCAGTTCAAACAAGAGCTAGATGTAAGTGATAGCTTAGATATGGAGGAATACTGAGAATGATTAAGGGTAATGGGAACACCTGGCAGTTCTTTCGTAGTTTTTCAAAGGGATACAGCTTTCGGGACTTCCTGTTCGCTTTTCTATGATATCTGTCCCATGGAAAGAGGGGTCTACTCTTAAAGGAAAGAATTTGCTCCTAAGGAGCAAATTCTTTCCTTTAAGGGTTGACCCCTATTGATATGAGTGACAGAAATACTTTTGCAAGATTTGCCTCCCCTGAAGGTGTATCAATTCCCCTTAAGGGATAACTTTTTTAATTTCTTGTTAGGAACTTATTATGTGGATGCTTGTTAGAATTGCCTCGATGAGGCGATTCTAACAAGTACCCACAATATATGTTTTCATGGAGAAGTATGAAAAATTCTCCCCAAAATCTCCATTCTCCTTATTGCTCATCTTTTTCTGGAGCCACATGTAAGTGAAATACCATGCAAGTCACAGAAACTGTTGCTCTAAGCATCATTCACTTGACCCTTTTTGTACCAAATGGAATCTTCCTCCTTGTATATGGCAGGAGTTCATTTCGAAATTTAGCAGTGTCAGGTTGTGTTTTCTTCAAAATTTGTTTGCAAAATGGCTGAACTTTTTGCAAACAGTGTAGGTCCTGATCAGATGCCGCGTTCTGTGGCATTTGATCGGGGCCTGCATTGTTTGCCAACTACCCATTTTGGGGTTTCCAGTACAAAATTGGTTAATGAGCTTGTTAATGAAGAAGGCATTAAATGTTCTAGCAAATGCAATATATCTAATACACTGGCTTTTTTGCTGTAAAATGTGTCATAGCAGCTTTTGTTTGTGGCTGCTCACTTTTTTTCAGCAAAAATAAAAAAAAGTGTTTTTGTTTTATTAAATGAGATTTTTTATGTTACATAGTTACATTAAAGGCAATCATTTGCGCCTACATCATAAAACTGGAAAACCAATATCTACATATAGCACATGCCACCACGTGATAATTTTTCGGAAAAATATTGTATAGTGCGAACAATTTGACCTGAGACTGACCTTTATGCAAGGAATAAATTAGTCAATGCTATCGCCTAATACATCGGCTTTTGTAAACTTCTCGTGAATTTTTGGCATCACATGAATAGCGGCCCATTTACCGACCTCTATGTATTGTATAATAGTACCGCCATCTTCTGAAAATGGCGAAGATAAATATAAGCATTCAGTTGGGTATGAAAATATGTTAATAGAGTTCACCAGTATCAGGTCAATTTGTTCGAACTATAACTAAAGCATTTTCTACAAATCACATAGAACAGGTTGATCTGGATCTGCAGCCATTGGAAAGGTTTTCAGATCTTTTTGGTTACTCTCATAATATATTTCACCCAAATACAGTAAAATTCCTATATTAAGACCACCTTTGGGACTGTTCAAAAGTGGTCTTTAAGACCACTTTTGAACAGTCCAAAAGGTGGTCCCTGACCAGAAGATATTGTGTGCAGGAAGCACGAAGCAAGAACAACTGCATCCTTCTAAATAAGCTTTTAAAGCTGAATTAGTCCTAATTTTAGGTGGTCTTAATAGCGGAATTTCACAAAACATGTATATTGGGATAATAAACAATGTTATGTCTTGTTAGGATTTCATGATATACACACTAGACAGTCACAAGATTGTTTGAAATTAATGATGAGTGCTAAGAATAGCGCAGCAAAAAAAAAAACATGGTGCTCAAACCTGCCAGAAAAATGGCCCCTATTAAGGTTTGTTTTATGAACAACTTAGCCCATTACCAGCCAAGGTTGGTCGGTATATACCGGTGGCGGGAATTCCCACTGGTATATACACATGTACCGGTAATTACCGTCCTGGGAAATACTCCAAATTTCAGCAAAAGTGGGAAATAGTGGGAAATATTATTTTTGTTTAGTTATTTCATAGAAAAACACTATTAATATTTGTGTAATTTAATTGAAATAATGAACAGTTAGCTTGACCATTGCCTTCACTTCTATTTTGCAATATGCCCCCATACATATATATGTCATAGTCTGCAGTTAATCAACCAAACACAGGCATGATTATAAAGTGATCTGTTGTTATGTAGGGTGCAGAGTTATTAAAAATCACTCATATGCTTAAGAAATACCATAATGATCCCAATATTTGGGACAGACATGCCTGGGCAAACAGTGCAGACCCAGATCAGAATCACTTAGCTTCTTTAAGAGAGTTTGCCATTGGAACTACATGTTTTGTATGCTTTAGTGTAACTCTTAACCACACGGTTAATTTTTTTTAGATTTACAAAAACTCTTTGGATGTTTGAATTTTAAGGATGTTTACACAAGAAAAGGTTTGTTTGCAAGTTTGTCAAGTAATCATACTCCTAATGCTAAAAGGTGTGATAATTTAATTGTTTGTTTGAGACAGGTATTAAAAGAACACATTTAATTTAAACATAAAAGGTTTCTTAATTTATCTACAGATACTCACCTAAGTATTAAAATTACATGTATTTACAAGTCAAGGGAAATAGCTGAAAGTTAAAAACTATTATTTTAGAATCATGTTTAAAAAGAAATTATATACATTATACATTAAGGCAAGGGACTATAGATCTTTCAAGTTATTCAATATACATGTAAAAAGGGCTAGAAAAAATCTTCAAAATTCCACTTGTCCTACATGACTAAGTGCATGTAAACTTTGGTAAATGTTGTAAGGACTACTTGTCCTTCAATTTTTTTTGTTGTTGTCACAAGCTTCAAGCCCTACATGAACTTGAAATATACTCAAGCACTTTGAAAACGCAACATTATATTTTTTAAATATTTTTGAAATGGCCCAATCCAAAATCATATTAGCAGATATATGCTTCCATACACCATAAATAAAATCATATGTGGTGGTCAGATCGATAAAATATCGGTCGACTACACGTGATATGGTAGCACGTGCACACCGAGATATGACCTTGTTTATATGGTCAATTCCGCATGTACAACCGATATCTTTCATTCAATCTCTTCAAAAGTTGTCTTCAAATCGGTCTTTGGTTGAAATTTGGATAAATTTACAAAACTGAGCATGCCAAGGCTAAATAACGAAAATCGGAATCGGATTTTAGGCCTTTTGGACGCTGGCATTTCACAGAAGGACATTGCTCGGCGTTTTAATGTTGACAGAACCACAATATATCGTCTCGTTCAACGTGTCAGGTTAACAGGAACTGTTAATGACCGCCCCAGGCCTGGGCAAGTGCGCGTGACGTCAAGACGTCAGGATTATTACATCCGTCAACTCCACCTACGGCATCGTTTCCAGACGGCCGCGCAAACAGCTTCCGTCGTCATTGGCAACCAAGGGCGACGTATTCATCGTATGACAGTGTCCCGACGACTTAAGGAATTTGGTGTTCGTTGCCGGCGTCCGTACCACGGACCAATACTTACACGACGTCATCGTCAGCTTCGCATGAACTTTGCACTTAATCACCAGAGACGTGTCAACTGGCACGACGTCGTCTTCAGCGATGAGTCCAGGTTCAATTTGTACCAAACCGACGGGCGGGTACGCGTTTATCGACGTGACGGCGAAAGGTTTGCTGATAACTGTGTTGTTGAAAGAGACCGGTTTGGAGGCGGTGGTGTCATGGTCTGGGGCGCCATCAATTACAATTTTCGCTCACGTTTATTGATAATTCATGGAAATCTCAACGCCAGACGTTACGTCGATGAGATTCTTCGGCCAGAGCTTGTTCCATTGTTGCGACGTCAACGTAACCCCATGTTATTTCAGCACGATAAGCCTGCCCGCACACGGCAAGGTTGACGCAGGACTTTTTACGTCAAGAAGGCATCAATGTTCTCCCTTGGCCGTCGAAATCACCCGATCTGAATTGCTTCGAACACCTTTGGGATGAATTGGGACGTCGTGTACACGGACGTCAAAACACGCCACAGACTATGAGGCAGCTCGCGATAGCCCTTCAGCAAGAGTGGGATAACATCCCCCGACGTACTGTGCGACGTTTGTGTTGTTCAATGCGGTCCAGGTTACGTGAATGCTCTCAGCGCGCAGGTGGGCATACCCAATATTGATGTGGCTGGAGATTTGACTGACACATGGTGTGTTTGCCGCAGTGTAGACTGCTAATGTGAAGGGACAGCTCTAATGTGATTGTGGCAAACGAAAGTCATTTGATGAATATTGTTTGTGATGAAATTGTTTTTTGAAAAAATTGGTGAGTTAAAAAATATTTACATTTTCCTTATGATGTTGCGTTTTCAAAGTGCTCGAGTATAATTTTGCTTTCAAATAGCTAGGCAGTTGAGGTATATTAAGCAGTCTCAACTGATACTACCTATGTAAATATATATTTCCCAGTATTTCCTGGGAATTCCCTGTATTTCCTGGGAATTCCCTGTAATTCCCGCTTTCCAGGGAAAAATGAGTATTTCCCGCTTTTTTGCCAACCTTGTTACCAGCTACATGTGTTGGTATATTTGGGTTTAAACCCTTATCTTGCTGAATATTCATTTAAGCCACACCCATTTCTGTCTATCAACCAATCAAAGTACTTGATGTAATTTATTGCTACAAATTTATAAACTGAATGCCAAACAGTGTAGATCCTGATCAGATGGCTTCTTCATCTGATCTGGATCTACACTGTTTGCAAAGATAGGGGTTGTCGTGAACAGCAAGATAAGGTTTAATTTTCTATAATTTGAGCTGATGTTGATTTTAAAAGTAAAATTACTTTGGATTTGTTTTAGGTATTTTGCAATCATTTTAAAAGGGTACATGTGTATAACATAATTTTAAAATGAAGGTGCAAAACAAATTGCACACTACATAATTATATCCATCTGTTTCAAGACACAACATCCGGTAGTAAATTATACTTTCGCCAATTTTGGTACACAAGTATCATAAGTTATCTAGGTGTCTGTATATTTTGGATAAATATGCATAGCAAAAGATAAGGTTCGTCCCCGCCCATCCGTGCTTGAAGAAATAGATTGGGCTGCTAGATGCTTCCACGCAGAGCTGAAACCGACCGCACATGAGTACTGGTAAACTGCTTGGAGGATCTAAGCCTGCTCAGGAAAAGTTGGGCGAGTTGGATTGTCCATGCATATAAACCCAGTTGGTTTCACTGGGCAGCAGGTCTTGAGATGCCATTTCCTCTCAGTGTTGGGTAAAAGTCCCACAAAATTGGAAGCAATGTCTCCAAAATGACCTATACAGTGTTGACGGGGATGATAAGCCTCAAATCAAACAAAAAACAATTGTTTTGTGATAATTGATGGATAGTTTTTGTCAATTCTCCATAAAAATCCATGTTATGGGTATTCATTAGAACCGCCTCGAATTGAATTCGAGGCGGTTCTAATGAATACCCATAACATAGGTTTATATGGAGAAATAAGGAAAACTATCCTTCAATTATCACAAAATACCAACCTTATCTGTTGCTATGGATACTCCTTATCTTGAACTATATTTCTCTTTAGCAAATTAAGCGCAAAGCATCAGCGTTACAACGCCTGGCTGTAGATCTGCCACAGCAGTTCGGGAACGAGGTGAAGCATGCGTACAGTGTGATACAACGTCATAAACACCTGTTTGCGTCACAGTCCAACAGTTTGTCAGTACTACAGGATCAGCTGTCACAGCTACAGGAAACACTTCAAGATGTTACAGACAGACATGCTAAAGAGAAGAAACGCAGACAGGAGCTGCATAATATACTCATGGTAATAAGCATAAACCGCTTTATTGTATACATCACGATAACACATCCGTGCGACACAGTGCATTTTTCACATCTCCAAAATGGCTACTTTTCTGATGAAAATCTGTGATATTTTTCTTATTTATACTGTTAACATAGGTTGTGGGTGATCATTAGAACCGCCTCAATGAGGCGGTTCTAATGAGTACCCACAACCTATATCTTGGAGTAGAAATAAGAAAAATAATATATACCCAAGTAAACCCAAGTTTTCTATATATAAAGTGGGGTTTAGGGGGGTGTTCATTTCATGGACTTGTTCATGTGATGACACTACATTATAACATAAAGGGTTTTTGCTAGGATTCTGTGAAAAGGAGTCCCAGGTCCTTATCCAGAAAATGTTGCAGTCTCACCATATAATTGGTAAGAATTTTTGCAAAATGTTGGAGTTCCAGCCCTCAAAGTGGGAGTCCAGTCTGGCATATTAGCAGTTAAATAGAACTCTGACCAATTGGTTTTGGATATACCACAGTTTAACAATGGATCTCTGATATATATAGATTTATATAGAAAAAATGGCTGTTTCACACAAACTCCTTCATAATCTGTTGATTATCACGCATATGGCTTGAAATTAACTTTCATAACAATAACATGCGTGCGACATAGTGCATTTTCACATCCCCAATATGGCCACTTTTCTGATGAAAATCTGTGATATTTTTCTTATTTATATGGCAAACATAGGTTGTGAGTGCTCATTAGAACCGCCTCAATGAGGCGGTTCTAATGAGTACCCACAACCTATATCTTGGAGTAGAAATAAGAAAAATAATATATACCCCAGTAAATCCAAGTTTTCAATATATAAAGTATGGTTTAGTGGGGTGCTCATTTCACGGACTTGTTCATGTGATGACACTACATTATAACATAAAGGGTTTTTGCTAGGATTTTGTGAATCTTAGGTTCTTATTCAGAAAATATTGCAGTCTCACTATATAATTCATAAGAATTTTTGCAAAATGTTGGAGTCCAAGCCCTCAAAGTAGGAGTTCAGGATAGCATATAAGCAGTTAATGAGAACTCTGACCAATTGGTTTGGATAGAACACAGTTTAAAAATGGCTCTCCGAAATATATAGATTGTATAGAAAAATGGCTGTTTCGCACAAACCACTTATTAACATGTTCATTATAATGCACATTGCTCAAAATTATTACTGTTGAAAGCAGCAAGTTCGTTCACAAACAAAACTGGTACATTGCTTATCATTAGAGGTCTACTCATTGGGATAACACTGCCGTATGCTAAAATGGCGCCTTTCATATCTTAGAGCTAGCGTGTTTCAGACAAAAAAAAATCTTATTTTTAGTCCAAACATAGATTGTGGGTCCTAATTTTTAGCCACAACCTATGTTTGTTGAACAGGAATTAGAAAAACAATGTATACTCCCTATTAACCCCAGTTTTCTCCATATAAGATAGGGTTTGGAGGGATGTTCATTACATAAACTTTGGACTTGTTAAACAGATGTGTTAAAGGAAAGAATATGTTTATCATGACATGAGGAGCAAATTCTTTCCTTTTATCCATTGCATGCGGGAAACCCCTAAACAGGTACCTTGACAAACAGTGCAGGCCCAGATCAGTCGCCGCACAATGCGGCGTCTGATCAGGGCCTGCACTATTTGCTAACAGAATTTTCCGTCAAAAATAGAATAAAAACGATAAATAGGCCTGACACCCCTTAGAAAAATGGACTTGTCCATCATATAGCAGTGGAAGAGTCCACTAGTATATACAATGGGTTAAAAGAACGATTTGTTTTAAGGGGGTCTCAGTTTATTGAACAGCTAAAGAAAGGTCTGAGAGTTGTCATCCTTCTAATATTCTAATAAATGGTAAAAGGTGTATCCATTCACCTGAAAATACTGAATATACTCTTCCTCCATGCTACCGCATCCTCCATGCTTCTGCTGTAAACACAAAACTCAAGTAATTTTCGCTACACGCGCCCCCTCCCGGATGTTGACATAATCACTTCGGTAACCCGGAAGCTACTCTTCCCGATGGCAGAGATTTTTTTCCAAAATGTCAAGATTACTGGTAACTAAATTTATTTTATATTTAAATATTTCGAAACATAATATTTTACCTTTTCTCCCCACCCCCTGTCATGTAAAGCCTCCCGAAATCATCACAAACCACATTTGTATTTGTTGTATCTGCACTGGAAGACGTCATCTGGTACCTACTCTGACAGTAACAATGTCGAAGTTACATGATTACCACATATGGAAATGGATTACGGGAAATCAAAGTAATGTATGGGGTGCCGTTAAGCTTTTATAAATAATTAATTACAAATTATGTGTAGAACCACATTATATTTCATTAAGATATAATAGGCATTAGAGATACACAAGGTATTATCTCTATGGATATAAATAATCAAAAATCTCCAATGCATTGTTTGCAAATTATGGAACTCCTGATTCAAACCCACTCAGCAATGAATGGCAGACCAACGTCGGGCCGACAGTGATAACATTTTACTCCAAGAATGATCCTTTGAAAATATGTTTATCTTGTTTTCAATGTGTTCTCATATCATTTAAATATTAACTTTTGGTTTGAAATTCAGCTAGCAGTGAAGACAGTTGACTAGCTTATCTTTCAATAAATAACAATATTTATTACCATACAGACTTCCCATATGATACCTGCTTTTAGTATTACCGCGGTACCATGAAGGACAACTCTCACGATTAAAAAAAAAACATCTGGAATTAATTATTGTTATAGCATGACTTATGTTTTCATAATTATATCAAAATGAAGACGACATGTCAAGGAAAAGGTAGTGTACTGAGACTTAAAGGTAAGTTTCTTTATCTGTTCTTGTTTTGTGTTCAATCATTAAGTACCGCAGTAGCATGGAGGACCCGGCTACATGTACTGTACATGAAATCATAACCCCCGATTAGAGGGGGTATCCAAATATTATTTTTCTTATTTCTGCATGCAAACATATATTGTCTGTACTCATTAGAAGTGCCTCGTTGAGGCACTTCCAATGAGTAACCACAAAATGTTTTCTTTGCAGAAATAAGAAAAATATCAGGGGCCAGTTGTTCAAAACTAACGACGTCGTTAGTTAACGTATCGTTAAAACTTTGATCATTAAATATGGCAAATATGCTGAAATTTTTGCTGAAAAAATGTGAGCAGCTTTTGCGGAAGCAAAAGCTGCTCACATTTTTTCAGCAAAAATACCAAAATTTACGATATTGTACTTGCTAGAAGAGTTAACAATATGACCACTAACGAGCTCGTTAAGCTAACGATACTTTGAACAACTGGCCCCTGTACTTTTCAGATGAAAAAAGCGCCTTATCTGGAGCTATGCCTTGATATTCCTGGGTATTCCAGTATCCGCTGCCAACATTTCTCACAGGCTGCAGGTAGCACTTTTGCATCATCAAGTTTGTTGCTTATACCATCCAAAATAGTGTTTTGAATGTTTAATTATGGAGTTTAGCAGCCTAGTCAATGCTAGTATTATGGTCAAGTTGAGCCAGTCAGTTTACTTATCAAACCCTTTTTCTTGGCAGGCTTAGTCTTTCTATGGAGATAACGAGCACATTACACATTCTTTTGCCTGTTGTAATGTACTTTAATCACAGCACGTGAACAAGTCTGTGAAATTAACACCCCCTTACACCCCACTTTATATGAGAAAACTGGGGTTTAAGGGGGTAGACATCATTTCCCTTATTTTGCTCCAAGACATAGGTTGTGGGAACTCGTTAGAACCGCCTCATTGAGGGGGTTCTAACGAGCACCCAAAACCTATGTTTGGAGTATAAATAAGAAAAATATCACAAATTTTCATCAGAAAAAATACCTTTTTGAGGTATGAAAAATGCACTATATCACACGGATATGATATGGTAATGATATGGTTAACATTTCCAGTGATACTTTTGCTTCCAGGAACTGAGAGGAAATATCCGTGTACATTCTAGAATCCGGCCTTTAATGGACTTTGACAGTGGAGGAGAGGATTTAAAAACTCTTGGCAGGTAGGCTGTATATAGGGATGGTGTTTTAATAATGTGAATGGATAAAACTTAAGGAGAATCTCTATGCTCAGACACCCATTTCTGTCTATCAACCAATCAAATTGCTTGATGTAATTTATTGCTACAAATTCATAAACTGAATGCCAAACAGTGTAGATCCTGATCAGATGGCTTCTTCAGAAGCCATCTGATCTGGATCTACACTGTTGGCAAAGATAGGGGTTGTTGTGAACAGCAAGATAAGGGTTAATAGCTTAGTCCACTGTAAAACATTTTTATGGCAAAAAGTTAGGTATTCTACCAATTTTGAATAATTTCAATTTGATTTTTTTTCTTCATAACACCTTATTGTTTTTTTAATATGTGGCATGTAATTATATAAACGTCAAAACTGTCAATCAAACAACATTTTTCTCAGACAAACGGCTGTAATAATAACAGTTATTTTCATGTACATTGAAGAACAACATGTATATGCATAATTACTTACAGTGCTATATTGTACCAATTGTAACGAGTTGTAACACATTATTTGATTGGCAGTTAAAATAAATCGTCATCCGATACAGTAATTGTTAAGTATGTACTCTTTCTTTATCACTCCGTAAAAACATATGCTATGGTACTTGATAGAATTTTGATTCTAACAAGTACCCACATCCCCATACAAGTACCCACATCCCCATTATGATAGCACATCCGTGTGATATAGTGCATTCTTTCATGCCTCAAAAAAGGTGATTTTTCTGATTATACAGTATTATATTTTTCTTATTTATACTGCAAACATAGATTGTGAGTGCTTGTTAGAACCGCCTCAATGAGGCGGTTCTAACAAGTACCCACAACCTATGTCTTGGAGCAGAAATAAGAAAAATAATGTTTACCCCCGTAAACCCTGGATTTCTCTATATAAAGTGGGGTTTAGGAGGGGTGTTCATTACATGGACTTGATAACCTGATGCTTACTCACCATTAGGATAACATGTCCGTGTTGTGCGATGCATTCTTTCATGGTGGTATAAATGACATTTTTCTTATCAAAACTTGTTATTATTTTCTTATTTGTGCTTCAAAACATAGATTGTGTGTGCTCATACGTGTAATGAGTACTGACAGTCTATATTATACTCAGACAAACCCCAGTTATTATGCCCCCGCCATTCGAAGAGTATTGGAAAGGGCATATAGCACTCCCCCTAGCCTGTCTGTCCGTCCATTTGTGCATCTGTGCATCCGAAACTTAAACACGATCAATAACTTCCTTATTTCTTGATGGATTTTAAATTTACTTGGCAGAAATGTTAACCATCATGAGACAATTTGTCACGTGCAAAATCCAGGTCTGTACCTCCAAGGTCAAGGTCATACTTAGAGTTCAAATGTCAAAAAAGGGTCCGAAACTTAAACACAGTCAATAACATTCTTATCTCTGGATGGATTTTGAAATGGCAGAAATGTTGGTCATCACGAGACAATCTGCCTCACACAAAACCAAGGTCCTTACCTCCAAGGTCAAGGCCATACTTAGAGGTCAAATGTGAAAAAAGGGTCCAAAACACCGTCAATAACTTTCTATGGATGAATACGAACATAGACATATTTTCAGGCTGGTGCATCCATGTTCTGTAGACACATTTCTAGTTCTTCTATAAATTGGGGTTTACAGGGGTCCTAGTTTCATGAACTTTTTAACATGAGATACTTGTTACTTACTGCTTATCTGGAGCTTTGACTGGTTTTACTCTATGTCTTCCTTTTTTTTAGGGGGTGGTACAGGGGGTCTGTTGTTTGATATTGACCCAAAGTTACTGAGTGCAGTAGCTTTTCATTGCTGATGACCATGTGACTATATGATAATTATCACTGATTTTACAACATCCTGGTAATGATTATAATTGCCATGCTATTCTTATTGTTTTGAGTTCAGAGGGTTGTGTAAAGAGGTTTAGCTGTAGAATCAGTCGGGACTGGACTCATATGTTGGGTTTGGCAAACAATGTAGACCAAGATCAGATGCTGTATAAAGCAGCATCTGATCAGGGTCTACACTGTTTGCTATGTAAACTGGTTTAGCTGTCTAATCAGTCGGGACTGGACTCGTATGTTGGGTTTGGCAAACAATGTAGACCAAGATCAGATGCTGCATTAAGCAGCATCTGATCAGGGTCTACACTGGTTGCTAAAAGTATAAGAATTTAAGGGTAAAACGAAACAGGTCCAAGTCTCCGTTTTGGGACCATTTTCAAAACCTACACTCAGGAGACAGTCAACCCACCAGTTCTGTCAGTACTTTGATTATATTTCAGTCCAGGGACAAAGTCTGAAGTTGTTGTTCACTTCATGGATGATGTAAGTATCACTGTAACCTTACTCTTTAAGTGCCAGTCATAGACATAGCAGATGAAATTTTCAAGATTTTGTTTCTTTCTTATTTTTTAGAAAAAAAAAGTCAGACTTGATTTTTATGTGAACCATTTGCTGACAGTCAATTTACATGAATACCAAATATGAGTTTTGATGAAATATTAAATTTGACCAAATATGAAATACATAGCTCCAGAAACATACGTTGTGGGAACTCATTAAAAACACCTTGACAAGGCGCTTCTAATGAGTAACCACAACATAATATGGTTTTGTACAGAAATATGATATTATCTGGATACCCCCTTTTATCTGTGGCTATGAAATATATATATATAAAAAAAAACAAAAAACAAAAAAAAAAAACAATAGAATAAGAATGGCACCTGCATCACAGCAGTTTTGCTTGGCTCTTCATGGTTTGGTACTTTTGATGTACCATGAATACAAAGCACAGAATTGCATATTCCCAGATCAAATATCGATAGTAACCTCAGCCTCTTGGTAAAATTGTTCATTATAACACAGTTTTAGATATAACACAGTTTAAAGATGGATCCCAAAAATAAATAGATTGTATAGAAAAAAGAACATGAATGGTCATTTTTTTTTGTACAATCTATACATTTTTGTTTGGGTATATGTATAACACAGGTGTTTAACTACCAGGGGCCAGTTGTTCAAAACTAACAACGTTAGTTAAAGTATTGTTAAAACTTTGATCATGAAATATGGCAAATATGCTAAAATTTTTGCTGAAAAATGTGAGCAGCTTTTCTCAGCAAACAGTGCAGATTCAGATCAGATCCAAACAGGATCTACGCTGTTTGACATTCAATTTATGAATTTGTAGGAATAAATTACATCAAGTAATCTGATTGGTTCAAAGTCAGAAACAGCCCCCGCCCATAGGGTTTTGATGAAATATATGGGCTGCATGATGCTTCCACGCATAGCTGAATCTGGCCCGCACACTAGTACTGGTAAACCGCTTAGTGCATCTAAGCCTGTCCAGGAACTGCAATGCAAGGCAGACCATCCATGCTAATAAACTCTATTGGTTTCATTGGGCGACAGGGCTTGAGAAGTCATTTCATCTCAAAGTCGGGTAAAAGTCCCACAAAATTGGAAGCAACCTCTCCAAAGTGACCTTTACAGTGTTGACGGGGACGTTACACCTCAAATCAAACAAACAAACAAAGTCAGAAAGGGGTGTGGCTAAACTGAATATACAGCAAGAGAATGGTTAAGAAATGAGAATAAGAAAGTCTGGAAAATAAGTGGTTACATAAATTTTAGTGTCTTAGCTAATGGTGTTATTTTTTCCCAACAGGAAAATGTATGTGTTAGAACTTCAAAGAATAACAAAGTGTTTGAGTTCGAGAGAGTGTACTCCCCTGCTGAATCCCAGGAAAACGTATTTGATGAAGTACAGCCTATGATGACATCACTTCTAGATGGGTAAGTAAGACTTCACTCCCCAGTTGAAGCACTGAAAAATGTATTTGATGAAGTACAGCCTATGATGACATCACTTCTAGATGGGTAAGTAGGTGTTCACTCCCCTGCTGAAGCACTGGAAAATGTATTTAATGAAGTACAGTAAGATTTCACTCCCCTGCTTAGGCCCAGGAAAATGTATTTGATGAAGTTTTGTTTGTTTGTTTGATTTGGAGTTCAGTGTACCCGTCAACACTGTATAGATCATTTTGGAGACGTTGCTTACAATTTTGTGGGACTTTTACCCAACATTGAGATGAAATGACATCTCAAGCCCTGTGGCCCAATGAAGCCAATCGGGTTTATAAGCATGGATGGGCCAACTCGCACTGCTTTGCCTGGGCAGGCTTAGATCCTCTAAGCGGTTTACCAGTACTCGTGTGCAGTCGGTTTCATCTCTGCGTGGAAGAATCGTGCAGCCCAACTATTTCTTGAAACCCCAATGGGCGGGGGCAGATTTGATGAAGTACAGCCAATGATGACATCACTTCTAGGTGGTTAAATAAGACTTCACTCCGATGCTGAAGCTCTGGAAAATGTATTTGATGGAGTGCAGTCTATGATAACATCACTTCTAGATGGGTTAGTAAGACTTCATTCCCTTGCTGAGGCCCAGGAAAATGTATTTTATGAAGTACAGCATACAGTTAGGTTATAAATCATATTTTCTCATGATGCACCGTAGAAGCCTCCTTGGTGTAGTGAATAAGCTATCCACCTCATAAACCAGGGGTCTATACTGACCATCCATTTTATAAAGATTATTCTCTCATCATCACGATAATAAGTCTGGTGTGATGAACACCCCTGTAAACCCCAATTTGTATAGAGAAACCTTGGGTTTTTTAGGAGTAAATATTATTTTTCTATTTTCGGCTCCAAAACATAGATTGGTGGTATTCATTATTGAGACAGTTCTAACTAGAACCACAACCTGATTTTTTTTCTCCGCGGTAGTAGGCTTTTTTTTCTCGGAGAACAAGCGAGAAATGTTTCCTAGAAGAAAAAATTTTCGCGTTTCAAAGCAGTTAATTTCACCGCGAAATTTCTCTGCGACCTCGCTTTTTCTCTGAGAAAGCCAATTAGTACAGGTGAAGTCGTTCAGGGTGTTTCTCCGTGAAATCTGCCTATACCTACATGTATTTTTGTTCATGTGCATGTATTTTTTTTCTTGCATTAAAATTTGGTACACAAAGTTTGAAGCATATGACGAAATGCATCTTAAAGTTTTGATCGGGTTGGAATCGTAATGATTTGCATCTTATGCACTTTACAACACAGTATGAGTATGATTAATGTTTTCTGTGTTCCTTTTTTTACTGTTTTGTAAACGCTTCATAAATTGAAAACTGTTGATTTTCTATCGGTTCACCATATTGGGAGTACTTTTTTTAATACTTTAGAAAAATCAAACTCAATGTATATAATAACAGGATCCTGCTTGTTCATGTATGTGTGGGCGCTGATCTCACTCTACATTTTGGTTGATCTTTTTTTCACACTGCGAGTAATTAAACATCACTGATGCTTACACTTAAGCTCACATGTAGCCCGAGTGAGAGATCTAATGTTTAAGAGTAGACCACGAGGCCCGCTTGTGTTTCTTGCCTTTACAATTCAATTTTGCTCATACATGTACATTAACCCATTTCAGACTGGAAACCCCTAAACCAGTACGGTGGCAAACAGTGCAGGCCCAGATCAGACGCCACAGAATGGGGGGTCTGATCAGGGCCTACACTGTTTGCAAAAAGTTCGGCCATTTTCCTAATTTTGTAGAAAACACAACCTGAAACCCCTAAATTTTTTAATGGACGCATGCTATATATAAGGAGGAAGATTCCATTTGGTACAAAAAAGGTTAATATGGGGCAATTGCGCGGCAAGCATCTGATCTCTAACTTGGAGCAGAACTACAAAATTCTCCAAGATAATCAGCGAAGTTTGTACAGACATGCAACCTGGGTATCTTGTTAAGTCTACTGTTCATTCCGAAGGTAACTGGCCCCCGTGTCCTAATGGGTAAGAGTGCTGACTCTAAACCCATTCAGTACCAGAAACCCCTAAATGGGTACCTTGGCAAACGGTGTAGGCCCAGATCAGACACCACAGATTGTGGCATCTGATCAGGGCCTACACTGTTTGCAAAACATTAAGCCATTTCCCGAACTAAATTTTTAAGAAGAAACAACCTGACACCCCTAAGTTTCAAAATGGACTCATGTATATATAAGGAGGACAATTCCATTTGGTACAAAAATGGTTAATCACCGGGTCATTAGGTCTCTCCGCTGTGGTTTGCGCCTTGCTCTGGCCACATACATGTAGTTGGTAATGAGTACCCAAATCCTACATTGGACGTCTAGGAACAAATTAAGGAAAATGTATACCTTGTAAACTCCAGTTCTCTCTATACATGTATATGTGCATGTAAAATAGTGAATAGTGGTTCGTTCATTACATGGGCTTTATTAACATGCTGATTCACCACCTGTTTGCTCCAACTGGGAGTATTTATTAGTTAGGAGTGGGTGAGGGGTCGGGGAAGTAGACTTGGTAGCGAAAATAATGCGTGCGAATGCAAAGTAACATGTCCTTTTTCATGCGCCTGCATGAAGTATTGCCCGATAAAGGTGTTTGGTTTTTCGTCCGTTCGTTCGCAACATAGACCTAGTCTGCAATGGAATTCATGTGTTCCTCGTTAACTGGTCACTAACTTTGCATTCAAAGCACAGCTTGCTGTACCAATTTGAAAGTTTGTAATCATAAATGAGGCGAATCTGAGCTTTTGGTTTTGTTTGTTTGAGGTTTTACGTCCCCGTCAACACTGTAAAAGTCATTTTGGAGACGTCGCTTCCAATTTTGTGGGACTCTTACCCGACATTGAGATGAAATGACATCTCAAGCCCTGTCACCTCATGAAACCAACAGGGTTTATAAGCATTGACGGTCCGACTCGCACCACTTTGCCTGGGCAGGCTTAGATCCTGTAAGCGGTTTACCAGTACTCGCATGCGGGTCGGTTTCAGCTCCGCGTGGAAGCATCAAGCTGAGCTTTTGGTAAATGTCACACATCATTATGGTGTTAATAACCTGCATGTACGACTCATTATGAGAACTCGCCTATTCAAATATATTGTAAAATTTTACCACTAAAAACAGAAAATTGCTGATAAAAATTTTGGCATTTTTTTCATATTTCTACTCAAGATTTTGGGTACACTTTAAAATGACTCGACGAGGCAGTTCTAACGAGTACCCACAATCTAGGTGAGCAGAAATTAGATAAATAATGTATACCCCTGTAAACCCCAGTTAAAAGTGGGCTTTAAGCAGGTAACAAATAAATAGGGGTATTTTCGTGATGTGAATAAAAGTTGTCATGAGACTTTTAAAAAATAAATTACTAAAAGGAATTTTAGTAACATGAAAGAATATTTGATTATGATTTAACAATGATTACAATTTGCCTTCATTTACAAAAACAACGCCAAACAAACGAAGAAATAATAATGAGCCGAAAATTTCACTTAAGCCCAGTTGTATTTTTTTCTCCGCGAAACCCTGGTAATTTCATTTTCAATGAAGCAATCGGTCAAATTTTCGCCGAGAATCTCCGAGAATTATCTCTGCGAATCCGGGAGAAATTTCAGCGAGAAATTTCTTGCTCATTTTATCTTTTCTCACTGTTTTGTGGAGAAAATAGCCGATGTTGCGTTAGGCGGTTTCTCCGCGAAACAAAAAAAATGGGTTACCGGGTATTACCGGTAGCTGGTCTGTAAGACATATATAACTAATTTTCATCATTAGAATATCAATGTTGAAGATATAAAAATGCTCTATGTCACATGGGTGTGTCATGCTGATGAAGAACTTATGTAAGTACACCACAACCTTATTATAACATGGTTCCTTATAACACAGTTTAGGATATAACACGGTTTCAAGAGGGATTCCAAAAATTTATTGATTATATAGAAAAATGACCATTTCTGTTTGGATATAATACAGTTGTTTTAACTAACACAGTTTCTGCTTTGATCCCAACAATAGTGGTATAAAGAGGTTGGGGTTTACTACAACACAACCTGTCTATAACACTATTAATGGGGTCCAAAACAGAAACCCTATTAGTTAAACAACTGTGTTATATCCAAACATAAATGTATAGATTATATAGAAAAATGACCATTTATGGTCATTTTTCTATATAATCTATACATTTTTGGGATCCATCTTGAAACCGTCTTATATCCAAAACCGTGTTATAATGAACTGTGTTATAATGAGGTTGTGGTGTATATACCGCAGGCTACACTGACCAGCAGAATGTGTCAGCACAGGTAGTACTCTAACTCTGAAAATGCCATTGAGCTATGTTTAGTAACCTTGGCTCAAGGGAGATTGCAGAGCCTGTGGAATTAAGTATAATTGCATTGTTCTTCTTTTACATTGTGTAAAGCTGTACTTCTTTTGTTGTTTTCAGTTATAACATCTGTATCATGGCCTATGGTCAGACTGGAAGTGGGAAAACCCACACTATGCTAGGTAGCCACAAAAATGAGGACTATAATTTGAGGGCGGAACCACACAAGGATGAAGGGGTCATACCTAGAGCCACTAGGGAGTTGTTTAGGTGAGATTATTTAATTCTTATGTGCTAAACAAAATTACTGAAGATGATGATAGTCTGATTTTTGTGGCACCTGCTTATAGCAGGGTGGGATCCGCTTTTCGGTCCATGCATCCGTCCGTTTGTCTGTTAACATTTCGACATTTACGTAAAAGTTTTTATTTAAGTCGACTGCAAACCTCAGCTACCATCAGACCTTACATGAAACATCTCCCTGACCTTCTGTCTTTGTATGCACCTTGACCTGGTGACTTTGACCTATATTTTGCACTCCAGTGACTTTGACTGTTATGTCATATCGAAGTTTGTATTGTAATCAACTACAATACTAAACAACCATCAAACCTTCCATGAAACATCTGCCTGAGCTCCTGACCAGGCATTCACTTTGACAGGTGACCTTGACCTGTATTTTACGCTCCAGTAACTTTGACAAATATTACGTCGATGTTCCAGGTCTCCTCAAATAAAAGGCATACAACCATCAAATCTTGCATAGTGCTTCTCCTAGATGTACTGACTTTGCAGGTACCTTGACCCAGTGACCTTGACATTGAACTATAAGGCCTACAACCACCAAACCTTGCATAGTGCTTCTCCTGACTTTGACACATTTTAAGTCAAAGTTCCAGATCTCAAATAAAAGGCCCACAACCATCAAATCTTGCATAGTGCTTCTCCTATGTACTGACACTGCAGGTACCTTGATCTGGTGACCTTGACCTATATTTTACGCTCAATTGACTTTGACACAATTTACTCGATGTCCCAGATCTTCTCAAATTAAAGGCCTACGACCATCAAATCTTGATTATTGCTTCTCCTAGATGTACCTACTCTGCAGGTACCTTGACCCAGTGACCTTGACCTATATTTTACACTCCAGTGACTTTGACACATTTCACATCAGCTATCAACTGCCAACTGCTAAGAATGAAATTTACTTATTTAATAACTATGTTCTGATTGTGGCTCCTGTGACTATTGCCTCTAGCAGGTGTGACGCCGCCTTCTGCTGAATTCTTGTTCATACCCACATTGATAAATGGGACAAAATAATATGGCATTGGTGTAAGTCTTACCATGCATCTGTCTGTCTATCTGTAAACCTCTTTTGTTTCTAGACAACACTTGAAACAATACAAATGTGCAGGCTGATATCCACCTTTGTTGTTTGCAAATGCCATAAATACTGGTTTTCTCATTACACAACTGAAATATTCCTGTTATATTTTAGATTGGTAGAGGAAAAGCCCCCTGGTACCCATTCTGTGGAGGTTTCAGTGGTAGAGATATACAACAATGATATCAGAGATCTGCTGAGCGGGGACCCAAATGCTAAGCATGAGATCACAACAGGAGCTGATGGTTCACTTAACATGCCTACACTTACTTCAAAGTAAGAAAACTTAACATGCTTACACTTACTTCAAAGTAAGAAAACTAAACATGCTTACACTTACTTCAAAGTAAGAAAACTTAACATGCTACACTTACTTCAAAGTAAGAAAACTTAACATGCCTACACTTACTTCAAAGTAAGAAAACTTAACATGCCTACACTCACTTCAAAGTAAGAAAACTTAACATGCTTACACTTAATTCAAAGTAAGAAAACTTAACATGCTTACACTTACTTCAAAGCAAGAAAACTTAACATGCTTACACATACTTCAAAGTAAGAAAACTTAACATGCCTACACTTACTTCAAAGTAAGAAAACTTAACGTGTTTACACTTACTTCAAAGTAAGAAAACTTAATATGCCAACACTTACTTCAAAGTAAGAAAACTTAACATGCCTACACTTACTTCAAAGTAAGAAAACTTAACATGCCTACACTTTATATTCAAAGTAAGAAAACTTAACATGCCAACACTAACTTCAAAGTAAGAAAACTTAACATACCTACACTAACTTCAAAGTAAGAAAACATGCCTACAGTTACATCAGAATAAGACAATTTAGCATGTCTACACTTACATCAGAGTAAACCGAATTTGTTATGTCTAGCATATCAACAATCCTCAAAGTTAAACTGGCTTCAGAGTAAGACAATTCATTATGCATACACATACCTCAAAGTAAGACCGTATGCACACACTTACTTCAGAATAAGACAATTTATCATAACTACTGGTATACGTAAACCTATACTTTCTTTAAGACACTTACTTCAAAGTAAGACTTAACACACCTACACTAACTTCTGACAACTGAATGTGGCATACAGTTACTTCAAAGTAAGACAACTTGATGTGCATACACTTGCTTCAAAGTAAGACAACTTGATGTGCATACACTGCTTCAAAGTAAGGCAACTTGATGTGAGACAACTTAATGTGCACACACTTGCTTCAAAGTAAGACAACTTAATGTGCATACACTTGCTTCAAAGTAAGACAACTTAATGTGCATACACTTGCTTCAAAGTAATGTGCAGGCTGATCTGAGTCTTTGCTGGTTGCACAAGCCTTAACATGGCTTTTGTTGTGCACTAGCTCAATTTAATATGTATAGCTCTGGAAAAGCCCAGCTTTTCTTAACATAAAGTAGGGTTTACTGCGTTGTTCAATACACACTTGTTCAAAACTAATAATATTGTCACTTAACACATTGCTAAAACTTAATTCTTTTTGACATCAAAATGGGGCAAATATGCTAATTTTTTGGCTGAATTTTCCAACACAAATATCTGTGCACCAGGTATTGGTTTTTGCTAGACCTGGGACCAGTTGTTCAAAGCATCGTTAGCTTAACAAGCTCATTAGTGGTCATATTGTTAACTGTTCTAGCAAGTTTAATATATAAAGGTTTGGTATTTTTGCTGAAAAAATGTGAGCAGCTTTTGCTTTCGCAAAAGCTGCTCACATTTTTTTTCAGCAAAAATATTAGCATATTTGCCATAATAAATGATCAAAGTTTAAACGATACGTTAACTAACAATATCCTAAGTTTTGAAGAACTGGCCCCAGTTTTTCAGCTAACGATGCTTTGACAAACTTTGTTGACCAGGGGCCAGTTGTTCAAAACTAAAGATGTTGTTAGTTAAGATATTGTTAAAACTTTGATCATTTATTATGGCAAAAATACCACTGTATAACTTATTCAACCCTTATCTTGCTGTTCACGACAACCCCTATCTTTGCAAACAGTGTAGATCCAGATTAGATGGCTTCTTAAGAAGCCATCTGATCAGGATCTACACTGTTTGGCATTTAGTTTATGAATTTGTAGCAATAAATTACATCAAGTAATTTGATTGGTTGATAGACAGAAATGGGTGTGGCTTAAATTAATATTCAGCAAGCTAAGGGTTAACTTTCTAGGACAGTTAACATTTTGCCCACTAACAAGCTTATTAAGCTAATGATGCTTTGAACAACTGGACCCTGATAGCTATTGATTTGACAATTATTTTCAGGCCAGTAGGAAGAATTGTTGATGTGATGTCACTGGTACAGTATGGTCTACGCACACGGCGAGAATCTGCCACTATGGTTCATGAACATTCTAGTCGATCTCATCTAGTTGTCACTCTCACTGTCATCTCACAAGCTCCAAGCTTTTTCTCCATATCAAAACCACAGACCCCTACACCAGATGGCACTTCAGGTTGGTGCTGTATGTTATGTGTTAGTCTTAAAGATACCATACATAACAATAACACATGCGTGCAAGATAGTGCATTTTTCCAAAATGGCTACTTTTCTAGTGAAAATCTACGATATTTTTCTTATTTATACTGCAAACATAGGTTGCGGGTGCTCATTAGAACCCCCTCATTGAGGCAGTTCTAACAAGTACCCATAACCTATGTCTTGGAGCAGAAATAAGAAAAATAATGTGTACCCAATAAACCCTAGTTTTAGCTCTATAAAGTGGGGTTTTCGGGGATGTTTATTTCATGACTTATTCACCTGATGGGTATGCAATACATTTGTGACTGGTCAGGGAAACCAGATCTTATGAGTGTCTGAAAACACTAGCTTGTGAATGCAACAAGATATAGACCTTGTTCAGACAACATTTTGTAGGGTATGTAAGACACTGGACTAGAAATCGAACTATCCCGTTTGCATAAAAATTGTGTGCAAAATTTCAAAAAAGTTAATACCATAGTTACACTCTTTTAGTTGAATTATTTGAAAAGGATTTTGTCCCTAGATTTCAAAGACATTTTGTTTTGGAAAACTAGTTTCTAACAAGGTGATATAATTCAGTTTTAAATGTAGCTAATTTACATAATTTATTTACAAAGTATACCAAAATACAGTCTAACCTCAATGGCTCGAACACCTTTGGGACCTCGAAAATCTGTTCGAGACAGGGATAGTTCGAGCCACTGAGGTTACTGTCAGGAGGCATAACGAGATACTTTTAGACATCTTTACGGTGTTCTATAATGAAAATGTATGCTGTGTGCACTCATTAGAATCGCCTCATCGAGGCGATTCTAATGAGTACACACAGCATACATTTGCAAGATAAAAGACTAAAACCACCTTAATTATCCCCCACTATTTCTTATGTAGAGGGATTTCGCTAGTAACTCAAGAATGGGTTCGACGCATCCATGGTAAACGAGCTATCGGTGTCCGAGCCATCGAAGTTCTACTGTACATTGGCAACCACTGAGTGATAATCAAAATGAAAGCAGTGATAAAAAAATGAAAGGTGTTTCTGATGGGAGCTGTAGGTTAATTGTATCGATTCCTGATCAGTGCCTTCACTTCTATTTTGAAAGCTTTTAGAGTCCCCTCTTATTCTGCACTGTAGACTAGAGAATACTTGCAAAAGCAGAGTGCAAATAAGAAGGTTTGATTAACTATTGCCATTCAGTCTAGTGTCTAAGACTCCCTACAAATTGATATCTGAATGATGCATGTACCTTGTTATACCCCCACAAATGAAATTTGGGGGGGTATATAGGAGTGAGCTTGTCGGTCGGTCTGTCTGTCGGTCGGTCTGTCTGTCGGTCGGTCGGTCTGTCTGTCGGTCGGTCTGTTGACTTGGTTTCCAGACGATAACTCAAAAACCGCTTCACCGATTTTTATAATTTTTGGTACACTGATGTAACATCATAAAATACAGGTCAAGTTCGATTTCCACAACAATTCGTCAATTTTCGACATAGTTATGGCCCCTTTCAAGTGAAAAAATTGCAAAATGGCGCTGATGTACTATCAAGGCAGTTTTTGTGGGGGTATTCATCACCTTTAGTGATAGCTCTAGTTTGGTTCAAATATTAGCTTTTTCAGACACACATAAGTTCTATTTCCCTGATAGTTGACATATATTAGAGGATCTTAAATGAGTATTTATTTCATATTATATTTGATAAATGAGTTTCATAATTTATATCTTTTGAAAGCCTTGTTGGGCAAAAAATTGAAAAATGAGCAAGGGCACAGAATTTCCTACAATTTACATGTGCACCCAGAAAAGAATCAGATCGGCCTTGGCATCCATATAGTCTGACCAGAGATTTCTCTTGCTGCATGAAGGGGCATTGGGTGCTTAGCTATCCTTAGAGTGCACAACAAAGACTCTGATCAGACTGGACAAATGTGCAGGCTGATCTCAGTCTTCCCTGGCCGCACATGTAAATCAAGGAAATGCTGTGCCCTGGCTTATATTATATAACAAGTTTGAGTCAAATTCAATGGCTCAGACACTTTTGGGACCATGAAAAATTGTTCAAGATGGGGGTAGTTTCAAGACACTGCATGTTTACCCTTATCCTGCTGAACATGACAACTTTTACCTATGCAAACAGAGTAGATCCAGATCAGATGGAAGCCATCAGATTAGAATCTACACTGTTTGTCAGGCAGTATGTGAATTGAATGAATATATCCTATCAAATAATTTGATTGTTTGGATAGACAGAAATGGGTGTGGCTTAATTATTTATTCAGCAAGATAGGGTAAATTATAAGGCCAGAGCAGGAGGCTTACTGGGGACTTTTGGCATCTTTTATAAAATAAAGTGTGTTGTATGTACTCCAGGAGGCTATTCTATTGAGTGCACACAACATACATTGTGTGTATATGCAATAGAAGTGCCTGCAAGAGACAATTCTATTGAGTACACACAGCATACCTTTTCAAGATAGAGTTTATTACTCACCCCAATTTAAATATGGGCTTTATAAACCCAGGGAGGTTGAATATCGGATAAAGAAATGAGTGCACCCAGTCTTTAAAGAAAGTTAACAATATCATATTTTACAGTTACAGAAACCAAACTTGTTGAAGTACAACTAGGTAAGGTTAGAAGAGGCTTGGTTGTAAAACTTTTGCTGCTAGGATTTTGCTTTTTATGTTGTTTAACACATGGCATTTGATTAATTGGGCCCCGTCAAGCGATTTTGGTACTTATCGCCTATGCGAGCAGCGAAGGTTCAGGCGAGCCTGGGCATCCGTGCAGTCTCGCCAGAACCTTTGCTGCTCGCTCATACAAACAGTGAATCAAGAGGAACCTTCAGACAGAAAGCCATATCCCTGGCCCCTCTGAATGGCTGGGCATGCCCAGTTAAAATTAGTCATGACGGAATGCTCGAAGACACAAATTCGCTTGGGGGGGCTCAATTAATAGTTAGCAGCTAATTGTATTTTCAGGATAAATCTTAATAGAAAGTGATGCATTTTGAAGGGTTAGAGGCATTGTCACTGATGCTATAAAACTTCATTCTAATGTACTTGCATATGTAGCACAACGTCTGATTGGATAAAGTAAAAAATTTGCAATATTCTGAGATATACTGTCGGAAACCATTTCTGATGTCACAATGTGGCATCGCTTTTCATTGGTTGGCATTTGGTTTTATGCAGCTCACAACAGCCACTTTCAGCAAAAAAGTACAATTTTCACAAAAAACGCTGATTACGTGTTTTAGAATTGAAAATTGTTGTTTGGGGAGGTAAATCATCGGTTAAATGGTCACAAATTCCATTTTACAGCTCCTCTGATGTTTGCCATAAAAGGAACTTACCAACTGTAAAACTGCCAACAATTTTAAACACAGTTAACCCCGAAATGACTCGAACATGACTCGATGGTTCTTTCGAACTTATTCTTCAGTCCCTTTGAAAAATTTCAATTACTGTATTTACCCTAAGTATTCGGCATCTAAACTCCTCACCATACTTGCTGTAAAATTTGAACAATTGTATGTTTCATACCCTATGTTAAGCCTAGAAATACCTGGATGAGTGGTAAACAATGTAGATCCTGATGAAATCGTCTTCTAATTTTCCAAGTCCTAATGAGCACCCACAATGTACATTTTAGAGTGCAATTAAGAAAAATATCACAATTTTTTATCAGAAAAATAATTTTTTTGAAGATTTGAATTTCAATGCACTTTGTTACACAAATTTGTGCTATGATAATATACTGGCTTATATTTATTTTAACCCATTTAGTACCGGAAGCCCCAAAACGGGTAGTTGGCAAACAGTTCAGGCCCAGATCAAACGCTGCAGAACGGGGCGTCTGATCAGGGCCTACACTATTTGCAAAAAGTTCAGCTATTTTCCAAATAAATTTTCAAGAAAACACAACCTGACATCCCTTAAATTTTGAAATGGATTCTTGGTACACATAAGGAGGAATGTTCCGTTTGGTACAAAAAGGGTTATCTCTTATCTTGCTGTTCATGACAACCCCTATCTTTGCAAACAGTGTAGATCCAGATCAGATGGCTATCTGATCAGGATCTACAATGTTTGACATTCAGTTTATGAATTTGTAGGAATAAATTACATGAAGTAATCTGATTGGTTCAAAGTCAGAAATCGGTGTGACTGCAATATAAGGGTTAAAGAATTTGCCACTATAAAGAATCTTCATAAGGAGTAGTACATAGAGTTTATTTGGTGGTTTTGATTGATTACGGTGAAATAAATCACAAGTGTTCTAAGGCTTCCGAGTAAAAAACGAGTGAGCGATAGCGAACGAGTTTTTTACAGGAAAGCCTTAGAACACGAGTGAATTATTTCTCTTTAATCAATCAAAACAACAAAATAAACTATTTATTACATTTCCATTCGTGTTTTACCTTTGGATTTTAAAATTCAACCGTTCTGATTTCCAACCGAAATAGTTTCAGTCAGGGCATGGATTTCAGGGGGCGTGGTTTAGTTTGAAAATCAGTCGCCATCTTGTTTTCATTTCACTGCAAAAGTTATCCTGTGCTTGAAAAACAGATACAACAATGTCATGAAAGTTGAACTGTATTATCAAGAAAATCATACTTTATCTTCGTGTTGCAGGTCTTTCCTCAAAAACGTCAAATGGACGTGAAAATTGAAGCCTGACTTCTATGATTTTATCAGATTTTCCGCCAAACGTCAACTGTTGTTATTGTTGTTACAAACGACGTCAGCAATTTCGCCTAGCAATTATAACATCAAAACGTTCGAAATGAAATAATTCACACTGTGAATTATAGATTTATAATTCACTGAGAAATCTCAGTAAAATCACTACTGAAGATGTAATAAATATATATAATAAGTAATAAATGACATACCAACCCCCTAATTACTCCAAGATACAAATGTTGATCTGTACTTGCACAGTAAATCATGAGACTTGCAAGCCAGCCTCGGTAGCTCAGTCGGATGCGCATCTGATTGGTGATCAGGAGGATGCCTGTTCGATACCTGCCAGGGTTGGCAACATTCTTTCGTGGAGATTGATCATGAAATCGTTTCTATGGTCACTCTCTCTCTTCTACTGATTCAAGAAGGGCAGTTGTCAGTCTCTGGCAAAAGAATGTGCACTGTACTGGTTATCCGCTTGCGTATAAGCCTGCCCAGGAAAAGTATGGATAGTTAACTGACCAGCTTAACAATGACCATAGTAGTATTGACTGGGCCATTAAACTCCAATACAAACAAAATGAGAGACCCATGACCTGTCAAACATGTTTGTTTATATGCAGAGGGCCCTTATTATAATGACAGTATTTGTTTGGTCCCTAGCACTTTACTGTATCTGTGAAGAATTTTCCGCCATAAAGAATCTTCATTAGGAGTAGTACATGTATAAAGGTAATAAATGGCCGTATAGGTAATAAATGTGATGTTATTATATTGACATCATGATTCTCGCCAAAGGCTCAGTTGATAAAAAAATATGACCCCCCACCCTCTCCCACCCACCCACCCACCCACCCATTTACTCCAAGAAACAAATGTTGTGGACATTTGTTAGAATTGCCTCACCGAGGCAATTCTAACAAATATGCACAACATTTATTTTTATGTCCCCGGTAGCGATAGCGGGGGACATATTGTTTTTGCCCTGTCTATTTGTTGGTTTGCTGCTTTGTGGGTTTGTTTGTTGGTTGGACAACTTTAACATTGGCCATAACTTTTATTCCATTAGAGTCAGAGCCTTCATATTTGGCATGTAGGTTCTTCATGACAAGGCCTTCCCACTCATAGAAAAAATTTTGACCTGTGTCCATTACATTGGTCTGTGACCTACTTTAAAGAAAAATATAACATTGATCATAACTTTCTAACCATCTGAGGTAGAGCCTTCATATTTGGCATGTAGGTTCCTTTGACAAGGGCTTCCCACTCATGTGAAAAAAATTGACCTTGACCTGTGACCTTAAAGAAAGACAATAACATTGGTCCTAACTTTCTAACTGCAAGAGATAGAGCCTTCATATTTGGCATATGGGTTCCTTTTCACAAGGGCTTCCCACTCACAGAAAGAATTTTGACCTGTGACCTTGACCTACGATCTACTTTAAAGAAAAGAAGTACCGCTGGTCATAATTTTCTAACCATTTGTCAGAGGTAGAACCTTCATATTTGGCATGTAGATTCCTTGTAATAAGGGCTTCCCACTCATACAAAAAATTTGACCTTGACCTGTGACCTACTTAAAGAAAAAAAATAACATTGGTCATAACTTTCTAACTGTTTGAGATAGATCCTTCATATTAGAATTTGACCTGTGACCTACTTTAAAGAAAAAAAAACATTGGTCATAACTTTCTAACCATTTGAGATAGAGCCTTCATATTTGGCATGTAGGTTCCTTGTGACTAGGGCTTCCCACTTATACAAAAAATGATCTTAATCCTATTTGTGATAGAGCCTTCATATTTGGCATTTAGGTTCCTTGTGACAAGGGCTTCCCACTCATACAAATTTGACCTTTGACCTTGACCTGTGACCCACTTTAAAGAAAAAAAATATCATTGGTCATAACTTGCTAATCGTATGAGTTAGAGCCTTCATATTTGGCATGTAGGTTCCTCACGACAAGGGCTTCCCACTCATATAAAAAATTTGACTTGTGACGTTGAACCTGACCTGTTACCTACTTTAAAGAAAAAAATAACATTGGCCGCAACTTTCTAACCATTTGAGATAGAGCCTTCATATTTGGTATACAAGTTCCTTGTGACAAGGGCTTCCCACTCATACAAAAAAATTGGACATTGACCTTGACCTGTGACCTACTTTAAAGAAAGAAAATAACATTGGTCATAACTTTCTAACCATGTGAGGTAGAGCCTTCATATTTGGCATGTAGGTTCCTTGTGACAAGGGCTTCCCTCTTATACAAAAAAAGAAAAAATTGACCTGTGACTACTTCAAAGAAAAAAATAACATTGGTCATAACTTTCTAACCGTTTGAGGTAGAGCCTCCATATTTGGCATGTAGTTTCCTTGTGACAAGGGCTTCCTACTCATACAAAAAAGTTTGACCTTGACCTGTGACCTACTTTAAAAAAAATATAACATTGGTCATAACTTTCTAACTGTGTGAGATAGAGCCTTCATATTTGGCATATAGGTTCCTTTTGACAAGGGCTTCCCACTTATACAAAAATTTTTGACCTGTGACCTTGACCTGTGACCTACTTTAAAGAAAACATAACATTGGTCATAGCTTTCTAACCGTTTGGGTAGAGCCTTCACATTTGGCATCTAGGTTCCTTGTTTTGTTTGTTTGTTTGATTTGAGGTTTAACATCCCTGTCAACACTATTTAGGTCATTTTGGAGATGTTGCTTCCAATTTTGTGGGACTTTTACCCGACACTGAGATAAAATGACATCTCAATCCCTGCCGCCCAATGAAACAAATAGGGTTTGTAAGCATGGATGGGCCGACTCGCTGCAATTTTCCTGGGCAGGCCTAGACATTCTAAGGGGATTACCAGTACTCATGTGTGGTGGGTATCAGGTCTGCATGGAAGCATCGTGCAGCCCAATCTATTTCTCCAAGCCAAGATGGGCAGGGGTGATAAGGTTCCTTGTGACAAGGGCTTCCCACTCATACAAAAAATTCTAACCTGTGACCTTGACCTTCTTTGAAAGAAAATGACCTTGCCCAGGGTCATGTTCGTGTTTCACAAACACATCTTATTTGGAGTAGCAAAAACAATATTCTGGAATATCTCTGTTAGCCCCCCCCCCCCCCTATCTTGACTTATGGATGTGTTTTTATGACAAGATTTGTCCTTAAATAAATGTCCGTATAAAGAGGGTTATTAGTACTTGCAAAGTAAATCATATGAGCCTTGCAAACAAAAAATCTTCGGCTTTGTGACCCATCACGAAAACACACCTACCGGTATATAATTTTGACCCCCTCGAACCCCACTTTTATATAGTAAAACTGGGGTTTACAGAGGTAAACCTTATTTTTCTTATTTCTGCTCTAAAATATAGATTGTGGCGGTTCTAACGAGTACCCACAATCTATATTTTAAGCAGAAATTAGGAAAATATCACAATTTTTCATCCTAAAATTTTAGTGTTTTTTGGTGAAAAATTTACACTGTATTAGTATAGGCGTGTTTTCGTAATGAATGGGAAGTTAGACACTGAAGGAGACTAGCAAGAGTCTTGTAATTTTAAAGATAGAAACTAGAGGTATTGTACTATACAAGCAGCAAACAATGAAGGTGCAGATCAGCCTGCGCATATGCTCAGGGTGATCCGCACCTTTGTTGTTTCAGATATACAGTAGAACTTCGATGGCTCGAACACCGATAGCTCGTTTACCATGGATGAGTCGAATCCGTTCTTGAGTCCCTAGGGAAATCCTCTACATAAGAAATAGTGGGGATGATCAAGGAGATTTGAGTCTTTTATCTTGCAGATGTATGCTGTGTGTACTCATTAGAATCGCCTCAAGGCGATTCTAATGAGTACACACAGCATACATTTTCATTATAGAACAACGAAAAGATGTCTAAAAGTATCTCGTTATGCCTCCTGGCATTAGCCCTCAGTGGCTTGAACTACCTCTGTCTCGAACAGATTTTCATGGTCCAAAAGGTGTTCGAGCCATTGAAGTTCGACTGCAGTAAAAGCAGGTTTTCTCAGGACTTGGCAAATATGTAATTACTTACCGTGAAAAACAGATAAAACTAGGTGACATCAAGTTAACCCATTTTGTACCAAATGGAATCTTCCTCCTTATATATAGCAGGAGTTCATTTCAAAATTAAGGGGTGTCAGGTTGTGTTTTCATCAAAATTTATTTGGAAAATGACTGAACTTTAAGCAAACATTGGAGGCCCTGATCAGACGCCGCATTCTGCAGGGTCTGATCTGGGTCTGCACTGTTTGCCAGGGTACCCGTTTTGGGGTTTCTGGCACTAAATGGGTTAACAAAGGTCAGAAAATATTAGTACAAAGTATATGATGTGCTGTATGAAGACATTTATTATTTTGGCAATGATTTACATTACACCTGGTGTTACTTAATGCCTCTATAAACAATGTTTTGATAATTATTCTAAATATTAGGGCAGGGGTTCATGCCATATAGTGCAAAGGTCACCGTTGTCATCATCATTATCATTGCTGTCATCCTCATTGTCATCATTATTGTCATTGTCATCATCATCATCATTGTCATTATCATTGTTTTCATCATAATGATCATCATCATCAATCAACCCCATCATCATCATTTTCATTATCACCATCATCATAATCATCATCATCATCATCAATCATCCTCATCATCATCATCATCATTGTCATCCATCCTCCTCCTCCTCATCATCATCTTTGTTCATCATCATCATCATCATCATCATCATCATCATCATCAATCTTCATCATCAATCATCATCATCATTGTCATCCATCCTCCTTCTCTTCCTCCTCATCATCATCATTGTCATCCATCCTCCTCCTCATCATCATCATCTTTGTTGATCATCATCATCATCATCATCATCATCAATCATCATCAGCATCATCATCAACATCATCATCATCATCATCATCATTGTCATCTGTTACTGGCAAAAGAATTTGCACTGCAGTAGCTGGTTCAGACTGGTTTAGTTAACTGACTGGAACCCCAAGACAAACCAAAGTGGACATCCAACCCTTCAAGTGATATGGAAAAGTCTAGAGGCAATGAACATATCTATATTTTTTTAGCTCACCGTCACGTAGTGACGAGGTGAGCTTTTGGGATCACTTTTTGTCCGTCGTCCGTCGTGCGTCCGTGCGTGCGTGCGTCCGTGCGTGCGTGCGTGCGTGCGTAAACAATTTCTTCAAACGACATCTCCTCCTAAACCACTGAGCGGATTTTGACCAAACTTCACAGGAATGATCCTTAGGTGGTCCCCTTTCAAAGTTGTTCAAATGGTTCCAGTCCGTTGCACATATAGGTCACAGGAGCCAAAAATAGATTTTTTTCACCGAAAACTTAAAAAATCTTCTTCTCTGAAACTGCAAGGCCCAGGTCTTTGATATTTGGTATGAAGCTTCATCTAGAAGACCCCTACCAAGATTGTTCAAATTATAGTGCTGGGGCCAAAAATACCCCCGCCCCGGGGCCCTTTGGTTTTACATGGGCTTATATAGGGAAAATCTTTAAAAATCTTCTTCTCTGAAACTACAAGGCCCAGGTCTTTAATATTTGGTATGAAACTTCATCTGGTGGACCCATACCAAGATTGTTCAAATTATTGTGCTGGTTCCAAAGATGCCCCCGCCCCGGGACCCTTTGGTTTTACATGGGCTTATATAGGCAAAATCTTTAAAAATCTTCTTCTCTGAAACCGCAAGGCCCAGGTCTTTGATATTTGGTATGAAGCTTCATCTAGTGGACCCCTACCAAGATTGTTCAAATTATAGTGCTGGGGCCAAAAATGCCCCCGCCCCAGGGCCCTTTGGTTTTACATGGGCTTATATAGGGAAAATCTTTAAAAATCTTCTTCTCTGAAACTGCAAGGCCCAGGTCTTTGATATTTGGTAGGAATCTTCATCTTATGGACCCCTACCAAGATTGTTCAAATTATAGTGCTGGGGCCAAAAATGACCCCGCCCCGGGGCCCTTTGGTTTTACATAGGCTTACATAGGGAAAACCTTTAAAAATCTTCTTCTCTGAAACCGCAAGGCCCAGGTCTTTGATATTTGGTATGAAGCTTCATCTAGTGGACCCCTACCAAGTTTATTCAAATTATAGTGCTGGGTCAAAAAATGCCCCCGCCCCAGGGCCCTTTGGTTTTACATGGGCTTATATTGGGAAAATCTTTAAAAAATCTTCTTCTCTGAAACTGCAGGGCCTGGTCTTTGCTATTTGGTATGAAGCTTCATCTAGTGGACCCCTACCAAGACTTTTCAAATTATAGTGCTGGGGCCAAAAATGCCCCCACCCCGGGGCCCTTTGGTTTTACGTAGCCTTATATAGGGAAAATCTTTAAAAATCTTCTTCTCTGAAACTGCAAGGCCCAGGTCTGTGATATTTGGTATGAAGCTTCATCTTGTGGACCTCTATCAAGATTGTTCAAATTATAGCCCTGGGGCCAAGAATGCCCCCGCTCCTAGGCCCTTTGGTTTTTCATAGACTTATATAGGCAATATCTTGAAAAATCTTCTACTCTTAAACCACACGGCCTAGGTCTTTGACATTTGGTATGAAGCTTCAGCTAGTGGACCTCTACCAAGATTGTTCAAATTATAGCCCAGGGGCCACAAATGCCCCCGCCCAGGGGACCTTTGGTTTTACATAGACTTATAATAGAGATAATCTTTGAAAATCTTCTTCTCTGAAACAACAACGCCCAGGTCTTTGATATTTGGTGTGAAGCTTCATCTAGTGGACCTCTATCAAGATTGTTTAAATTATAGCCCTGAGGCCAAAAATGCCCCTGCCCAATGGCCATGTGGTTTCACATAGGCTTATGTAAGGAGTATCTTTAAAAAAATCTTCTTCTCTGAAACCGCAAGGCCCAGGTCTTTGATATTTGTTGTGTAGCTTCATCTAGTGAACCTTTGCCAAGATTGTTCAAATAATAGCCTTTGTTGATATTTGGTATGAAGCTTCACCTTTTTAGACCTCCCTCAACATTATGCACATTATAACCCTGAGGTCAATAATGGCCCTCCCCGGGGCCCACTTGTTACTCTATGGATCAGGTGAGCGATCCAGGGCCATCATGGTCATCTTGTGTTTTATATTAGGATCACTTTTTGTCTGTCATCCGTGCGTAAACAATTTCTTCAAACAACATCTCCTCCTAAACCACTGATCCGATTTTGACCAAACTTCACAGGAATGATCCATAGGAGGTCCCCTTTGGAAGTTGTTCAAATGGTTCCGGTCCTTGGCATATCTAGGTCACAGGAGCCAAAAATAGATTTTTTTGACCAAAAACTTAAAAAATCTTCTTCACTGAAACCACAAGGCCCAGGTCTTTGATATTTGGTATGAAGCTTCATCTAGTGGACCCCTACCAAGATTGTTCAAATTATAGTGCTGGGGTCAAAAATGCCCCCGCCCCGGGGCCCTTTGGTTTTACATGGGCTTATATAGGGAAAATCTTTAAAAATCTTCTTCTCTGAAACCTCAAGGCCTAGATCTTTGATATTTGGTATGAAGCTTCATCTAGTAGACCCCTACCAAGATTGTTATAATAATAGTGCTATGGCCAAAAATGCCCCGGCCCCGGGGCCCTTTGGTTTTACATGGGCTTATATATGGAAAATCTTTAACAATCTTCTTCTTTGAAACCGCAAAGCCCAGGTCTTTGATATTTGGTAGGAAGCTTCATCTAGTGGACCCCTACCAAGATTGTTCAAATTATAGTGCTGGGGCCACAAATTCTGCCGCCCCGGGGCCCTTTGGTTTTACATGGGCTTATATAGGGAAAATCTTTAAAAATCTTTTCTCTGAAACCGGAAGGCCCATGTCTTTGCTATTTGGTATGAAGCTTCATCTAGTGGACCCCTACCAAGATTGTCCAAATTATATTGCTCTGGGCCAAAACTGCCCCCGCTCTGGGGCCGTTTGGTTTTACATAGACTTATATAGGGAAAATCTTTAAAAACCTTCTTCTCTGAAACCGCAAGGCCCAGGTTTTTGATATTTGGTATGTAGCTTTATCTTGTAAACTTCTACGAAGATTGTTCAAAATATAGTGCTGTTGACAAAGATACCCCCGCTCCGGGGCCGTTTGGTTTTACATAGCCTTATATAGAGATAATCTTTGAAAATCTTCTTCTCTGAAACAGAAAGGCCCAGGCCTTTGATATTTGGTGTGAAGCTTCATCTAGTGGAGCTCTATCAAGATTGTTTAAATTATAGCCCTGAGGCCAAAAATGCCCCCGCCCCCGGGCGATTTGGTTTTTGTATAGGCTTATGTAGGGAATATCTTAAAAAAAAACCTTCTTCTCTGAAACCGCAAGGCCCAGGTTTTTGATATATGGTGTGTAGCTTCATCTAGTAGACCTTTGCCAAGATTGTTCAAATTATAGCCTTTGTTGATATTTGGTATGAAGCTTCACCTTTTTTGGCCTCCCTCAACATTATGCACATTATAATCCTGGGGTCAATAATGGCCCTCCCTGGGGCCCACTTGTTACTCTATGGATCAGGTGAGCGATCCAGGGCCATCATGGCCCTCTTGTGATTTATATTAGGATCACTTTTTGTCTGTCATCCGTGCGTAAACAATTTCTTCAAATGACATCTCCTCCTAAACCACTGATCGGATTTTGACCAAACTTCACAGGAATGATCCTTAGGTGGTCCCCTTTCAAAGTTGTTCAAATGGTACCGGGTCGTTTCACAAATAGGTCACAGGAGCCAAAAATAGATTTTTTTCACCAAAAACTTAAAAAATCTTCTTCTCTGAAACCGCAAGGCCCAGATCTTTGATATTTGGTATGAAGCTTCATCTAGTGGACCCCTACCAAAATTGTTCAAATTTTAGTGCTGGGGCCAAAAATGCCCCCGCCCCGGGGCCCTTTGGTTTTACATGGGCTTATATAGGGAAAATCTTTAAAAATCTTCTTCTCTGAAACCGCAAGACCCAGGTCTTTGATATTTGTTATGTAGCTTCATCTAGTTGAACCCTACCAAAATTGTTCAAATTATAGTGCTGGGGCAAAAAATACCCCCGCCCCGGGGCCCTTTGGTTTTACATGGGCTTATATAGGGAAAGTTTTGAAAAATCTTCTTCTCTGAAACTGAAAGGCCCAGGTCTTTGCTATTTGGTATGAAGCTTCATCTAGTGGACCCCTACTAAGATTGTTCAAATTATAGTGCTGGTGCCAAGAATGCCCCGCCCTGGGGCCCTTTGGTTTTTCATAGGCTGATATAGGGAAAATCTTAAAAAAATCTTCTCTGAAACTGCAAGGCCAAGGTCTTTGATATTTGGTATGTAGCTTCAGCTGGTGGACCTCAACCAAGATTGTTCAAATTATAGCCCCGAGACCAAAAATGCCCCAACCTCCGGGCCCTTTGGTTTTACATAGACTTATATAGGGAAAATCTTTAAAATCTTCTTCTGTGAAACCACAAGGCCTAAGTCTTTGATATTTGGTGTCAAATTTCATCTAGTGGACCTCTATTGAGATTGTTCAAACTATAGCCCTGGGGCCAAAAATGCCCCCACCCCGAGACCCTTTGGTTTTATATAGACTCATTTTGGGAAATCTTTAAAAATCTTCATCTCTGAAACTGCAAGGCCCATGTCTTGATATTTGGTATGGAGCTTCATCTAGTGGACCTCTACCAAGATTGTTCAAATTATAGCCCTCGGACCACAAATGCCTCCGCCCCGGGGCCCTTTGGTTTTACATAGACTTACATAGAAATAATCTTTGAAAATCTTCTTCTCTGAAACAGCAAGGCCCAGGTCTTTGATATTTGGTGATAAGCTTCATCTAGTGGACCTCTATCAAGATTGTTTAAATTATAGCCCTGAAGCCAAAAATGCCCCCGCCCCAGGGCCATTTGGTTTTACATAGGCTTATGTAGGGAATATCTTTAAAAAAAATCGTCTTCTCTGAAACCGCAAGGCCCAGGCCTTTGATATTTTGTGTGTATCTTCATCTAGTGGACCTTTGCCAAGTTTGTTCAAATTATAGCCTTTGTTGATATTTGGTATGAAGCTTCACCTTTTAGACCTCACTCAACATTATGCACATTTTAACCCTGGGGTAAATAATGGCCCTCCTCGGGGCCCACTTGTTACTCTATGGATCAGGTGAGCGATCCAGGGCCATCATGGCCCTCTTGTGATTAATATTAGGATCACTTTTTGTGTGTCATCCGTGCGTAAACAATTTCTTCAAACGACATCTCCTCCCAAACCACTGATCGGATTTTGACCAAACTTCACAGGAATGATCCTTAGGTGGACCCTTTTCAAAGTTGTTCAAATGGTTTGGGTCCGTTGCACATCTACGTCATAGGAGCCAAAAATAGATTTTTTTCACCAAAAACTTAAAAAATCTTCTTCTCTGAAACTGCAAGGCCCAGGTCTTTCATATTTGGTATGAAGCTTCATGTAGTGGACCCCTACCAAGATTGTTCAAATTATAGTGCTGGGGCCAAAAATGCCCCTGCCCCGGGGCCCTTTGGTTTTACATGGGTTTTTATCGGGAAAATCTTTAAAAATCTTCTTCTCTGAAACCGCAAGGCCCAGGTCTTTGATATATGGCATGAAGCTTTATCTAGTGGACCCCTACCAGGATTGTTCAAATTATAGTGCTGGGGCCAAAAATGCCTCCGCCCCAGGGCCCTTTGGTTTTACATGGGCTTATATAGGGAAAATCTTTAAAAATCTTCTTCTCTGAAACCCCAAGGCCGAGGTCTTTGCTATTTGGAATGAAGCTTCATCTAGTGGACCTCTACCAAAATTGTTCAAATTATAGTGCTGGGGCCAAAAATGCCCCCGTCCCAGGGACCCTTTGGTTTTACATAGACTTGTATAGGGAAAAACTTGAAAAATCTTCTTCTCTGAAACCACAAGGCCTAGGTCTTTGATATTTGGTATGAAGCTTCAGCTAGTTGACCTCTACCAAGATTGTTCAAATTGTAGCCCTGAGACCAAAAATGCCCCCGCCTCGTGGCCCTTTGGTTTTACATAGACTTATATAGGGAAATCTTTAAAAATCTTCTTCTATGAAACCACTTGGCCTAGGTCTTTGATATTTGGTGTGAACTTTCATCTTGTGGACCTCTATCAAGATTGTTCAAATTATAGCCCTGTTCAAATTATAGCCCTGGGGCCAAAAATGCCCCCGCCCCAAGACCCTTTGGTTTTACTTATACTTATATAGGGAAATCTTTAAAATCTTCTTCTCTGAAACTGCAAGGCCCATATTTTTGATATTTGGTATGGAGCTTCATCTAGTGGACCTCTACCAAGATTATTCAAATTATAGCCTTGGGCCACAAATGCCCCCGCCCCCGGGGCCCTTTGGTTTTACATAGACTTATATAGAGATTATCTTTGAAAATCTTCTTCTCTGAGACAGCAAGGCCCAGACTTTGATATTTGGTATGAAGCTTCATCTAGTGGATTGTTTAAATTATAGCCCTGAGGCCAAAAATGCCCCGCCCCGGGGCCATTTGGTTTTACAAAGGCTTATATAGCCTTGGGGCCAAAAATGCCCCCGCCCCAGGGCCCTTTGGTTTTACATAGGCTTATATAGGGAAAATTTTTAAAAAAATCTTCTTCTCTGAAACTGCAAGTCCAAGGTCTTTGATATTTTTTTGTGTAGCTTCATCTAATGGACCTTTGCCAAGATTGTTCAAATTATAGCCTTTGTTGATATTTGGTATGAAGCTTCACCTTTTAAGACCATCCTCACCATTATGCACATTATAACCCTGGGGTCAATAATGGCCTTCCCCGAGGCCCAATTGTTACTCTATGGATCAGGTGAGCAATCCAGGGCCATCGTGGCCCTCTTGTGTTTTATATTAGGATCACTTTTTGTCTGTTATCCGTGCGTAAACAATTTCTTCAAACAACATCTCCTCCTAAACCACTGATTGGATTTTGACCAAACTTCACAGGAATGATCCTTAGGTGGACCCCTTTCAAAGTTGTTCAAATGGTTCCGGTCCGTTGCACATCTAGGTCGCAGGAGCCAAAAATAGATTTTTTCCACAGAAAACTTAAAAAATCTTCTTCTCTGAAACCACAAGGCCCAGGTCTTTGATATTTGGTATGAAGCTTCATCTAGTAGACCCCTACCAAGATTCTTCAAATTATAGTGCTGGGGCAAAAAATGCCTCCGCCCCGAGGCCCTTTGGTTTTGCATGGGCTTATATAGGGAAAATCTTTAAAAATCTGCTTCTCTGAAACCGCAAGGCCCAGGACTTTGATATTTGGTATGAAGCTTCATCTAGTGGACCCGTACCATGATTGTTCAAATTATAGTGCTGGGGCAAAAAATGCCCCCGCTCCGGGGCCCTTTGGTTTTACATAGACTTATATAGGGAAAATCTTTAAAAATCTTCTTCTCTGAAACCACAAGGCCTAGGTCTTTGATATTTGGTATGAAGTTTCATCTGAAGGACTCCTACCAAGATTATTCAAATTATAGTGCTTGGGCCAAAAATGCCCCCGCCCCGGGACCATTTGGTTTTACATAGGCTTATATAGGGATAATCTATAAAAATCTTCTTCTCTGAAACTGCAAGGCCCAGGACTTTGATATTTAGTATGAAGCTCCATCTAATAGACCTACCAAGGTTGTTCAAATTATAGCCCTGGGGCCAAAAATGACTCTGCTCTGGGGCCATTTGGTTTTACATAGACTTATATAGGGAAAATCTTTAAAAATCTTCTTCTCTGAAACCACAAGGCCCAGGTCTTTGATATTTGGTATGAAGCTTCATCTAGTGGACATCTCTCAAGATTGTTCAAATTATAGCCCTGAAACCAAAAATGCCCCCGCTCGGGTCCCTTTGGTTTCACATAGACTTATATGAGGAAAATCTTAAAAAATCTTCTTCTGTGAAACCACAAGGCCTAGGTCTTTGATATTTGGTATGAACTTTCATCTAGTGGACCTCTATCAAGATTGTGCAAATTATAGCCCTGGGGCCAAAAAATGTTGCCGCTCTGAGACCCTTTGGTTTTCCATAGACTTATATAGGGAAATCTTTAAAAATCTTCTTTTCTGAAACTGCAAGGCCCAGGTCTTTGATATTTGGTATGGAGCTTCATCTAGTGGACCTCTACCAAGATTGTTCAAATTATGGCCAGTGGGCACAAATGCCCCCACCCCGGGGCCCTTTTGTTTTACATAGACATTTATAGTCCCGGGGCCATTTGGTTTTGCATAGGCTTATGTAGGGAATATCTTTAAAAAATCTTCTTCTCTGAAACCGCAAGGCCCAGGTCTTTGATATTTGGTGTGTAGTTTCATCTAGTGGATCTTTGCCAAGATTTTTCAAATTAAAGCCTTTGTTGATGTTTGGTATGAAGCTTCACCTTTAAGACCTCCCTCAACATTATGCACATTAAAGCCCTAGGGCCAATAATGGCCCTCCGTGGGGCCCACTTGTTACACTATGGATCAGGTGAGCGATCCAGGGCCATCATGGCCCTCTTGTTTTATTTTTTAGGAAAAAAGTCCTGAAGCTTCATGTGAATTTTCTGCTCAGCAGACAGTTGACATGATTTTGTTGTCAATACTCATTTTCTCCGAAAGATAAGAGAAAAATACCTTGTAAATGTTATCTGCATGACATGTTATGATTAACACTTGATGAGTTAAGGAAATGAGTATTAGCAAAGAAAATGAATCCTGTGTCCAGTTGTTCAAAGCCTCGTTAGATTAATGAGCTCATTAGTAGTCAAATTAACTGTTTTAGTAAGTACAATATCTCAGATTATTATTTTTTTTAGCTCACCGTCACGTAGTGACGAGTTGAGATTTTGGGATCACTTTTTGTCCTTCATGCGTCAGTGCGTGCATCTGTGCATCCATAAACAACTTCTTCAAACGGAATCTCCTCGTAAGCCACTGATTGTATTTTGACCGGAACTTCACAGGAGTGGTCCTCAGGTGGTCCCCTTTCAAAGTTGTTCAAATGGTTCCGGTCCATTTCACATCTAGGGCACAGGAGCCAAAAATAGATTTTTTTCACTGAAAACTTAAAAAATTTCTTCTCTGAAACCACAAGGCCCAAGTCTTTGATAATTGGTATGAAACTTCATGTAGTGGACCCCTACCAAGATTGTTCAAATTATAGTGCTGGGGCCATCTGATCTGGATCTACACTGTTTGCAAACAAAAGGGTTGTTGTGAACAGCAGGATAAGAGTTAGACAAATCACTTGATAAATGGGATGGTAAGAAGCAAATCATTTATCAGTGGGAAGATAGGCAAATTAGTTTTTCAACAGGAACTTCAAGGCAAATCAGTTTATTTCAGAGCTTTGTTTGTTTGAATTGTGGTTTAACATCCCCATCAACACTATTTAGGTCATTTTGTAGATGTTGCTTCCAATTTTGTGGGGCTTTTACCCGACATTGAGATGAAATGACTTCTCAAGCCCTGTGGCCCAATGAAACCAAAAGGCTTTATTTTATATGCATCAGACGGCTGACTCACACCACTTCGCCTGGTCAGGCTTAGTCCTTCAATGCGGTTTACCACCACTCATGTGTGGTCAGTTTCAGCTCTGGGTAGAAGCATCATGCAGCTCATCTATTTCTCCAAGTCCCGATGGACATGGGGGTGGGGGGGCATTATTTCAGAGTAACCACCCCTGGAGGTGACTCAACTCCTCTTCATAAGCGAGATGTCATGTACATTTTACATTGACAAGTCTAGATGAATAGTTTACAGTTTTAGCAGCAGTTAAGACATTAATAGCAACTTTATACTGGTCTCTTTGTTACAGTGCAGTATAATCATCAGCATTACAAAAACACGCTTTTACAAATGTTTTGAAAATTTCCACCAAAACTAATGAAAATTTTTAACCCTTATCTTGCTGAATATTCATTTAAGCCACACCCATTTCTGACTTTGAACCAATCAGATGACTTTATGTAATTTATTCTTACAAATCCATAAACTTCATGTCTAACAGTGTAGAGCCTGATCAGATGGCTTCTTCAGAAGCCATCTGATCTGGATCTACACTGTTTCCAAAGATAGGGGTTGTTGTGAACAGCATGATAAGAGTTAAGATAAAAATTATGATATTTTTCATATTTCTGCTCAAAGCATAGCTTGTCAGTACTGGTTAGAATCTTGGTTCTAACGAGTACCTACAATCTATGTTTTTGAGTAGAAATAATAAAAAATAATGTATGCAGCTGTAAACCCCAGTTTTTCTATATAAAAGTGGGGTTAAAGGGGTCAAAATTATTTAGGTGTGTTTCCATGATGATTAAAACATTTGTGAACCAGGTCAAAATATGCCAATTTAGACAGGAACCCCCAGAATGGGATGTTGGCAAAAAAAAATGCAGGCCCAGATCAGAAGCTTTAGAACACTTGGCCCTTCATGGGACTACATATTGTTTGCTTAAAGTACAGACATTTTTGGAAACAAACAAAGCATACCTGACACCCCTATTATTAGAACTGGACTGATCCTAAGCTACAAGGTGGAAGATTCTATCAATTAACCCCTTTTGTACCCAATGGAATCTTCCTCCTTATATAAAGCAGGAGTCCATTTCAAAATTTAGGGGTGACAGGTTGTGTTGTTCTTCAAAATTTATTTTGAAAACGGCTGATTTTTTTTGCAAATAGTGTAGGCCCTGATCAGATGCCACAGAATGCGGCATCTGATCTTGGCCTACACTGTTTGCTAAATACCCGTTTTGGGGTTTCTGGTACAAAATGTGTTAAAGTTGTAAAATATGTGCATGCAAAATATAAAGACTCTATCTATATTGGGCTGGTGATTTTGGTCATTGGCAAGCACTTAACTGTGTAGACTCAGTTTAGATGCTGCATAACAGGTTGTCTGATGAGGATCTACACTGTTTGCTTAAAATACTGGAATTTATTGGTTAAAGGAAACAGTTTTTAAGTCTTAGTTCTAGACTTATCTCCCAGCCTACACATTTGACCCACCAGTACCCTCGGTGCTTTGATATTTGTTCACTATGACTTCTTAGTTAGAGACAGTTTGATTTGAGGTTTAACGTCCCCGTCAACACTGTAAAGGTCATTTTGGAGACGTAGCTTCCAATTTTGTGGGACTTTCACCCGACATTGAGATGAAATGACATCTCAAGTCCTGGTGCCCAGTGAAACCAATAGGGTTTATTAGCATGGACAGTCCGCCTTGCACCATGGTTCCTGGACAGGCTAAGATCCTCTAAGCCGTTTACCAGTACTAGTGTGCAGGCTTGATTCAGCTCTGCATGGAAGCATCATGCAGTCCATATATTTCTTCAAGCCCCTACGGACGGGGGCAGGTACATGTATAGAAATGTACCGAATTTACCTTCGGTATTCTGTGAGATGAGGCTGAGCAAACAGTGTAGATCAAGGTGAAATGCTGCTGAATGTGGCATCTCATCATCATCTACATTGTTTGCCACTCATCCAGCTATTTTTAGACACAATATCAGATAGTGAATTAAATTGTTTGTACTGTTCAGTATGCTAATTAACCCATTTCAGACAGTTGTACTGTTCAGTATGCTAATTAACCCATTTCAGACAGGAAACCCCTAAACGGGTACCGTGGCAAACAGTGCAGGCCCAGATCAGACGCCGCAGAACGCGGCGTCTGATCAGGGCCTCCACTGTTTGCTAAAAGTTCACTCATTTTCCAAATAAATTTTGAAGAAAACACAAGCTGACACCCCTATATTTACAAATGAACTCCTGCTGTATATAGGGAGGCAGATTCCATTTGGCACTAAAAGGGTTAAGGTATTGAGGTGTGCCAATACTTAGGGATAATATGGTAAGCTGATATCTAATATCATCATATTTCTTTCAGGGATGTTCAAAACCATTAGAAAAGGCAAGATGACCCTTGTGTGTTTTTGAATGATTTTGCAATGTGATGTGGCCAATTTAGAGGGCCAGCATTTGCTATGATATTTATAAATTCATATGCGCTTTCAATTTTTCTTGATCGATCTTTTTGTTGTGTCAGTGTACAGCTAAAATATAAGAGATATATAGGGGAATGGGAACACCTGGTGGATCTTTGCGCCATTTTTCAAAGGGATATAACTTTCGGGACTTCCTGTTTGATTTTCTATAAGCGCTGTCCCACTGAAAAAGGGGTCTACTCTTAACCAATTTAGTATCGGAAACCCCTACAGGAGTCATCGGCAAACAGTGCAGGCCTAGATCAGACGCTGCATAACGTGGCATTTGATCAGGGCCTCCACTGTTTGCTAAAAGTACAGTCATTTTCTAAATAAATTTTGAAGAAAACACAACCTCACATCCCTAAATTCTGAAATGGACTTCTGCTTTATATAAGAAGGAAGACTCCATTTGGTACAAAAAGGGGTAAAGGAAAGAATTTTTAAATTCTTTCCTTTAAGAGTTGACCCCTACTGACATGGGAGACAAAACTACTTTTCCAGAAGTTGTCTCCCCTAAAGGTGTATCCATTCCCCTTAAGTGATCAAAATTTGAACAGTATATGTTAACTAATGACATACCGGGTAGTTAAGTTTGAACAATGATGGGCCTTGGCATAAATTGCTGTATACATATTTTAGCCCATTTTATACCGGAAACCTCAAAATGGGTAGTTGATAAACAGTGCAGGCCCAGGCGTCTGATCAGGCCCTACACTGTTTGCAAAATGTTCAGGCGATTTCCAAATAAATTTTGAAGAAAAGACAACCTGACACCCCTAAGTTTTCAAATAGACTCCTGCATTATATAAGGAGTAAGATTCCATTTGGTACAAAAAGTCAGTTAAAATGTTTCCTCTTCTTTTGTTTTAGCTGTGACCTGATTCATAATATGTGCATGATGCTCCTCATCTCTGCAAGTTCATTATTATTTTCGGGATATAAGCAACAAGGAAACAAGTTTATTATTTGATGGATAACTTCGCCTTTCTTGCATTTTGCATATTTTATCATGTTTCAGATTCTTTTAGTTGTATCTACACATCTGCATGGGAAATAACCCCAACATTAAAATATCTTCCTCCCTTTTCCATCACTCTAAAAAGTCTCTGTAATGAACACCCCCTTAAACTCCACTTTATATGGAGAAAACTGGGGTTTAACGGGTATTCATTATTTTCTTATTTCTACTCAAAGACATAGGTTGTGGGCACTCGTTAGAACCACATCAATGAGGCCATTCTAACCAGGCAGTTCCAAAGAGCACCCACAAGCTATATTTTGAGTATATACAGAGGACCCTCGTTATAACGACAGTATTTGTTCCCTATTATTGTGCCGTTATAAAGAATTTGCCGTTATAAAGAATCCCAATTAGGAGTATGATAGGTAAAAAGGCCCTTCTCCCATTGTTACTCCAAGAAAAACAAATGTTATAGACATTTGTTAGAATCGCCTCAGTGAGGCGATTCTAACAAATATCTATAACATTTGTTTCTTGGAGTATTAAGTTTTAAGAATCGTTCATGAATATGGACTCGATTTGTGCATTTCCAACCCGAGAGAAGCCCACGCCACTCGGAACTAAAGCTAAGTTTTTAGCTGAGAAGTCATTCCATTGGAATTGCCGTTATAACGAGTTTTGTCGCTCTAACGAATGTCGGTATAAAGAGGGTTGACTGTATAAGACTTGTGTCACAAATTTCAACCAGAAAATTAAGCATTTTGGAGATAATACAGAAATGCACTATGCCCGTACTGATTTATTATTGTAATGATGGTGAATATAGCTTAACCCTCCTTCTGAGCATTACAACCCCTGTATTTTTTGCAAACAGTGTAAATCCAGATCAGATGGCTTCTGTTTGTCATTCACTTTGTGAATTTGAATGTATGGGTTGATAGTCAGAAACGGGTGTGACAAAATTGATTTATTCAGCAGGACAAGGGTTAAAGAGACACCCTCATTTGGATTTTAAAACTTTGGTTGAAAATGCTTAAATTTTTATCCCCATGACTTTGTAGATCAAGAATGTCTTTATATACTCCATACAGTTGAAAACTCTTCTTGTACAGATTCTCCACATGCTTCTCTCGGTCCCCGCCCATCGGAGCTTGAAGAAATAAATGGGCTGCATGATGCTTTCAGGCAGAGCTAAATCCGACCCGCACACAAATACTGGTAAACCGCTAAGAGGATCTAAGCCTGCCCAGGCATAGCTGTGCGAGGCGGACCGCCCATGCTTATAAACCCTATTGGTTTCATTGGGCGACAGGGCTTGAGATGTCATTTCATCTCAGTGCCAGGTAAAAGTCCCACAAAATTGGAATCAACATCTCCAAAATGACCTATATAGTGTAGACGGGGACGTTAACCCATTTAGTACCAGAAACCCCTAAACGGGTACCCTGGCAAACAGTGCAGGCCCAGATCAGACGCCGCAGAATGCGGCGTCTGATCAGGGCCTCCACTGTTTGCTAAAAGTTCAGCCATTTTCCAAATAAATTTTGAAGAAAACACAACCTGACACCCCAAAATTTTGAAATGGACTCCTGCTGTATACAAAGAGGAAGATTGCATTTGGTACAAAAAAAGGTTAAACATCAAATCAAACAAATCCACATGCTTCTCAAATATTTGTTTTACTGTGAAGTATAAGTATAGGAAATTTTTTTAGAAATCCCCATGTGAACATGATTCAGATGCAACACCTGCAAAGCCGGCCTCGGTAGCTCAGTCAGATGCGCCTCAGACTGGTGATCACAAGAATGGGTTCAATACCTGCCGGCGATCGGTGACATTCTTTCGTGGAGATTGATCATGAAATCTTTCCTATGGTCATTCTCCCCGTTCCACTGATTCAAGAAGGGCAGTTGTCAGTTTCTGGCGAAAGAATCTGCATTGTACTGGTTAACCGCTTACGTATAAGCCTGCCCAGGAAAAGTGTGGATAGGTAAAGTGACCAGTTCAAAAATGACCTTACTAGTGTTTACTGGGCCATTAAACTCAAATATAAATAACACCTGCAAAAATTATTTTTTTTTTAACCCTTCTCTTCCTGAATATTCAGTTTAGCCACACACATTTCTGATTTTGAACCAATCAGATCACTTGATGTAATTTATTCCTTCAAATTCATTAATTGAATGTCAAACAGTATAGATCCTGATCAGATGGCTTCAGAAGCCATCTGGTCTGGATCTACACTGTTTCCAAAGATAGGGGTTGTTGTGAACAGCAGGATATGAGTTAATTAGTCTCCTTTCAGTAAAGAAAAGCTAATCTGTAACATTATTCATATACAGAGCATATAGCTGATTAATAGTTCAGATATCTGACCATTAAATATGAATTTGCAATTTATGATCATTATTTTTGAACTTATGTCTATGTAAATTGAAAGCTATGTTGGGTCTCTAAGTGCCACAACTTAATACAGTCAACATCAAAAGCTTGAACACCTTTGGGACCATAAGAATTTGTTCAAGACAAGGATATTAGTTCAAGCCACTGAGGAATAACCATAGTGCCAGGTTAAGAGAAATATTGCATAGCAACAGATAAGGTGCATACTCTGTGATAATTTTAGGATAGTTTTCCTTATTTTATTTCTCCATATAAACCTATGTTGTGGGTATTCATTAGAACAGCCTCGTCGAGGCGGTTCTAATGAATACCCACAATATAGGTTTTTATTGAGAATTGACAAAAACTATCCTTCAGTTATCAAAAAATACCAACCTTATCTCTTGTTATGTAATGGGGATGATATAGAGCTATTTTTGCAGTCTTCTGTAAATGAAGGTTTGGTGTGTAAAGGTATGATGTGTCTACTCATTAGAACTGCTTTATTGAGGTAATTCCAAAGAGTACACACTACATACTTTCTGCAATGATATAAGAAAACAATTCTCTAAATTATGATTAGTATATTGATGTCTAGAACTATTGAAAGTATTCCTGAGGGTCAAGATTATGACTGATATCGAATTAGCCTTCGGTGTTCGAGCAGTTGAAGCTTCACTGTAGTGAAAACCTTTTTTTAACCCTTGTCCTGCTGATTATTTAAATATGTCACACCCACTACTGATTATCAGCCAATCAGATTACTTGATGCAAACTATTGCAATAAATTCATAAACTGGATGGCGAACAATGAAGATCCTGATCAGATGGCTTCTTCAGAAGCCATCTGATCTGGATCTACATTGTTTCAAAGAAAAGGCATATCCGGGCTCAGCAGGACAAGGGTTAACACCACTTCTAATCCACAAGTCCCATGGTTAAAATTCACATGAATTTATCTTAACAGGATGATCATTTTATTAACTCCCATATTCAACCCATTTATGTCCACGTGAAATTCCCTTTTCCAAATACCAAACTGGGGCCAGTTGTTCAAAACTAACAATGTCGTTAGTTAATGTAGCATTAAAACTTTGATTATACATGTATAATACAAAAATCATACAGATATATGTATTTTTGCTGACAAATGTGAACAGCTTATGTAAATGCAAAATCTTACATTTTTTCAGCAAAAATACCTCAGTATTAAATATTGTACTGACTAGAACACTTGACAATTAGGCTAACGAAGTTTTGAACAACTGGATCCTGGACTGTTTTGGAGTAATTTGATCTAATAACCACACACTTGGTGTATTGGTAAGTAACAACTTGACCTCTAAAATTCTAATTTTGAAAGTTGCTAAAAAATATTGTATACACCAACATTACAGCCATTTTAATCCATTTTCCATGAAACAAACCAAAACAACTACACTGCATCTACAACCTCATTATAACACTATATGTTATAACATGGTTTTTGGATATAACACTATTTCAAGATGGATCCCAAAAATGTATAGATTATATAGAAAAATGACCATTTTTCTAGATAATCTATACATTTTTATGCCCCGCCATTCAAAAAATGGCGGGGTATTATGTTATACCCTCCGAAGTTTTGAGTGTCCGTCCGTCCATCAGCGCCCCATAGTCCCTTGTCAGCTCCATAACTCTGATGCCGTTTGAGATATTTTCACGAAGCTTTACAGATATGTAAAGCACTATCAGACGACTTGCAGAACATACGTATTAACTGTAACTCTGATTTTCCTACTTTTGGAGTTGAACATTGAACATAGGTATTTCTATCATAGTTTCGTGTCCGCTCCATAACTTTGATACCATTTGAGATATTTCCATGAAACTTCACAGATATGTAGAGCACCATGAGTTGACATGCAGAACATATGAACCATATCTCTAATTTTTCTACTTTTGGAGTTATTGCCCTTTGAACTTTGAATATAGCTGTTGCTATCAGTTTCGTGTCTGCCCCATAACTCTGATACCACTTAAGATATTTTTACAAAACTTCACAGATGTGTAGAGCACCATCAGATGACGTGCAAAACATATGAACGGTAACTCTGATATTCCTACTTTTGGAGTTATTGACCTTTGAACATTTGAAATAGCCATTTCTATCATAGTTTCATGTCCTCTCCATAACTTCGATACCGTTTGAGTTAGTTCTGTGAAACTTCATAGATATAATAATAATAATAGACCTTACACATTTAGTACTAATCTTCCATGTGGCCCTCTTTCCCTGGGAAGAAACCAGTACTAAGCAATGTGAATGAAGTTTCTTGCTTAAGGAAACATCACATGCCGCTTGGGGGGATCGAACCAGCTACCTCTCGATCTCAAATTCGATGCTTTACCACTGCACCACAGCGATCCACATGTAGAGCACCATGAGATGATGTGCAGAACATATGAACCATATCTCTAATTTTTCTACTTTTGGAGTTATTGCCCTTTGAACTTTGAATAAAGCTGTTGCTATCAGTTTGGTGTCCACTCCATACTCTGGCACCACTTAAGATATTTTCACAAAACTTCACAGATGTGTAGAGCACGTGCAGAACATATGAACGGTAACTCTGATATTCCTACTTTTGGAGTTATTGCCCTTTGAACATTTGAAATAGCCATTTCTATCGTAGTTTCGTGTCCTCTCCATAACATAGATACCATTTGAGATAGTTCTGTGAAACTTCATAGATATAATAATAATAATCAACCTTATTTATAGAGGGTAACACATTTAGTACTAGTACTAATCTTCCATGTGGCCCTCTTCCTGGGAAGGAACCAGTACCAAGCAATGTGGATGAAGTTTCTTGCTCAAGGTAACAACACATGCCGCTTGGGGGGATCGAACCGGCTACCTCTTGATCTCAAATCCGATTCTTTACCACTGCACCACAGCAATCCACATGTAGAGCACCATGAGATGACGCGCAGAATAATGAACCATAACTCTGATTTTTCTTCTTTTGGAGTTACTGCCTTTTGAACTTTGAATATAGCAGTTGCTATCAGTTTCGGGTCAGCGCCATAACTGATACCATTTGAGATATTTTCACGAAACCTCACAGATATGTAGAGCAGCCTGTGGCAACATGCAGAACATATGAACCTTAACTCTTATTTTCCTACACTTGGAGTTATCACCCCTTGAACATTGAACATAGCCATTTCTGTTATGTAGTCTGTTTGAAGCACTATATCTCCTGAACTTAACGATTGATTCTGACCAAACTTGCATGGTTTCATCACTGGGATGGGGGAAACAGGCATTAGGTTTTGTTTCCTCTGATATGGCACTTGCTTGATGTAATTGTAGTGGTGGGGCATCATGCAGAGCTTGCAGTTTTATTGTTTGGATAAAACACAGTTTTTAGCTCACCAGAGCCGTCTGACGTCAACACTTTCAAACATCTTCTTCTCTGAAGCCACTGGACCGATTCAGCCCAAATTTTATCTGTAGCATCCTTTGGCTGGGGGATTGAAAGTTTGTGTTTTTTATGAAATTCGGCTCATTGGTTTGGTTGCTATGGCAACTTAGAGTTTCCATAGACTTATAATGGGGAAAATTGAAAAATGGCATTTACTGCCAAGCCACTGCAGATATTTTGACAAAACTTTCATAGAAATATTCCTTAGGCAATCTACTATCTGCCATATGATTTTAGGCCTACTGCTCATTTGTATTGGTTGCCATGGAAACCAAAATGAAAAAATAGAAGAAAAAAATACTTAAAAAATCATCTCCTCAGAAACCGTATGCTCTATGAGGCTGAAAGTTTATGGAAATATTCACCATATTTGCCTTTACAGGTTTTGTGTTTTTTATGAAATTCGGCTCATTAGTTTGGTTGCTATGGCAACTTAGATTTTCCATAGACTTAAAATGGGGAAAATTGAAAAATGGCATTAACTACAAAGCCTTTGCAGATATTTTGACAAAACTTTCATAGAAATGTTCCTTTAGTAAACTTCTCTCAGCCATATGCTTTTATGTCAACCTGGGGGTCCAGTAGGTTGTGCCGGGGCCATACCCCGCCCCCAGTACTTCATAAAATGACTTATATCTCAGAAACCTTACAAATCCCCACCCCTAAACCATATATATTCTTGTTCCTATTGTTAAGACGAATTCAGTGACACCAACCTGGAGGTCCTCCGGGATGTGCCGAGGCCATGCCCCACCCCCTCTACTTCATAAAAGGCCCAATATCTCGGAAACCATTCAGATCCCCACCCCTGAACCCTATATACTCTTGTTCCTTATGATAAGACGCATTCAGTGACATAAAACTGGGGGTCCCCCGGGATGCGCCGGGGCCATGTCCCGCCCCTCCATTTCATAAAAGGCCCAATATCTCGGAAACCTTACAGATCCCCACCCCTAAACCATATATATTCTTGCTCCTTATGATAAGAAGCATTCATTGACCCCCAAATTGGGGGTCTTCCGGGGTGCGCCGGAGCCATGCCCCACCCCTTCACTTCACAAAAGGCCATATATCTCAGAAACTTTTCAGATCCCCACCCCTAAACCATATATGTTCTTGTTCATTATGATGAGACACATTCAGTGACACCAACCTGGGGGTCCCCAGGGATGTGCTGGGGCCATGCCCCACCCCCTCCATTTCATAATATCACAATATCTCGGAAAACTTACAGATCCCCACCCCTAAACCATATATATTCTTGTACCTTATGATAAGACACTTTCATTGACACCAACCTGGGGGTCTCCCTGGGCCTTGCCCCACCCCTGCACTTCACAAAAGGCCTTATATCTCAGAAACTGTTCAGAGCCCCACCCCTAAACCATATATATTCATCTTCCTTATGATAAGGCACATTCACTGACACCAGCTTGTGAGTCCCCGGGGCATGCCCGGGCCTTGCTCCACCGCTTGACTTCATTAAAAGCCCAATATCTCAAAAATAGTTCAGATCCCCACCCCTAAACCATATATATATTCTTGTTCCTTATGATAAGACTCATTCAGTCACACCAACTTGGGGGTCTCTTTGTGCTGAGGCAATGTGCCCCGCCCTTCCACTTCATAAAAGGCCATATATTTCAGAAACCATTCAAATCCCCACCCCATATTCATATATATTCTTGTTCCTTATTATTAGCACACCTACTGTAGGAATGTCCGCAGGGGCCAGTCCTCTCCTTTCCACTTCATGAAAGGATATCTTGGAAACCGTTCAGATTCCCACCCCTAAACCATATATATACTTGGTCCTTATGATGAGACACATTTAGGGACAACAATCTTGGGCTTTCCTGGGAACGACAGGGCATGCTCCAACCCCTCCACTTATATCTCCAGCCATGCAGATCCCCACTGCTAAACCATATATATTCTTGTTCTTTGTGATAAGGCACATTTAGTGATACCAACCAGGGCTCCATTGGGTCCATGCCCCACCCCCTCTACTTAATAAAAGGCCTAATGTTTCATATACTGAGTCCACATTGATGCTCATTTGGATATGGGGGTTCATTTGGCAGATTAAAATGATATCATGTTAAAATACATGGCTGCAATTTGGCAGTGCCCACCTGAGCTCTGGTGAGCATAGTGGCTCTGGTGAGCATAGTGGCCCATGGGCCTCTTGTTTAACTACCTCGGTCTCTGCTTTGGGCCCTAATATTGTGTTATAAAAAGGTTGTGGTGTATCAGACATGACAGTTAGACAATGTTTGCAAGCCATGTTGACTGCCAAATTATTCACAAGTCAAATTGTGCTCTTGTTAAACTTTTTATGCTTATTGGAGCAAATTCAATATTTAGATTGAATATGGTAATGTAACTGTTTTATGTTTGTGCTAATAGCAGCATATGCTGTAAATAGATCAAATACAGGAAAAGTAACTATTTAAATGCTATATTAACCCTTGTCCTGCTAATCCAGGATATGCCTTATCTTTGAAACAATGTAGATCCAGATCAGATGGCTTCTGACGAAGCCATCTGATCAGGATCTACATTGTTATAGCCCCGCTTTGAAAAAGTGGGGCTATATTGGATTTGCCATGTCCTTCTGTCATTCGTACCTAAATTTCAGCTAAATTTACTGACCGTCTTTACGCAAAACCACAACATAAGTTTATTTCCAAAGCTACTGCAAAAGTACTTGACAGGGATAATTAAGATATAATGGGCATTGCCAAATTATGAGCATATCTTTCTTCTACAATTACTGATAGAGTTATCTGCCCCTGAATCCATTTTTGACATATTTTCTGTCATATTTAAAATCTATTGATATATGGCAAAAGAATTCTTCAAAACAGTCAAAAATTCAGCACACAATGATTTTCTGTCGATCTTATGAAGCTATTAGGTGATTTGTAAATATCTTTTTCGATAATGACTTAAACTATATGGGTGGGTTAAGTACACCCATTTGCTATTTTTACTGGAAAACTTCCTTGGCTTTATGTCAACTCATCTTCATAAATCTATCTTACTGACAATTAAGATGAAGTTAGAAAAAACAACACTTTCTCATAATCTTTAGAATAAGTCTCCTTTTAGATCATACTTACCTATAACATTGAAATATTACCGAAGTTAATAAATCTTGCATTACATCAAAACATTTATTTTGAAGCTTTTCTGTTGATTTTACATGTATTTGGAACTGCAGCCAAAATGGTTAGTAGAAAACGGCTGTTCATCTTGTCCAGATTCTATATATGCTTTCAGGTAAACCAAGAAATTACACTTGCAGAGCCCTTCAAGCACTGGCTTACCCAGTCCCTTCACTTGTATATCATTTTGGAGCCTTCAATAGTCTCTGGCCTTTGATTCTGGTACTCTTTGAGCCTTTCATTTAACTCTTGACACAACATACATGGTCGACCAACTGGTAGGTGTTGTTTTTTTATGAATTTACCTATCAAGTGATTTCGACAGCCAGTCTTAAATAGATTATCAGCTTTGGCTGACCAACAATTGCTTAGGGATTTGACAGGAAGCAGATCCTTATTTAGACACCGACAGTTATGGTAGAAATCCAGTAAATGAAACAAGCATTCAATATTTTACACCTGAACCCATGGTGATGGTTGGCTGGACATATAGGGTCCTTCATCCAACTGGTAGTCTGTGCTACTGACCATTCTACGGCAATGATTCTGATGTGGTTCATGTAATACTTTGGCTTGTTGATGTCCCCTTTGTGTGTTACATTTGCTGTGTGTCTTTTGTTTAACATTTTTATCAACCCTTGTGAGGAAGAAATTGTTGATTTTTGCATACGTGTTTTGTCTGTCCTTGCTTTGGCCACATCTTGAGATTGTGGCTTTCCTTGAACCTTTCCTTTTTACTTTTGTTCATGGGTTAACAAGTCTGATGTTTGACTTTGGTGTGTTTGTCTTCTATCCTGTTCTCTATCAGACCGAGAAGAATGTTACTGTTACAAATGATTTTAGTGCTATGTATATAGCCGGTAACCATCTATCCTTTCTATTCATCTTCATCAGACAAACTTGATGCACTCCAAGTGTCTATGGCTGCATCTACGACGAGGTCTATGTGAGCTCTGTTAAGTTTAGCGTCATTATTTTCTGTATTGTATCTAAAGAAACTTAAGTACCAGAGTACATATGCTATATGTGCACAGCAACCAACTGTGCGTGACCCACTTCGGCACCGACAGTACCACCCACTAATAGATTTAGTCCCTGACTGCACTCGATCCATAAACTATTACGTTTTGCTGGTCAGCCTCTGCCCATAGGTGCTTGGAGAAATAATTATATGGGCTGCATGATGCTTCCACGCAGAGCTGAATCCGGCCCGCACACTAGTACTAGTAAACCGCTTAGAGGATCTAAGCCTGTCCAGGAACCGCGGTGCGAGGCTGTCCAGGAACCGCTGTCCGTGCTAATAAACCCTATTGGTTTCATTTGGCGACAGGGCTTGAGATGTTATTTCACCTCAATGTCGGGAAAAAGTCCCACAAAATTGGAAGCACCGTCTCCAAAATGACCTTTACATTGTTGACGGGGACGTTAAACCTCATATCAAACAAACAAAACGTTTTGCTGGAAGTATGCCTAGAAAGAATCTGGGCTTTAAATATACTTTCTTCCTCTTTAGGCATCAAGATTTCATACCGCTCATTCTCATTGAAATGCTCATCTGAGTAACACTGAGCTTGTTTTAGCTGATATATGCCAATGCTCAAATCCCTAAGCTCATTTTCAGCTAGTTGAGGAAACTTCTAAACCTGCATCCTGCACCTTTTTCCCATTTAACACGTTTTTCCCCCAATCATATTTTAGTACTTTTCCCTGCAGCTTGTTAGGACTTTTTCCTATTGCCATCATCTTTTGGTGGCCGGATTTGAACCAAGCACCTTTCGATTGTAAGTCTCACGCACTAGCCACCGAGCTATCAAGGCTATTTACTTTTAATAGAATGTGATGTAGAGCAAAAGAATAAATATAAAAATTCATGTAAAAACAAGATGAGATTGTGAAACACTGATGCCCCTGGACAGCGCATGCTAAATATGAAAGCAGTACCACTAAGCAATCGAAAGAAATGGCCAACGTTCAAGTCTTAAAAAAGTAGGTCAAGGCCACAAGGTAAAAAATTATGAGATCATTTGAAAGGTCTTGTGACATAGAATACACATGTGAAATATGAAAGCCCTATCACCTACCAATCGAAAGTTATGGCCAATGTTAAAATTTTTTAAAAGTAGGTCAAACTTCAAGGTAAAAGTCATGAGGTCAAAATTTTGGTACCACTGGAAAGGTCTTGTGAAAAAGAATGCATATGTGAAATATGAAAGCCCTATCACTTACAAATCAAAAGTTATGAACTATGTTAAAGTTTTTTAAAAGTAGGTCAAATGTCAAGGTTAAGGTCACGAGGTCAAAAGCTATCGTACCACTAGAAAGGTCTTGTGACAAGGAATGCATATTTGAAATATGAAAGCCCTACCACTTACCAATCAAAAGTTATGGCCAATGTTAAAGTTTTTAAAAAGTAGGTCGAATGTCAAGGTCACAAGGTCAAAAATTATGTTACCACTAGAAAGGTCTTGCGACAAGAACTGCACTTGTGAAATATGAAAGCCCTATCACTTACCTATCGAAAGTTATGGCCAATGTTACAGTTTTTAAAAATTATGGAAAAAGTGGGTCAAAGGTCAAGTTTACCAGATCAAAATTATGGTACCACTGGAAAGGTCTTCTTATAAGGTAAACATGTGAAATATGAAAGCTCTATCTATTACCATTCAATAGTTATGCCCAATGTTAATGGTTTTGTAGGCAGACAGACAGATTAAAAACTATTTGCCCCCTGAATCTCAATTCCGTGGGCAGAATAAGTGTTGTCATCCAATAAAAGATCAATATCTTTATTTCTAGACATTTCTGTTGTAATGAATGTGAACAGTTATAGTTTCTACCATCAATTATAGTATGCGCTAGTTCTTACTGTTCACAAGTATGATTTGTGAAGATGAATTGACATAAAGCCAAGGAAATTTTGTAGTAGAAATAGCAAAGGGGTGTATTTGACCCACCCATATTGTATTAAGTCATTATCAAAGAAAATATGTATAAATCATCTAATAGCTTCATTAGATCGATAGAAACCCATTGTTTGCTGATTTTTTGACTGGTTTTGAAGAATCCTTTTTGCATATATTTATAGATTTTAAATATGACAGAAAATATGGCAAAAATGGATTCAGGGGCAGATAACTCTATATTTAATTATAGAAGAAAGAAATGCTCATAATTTTGCAATGCCTATTATATCTCAATTATCCCTGTCAAGTACCTTTGCAATAGCTTTGGAAATAAACTTACGTTGTGGTTTTGCGTAAAGACGGTCAGTAAATTAAGCTGAAATTTAGGTACGACTTATAAGTGAGTATAATGGTAAACTGAAGAATTTTTCCACAAAATCATATACATTATGTTTAACATCTATAAAGGTCTAAACAATACTAAAAAGACCCACTTGCCAGGATGCTTTGTGCTAGAGATAATAGCGTAAAAACCACATGTCCCTCAATGGGGTAGAATTACCCCACCCACTTTGGTTGCTCATAGAGCCAATACCATTACATCTGCGGATCTGAAATTTCACCACATTACAGCAAATGCATCCTATTTTGAGTCTGCAAAGTTTAAAGAAAATCAAAAGGGGCCATAAAATGGGCCTTATAGGGACTGCTCCTTTGTGTTGGCTCCATAACTTTGTATCTGCTTAACATATTTTCATGAAACTTCACACAAATGTTAAACACCATAAGACAATGTGCAGAGCGAAGGAATTATAACTGTGGATTGCCTACTTTTGGAGTTATTGCCCTTTGAACATTTTCCGTAATTCGGTAATTCCGTGATTCCGTTAATTTGTGTTGGCTCCATAACTTTGTATCAGATTCTGCTTAACATATTTTCATGAAACTTCACACAAATGTTAAACACCATTGTGTCCGCTTCATAACTCGAAAACCGTTTGAGATATTTTTAGGAAACTTCACACAAATGTTAAGCACTATGAGACGATGTGCAGAGCGCAGGAACCATAACTCTGCATTGCTTATTTTTGGAGTTATTGCCCTTTGAACATTGAAAAATGGCAATTTTAACAGTGTCCGCTTCATAACTCGAAAACCGTTTGAGATAATTTCATGAAACTTCACACAAATGTTAAGCACTATGAGACAATGTGCAGAGCGCAAGAACCATAACTCTGGTTTTCGTATTTTCTGTGTGTCTGTCTGTGTGTCTGTCTGTGTCTGTTAACAATTTTCGTGTCCGCTCCATAACTTTAAAGCCCATTCACATATTTTCATGAAACTTCACACAAACATTAAACACCATGAGATGGTGTGCAGAGTGCAGGAACCATAACTCTGGATTGCCTAATTTTTGAGTTATTTCCCTTTGAATATTGAAAAATATCAATTTTAGCCGTCTTTGCTCGATAACTCACACAAATGTAAAGCACCATATTACGTGTGCAGATTGCAGGAACCCAAACTCTGGATTGTCTACTTTTTCAGTTATAGGCTTTTGAATATTAAAAAATGGCAATTTTAACTATGTCCGCTCCATAACCGTTTCTGATATTTTCATGAAACTTCAAATAAATGAAAAGCACCTTGAGATGATGTGCAGAGTGCAGGAACCATAACTCTGGTTTGCCTACTTTAGGAGTTATTGCCCTTTGAACATTTAAAAAGGCAATTTTGACTGTGTTGGCTCCATAACTCACAAACCATTTGAGATATTTTCATGACACTTCACACAAGTGTAAAGCACCATGAGACAATGTGCAGAGCGCAGGAACCCTGACTCTGATTTGTCTACTTTAGGAGTTATTACCCTTTGAACATTGAAAAATGGAAGATGAAATTTAGTATAAACATGGACATTCTGGTAATGTATCATGCTCATTGAAATGAGGGACAAGGGCTCACAACTCTTAGAGTTTTTCCAGATAATGTAAAATTTTCCACAGTTATTTCTTGTTCATAACTGTTTTCTCTGCAGCTTAAATAACTTTCTTCTCTGACAGCGCTGAAGCGGGGCTATAGTCAGATCCTCTGACAGCTCTAGTTTGCCATTCAGATTGGGAATTTGTTGCAATAATTTGCATCAAGTAATCTGATTGGTTGATAATCGGTAGTGGGTGTGGCATATATAAATATTCAGCAGGACAAGGTTAAACTGGCAGTTTGGTTCAGAACTTATTCCAGTCATTTCATAATAAAAATAGATTTACAGGACAATTTTTAAGAACAGCCCCCTCCCATCGGGGCTTGAAGAAAAAGATGGGCTGCATGGAGCTTCCATGCAGAGCTAAAACCGACCCACACACGAGTACTGGTAAACAGCTTAGAGGATCTAAGCCTGCCCAGGCAAAGCAGTGTGAGTCCGACCACCCATGCCGTATTGGTTTCATTGGGCAACAGAGCTTGAGATGTCATTTCATCTCGGTGTCGGGTAAAAGTCACACAAAATTGGAAGCAACATCTCCACAATGATCTATACAGTGTTGACAGGGACGTTAAACCTCAAATCAAACAAACAAAACAGAACTGAACAAAAGTCAACCTTTGTATTTTTTTAATCTTCCAAAGTCATTCAATTGAAATTGGAATAACTGCTGCACACAGATAAATTTTCTCTGACAGTAACATTAATTTTTATGACTCAATAGACTTCTAATTTGTTTCAGTGTTACCATTATCCAACTGTCATATTTTGAGTCATTTTAGTCCAGGACCCAGTTGTTCAAACCCTTGTTACATTATGTTAAAAAGTCAGTGTAATGAATATCTCTCTAAACCCCACTTTATGTAGAAAAAACTGGTGTTTAAAGGCGTTTACAGGGTATACATTACAGTAGACTCTCGTTTTCTCAAACTCTGATATCTCAAACAATGGCTTAAGTCAAACTAAATTTTGTGCAATGTTATTTTAGTTTTGCTATATCCTACTTAGATTTCAACTCCTTTTATCTTAAACTACTGTTATCTCAAATGAATATTCCAGTGAAATTTTCTCATTTCACCTCAAAGACATAGGTTGTGGGTAATTGCTAGAACCGCCTCTGAGAGATGGTTCTAACAAGCACCCACAACCTACATGTATGTTTGGATTACAAATTAGGAAAATATAACAGGAAAATGATCGTTTTGGCGATTTGAAAGACAGTGTTCTGTGCCACAAGGATATGTTATCGTAATGGTTAAAGGAACTTGTTTATTTTAGTACAAATGTTAATTTTTCTAGCAATTACATTATGATCCCCACCTCATAATCATATAATATATTATATTCTTGTTCCTTGTGATTAGACACATTCCGTCACACCTACTTGGCGGTCCAGTCATGGGCCATTCCTCTCCTCTTCTCTTCATAAGAGGGCCTCATATCTCAGAAACGGTTCAGATCTCCACTCCTGAACAATATATTTTCTTGATCCTAATGATAAGACACATTCAAGGACAACAATCTTGGATATCCTGGGGTCTGCCAGGGCCATGCTCCAACCCCTCCACAGCTAAAAAGGCCTAATATCTCAGGAACTGTTCACATCCTCACCCCTAAACCATGTATGCATGTATTCTTGTTCCTCATGATAAGACACATTCAGTGATACCAAACTGGGCTCTGTTGGGTCCATGCCCTACCCCTCCGATTCATAAAAGGCCTAATATTTCCGATAAAGAGTCCACATGGAATGTGGGTTTGTTTGGGAGATTTTATAATGGATAAATTAAATCCATTCATGGCTGCCAGTGGGCAGTGCCCGCCTGAGCTCTGGTGAGCATAGTGGCCCATGGGCCTCTTGTTGAAAGAGTTGGATTTTATCTTGTGCGTTAATAACACATTTGCCAAAAAAGGTTTGGGCCCAGTTGTTCAAAGCATTTTTAGCTTATTGAGCCAGGCAATTGTCAAATTGTTATATTTTCTAGGAAATATGTGTACACTATATAATTCTCTTGTAAGTTTGCTAGAAAAAATACAAGAAACATTTGCAAAAGCTACTCAAATTTTTGCAGCAAAGACATTAGCATATCACAGTTTTAATGATATGTTAACCCATATCTTGCGGAATATTCATTTAAGCCACACCCATTTCTGTCTGTCAACCAATCAAATTACTTGATGTAATTTATTGCTACAAATTCATAAACTGAAAGCCAAACGGTGTAGATCCAGATCAGATGGCTTCTTCAGAAGCCATCTGATCTGGATCTACACTGTTTGCAAAGATAGGGGTTGTCTTGAACAGCAAGATAAGGGTTAAGTTTGCTGGGAAAATGCGAGAAGCATTTGCAAAAGCTATTCAAATTTCTGCAGCAAAAACATTAGCATATTTGCTGCATTAAATGATGACAGTTTTATGATATGTTAGTTATAGATAATTGGACCTTGATGTGCCATGGCAGTCTGTGGGTTGTTCAGAGATATTGTATTGAGAGCTAGATATCTTTTACACCTGTACCTTAGAGCATGGTTCCCATGCATGCTGAATCTTGAATCAGTGGGAAAATTTTTTACCTTGTTTCATGAATTGTTATGAATTGCATGTGCATCATAGAAATTTCATGAGGTTGTCTAACAGCTAAATTCTTATGGTTTGTTATATATTGCTAGATAGTGGGTAGACTTGCTAAATACATGTATACTGTTTTATGCACTGTACAATTTCATTAACCCATTTCAGAATGGAAACCCCTAAATGGGTACCGTGGCAAACTGCAGGCCCAGATCAGACGCCGCAGAACGCAGTGTCTAATCAGGGCCTCCACTATTTGCAAAAAGTTCAGCCATTTTCCAAATTAATTTTGAAGAAAACACAACCTGACACCTCTAAATTTCGAAACGGACCCCTGCTATATATAATGTGGAAGATTCCATATGGCACAAAAAGGGTTAAATATCTTGCACTTGGCATCATAATCAGATTTTGACTTTGCGTTTATAGCAGTTGCTATCGGCCCCGGCCAATCGGGGCTTGAAGAAATATATAGGCTGCACAATGCTTCCACGCAGAGCTGAATCCGACCCCCACACGAGTACTGGTAAACCGCTTAGAGGATCTAAGCCTGCCCAGGCAAAGCCGTGTGAGTGTCAGACCGTCCATGCTTATAAACCCAATTGGTTTCATTGGGCGACAGGGCTTGAGATGTCATTCATCTCAATGTCAGGTAAAATTCCCACAAAATTGGAAGCGACATCTCCAAAATGACCTTTTCAGTGTTGATGGGGACATTAAATCTCAAATCAAACAAACAAATAGCAGTTGCTATACTTATGAACTTCAAACTTTCAAGCACTTACATGCATCAAACCCAGCAGATGGCATTTTCATTTCTTTTTCTTATTTTCAGAGAAAATATTGCTTGACATTACACATCAAGAAAACACACCTATATAATTTTGACCACCTTGAACCCCACTTTTATATCGTAAAATGGGGGTTTACAGGGGTAAAATAGAAGTGGAGGTAATGATCAGGAATCGATACAATCAACCCACAGCTCCCATCAGAGACACCAAAGGGAAAGACACACAAACATGAAACAACAGACCCTAATGGAAACACCAACAGCGGAAAGCGCAAAGGACAGCTACTTTCCCACAAAATGGCCAATAGACTATCCAAAATAAAATAACATAAGCAACACAAACACCCAAAGACAAACCATAACAAAAATAAACCGCGATAGAAGAACCTTATTTTTCTTATTTCTGCTCTAAAATATAGATTGTGGGTACTCGTTAGAACCGCCTCAATGAGGCGGTTCTAATGAGTACCCACAATCTGTATTTTAGAGCAGAAATAAGAAAAAATATCACAATTTTTCATCTTAAAATTTTCATTTTTTGGGGGATAAAGTTTACAATGTATTAATACAGGCATGTTTTCGTAATGTTGTGAATAATCATAATCATCTGCCTTGCAGATCCATACTTCATCTACCTCGCAGATGATTGATATGACATGTATAACAATATTTTCTATGAAAAATAAGAAAACAAACTAAATTGTTGTCTGCTATAGAATTTGCCATAGTGCTTGAAGAGCTAGACTTAGATTAATGTAACATTCTGAGTTGAAATGGCTAAATGAAAAGAGTCTGTCTAGTGGTTTGGGAATTGTTTGAACAGTATCAAAATATTGGCCAGTAAATACATATAGTTGATTGGTCAGTTTCCAATGGGTACATTATACATATTTTTCTTTTCTTAGCTTGTTGGCTTGTTGAAAGGTTTTGATAGGGAAGTACTGCCAAGCTAGCACCAATCAGATATCAGGTGATGGACTCATCTCTGCTTCAGATAAGTGGGTGGTGCTAATAAGTTGTTGACAGTCACCAGTATGAAAAAGTCGAAATTAACCTTTACCCTGCTGTAGGCGACAAGCCCTATCTTTGCAAACAGTGTAGATCCAGATCAGATGGCTTCTGAAGAAGCCATCTGATCAGGATCTACACTGTTTGTCATTCAGATTGTGAATTTGAACGAACTCATTATATCATGTAATCTGATTGGCTGAAAATAAAAAAAGGTGTGGTTAAGTTAAATATTCAGCAGGTTAAAGGTTAACGAACACAGCCATCTCACCTATATAATTTTTCCTTGTGATTGAACATGAAATCTCTCCTACATCATTCTCTCCCTTCTGCGATTGCAAGAAGGGCAGTTGTCAGTTTCTGGTGAAAGAATGTGCACTTTACTTGTTAATTGTTAATGTATAGGCCTGTCAAGAAAAAGTATGGTTAGGTAAACAGATTGGCTTAATATGGGTGGTTAACCCTTGTCCTGCTAATCCCGGATTTGCCTTATCTTTGAAACAATGTAGATCCAGATCAGATGGCTTCTGAAGAAGCCATCTGATCAGGATCTACGTTGTTTGCCATTCAGATTGTGAATTTGTTGCAATAATTTGCATCAAGTAATCTGATTGGTTGATAATCGGTAGTGGGTGTGGCATATATGAATATTCAGCAGGACAAGGGTTAAATTCCAAACAAATGCAGTGGTTGCTTACAGTGGTTTAAATGTTAAACATTTAGCGTTGTATACATTCTTATGCATTTCTTATTTCTTTCAGGAAATCTTTCCAGTGGCAAGGATCGCCGTGGAAGATCGTTATCATTAATGACAAGCTGCAGTTCACCAAATCTCCATGACCCAACACAGTCCACTGTGACTACACCTGCTGTGATCAGAACTAAACTACAGCTGGTGGATCTAGCTGGTAGTGAATGTGTTGGTAAGTGACCAGCTACAGCCCACTGTGAGTCCACTTGGTATGACCAGAACTAGCCTACAGCTGGTAGATTTAGTTGGTTGTTAATGTTTAGGTAACTGACCAGCTCAAGTCCACTGTAGATACACCTTTTGTGATCAGAACTTGCATACAACAACTGGTAGATCTAGCTGGTATTGAATGCTTAGGGAAGTTGGGGGAGGGCTCCTAATGGAAGAACACTTTTTTGCTACCATGTAGATGCATTTTTAATCCCCCGCCACAAAGAGGAGAGGGGATTATTAATCCCCCGCCGCAAAGCGGAGCAGGGATTATAGGAATGGCATTCATCTGTCCATCCATCCATCTGTCCATCTGTCTGTCCCATCTTGTCTGTCCATAACACTTTCTTGTCCGCTCCATATCTCCTGAACCCTTTGATAGATATTCATTAAACTTAGGTCAACTATTCATCCAAGTAAGTTGATGTGCAGATACCATAAAATAACCATGCTGATCCAAGGTTAATGTCAGAGCTGAAGGTCACAAGTTTGAAACTTGGAATTTTGTACCCGTTCCATATCTCCTTTACCCTTGGAAGGATTTTCATTAAACTTTGCTGAAGTATTCTTTTCAGTGAGCTGATGTGCAGAACCCATAAATGAACCATGCCGACTCAAGTTCAAGGTCACATCTGAAAGTCAAGAGTTTGAAACTTTGAATTTTGTGTCCGTTCCATATCTCCTTTACCCCTGCAAGGATTCTCATTAAACTTTGGTCAATTATCCCCCTCAGTGAGCTGATGTGCAGAACCCATAAATGAACGTGCCGACTCAAGGTCAAGATCTCATTTGAAGGTCACAAGTTTAAAACTTTGAACTTTGTGTCCATTTTTTTTTTTTTTTTTTGGTTTTGGTTTTACAGCCCTTGCAAGATTATTTCACTCATATCGAGCCGATCGTTAATCAGAGGTGGGTGGAAACAGGAGTAGCCGGAGAAAAGCCACCTGACCTTCCGTTGCAGAACTTGGCGTCTCACATGTGACCAGAGCGAGGCTCGAACCACAGCGGTGAGAGATTTGTGACTATTCCATATCTCCTTTACTCCTCGAAGGATTTTCATTAAACTTTGGTCAAATGTCCCCCTCAGTAAGCTGATAAGCAGAACACATAAATAAACCATGCCGACTCAAGGTCACAGTTGAAGATGACAAGTTTGAAACTTCATATTTTGTGTCCTTTCCATATCTCCTTTACCCCTGGAAGGATTTTCATTAAACTTTCATCAAATATCACCCTCAGTGAGCTGAGGTGGAGAACCCATAAATAAACCATGCCAACTCAAGGTCAAGGTTACAGGTGAAGGCCACAAGTTTGAAACTTGGAATTTGTCCATTCCATATCTCCTTTACGCCTGGAAGGATTTTCATTAAACTTTTATGAAATATACCCCCTCAGTGAGCTGATACGCAATACCCATAAATGAACCATGCCAACTCAAGGTCAAGGTCACAGGTGAAAGTCACATGATTGAGCCTTGATACAAAATGTGGTGGGGGATTTGGCTGTCCCTCTGACTGCTTTGAGTGCTTTCTTGTTTTATATTAACCTTGAGCTTAAAAATAAACCTTATCCTGCTGTTCGCGCCAACCATTTCCATTGCAAACAGTGTAGATCCCGATCAGACAGCTTCTGAAGAAGCCAGCTGATCAGAATCTACACTGTTTGGCTTTCAGTTTTGAATGTTAATGAAAAAATTACATCATGTAATTTGATTGGTTGAAATGTAAATGGGCATGGCAAAATTCATTTATGCAGCAGAATAAAGGGTTAATTATGCATGCCTATTCTTTCAGGGATGTCTGGTGTAACAGGAGCAGCTCTGAGAGAAGCCTCTAACATCAACAAGAGTCTCTCAGCCCTCGCTGATGTCCTGGGTGCCTTAGCTGAACACAGACAACATGTGCCATATAGAAACAGCAGACTTACACACTTTCTACAAGATTCTATAGGTGAGATAATTTTATGAGCCATTGCACGACAAAACCTACAATAAGACATGTGCGCCCAATGAAGACTCAGATCAGCAAGCGCATCCGGGCAGTCTGATCAGAGTCTTCGTTGTGTGCTCTAAGGATAGCTAAGCACCCAATGCCCCTTCATGCAGCAAGAGAAGTCTCCAGTCAGACTATATGGATGCGCAGGCTGATCTGATTCTTCACTGGGTGCACATGTAAATTGTAGGAAATGCTGTGCCCTGGCTCATATATAAATAAATTTCTTAATAATACTGTTCATTAACCCTTTTTGTACCAAATGGAATCTTCCTCCCTGTATATAGCAGGAGTCCATTTCAAAATTTAGGGGTGTCAGGTTGTGTTTTCTTCAAAATCTATTTACAAACAGTGTAGGCCCTGATCAGATGCCACATTCTGTGGCATCTCATCTGGGCCTGCACTGTTTGCCAAGGTACCCCTTTAGGGGTTTTCTGCATACAATGAGTTAATAGAGCATGGTTTCTAATATAACACAGTTTTTGATTGTTTGTTTTGATGTTTAACATCCCTGTCAACACTATATAGGTCATTTTGGAGCCATTACTTCCAATTTTGTGGGACTTTTACCCGACAATGAGATGAAATGACATCTCAAGCCCTGTGGCCCAATGAAACCAATAGGGTTTGTAAGCATGAACTGTCCGACTCACACCGCTTTGCCTGGGCAGGCTTAGATCCTCTAAGCGGTTTACCAGTACTTGTGTGCGGCCGATTTCAGCTCAGCGTGGAAGCATCATGTAGCCCTTTTATTTCTTCAAGCCCCGATGGGTGGGTGGGGGGGCAGTCATAACACAGTTTAAAAATAGATCCATAAATGTATAGATTATGTAGTAAAATGAACATTTAGATCATTTTTTTTCGTGCCTGTATTTGTATGGCACTATATTTGAGTCCAATTTTTCATCTGTTAGTTCATTTGTCCATTTGTCAAGCCATCAACATGTGCGACAACCCAATGGTTCACCCTAATGGTCTGGGACCAGTTGTTAAAAGCCTCGTTAGCTTAACGAGCTTGTAAGTGGTCAAATTGTTATCTGTTCTAGCAAGTACAATATCTACAGTTTTGTTATTTTTGCTGAAAAAAATGTGAGCTGCTCACATTTTTTTTCAGCAAAAATTTTAGCATACACTGTATTTGCCATATTAAATATTCCAGTTTTAGCAATACATTAACTAACAACGTCGTTAGTTTTGAACAACTGGCCCAAAGTCAATTTCTCAAGAACTGTAAGAGCTTTATAAATGACATTTGGCAGCGATGGCAACTTTCATGCAAGCATTCAAGTTTGAACTTAACCTAGATTTCATGGTTCACTGACTTCGTGAACTGTTGCATCAACCGTAGCATTCTCCCTAATGTTAAAATTCATTTCTTGAAAGCTATAATAGGTTTGTTGATGATACTAGGTACAGCTGTAATGCAGGCATCCATATTTGATTTTGACCAAGAGTTCATGGTTAACTGACTTTTTAGCTCACCAGAGGCGAAGGCTCCGGGGGAGCTTATAGGATAGGCAGTTGTCCCTCGTCGTCGTCTGTGTCAACCTTTCAAACGACATCTCCTCTGAAGCCACTGGGCCGATTGGACCCAAATTTTATCTGTAGCATCCTTGGGCTGGGGGATTGAAAGTTTGTGTTTTTTTTTATCAAAATCGGCTCATTAGTTTGGTTGCTATTGCAACTGGTAGTTTCCATAGACTTATAATGGGGAAAATTGAAAAAAGGCATTTACTGCCAAGCCTCTGCAGATATTTTGACAAAACTTTCACAGAAATGTTCCATAGGCAATCTACTATCTGCCATATGATTTTAGACCTTCTGCTCGTTTTTATTGGTTGTCATGGAAACCAAAATGCAAAAAATAGACAAAAAATACTTAAAAAATCATCTCCTCAGAAACCATATGCTCTAGGAAGCTGAGACTTTATGAAAATATTCACCATATTTGCCTTTACAGGTTTTGTGTTTTTTATTAAATTTGGCCTTTTAGTTTTGTTGCTATGGCAACTTGGAGTTTCCATTGATTTATAATGGGGAAAACTTAAAATTGGCATTTACTGCCAAGTCATTGCAGATATTTTGACAAAACTTACATAAACATGTTCCTTGAATAAACTTCTCTCAGCCATATGCTTTTATGTCAACCTCGGGGTTCCCTAGGTTGTGCCGGGGCCATGCCCCGCCCCCTCCACTTCATAAAATGCCTTATATCTCAGAAACCTTACAGATCCCAGCCCCTAAACCATATATATTTTTGTTCCTTATGATAAGACGCATTAAGTGACACCAACCTGGGGGTCCCCCGGGATGTGCCGGGGACATGCCCTGCCCCCTCTATTTAATAAAATGCCATTTATCTCAGAAACCATTGAGATCCCCACCCCTAAACTATATATATTCTTGTTCCTTATGCTAAGATGCATTAAGTGACACCAACCTTGGGGTCCCCCCCGGGATGTGCCGGGGACATGCCCCACCCCCTCCACTTCATAAAATGCCATTTATCTCCGAAACCAATGAGATCCCCACCCCTAAACCATATATATTCTTGTTCCTTATGATAAGACACATTCAGTGATACCAACCTTGGGGTCTCTCGGGGGTGCGCTGGGGCCATGCCCCACCCTTCCACTTCATAAATGCCATATATCTCCGAAACTGTTCAGATCCCCACCCCTAAACTATATATATTCTTGTTTCTCATGATAAGACGCATTCAGTGACAACAATCTGAGGGTCCCCTAGGATGTGGCGGGGTTATGCCCCACCCCCTCCACTTCCTAAAAGGCCGAATATCTCAGAAACCGTTCAGATCCCCACCCCTAAACCATTTAAATTCTTGTTCCTTATGATAAGACGCATTCAGTGATACCAACCTTAGGGTCTCCCTGGCCGCATGGGGGCTATGCCCGACCCCTCCATTTCATTAAAGGCCCAATATCTCAGAAACTGTTCAGATCCCCAACCCTAAACCATATAAATTCTTGTTCCTTATGATAAGATGCATTCAGTGATAACAACCTAAGGATCTCCCAGGCCACACCAGGGCTATGCCCCAACCCTCCACTTCATAAAAGGTGATATATCTCGGAAACCCTTCAGATCCCCACCCCAAAACCATGTATATTCTTGTTTCTTATGATAAGACGCATTCAGTGACACCAATCTGGGGGTCCCCTAGGATGTGCCGGGGCTATGCCCCACCCCCTGCACTTCGTAAAAGCCCAATATCTCAGAAACCGTTCAGATCCCCACCCCTAAAGCATATAAATTCTTGTTCCTTATGATAAGACGCATTCAGTGTTACCAACCTAAGGGTCTCCCGGGCCACACGGGGCTGTGCCCCACAACTCCACTTCATAAAAGGTTATATGTCTCGGAAACCATTCAGATCCCCACCCCAAAACAATATATATACTCTTGTTTCTTATGATAAGACGCATTCATTGAAACCAACCTGGGGGTCCCCTGGTATGTGCCCAGGCCATGCCCAATCCCCTCCACTTCATAAAAGGCTCAATATCTCAGAAACCATTCAGACCCCCCCCCCCCCCCACCCCAAACCATATATATTCTTGTTCCTTATGATGAGACACATTCAGTGATACCAACCTAGGGGTCTCTCGGGGTGTGCTGGGGCTATGCCCCACCCTTCCACTTCATATAATGCCATATATCTCAGAAACTGTTCAGATCCCCACCCCTAAAATATGTATATTTGTGTTCCCTATAATAAGACTCATTCACTCACATCAATGTGGAGTCTCTATGTGCTAGGGCAACATGCTGATGCCATGGCCCACCCCTCCACTTCATAAAAGGCCATATATCTCAGACACCATTAAGATCCCCACCTCATAATCATATATATTCTTGTTTCTTATGATTAGACACTATTAGTCACACCAACTTGGTGGTCCACAAGGGCCATTCCTCTCCTCATCATTTCATAAGAGGGCCTCATATCTTGGAAACTGTTCATATCCCCACCCCTAAACGATATATTTTCTTGGTCCTTATTATAAGACACATTCAGCAACAACAATCTTGACTTTCCTGGGGTCTGCCAGGGCCATGCTCCAACCCCTCCGCAGCTTAAAACGCCTTATATCTCAGGAACAGTACACATCCCAACCCCTAAACCATATATATTCATGTGCCTTATGATAAGATAGATTCAATGATACCAGCCTGGGCTCTGTTGGGTCCATGTCTCATCCCTCCTCCTCATAAAAGGCCTAATATTTGAGATACAGAGTCCACATGGGTGCTCATTTGGAAATGGGGGTTTGTTTGGGAGACTTTATAATCAATAAATTAAAACCTTAAACCATACATGGCTGCCAGTGAGCAGTGCCCGCCTGAGCTCTGGTGAGCATTGTGGCCCATGGGCCTCTTGTTTATCTATTGTGTTAAGCCTAGTGACAACCCTAATGTTCAGGCCCATTTCAGAATGCACCTAATGGTTGCAACTTGAATGAAAGCATCCATGTTTGACCTTGATTTAAGTTTCATAGTCACACCACAGCCTCTTTATAACCATTACGAAAACATGCCTATACAAATACATTGTGACCTTTATCCCCGAAAAATGATAATTTTAAGATGAAAAATTATGATATTTTTCTTATTTCAAAATATAGATTGTGGGCACTCGTTAGAACTGCCTCATCGAGGCAGTGCTAACGAGTACCAACAATCTATATTTTAGAGCAGAAATAAGAAAAATAAGGTTTACCCCTGTAAACCCCAGTTTCACTATATAAAAGTGGGGTTCAAGGGGGTCAGAATTATATAGGCATATTTTCGTGATGCACTGTTAATCGGGTCCAAAGCAGAAACCGTGTTAGTTAAACAACCGTGTTATATCCAAACGAAAAATGAATAGATTATATGATCATTTTCTATATAATCTACACATTTTTGGGATCCATTTTGAAACCATGTTAAAACCAAAACCGTGTTATAAGGAAACATGTTATAACGAAGTTGTGGTGTACCTGTATATGAAATCCACCCTTACCTATTTGCCTCTGTCCTTTGTGCTAATGCATTTAGGATAAAAGAAATGAAACTTTGCACACACTCTTATTTAGGGTTTATGCCTGTATGCAAGCTTACACACATTATCTGTATTTAATGCATCATTAACCCTTATCCTGCTGAATATTTAAATATACCACACTCACTACTGATTATCAACCAATCAGATTGCTTGATGCAAATTATTGTGATAAACCCATAAACTGAATGACAAACATTGGAGATCCTGATCAGATATCATCTTCATAAGCCAACTGATCTGGATCTTCATTGTTTGAAAGGTAAGACATACCTGGGCTCAGCAGGGGTAGGTTTGACATTGTCAACATGTTGTAGTTTGGTCTATTTCTAAGACAGTACCACAGCTATGGTTTTAACCCTTATCTTGCTGAATATTCATTTAAGCCACTCCCATTTCTGTTTATCAACCAATCAGATTACTTAATGTAATTTATTCCTACAAATTCATAAATTGAATGTAAAACAGTGTAGATCATGATCAGATGGCCTCTTCATACACCTACGGAACGATAGAATGCGTAACCGTTGGGTAAGAACGTGAAGCAATTAGAGCGACATCCGGTGAGGAATTAGATCGCTAAAAAAGGTAAAGAAACTTTGCATTTTCTGTGTTTCATAAGTTATATAAATTTTACGAGGAAGTTATTTAAAAAACGGGGAATTACATTCAGGAGCCCTTTGATATCGGCGTCTTTGGAGTAAATACCAAATCCCATATTTCATGTATTTTGGCTAAATTTAGTTTCTCCTGCAGAAGGTGAACTGAAGCCTTAGAAAAAGCGTGGTTTTTCAAGATGTTTGTTGCCTTTTATTTAATATTGCGCTTTGCTACAAGTTCAGTGTATTAAGATGCACACACAATAAACATATATGGTTATATGTGTTGGGGATATTTTGCTTGTCAATGCCGCACTAGCGAGAAATCACCACGGAAAAGGTCGAAAATGGTTGGTTTCGCATTAGATCTATAGAAATGATAACAAAACTTGCACCTATAAAGCGGATCTGTTTCATCTCCACGGCCCCAGAATCACCTGCACCTTGTTCTACGGAGCTATTTTTAGCCAACCTGATAAGCAGTGCGCTATTGATTCGATAATGACATAGTATTTTATGGAAACAGTTTCAGTCTCCAGAATCATTGTACCAAATGATTTTCAATGACTTTTAAGCTGTGTTTGTTTTATCAATGGTCCGGTAATTGCCTGAAATGAAATAAAACAGGTTTTGGAGTTTCAATTTCTGCGAAGAACTCCTCATCTGCCAAAATTTGCTGGTTAAGCATTTGATCGTCTGGTTGAGCATTCGATAACCAGAGGAGAAAATCACACCAGTTGCTGCCTAAGTAAATGCTAGCAGCTTACTACAATAAAAGGTGGTCTACATATGATTTCTAAATTGTGTTAAACTCATCAAAGAAAGAAAGCTGTGATGAAAAATACTTTTCTGGACAAGACCATTAAATGTCTGGGTATCATGCTTATCTGACCGAATGACGCACCGATTCATAAATAAGAGGTCATTACGCGTTTTGTAGAAAACAAAATGGCTAGCTTACGCTTTGTAATGGCGATTAAATCTATATCCGGATGGGACGGCCAATAATGAACCGTCTCATCCGAGAATCAAAGCTGTTTGCCATCCTGTAAATGTATTTGACTAAATCCCCTATTAACAAGAATTCAATTGCAAAAATTGAGAGAACCCGTTTAAGAAACTCAGGCGTGAAAGGCAAAGGGTAAGATCGTTAACACTGCAGATACGAAAGCCTAATAGGCTTATGTAAGAGAAAATAAAAAACTGTAAAGGCATAGTAAAGCGAAACAAAAGGCGTAATAATGCAAATGAGGCGTAGAAACGCAAAGCAAAAGGCACAGTTACGCCAATCAGAAGGCAAGCTACGCAAAAAAAGGCGTAGTAACGCAAAAACAAGGCGTAGCAACGCGAAAAAGGGCATACTTATGCAAAAGAAAGACATAGTAATGCAAAAGAAAGGCATAGTAATGCGAATCAAAGGCATTTTTACGCGAATCAAAAGGCGTAGTAATGCGAAAAAAAGGCATAATAACGCAAAAGAAAGGCGTATTTGTTTTCGCTCGCCTCTGCAATGCTAATAGGTAGCCTGAATACCCTACTCCTGCGACTGCACATGCCCCCAAAGTATATGTCTGTATCATGATCGATAACCCAGATCAAAGATCCAGTGAGTTCTCTGATAACTGTCAAAACGATAAGATCAAGATATTGTCTAAAACCAACTTCTTATTAATACAAACAGCGCAAGAATGACACACCGTGTATTCTTAATCATGTTAATCAAGACGAACCAGAATCCATTTGTAAAATTTATAAAGTAAACAGGTATGTTCATAAAATAAATTGAGAGAAGTAAGTCAGTCAGTAAGTAAGGACTTTATTTAGTGGGGGTAGCAACATTTAGCACATACAAAAATACATGTAATAGCTAATCTTCCATGAGGCCCTCAGCTAATCTTCCATTCTCTAATCTTCCTTCTTATTAAAACATACAAGCTATAATAATTTGTTTAATAAATTTTGAATATAATAAATTGATAGAACATACAAGTTATAATATTTTCTTCCATCTACAGTATCATTTTTAGCTCACCTGTCACGTAGTGACAAGCTGAGCTTTTGTGGTCACTTTTTGTCCGTCGTCCATCGTGCGTCCATGCGTGCATCCGTGCGTCCGTGCGTCCGTAAACAATTTCAAATAAGTATATCTCTAATATCCCATGGTCAGTCTTGATCAAATTTCATGAGAAGCATCATCAGGTAGGGGGAAAGGCTGCATAAGGTTTTTGGGCTGATCAGATTGGAATTCTGGTTGCCATGGCAACATATAGCTCCCATAGATTTACAATGGGAAAAAATTAAAATATCTTCTTCTCTGAAACCACAGGGCCCAGAGCTTAGATATTTAGCATGTATTAACGGCCAGTGATCTCCTACATAATTCCTGCCAATCATGCCCCTGGGGTCCAAATTGGCCACGCCCCGGGGCCCCTTCGCTCCCATAGACTCATAATGGAACAAAAAGCTTCAAAAATCTTCTTCTCGAAAACCACAGGGCCAAAAGCTTAGATATTTAGCATGTAGCAAAGGCAAGTGGTCACCTACATAATTCCTGCCAATCATGCCCCTGGGGTCCAAATGGGCCACGCCCCGGGCCCTTTAGCTCCTATAGACTCATAATGGAAAAAGGCTCCAAAAATCTTCTTCTCTGAAACCACAGGGCCCATAGCTGAGATATTTGGCATGTAGCAACGGCAAGTGGTCACCTACATAATTCCTGCCAATCATGCCCCTGGGGTCCAAACAGGCCACGCCCCGGGGCCCCTTAGCTCCCATAGACTTATAATGGAAAAAATGCTTCAAAAATCTTCTTCTCTGAAACCACAGGGCCCAGAGCTTAGATATTTAGCATGTAGCAACGGCCAGTGGTCACCTACATAATTCCTGCCAATCATGCCCCTGGGTTTCAAATGGGCGACGCCCCGGGGCCCCTTCGCTCCCATAGACTCATAATGGAACAAAAAGCTTCAAAAATCTTCTTCTCGAAAACCACAGGGGCAAAGGCTTAGATATTTAGCATGTAGCAAAGGCAAGTGGTCACCTACATAATTCCTGCCAATCATGCCCCTGGGGTCCAAACGGGCCACGCCCCGGGGCCCTTTAGCTCCTATAGACTCATAATGGAAAAAGGCTCCAAAAATCTTCTTCTCTGAAACCACAGGGCCCAGAGCTGAGATATTTGGCATGTAGCAATGGCAAGTGGTCACCTACATAATTCCTGCCAATCATGCCCCTGGGGTCGAAACAGGCCACGCCCCGGGGCCCCTTAGCTCCCATAGACTTATAATGGAAAAAATGCTTCAAAAATCTTCTTCTCTGAAACCACAGGGCCCAGAGCTTAGATATTTAGCATGTAGCAACGGCCAGTGGTCACCTACATAATTCCTGCCAATCATGCCCCTGGGTTCCAAATGGGCGACGCCCCGGGGCCCCTTCGCTCCCATAGACTCATAATGGAACAAAAAGCTTCAAAAATCTTCTTCTCGAAAACTACAGGGCCAAAAGCTTAGATATTTAGCATGTAGCAAAGGCAAGTGGTCACCTACATACTTCCTGCCAATCATGCCCCTGGGGACCAAACGGGCCATGCCTCGGGGCCCTTTAGCTCCTATAGACTCATAATGGAAAAAGGCTCCAAAAATCTTCTTCTCTGAAACCACAGGGCCCAGAGCTGAGATATTTGGCATGTAGCAACCGCAAGTGGTCACCTACATAATTCCTGCCAATCATGCCCCTGGGGTCCAAACCGGCCACGCACCGGGGCCCCTTAGCTCCCATAGACTTATAATGGAAAAAATTGAAAAAACAGGGCCCAGAGCTTAGATATTTAGCATGTAGCAACGGCCAATGGTCACCTACATAATTCCTGCCAATCATGCCCCTGGGTTCCGAATGGGCGACACCCCGGGGCCCCTTCGCTCCCATAGACTCATAATGGAACAAAAAGCTTCAAAAATCTTCTTCTCAGAAACCACAGGGCCCAGAGCTAAGATATTTAGCATGTAGCAGCGGCACGGGGTCACCTACATCATTCCTGCCAATTATGCCCCTGGGGTCAAAACAGGCCACGCCCCGGGGCACTTTAGCTCCTATAGACTCATAATGGAAAACAGATTAAAAAATCTTCTTCTCTGAAACCACAGGGCCCAGAGCTGAAGTTTTTGGCATGTAGCAATCGCAATTGGTCACCTACATAAATCCTGGCAATCATGCTCCTAGGGTCCAAATGGGCCGCGCCCCGGGGCCCCTTAGCTCCCATAGACTCATAATGGAAAAAAAGCTTAAAAAATCTTCTTCTCTGAAACCACAGGGCCCAGAGCTTAGATATTTAGCATGTAGCAACGGCCAGTGTTCACCTACATAATTCCTGCCAGTCATGCCCCTGGGTTCCAAATGGGCGATGCCCCGGGGCCCCTTCGCTCCCATAGACTCATAATGGAACAAAAAGCTTCAAAAATCTTCTTCTCGGAAACCACAGGGCCCAGAGCTTTGATATTTAGCATGTTGCAACGGCAAGTGGTCACCTACATAATTCCTGCCAATCATGCCCCTGGGGTCAAAATGGGCCACGCCCCGGGGCCCTTTAGCTCCTATAGACTCATAATGGAAAAAATAGCTTCAAAAATCTTCTTTTCTGAAACCACAGGGCCCAGAGCTGAGGTATTTGGCATGTAGCAACGGCAAGTGGTCACCTACATAATTCATGCCAATCATGTCCCTAGGGTCCAAATGGGCCATGCCCCCGGGCCCCTTAGCTCCCATAGACTTATATTGGAAAAAAAAGCTTAAAAATTCTTCTTCTCTGAAACCACAGGGCCAAGAGCTTAGATATTTAGCATGATGTAGCAACGGCAAGTGGTCACCTACATAATTCCTGCCAATCATGCCCCTGGGGTCCTAACGGGCCATGCCCCGGGCCCTTTAGCTCCTATAGACTCATAATGCAAAAAAGCTTCAAAAATCTTCTTCACTGAAACCACAGGGCCCAGAGCTGAGGTATTTGGCATGTAGCAACTGCAAGTGGTCACCTACATAAATCCTGCCAATCATGCCCCTAGGGTCCAAATGGGCCACGCCCCCGGGCCCCTTAGCTCCCATAGACTCATAATGGAAAAAAAGCTTCAAAAATCTTCTTCTCTGAAACCACAGGGCCCAGAGCTTGGATATGTAGCATGTAGCAACGGCAATTGGTCACCTACATAATTCCTGCCAAACATGCCCCTAGGTTCCAAATTGGCCCCGCGCCGGGGCCCCTTTGCTCCCATTGACTCATTATGGAAAAAAGCTTAAAAAATCTTCTTCTCTGAAACCATAAGTCCAAGAGCTTAGGTATTTAGCATGTAGCAATGTCAAGTGGTTGCCTACATGAATCCTGCCAATCATGCCCCTGGGGTCCAAATCCTGTGGCCCCTAAACTCAAACAAACTTATAATGGAAAAAGCTTCAAACATCTTCTTTGAAACCATGAAGTACAGACCTTAGATATTTAGTATATAGCAACACAAAATGGTCGCCTACATAAATCCTGCCAACCATGCCCTTTGGGTCAAAATTGGCTAAGCCCCAGGGTTCATTAGCTCCTATAGACTTATACTGGAAAAAACTTCAAAAAATCTTTTTCTCCAAAACCATAAGGCATAGATTTTGTTTGATTTGAGGTTTTACATCCCCGTAAACACTGTATAGGTCATTTTGGTGATGTCTCTTCCAATTTTGTGGGACTTTTACCAGACATTGAGATGAAATTACATCTCAAGCCCTGTCACCCAATGAAACCAGTAGGGTTTATAAGCATGGACACCGCTTTGCCTGAGCTTAGATATTTAGTATGTAGCAATGTCAAGTGGTCTCCTACACTAACGATTTTCTGGTACACAGGTGAGCGATATAGGGCCATTGGGCCCTCTTGTTAGATATATTATTATGAGGAACTTTTGAAACCGTTTTGAATATGGAGCAATATTTTCTCACGCCAGTGATTAAGCAGTTTACATTAATCCAAAAGTCAAGTCTTTTGTTCACTATCGAATGACTGTTGATAATATTGTATTTAGTACTAAAAATGTTGTAGACATTTGTTATGTCCACATGATTTTGTTTCTTTGAATAACCATTACGAAAACACGCCTAAACAAATACATTGTAACCTTTATCGCCGAAAAAAAACACGAAAATTTTAAGATGAAAAATTTTGATATTTTTAGCTCACCTGTCACGTAGTGACGAGGTGAGCTTTTGGGATCACTTTTTGTCCGTCGTCCTTCGTGCGTGCGTGCGTGCGTCCGTGCGTCCGTCCGTAAACAATTTCAAATAAGTATATCTCCAATACCCCATGGCCAATCTTGATCAAATTTCATGTGAATCATCATCAGGTAGTGGGAAGGGCTGAATAAGGTTTTTGGGCTGATCAGATTGGAATTCTGGTTGCCATGGCAACATATAGTTCCCATAGACTTATAATGGGAAAACATTTAAAAATCTTCTTCTCTGAAACCACAGGGCCCAGAGCTTAGATATTAAGCATGTAGCAAGGGCAAGTGGTCAACTACATAATTCCTGCCAATGATGCCCCTCGGTGCCAAATGGGCCACGCCCTAGGGCCCCTTCGCTTCCATAGACTAATAATGAAAAAAAAAGCTTCAAAAATCTTCTTCTCTGAAACCACAGGGCCCATAGCTTAGATATTTAGCATGTAGCAATGGCAAGTGGTCACCTACATAATTCCTGCCAATCATGCCCCTGGGTTCAAAAATGGCCACGCCCCGGGGCCCCTTTGCTCCCATAGACTCATAATGGAAAAAAGCTTCAAAAACCTTCTTCTCTGAAACCACAGGGCCCAGAGCTTATATATTTAGCATGTAGCAATGGCAGGTGGTCACCTACATAATTCCTGCCAATCATGCCCCTGGGTTCCAAATGGGCCACGCCCCGGGGCCCCTTCGCTCCCATAGACTTATAATGGAAAAAATAGCTTCAAAAATCTTCTTCTCTGAAACCACAGGGCCCAGAGCTTATATATTTAGCATGTAGCAATGGCAGGTGGTCACCTACATAATTCCTGCCAATCATGCCCCTGGGTTCCAAATGGGCCACGCCCCGGGGCCCCTTCGCTCCCATAGACTCATAATGGAAAAAAAGCTTCAAAAATCTTCTTCTCTGAAACCACAGGGCCCAGAGCTGATATATTTAGCATGTAGTAACAGCAAGTGGTCACCTACATTATTCCTGCCAATCATGCCCCTGGTGTCCAAACGGACCACGCCCCGGGGCCCATTAGCTCCTATAGACTCATAATGGAAAAAAAGCTTCAAAAATCTTCTTCTCTGAAACCATAGGGCCCAGAGCTAAGATATTTAGCATGTAGGAAGGGCAAGTGGTCAACTACATAATTCCTGCCAATCATGCCCCTGGGTTCCAAATGGTCCACACCCCGGGGCCCCTTCGCTCCCATAGACTCATAATGGAAAAAATCTTCAAAAATCTTCTTCTCTGAAACCACAGGGCCCAGAGCTTAGATATTTAGCATGTAGCAATGGCAAGTGGTAACCTATATAATTCCTGCCAATCATGCCCCTGGGGTCGAAATTGGCCACACCCCTTGGCCACTTAGCTCCTATATACTCATAATGGAAAAAAAAGGTTCAAAAATCTTCTTCTCTGAAACCACAGGGCCCAGAGCTTAGATATTTAGCATGTAGCAACGGGAAGTGGTCACCAACATAATTCCTGCCAATCATGCCCCTGGGTTCCAAATGGGCCACGCCCCCGGGCCCCTTGGCTCCCATAGACTCAAAATGGAAAAAAGCTTCAAAAATCTTCTCCTCTGAAACCGTAGGGCCCAGAGCTTAGGTAATTAGCATGTAGCAATGGCAAGTGGTCACCTACATAATTCCTGCCACTCATGCTCCTGGGGTCCAAATTGGCCACGCCCGCGGGCCCCTTCGCTCCCATTGACTCATAATAGAAAAAAGCTTCAAAAATCTTCTTCTCTGAAACCACAGGGCCCAGAGCTTAGATATTTAGCATGTAGCAACAGCAAGTGGTCACCTACATAATTCATGCCAATCATGCCCCTGTGGTCAAAACGAGCCACGCCCTGGGGCCCCTTAGCTCCTATAGATTCATAATGGAAAAAATGCTTAAAAAATCTTTTTCTCTGAAACCACAGGGCCCAGAGCTTAGATAATTAGCATGTTGCAATGGCAAGTGGTCACCTGCATAAATCCTGCCAATCATGCCCCTGGGGTCCAAATGGGCCACGCCCCGGGGCCCCTTAGCTCCCCTAGACTCATAATGGAAAAAAGCTTCAAAAATCTTCTTCTCTGAAACCACAGGGCCCAGAGCTTAGATATTTAGCATGTGGCAATGACAAGTGGTAACCTATATAACTCCTGCCAATCATGCCCCTCGGGTCCAAATTGGCCACACCCTGGGACCCCCTTAGCTCCCATAGACTCAAAATGGAGAAAAGCCTCAAAAATCTTCTTCTCAGAAACCATAGGGCTCAGAGCTTAGATATTTAGCATGTAGCAACGGCAAGTGATCACCTATATATTTCCTGCTAATCATGCCCCTGTGGCCCCTTAACTCCAACAAACTTATAATGAAAAAAAGCTTCAAACATCATCTTTGAAACCATGAAATACAGACCTTAGATATTTAGTATATAGCAACACAAAATGATCACCTACATAAATCCTGCCAACCATGCCCTTTGGGTCAAAATTGGCCAAGCCCCAGGGCTCATTAGCTTCTATACACTTAGACTGGAAAAAAAACTTAAAAAAAAATCTTCTTTTCCAAAACCATAAGGCACAGATTTTGTTTGATTTGAGGTTTTACATCCCTGTCAACACTGTATAGGTCATTTTGGAGATGTCTCTTCCAATTTTGTGGGACTTTTTACCCGACATTGAGATGAAATTACATCTCAAGCCCTGTCGCCCAATGAAACCAATAGGGTTTATACGCATGGACACCGCTTTGCCTGAGCTTAGATATTTAGTATGTAGCAATGTCAAGTGGTCTCCTACACTAATGATTTTCTGGTACACAGGTGAGCGATATAGGGCCATTGGGCCCTCTTGTTCTCATTTCTGCTCACAGTATAATGTGATTAAAAAAAACAACAACAATTGCCTCTGAGTGTAGGTAGGGGAAATAGTCCTAAACTGTTTCATTAATCTCTTAAATTCCAGTTTTCAATCAAATAGTGTAGGTCTTCACCAGACGCCGGATTCTACACTCTTTGCCAAGCCCACCCTATATTTCCAAGATAACCCTCTTTAGTTTTACACAACACTCTGACCTCACTGCGACTATTTTCATTCCAAAAGTTTTCCCGACAAGTCAGTGATATTCACGTGCACTTAATTATAGAACAGCTTTTCTTCTGAGCACCTTTGGGTCGATTGACAAACAATACTTTATGGAATTCTTTTTTTACTGACTGTTCCAAGGTGGTTCTTCTTTGGCGGTTTATTTATGTTATTGTTTGTGACTGCTTGTATGTATCGCATTTTGGATAGCCAGCTGGCCATTTTATGGGAAAGTAACTGTCCATTTGGCTCTTGTCTGTTGTTGTTTCCATTAGGGTCCAGTTAATTCATGCTTATGTTTCTTTCCCTTTGGTGTCTCAGATGTGAGGTGTAAGTTAATTGTATTGATTCCTGATCATTGCTTTACTTCTATTTTTTTTTATAAGCACCAAGTTTATAATCATGCAATGAGTGTCTTATGCTCCATCTGGCTCTCTAATGCTTGACCATAAAAACACGATATAGATTTAATCGCCATTACAAAGCGTAAGCTGGCCATTTTGTTTTCTACAAAAGCAAGAAATGACCTCTTATTTATGAATCGGTGCGCCATTCGGTCAGATGAGCATGATACCCAGACATTTAATGGTCTTGTCCAGAAAAGTATTTTTCATCACAGCTTTCTTTCTCTGATGATTTTAACACAATTTAGAAATCATATGTAGACCACCTTTTATTGTAGTAAGCTGCTGGCATTTACTTAGGCAGCAACTGGTGTGATTTTCTCCTCTGGTTATCGAATGCTCAACCAGACGATCAAATGCTTAACCAGCAAATTTTGGCAGTTGAGGAGTTCTTCGCAGATAGTAAAACTCCAAAACCTGTTTTATTTCATTTCAGGCAATTAACAGACCATTGATAAAACAAAAACAGCGTAAAAGTCAGTGAAAATCATTTGGTACTATGATTCTGGAGACTGAAAATGTTTCCATAAAATACTATGTCATTATCGAATCAAAAGCGCACTGATTATCAGGTTGGCTAAAAATGGCTCCGTAGAACAAGGTGCGGGTGATTCTGGGGCCGTGGAGATGAAAACAGATCCGCCTTGTAGTTGCAAGTTTTGTTATCATTTCTATAGATCTAATGCGAAACCAACCATTTTCGATCTTTTCCGTGGTGATTTCTCGCTAGTGCGGCATTGACAAGCAAAATATCCATAACACATATAACCATATATGTTTATTGTGTCTGCATGTTAATACGCTGAACTTGTAACAAAGCGCAATATTAAATAAAAGGCAACAAACACCTCGAAAAACCATGGGCTTTCTAAGGTTTCAGTTCACCTTCAGCAGGAGAAACTAAATTTAGCCAAACTCCGTGAAGTACGGGATTTGGTATTTACTCCAAAGACGCCGATATCAATGGGCTCCTGAATGTAATTCCCCGTTTTTTAAATAACTTCCTCGTAAAATTTGTATAACTTATGAAACACAGAAAATGCAAAGTTTCTTTACCTTTTTTAACGATCTAATTCCTCACCGGATGTCGCTCTAATTGCTTCATGTTCTTACCCAATGGTTACGCATTCTATCGTTCCGTAGGCATGCTTCAGAAGCCATCTGATCTGGATCTACACTGTTTGCAAAGATAGTTTGCAAAGATAAGAGTAAATACTGTCTGTGATTGTTGATTTTACCAGTAATGATTTGGAGTCAGTGAGTCAGTCTAACAGTATGTTCTTAGTCAGATTTTGCCCCACAGATGCGACATAGTCCTCTGTGGAATTCTTGTTCTGTATTACCTGTACATTTTTGTTTGGATATAACACAGTTGTTGAAGTAATATTGTTTTTGGTTTGGACCCCAACAACAGTTTTATAAAGTAAATGTGGTGCATATGTTTGTTTTATTGCCCTTGTGATCATTCTGATGTTAGATAATTATGGACCTCACCCATCAGGGCTTGGAGAAGTATATTGGGCTGCATGATGCTTCTGCATAGAGCTGAAACCGACAGCACATGAGTACTGGTGAACCGCTAAGGTCTAACTCTGTGCTGCGAGTCTGCCTGTAGAATGCATATAAACCCATTAGGTTTCATTGGGCGGCAGGGATGTGAAACCTCAAAACAAAGATAATAATTAAGATTACTAATTGTATGCTGATTTATAGCTGATTTGCTTATCACCAGTCTTCAAGTGTGTTTCCATAAACATTTTGTGGTTACAGTCAATAAATCTCTGATAACTCATTTGTAAAACAAATCTATTTTGAACAATGACTTACTTGTGAATATGATCAAACAGAAATGTGTCTTTTAGGGGAATGGATACACCGTCAAGAGGCAAAGTATTTTGTCTCCCATATCAACAGGGATCAACTCTTAAAGGCAAGAATTCTTTACTTTGAGTAGACCCTTTTTCAGTGGGACAGGGCTTGCAGAAAAGCAAGCAGGAAGTCCCTTTGATAATGACAGAAAGATCTGCCAGGTGTTCTCATTCCCCTCATAAAATGTTTAGTCAAACCAGAGTCTTTGTTTTGTACTACAGAGAAAACTTCAGTGATGAACATGGACTTGTTTACTCAGTTTTGAGTCCCTAGAGATTTATCCGATAACTCAAGAGTGATTTAGAGAGTTTTTTTATTAGCTCACCTGTCACGTAGTGACAAGGTGAGCTTTTGTGATCACTTTTTGTCCGTCGTGCGTGCGTCTATCCGTCCGTGCGTGCATCCATCCATCCGTGTGTCCGTGCGTCCGTAAACAATTTCAAATAAGTATATCTCTAATACCCCACGTCAATCTTGATCAAATTTCATGAGAAGCATCATCAGGTAGGGGGAAAGGCTGCATAAGGTTTTTGGGCTGGTCAGATTGGAATTCTGGTTGCAGTGGCAACATATAGCTCCCATAGGCTTACAATGGGAAAAAATCAAAATATCTTCTTCTCTGAAACCACAGGGCCCAGAGCTTATATATTTAGCATGTATTAATGGCCAGTGGTCACCTACATAATTCCTGCCAATCATGCCCCTGGGGTCCAAATTGGCCACACCCCCAGGCCCCTTTGCTCCCATAGACTCATAATGGAACAAAAAGCTTCAAACATCTTCTTCTCGGAAATCACAGGGCCCAGAGCTTAGATATTTAGCATGTAGCAACGGCAAGTGGTCACCTACATAATTCCTGCCAATCATGCCCCTGTGTTCCAAATGGTCGATGCCCCGGGGCCCTTTAGCTCCTATTGACTCATAATGGAAAAAAGCTTCAAAAATCTTCTTCTCTGAAACCACATGGCCCAGAGCTGAGATATTTGGCATGTAGCAACGGCAAGTGGTCACCTACATAATTCCTGCCAATCATGCCCCTGGGGTCCAAATTGGCCACATCCTGGGGGCCCCTTAGCTCCCATAGACTCATAATGGAAAAAAAGCTTCAAAAATCTTCTTCTCTGAAACCACAGGGCCCAGAGCTTAGATATTAAGCATGTAGCAACGGCCAGCAGTCACCTACATAATTCCTGCCAATCATGCCCCTGGGTTCCAAATGGTCGATGCCCCGGGGCCCCTTTGCTCCCATAAACTCATTATGGAACAAAAAGCTTCAAAAATCTTATTCTCAGAAACCACAGGGCCCAGAGCTTAGATATTTAGCATGCAGCAATGGCAAGTGGTAACCTACATAATTCCTGCCACTCATGCCCCTGAGCTCCAAACAGGCCACGCCCCGGGGCCCCTTAGCTCCTTTAGACTCATAATGGAAAAAAGATTCAAAAATCTTCTTCTCTGAAACCACAGGGCCCAGAGCTGAGGTATTTGGCATGTAGCAACAGCAAGTGGTCACCTACATAAATCATGCCCCTAGGGTCCAAATGGGCCACACCCCGGGGCCCCTTAGCTCCCATAGACTCATAATGGTAAAAAAGCTTCAAAAATCTTCTTCTCTGAAACCACAGGACCCAGAGCTTAGATATTTAGCATGTAGCAACAGCAATTGGTCACCTACATAATTCTTGCCAATCATGCCCCTGGGTTCCAAATGAGCCACGCCCGGGGCCCCTTAGCTCCCATAGACTCATAATGGAAAGAAGCTTAAATTTCTTCTTCTCTGAAACCACAGTGCCCAGAGCTTAGATATTTAGCACGTAGCAAAGGCAAGTGGTCACCTACATAATTCCTGCCAATCATGCCCCTGGGGTCCAAAAGGGCCACACCCGGGGCCCCTTAGCTCCTATAGACTCATAATAAAAAAAAAAAAAGCTTCAAAAATCTTCTTCTCGGAAACCACAGGGCCCAGAGCTTAGATATTTAGCATGTAGCAATAGCAAGTGGTCACCTACATAAATCCTGCCAATCATGCCTGTGGGGTCCAAATGGGCCACAACCCGGGGCCCCTTAGCTCCCAAAGACTCATATTGGAAAAAAGCTTCAAAAATCTTCTTTTCTGAAACCACAGGGCCCAGAGCTTAGATATTTAGCATGTAGCAACGGCAAGTGGTCACCTACATAATTCATGCCAATCATGCCCCACTGGGGTCCAAAAGGGCCACACCCCGGGGCCCCTTAGCTCCTATAGACTCATAATGAAACAAAAAAAAAAGCTTCAAAAATCTTCTTCATGGAAACCACAGGGCCCAGAGCTTAGATATTTAGCATGTAGCAATAGCAAGTGGTCACCTACATAAATCCTTCCAATCATGCCTGTGGGGTCCAAATGGGCCACACCCCGGGGCCCCTTAGCTCCTATAGACTCATAATGGAAAAAGCTTCAAAAATCTTTATCTCAGAAACTGTGAAGCACAGAACTTAGATATTTAGTATCTAGCAACATAAATTAGCCAGCTACATAAGTCCTACTAACCCTGCCCCTGGGATCAAAATTGGCCACGCCCAAGCTCATCACCTCCAATAGACTTATAATTTTTTTGTTTTTTTTTGTTTTTGGTTTTACAGCCCTTTCAAGATTATTTCACTCATATTGAGCCGATCGTTAATCACAGGTGGGCGAAAATCGGAGTACCCGGAGAAAAACCACCTGACCTTCCGTTGCAGAACTTGGCGTCTCACATGTGACCTGAGCGAGGCTCAAACCACAGCGGTGAGAGTCCTAATTATCAAGAGTCAGCGCTCTTAACCACTAGGCCACGGAGGCCCGTAATAGACTTATAATGGAAAAAAACTTAAAAAATCTTCTTCAATGAAACCCTAAGGCCCAGAGCTTAGATTTTTAGTATGTAGCAACGTCAAGTGGCCCCCTACATAAATACTGCCAGTTATGCCCCTGGGATCCAAATTGGCCCTACCCCAGGGCTCTTTAGCTTCCATAGACTTACTATTGGAGAAACTTCAAAAATCTTCTTCAATGAAACCACAGAGCCCTTATAATGAAAAACAACAACAACAAAAAAAAAAAAAAAAAAAATTAAAATGGGGAAAATTTTTTTAAAAAATCTTCTTCTCTGAAACCATAAGTCCCAGAGCTTAGGTATTTAGCATGTAGCAATGTCGAGTGGTCGCCTACATGAATCCTGCCAATCATGCCCCTGGGGTCCAAATCCTGTGGCCCCTTAACTCCAACAAACTTATAATGGAAAAAAGCTTCAAACATCTTCTTTGAAAACATGAAGTACAGACCTTAGATATTTAGTATATAGCAACACAAAATGGTCACCTACATAAATCCTGCCAACCATGCCCTTTGGGTCAAAATTGGCCAAGCCCCAGTGCTCATTAGCTCCTATAGACTTATACTGGAAAAAAAACATAAAAAAAAATCTTTTTCTCCAAAACCATAAGGCACAGATTTTGTTTGATTTGAGGTTTTACATCCCCATCAACACTGTATAGGTCATTTTGGGGATGTCTCTTCCAATTTTGTGGGACTTTTACCAGACATTGAGATGAAATTACATCTCCAGCCCTGTCGCCCAATGAAACCAGTAGGGTTTATAAGCATGGACACCGCTTTGCCTGAGCTTAGATATTTAGTATGTAGCAATGTCAAGTGGTCTCCTACACTAATGATTTTCTGGTACACAGGTGAGCGATGTAGGGCCATTGGGCCCTCTTGTTTTACATATAGTAAATACATGGTTAGTGTCTTTAATAATAAAATATAATCTGTGAGCCTCAGACAGTTTTATAGGGGCGAGCTTTAGCGAGCCCCTATAAAATTGTCGCGGCGAACCGATTATATTTTATTATTGAAGACACTAATCATGTATTTAGTTTATACCTCAATTCAAAACAATCAAGGGCTTTTGCAATAAATAAGCTAATTTAAGCAAAAAAGACAGCAGACAGTGTGGCATGTTAAATGATATTCAGTGCCATGGCACACACACGTAGTATAACATGACATCAACGAGTGCAAAGTTTCTGACGTCACCGCGCCACAAACACGTAGAAAACAACATGGATGCTCGAATAAAAGTTTCTCAGCGCTTTACATTCTGTATGAAAATCTGCAAATAAATAGTTTATCTTAGATTTAGAAATTATTTTTGAGGTTGAGACACAACTGCAGTAGCAGTGCGCAGTTATTCCATTCAAACCAGGAAAGGCCGAGAAGGTAAGAATTTAGCTGAAAATCTGTTCAAATAAATATTGCAAAGATTTTAACTTGCAATTTCGTTGTTTTTCCATGTATAAAAGGTTGCATGTTATTGTTTACACTTTTAAATTAATGATCTGAAAAGTAGTTCCGGTCTATAAACGGTCACTGAACGCATTATAGGCCAGTAGAAGGTATTATAGATCACTACCGATTATAGCGTGCAGTTGTTCGACCCCCTTTATTAGGTTGCTAGAATGCCTGATTGCGGTATAGAAGGTTTTTGTTTGTTTGAATTGAGGTTTTAAATCTCCAAAAACACTAGAATATTTTGGAGATATTGCTTCCAATTTTGCATGACTTTACCCATAAAATGACATCTCAAGCCCTGCCACCCAACAAACCAAAATGGTTTATATGTAGGGATGGTCCAACTCCCACAACTTGAGATTGCTACGACCCTTTAAGCAGTTAACCATCACTCTATTGGGGCGGGTTTCATCTCAGCATGGATGCATCATGGAGCCCAATATATTTCTCTAAGCCCCGATGGGCAGGGGTTAACAAGTTCATGTAAGGAACATCCCTCTAAACCACCTGACTTTATATAGGGAAAAGTGGGGTTTGCAGGGGTTTATATTATTGTCCTAAATTTTGCTCTAAAACATAGATTGTGGGTACTTGTTAGAGCCTTCTCAATGAGGCAGCTCTAATGAGTGCCTACAATCCATGGTTAGACTAGAAACAAGAAAAAAATATCAACTTTTTTGTCTGGATATGTAGTTCTAGAGATACTAAAGGCACCTTTTTTAGCACACAGATGTGTAGATGTAATGAATTTAAAATGTATATTGTGTGTACTCATTAGAATCACTTTAAAGTTTATGTGCAGTACAAATTTCATGCTCAAGTGAATTGAGCCTGCAAAAATGTTTTTTAAACCTGGGGCCAGACCAGTGATGGAAAATCTTTCTCTTTTACTCCAGCCAAGTTAGCTACTTGGGTGATAATTTATTTTTTATGTATCGTATATAGTTTCCACTTCTTGTTCATAGCTAGTCTATTTACAAAGTGATCTCCAGCTATCTCAGGTCTGTATTATCATTAGAAATTGGTAGCCAACCTATAGACTATCTACAAAGTATTCCTGAGAATTTATGTAAAAGATAAAAACTGATGGACCTTTTATTACATTTCTTAGCCTTGGACAAGGCTACCCCTAGCGGGTAGCAGGTTTACTTCCCTGATGTTGCTGATGTCCACATGACTATCACTGATTTGTATGAGATCCAGGTAGCGGTTATTTGTAGTGACCCTGTTCTTATTGTTGTGTGGGCAGAGTGTTGTGAAAAGAGGGTCTGGAAGAATGTGTTGGCTTGACAAAGAGTGTAGACCCAGATCAGATGCCACAGATGCCACATGCTGTGGCATCTGATCAGAGTCTACACTGTTAGAATGTGGCATCTGTTGTGAGTCTACACTGATAGATGTCTGAGTGCTGTGTAAAGAGGTTTGCTGTCTTGTAAAACCTGGACTAGATTCTTGTGCTGGATAAGACAACCAGAGGAGACCCAGATCAGACACCCCTTTATGTTGCTTTCTGATCTGGATCTATACTGTTTGCTTAAAAAAACAGGAACACTCTCATCCATCGGCGCTTGGAGAAATAAATTGGGCTGCAGTTAGTACTTCCATGCAGAACTAAAATCGACCGAAAATGAGTACTGATAAACCGCTTAGAAGGTCTGAGCCTGCCCAGGCAAAGTGGTTCGAGTCGAACTGTCTATAAGCATATAAACCCTAGCAGTTTGTTTTGGCACTAGGGCTTGAGATGTCAGTTCATCTCAATGTTGGGTAAAAAGTCCCACAAAATTGGAAGCAGTGTCTCCAAAATGACAATGTAAAACCTCCGCTCAGACAAGGAAGAGGAATTGAAGGGATGAACAAACCATTCAGGACCATTTTCCCAGCCTACTCTTAGAGACTATCAACCTACCAGTGCTGTCAGTACTTTGATTTGTTTCAGGTGGAGATGCCAAGTTACTTGTTCTGTTGTGTGTGTCCCCTGCCCAGAGATACATCACAGAGACTTCACAGTGTCTAGGATTTGGGACCAGAGCCAGGCAGGTTCAGCGGGGCCCAACCAAGCGCAGGCTGCCATCATCCGCAGAGAAAGTTACCCCAGGGGAGAGACCTGGATCAGGGCCAGCAAGGGTGTCATTTAGATCATGATAAATGGACATGAAGTGTTGTAAATCCTGTGATATATTAGCTGCAGTGGTAGAAAAACTCTAAAATGAATGTTGGGTTGTGTTTGTAGGTACGGCCAAACTTCAGTGGCACAAACACCTACAGTCTTCTCATCAAGGCGATTCTTATGAATACTCACAGCAAAATTTGTAAGATAAAATAAAGCAATACCCTCTAAGCTGTCCCAAGTAGTTATGGGAAAGGTTTCCTAGAGACTCAAGGGCGATTGATATACATGGAGGGAGTTTGGGGGGGGGGGGGGGGGGGGGGCAACTCCTGCAAAAGTATTTTTGTCTCCCATGTCAATAAGGGTCAACCCTTAAAGGAAAGAATTTAATTGCTCCTGAGGAGCAAATTCTTTCCTTTAAGAGTAGAACCCTTTTTTAGTGGGACAGGGCTTATAGAAAAGTGAACAGGAAGTCCCGAAAGCTGTCTCCCTTTGAAAAATGGAAGAAAAATCTGCCAGGTGTTCCCATTCCACTTAACCCTTGTCCTGCTGAATATTCATATATGCCACACCCACTACTGATTATCAACCAATCAGATTACTTGATGCAAATTATTGCAACAAATTCACGATCTGAATGGCAAACAATGTAGATCCTGATCAGATGGCTTCGTCAGAAGCCATCTGATCTGGATCTACATTGTTTCAAAGATAAGGCATATCCGGGATTAGCAGGACAAGGGTTAAAACAGCAGTGATAAATGAGCAATCAGTCTTTGAACACTAAAGTTTCACTTAAGTTGCGTTGCTAGTAGATCAGTATACAATAGACATTATCATAACACTCCCATGTGCTTAAATTGAGTATTTTATTTATATCCTAGTTTTCATGGATCATTATTGAAATTATCCCTATCCAAACATCGATTGTGTGTGCTTGTTAGAACCGCCTCAAGAGGCTGTTCTAACAAGTACCCACAATCTACATGTATGTCGTTGAGCAAAAATAAGAACATAATGTTCACCCCTCTAATGTCACTTTTCTATATATAAAGTTGACTTTAACCCATTTAGTACAGGAAACCCCAAAATGGGTACCCTGGCAAACAGTGCAGGCCCAGATCAGATGCCGCAGAATGCGGCATCTGATCAGGGCCTCCACTGTTTGCTAAAAGTTCAGTCGTTTTCCAAATGTATTTTGATGAAAACACGACCTGACACCCCTATATTTTGAAATGAACTCTTACTATATATAAGGAGGAAGATCACATTTGATACAAAAAGGGTTAAAGGGGTATTTATTTTATAGACTTGTTAATCTGATGCAGTGCCTAATGCTATCAGTAACTATTAAGAAGGTCAGTAACTATTATATCCACTGTACCGGTTTACCGCTTATAGGAGGGAAAGTGTGGTTAAGTTAACCCTTATCTTGCTGTTCACGACAACCCCTATCTTTGCAAACAGTGTAGATCCAGATCAGATGGCTTCTGCAGAAGCCATCTGATCAGGATCTACACTGTTTGGCATTCACTTTATGAATTTGTTGCAATAAATTACATCAAGTAATTTGATTGGTTGATAGACAGAAATGGGTGTGGCTTAAATGAATATTCAGCAAGATAAGGGTTTGATAACCAGCTTTACATAACCCTAATAGCGTAGACTGGGCTATGAAATGCCAAAAGAAACAAATAGTGTAGACTCAGATGACACTGATCTGGAAGGAGCACTTCTGATCAAGATCTACAGTTTGACCCAAGTCTTCTCTATATTATCAACCCTTACCATGCGGAGTCCAGATGTATTAACTTTATGAAACATGAAATCATGAAAGCTGTTTTCCTTGAAAAAATGTTTGAAAATATTTCTGGTATAGACATTTTCTTTAACTCTTCTCCTGCTGAATTAAATTAATTTTACACACCCGTTTCTGACTATCAACCTGCCAAATTACTTGATATAATATATTCATTCAATTTGCAAACTAAAATTGACAAACAGTGTAAATACTGATCTGATCAGGATCTACACTGTTTGCAAAGGTAGTGGTTGTCATTATCAGCAGCACAAGGGTTAAATTTTCCTGTAATTTTGAGTATTCATCCCATTGTATATTAGTGGATTCTTTCTTTTCTATATGTTGGACAAGTCCATTTGTCATATAAGGGGCGGTAGGCCTACTTTTTCACTTTTATTATATTTTTGACAGAAAATTCTGTTTGCAAATAGTGCAGGCCCTGATCAGATGCCGCATTCTGCGGCATCTGATCTGGGCCTGCACTGTTTGCCAAGGTACCCCGTTAGGGGTTTCCCGTATGCAATGGGTCATGGAAGCACTGTTTTTGAACTTGAAAAGATGTAATTGTCACATGATGCACATGCAAATGTGTATGCAAATGTATTCTTCAGTGTATACTTTAGTGTTTAATAGAAGTCAGTTAAGTTTGTTATGCATTTTGAATAGACATCTTAAAGGAAGTAGAGCAGATGAGCTTGTTCTGACAGGAGAAAACAGGCTATAACATTGTATGATTATTGGTCCTTGATATTGAAAAAAATAAAACAGCCGCATATCAGGGCAAGGCTCCAAGTCCGGTGCTTGTTAGAACCGGCTCGTTGAGGCAGTTCTAACAAGTACTGCAATGTCCTATTTTTCCAAATTTTTCTTTGAAATGGGCTAAAAGCAAGAAATCAGGAGAACATAGCCATTGGCTACCCCTTAAGAGATTACCAGGATGAGTATGTGGGTCTGATTGCCATTAGGCTATGAGCCACTTTTACATTCTGCTACTGTGATATTTTTGTGCTGAAAATTTTAGATAGATGGTTTTATATTTATAATAAAGCATTATTAAAGATAAATATGTTATTTTTGTGCTTTGTAAGTTTGAGCACCAATATTTGTGAAGTCCCCTTACCCTTTCACCCATTAGTTTTTGAAGTTAGATACTATAAGGTTAGAAGTAAGATTGCATAAAGAAGGGGATTAGTAGTGTAGATTCTGATGAGATAGTTCATCTTTTCTGGATCTGCACTATTTTGCATGGTTATGTGTATCAACCTATAAGGTTGGAATGTTTAAAGTTTCTTTTAGTTCTTTACCCTTTAAGTCCCATTAAGAATTGCTAAGATGCATTGTCGCTTGTGATTTTATTGTTTGTTAGATGTGTTTGTCTATCTTTCCCCTTTGATGTTTGGAGTAGGATTTTGGGTTCTAATTTGATCAAATCCTGAAGAATCTTTAATTTGGTCTGCTCATTCTTATGTAATGTAGGTAAGATGAAGCTGTTGTTACTTATCTGATTCTTTGGTCCCGTTTTTTTTTCCAAAATGGGTAGTTTTTTTTTTTTTTTTTTTTTTTTTCAGGGAATTTGCTTTTCACCATTCATATATTGGTCTGTCAAGAAGCACTGGATATTCTGTGAAATCATCTCTAACAGTTTTGATCATTTTGAAACTTTACAGATGTTTGCTACCGGATATGTAGATATACATATTTATATAATCTTTCAGTTATTTCTGTCACCTTTTCTGTTTTCTGGTCTCACTCATTTCCAGCCTGAAAAACTATGTCAGAGAGTCTGACTCATGATCGGGAGGAAGTGGTTTCAATATATGCCATGTGGGAAACATTCTTTCATGGAGACTGATCTGAAAACAGCGCATTGTTGTTAATGGTGAATCCTTGGAGTTGGCTCCAGTTTTGTCTGGATTCCCACAAGGGACTGTTCTTGGTCCACTATTGTTCTCACTGTACATCAATGATATTTAGGGCCCCGCACTGAAAGTGTGGGTGCCCTATAGTAATCACTCTGTCCATCCGTCTGTCTGTCTGTCCGTCTGTCCATCCACAAATTTCTGATAGCGCTGCCGGGGCCCTAGTCAGTTTCACTGACAGCTCTAGTTCCACTGACATTGACTCAGAAATAAGACTGTTAGCAGATGACTGTGTTTGCTACTGGGAAATTAGAGATATAGATGACTCACTGAAACTTCAGAATGACATAGATATATTAGGATGTTGGGCACGAAAATGGGACATGAGATTTCAGCCAGTTAAATGCAATATTATGCAGATAACTATGAAGAGATCTAATATCATTGAAGCTTCTTACACCTTAGAGGGAATGGTCCTCGAGAATGTGGACTCCATTAAATACTTTGGAGTGACACTAACACACAACCTGAGATGGAATACTCATATTAGCAACATGTGTACTAAGGCAAATAGAATGCTTGGTTTCCTGAGGCGAAATCTTCATCAGTGCCCTCAGGATGTAAAAGAGGCATCATATAAAGGTCTTGTTCGCCCAATCTTGGAATATTGTAGTTGTACCTGGGACCCAGTGGAGTGGTCCTTAACAAAGAAAATGAGAGCATTCAGAATAGAGCTGCTAGACTTGTAATAGGCAATTACTGCTTTGAAACTGGGAGCATGACTGGAATACTTGGAAAATTAAAATGAGACTCAAGAAAAGGAGAAAAGACAAAGGTCTAAAGGGTGCTGCCAGCATTCCAACAGATGACATTGTCCCCCAGCTAGGCACTGATTGCAGAAATCCCAGTTTGTTTTTATTTCAGACCCTTACTGCAAGAACTGACATTTATAAAGAGTCTTCTTCCCAGAACCATTAGTGATTGGAATGCCTTTCCCTGATTCGATTATTTCGACAGCTGAAGGTGCAGCTGATTGTGTAGCTAAATTTACCTCTTTGGTTAGAGCTAGGGACTAACTTCCCACATCACGGGCCCTGGTGTATGAATGTCACAGTAACAATTCTGATTCTCTCTCTACATACTGCCTCATGCCCGCAAGTCACAGGCCATTCACTGTAGATTCCAGACGGGCACTGGTAAGAATATGCACTGTACTGGTATACTACTAATGTATAAAATGTTCTATAAATGGGTTATCCTGTCCAGGAAAAGTTTGGTAAGGTAAACTGACCGGCTTGAAGTGATCTAGATAGTGTTGACTTTGCTGCCAGACCTCAAAACAAACAAAACCTCTAGAGCTAAAACCCCCGTGCATTCTTTCATATCTCCAAAATGTTTACTTTCCTGATGAAAATTTGTGATTAGTGTGTTTGAGTTTTATGTCTCCCCAACAGCTAAGGTCATACAGAGACAGGATCTCGGTTTAAAGACTCATCCGAAAGTCTGGAGAAGCCCGGGATCAGTCCTGCGACCCCTGGTTAACAAGGCAAGTAGCGTAACCACTACAGCGGCTTCTATGAAAATTTGTGATATTTTTCTTATTTATACTCCAAACATAGGTAGTGGGTGCTTGTTAGAACTGCTGCAATGGGGGGTTTAATGAGTACCTTACAGTTGGACAAGGCCTGCTGTCCTTGTAGCAAGTGAGGGTAGGTGGGGAATGTAAACCAGATCTGGATGCCCATCAGATGCCAACAATGAAAAAATGCGCAACAAAGTACGGGATCTGGTGTACTCTGATAGGTGAATGAAGGTGGAAGAAATAGTGAATGCTTTACACATTTCACATGGTAGCGTTTACCGGCCCCAATAGCTCAGTTGGTAGAATGTCCGCTCCGGGGAATGGGATGTAACGGGTTTGATCCGGGCCGCAGCATACCAAAGTCGTTAAGAATGGTACTAGCTGCTCCTAGCTTGGGACTCAGATTTACGTGGTAGAGCCTGTCGACCCAGTGTCAGGATAATGTGACTGGGTGTGGTATCATGTAATGTGTAGACCTGGGACATGATACTTCAGTGAGGCAGCACTATAAAAGTGAGCATTGAGCTCCCTTTCCCAACCAGACTCCGTCGTGATATGACTGAAAAACTGTTGAAAGCGATGTTAAACCCGAATTCTCACACACACACACACACATGGTAGCTTTTCAACAATTTTACATGATTGCTTGAATATGCACAAGCTAACAGCACTTTGGGTCCCAAAATCCCATAGTGATGACCAAATGGCAATTGGAGCATGCAGCGCATTGTTGAAACAGTTTAGGTCCAAGGAAGATGATCTTCTTTCACGTTTGGTGACTGTACATGAGACCAGTACCAATGATTAATAGCCAGAGAATAAAACTCAAAAGTCCCCAGTGTGTAGGGCCGGTGTCTCCGAGGCCAAAAAAGTGCAAAACGCAACCCTCTACTGGCAAGATGATGGCAACACAATAACAGGTGTTTAGTATGCAAATTTGCTCGACCAACTGAGAACTGCGATCCCTGAAAACACCGAGGTCAACTCTCCAAATTGATTCTGCTCCAACAGGACAATGCAATGGATGCTGTTGAGCGCAATGGGTACAAGCTAATACCGCACCCCCACTATTCTCCAGACTAAGCTCCTAGTGACTATTTTCTATTCCCAAACTTGAAAAAGGTTACCCCTGGAATATTATTTCCGGTCCAACGAAGAAGTTAGGGGGCAGTTTAGAAGTGCGTCGGAGACGAGGACCCTGGCTTCTTCAGTTCTAGGCTGATGGCTTTTGTTTGTTTGATTTGAGGTTTAACCTCCCCGTCACAACTGTATAGGTCATTTTGGAGACGTTGCTTCCAATTTTGTGGGACTTTTACCCGACATTGAGGTGAAATGACATCTCAAGCCCTGTCGCCCAATGGAACCCAATAGGGTTTATAAGCATGGACGGTCCGACTCACACCGATCTGCCTGGGCAGGCTTAGATCCTCTAAGCTGTTTACCAGTACTCGTGTACGGTCAGTTTCAGCTCTGCATGGAAGCATCATCCAGCCCTTCTATTTCTTCAAGCCCCGATGTGTGGGGGCCGTCTGGGCTGATGGCACTGGAACAGCGTTGGTCCAAGTGTATCATTCTAGAGGGCCATCTAAATCAAAAAGAAGAGATCTATCTCACCCAAAAATAAGTTTTTTTTTTATTGACTCACCCTCTTATCTCTTGCATTTCTTTTCTCCCTTTTTATCCCCCGACCGAATAGGTTCGGGGGATATAGCGATCAGCCTGGCGTCCATCCGTCCGTCTGTCCGCACTAACAAATGTATAGTTAGGTGGCTATGACAATGGACAGAATCAATGTAATTGAATGGGATTTATTCCGTTAGACACATAAAAGATTCTTTTATGTGGCTAAAATTAGCCACATAAGTATCAATCCTGCCAAAAATAGCCACATAAGTATACATCCGTGAGAACTTCCGTCCGTCCGTCCGTCTGTCCGTCCGTAGACGCAACCTTGTGATGGCCATAACTCCTATACTCTTTGAGATTCATTGATGGTTCTTGGCACAATTGTTCACAAGGCCGAGACGGTGTGTCATGCGCAAGAACCAGAACTATGGATGCCATACCTTTTTAATTATCTCCCCTTTTAATAAAATAAAATGATTACTTTGTGATGGACATAACTCCAATACCCTTTGAGATATATTGATGGTACCTGGCACAGTTGTTCACAAGGCTGAGACGGCGTGTCATGCACAAGACCACAACTCTGGTTGCCATGGTTTTGGAGTTATCTCCCCTTCCAATAAAATAGAGTGACAACTTTGTGATGGCCATAACTCTTATACCCTTTGAGATTCATTGATGGTTCTTGGCACAATTGTTCACAGGGCTGAGACGGCGTGTCATGCGCAAGAACCAGAACTCTGGATGCCATGCTTTTTTAATTATCTCCCCTTTTAATAAAATAGAATGACTACTTTGTGATGGCCATAACTCCAATACCCTTTGAGATATATTGATGGTACCTGTCACAGTTGTTCACAAGGCTGAGATGGCGTGTCATGCACAAGAACCACAACTCTGGCTGCCATGGTTTTTGAGTTATCTCCCCTGCCAATAAAATAGAGTGACAACTTTGTGATGACAATAACTCCTATACCCTTTGAGATTCATTGATGGTTTTTGGCACAATTGTTCACAAGGCTGAGACAGCGTGTCATGCGCAAGATCCAGAACTCTTGATGTCATACTTTTTTAGTTATCTCCCCTTTTAATAAAATAGAATGACTACTTTGTGATGGCCATAACTCCAATACCCTTTGAGATATATTGATGGTACCTGGCACAGTTGTTCACAAGGCTGAGACGTCTTGTCATGCACAAGAACCACAACTTGGGTTGCCAGGGTTTTGGAGTTTTCTCCCCTTCCAATAAAATAGAGTGACAACCTTGTGATGGCCATATTTCCAATACTCTTTAAGATATATTGATGATACCTGGCACAGTTGTTCACAAGGTCGAGACGGTGTGTCATGCAGAAGTACCACAACCCTGGGTGCCATGGTTTTTGAGTTATCTCCCCTTCAAATAATATAGAATCACTACCTTGTGATGGCCACATCTCCAACACTCTTTGAGATATATTGATGATACTTGGTACAGTTGTACATGAGGTTAAGCAGGTTTGTCACGTGCAAGAACATCAACTCTGGGTGCCCTGGTTTTTTAATTATCTCCCCTGACAATATAACCTTGTGATGGTCATAACTCCAATACCCATTGAGAAAAATTGATGGTACTTGGCACAATTGTATACAACATTGAGACGGTGCTTCATGCCTAAGAACCACAACTCTTGGTGCTATGATATTTGAGTTATCTCCCCTTCCATTATAACAGTATGACAACCCTGTGTTCATCGTACCTCCAATACCCTTTGAGACATATTGGTGGTACTTGATTCAGATGTACATGAGGTTAAGCAGGTGTGTCATGCTCAAGAATTACAACTCTGGGTGCTCTGGTTTTATAGTTATCTCACCTGGCAATATAACCTTGTGATGGCCATAACTCCAACACCCTTTGAGATATGTTGAAGGACTTTGACCCAATTGTATACAAGGTACACAAGGGATGTCATGTGCAAGAACCACAAACAGTACACTTAACCAATGTCTTGGACCAGAAATAAGGAAAATATTGAATACACCCGCAAACCCAAGTTTTCTCTGTATAATGTGGAGTTTAAAGGGGTGGTCGTTGCCCGGATTTGTTATCGTGATGAGTAGTTTATTTTCAGTCCCAAGGGGTTGTTATCTACAGGACAATATTTACATAAAATTTGGTACTAATTTATTTAGGCAAATTTTGGGTTTTCCAATGGGTACGAATTGCGCACCCCTTGTGGCTGATCTGTTTTTGTTGTTTTTGTTTTTTTTTTTTAGCTCATATGACACGAAGTGACGAGGTGAGCGTCTGTGCGTGCGTCCGTCCGTAAACAATTTCTTCAAACAACATCTCCTAAACCACTGATAGGATTTTGACCAGAATTCACAGGAATGATCCTTAGGTGGTCCCCTTTCAAAATTTTTCAAATGGTTCCGGACAGTTGCAAATCTAGGTCACAGGAGCTAAAAATAGATTTTTTTACTGAAAACTTAAAAAATCTTCTCTCAAACCGCATGGTCCAGGTCTTTGTTATTTGGTATGAAGCTTCATCTAGTGGACCTCTACCAAGATTGTTCCAAATTATACCTGGGGCAAAAGTGCCCCTGCGTCGGGGCCCTTTGGTTTCACATAGGCCTATACAGGGATAATTTTAAATATTCTTGTCGAAAACCAGGAGGTCCAGGTCTTTCATATTTGGTAAGAAGCTTCATCTAATGAACCTCTACCAACATTGTTCAAATAGTAGTCTTGGGGCCAAAAATGGCCCCGCGCCAGGAAACACTAGTTTTACATAGGCTTTGCAGGAAAAAAAACCTTTAAAAACCTTCTTGTCCGAAACCAGAAGGATCAGGTCTTTGATATTTGGTATGAAGCTTCATCTAGTGGACCTCTACTAAGATTGTTCAAATTATAGCCCTGGTGCCAAAAAATGCCCCCGTGCCAGGGGCCACTGGTTTTACATAGGCTTATATAGGGAAAACCTTTAAAAATCTTCTTGTCTGAAACCAGAAGTCCAGGTGTTTGATATTTGGTATGAAGCTTCATGTAATGGATCTCTACCAAGATTGTTCAAGTTATAACCTTGGGGCCAAAAATGTCCCCGCGCCGGGACCCACTAATTTTACATAGGCTTATATATGAAAAAAAAAACTTTAAAAATCTTCTTGTCTGAAGCCAGAAGACCCAGGTCTTTGATATTTGGCGTGAAGCTTTATCTAGTGGACCTCTATGGAGATTGTTCAAATTATAGCCCTGGCACCAAAAATGTCTCCGCGGCAGGGCCCGCTGGTTTTACATAGGCTTATATAGGGAAAACCTTTAAAAGTTTTCTTTTCTGAAACCAGAAGGCCCAGGTCTTTGATATTTGGTATGAAGCTTCATCTAGTGGACCACTTCCAAGTTTGTTCAAATTATAGCCCTTGGGCCAAGAATGTACTAGAGACACTGATACTCAGGTGAGCGATTCAGGGCCCTCTGGGCCCTCTTGTTATGGAAGGGACTTCATGATGTCCCTTTCCGTTGAAAACCAATCTGAAATCATTGAAGCCTATAGCTCGACTTCTAGATATTTGGATGATTTATTAAATATTGACATTACCTATTTCGATGGGTTGATCAGTCAAATTTACCCCCTCTCCCCATAACCTCAGTTAAATGAACAAATTCTTCTGATACCGAGATTCCATATTCGGATTTATATATATCTGTTGTAGATGGGTTTGTTTCCTGCAAAATTTATGATAAACGTGAAGATTTTGTGATTGTAAATTTTTTTTAGTTTCGGATAGCCAATTGGCCATTTTGTGGGAAAGGAACTGTCCTTTTGGCTTTCTGCTATTGGTGTTTCCAATAGGGTCTAGTTATTTAATGTTTGTGTTTCTTTCCCTTTGGTGTCTCTGGTGGGAGCTGTGGTTATTTGCATCGATTCCTGAACTTTGTCTTCACTCCTATTTTTAATAGATAGCCCTATGTTTGTTTGATTTGAGGTTAAACGTCCCCGTCAACACTGTAAAGGTCATTTTGGAGACGTTGCTCCCAATTTTGTGGGACTTTTACCCGACATCGAGATGAAATGACAACTCATGCCCTGTCGCCCAATGAAACCAATAGGGTTTATTGGCATGGACGGTCCGCCTCGCACCGCGGTTCCTGGATAGGCTTAAATCCTCTAAGGGGTTTACCAGTACTAGCGTGTGGTGCCGGATTCAGCTCTGTGTGGAAGCATCATGCAGCCCATATATTTCTTCAAGCCCCTATGGGTGGGGGCCGAGATAGCCCTATGCAACACGCTGACCTCAGAGCAGATATTTTCTTTAAATAATAGTTCGAGGGTTGCCCGCAAAACTGCGGTAACTCCGTTTTTGAAAACTTTACAGGAGAAGCAAAAAACTGTTTCTTTTCATAAATAGTCATTGTGCTTGGTTGTGTTTTAGAATATAAACTTATAATCACCAAGGAAATTACATAACAAAATGTAATTTTACTTAGCTCTGCTAATTATTTTGATATTTGTAACCTCTTGAGTTACAACATTTTTTGCCACGTTTTGCATTATTTTCACAACAGAAGTTTACCGCAAAACAGCGGTAACTCAACTTACAACTGTTTTGCGGTGACATTTTTGTAGTTTTTTTGGCTGGTAAGGAGGTGGTATCTTTTAGCATAATATATTAAAGCATATTTTTATCAACCTGTTCAGTTAGATAAGATCATGATGCATATTTATGAAACAATATACATTTGTATGCATAGCATGCCAAAATCAGGGTCTTTGGCAAACAGTGACGACCCAGATAAGACGCTGCAAAATGATCAGTGTCAAGTTGTGAAAAACAAACGTGTACAATGAATAAAATAAGCCAGAGGACCATTTTATTGTAATCAAACTGGGTTGAAGATTAAAAAGATCAAAATCATAATGAGTTGCTAATGGTATAGGCGTGTTAGAGAATTGGAGATGACTTCATTACTGTCATCATGAAAACACGCCTATATAATTCTGACCCTTTGAACCCCACTTTTATACAGTAAAACTGGGGTTTACAGGGGTAAACATTATTTTTCTTATTTCTGGCCAAAATGTAGATTGTGGGTACTCATTAGAACCACCTCAATGAGGCAGTTCTAACGTGTACCCACAATCTATATTTTAGAATTTTAGAGCAGAAAAAAATATCCCATTTTTTCATCTTAAAATTTTCGTTTCTTTTTTTTTTTTGGCTGTAAAATTTACAATGTATTTGAATAGGCGTGTTTTCGTAATGGTTTATGTTGGCTCAATGGACTCTGTCAATCTCTTATTTTCTGCAAAGAACCTTCCTCTGTGCATTCAAACTTTAATACTTTCAAAGGAATATCTAGCAAAAAGATAAGAGCTGTTACAAGATAGCATAGCTCATCTGTTCGCGACTTGTCTACCTACATTATGTTTACACATCAATATGTGAAAGGTTTTAAAAGCAATTCTTTAATGAAGTTTTTATTTGATTTTATGATTATATTCCAAACACTGAAGGGTTCTGGTAAGTAACTGCTAAGATATGAACTTAAAAGTTTGCTTCAAGTGAGTGTGACCTAATTTTTGAACCCTAAACCCTCCCCCTGGACCCTGGGGACTGAATGGGAAATGGCCCTGGGGAGTGAAGGGTAATATAAGTTTAACCCTCGATAACTCAAACACAGATGGTTCATCTACTATTGCTAATTAGAACTTGTTCTGGAGTCCTAAAGAATTCTTTCCATAGCTCCAGATAGCCATATTTTTAGGAAAATAAATGGTGATGTTTTTTATTTTATCTTGAAATGTGTGTTTTGTGTACTCATTAGTGTCAACTGTAATAAGTTTACACGTACACCATTCCCTTCAATAACATAATAGTGCAAATATATCCTTAAATCGTCCTGAACTGGCATTTTGAGTAAAGTAGAAGTAAAACAAAGATCAGGAATTGATACAATTAACTTACTCCACCCATAAAAGACACCAAAGGGAAAGAAATACAAACCTCAAAAGTTTGAACTATCTCTTTTTTGAAAAGATTTTTGTATGCCCAAAACATTAAATTTATCATAGTTTGTAAATTATTAAACTCCAAATAAAATTGATAGGGTTAATGTAGCCAGTGCTTGCTTTAACAAGAGCACCGCAAGCGGGTGCCAACGCTCGTCTGAAGTTTCTTTTAGAAAACAAAAGTTCTAAGTCAAATCAAATTGCAAGATGGAGTTATAAAACTTGTAGGGAATGTAGCTCTTGTGATGGTGAGTATGTGTATGAAGTTTCATGAAGGTAGGCCAAATACTTTTGGAAATATGGTCAAGGTTAAGTTTTTTGGTTAATTTTTCGAAAAATAGGTCAAAGTTCAAAGGTCAAGGTCACAGGTCAAAAAGCGTGGTATGACTGAAAAGGTCTTGTCCCAAGGAACATTCATGTGAAGTTGGAAGGCTCTGTTGTGAATAGTATTGAAATAAGAGACAAAAACAATTTAAAAAAAACGGAGAGAAAAGGGGAGATAATTCAATCAAATTGCAAGATGGAGTTATAAAAATTGTAGGGAATGTAGCTCTTGTGATGGTGAGTATGTGTATGAAGTTTCATGAAGGTAGGCCAAATACTTTTGGAAATATGGTCAAGGTTAGGGTTTTCGGTTAAATTTTCGAAAAATAGGTCAAAGTTCAAAGGTCAAGGTCACAGATCAAAAAGTGTGGTATCACTGAAAAGGTCTTGTCCCAAGGAACATTCATGTGAAGTTTGAAGGCTCTGTTGTGAATAGTATTAAAATGAGAGCAAAAAGTGTGTTTCAGAAAAAAATTGGAAAAGGGGAGATAATTCAGCCAAAATCAACAATGTTGTTATGGTCCTTGGTCAAAATGTAGCTCTTGTGATGATGAGTGTGTGTATGAAGTTTCATGAGGCTAGGTCTAATACTTTTTAAGTTATAGCCAAGGTTAAGTTTTTTGGAACGACGCAGGACGCAGGACGACGCAGGACGACTACGCAGACGCCGGAGTGATGACAATAGCTCGAAAGTTTTTTTTCAAAAAACAGACGAGCTAAAAATGACTCCTAAGCCCCACCCCTATAAAATAATTATATTCCAAAGACGAAATGTTTGTTGGCCAGTGATAAATGATATATGAACTGTTATGTAAAACTTTAAAGTGAGCAGGACATGGACATGAAAGCTGATGCCGACATTTGGGTGACATCAACAGTTCTTCTGAACTTTATCACCTGCTCAGGCCTTGTCTTGAAAAAAATAAAACATGAAGTCTTTTACCTTGCTCTCATTGATTATGGACACGGGTAGTACTGTATAGCAAACAAGCCAATTAGACCTCATCAGTAACCCGTTTTATTTTTTACAAAACCTGGAATAGACCTGATCAATGATGATCCCTAAGGAAATAATATAAAGTGCACTATGATGAAGTACAGAGAGATGTTCTATTGCAACCTGATGCCACAAACTGTGTAATGGGGTTGCAGCCAGTAAGACCAAAACCAGTCAGCTCAGCCAAGACTAGCAAATCTTGAAATTTCATATATAGACAGTAGAGGTACCCCCAAGTGAAATAGTAACCATAGTTGATCATGGTGTTAATGGTCTACCTTTTTTCATGGCATGTTGTCTGATAGTATAAAATATAGTGTCTGCATTACATTTTTTTTTCATGGTCACCATGGTTGTCGGCCCTGCCCATTGGGGCTTGAAGAAATAGATGGGCTGCATGGTGCTTCCACGCAGAGCTGAAACCAACCGCACACGAGTACTGGTAAACCGCTTAAAGGATCTAAGCCAGCCCAGGCAAAGCGATGCAAGTCGGACCGTCCATGTTTGTAGACCCTATTGGTTTCATTGGGCGACACGGCTTGAGATGTCATTTCACTTCAGTTTCGGGTAAAAGTCCAACAAAATTTCAAGCAACCTCTCCAAAATGAGGTATACAGTGATGACAGGGCCGTTTAACCTCAATTCAAACAAACAAAACCATGGTTGTCAGTGGTTTGAAAGGGGGTAAAAAAAAAAACAATAATACTATGGTCGACTATGGATTATAATTGTCAATTATCATAAATGTCCAACTGACCATGGTCTACCATGGTTGTCCATAGCAGACCATGGCTGCTCGTTAGTAGAAACCAGTATCAAAATTACTAGGGTCATTGACCATGGTTGATCATGGTCAACTGTCATAAAATTTCTACCTTATCATGATCTACCATGGCCAACATAGCATCATGGTGGACCATGGTCAAATTTAGCTCTGGTTAAATAACAGTGTATAAAATACAACACTCTAATCCTTAACAGCAAGATTTAACATTTGATTTTTTTTCAGATTTGGCTTTAAGGCTTTTGGCTGTCTGTTAAAAAATCAGCCTCCCCTAGAAATGTCCATCAACTAAGTGGACCATGTCAGTAAACCCAGTGGACATTTGCAATAGACTCGGTGGACATTATCCATGGATTCAGTGGATGCTAAGGGAGGTCAAAGCACAGTGGACAATGACCTTGATGTGAAGGCTCAGTAGCCTGAATAGAAATTTATATCCTCCCTTGATATTTATATTTATTTATTTTTTCAAATTTATATTCATTTACCAAAAAATTCTTATTATTTGAATTAATTAGTTAATTCATATTTATGTAGACAAGAAGCATGTATGTAGCTTACCACCCACCTATGTTTAAGTTTTGTATCCACACTTTGATCACCTCTAAGAGATGATTTTCGAGATTGTTGTCAACAGAATTTGATCAAAATAACTGGAAGAATTCCTTCAGCTTGGTAGGGTGCCTATACATTGTACATTAAGTGAATATAAAAATGTCTGCCCATGGTTTTGTGTGGTCTCGTCAACACCATGGTCAAAGATGGACCATTGTCTACCATGGTGTTCATGGTCAACTGACCATCATTTTCACTTGGGACCATGGTATATGACCATGGTCATCAAATTATGTGGTTGTGGTGCCATTTTACAAATCCTGGCCAACCATGGTCCCAGGTCCATAGAATACCAAGGAAAACATGCTACTTCATGGTAAATGACCATTTTCACTGGGGTCAGTGTACTAGCCAATTGCACACATGCAAGGGTTGATCTGCATCTATTGAATTCGCCAGTGGCAGAATTTGCCTCTTATAAGCCTGCAAGGTAAGCTGATAGGCTTGACAGCGGCCCACAGCTGGGCCATTAACCCATTTAGTACCAGAAACCCCGAAACGGGTACTTCTGGCAAACAGTGCAGGCCCAGATCAGACGCCACAGAATGCGGCGTCTGATCAGGGCCTACACTGTTTTCAAAAAAGTTCAGCCATTTTCCTAATCAATTTTGAAGAAAACACAACCTGACACCCCTAAATTTTGAAATGGGCTCATGCTATATATAAGGAAGAAGATTCAATTTGGTACAGAAAGGGTGAAACTTCATACCAAATCTGTGTAACTGAGCTTATCAAATTTGGTATAAGGTCCTGAATAATAGAGAGAGGTGGGTTTCTTCCTCTCCACCTCTTCTCCATCTCCAATAAGGCTTAAATAAGTTTCAAATGCTTTGTAAGAATCCCTAATTGTTTGAGAACAGTGGCAGCAACTTGGCATCTTTCTTTCTATCTATACATAGACTTTTCTAATCAGGAAACCACCTCAAGATGAAAAACTGATCCTGATTTCTTTAAAACAAAAGCTAAGCCAAGGGGAAATCTTCACAAAGTCAGTGAACCATGAAATGTATGTCAAGGTGAAATGTGGATGCTTGCACCAAAGTTGTCATCCCAAGATGCAAGTTTGTACCAAGAATAATCAATGATTCTCTTATAGTTCTTGGGACCTGAACTTTGGGTTAAAAGCTAGGCTTGATACAATAGTTCTCTAAGTCAGTGAACCATGACATGCGATCAAGGTCAAATATGGATGCTTGCAATGAAGCTGCCATCGCTAGAAGCAACTTTGCACTTAGTATGATCCATGAAGCTCTTATAATTAGAACTTGAGAAATGGACTTGAACATTTGGGTGAAAGTTAGGGTGGCCACAATAGTTCACAAAGTCAATGAACTATAAAAAGTAGGTCAAGTGCAAAAAATGGATGCTTGTACTAAAGCTGCCATCCTTAGATGTGAGTTTGTACCAAGTATCATTTATGAAGTTCTAATAGTTCTTGAGAAATGGACTTGACAACATGGGTGAAAGTCTTGGATGACACAATAGTTTACAGTCAGTGAACCATGAAGTGTATGTCAAGGTCAAATATGAATGCTTGTATTGCTATCCCTAGACGCAAGTTGCTACATCAGGAATGAAGCACTTATAATTCTCAAGAAAGCACTTGTACATCAGGGTGATAGTTAGGGTGGTTGCAAATGCTGTCAATTTTGTTTGTTTGTTTGTTTGATTTGAGGTTTAACGTCCCCGTCAACACTATAAAAGTCATTTTGGAGACATTGCTTCCAATTTTGTGGGTTTTTTTACCCGACATTGAGATGAAATGACATCTCAAGCCCTGTCGCCCAATGAAACCAATAGGATTTATTAGCATGGACGGTCCGCCTCGCACCGCGGTTCCTGGACAGGCTTAGATCCTCTAAGCGGTTTACCAGTACTAGTGTGCGGGCCGGATTCAGCTCTGCGTGGAAGCATCATGTAGCCCATATATTTCTTCAAGCCCCTATGGGCGGGGGCCGAAATGCTGTCAATGGCTTGATGAATGGATGACCAAACAGAAAAATGGGTAAAAGGGTGGACTCCTACATGTATATAGAGCCATGCTTCAAGCAAGTGTGACAAAAAACAGGACAAAATCACAGGAAGCAGCAGTATACTCTTATCATTTGTTATCGTTAAGGAACAACATGAAAAATGGAACCAAACTATAACAGCACTAGGTCATTATATAAGATGGACACAGCGTACATGATTGTATGTCATACACATGCAGGTTAGGATAAATATTTTGTGCCATTCTTAATACCTTATAACCTTATCATTAAAACTAGCTGAATGTGGTAATAATATAAAGTAAAATAAAATTTCCTCTTAGAGCTTAGTCATCATAGAGTTCGCAACTGGCAATGTAGGACCTTATACAAGAAGATCAACGTAAAGTTTCCAGTTAATCTTGTTTTGAGGGAAGAAAAGATCTAAACTAGGTCAAACCTATGGCAAAGTGATTCTAATAGGTTTTATAAGAAATGTATGGAAAGCTTTAATGTATGGCTAGCATTGACCTTGACTGTATTATCTTGAACTATGAGTTACAACCGTATTGCAGACAAAAATGCATAGACATTTGATACATTTTTCCCCGCAAAAGTGTTGTAACTTGAGTTACAACCCTTTTGCGGTGAAACTATTATGCATCTGAGATACAACATTTTTGAATTTTCAAAATTCTGAAAAAAGTAGTTTCAATATCAGCCTGTTATTTTTACAGGTTGTGGGCCTTTAAAATCAGAATAGAATTCTGCAAAAAAAGTCATTTTGTGAAAAAAGTGTAGTTACCGCAGTTTTGCGGGCAGCCCTCGAGTTGCCTACAAATCAATGATAGTCACATGGCCAGTTTGTGGAAAAGTAAATGTCCTTTTGGCTTTCCGCTGTTGGTGTTGCCGTTGGGTCTATCATGTTTGTATTTCTTTCTCTTTGGTGTCTCTAATGGAACTGTGGGTCAATTGTATCAATTCCTGGTCATTGCCTTCTTTTCTGTTTAGTACTGAAGATTTTCTATGCTTAGTAATATTGGATCGACCCAAAACCCGAAGATAAGGTTACTAGTACTCAGGTGAACCCAGGAACAAAGAACAAGCCCGTGTAATGAACACCCCTGTAAATCTCAATTCATATAGAGAAAACTGGTGTTACGGGGTATATAATATTTACTTATTTCTACTGCAAGGCATAGATTGTGAGTACTCGTTAGAACCGCCTCAACTAGATAGTTCTAACGTGCACCCGTAATCTATAAGAAATAGATTGCGAGTACTCGTTAGAACAGTCTCAATCTGACGAGCACTCACAATCTAGGTTTGGAGTAAGAATAAGACAAATATCACAAATTTTATCAGAAAACCGTTTTGGAGATATGAAAGAAGGTACTACTGACTGAGCTAGGTTTTTAAGGTAACCAGGGGCTATAAGCATATGGGGCAATAATGTACTATGTTGCATGCATGTGTTATCGTAATGGGTCCTGGAATGGGTTGAAATTAAAAAGTATAACGTGAGTACCTGTTTTGTTATAATTTTATTGTCTCTACAGCAGCAGATTGACACCTTAGCCATAACAAATTCTGCACAATCAAAGGAACATGAGTTTAGTTGAATGTAAACACCTGCCTTTTTTCTCTTTCAGCTACAAGCAGTATTGTTTTATGACTTCTTTAGTGCTTCAATATACATCAAACCCATTTGAATGGGGGTTTACTCTTAACTACATATGAAAACAAAAAACATTCTTTCCGTTAAGGGTGTCCCCCACCCCCCTATTTGCAGGGCAGATAAATGTTTGTTAGAGTAGCTTTTCATGAAGGTGTATCCACTCACTTTAACGCTCTGCATGCTGGGTATTGTTTTCAGCAGACAGCATTCTGAAATATTTTTCTTAGTTTTTTCCAGAAAACAGGATTTGACATTCCATGCAAATTGTTTATGGAGACAATTTGCATGATAAGTCCTGTTTCCTAGGAAAACAAGAAAAATATTAATTTGTCGTCTGCTGGTTTTTCCTAGAGAGTGGTAAAGGTTAACCCTTTTTTTACTGGAAACCCCTAAACGGGTACTTGGCAAACAGTGCAGGCCCAGATCAGACGCCGCAGAACACGGCGTCTGATCAGGGCCTCCACTGTTTGCTAAAATTTCAGTCATTTTCCAAATAAATTTTGAAGAAAACACAACCTATAACCCCAAAATTTTTAAATGGACTCCTGCTATACATAAGGAGGAAGATTCCATTTGGTACAAAAAACGTTAAGTACAACATTTTGCTTACATACAAGCACTCATTTGTCATGTGTAAATTTTGCTGGGTCCTGAAACATACAGAATGTAAGTACTGCTTGCCTTTACACATTAATATTATAGCTGAGGTGAAAGAAATGAAGCAAAAACCAACAATAAACAACCAATTCAACATTAAAAAGAGTATCTAAATGCTTCCATATACTTAACAACGTTTGCAGTAGAAAGCGAGTGTAACTAGAGATCCAAAACCATGATATTATAATTTGAGATTCGACTCTTAGCATCGAAGAGTTTTTGAGATTCTTAAGAACAACTGTTAAAGTGTTTGAGTATCATATTATCATAAAAGTTTGGATTTTAATAAAACCTCCATTAAAATAAAAGAAAACAAACATAGGACAGTATAAAAGAGAATAACGAGCTCTTTCAAAGCCAAATTGTAAGAAACTTTGCATGGTTACATGTGCGCTTCGAATTGCACTTCAGCTGTTTGTAACACAGATTCATGTATTAGATACTAACGTTGCTCATCTATAGAATGCTCACATCATGAAAACACGCCTATACAGTTTTGACCCCCTCCAACCCCACCTTTATATAGAAAAACTGGGAATTACAGGGGTAAACCTTATTTTTCTAATTTCTGCTCTAATATATAGATTGTGGGTACTCGTTAGATCTGCCCTGATGAGGCGGTTCTAACTGGTACCTACAATCTATATATTGAATAGAAATTAGAAAAATATCACATGTTTTCCTCTAAAATTTTCGTTTTTAGGAGGTAAAATTTACAATGTATTTGTAAAGGTGTGTTTTCGTAATGAGATCAAATATATCCTAGAACTATGTCAATAACAAAGCTAAAAATAAGAACATCTTTAAGCCGATTATGATAAATTATGGAATAAATTTTGAGACATGCTTTCCTCGATACATGAAACTTTCTTCATAAGAACAAAGTTGCTGGAGCAAGATTACTCACATTTTTTTCTTTAATCCAATTTTAGAATTTATTTCTTATACGGCCCAGATATCAGGAACTCTCTGTTTCCGAATGTAAGGCATCTTCTATACTCAAAGGACTGACTACAAAATACTAATGGGTCGATTGTTTCTAAGAGTAGGCTGGTAAAAAGGTCCTGAACATCATTGAATTCATGTACTTTAATTAAAACAGTGTAGACCCTGATCAGACGCCACGATCTGCAGTGTCTCATCTTGGTCTACACGGTTCGCGAATGTCCCATAACATGAGACCAGTCCAGGCTTTAAAGATAACCTTTACCCAACATGATTATGTCACAGACAAGAATAGCGCAACTATAAAAAGCCATTACCTGGACATTGTAGTTGGTCAGCGATAGTCTCGTGTACAATTGCAGGCGAGAAAATTCTGGAGTTTGTAACTTTTGGTCGAATGACTGACAATTGACCAAAAAAATATTAATCAATGTGATTAAATACACAAATGTAGCTCAACGTTTTGTCAACAGTTTCCCATGGCAAAACACCAACTTGTCCAACTATCGAGTCATAGCATTCTACATTAGTCAAATTTAGTTTCATCCTGTCATCATTTCGTAACGGCGTGTATGTGTGATATAATTATTTACAATCCTATATTTCGCCTTACAATCATGTGAATACACACACCGCCAGAAGAAATAACTTTGTCTACCTTATCATAGCGGGTTGCAACAAATGCTTCTGTAGGAAGCAAATTAATTTCCCTACGAGTCCCTCAGAGAAAACCCTATTTTGCAAGGGATTCAAGTATAAGGACGCCGCTGTGAAATGGCGGCAAATATGTTCAGATGTATCTATTCACAGTTGCAAGTTCATTATTATTCCTCAAAACCATTATCTGAAATGAGTCCGATGTCATCCGACAAAATCAGTTTACATTGAAGTGTATTCATTTCAGTCCGGGATATGTTCAATGTCAGATCCTTCAAGAACGGAGGGGCTCCCCGAAGTTATCTTTTCGCCTTTTGCCTCCTCATAGTAGACTTCCGGTATACCCTTCACTTCGTATACAGGGGGTGGTACACCAATCGTGTAGATTCCTGAAGAAAAAAAAATGGATTTCCGTTTTCAGAATTTAACGCACATGCAAATACATGTACTTGGAATTTTCGAGGAAATTAAATAGATTCTGTTTTAAGTAAAGAAAATAACTGAGCCAAATTTATGATTACAAATTTTTCATTATGATACCAAGATTTAATCAGTGATAGAAACATATATTACACCTAAATGAAGGCTGCAATGAAAACATGAAACCTTTTGTTTGGAGCAGATGAGGCGGTTCTAACGAGTAACCACAACCAATGCTTGGAATATAAATGAGAAAAATATCACAACTACATGTGTTGGGCAGAAAAAGTTACCATTTTTGAGATATGAAAGATAAAAAAAGAATGCATTGTGACACACGGGTGTGTTAAGAAAGGAAACTTTTTTATCTTCTATAAAATAATCAAACGGTTTGATCTTCTATGAAAATAGAAGTATGTTGTGTGTGTTCATTAGAATAGGCGATTCTAATGAACACACATAACATTCATTATAAACGTAAGTAAGTGTGCTCATTAAACCCGCCTCACTGAAAACACAATATAAATTTTCATGACATAGGTCTCTATAAAGTATCCTTCAGTTTTTTACCTAAACCTGTCGGAAGTATTTCTTATGGATTTGAATCGAAACATCAGTGTTCGAGTCATTTGAGTTTCGCGTTACCTTCCAGTGGTGGTTTCTCTGGCTCCTTAACCATCTTCATCTTCCTTTTTAGTTTCCTCTTACAGCAACAGCAGATCACCAAGGACAGTATGAGCACGAGAACGACGAAACCAGCGCCTGAACCAATCAGAATCGGCAGGTAGTATTCTCTCATCTCAACTTCCTGCACGTGCACCTCGTGCTTTATGGCTTGTTTCATCATCTCCTTTGCTGCTGCATCGGTGAGTATTTCCTTCTTTTCTGGAGCTGGGGACGCTTTCGCTGAAAGAAAGGGAAACATGCTAAAAATATGGCACAATTATACTCAAATAGAAAATTGGAAATAAAACGATTGTATGTAAAAAAATAAGATAAAAACAACAAGCTATATCCTAGAACTGTGTGGCATGGCCTCAACTTGGCATAGCCCAGTATGGATTTCATTGATATATTTAATACTTTCCTGATGTAATGTTCAGACCCGTTTTCGAAGGATCTACGAACAGCGACTCTTTTACTATCGTAGTTTAATCCTATCATTGTTTTGTTTTTGCATGTATATTATTCAAGTTATACCTGTTTTATTCTGTATAGCCGTTTGGCCATTTTGAGGATAAGAAACTGTCATTTTTGCTTTCTGCTTGTGATGTTTTAATTACGGTTTACTCGTTTTATGCTGCTGCTTCTTTCCTAGACTAGCTACTAGTCTGATAATCAAAGTCTGATCCTTTTTTGTATTTTTATTATATTAAAAATTTATCACCTTGTCAGTAATGGCAAGTCTATTTGGTAGAGTCTCCAAGCTTAGGATTAAAATTCAGCTAGAGAGACTAGACTAGCTAAACTTTTATACACTGTTTATTTTAGTGCAAAAGATGATTTTAATTCCATACTATCCATTTTAGTGCCTAGTGGCTAGGCTACTGCTTTCCCTTTGGTTTCTTAGTCGGGAGGGGTAAGGTTATTATATCGAGACCTGATCACTCTCTTCACTTTTATTTAAACTTTTATTTTTTATTTAACATTGTCATTATTAACATATTGTCCCAAAAAAGTGTATTCACTCGCAGTTTGTAACAAGTCTAAATCTGCTTTAAGAATATAGCACCATGGGTATCCGAGAATCTTTAAAAAATGGTAAATGCAGTAGAAATAGATGCTTGCAATGGTTCAGTACCCCATTACATAACATCCTTTTTCTATACGAAAATATTGAGTACAACATTTTATACGACAGGTTGCATGCATGCTAGTTAGCCCAGTCACGGCTATTTTCTCGGAGATGATAAGTTAGAAACCCTTCACACGGACTGAGCAAATTATTTGCCTAAAGTACGACCAAATTAAAGAGGAGGGCTATGGCCACGTAAAATCAATTAAGCCCTCACAAACATGTACACTCTATCACACCCACCCAGCCCAGTAAAAATTACTGACCGTTCCAAGGCAATGCTACTGTTATGGACTTTGTCTGTGCATGTATGAACTGCTAATATATATATATATATATATATATATATATATATATATATATATATATATATATATATATATATATATATATATATATATATATATATATATATATATATATATATGGTTATTGTATCGATTCCTGATCACTGTCGTCTCTTCTTTCTTTTCAAACAAAGTCTGTATGTGCTCGCTAGAACCACCTCGACGAGAACAAATAACCTATGATAAGAAAAATCATGTATGCCCGTGAAGGATTCGACATCGACTCTTCCTTAATACAGTCGAGAACTTAAATCAATTTTAAGCCAAACAGACTCTCTGTAACTGTATATATGGTCCATTCGAAGTTCAGGGACGTCAGGTTGCAATATGTATATATATTTTCTTTAAATCCCGTAATTGGGCGGGGTGTTGCGTCCCGTCTCATAAGGTATAATCGAATGAACTTTTTAATTTAGTGAGAGAAACTTCTGTTGTCATGTAGTCAGGTTTCTTAAATGTCAATAAAGAAGAACGAAAATGTTTCTCATGGAAAGTAAAAAACAAATAAAAAGAAAAGAAGGACATAGCATCCCGTTAACAAAATAGAAGTGAAGGAGTGATAGGAATCGATACATAGCATAAAACAAGTTCATCATTATGAAAACGTCACAAGCGGAAAGCCAAAAGGATAGTTACTTTCCCTCAAAATGGCCAAACGGCTATTCAAATAAAAATATATTAGCAATACATGCATGCAAAAACGAACTATAACAATAATAAACCGCAACAAAAAACGCCTTGTAACGGCCAATAAAAGTTTTCTTACTAGGGGTCTGAAATCGATTTCCTCATCATCAGACGAAAACAGAGATAAAACAACGATGAGGACTCCAAAGCATTAAAACTGAAATGCTAGAGCAAACCAAAACCCACAGTTGCACTCCCGATGGGAGCGACAGAGCATCAGGCATCAACCGACATACTGTAACAGGTCCCTGTAATGAATGCCCCTGTAAACACCAATTTAGAGAAAAAGAGGGTTTACAGTGGTGAACATTACTCTCCTAATTTCTGCTCCTAGGCACATGTTTTGAGTACTTGTTAAAGCCGTTTCGATGCCGTTTGGGATATATGATGGGCTACACTGTCGCACGGCTGTGTTATCGAAATATTAAGCGTTGAAAACATCGAACATTACATGCGCCAAATAAACAACGTTAAACTACAAGAAAGAAACTGCAGATTTTAAAGACAGATCACATTTGCACGGTCAATACAAAATACTGTGAGCTTCAGTTCTGTAGATTATAAATATGCGAACATCACCCTCAATTCTAATTCAGATTTATAATGTGATGTGATTAAATATTGTGATAAAGTCTTTGAAAGATCAGGAAGAAATCTGTTTTGGTCTATAAAAAATTCGAATGAGGTTTTAAATAAATTGAAATCCAGACATTTTCGTGCTTCAAGTCTGTCTTCTTACGATTTTTCCACTCTTTACACTACACTTCCTCATAATCTTATCAAAGAAAAGCTTAATGATTTAATTGAATGGGCTTTTCACAGAGAAGATTCTCTCTATATTGCATGTAATGTCAGAAATGCATTTTTACTTCTAAAGAGCATAAGAATTATACACTTTGGTCATGTCAGAAAATGTGTGATGCCTTCACCTTTCTACTTGACAATATCTATTTTAGATTCGGTACTAAGTTATTTAGACAAATTGTGGGTATTCCGATGGGTACGAATTGCGCACCTCTTGTGGCTGATCTGTTCTTATATTGTTATGAAAGAGACTTCATGTTGTCGCTTTCCATTGATAACCAATCTGAAATTATTGAAGCTTTTAGCTCCACTTTTAGATATTTAGATGATTTATTAAATATTGATAATACCTATTTCGATGGTTTGATCAGTCAGATTTATCCCCAGAACTTCAATTAAATAAAGCAAATCATTCTGATACCGAGGCCCCGTTTTTGGATTTACATCTATCTATTGTAGATGGGTTTGTTTCGTGCAAAATTTATGATAAACGCGATGACTTTGATTTTGAGATTGTAAATTTTCCTTTTTTGGATGGTGATGTTCCTCGTGCGCCATCCTATGGCGTTTATATTTCGCAATTAATTCGATTTGCTAGAGTGTGTAGTCATGTAACTGACTTCAACAATCGTAATAAATTATTAACGGCTAAACTCCTTAATCAGGGTTATCGGTACCATAAACTACGCAAAGCATTTTCAAAATTTTATAGACGCCATTCTGATTTAATTTCAAAATTCAATATTGGACTTAAATCTCTTCTGCAACAAGGTCTATCGGAACCCGAATTTTATGGTGACTTAGTATATAAATTCAGAAAAATATATAACCGCAATGACTTCAGCACCCAATTTCGTAAAATCATTCTTCGATATCAAAAGATTGGGTACAACATGGATGTTATACGACAGACTGCATGCATGGTAGTTAACCCAATCACGGTTGGCAACTTTGCTTCCCTCTTTAATTGCACGCCGGTGGGCCAGGCCTCAGATTCTATGACGGCTCCAACGTAAAGGCTTATTGAGAATTAGAGAGATCTAATTCTTGGTAATGTTGGTTGCTGCCTGATGCTCTGTCTCTGGTCGGGCCCATCGGAGTCTAACTGTTGGTTTTCTATGTGCCGTAGCATTTCAGTGGTTTCTTGCTGTCGAGTCCTCACCGTTGTCTCACCTCTGTGGTTCTTTGATTTTTTGTGTTCACGGAGATGTTGCACTGATGAGTTAGGAGGCCTTCATGCGGACTGAACAAATTATTTGTCTAAATCGCGACGGAAGTAAGGGCGAGGATTGTGGCCACGTAAAATCGATTTAAGCCCCCAGTGGAAATCTTTCCACTGACCGTTCCAAGGCGGTTCTTCTGTGGCGATTTATATTTATGTTGTTGTTTGTTACTTACTATGTGTATCACTTGTGTCTTTTAATTTTGGATGGCCATATGGCCATTTTGTGGGAAAGCAACTGTCCTTATGGCCTTCCTTTGTTTAGGTTTCCACTATGGTCTGGTCGCTTAATGTTTGTATTTCTTTCCCTTTTGTGTCTTTGATGGGTGGAGTAAGTTAAATGTATCGATTCCTGATCTTTGTTTTACTTCTACTTTATACATAATAACAATATTAATTACATCCACGTGAATCTACAAGTCATATCAATAAGAAATATATGAAATAACACAGCTATGTATCAGGGTTGATGGATCAGCAGCAACCAACATCTAAGAATCTCCATAACATGACCGTGTTGTTTCACAAATACAGAGGCCTATACTAACCTGCTACCTCTACGGTGGGCAAACTATCGGGCATCTTATGTTTTACCTTATAACAATGATGTGTAAACTGATGTTTTGTATACTTTACAATTATCTAGGTAATATACGAGCATTATGTACATGGGCCCCACTACCAAAGCGCACATTCTGCCTACTTATTAGATCTACACCATGCAAGGCATCGGCTGCTTAGTTAACACACCTACATGAGATTATGGTATCATTTATATCTCTAGAATTTTCTGTCACAAATTTGAGATATCTTTCTAATGCAAGCTTCAAACAAAGATAGTTGGTGACAGAAAGAACCACTGAGGCCGGTCTTTAAGGTACCAAACATCTCATTACGAAAACAGGCCTATATATTTTGACCCGCCTTAAACCCCTCTTTTATATATTAAATCTGTGGTTTACAGGGATTTACATTATTTTTCTTATTTTGCTTAAAACATAGCTTGTGAGCAGTCGTTAGGACCGCCTCTAAGGAATTCCCACAATCTATGTGTTGAGCAGAAATTCGAAAAAATATCTGATATTTTATAGGAAAATGTTCATATTTTTGGTGGTGAAATTTTCAATATATGATTGAATAGGCTTTTTTTTTCGTACTGTATACTTTAGATCAGAACTGGGAAAACTAATTGTAAACTTCAATTTTCTCATTGTAAGATGTGACACGGGCTTGTTAACGTGATGAGTTCGACTTTGACTTTTGTTACAGAAATCACATTTGCAGCAAAAGATGATAAACAAATTGAATGGCTTGAGGGCCGGCTGAAATAAAGCTTTTGGGAAGAAAAACAAAACTTTTCTTTGTTTCGTCTGTCATTTCTTTGCATTAGTAAGCATATGCACCTGTGAAATGAAACCGGTGTTAGTCATTGTACTATGTACATATGTAGCAAGCTTCAGTATAATGCAATGATGTTTTCATCTTAACTTGTCAGTAGATCTTGCATGTAAGTTTCAAAAGCGCATGTTATGTTAGGCAAACTAATGGATATGTTGATGCATGCTTGCGTTGTTTTGGGGGCATACTACTTCTTGCTATGTTTCAAGCAAATGGGGTTTCTCCACCAGCTTCTATATACTCATGGTCATGCACATATTTTTTCTATAGAAAGTGCGCCAACCACTCGCTATTTAACACATCTCAGGCGCCCCCGCCCATAGGGGCTTGAAGAAATGGGCTGGATGATGCTTCCACGCAGAGCTGAATCCGGCCCGCACTGGTAAACCGCTTAGAGGATCTAAGCCTGTCCAGGAACCGCGGTACAAGGCGAATCGTCCATGCTAATAAAACCTATTGGTTTCATTGGGCGACAGGGCTTGAGATGTCATTTCATCTCAATGTCGGGTAAAAGTCCCACAAAATTGGAAGCAACGTCTCCAAAATGGCCTTTACAGTGTTGAAGGGGACGTTAAACATCAAATCAAACAAAACAAATTAACACATCTCAAGCATTATTCTTTATAGCTTCCTTTTTCATTTCTTGGCGTTTCGGTCCTACACTCATATCGTGTTATATTTAATCCAAGCTTTCAGAAAATGATATTAGGCCTAGTTTTGTTGCTAGCACCCTCGTCATGCAGAAGCGTTCTCGGGTTCCAAACTTACGGACATCTTCCACTGTGTCAATTACCACTCCAGTGTCTTGGGCTTTTGTATCTGTAGCAGACCTACTCTGTGAACCCAGCAGCGGGCTGTCACCTTCTAGGGCTGACACTGCAGCAGCAGGATCAGTTACCTCTACTACAGAAAAAGGCAACGACTTATAACTAAATTATCTGTACCAACAGTATCTGATGCGAAATCTATAGTGGAAAATATATGCCACAAAAATCGTAATATTCTGTGCCTCAAGGTCACAATCAAAAAGCAAAAATGCTAAAATTAATGATTTTCAAACAAGTTCGCACAATAATAATAATTATGATAATAATAAGAATAATAATAATGATGATGATAATATTGTTTATCTACTTTTATTCAAACTTGCACGGATGTCACGACGCCGCCAAGCACTGCAGAATCCAAACTTTTTACCACAGTGCTACCAAGGGGTCCTCCGAGAAGGAATGAAAACAACACACATCAAAGCAAGCTTACAAGGTACAATCTGTATTTAGGAGCTTTATGTTAATGCTTCCTATATTGTTTTTTTGTTGTTGTTTTTTTTTTTATGAAATCGACTGTTGTTTTTTCAACCATAATAACCATAAACAAATCCAAAATGAACAATACTGGCGTACTGGAACAGAACTTTCCTTTAGCCCAGAGATCAGGACCGTAGAAAAATGCAATTGTAATTAAAAGTGATTTGGAAATTCCTACTTGTGAGACAGTCAACATCAAATATCTGGAACTATTTAAAGACCCTGTGGTTGATAAGCCCTTAAACAACTACATAGATGTTTTAACCCTTATCTTGCTGTTCACGACAACCCCTATCTTTGTAAACAGTGTAAATCCAGTTCAGATGGCTTCTGCATCTGATCAGGATCTACACCGTTTGGCATTCAGTTTACGCATTTGTAGCAATAAATTACATCAAGTAATTTGATTGGTTGATATAACGAAATGGATGTGGCTTAAGTGAATATTCAGCAAGATAAGGGTCAGCAAGATTAGTAGCTACTGCGAGACTTTCTTTCCTATTCACCTAAACAAGTACCACATAGCGTGCGCTAACAAACTACCGGTAGGCACTAGTGGGTTGTTTGTCTCTGAGTCTTAGCTTGAACTGAACCTCGGACTACATGTAAACCCTAAATAGTCTGTACATCAAGCAAATATTGTGTAGACCCTGTAGACATATTGCGGCATCTGTTCTGTGTCTTCACCATTTGCCAGTCCCATTTTGGGACCCCAAACATATATGGAATCATCATTTCAATAATGCGAAGACATTTGTATTGTCCTCTGTTTATTTTTGATTTTGGACGTGGTTTAACTTTGTTGGTCAGTGGTTATCACGTGAACATCAGCAGTATAACTGCGCTTGTTTACATAACTTTAGGTAAATTAAGCACGTGACCAAGTCCGTGAAATGAGCGCCCCTAAACCCATTTTTATAGAGAAAATTGGGGTTTACGGGGTATACATTGTTTTCCTTATTTCTGCACCAATACATAGGTTGTGGGTACTCGTTAGAACCGCCTCATTGAGGCGGTTCTTACGAGCACCCACAACCTATATTTGCAGTATAAATAAGAAAAATATTACAGATTTTCATCAGAAAAATGTTTGTTTTTGAGAACAAAAATGCACTAAGCCTCACGGATGTGTTTATCAAAAATGAATAATTGCCTCCATCTGATTCACTTGCTGTGGATAAATACCCATTAAGGGAGAACCGTCCCATGTGCAGGTTAAATTGCATGAACACTGTGTAGGCTTTCATCCTGCAAACCTGGAATGTATGTAACGTACACCTGCGAGTGATGGTCAAATGTGACCGATCGCAGTACTAGTAGAAAGAAGAAATACAGAAAGAAAGAAAAAGGGAAGAATGTGGGAGCTCACTGTTTCCATAAGCAAACTTTCTGTATAAAATATTTTTCATCACGAAAACACACCTATATGATTTTGACCCTCGTGAACCCCACTTTTTATATAATAAAACTGGGGTTTACAGGGGTAAACCTTATTTTTTTTATTTCGCTCTTAAATATAGATTGTGGGTACTCGTTAGAGCCGCCTCGATGAGGCGGTTCTTACGAATACGAACAATCCATATTTTGAGCAGAAATGAGAAAAAAATATCACAATTTTTCATCTTCAAATATTTCATATTTTCGGCGAAAAAGGTTACAATGTATTTGTATAGGCGTGTTTTCGTTATGTTAAACCATTCCAAATTGGACAGGACCTGGATGCTACTTACCGCTCATTTCCCTCATAGAACACATATCTCTGACAGTTGCTGTGGTTTCGCCGAGCATGCCACGTGCAGTTGCTTCATCCGGGCTTTTAGAACAGTCCTTCAAAGCATTGTTTATACAGTTAAATATCACATCTTCTTTCCTGCAATAAAGCACGAGTAAATACAGCATTATATATTTTCAACATAATTATATTATCAGCAGTCGTCTCATCGGAGTGTCGATTATTTGCCATTCTCTTACAGATTTTGTCTACAACCCAGCAGGCAAACGTCGCTAGGGCAACGTCAAATCAACGTCGGTGCAACGTCATGACGTTGCACCGACGTCGATGTGACGTTGCATAAACGGTGACGTTGCATAAACGTCATGACGTTGTACCGACGTTGATGTGACGTCACAATTACGTCATGTGCCTGCTGGGAAGCTTCATTGGCAAAAATTGGTGAAAAATTCAAAATCGATGTCGCCTTCAATAAGAAACTCAGTGACATAAGGGCCAACGCAACTGAAATTTTGGGCTAGTGACATTAGGGCCAACGCAACTGAAATTTTGGGCTGGTATTAAATATGTATTAACTCCTGAGATGAAGCCCTCTGTATTTTTCTGATTTTTTATGTAGGTGTTCGTGTTACTTAGTCTCTTTCGTCTCATCTGCTCACAAACATAGATAGTGAGTACTCGTTAGAACCGCCTTGATGACGAGGCGGCTCTAACGAGTATCAACAATCTATGTTTTGAGCAGAAATAAGAAAAATATCGAAATTTTTCATCTGAAAATTTTCATTTTTCTGTGGTAAAATTTACAATGCATTTGTATAGGCGTCCATGATGTTCGTTGGCTTGGCCTGGACTTTTCCTTTGGTACCTGTTTCTTTCTACCATCTTACTTCAGTGAAAGGTCGATGGCTCGAACACCGATGATTCGTTTACCATGGCTGTTTCGTAATCGATCTTGTGCTCCTTGAAAAAAATACTCATAACTCCAGATGCAGATATACAGATATTTGGGATAATTATTATATTGAGGGAGTGCTTGAGATTTACGTACCACCAACAGCTAAGGTCATACGGAGACGGGACCTCGGTTTAAAGACTCATTCGGAAGTCTGGAGAAGCCCGGGATCAATCCTGCAACCACTGGTTTACAAGGCGAGTAACATAACCACTGCACCACGGAGGCATTCTAATTTTTTTATATATTTTACCATGGAAATGTATGCTGTGTGTACTCATTAGAATCGCATCAATAAGGCGATTCTAATGAGTACTCACGGCATACCTTTGTTTTAAAGACAATATGATAACTACTGTTATAATATCCCCCTTATCTGGTGCTATAATTAACCCTCAGTAGCTCGAACTACCCATGTCCCGAACAAATTTCCATGGGTCCCAAAGGTGTTCGAGCTATTGAAGTACCGCTGTATATACCCGATTTCTCACTGTTATGGACCGGCTGCAACTGTCTAGAGAGGTTATTTTTATACTTACTCGCAGAGAACTCGGGACATATCGTCATTAAACGGTTCAAAAGCAGTCATCACATCCGGGACATCTATTTTGTTTTTCTTCAGACAGCTCTTCACAGCTGATTCCAAGATGACGATACAGGAAGGACCTTGCGGTTCGGCACCTGAAGACATATAATGAGAATTGAATGATTATTTTGGGGTTTAACATGTCGACTATATTAATTGTGTGGGTCATTTCATAACGATAACACACCCTTGCGACATAGTGCATTTTCTCACATCTCCAAAATGGCTACTTTTCAGATGAAAATCTGTGATATTTTTCTTATTTATATTTCAAATACAGGTTGTTGGTGCTCGTTAGAACCGCCTCATTGAGGCGGTTCTAACGAGTACCTACAATCAATGTATTGGAACAGAAATAAGAAAAATAATGTATACCCCCGTAAATCCCAGTTTTCTCTGTATAAAGTGGGGTTTAGTGGGTGTTCATTTCACGGATTTGTTCACGTGATGTGCGTCGTTTCCCAGAGAAAGGGAGAAAAGAGATAGAAGAGACCGTAGAGGAGATAACAGTGAAGGACAGAGGATAAACAGGAAAGTAAATGGAAGTGTAGAAACTGAACAACATTCTCTCTCCACCCGGCGTACCTGCTGCAAGGACCACTGTGACGACACCTACATACATGTACATCTTATAGGTGTAAGGATTTATAACCTTTATAGTAGGCGCAGATAAGATTGGCTAGGCGGAGCTGTAGTTTATACTGCCTTTGGAACGTTCTATTTACAAAAAGGTAAACCTAGTCATCCGACAGTGTGAATCCAGCTGTAACTCAACCAAAGCTGTGGTGTATATGGCCATTTGGTCCGCTTGAAGAAAGCATGCGAAAGGCACTAACGAATCTTCTGGTGGACTAAGCGAATTTGACATATACAGAATTGACAATACATTTACCTGTATAGTTCCGCCTGGTCGATTTTATCTGCGACTACTATACCCAAAGTGAAATTTTGAAATGTGCTACACATAAATTTCTTTATAACACCGTTAGCTGTTACACGGTTTGGCTATAACACGGTTTCAAGATGTTATTCTATTGGGTAAAATTGCGATTTTGAGTCTTTATGCCCCGGGGGCATATCGGTTTTGGTCTGTATGTCTGTCCGTTTGTCTGTTTTTCTATCTACAAAAAACCTTTACATTGGGCATAACTTTGGAATGGCTATTGATAGAGCTTTCATATTTCCCATAACTTGTGAATGGCGCTGTCGGGGGCATCAGTGCTTCACAAACACATCTTGTCCATTGCTATTCTTGAGTTTGATTCAATAGCAATTGATTTCCCATTATGATAACACACCCGATAATGCACAATGGCATTTTTTAGATGAATGGTTTTGATGTTTTCTTTAATTCTGTTCCAAATATAGATTGTGTGTGCTCGTTAGAACCGCCTCATCGAGGCGGTTCCAACGAGAACCCACTATTTATGTTTTGATCGGATGTATTCGTTAGAACCGAGTACCAACTATCTATGTTTTTGATAAAAAAGAAACATACCCTTGTAAATCCAACTTAACCCTGTAGAAAATAGGGTTTACAAATGGTATCCATTGCATAGACTTAGTAGTGTGATGTGCACTGCTCAAAACAATTAAAGGAGCAAACTTTAAAACCTGTATAACGGATATCTCTTAACAATTTTCATGTACGTCAAGAAGCAAGGTTCATGTACAAAGCAAGAATGTGAGCTACAGCATGAAAACCCCTATAAAACGGCTGAAATTCGGTATGGGGCGATCTGTTCAAAATTTGAGTTTGGGTCAGAAACATGTGAATCGTTTGGTTATGGGTTATTTTGGGCTTCATGGTGACTTCATATGGTGTTAGGCGGTTCTTGGAAGAAGTTGAGGTCGCTCAAGCTGTCGCTTTGCTTGAAAGTGGGTACACCCAAAGGATCGTTGCAGAACGCTTTGATGTATCGAAAACTATGGAGACGCTACCAGGAAACGGCTGAGTTTACTAGACGAGAAGGACAAGTCCAACACCGCATGAGATCAAGATCTTCGAAATCTAGCGCTACGAAATCAGCCGTACACGGCCAGAAGGCAACAAATCGATTTCCAGCATGCAGCTGGTCAAAGGATATCCGATCAAATAATACGTAACAGGTTACATGAAGGTTATCTGAGGACCAGACGTCCAACAAGAGGGTCAATTCTCACCAGGCAACATCGTGTGTTGCATCCCTAAACGTCCGACATCCCTAAGTGTCCGACAAAATTTTAATTTCTCGCAAAATTGTTGGAAACGGTGGGGAATGTTCAATTATGACATTTTAAGGGAAAATTTCGAAAAAATTTTTTTTGGAAATATTCGAAATTTAACTTCAATTTTTTTCTTGTCGGACATTTCGGGGTGCCCCATGCATCCCTAAGTGTCCGCCATCCCTAAATGTCCGACAACATGAAAATTGACTAAGAAAGCATTTTTATTGTTAATAATCAATCAATGATATATAAAAAGACAAATTTAACGTTAAACCTATGTTAAAATGTTCACCTTTGGAAATAAGCATTGCAATATATGGATCCGAATTTACCGTCATCCTTAGATGTCCGCCAGCATGACAAGATCTTATTTTCTCGGGAAGATGTCCGAAACGGTGGAGAATGATCAATTGTGACATTTTAAGTGAAAACGTCGCTTTTTTCTCGAAAATATTCGAAATTTAACTTCATTTTTTTTTCTTGTCGGACACTTAGGGATGACCCATGCATCCCTAAGTGTCCGCCATCCCTTAATGTCCGACAACATGAAAATTGACTAAGAAAGCGTTTTTATTGTTAATAATCAATCAATGATAAATAAAAAGACAAATTCAACGTTAAACCTATGTTAAAAATGTTCACCTTTGGAAATAAGCATTGCAATATATGGATCCGAATATACCGGCATCCTTAGATGTCCGCCAGCATGACATAATCTTAGTTTCTCGGGAAAATGTCCGAAACGGTGGAGAATGATCAATTGTGACATTTTAAGTGAAAACTTCGCTTTTTTTTCTCGAAAATATTCGAAGTTTAACTTCATTTTTTTTCTTGTCGGACACTTAGGGATGACCAATGCATCCCTAAGTGTCCGCCATCCCTAAATGTCCGACAACATGAAAATTGACTAAGAAAGCATTTTTATTGTTGATAATCAATCAATGATAAATAAAAAGACAAATTCAACGTTAAACCTATGTTAAAAATGTTCACCTTTGGAAATAAGCATTGCAATATATGGATCCGAATATGTCCGCAATCTCTAGATGTCCACCAGCATGACAAGTAACTTGGAAAATAGTTCTTACCAACCACTCTGATGTCTACTTTTTTATAATCATAATTGATAATTAGCGAAAAAAAAAAAGAAGAAGAAAAAAAAAAAAGATCTTAGTTACTTGTCATGCTGGCGGACTTCTAGAGATTGCGGACATACTCGAATCCCTATATTCTAATGCTTATTTCGGAAGATGAAATTTTTTAACATGGATTTAACGTCTTTTTATTTAATATTATTTGAAAATTAATAAACAAAAAAAACATGCGTTCTCGTCCAATTTTTACGTTGTTGGACATTTAGGGATGGCGGACACTTAGGGATGACCATATTGGGATCCCTTATCAAGATGCTTATTTCCGAAGGTATTCTTTTTTAGCATAGGTTTAATTACTTCACCTTTTTCTTTATAAATCATTATTCATTATTAGCGGTAAGAACTATTTTACAAGTTACTTGTCATGCTGGTGGACATCTAGAGATTGCGGACATATTCACTCCTACCAAAATGTGACAAAAGTTTACTCAATTTGAGTAGCTTTGATCTTTCAAGCTCCAACAATTAAAACAAACAGATCCTAGCAAAAGCCTATAAATCAGATAATATGTCAGACTATCTGATTAAATTCTAGAAAAAGGCACACTGGCACACAGTATAATGAGTTTTCCAGACTTTAGAAGCATTGAATATTTTCCAGCAAACCAATTTTATTATTCACTGACTAGACTGTGCAAAATACTCCATTTCAATGGATAGTGGTCTTATATTATGGTCAATACAGTAGTTGTTATAGTCATTAATTATGGATGCTAGATGGCTAAGAACTTATGTAGAAAGAGAAAAGGCAGAAAAATTGAAAACTTAACCCATTTAAGCCTAGTGTCCCATGGATTAGAAATACGCAAACTGAACAGTTTTTGTTTGTTTGATTTGATGTTTAACGTCCACATCAACAATGTAAAGGTCATTTTGAAGACGTTGCTTCCAATTTTGTGGGACTTTTACCCGGCCTTGAGATGACATAACATCTCAAGCCCTGCCGCCAATTGAAACCAATAGGGTTTATTAGCATGGATGGGCTGACTCGCACCGCTTTGTCTGGACAGGCTTAGATCCTCTAAGCGGTTTACCAGTACATCTATGTCTTCAAGCCCCGATGGGCCGGGGCCGGCAAACTGAACATATCCATATCAGACGTTGCATATTGTGCCATTTGATCAGGGTCTTTACTCAGTATATTTGAATCATTTTGGTAGGAGTGCGCTAGTTAAAATCTGACCAAGTCTTTTTTTAGCATTATTTACGTAAAGTCGTCTTATTTTGATAGGAGCGACTTATTTTGATGGGGCCGAAAATGGACCTTTCCTGTTTGTTTGATTTGGGGTTAAACGTCCCCGTCAACACAGTATAGGTCATTTTGGAGACGTTGCTTCCAATTTTGTGGGTTTTCTACCCGACAATGAGATGAAATGACATCTCAAGCCCTGTCGCCCAATGAAACCAATAGGGTTTATAAGCATGGACAGTCCGCACCGCGGTTCCTGGACAGGCTTAGCTCCTCCAAGCGGTTTACCAGTACTAGTGTGCGGACGGTTTCAGCTCTGCGTGGAATCATCATGCAGCCCATCTATTTCTTCACGCCCCGATGGACAGGAGCAGTGGACCTTTCCTGATATGGTCCTTTATAAAAAGTCAGGTTGAAAAAATAAATCTGGAATAAGGAATAAGGACAATGGAATAAGGAAAAAGGGATAAGGAAACAACTAATCACTTGTTGCAAACAGTTCAGGCCCATATCAGATGCTGCAGAACAAGACGCCTGATCAGGGCATTCACTGTTTGCTTAAAGTTCAACCAATTTTTATCAATGTTTTAATTCTACTCAGTCTGGTTCCCCTTAATTCTTAAATGCACTACTTCTGAATGTGGGATGGGAGATCCATTCTGTGCAAAATGGGGAAAAATATTTAAATCTATTTTCTTTTTTATTTTCTTTTATTTATTTGTGATTTTTCCTCATTACTAAAACCTCTTTAAATAAAGACCTTAGTTACTTATAAATAATCTTACGTACCTACCTGCTATTGAATCAACGTTGAAACAACTTGAATCAAAGTTGAGTCAACGTTGTGTGCCTACAGGGTACTTGCTTACTTACCTACTCACCCACTCACTTGCTTGCTCACGGACTCACCCATCCACTCACTCTCTCACTCACTCACTCAAACATGTTCCTTTTTCCTAGAAATTAATTTTCCTCTGTATAGTTAAAAAAGCCCAGTTTTAGGTAATCTGTATTGTCCTTAGCTTCAGCAACCTGGTGAGTGTTTCCAGATTTTTGCAAGCAGGGTAATAAAATACCCATTCTGACAGTCCAAAGCAGAGAAAGTTTAGTTAAGAGATTAAAGTCTGATAACAAAAAAGAGAAAATTCAGAAAAAGGCAGTATTTTGCAGGAGTGTATTCGGATCCATATATTGCAATGCTTATTTCCAAAGGTGAACATTTTTAACATATGTTTAACGTTGAATTTGTCTTTTTATTTATCATTGATTGATTATTAACAGTAAAAATGCTTTCTTAGTCAATTTTCATGTTGTCGGACATTTAGGGATGGCGGACACTTAGGAATGCATGGGTCATCCCTAAGTGTCCGACAAGAAAAAAAATGAATTTAATTTTCGAATATTTTCGAGAAAAAAAGCGAAGTTTTCACTTAAAATGTCACAATTGATCATTCCCCACCGTTTCGGACATCTTCCCGAGAAACTAAGATTTTGTCATGCTGGCGGACATCTAAGGATGCCGGTATATTCGGATCCATATATTGCAATGCTTATTTCCAAAGGTGAACATTTTTAACATAGGTTTAACGTTAAATTTGTCTTTTTATTTATCATTGATTGATTATTAACAATAAAAATGCTTTCTTAGTCAATTTTCATGTTGTCGGACATTTAGGGATGGCGGACACTTAGGGATGCATGGGGCACCCCGAAATGTCCGACAAGAAAAAATTGAAGTTAAATTTCGAATATTTCCCAAAATTTTTTTTTCGAAATTTTCACTTAAAATGTCACAATTGAACATTCCCCACCGTTTCCAACAATTTTGCGAGAAATTAAAATTTTGTCGGACACTTAGGGATGTCGGACGTTTAGGGATGCAACAATCGTGCACGGCGATATGAGTTTGCCCAAGAACATCAGAACTGGCGATTGCAAGACTGGCGTAAAGTTCTGTTCGTGGATGAAAGCAGATTTGACCTGAGTGCATGTGATCGACGTGTTCGAGTTTTGAAACGACCCGGAGATAGATTCCAGGACTGCAACATTGTGGAAACAGACAGATATGGAGGGGAGGGGGTGCCTTGATGGGGTGGGGTGGAATTTCTAATGAAGGCATAACGGACTTGTACGTGATAAACGGAGTTACATTGACTGCATTACGGTATCGAAATGAAATTCTAGATCTTATCGTGAGGCCTTTCGCTGGGGCAATTGGCGACAATTTCACTCTGATGCAGAATAATGCGCGCCCCCATACTGCTAGATTTTGTTTGAATTGTGGTTTAACGTCCCGATCAATACTATTAAGGTCATTTTGGAGACGCTGCTTCTATTTTTGTGGGACTTTTACCTGAAATGAAATGACATCTCCAGCCCTGCCACCCAATGAAACCAAAAGGCTTATATGCGTTGGGCGGTCTGATTCACACCGCTTTACCTCGGCAGGCTTAGTCCTTATAAGCAGTTTACCAGTACTCATGTGCGGTCTGTTTCTGCTCTGCGTTGAAGCACCATGCAACCCAATCTATTTCTCCAAGCCCGATGGGCGGGGGCTAACCATACTGCTAGAGTGTGCATGGATTATCTTAATCGTGAGACTATTGCAATAATGGACTGGCGGGCACGTTCTCCTGACTTAAACCCAATAGAACATGTGTGGGAAATTCTTTACAGACGTTTCTCCGTCTGACTTAAACCCAATAGAACATGTGTGGGAAATTCTTTACAGACGTTTCTCACAGGGCAATCATCCACCAATGACTATTCAAGAACTCAAAACATCCTTAGACATGAATGGGAAACACTAGCTTACAAACTGTTCAAAATTTGGTTCGTAGCATGCCTCGGCGATGCCAAGAGTGTTGTGCTGCTCGAGGTTGTTATACACATTACTGACAGGAAAAAGTAACTGCGCATGTCTATGACATTTGAAATAATCTGACGTAAAGATGGCGATTTCTCAAACATTTATACAATTTTTTCCTAACATGTTACAGGCCGTGATTTGTGAACTGGTTGCCAATGTTTGCCATTAACATGTTGCAGATAAAGTTATTCATCTTTCTGAATCGTTGTTTCGTCATCATTAGCCAACACCTTTATACTATGTGCTCATTTAATTGTTTTGAGCAGTGTATTACTTCTCATCACTTTTGTTGCAGTTTGCTTTCAAAAAAAGACATGTTTTCAAAACTAAGCATTTAAGGGAATATGTACACCTTCAGAGGAGGCAACTCCTTCAAAAGTATTGTTGTCTACCACATCAATAGGTGTCAACTCTTAAAGGAAAGAAGAGCAAATTCTTTCCTTTAAGGGGTGACCCCTTTTTCAGTTGGACGGGTCTTATAGAAAAGCGAACAGGAAGTCCCGAAAATTGTCTCCCTTTGAAATAATTGCGGGAAAAATCAGTCAGGTGTTCCCATTCCCCTTAAACTGTGCAGAAACGTAGGTCTGTGTTTGATGTCTGGGTTAAATCAAGGACTGAACACATGTTTTTTGTGTGTCTACAACTAATGTCTTGCCGTTTGTCAAGTGGGCAGATATTTCACATAATAGAAGTTTCGAAACACAGAAGTCAAAATGCAATATGCAATACATCAAGAAAAGACAAACGACTAACTGTTCGCCCCGTGGCAGATATAACTAATGTACATCGGACAACCGTTTTGCTCTATCAAAATGTCAGTTAAGACATGTAATAGTAATTAATTAATATGTTCTCTATAAGAGTATTTTTTTGTTATTTTTGATGATAATGGCATACAGACATTATGTTAGTGGGTACACGCTACGAAAACACACCTACATCAATACATTGTACATTGTACCGCACAAAAACCGAAAATTTTCAGATGAAAAATTGTGATATTTTTCTTATTTTTGCTCAAAATATATATTGTGGGTACACACACTCTATATTCTAGAGCAGAAATAAGAAAAAATGAGGCTTACCCCTGTAAACCCCCAGTTTTACTGTTTAAATTTTAAAAGAGGGGTTCATGGGGGTCAGAATTATATAGGCATGTTTTCGTGATGATGAACAGATCATCCCAGTTAAGGGGAATGGGAACACTTTCAGGGGAGGCAACTCCTTCAAAAGTGTTTTTGTGTCCCATGTCAATAGGGGTCGACTCTTAAAGGAAAGAATTTGCTCCTGAGGAGCAAATTCTTTCCTTTAAGAGTAGGCCCCTTTTTCAGTGGGACTGATCCTATAGAAAAGCGAACAGGAAGTCCCGAAAGTTGTCTCCCTTTGCAAAATGGCGGAAAAATCTGCCAGGTGTTCCTATTCCCCTTAAAATAACACACAAGATGTAAGAAAATATGGTCTTGAAAAAGGTGTTGTATATTGTTCATTTTTCTGCTGTATTCAAGTGATTTATACCTTCTGCCATAGCTCTAGAAAGGATTTTTTGGTGTAAATCTGTAATATTTTTCTTACGTCTTCTCTTAAACATAGATAGATGATGATAACTCCATAAAGACCACCTCAATGAGATGGTTCTAATGGGTATTCATAATCTGAAGTCGGAACCAAAGCCAGGAAATGTTAAACCAGCTCCATTTCATCAGAAAAATGTCATTTAACCCATATATGATAATGGAATCTTCCATCTTATAAATTTGGAGTTGTCCATTTTCAATTATAGGGGTGTCAGATTTGTTTTGTTTAATGTAAGTTGTACAAAAATGTATGTTCTTTGAGCAAACAGTGTAGACCCAGATCAGACGCCGCGTTCTGCGGCGTCTGATCTGGGTCTACACTGTTTGCCAACGTCCCAAAAAAGGGCCGCTAGGCATATATGGGTTAAATATTATGAAGATTTACCTCGCGTTAGTGTGTGTGTGTGGGGGGGGGGGGGCTGGGTCGGTGTGACGGTGCTGTGTACCTTTCGGTATCAGGGGTTCTACTATTTTGTCTTAGGTAGGGCAAAGGCTTGTTGTGATTGCGGGATGAGGGGGCTTTTTTTAGTTTTTTTTTCTACTCTATCTTACCTTTCCTTTTACTAATGCCCCATCTCTTGGGAGACGGCTTGAGATGGACGGTTGCGTTGTCCATTACGAAAACACGCCTATACAAATACACTGTTAACTTTACCGCCGAAAAAAAGAACACGAAAATTTTAAGATGAAAAATTGTGATAGTTTTCTTACTTCTGCTCAAAAGATAGATTGTTGGTACTTGTTAGAACCGAGGCGGTTCTAACGAGTGCCCACAATCTATATTTTAGAGCAGAAATAAGAAAAAAAGGTTTATCCTTGTAAACCCCAGTTTTACTATATAAAAGTGTGGTTCAAGGGGGTCAAAATTATATAGGCGGGTTTCTGTCTGGGGATGGGGGTGATCTTTCTAAGTACAGGTAAACCATTTAGAGAGTCTAAACATGTCCAGAAACAATGATGGGAACTGACACGACCTTAGCTGTTGAATTGGCCATAAAACCAGAACACTACACAAGAACCTCACACAAAGTATCTATTTCCTGACCCCAGTTGTTCAAAGCTGTGTAAGCCTAATGAGAGAATTAGTTGTCTAAATGTTACTTGTTCTAGCAAATACAATATCTAATACTCTGATGTGACCATGTACTTTTCAGGAAAAAAACATTATCATATTTGTCATATTTATTTATCAGTCTTAACGATATGTTAACTAACGACATCGTTAGTTTTGAACAATTGGCCCCAGATCCATAGCACCAACAGTGATTGGGATCTGACAAATCCTGAATTTCAACTCCCAACATTTCAAGCGTGAAGAAGCTTCAGCTTGTAAAAACAATTGCCACAAATGAGAAAAAAAAACTCCCACAAGTGTTAAAACGTGGCGTTAAACTGTATATCGTGAGACGTATAAAATGTTCTGATATTAAAAACCACAAGTTCCATATATGACGTATCATAGTCGTTGCATTAGTCATTAGATTTGCATTTATCATAATTTTTTGACATTTAGGGAATCATGACAAGGTTCACCAAGGACCATTTTCACATTTTGGCTCCCTTGCTTTGGCATTCGAAAATACTTTTCAAATTAGAAGTAGAATCTGTCCTTTTTCGTATCCTCCGTTGAGAACTCGGGCATATGAGCCCCGCCAAGCGAATTTGTGTCTTCGAGCATTCCGTCATGACAACTTTCAACTACGCGTGCCCAGCCATTCAGAGGGGCCAGGGATATGACTTTCTGTCTGAAGGTTCCTATTGATTCACTGCTTGTATGAGCGTGCAGCGAAGGTTCTGACGAGACTGCGCGGATGCGCAGGCTCGCCTGAACCTTCGCTGCTCGCATAGGCGATAAGTACGAAAATCGCTTGACGGGACCCATATTATATTTGTCTGTGCGGTAATACATTTTATAAGCATTCTGGCAGCGAACCGGCGCAATAACGGTTTCGTCAACGCTATATCAGTTGGAAGTTACTACTGTCGCTCTGTCGTATATTAATAAGTTGCAATAACAAGTTGGCTGCTTTCAAAAAGCATCCAATAGGTTTGGTCTTGTCAGTCTACATTCTGATTGGAGCCAGCTGATATCATTATCCCACTTAATGCATATTTTAATAAAAATAATAAACTTTAAACGTTCCAAGGCGGTTCTTCTGTCGCGGTATATTTTTGTTATGGTTTGTCTGAAGTCTGGAGGCCTTCATGCGGACTGAGCAAATTATTTGTCTAAATCGCGACGGAAGTAAGGGCGAGGATTGTGGCCATGTAAAATCGATTTAAGTCCCCCAGTGGAATTCGCTTCCGCTGACCGTTCCAAGGCGGTTCTTCTGTCGTGGTTTGTTTTTGTTATGGTTGTTTGTGTCGTTTATATTATTTTATTTTGGATAGCCTATTGGCCATTTTATGGGAAAGTAACTGTCCTTTTGGCTTTCCGCTGTTGGTGTTTCCATTAGGGTCTGTTGTTTCATGTTTGTGTGTCTTTCCCTTTGGTGTCTCTGATGGGAGCTGTGGGTTGATTGCAACGATTCCTGATCATTGCCTCCACTTCTATTTTTTAATACAAAACGTGTATATAAAATGTCAAAGTCTGTGACCTTGGTATCAGGAGGGGGGGGGGTGGTTAGTGATGAGTATTCTGTGGTAAATTGTTTAACGCCATGGCAAGTATAAACTAAATGTAACTTACATATGTTTTACACATGTATAGCACAAAACTTAACCATACGAAAATGTAAACCGAATTTTTCAAAGGTCATAACTCTGTTAATATTTGGTGGACAGTAATCCTCGAACCTTAAGGCATATCATCACATCTTAGCCTTACTACATACACATTCTAGGCTTAATCCGATGAAAACTGTATAGTAGGAGTTATACGGAAACGAAAAAAAAAGTTTACGAACGGACGGATGGACACCAACCAAAGCATAACTTAATACGACCGTTTTGTTGTTGTTGTTGTTGTTGTTGTTATTGTTGTTGTTTTTCAAACGGGTATATAGAAAGATTTTTCCTAAGTCATCATGCCTTCTATAGGGCCTTGGTTATCTATTTCATTTGTTGTTAATGTCCCTGTTAACACTGTATGAGTCTTTTTTGAGACATTGCTTCCATTCTGTCGCCCAATGAAACTAAATGGTTGAAGTGCATGAACGGTCCGACTCGAGCCACTTTTCCTGGACAGGCTTAGAACTTCTTGGCGATTTAACACTACTCATGTGCGGCAGGTATCAGCTCTGCGTGGAAACATCGTGCAACCCAATCTATTTCTTCAGTTCCCGATGGACTGGGGCCGATCAGACCTTGGGGCAATATATTTGACTGCATTAGCTGAAACCGACCGCACTTTGAAGTATTGCTGAACCGCCTAGGAAGATCTAAGCCTGCCTAGACAAAGTGCTGTGAATCAGACTGTATCTTAAACCTCGACAGTTTCTTTGAGCGGTACCTCCGCAAAAACCTGAAATTTGCAATCCTTTTGTATATCTTTCTGGATCACAACTTAATTGTAAAAGAAACTGATTAGTAAAACGTCAAGTATTGAGTGGTTATCTGATACAATAGCTCCCATCGAATGCGCCATAAAAGCTTTTAACAACTCGGTCTGTAACTGGTGGCAGGTCACTTAGTAGTCATGAAGTTTTTAAACAGAAACCCATCAACGTTATGACTGTTTCGCTCCCTAAATGTTTTATATATTTGGAAGAGTTAGAAGGTTCGACCTTGGCACTGACGTTAATTCTAGTAGCAAAAACATAAACATGTTTTTACACACCCATCGATCTTTTTTATGTTTCGTTTAACGATCCTTTCAAGATTATTTCACTCACATCAAGCCGATCGTTAATCAGAGGTGAGCGAACACTGGAGTACCCGATGAAAAACCTCCTGACCTTCCGTTGCAGAACTTCTCATTATGTGACCTGAGCCATGCTCAAACCTACAGCGTTGAGAGACCTAATGATTAAGAGTCAGCACTCTTATCCACTAGGCCACGGAGGCCCGTTACACCCAGCGAGCTTTATAAATGAGGAAAAATAACGTTCTCTGTCTTTCCAACATTTTTTTTTTTTTTTTTGGTTTGGGTTTTACGGCCCTTTCAAGATTATTTCACTCATATCGAGCCGATCGTTAATCAGAGGTGGGCGAAAACCGGAGTACCCGGAGAAAAACCACCTGACCTTCCGTTGCAGAACTTGGCGTCTCACACGTGGCCCGAGCGAGGCTCGAACCTACGGCGGTGAGAGACCTAATGACTAAGAGTCAGCGCTCTTATCCACTAGGCCACGGAGGCCCGTCTTTCCAACATTTACATGTACGTATTATTAGAGCTATTAGCGTACCGAAAGCTGTTCAGAATATATAAATCTGTTCCTATACGTGTGAAGTAAACTTTGCAAGTTTTCTTTATTTAACGGCCCAGTCAATACTGATTTGGGTCATGTTTGGGCCTGTCAGTGTACCTATCCGCGCTTTTCCTGAGCAGACTCATCCGTAAGCGGTTTACCAGTTCAGTGCACATTCTGTCGCCCAAAACTGACCCCTGCCCTTCCTGAATCAGCGGAAGGGAGATAATGACCATAGAAAAGATTTCATAATCTCCACGAAAGAATGTTGCCGACCCCGGTAGGTATCGAACCCGAGTCTTCCTTATCGCCAGTCAGACTGCATCCGACTCAGCTACCGCAGCCAGCCACACTTTGTGAGTAGTAGTATAGTTATAATATGTTGTTCTCGTTTCCATGGCCCCATGGACTTACTCCATAATGGCATTGCAAGACGTAAAATTTGCGAAAATGACTGCGGCTGGTATAAGTTCCCCATAAGGGAAATAGATACGCCTTAAAGGGGTGGGGCTACTCCTGCAAAAGTAGTTTCTCTTTGGATATGTCTAAGGGATATACTCTTAAAGGAAAGAATTTGCTTCTTAGGAGCAAATTCTTCCCTTTTAGAGTAGACCCCTTGAGCAGCAAATTCTTCCCCTTTTAGAGTAGACCCCTTTTTCAGTTGGACAGAGCCAACAGAGTAGCAACCATAAGGTCCTTAAAGTTGTATTTCCATCACGAAATCATGCTTATAGAATTGTGATCCCCTTTAATATGTTCTATAAAAGGGTTATCCTTTGGAAGCAAGGAATACACCACAGAACTGCAACAAATATGGTGTGCACATGTTTTCTGGGCCAGGCTAGCTAGTTTCGGCCAATTAGGCTTCATCAGTGACCCTAAGATATTATCAAAATTCCACAATGGAATCAATGATCCCAAAGGGCAAGAAAATATAATCTACACTATGATGTAGGGCAGGGAGACGTTTTACCGCCGCCACACATTCCCATACACCAGTTGAAGCGAAGTTTAATATGTTCTATAAAAGGGCTATCCTTTGGAAGCAAGGAATACACCACAGAACTGAAAAATAAGGAGTGTACATATTTTCTGGGCCAGACTAGCTAGTTTCGGCCAATTCGGCCTCATCAGTGACCCTCAGATATTTTCAAAATTCCACAATGGAATCAATGATCCCAAAGGACAAGAAAATATAATCTTCACTTTCATATAGTAAAGCACAGGTTTGCAGGGGTATACATTAATTTCCGTATTCATGCTCTGAGACACTAGATTGTGAGTACTCGATAGAATCGCCTCGTCGAGGCGTTTCTGTCGACTCCCCGCAATCTATGTTTTGAGCAAAAAAAGGCAAATATTCCAATGTTTCTTTTTAAAATTTCTTTTTCTTTGGCCAAAAAAGAAACCCCCGTGGTCGAGTTGTTACGCTACTCGCCTAGTAAACCAGGGGTCGCAGGTTCGATCCCGGGCTTCTCCAGACTTTCGGATGAGTCTTTAAACCGAGGTCCCGTCTCCGTATGACCTTAGCTGTTGATGGGACGTAAAACTGAAACACTCACTCACTCTTTGGCCAAAAAATGACAATGCATTTGTATAGGTGTGTTTCGAAATACGGTAATAAAGTTTCCTTTTAAAAAGAAGGCTAACTGTAGGTTTTCTTTTGCTCCAGCATTTCAGTGTTTTTTTTTTTTTTGTTTTTTTTTTTTGTGTGAGTTTTTTTTTTTTTTTTTTTTTGCTGTCGAGTCCTCACCGTTGTCTCACCTCTGTGGTTCTTTGATTATTTGTGTTCATGGAGATGTTGCACTGATGAGTTAGGAGGCCTTCATGCGGACTGAACAAATTATTTGTCTAAATCGCGACAGAAGTAAGGGCGAGGATTGTGGCCACGTAAAATCGATTTAAGCCCCACAGTGGAATTCTTTCCACTGACCGTTCCAAGGCGGTTCTTCTGTGGCGGTTTATTTATGTTGTTGTTTGTTACTACTCACTGTGTGTACCACTTGTGTCTTTTTATTTTGGATGGCCATTTGGCCATTTTGTGGGAAAGTAACTGTCCTTATGGCCATCCTTTGTTTAGGTTTCCATTATGGTCTGGTCGCTTCATGTTTGTGTTTCTTTCCCTTTGGTGTCTTTGATGGGTGGAGTAAGTTAATTGCTTGATTCCTGATCTTTGTTTTACTTCTACTTTCCCTAGTTTGTAAAGTTGAAAATCTGCTCGCCTTTCGAAAGTAAGGGGGAGCTATTGCCATACCCCCGGCGCCCGGCGTCGGCGTTAGCATCGGTGTCCGCATTTGTTTTAAGTTTACCTGCAAGCAATCATTTGTGCTGGTTTACAAATTTATTTTCAAGTAAAGTTATCAACTGGTATAAAAAAAAATCACATTCTTTTTCACTCGATTTCCCAGGTTTTGGGGCTGAAAAAGTTAATCATTTCTTCTGTATTACCTCCCTTATAAGCATATATTTTGTCAAATGCATGTGCGCAGCCAACTGATACGCAACTTCTCTTCTACATATCCGAGAGCAGCAAAGGCTGTGGTATGGCTGCACGTACTCGCAGGCTCGTTTAAGCCAGTGCTGGTCGCCTTTGTGAAAAAGACGCATGTCATGCCCATGAAGCCGATGCCACGTCTTGACGTTGCATCGATGTTGTCGCTCTAAATAAGCACGATATTTCTGGTAAGGCTTTTACGGAAACTGTTTCAGTGTTAGCTGTCCGTCTTAAACCATTGAAAGGAGGACAATCTACGTAGAAACATATTCACGGACCCGGCGAAGAGCAAAACCGCAACGTCGGTGCGCATCTAACTGTATTGGCTAAAAAAATCGGCATTTATGAACAGAGAATGCTGAATGTTGGGAGCTGCTCACTCGCACAGGTTTTATGCTGGTGGAAACTTTGTCCATGTACATGTTAAGCTTTTAAATTGCTCGTTTGACATGCGATGAACAATGGCATGCTTGTAAAATTGACCATGTTGGTAGGATATGAGGTCTCTTTCCGCCTGAGTTCGAGGCACGATCGAGACAAGTTCTGCAATCATGGTTTAAAACTGTTTTTTTTTTTTTTTTTTTTTTTTCACCCACCGCTTATAAAAGAACGGTTAATAATGTTGCTATAGAAATGAAGAAAAAATGACATATCACTTTCATAGAGATCACCCTACAACAAGCACACTTGATTGATTTACTTCGTGAAATACAACTCGGATTTTTTTTACGCAGTAAGTTATCGGCTAGTTAGACTATCTGCATGTACATGTAACTGGACTCTGCAAAACTATTTTTTAACTGATTTCAACTGTCAAATTCTCTTCGTAAACTCGTCCTGGAAATTCTGAGTGACCATGAAAAGTTTGAGACTCCGAGAGAAGTGTGACTCGAGTGACAGAAAATTAACTTTTGTAATCTGTAGGCGTTTTTTTTTTTTTTTTTTTTTTTTGTTCTTTTACAAATCCTTAAGAAAAGAAAAGCATTACATCAACAAGTCCGTGCACTGAACAACGAAGGTAACCAGGCACTAGAAGCACTTTGAGGCTACCGCATAAGTACTGAACATCCCTATAAACCCAACTTTATATAGAGAAAGTTGAGTGTACAGGGGTACATTATTTTCCTTTATAGGGGTTTCAGAACACCGTGCACCGACAATCTATATTTGGACTAGAAAAAAAAGAATATTTGGCCGAATATTTTCTCACATCACGAAAACACGCCTACCTAATCTTGACCCCTAGACAATGGGTAGTCGTTAGAACCTCGTCATCGAGGCGGTTCTAAGCAGTACCCACAATCTATATTTAGAGCAGAAATATGAACAAATCTGAATTTTTTATCGGGCAATTTTCATTTGGGTGGCAAAATTCTGTATATATTTGAATAGGCGTGTTTTCGTAATGAACTGAAAATGCTAGTTCATGAGATTTTAGCACATACATGTTGATGTTTTATAATGATCCAAATGCAGAAGACGGGTTATACAGACCATACGGTTAGTTTCGAGTCACAACAGTCGAATACGGCAGTTAAGATAATTTCATCTTGCACGGGGTAGGCCAACTGGAATCAAGTATATTGACGAATTAACCCATATATGCCTAGCGACCCTTTTTCAGACAGTGGCAAACAGTGTAGACCCAGATCAGACGCCGCATCTGATCAAGATCTAAACTGTTTGCTCAACGTACATGCATTTTTGTAAAACTTACCTAAAAATGGCATCCCTATGCTTAGAAAATGACCACTCCAGGCTCATAAAAGTGGAATATTTTGGCACCTATGGGTTAATTATGAGGTTACATCAAAAGGACGAAACTGAAAGTAGGACCTGTTTCTACTGTAACTTTTTTTCTTTGGTTTGACTTCTTGGAAACGCTTTATAAATAGATATCTGGAAACGCTTTATAAATAGACATCGACGGGCGCTGCATTTCTGTTTATTCTGAACCCGTTTTCACTGCGTAAATATCTGTAGGGCTTTCCTAGTTACGCCATAAGACGGTTAGGAATAAACTGGGGTATCACCAATCCAATCTAAAGGGCTTCCAATCGAAATCGGAAGCCAAAAATGGTAGACTAACTGCCACACCTGCCAGGTGTATCCATTTCCCTTAAGATATTTATTGTTGGAGTTAAAACGCTTGCTTTTCGATCTGTTTCGCTATTCAGACAGGCTGTTTCCTGTAAGTGCAGTATAGTATTGCATCATCGTTAAAGCTGATTGGTTGATCACGTCACGTGCCCCTCCATGGAACAGTTACAATCTGGTCATTATACCCGGTTTGCCCGCCTCATGGCGACCAAACCAAAAATATATATTTTTTGTAAACAGACTGTTTAAAAAAAATAAGTTTTATCTACCGTAATCAAAACAATTGATAGGGCCTATATATTCACGTTGTCAACATCGTGAATTTCAAACGTCAGTTTAAGATTCAAATAAATGTCACAAAAACGTGGCAAAAAAGAAAACAAAAATAGTTTTTAATAGATCAGCTCTGGAAATGAATTGTTGAGTAATTAATCATAGTTTAGAGGTCAGTTGCAAAGTAGATCAAATCACGAGCGCGTAGTGCAAATCATTTGTCTACTTACAACTGACAGAGAAATTATAAAAGTGGGGTTCAAAGGGGTCAGAATTATATAGGCGGGTTTTCGTGATGAGAATTACTGATGATAACAAATTAGCCGCCACAAGCTTACGTGTCTCTTCTGACATGCGGCAATCAACAATGACTCTGACCGGCCCCGATAGCTCAGTTGGTAGAGTGTCCGCTCCGGGGAACGGGAGGTCTCGGGTTCGATCCCGGGCCGCGACATACCAAAGTCGTTAAAAATGGTACCAGCTGCTCCTCGTTTGGCACTCAGATTTACGGGGTAGAGCTAGGACTGGTCGATCCAGTGTCAGGATAATGTGACTGGGTGTGGTATCATGTAATGTGTCTGGGGCATGATACTTCAGTGAGGCAGCACTATAAACGTGAGCATTGAGCTCCCTGTCGCAACCAGACACCGTCGTGATATAACTGAAAAATTGTTGAAAGCGACGTTAAACCCGAATTCACACACACACACACACACACACACACACACACACACACACAATGACTCTGATCTGATGATTGATTTTCTTTATTCCATTCATATAGATAATCCTCTATATAACGATATTTTATATAAGGACGCAACTCGTTACATCGACAACTAGGTAATCATTACGAAAACACGCCTATACAAATACATTGTAGCCTTTATCCCCGAAAAAATGAAATTTTTCAGGTAAAAAATTGTGATATTTTTCTTATTTCTGCTCAATATAGATTGTTGGTACTCGTTAGAACCGCCTCATCGAGGCGCTTCTAACGAGTACCCACAACCTATATTTTGGAGCAGAAATAAGTAAAATAAGGTTTACCCCTGCAAACCCCAGTTTTACTATATAAAAGTGGGGTTCGAGGGAGTCAAAATTATATAGGCGTGTTTTCGTGATGATTGGAAGAGTTTATGAAGATACTTAAGATTAATGTACAGTAGAATTCCTATATGAAGACCACCTTTGAACAGTCCCAAATGTGGTCTACTATTAGGAGACACTGGGTGTAGCAAATACAAAGAAAGAATAACTGAAACTTTAAGACCACTTTTGAACAATCCCAAAGACGGTCTCTTATTAGGAGACAATAGGTGTAGTAAACACAAAGAATAACTGAAAGCTTCGCATTAAGCTTTTAAAAGCAGATTTAGTCTTAGTATTAGGTGGTCTTAATTAGGGCTTGCTAATCGGAGCTGAAAAGATAATCGATTATCATTCCTGTCATTGCGATAGATAATCGATTAGTGATAACTGGTGATTTGGTCATAATTTTACATGTCTGGTTTTCTGTCTGAGCATGACTCCTACCATGTACTGTAATTTGCCATACGTATTTGAACAGACAGGCCTGAGCAAACAGTGTAGACCCAGATGAGACGCCGCAGAACGCGGCGTCTCATCTTGGTCTGCACTGTTTGCCACTCATACAGCTATTTCAGGCGCAACTTTGGGTAGTAAATTGTACTTATCAAATAATCGATTGTAAGCAAATCAATAATGATAATCATTTTTTAGGAATTTATAGATTGAAATAATCGATTATCCGATTAATCGTGCCAGCCTTAGTCTTAATAGCAGAAATTTACTGTATTTGTTACTCCAAAAACCTATGCTATGGATATTTATTAGAATCGCCTCGCCTCAGTTACTCCAGGAAACAAATGTTCATGTAACGAACACCCCCTAATCCCCAAGTTATATTTAGAAAAAAGTGGGATTAATGGGGTATATATATTATTTTCTTTATTTTTTTCGAAAACATAAAGTTAAGTTAATTGTTTGTATCGGCCCAGTCAACACTATTAGGTAATTTTTGAGCCGGTAAGTTTACTTATCCATACTTTATCTGTTCATGCTTATATGTAAGCGGTAAACTAGTACAGCGCATATTCTATTGGCAGAAACTGACAACTGCCCTTCTTGAATCACCGGAAGGGGGAGAATGACCGTAGAAAAGATTTCATGTTCAATCTCCATGAAAGAATGTTGCCGATCGCGGCAGGTATTAAACCCGCGTCCTCCTGATCACCAGTCATTGCACATCCCCGCCATTCACCATAGTGTAGACCATATTTGCTAGTACTTTGGTATCATTCATTCCATTTTGGAATTTTGAAAACATATGTACGCGCGAGCGTATTTGAGTGTCACTCACAAGCTCGTGCGTCCTACGCCATATGAACTCGAGCCGAATATTTCACAATATAAAGTCAATAATCTATAAATATAGAACATATGTGCTCACCTTGATTCATTGGTCCCTGTTCAACAATGAGATCTGGCATCTGTACAGGGTCATGGGGTAGGTCGACCTGCATCATTTGTTGTTCTTCAACCGGTAATATACCCTCCTGCATCTTAGGAGCTGGGGGTCGGAACTGTGTAGCTGGGATGATAGGGAAGGGCTTCTGTGAACCAACTGGCTCTTTGGCGGGGACAGGTATTTGTGGGAACGGTTTCTGTTTAGGGAAGTCAGCCGGGATTTGTGTCGGAGATGTGGGTTCTACTTTAGGGGCTCGGGGTATCTGAGGGATTTTGGGTTCGTTAAAGTGCATTTTCAGCATTGGTCTGAGTCCCATCATAGGCCTTCGGTTGGAAAGAACCATTGTAGGAACAGGTCTTGGGATAAGAGGAAAAGGTCTGAACATGCGAGGTGGCCTGGGAATAAGTGGGAACGGTCTTGGGGTAAATGGTATGCGGAACCTATTGTTCGGAGTGAACATTCTTTGCGGTGTTCGGGTAGGGACAATTTTTATAGTACGCGTTCTCATTTGTGGCCTAGAGACTGGGCGTGGCAGGGGCGGACCAAACCTTAGGAAGGCAACATTGGGGCGTTTGTTAAACATTTTCATTCTGAGTTTATTGAAGATGTATGGCAGGGGAGAGATTGGAGGTCTGATCATTCTGTACATCTGCCTCATTCTGGCCATTCTAGCCATATGCGCTGCCGCCATCATAGCCCTGCAGAAGGAATAGATAATATTTTATTTTTTTGTATCAAATGGAATCTTCCTGCTCATATATAGCAGGAGTCCATTTCAAAATTTAGGGGTGTAAGGTTGTGTCGTCTTCAGAATTTATTTGGAAAATGGCTGAACTTTTTGTGCAAATAGTGTAGGCCCTCTTATCTGGACCTGCATTGTTTGCCAGGGTATCCGTTTTGGGTATCCGTTTCTGGTACAAAATGGGTTAAGCCAGCGCTCGACAGAGCCTACAGTACAATCTATACGACCAGTGAAAAATAAGGTCAGCCTGCGCATTCACACAGACCAATTATGGTCTTCGCTTTCCGCCGTTTGGATAACTCCGGGAATACAGAAGGCTCATGTGGGCAGCGGAGACACTGGTCAGACTATGTGGAATCGCAAGCTTGTCCGAGTCTTCGCTGGTCGTAAAAATCTTTGTTGGCAGATGCAAGTTCGTTTCGAGCAACTTGTGCCCGTACGCTCTTAGACAAAAATTTTAAGAATAAATCCGAAAGAAAAAAAAAGTCGCATATTTTCACCGATGAGCAAATCGTCTTGAATTGCAAATGTGCAGTCTTAAGTCACGTGCATGTATTTGAACCGAGCCGCCTTCTAACAATTTGTTGTTTTATTGCCTATAGTGGGGAACATCTTAGGTTTCCATGCAGCCAGAATCGGCAAGCCTTTAATTTGATCATTGCACGACCCGCAGAAAAAGCGACCGACTGAAGTCGGTTGATTTTCTAAGAGTGCCCTAAAATCACCGTGTCATTCTGTCAGTCTGTCCGTAACCCGTTTGTGAAAATTGGTGATAGTGACTTAACCGCTTGGAATATTTAAACAATTTTTGGCATAATAATAGATATCAATGAGATCTAACCAATGAACTAGCGAAATATTACATTTCATTTAGTATAGCCTCGCCGAGGCGAAACATGTGAAAATTTTCGAATTGCTTCTCCTCGGAAACCGTTGGTTCGATTGAAGTCAAATTTCTTATGGAGCCTCTATGGGATGGGGGAAACCAAAATTTGCTCATGGGGTCCAGGTTACATGAACAAAATGGCCGCCAAGCCATATATGGTCTGTGTGTCTGTTCGTCCGTAACCCATTGAAAATTGGTGATAGTGACTTAACCGCTTGGAATATTTAAACAATTTTTGGCATACTGATAGATATCAATGAGATCTAACCAATGAACTTGCGAAATATTACATTCCATTTAGTATAGTCTCGCCGAGGCGAAAAATGTGAAAATTTTCGAACTGCTTCTCCTCGGAAACCGTTGGGCCTATTGAAGTCAAATTTCATATGGCGCCTCTATGGGATGGGAGAAACCAAAATTTGCTCATGGGGTCCAGGTCACATGACCAAAATGGCCGCCAAACCATATATGGTAAAAACCCTTCAAAAATAGTCTTCTCCAGAACCACTGGGCAGATTTCCACGAAACTTGATAAATAGCATCTGGGACGTAGGCCCATCATAAATTGCTAAAATGGTGACCCTGGGTTGACCTTGACCTTCTTTGTGATTTTCTTTGACATATGCTTTTGTATTGGAAAAGTGAGAATGCATTTTATCCTGCAAACGATTCAGAATACAGTACTAAAGTATAAGATATATTTTTGCTCCTTACGATAATGTGCATTTATTCGGGGAACCGTTTTAGGTCTAGGTCACATGACCAAAATGGCCGCCATACCCATATATGGTAACACTCATAAAGCTAAAAGCATCCGGCGGGTCGTGCACTTCAGCTGAAGCACTGGTTTTTGTTACTATTCAGGTTTTTTGCTATTCTGAATTCTTAAACTACACCACAGTTTCTTTATATTTTGGCAGTACCTTAACGTCTGCTTTCCTAACACGTTTATTAAATTGTGGCTGTTTTGCATTTTACTTATGTCAAACGTTTATTAAAGTATAAAAGTGAACAAATGCAGCCGAAACAACGTACAAATGTACATGCATTATGCAGTCCCTTGACTGTTTACTGTTCTCAAAAGTCATTAATTTCAAAATTTATGCGCCACATGAATTTCTACATCCAGTAGTTTCAGAGAAGGTCAAAGAAGGAGCCTTTCAACGCAGTTATCTTTTTCACTGTTAGGAACCTGCGAAAATATGCCTACCTTTTCTTTGCCATCATTTGCTTTGCTCGCTGAAGCATTGCCATTCTCATGCTTGCAGCTATAGACATCGTAGGTAAGGGATTTCGTGGTCGTTGGGCAGGCATAGGGGTTGGTAATCTGTTCTGGTTGGTTGGTAATCTGTTCTTGTTTCCTATATCTAGCGTGAATCTGTTTCCTGACGATTAAAAACAGTGAAATACCGCTCAGAAGACTAGCTAAACATCACGTGAACAAGTCACGTGATTTATTCAATGCTTGTTACACGTTTCTGCTATGCAGAATTTTAACAACGTATATTAGCAAAGTTGCTTTTACAATTTTACATTTTATGTCATGACCAAAAATTCAATTTTAATCCCAGTTCTTAAAAATCAGTTTTATATAATCATGTTTTATTCCAAGACAACTACATGGATGTTTTATAAACACTGAAATATTGTTAATATCTATATATTTCACTTGTTAGCTAAGAGGACCATATGGTAGATAAGTATTTGTATGCTTAATATGTTATCCTCTCTAAATTAATTATTATTATTATTATTATCCCCACGCTTTTCGAAGAAAAAGTGGGGATATTGTAATGGTGTTCGTCGTCCGTACGTCCGTACGTCCGTCCGTCTTACCGGATAACTCCTCCTAGACGGTTATAGATAGAAACTTGAAACTTTGGGAACTGATAGATCTTTGGTCTGGGGTGTGCATGACACTTTCGGAATTTTGATCACACCCCTACGGGTGGGCCAATGGGGTAGGGCTTGCGGGGGTCAAAAATCAATATTTCCAGAACATGGTCGTGTAATATATCAAAGCAAACAGCATGATGAGTAGAAAACATTACAACCAAAATTTGACCCCTGGGGTCAATTTTGAGGTCACCAGAGGTCAAACAGAGGTCAAAAACTGAGTTTGACCCCTTTACCGGATAACTCCTCCTAGACGGTTATAGATAGAAACTTGAAACTTTGGGAACTGATAGATCTTTGGTCTGGGGAGTGCATGACACTTTCGGAATTTTGATCACCCCCCTACGGGCGGGCCAAGGGGGTGGGGCCTGCGGGGGTCAAAAATCAAAATTTCCAGAACATGGTCGTGTAATATATCAAAGCGAACAGCATGATGAGTAGAAAACATTACAACCAAAATTTGACCCCTGGGGTCAATTTTGAGGTCACCAGAGGTCAAACAGAGGTCAAAAACTGATTTTGACCCCTTTACCGGATAACTCCTCCTAGACGGTTATAGATAGAAACTTGAAACTTTGGGAACTGATAGATCTTTGGTCTGGGGAGTGCATGACACTTTCGGAATTTTGATCACACCCCTACGGGTGGGCCCAGGAGGTGGGGCCCGCGGGGGTCAAAAATCAAAATTTCCAGAACATGGTCGTGTAATATATCAAAGCAAACGGCATGATGAGTAGAAAACATTACAACCAAAATTTGACCCCTGGGGTCAATTTTGAGGTCACCAGAGGTCAAAAACTGATTTTGACCCCTTTACCCCTATACATTACTGTTACCGGATAACACCTCCTAGGCCGTTATAGATAGAACATTGAAACTTTGGGAACTGATAAAACTTTGGTCTGGGGAGTGCATAACACTTTCGAAATTTTGATCCTACCCCTGGGAGTGGGGCCAGGGATGGCACACCTTGGGGATAAAAAAATCAAAGTTTTCAGAACATGGTCGTGTAGCATATTAAATTGAACGGCATGATGAGTGGAATACATCACAATCAAAATTTTACCCCTCGGGTCAAACACCCCTAGGGGATGGCCAAGGGGGTTGGGCCCACGGGGAAGCGTGGGGATATGCGATGGCTTGCCATCGACTGCGCGATTCTAGTTATTATTATTATTATTATTATTATTATTATTATAGTGAAGTGAACACCGCCATGAACCACACGTAATCTAGAGAAAACTGGTTTACGGAGTACACATATTTTTTTTCTGCTCCAAGACATAGGTTGTGGGTACTCGTTAGAACCGCCACAACCTATGTTTGCAGTATAAATATGAAAAATATCACGGATTTTCATCAGAAAAGTAGTCATTCTTGAGATGTGAAATGTGAAAAAAATGCACTATGTCGCACGAGTGTTTTATCGTAATGATTAAGACAAAACTTTCTTTAAAAATATACGTAGTTATCCCATCTTTCTTATTTTTCTACACACAGTGTCCTTTTAGAGATAGCCTTTGAACACTCCCAAATGTGGTCTGAATTTTATTTATTGCCCTAGTGTAAGGCAAATATGACGATACGTTCACCCTCGACAGGCAATAGTGCCCTCGTGCCCGAGCAGGTAATATTGCCCAAGAGATTGAACAAATCGTTATATTCCCCTCAGACAAGGGCAACAAATGATTTATTATACCGAATTCTGACTTCTAGAGAATCTTTCAGTGAATGCTTCAAAATACGTAAAAAAGCAAGTTATTTGTATGGTAAAATTGTAAACTTGTACTTTTGAGCAGTGACGTCAGAGGGGAATATTGCAGGGGAAATAATGCCCTCAGCGTGGCATCTTCTCGACCGATCAGAATTCTGGAATAGCTTATGAATATTAATGAGGTGAGTCCAATAAACGGTTTAAAACATTTCAGTAGAATACAAAACTCCCAGGGTAGACCTAAATTTGGCACTTGAGATAAGCTCCTTATTGTTTGCTGATTGGATATTATAATTTTTGTTTGTTTTTGTTGAGGTGTTACGTCTCCGTCAACACTATTTAGGTCATTTTGGAGACGTTGCTTCCGATTTTGTGGCACCACTTCAACCCGACATTGAGATGAAATGACAGCACATGCCTTACCATCCAAAGAAATGCACCAGTTTTCTCGGGCAGGTTTTGACGTAAACGGTTTACCAGTACTCAAGTTCGGTCGGTTTCAGCTCTGCGCGGAAGCACCACGTAGCCCAATCTATTTCCAAGCCCCGGCGGTGTCTGATCTGGAATACACCTTTTGCAATAAAGCCCATGCGTTTTGTAAACTTTAACACAATCAGAACAAACCTGCCACCCCTATAAATGAAAACTGACCACTACAATCTTATTATGTTGAAGATTCCATTGTCAAATATGGGGTTTAAGATGGAATTTGCGAGGGCATTCGAAGCACGGCCGTGTTAAGATGTTGCACACGCGGACATATGAAGCGATCTTTGTTTTCCATAAGTGTCTCTAAAGCTCCGACCCTTATCCTGCTGAATACGACAAAGCCTAAATTGCAAACAATGAAGATCCCAATCAGATGGCTTCTGAAGAAGAAGCCATCTGATCAGAATCTACACTTGTTAGTCATTCTATTTGTGAATTGAACAAAAACATACAATTAAGTAATTTGATTGGTTGATAGTCAGAAATAAGTGTGGATAAATTAATTTATTCTGTAGGATAAGGGCTAATCATGATTGACTTACTAATAGTACATTTTCCATTCGTATCCGCCGACCACCCTGGGCAGCATGAAGTTACCTTGTAGAACTTCACTATTGGAACTCGCATATAGCTTTGACATATAGGACCCATACCCCTGCAAAAATAAGCGATGATATTGATTTTCGACAGCTTAACAATATACGAAGTAATACCGAAGCAAGATAAGAATTAAGTATCCTGCCATTTCACGAAAACACGCCTATATAATTCTGTGACGCAATTGAACCCCGTGCTTATGTAGTAAAACTGGGGTTTACATGTGTTACCTTATTTTTCTAATTTCTGCTCTAAAGTATAGATTGTGGGTACTGGTTAGAACCGCCTCAATGAGGCGGTTCTAACGTGTACCCACAGTCTATATTTTGAGCAGAAATAAGAAAAATGTCACATTTTTTCACCTTAAAATTTTCGTTTTTCGGCGTTAAAATGTATAATGTTTTTGTATAGGCGTGTTTTCGTAATATGGACCATGCTAGCGAGCTCCGGCGAATTTTTTCAAGGCCCAGAATGAGCCCGATTTAAGTAAAGCTATTCTAAACAAAGCTATCAGTGGCCCTTTTTTCAGGGTAAAGTGCTCACTTTAAAAGTTTCTATGGTGACATTCTGTCTAATTATTCTCTTATAAGAACTCTCATATAACTTAGCTAGCCCCCGCCCATCGGGGTTTGAAGCAATAGATGGGCTGCATATTGCTCCCACGCAGAGCTGAAACCGACCCGCACACGAGTACTGGTAAACCGCTTAGAGGATCTAAACCTGCTCAGGCAATGCGGTGTGAGTCGGTTCTAACGAGTACCAACAATTTGTGTCTTTGAGCAAACATAAGGAAAATCCATATGTATACCCTGATAAACGCCACTTTCTCATATGGGCCCCGTCAAGCGATTTTGGTACTTATCTCCTATGCGAGCAGCGAAGGTTCAGGCGAGCCTGCGCATCCGCGCAGTCTCGCCAGAACATTCGCTGCTCGCTCATACAAGCAGTGAATCAAGAGGAACCTTCAGACCAAAAGCCATATCCCTGGTCCCTCTGAATGGCTTGGCATGCGCAGTTAAAATTTGTCATGACGGAATGCTCGAAGACACAAATTCGCTTGGCGGGGCTAATATATAAACTGGGGTTTACAAGGGTGTTCATTCACGGACATAGCGCAATGAGAAGTAGCGGAAAGTGTTTTTCATTTACTGAATTGGTAAATCGATATATATCGACGAAGTTCCAAAAACAGTGTAAATTCCGACAAGTCGCCGCAGAACGCGGCGTCTGATCAGGGTCTACACTGTTTCCATAATAAACAGGAATGGGAGGGTATGAGACGAGGTTCGTGACCCTTTCCTCACCCCCACTCGGAGACAGTTGACCCACTAGTGTCGCCCGTGCTTTGGTGAGGTTGTTCTGCACTAAAATCTTTGCATAAAAATAAAAAAGCATTTTTTAGTAATTACGTGTGATGCCATCAAAACCTGCTTTTGGGTCGATTTTTAGCTCGTCTGTTTTTTTTTGAAAAAAAAAAAAAAACTTTCGAGCTATTGTCATCACTCCGGCGTCTACGTTGTCGTTGTCGTCTGGCGTCGTCGTTCCAACAAAACTTAACCTTGGCTATAACTTAAAAAGTATTAAACCTAGCCTCATGAAACTTCATACACACACTCATCATCACAAGAGCTACATTTTGACCAAGGACCATAACAACATTGTTGATTTTGGCTGAATTATCTCCCCTTTTCCAATTTTTTTCTGAAACACATTTTTTGCTCTCATTTTAATACTATTCACAACAGAGCCTTCAAACTTCACATGAATGTTCCTTGGGACAAGACCTTTTCAGTGATACCACACTTTTTGATCTGTGACCTTGACCTTTGAACTTTGACCTATTTTTCGAAAATTTAACCGAAAACCTTAACCTTGACCATATTTCCAAAAGTATTTGGCCTACCTTCATGAAACTTCATACACATACTCACCATCACAAGAGCTACATTCCCTACAAGTTTTATAACTCCATCTTGCAATTTGATTGAATTATCTCCCCTTTTCTCTCCGTTTTTTTAAATTGTTTTTGTCTCTTATTTCAATACTATTCACAACAGAGCCTTCCAACTTCACATGAATGTTCCTTGGGACAAGACCTTTTCAGTCATATCACGCTTTTTGACCTGTGACCTTGACCTTTGAATTTTGACCTATTTTTCGAAAAATTAACCAAAAAATTATGCAATTTCACTGATTTGTCTATGTGACATGGAAAAACAGACGAGCATGGCGCCGCTTGCGGTGCTCTTGTTAATCAATCGAACCACAGTTACTAATCATAGAAGCCTTTCTTTGTTGAGGTCCACGTGACTATCACTGATTCGTAGGAAATTCAGGAAACGTCTTATCGCTGTGAGGTCAGGTTGTTGCGTTAGAGGGCTAGATCTATAGAAACTGGTTGGGTTTGGCAAACAATGTAGATCAAGATCAGATGCCGCAGAATGCGGCATCTGATTCGGGTCTACACTGTTTGCTTAACGTTCAGGAATTATGCGTTTAACAAAACAGTCTAAAACCCTGTTCAGGACAATTTTTCTAGCCTACAATCAGAGACAATCGACACTCCAGTGCTATCAGTGCTTTGATTCATTTTTTTACATTCTCAGTGCATTTACAAAGAAGAGGCCCATGGGCCACTACGCTCACCAGAGGTCATGTGGTTTATACCATATATAGGTAATGTGCCCATCTTGGTCATGTGCCAACAATACCACGAATAATGTTTAATTGCCTCAGCCCCATAGAGGCTTTTCATGTAATTTGGTTTCAATCACCACAGCTCTTTCACTGGATCAGAAGATAAAATTACTGAATCTGAGCCATCCAAGACAAAGATCATTAATGACCTTGACCTTTGGAATTGATAAACTTCCATTCAGCTAACTGCAAATATCATTTTTGATGTCACAGCCTACCAGGCAATCTGAAATATCCACTACTTTGCCATTTTTCCATACAAATGTCTAAGTGACCAAATTTGACCTTGACATAAAACAGGTCAAGGTCAACCAAAGATCATCATTTGAACAAACTTGGTAGGACCACAGTCCTTGGTGCTGCATACCAAGTTTCAAGATCATCGGCCATTCAGTTCTTGAGGAGAAGATTTTTAAAGTTTTTTACCATATATGGGCATGGCGGCCCATATTGGTCATGTGACCGAGTCCTCACGAACAAACTTTCGTTCCCTTATTCCATAGAGGCTCCACATGTAGTTTGGTTTCAACTGGCCAAGTAGTTTAAGTGAAGAAAGAGATAAAAACACTGAATCTAAGCCGTCCTGGACAACGGTCGAAAAATGACCTTGACTTTTGGAACTGATAAACTTCAATTCAGCTGAAGGTAAATACCATTCCTGATGCCACTAGCTAGTATACAATCAGAAAAAAAATCCACTGTTTTGCCATTTTTCCATACAAATGTCTAAGTGACCAAATTTGACCCTGACGGAAAACAGGTCAAGGTCAACCTATGGTCATCATTTGAACAAACTTGGTAGGGCCAAAGTCCCTGATGCTGTATACCAAGTTTCAAGATCATCGGCCATTCGGTTTTTGAGAAGATTTTTAAAAGTTTTTAGCATATATGGGCATGGCCGCCATAATGGTCATGTGACCCTGTCTTCACGAACAAACTTTTGTTCACTCATTCCATTGAGGCTCCACATGTAATTTGGTTTCAATTGGCCAAGTAGTTTAAGTGAAGATGAAGATAAAAATACTGAATCTGAGGCGTCCTGGACAAAGGTCGGTAAATAACCTTGACCTTTGGAACTGATAAACTTCCATTTAGCTGATTGTTATACCATTTCTGATGCCACTAGCTAAGGTCATCAATTGAACAAACTTGGTAGGGCCAGATTCCCTGATGCTGTATACCAAGTTTCAAGATCATCGGCCGTTCGATTCTTGAGAAGAAGATTTTTAAAGGTTTTTACCATATGTGGGCATGGCGGCCATATTGGTCATGTGACCCAGTCCTCCCGAACAAACTTTCGTTCCCCCTTCCCATAGAGGCTCCACATGTAATTTGGTTTCAATTGGCCAAGTAGTTTCAGAGGAGATCTTGTTTGAAAATGTTGACGACGACGACGACGACAGACGACGGACCAATGCCTATGCTATAAGCTCCCCCGGAGCCTTCGGCTCTGGTGAGCTAAAAACTCAATAGGTAAGTACTGGGAAGCAATGTTGTTCATACTTCAAAGAATATATTGGCCCACGCGACGTCAGTGACGTCGATATAAACAATGGTTGTCTTCCATATGATTGGTCGATGGCGGCGTTATGGCGCCAACGACGCTGTTCCCGCTGTCAATTGGAAAACTACGTGCAATTATTTTTGTTTATGTATTTATTTTTTTTTTTTCGTCATATGATGAATGGGAAATATTTGTTTGTTTGTTTGATTTGAGGTTTAACGTCCCCGTCAACACTGTAAAGGTCATTTTGGAGGCGTTGCTTCCAACTGTGTGGGACTTTTACCCGACCTTGAGATTAAATGACCTCTCAAGCCCTGCCGCCCAATAAAACCAATAGGGTTTATTAACATGGACGGGCCGACTCGCATCGCTTTGCCTGGGCAGGCTTAGGTCCTCTAACCGGTTTACCAGTACTCGTGTGCGGGTCGGTTTCAGCTCTGTGTGGAAGCATCATGCAGCCCATCTATTTCTTCAAGCCCCGATGAGCGGGGGCCGGGGTGGGAAATAATGTAAATATAAGTAATAATGGTAATTTATTTAACGTTCATCGAATTATGTGGGCCTCAAGAAAGAGTAGCTTGTAGCTAATTGTGTCACCCACTGAAAATAAAGTTTTTGTTGTTATTATTATTATTATTATCATCATCATCATTAGTATTATAACAACATCGGGTTAAGAGCAAAGTTTAAGGGAACTCCAAAGGGGTTCACTTTCTTTGCTCGTGAACCGATGTCGCTCATACTTCGATGGACAGTCATTTCTTAATTAAATTCGCAGCATAACCAGTGATTCGAGACACCAAGATTTTTCTTTGAAGCTATGTTTATAAAATTCTGTGACATACACGAAGTGCTAAATCTTGACTTTGCGTTTATATTTTCTATGCAAATGCGACATCATGCGATAAGCAGTACTACGGAAGCTATTTCGAGGCGTGCACGTTAGTAATGACGTGTAATGAACGCCCTTTACTTGTAAATCACACTTTAAATAGCAAATAGCTCCCAGCAGGCACAAGGCGTAATTGTGACGTCGGTACAATGTCATGACGTTTATGCAACGTCACATCTACGTCGGTGCAACGTCATCTGACGTTGCACCGACGTTGAATTGACGTTGCCCTAGCGACGTGTGCCTGCTGAGCTGGGTCTACACGTCGAGCGTACATTACGGCTCCAGAATCAGATACATGTTTAACATCATGTTACATGTTCTTGTGTTAACCAACACCTTTGTAAGTTACTTTTTGCGTGGAAAAAAAGAGAGTTAAATACGAATATATCATTTTCTGTTATTTTTCCCCGAAGCATAGATTGTAGAACACTCTAATTCGATTTTTAAGCCTCCCCAAATCTAACCCTGACCGTTCCTAGGCGGGTCTTCTGTTGTAGTTTATTATTTTTATAGTTTGTCTTTGCATGTTAATGTACGAGTATGTATTGTTGGTATCTTTTTATTTTGGATAGCCCCTCTTAAACAGGTCTGGGAGTTTAGCTATTTTTGAAGACTGTCCATAAAAATGAAGACAGTCTTTAAATTTATGGACTCACGTGTCTCTAGAAAGCAATGCAAATCGTGAGAATTTTCAAAAATTCAAAAATCGCAGAATATGTATTAAATAAACTTATCCGGCCGTTACATGATGAATTGCATACACAGAAAGTTTTTTCTCGAACTGTTGTCTACTTTTCGAGTATTTATAGAAAACAACGTCTACGGAAGATATTCTTGTTTAGGTTTTCTCCCTTCATGTACTTTACAAGTGTGCCACGCATCAGGTGACATATTTCATTGTTTATAGTGTAAGGGAGAAAACCTGAACTACACAGAATCAATTATTTAAGTTCTTGAAATATTAATCAACAAGACAACGGATCATACTCAGTTTTCAGCTACGCGCAGATTATCATGTAATAAAGAAGGTTGCGTAACAGATGTTCTGCGATTTTCGAATTTTTCAAAATTCTTACAATTTGCATTGCTTTCTAGAGACACGTGAGTCCATAAATTCAAAGACTGTCTTTATTTTTATGGATGGTCTTTAAAAAAGCTAAACTCTCAGACCTGTTTAATGCGTTACTATAGTTTATCGACGACCTTTGAGAGAGTTCAACGTTCAAGCGTGGCAAGGCAATTCCATGTTTTAGGGAAGCAGGTTTCGGATTTCTTTTTTCACAGGATCTAAAAATTATAAATAAGTATTTTGATATACTGACCGGAAATAGAAACTATACACTTTTGAATCGTCTCTCCTGACATAACAAGTGAATAATTCATTCAAAAGTTACTGATACAGGATTTGATTATCTATTGACGTGGATCCTGTAATAATTTAAAGAAAATCGGGTGTTCAAAATAAAAGTTTTTGGGAAAATGTAAAAAAGTACATTTTTCACAAAATTTGTATGTAAACGAATTTTGACTTCAACGTTTTTGCGTATAGGCAATAACTCAAAAGAACGGAATAAAAAAAGAACATAACATCTAAAACGTATCGAAAAACAAACATTCTATTGAAATCTAAAAAACTGTATTTTTCAGCGAAATTTTCAAAATAACGCTTCAAGCCAAAAATCGATGTAAAAACGCCTCCAATCCTTTTAACATCTTCAGCTGCATCTTAAAAAATGATTTAAACAAAAACCGCGATCAGAAATGCAATAATTTTGGCTCACTTCCGGTATTTGGTCCAATATTTAAAGCCGTCGATAACTTTTCAACCACTGCGAAAATTTTCATTTTGTAAACAATATTCCCAACGTTAGCTGATGTGTAACAATTGGTAAAAATGGGAATCACATTTGCGACACAAAATATTTGACTCAATGGAAACTTGACCACCAAGATTTTGACCCTTGCCTTGAAACCGCGGCCTTGCCCGATAAATCGTAGCTATCAATGAACATTTAATTCAATACATCAATAGCATACATGCAACTGATGCTTATTTACACAACTGGAATTCAAATTTCATTGATTTGTTATGCCAGCGACAATTTAAAAATGAGTGTATAGTTTCTATTTCCGGTGAGTATATTTGGCCAAGTGGTTAGAATGATGCAGTACGAATCTCAGTAAAACTATATCTCCTAATGTAAAATTCCAACTGAAGGCGACTTGCCTAAAACACGGACTGGTCCAAAATTAAAAGTGCAGTCACGTCTCACTACGTTTTGACAGACTATAGTATAGAATGGCTAATTGCGGTGACGTTGTTTCATATTTTAATGCGTAATATGTGACGCCTGGCATATCTACATGTCAATATGGTTATGAGACATTAATTTCTAACATGGAATCTGTTTCCAAACTATGATTTTCTATGCGACATCACTTTCTAAAATTCGATTCTAGAATTACGCTACGTAATAGTGAGCTGGCCCTTGTTATGTTCTTTTACGTGCATTATGAATACTGGAACCTGCAGTGTTGTAGTTTGACCCAGTTTTCCCTGATAATGACCGACGAAAAAAAGTGAAACAAACCTATTCACCATATAACAGTATTTGCTGGCTCCCAGTATCACGCCTACGGAACGATAGAATGCGTAACCATTGGTTAAGAACGTGAAGCAATTAGAGCGACATCCGGTTAGGAATTAGATCGCTAAAAAAGGTAAAGAAACTGTGCAGCTTCTGTGTTTCATAAGTTATATAATTTTTACGAGGATGTTATTTAAAAAACGGGGAATTACATTCAGGAGCCCATTGATATCGGCATCTTTGGAGTAAATACCAAATCCCGTACTTCACACATTTTGGCTAAATTTAGTTTCTCCTGCTGAAGGTGAACTCAAGCCTTAGAAAACGAGTGGTTTTTCGAGGCCTTTTATTTATTACTGCGCTTTGCTACAAGTTCAGCGTATTAACATGCACACACAATAGACATATATGGTTAAATGTGTTGTTGATATTTTGCTTGTCAATGCAGCACTAGCGAGAAATCACCACGGAAAAGGTCGAAAATGGTTGGTTACGCATTAGATCTATAGAAATGATAACAGAACTTGCAACTATAAAGCGGATCTGTTTTCATCTCCACGGCCCCAGAATCTCCCGCACCTTGTTCTACGGAACCATTTTTAGCCAACCTGATAAGCAGTGCGCTATTGATTCGATAATGACATAGTATTTTATGGAAACATTTTCAGTCTCCAGAATCATAGTACCGAATGATTTTCACTGACTTTTACGCTGTGTTTGTTTTATCAATGGTCCGGTAATTGACTGAAATGAAATAAAACAGGTTTTGGAGTTTTAATTTCTGCGAAGAACTCCTTATCTGCCAAAATTTGCTGGTTAAGCATTAGATCGTCTGGTTGAGCATTCGATAACCAGAGGAGAAAATCAAACCAGTTGCTGCCTAAGTAAATGCCAGCAGCTTACTACAATAAAAGGTGGTCTACATATGATTTCTGAATTGTGTTAAAATCACCAGAGAAAGAAAGCTGTGATGAAAAATACTTTTCTGGACAAGACCATTAAATGTCTGGGTATCATGCTTATCTGACCGAATGACGCGCCGATTCATAAATAAGAGGTCATTACTTGCTTTTGTAGAAAACAAAATGGCCAGCTTACGCTTTGTAATGGCGATTAAATCTATATCCGGATGGGACGGCCATTAATGAACCGTCTCATCCGAGAATCAAAGCTGTTCGCCATCCTGTAAATGAATTTGACTAAATCCCCTATTAACAAGAATTGTCCAAAATAAAAAAAAATGGAGAGAACCCGTTTAAGAAACTCAGGCGTGAAAGGCTAAGGGTAAGATCGTTAACACTGCAGATACGAAAGCCTATTTGGCTTATGTAGGAGAAAATAAAATACCGTAAAGGCGTAGTAACGCGACACAAAAGACGTAATAACGCAACAAAGGCGTAGAAACGCAAAACAAAAGACGCAGTAACGCCAATCAGAAGGCGAAGCTACGCAAAAAAGGCGTAGTAACGCAAAAACAAGGCGTAGTAACGCGAAAAAGTGCATACTAATGCAAAAGAAAGACGTAGTAACGCAAAAGAAAGGCGCAGTGATGCGAATCAAAGGCGTTTTTACGCGAATCAAAAGGCGTAGTAATGCGAAAAAAGGCATAGTAGCGCAAAAGAAAGGCATATTTGGTTTAGCTCGCCTCTGCAAAGCAAATAGGTAGCCGGAATATCCTATTCCTGGGACTGCGCATGCCCCCAAAATATATGTCTGTATCATGATCGATAACCCAGATCGGAGATCCCGTGAGTTCTATGCTAACTGTCAAAACGATAAGATAAAGATATTGTCTAAAACCAACTTCTTATTAATACAAACAGCGCAAGAATGACACACCATGTATTCTTAATCATGTTAATCAAGACGAACTAGAATCCATTTGTAAAATTTATAAATTTTGAGTAAACAGGAGGACAGGTGCGTTCATTAAATAAATTGAGAGAAGTAAGAAAGTAAGTCAGTCAGTCAGTCAGTAAGTAAGTAAGGACTTTATTTAGTGAGGGTAGCAACATTTAGCACATACAAAAAATACATGTAATAGCTTATCTTCCACGAGGCCCTCAGCTAATCTTCCATGATCTAATCTTCCTTCTTAATAAAACATACACGCTATAACATTTTGTTTCATCGGCAGTGTCATTTTTAGATATGAGGAAAAAATATAGATATAATAAATTGATAGAACATAAAAGTTATAATATTTTCTTCCATCTGCAGTATCATGTTTAGATATGAGGGACTTTTGAAACCGTTTTGAATATGGGGCAATATTTTCTCACGGATGTATCTAGGTAGTGATTAGTCGGTTTACATTAAGCCAAAAGTCCAGTTTTTTGTTCACTATCGACCGACTATTGATAATATTGTATTTAGTACTAAAAAGGTTGTAGACATTTGTTTTCTCCACATCATTTTGTTTCTTTGAATAATCATTACGAAAACACGCCTATACAAATACAATGTAACCTTTATCGCCAAAAAAACCGAAAATTTTAAGATGAAAAATTGTGATATTTTTCTCATTTCTGTACAAAATATCATGTGATTTAAAAAAAAAAACAACAACAAAGGACTGGTGAGTCTATTGCCTCCGAGTGTAGGTAGGAGAAATAGTCTTAAACTGTTTCATTAATCTCTTAAATTCCAGTGTCCAATCAAATAGTGTACATCTTCGCCAGACATCGGATTCTGCAGCGTCTGATCAGGGTCTACACTCTTTGCCAAGCCCATCCTATGTTTCCAAGATAACCATCTTTAGTTTTTCACAACAGTCTGACCTCACTGCGACTATTTTCATTCTAATAGTTTTCCCGACAAGTCAGTGACATTCACGTGCACTTAAGCATAGAACAGCTTTTCTTCTGAGCACCTTTGGGTCGATTGACAAACAATTCCCAGTGGAATTCTTTTCACTGACTGTTACAAGGCGGTTCTTCTTTGGCGGTTTATTTATGTTATTGTTTGTCACTGATTGTATGTATCGCATTTTGGATAGCCAGCTGGTATTGATTCCTGATCATTGCTTTACTTCTATTTTTTATAAGCACCAAGTTTATAATCATGGGTGTCTTATGCTCAACCTGGCTCTCTAATGCTTGACCATAGAAACACGATATAGATTTAATCGCCATTAAAAAGCGTAAGCTGGCCATTTTGTTTTCTACAAAAGCAAGTAATGACCTCTTATTTATGAATCTGTGCGTCATTCGGTCAGATAAGCATGATACCCAGACATTAAATGGTCTTGTCCAGAAAAGTATTTTTCATCACGGCTTTCTTTCTCTGGTGATTTTAACATAATTTAGAAATCATATGTAGACCACCTTTTATTGTAGTAAGCTGCTGGCATTTACTTAGGCAGCAACTTGTGAGATTTTCTCCTCTCTGGCTATCGAATGCTTAACCAGACGATCTAATGCTTAACCAGCAAATTTTGGCAGATGAGGAGTTCTTCGCAGAAATTAAAACTCCAAAACCTGTTTAATTTCATTTCAGGCAATTTCCGGACCATTGATAAAACAAACACAGCGTAAAAGTCAGTGAAAATCATTCGGTACTATGATTCTGGAGACTGAAAATGTTTCCATAAAATACTATGTCATTATCGAATCAATAGCGCACTGCTTATCAGGTTGGCTAAAAATGGTTCCGTAGAACAAGGTGCGGGTGATTCTGGGGCCGTGGAGATGAAAACAGATCCGCTTTATAGATGCAAGTTTTGTTATCATTTCTATAGATCTAATGCGTAACCAAACATTTTCGACCTTTTCCGTGGTGATTTCTCGCTAGTGCTGCATTGACAAGCAAAATATCCACAACACATATAACCATATATGTTTATTGTGTGTGCATGTTAATACGCTGAACTTGTAGCAAAGCGCAATAATAAATAAAAGGCAACAAACACCTCGAAAAACCACTCGTTTTCTAAGGCTTGAGTTCACCTTCAGCAGGAGAAACTAAATTTAGCCAAAATGTGTGAAGTACGGGATTTGGTATTTACTCCAAAGATGCCGATATCAATGGGCTCCTGAATGTAATTCCCCGTTTTTTAAATAACTTCCTCGTAAAAATTATATAACTTATGAAACACAGAAACTGCACAGTTTCTTTACCTTTTTTAGCGATCTAATTCCTAACCGGATGTCGCTCTAATTGCTTCACGTTCTTAACCAATGGTTACGCATTCTATCGTTCCGTAGGCGTGAGTATGCCCATTGTCAATATTGGGAAAATAGGTAATTAGTTACCTGGTTACCTGTTTTTCCAACACTGATAGCCTTCAGACTAGGAACCAACAGATAATGTAACTAAGCTGAATACTTATAGTTTGACCCAGTTTTCCGTGATAATGATAATGTACTGTGTTGTAGGCTAATAGTGAGCACTTAAGGCTTTGAGCTTTTGTTTTACCCATTCCAGGGAACCAAAGCCTGTTTTGCAGCAGTATGTTATACAGTTGTCTTAGCTTGTTTAAAGAAAATAGCAACCATAAATATATCTTGTGCACTTATGTTGTGACCTGGCTTTAAAACGACACGCCCCCGTGTTAAGACGCAATCAAGTTTGTCTACTATTTCCGTGCACCCGAAAAATAAGATCCAGTCAAGACAAGAAAGGTGTTTTGTTGTTCTGCTTGTTTGGTCACGTGTTGCATAAAACTGATGGCCCAGTTGGTTGAAACAAATAGCTGCCAGTATCGTAGGGCCTGTGGCCTAACTAAGGTAAAACAAAAACAAATGGATTTCATTCGCCCAGTTTAAAGTCCAAGTCTCATCCAAAATAATATTTGAAGCTTTTTTAGGCATCTGTCAAAGGAAAGCAAAAACGTTTAATCTGATTTGTTTATTTTTGAAATAATCCCAATGCGCATAATTGGCAGATGCGTAGAATAAGCCTACATGCATTACGCAAACACGCCTATACAAATTCATTGTCACCTTTATCGCCGAAAGAATGAAAATTTTAAGATGAATAATTGTGACATTTTTTCTTATTTCTGCTCAAAATATAGATTGTGGGCACTCGTTTGAACCGCCTCATCGAGGCGGTTCTAACGCGTACCAACAATCCATAGTTTGGAGCAGAAATAAGAAAAATAAGGTTTACCCCTATACACCCCAGTTTTACTGTATAAAATTTGGGTTCAAGGGTGGGGGGGGGGGTCAGAATTATATAGGTGTGTTTTCGTGATGATTCTAATTATGCAAGGGCACACGGGCGTGTTACAACGAATTTCTGAGGGCTAAACTTACATATCGTTCCCCTATTCTATACGATAAACCAGTGCTTCAGCTGAAGTGCACGACCCGCCGGATGCTTTTAGCTTTATGAGTGTTACCATATTTGGATATGGCGGCCATTTCGGTCATGTGACCTGGACCTAAAACGGTTCCCCCAATCAATGCGCCTTATCGTAAGGAGCAAAAATATATCTTATACTTTAGTACTGTATTCTGAATCGTTTGCAGGATAAAATGCATTCTCACTTTTCCAATACAAAAGCATGTGTGTCAAAGTTTGACCTAGGCACAAAGAAGGTCAATGTCAATCCGGGGTCACCATTTTAGCATTTATGTTGGGCCTACGTCCCAGATGCTATTTATCAAGTTTCATGGAAATCTGCCTAGTGGTTCTAGAGAAGACTATTTTTGAAGGGTTTTTACCATATATGGCTTGGCGGCCATTTTGGTCATGTGACCTGGACCCCATGAGCAAATTTTGGTTTCCTCCATCCCATAGAGGCTCCATATGAAATTTGACTTCAATCGGCCCAACGGTTTCCGAGGAGAAGCAGTTCGAAAATTTTCACATTTTTCGCCTCGGCGAGGCTTTACTAAATGGAATGTAATATTTCGCAAGTTCATTGGTTAGATCTCATTGATATCTATCAGTATGCCAATAATTGTTTAAATATTCCAAGCGGTTAAGTCACTATCACCAATTTTCACAAACGGATTACGGACGGACAGACAGAAAGATAGACCATATATGGCTTGGCGGCCATTTTGGTCATGTGACCTGGACCCCATGAGCAAATGTTGGTTTCCCCCATCCCATAGAGGCTCCATATGAAATTTGACTTCAATCGGCCCAACGGTTTCCGAGGAGAAGCAGTTCGAAAATTTTCATATTTTTCGCCTCGGCGAGGCTATACTAAATGGAATGTAATATTTCGCACGTTCATTGGTTAGATCGCATTGATATTTATCAGTACGCAAAAAATTGTTTAAATATTCCAAGCGGTTAAGTCACTATCACCAATTTTCACAAACGGGTTACGGACGGACAGACAGACTGACCGAATGACAGAATGACACGGTGATTTTAGGGCACTCTTAGAAAATCAACCGACTTCAGTCGGTCGCTTTTTCTGCGGGTCGTGCAATACCTGAGCTATCAATCGATTAGTTTTGTGTTTTAACCCTTATCCTGCTGTTCACGACAACCCCTACCTTTGCAAACAGTGTAGAGAATCCACCTGATCGGGTTGCAAACAGTGTAGATCCAGATCAGATTGCTTCTGATCAGGATCTACACTGTTTGACATCCAGTTTACGAATTTGAAGGAATATATTACATCAAGTAATCTGATTGGTTCAAAGTCAGAAATGGGTGCGGCTAAACTGAATATTCAGCAAGATAAGGGTTAAAATAAAACAATTGTTGACTTCTGAGTCACTGAACATCATGTGATGTCGACCAGAGAGGTTTCAATATTGGTGTTCTCTGGTAGACATCATATAATGTAGTCAACAGTTACATGTATATACTCGCAATGTCGCATAGACGTGTTATCCTCAGTAAAGTTTAGTAAAATTCCGCTATTAAGACTACAAAAAATTGTCACTCATTCTGCTTTAAAAAGTTTATTTTGCAGATGTTCTTTCTTTGTGTTTTCTGCAAACAGTGTCTTCTGTCAGAGACCACCTTTTGGGTTGTTCAAAAGTGGTCTTAAAGACCACTTTTGAACAGTTCCAAAGGTGATCTTAATATAGAAATTTTACTGCACTAGTTATATTTTAGAACATCAAACATTGAAAATGCAAATAGTTACCACGATGAAAGAATGTTCATGTATAAGGGGACAGATTTCTTCTGCTGGTTTTGCGAAAAGCTAACTAAATTTAGTGGTGTTGTGAAAAGCTTACTGAATTTAGTGGTGTTGTGAAAAGCTAACTAAATTCAGTGGTGTTGTGAAAAGCTTACTAAAATTAGTGGTGCTGTGAATAGCTAACTAAATTTAGTGGTGCTGTGCTTAGCTTACTAAATTTAGTGGTGTTGTGAAAAGCTTACTAAATTTAGTGGTGTTGTGAAAAGCTTACTAAATTTAGTGGTGTTGTGAAAAGCTTACTAAATTGAGTAGTGCTGTGAAAAGTTTACTAAATTTAGTGGTGTTGTAAAAGGCTAACTTAATTGAGTATTGCTGTGAAAAGCTTACTAAATTTAGTAGTGCTGTGAATAGCTTATTAAATTCAGTGGTGTTGTGAACAGCTTACTAAATTTAGTGGTGTTGTGAATATCTTACTAAATTTAATGGTGTCGTGAAAAGCTTACTAAATTTAGTGGTGTTGTGAAAAGCTTACTAAATTTAGTGGTGTTGTGAATATCTTACTAAATTTAGTGGTGTTGTGAAAAGCTTACTAAATTTAGTGGTGCTGTGAAAAGCTTACTAAATTCAGTGGTGCTGTGAAAAGCTTACTAAATTTAGTGGTGCTGTGAAAAGCTTACTAAATTTAGTGGTGTTGTGAAAAGCTTACTAAATTGAGTGGTGTTGTGAATAGCTTACTTAATTTAGTGGTGTTGTGAAAAACTTACTAAATTTAGTGGTGTTGTGAATAGCTTACTAAATTTAGTGGTGTTGTGAAAAGCTTACTAAATTGAGTAGTGCTGTGAAAAGCTTACTAAATTTAGTGGTGTTGTGAATAGCTTACTTAATTTAGTGGTGTTGTGAAAAACTTACTAAATTTAGTGGTGTTGTGAATAGCTTACTAAATTTAGTGGTGTTGTGAAAAGCTTACTAAATTTAGTGGTGTTGTAAAAGGCTTACTAAATTGAGTAGTGCTGTGAAAAGCTTATTAAATTCAGTGGTGTTGTAAAAGGCTAACTAAATTGAGTATTGCTGTGAAAAGCTTACTAAATTTAGTGGTGTTGTGAATAGCTTACTTAATTTAGTGGTGTTGTGAAAAACTTACTAAATTTAGTGGTGCTGTGAAAAGCTTACTAAATTTAGTGGTGTTGTGAATAGCTTACTAAATTTAGTGGTGTTGTGAAAAGCTTACTAAATTGAGTAGTGCTGTGAATAGCTTATTAAATTCAGTGGTGTTGTGAAAAACTTACTAAATTTAGTGGTGCTGTGAACAGCTTACTAAATTTAGTGGTGTTGTGAATATCTTACTAAATTTAATGGTGTCGTGAAAAGCTTACTAAATTTAGTGGTGTTGTGAAAAGCTTACTAAATTTAGTGGTGTTGTGAAAAGCTTACTAAATTTAATGGTGTTGTGAATAGCTTACTAAATTTAGTGATATGGTGAATAGCTTACTAAATTTAGTGGTGTTGTGAAAAGCTTATTAAATTTAGTGTTTTGAAACAATTTTCTAATGTTAGCGTAATATTTATACAAGCAGGTCATACACACACCGTCCAATGTTAAATCTGACATACCTCATCATACGCCGAAGTTTGCATCTGGACCTTAAGCTTATGAAAATGAATGAAAACAATCATTTAAATAATCAGATTTACAAACACCTGTACTTATGTCGGACAAAGATATTTTTCGCTTGTCTGGACATGACCGTTTCTTTTGATTTTGTTTGAACTGAGGTTTACGTCCCCAACAACAATATTTAGGTCATTTTGGAGACGTAGCTTCCAATTTTGCGGGACTTTTACCCGACATTGAGTAAAATGACATCTCAAGCCCAGCCGCCAAATGAAACCAATATGGATGGCCGGACTCGCAAGCCTTCATGGGAACTGAACAAATTATTTGTCTAAATCGCAACGGAACTAAGGGTGAGGATTGAGGCCGCGCATAGGGGCTTGAATCATAAAAAGATGATAACAATTTTTTTTTTTTTTTTTTTTTTTTTTTTTCATTTTTTTTTATGATTCAAGCCCCTATGGGCCGCGCTAAATCGATTTAAACCCCCATTGAAATTGTTTTTACCGACCGTTCCAAGGCATTTCTCATTACGCAAATACGCATATACAAATACATTGCCACCTTTATCACCGAAAAACTGAAAATTTTATGATGAAATATTGTGATATTTTTCTTATTTCTGCTCAAAATATAGATTGTGGGCACTCGTTAGAACCGCCTCATCGAGGCGGTTCTAACGAGTACCCACAATCTATGTTTTAGAGCAGAAAATAAGAAAAATAAGGTATACCCCCGGAAACCCCCAGTTTTACTATATAAAAGTGGGTTTCAAGGGGTTCAAAATTATATAGGCGTGTTTTCGTGATGTTCTGTCGCGGTTAATTTTTTGTAAGGCTTAAAAAAGTAGCCGTGTTTCCTCTAACCCGACCGACACTGCTTCAGACTCCGATTCTTCTATTTTTATCAATAAAAGAACAATTTGAAAATAAAACATTAAAATACCGACCCTACCATTTGCAATCTCCAACCCTACCCAGTGTCGTATTCGCATTTTCCCGTAGTAATTTCGCGTTTTAAGTACGTTTTGTAGTTTTTGGCATTTAGTACCTTCCAAAATACAGAGCTGACTTGTTTGAGCATCTAAAATGTATTATTATATACAGAGCAGGTCGCAACATGACAATTTTATTAACAAAAATATGTACAAAAACAAAACAGATAAAAATACAGGCCCGACCCTGTTTTTTTTTTTTTTTTTTTCGAGGAAAATAAAATAAAAAGGTTCTCCTACCTATCCACCAAAAGTTTTTTAGCATGTTAGTAGAAACACAGCTATTTTTACGCCTTTTGGGTTGTCTCTGAGTGTGTGTATCGCTTATATCTTTTTGTTTTGGATAGCCAATTGGCCATTTTGTGGGATTTGGCTTTCCGCTATTGATGTTTCCATTAGGGTCTTGTTATTTCATGTTTGTGTTTCTTTCTCTTTGGTGTCTCTGATGGGAGTTGTGAATTAATTGTATCGATTCCTGATCATTGCTTGCACTTCTATTTTACAAGTACTCATGTGCGGTTAGTTTCAGCCCTGCATGGAAGCACCATGCAGCCTAATCTATTTCTCCAACCCTCACTGAGTTCCGTTTTATTCTTTGCCCAAACTGAGTTGCTCAAGAAAAAATGTTTTGCGAAGACAAGTCTGACAAGTTTCCATGACAATTTCATGGCCTGGTTTTATGCTGCTACAAAAACACAAAACAATGGACACACGTAAATGTGGCCGATGAATTATTGGGAGAGATATGTTTATTTTTAACCCCTAAGACGCCGAGAAAAACTACATCTGAAAATGTCGTCTGAAAATGTCGTCTGCTGAATCTTCTCGAAAACTTTTTAAAACTATTTTTGAACACAGGCAAACAGTATGGGCCCAGATAAGACTGCTCTGTAGGAGCAGTCTTATCTGGACCCACACTGTTTGCAAAAGAATGACTTTTAAAGTAACCGGAAGAGGCAAAGCAGAGGAAAATTGTCGTGAATGGCATTTTATGGGTTAAAGCTAAACAGAACATAACTTGGTGCATGGTCATATGTATAACAGCATCCCATAACGTGTAATATTTATTTTAAGTGTGGAGGCTTGTTAGAACCTCCTCATTGAGGCTGTTCTATCGAGTACTCATAAATCTGTTTTAGAGTGAGGATTGTGGCCACGTAAAATCGGTTTAAGCCCCACCCCACCCCGAGTGGTACTCGTTTCACTGACCGTTCCAAGTGGTGGTTCTTCTGGCGTGGTTTATTTTTGTTATGACTTGTCTTTGAGTGTGTGTATCGCTTACATTATTTATTATTTTGTTTCGGATAACCAGTTGGCCATTTTGTGGGAATGGCTTTCCGCTAGTGATGTTTCCATTAGGGTCTAGTTGTTTCATGTTCGTGTTTCTCTCCCTTGGTGTCTCTGATGGGAGCTGTGGGTTAATTGTATCGATTCCTGGTCATTGTGCTCACTTCTATTTAGAACAAAATAATTATGTATGGACTTAACAACCTAACCTTCTTTTTCATATAGTGGGTTCTACAAAAATATTCATTACATGGGCAGTAGCCCAGTGAACGTCACAGTTTGTAGAAATAGGATAGACTTGCAGAGGTATAAATCGTTTTGAAAGCCAGAATTTGTAGGACAGCAAGGTGAATCATCTAACAAGCACCCGCAGTCATGTTTGGTGTATATGTCAATAAAAAAAACAGATAAGCATTTCCATGGCAGATAACATTGCATAGTATAGGGACATTTAATTTCACGCATCCAAATAGCGAAATACATTGTTATAATTCACAGAGACCAGCCAAACTTTCATCACATCACGAAACCACACCTATAAACCCAGCTTTTATACAGTAAAACTGGGGTTTACAGGGGTATGCATTATTTTTCTTATTTCTGCTCAAAAACATAGATTGTGGGTACTGGTTAGAACCGTCTTTCCTTTGAGCAGAAATAAGAAAAATATGAGATTTGTTATCTGAAAAAAAAATCATTTTAGGCGTAAAATGTTTAATATATGGGCCCCGTCAAGCGATTTGGTACTTATCGCCTATGCGAGCAGCGAAGGTTCAGGCGAGCCTGCGCATCCGCGCAGTCTCGCCAGAACCTTCGCTGCTCGCTCATACAAGCAGTGAATCAAGAGGAACCTTCGAACAGAAAGCCATATCCCTGGTTGGCCCCCGCCTATAGGGGCTTGAAGAAATATATGGGCTGCATGATGCTTCCACGCAGAGCTGAATGCGGCCCGCACACTAGTACTGGTAAACCGCTTAGAGGATCTAAGCCTGTCCAGGAACCGCGGTGCGAGGCGGACCGTCCATGCTTATAAACCCTATTGGTTTCATTGGGCGACAGGGCTTGAGATGTCATTTCATCTCAATGTCGGGTAAAAGTCCCACAAAATTGGAAGCAACGTCTCTAAAATGACATTTACAGTGTTGACGGGGGACGTTAAACCTCACCTCAAACCAAAATCAAAACCATATCCCTGGCCCCTCTGAATGGCTGGGCATGCACAGTTCTAATTTGTCATGACGGAATGCTCGAAGGCACAAATTCGCTTGGCAGGGCTCATATTTGAATGGACGTGTTTACATTATGAATTGAAAGGTTTTTCGAAGTTAATAGCTTTAGTTATCGAACTTATTTGCTCTATCAAAAACAGTTGCTTTCTGTAACACAGAGGGGCAAAACAGCTGATAATAGGGCCCGCCAAGCGAATTTGTGTCTTCGAGCATTCCGTCATGACAAATTTTAACTGCGCACCGAAGTGACTGCAGCATTAAAAATCCGCGCTAAGAAATGGAAGGTATGCAAGAAAAAGAATCCAATATGGGTGTGGGTGGTGGATAGAAAAATCCGTCCCTCGGTATCACTGTCCTGCATCACTCGGCAAGCCTCGTGATGCCGGACAGTGTCCCTCGGGACGGATTTTTCCATCCACCCCTCACACCCATATAAGATTCTTATTACCCCACACCTCCCATCAGCGACATCAAAGGGAAAGAAACACGACCATGAAATAAGTAACGACTAATGAAAACTTCACAAGCGGAAAGCCGAAAGAACAGTTGTTTTTTCCACAAAATGGCCAAGCGGCATCCAAATTAAAAAATATATATTTAAGCAAAACATACATGCAAAGACGAACTATAACAATAATAAACCACGACAGAAGAACCGGTTTTGAAGGTCAGAAAAAAGTATTTCACAGGGAGTGGTGGGGTGGGGCTGCTTAAATCGAGTTTACCTGGCCACAATCCTCGACATTTTATATGCATACTCATTAGAGTCGCCTAAATAAGGATTGCTTACGCTAATCTGATCCTGAGCTTATGATTTTTTTTTTTTGCTTTACTCCATTGAGACGAGCATGAAACTTTTCAGTTTGTATTTTAACCCTTATCTTGCTGAATAGTCATTTAAGCCACACCCATTTCTGTCTATCAACCAATCAAATTACTTGATGTAATTTATTGCTACAAATTCATAAATTGAATGCCAAACAGTGCAGATCCTGATCTGGATCTACACTGTTTGCAAAGAAAGGGGTTGTCGTGACCACCAAGATAAGGGTTAATAAATACGAGTATTTAAAATATTATGTTTAATCAAGCCGAGAGTGCAAACCTTTTTATAAACTCGGGGCTTGATCAGGTTGTGTGCAGAGTTTGGAGTTAAATATGGCTTCAAAATTTGCAGTTTCTACGTCATTGTTTTCGGCTAAGTTCATATTGAACAAAACAAACACTCACCCCATGAAGGATCGAACCACAGGCAGGCCATTGAATCCCCTGCTGCACGGGTACCGTATCGTACGGACCATGAAGAATGGCCTTCTGGCGTATGTGGAACATTTATGGTCTTGTAACGTCTTCTGAAGAGCCTGTAGAAATGGTGCCTTGAAAGATACTGGCGATTTTCGCGGGCTTGTAAGTTGTAGTGGTCTGAAACTGATGGCAAATAAATTGTGTAATTAAAAGCTTATTTAGTAGGTTCCAGTTATTCTTTCTTTGTAATTTCTGCAAACAGTGCCCTCTTGTCAGAGACCACATTTGAGACTGTTCAAAAGTGGTCTTAAAGACCACTTTTGAACAGTCCCAAAGGTGATTTTAATATAGTAATTTTCCTGTAGTTGACAGATAAAAAGGCTGATGTCCCGGTCAAGACAGTTTAAGTCGGTAAATTCAGCATTCACGGACTATAACGATCGCAGGGATGGTAGTTCCTGTCCTCCATCTACTGAAAAGCCGTTCAAAGGTTGTTGTTTCTGGTTTAATACTATATGTGCTGCATATCACTGCGCTTAAAAATTATTTCTGTTGCTTTCACACAAAGGAACACCTGCTTCATATAAACATCATATTTTAGATCCAAAACCAGATATGTCCAGATATATATAGTGACACTTGCTGTCACGTTATATAATATACTTTAAAAACGAAAAACACCAATGCGACACTAGTATCTTTCATTTATGTGAAATCTGGAGGGAATAACACAGTACCATTATATTGGCTGTGTACAATGTACCGACTTTTATATCAGCATTCCAGGAAGCAATTTTACGGCCGCAGTCATTTGAACACAAAACTTGACCTGTCCAGAAATTAAGAAAACTTCTAACAGTCATTACCGGCTTCGATATGTATGAACTGGACATAATAGTTTAATATTAAGTTTGTTTGTTTGTTTGTATTGAGGGTTAACGCCCCCATCAACAATATTTAGCTCATTCTGGAGTATTTGCTTCAAATTGTGTGTGACTTTTACCCGGCATTGAGATGTGATTGCATCTGAAGCCCTACCGACCAAACAAACCAATACTATGTTAGCACTCTTCAGCAAGAACTTGGTGGTACTAAGGACTATGAACTTCAGCCTTTAGCTGTAGAAAGGGCTTGAGTTGATGACCATATTTGTCATTCAGCAACCAAGTTTGCTGTCTGTGTTACAGAAGGCCAAGACAAGCTTCCAACGTTATATTGTTTACCTAAACTTCATAAAAGACCATACAAAGCACGGTTTATTGCAAATTCAAGCTCTTGTACCACCACTGAACTCTCCAAATTATTAACGTCATGTTTTACTGCCATCAAAAAACATGTGATAAAATATTGCGACAAAGTCTTCGAAAGATCAGGTAGAAATCTGTTTTGGTCTATAAAAAAATGTAATGAAGTTTAAAATGAATTGAAATCCAGGCGTTTTCGTGCTTCAAGTCTGTCTTCTTACGACTTTTCCACCCTTTACCCTACACTTCTTCATAATCTTACAAAAGAAAAACTTAGTGATTTAAATGAAAGGACATTTCATAGGGAAGACTCCCTGAATCTTGCATGTAATGTAAGAAATGCCTTTTTCACTTCTGAAGAGCATAACAATTATACTTTATGGTCATGTCAGAAAGTGTGTGAAGCTCTCACCATTCTACTGGGCAATATTTACATAAGATTTGGTACTAAGTTACTTAGACAAGTTGTGGGTATTCCGATGGGTACTAATTGCGCACCACTTGTGGCTGATCTGTTTTTGTTCTGTTATGAGAGAGACTTCATGATGTCCCTTTCTGCTGAAAACCAGTCTGAAACCATTGAAGCTTTTAGCTCCAATTCTAGATATTTGGATGATTTATTAAATATTGATGATACCTATTTCGATTGTTTGATCAGTCAAATTTAACACCCCCACCCCCAGAACTTCATTTGAATAAAGCAAATTCGTCTGATACCGAGGCCCAGTTTTGGGGTTAACATCCATCTATTGTAGATGGGTTTGTTTCTTGCAAAATTTATGATAAACGCAATGATTTTGATTTTGAGATTGTAAATTTTCCTTTTTTGGATGGTGATGTTCCTCGTTCGCCATACTATGGCGTTTATATTTCGCAATTAATTCGATTTGATAGAGTGTGTAGTCATGTAACTGACTTCAACACTCGTAATAAACTTAATCAGGGTTATCGGTATCATAAACTACGAAAAACCTTTTCGAAATTTTATAGACATTATTCTGATTTAATTTCAAAATTCAATATTGGGCTTAAATCTCTTCTGCAACAAGGTCTATCGGAATCCGAAATTAATGGTGACTTAGTATATAAATTCAGAAAAATATATAACCGCAATGACTTCAGCACCCAATTTCGCAAAATCATGCTTCGATATAAAAAGATTGGGTACAACATAAATGTTATACGACAGACTGCATGCATGGTAGTGAACCCAATAACGGTTGACAACTTTGCTTCCCTCTTTAATTGCACGCCGGTGAGTCAGGCCTCAGATTCTTTGACGGTTCCAACGTAAAGGCTTATGTTGGTTAATACCTGATACTCTGTCTCTGGTCGGGCCCATCGGAGTCTAACTGTTGGTTTTCTTTGGCGCCAGCATTTCAGTGGTTTCGTACTGTCGAGTCCTCGCCGTTGTTTCATCTCTGTGGTTGTTTGATTTTTGTGTTCACGGAGATGATGCACTGATAAGTTAGGAGGCCTTCATGCGGACTGAACAAATTATTTGTCTTAATCGCGACGGAAGTAAGGGCGAGGATTGTGGCCGCGTAAAGTCGGCCGTTTGGCCCCCGAGTGGGGTTCGTTTCCGCTGACCGTTCCAAGGCGGTTCTTTTGTCGCGGTTTATTTTTGCGGTTTATTTTTATGGTTTGTCTTGGGTGTTTGTGTCGCTTATATTATTTTATTTTGGATAGCCTATTGGCCATTTTGTGGGAAAGTAGCTATAATTTTGGCTTTCCGCTGTTGATGTTTCCATAAGGGTCTGTTGTTTCATGTTTGTGTTTCTTTCCCTTTTGGTGTGTCAGATGGGAGCTGTGGGTAATTGTATCGATTCCTGAGCATTGCCCCCACTCCTACTTTATATGCAGGGTCGACTCGCACCACTTTGCCTGGGCAAGCGTAGACCTTCTAAGCGGTTTACCAGTACTCATGTGCGGTCAGTTTCAGCTCTACGTGGAAGCACCATGCAGTCCAATCTATTTCTACAAGCCCCAATGGGCGAGGGCATCTAATTGTTAAGTTGATCAGACATGTAAAATAATATTACTCTGAGCCAACCTATTAGCAAAGGGCCTTGAACGTTCTCCCTTTAGATATTATTCAAATGTGCGTCAAATGTGCGTTGCCAACTAAACATCGTGGACGCGTGACTACTTTCATGAAGCTAGGTCAAGGGCTCTTCTCATGTGTCATGTCCGCGCGCAGCAAACTGTTCTGGTGAGCCTGTCTTTGCTTCTCGCCTTTGGGATAAGTAACATTTTCTCACGAGCTCGTTCACTGAGTTGCACATGCAAAACCGGTTTGGCAAGTTTCCTTGATAATTTCATGGTCTGTTTTAACAATGGACACACGCAAATGCGGCCCGATAAAATACAGGGAGGGACATGTGTTAATTGTTACATCCGAACAGAGCACAACTAATTTGGGGAAGGGCGGTAACTAAGGTAATTATTGTTGGTAGAACTGAACTTTTGTCCCAACCCCATTCTGAAAGGTAATGAAATACGTTAACTCTTCTCCCGGTGGCCACGACATTCTCTACTTTTGCAAACAGTACAGGTCCATATGTATTCAGGATCTACACTGTTTGACGTTCTGTTTGTAAAATTGTAGGGGTAGTTTGATTGGATCAAAGTCAGAAATGGTTGAGGCTAAATTATACGGGTTAATTCAATAACATTATATGGGCCCCGTCAAGCGATTTTGGTACTTATCGCCTATGCGAGCAGCGAAGGTTCAGGCGAGCCTGCGCATGCGCGCAGTCTCGCCAGAACCTTCGCTGCTCGCTCATACAAGCAGTGAATCAAGAGGAACCTTCAGACAGAAAGCCATATCCCTGGCGCCTCTGAATGGCTGGGCATGCGCAGTTAAAATTTGTCATGACGGAATGCTCGAAGACACAGATTCGCTTGGCGGAGCTCATATGGTATACCTTCAGTAGAAACCCGTAAATGGGACATTGAGAAACAGTATAGCCCCAGATCCTTCGCTGCAGAACGCGGCATCTGATCATGTACTACACTTTCAACCAACGATGAACACAGCGGACACCCCTAAAACTGGTAATGGGCCTATCCATAACTATTAAGTGGAAGATTCTAAATGCTATATATGGGTTAGAGACCCCGTGTTCCAGATGTAAATTAACACAAAACACCTACTGGACAGGTGACGCACAGATCATGTTATGGACCACACTTTATTAGACGACCAACGAAAAAAAAAAAAAAAAAAAAAACGCACGAAGAAAATTAATGTACCTGAGACTGTTTCTAAATTTAGTTTAGTGATAATCTAATATAACTTTGGAAATGTGCTATTGACCTTGAGGTTAATGGAGACACCTTGCTCTTCTCTTTTTTAACAAAGTACAGTGACAAAGCCACTTTAAGAACGGCGTCTACCAGTACTGAGAAAAATCAAAGCACTGAGAGTACTAGTGGGTCGATCGAGTGTAGGCAGGCTAAATAGTCGCTATCTGAGACTTGAGACTAAAACTGTTTCGCTTAACGCTTAACTTTAAGTTTTTGAAAGCAGAGAGTGTTACCCTGATCATACGGCGCAAAACGCTGTGTCTGGTCCGGGTCTACACTGTTGGCAAAGCCTAACCATGATTCAAGTCCAGATTCTATAGATAACCCTCTTGCGCATCGATAAGCGGGAAGGTAACATGTCCTGATTCCCCATTACTCCATCAGCCCCATTTCTACCATAAATATGTGGTCATTTGCGAAAGGTTACTTTGTTCTGTTAGTTACAAAAACATTATGGCTATTTCCCGGCTTGAAACCCATTTCCAAAGTAGAAGTAAAACAAAGATCTGGAATCGATACAATTAACTTACTCTACCGATCAAAGACACCAAAGGGAAAGAGACACAAACATGACGCGACCAGGCCATAAGGGAAAGCTAAACAAAAGAAGGCCATACGGAAAGTTACCAAGCCATACGACAGTATTCTGTGTCATTACGTTCATTTTAATTGAAATGACTAAATGATCAGCTATAATATCAAATGCAAATACAGGGTGGTTTGACTTCTAAAGTCCATGTGAACGCTAAGCAAAGCGTATTTTTGTTCAACTATGTAAAATTTCTATATGTGCAGGTTTACATGCGTACGCAAATTGGCGCACGTGTACGGTACTTATTTAAAAGTGTATCAATAATATGGTTGTTATTTAATTCTCAATTTCCTATCCCAACCTAGAACATTTACAAAAATAACAATTGCCTCCAAGGACGACTCGTCTCGGGTTTGTGATGGTCTCTAGGGTCCGCGGTAATAAGGGGTTTTACTCTCACCCGCAACGCCATCGATATTCTTAATCGGTCTCACCTAGTTCATTTGTAACTCTGATACGACTGCTATTCTAAACCAGTGAGTGAGTGTTTGAGTTTTACGTCCCACCAACAGCTAAGGTCATACGGAGACGGGACCTCGGTTTAAAGCCTCATCCGAAAGTTTGGGGAAGCCCGGGATCGATCCGGCGATCCTTGGTTTACAAGGCGAGTAGTGTAACCACTGCACCACGGATGCTTCTATTCTAAACCAGAACTTTCCAATACCGTAAACTTTTAACTCATTTTGTACTGTAGGGAGTCTTCCGCCATATATATAGCATTGGTCCATTTCAATTTAGGAGTGTCGGGTTGCTTTTCTTCAAAATTTGTTTTCTGTCGCGACTGATCGTTTGTCAATTACCCGTATTGGAGTTTTCAAATCTATACACGTAAGGCGAACTAACCTACGATGTTTTCATTCATAAATTGTACACGGAGACTTTAGTCCCTGTGTAAAATTTATAATTATTGAAAAGTAAAGATGAAGACAGGTGCGTCCATGAAATAAACTGACAGACAATACAAATTATACTGTTCAGCTCAATCAGCAGTTTCATTTTAGACATGAGGAACTTTTTAAACTGTTTTGAAAATAGAGCAATATTTTCTCGCGGATGCCGCTTGTCAAGAGTTTTGGCGGTGATAAGGCCAACTGCATTAGGCCAAACTTTAGTCTAATGTTAAATCTGGGTCGATTGCCAATTACAATCGACCCCCAAAACAACTTAATTCTTTCTCCAGTACATGTATAGAATTCTTATCAGAGCTGCCATCCGCTGTAATAGTATTCATTATCCCTCAAATAAAGTAAAAATATTAATAAATGTCACTTCCTTCTTTGAAATGTAGTCGCCTCGGGCAACCAAGACATATATGACAAATTATTGGCTGAATAATTTGATAAACTGATACAAACCAAGTAACTAATTATGATAAACAAACATTTACATATTTGACATGTTATGAATTGTATTTTTCGTAACTGTTTACAGAAAAAATATGTATTCATTTACGATACACACCCGTGCGACATAGTGCATTTTTTCACATCTCCAAAATGGCTACTTTTCTGATGAATATCCGTGATATTTTGCTTATAAATACTGCAAACATAGGTTGTGGGTGCTCATTGAGGCGGTTCTTACGAGTACCCACAACCCATGTCTAGGAGCAAAAATAAGAAAAATAATGTATACCCCCGTAAACCCCAGTTTTCCATATATGAAGTGAGGTATAGGGGGGTCTTCATTTCATGGACTTGATCACGTGATGTATTTCTGTTTGCGTTTATGCCAGTTTTCCACCAGTGTGAGATAGAAACCTCCATGGTGTAGTAGGTAAGGTACTTGCCTCTCAAACCAGGGATCATTGGATCGATTCCGGGCTTGGATGGGTCTTTAAACTGAGGTCTCGTCTCCGTATGATCTTTGTTGTAAAACTCAAATACACGCACACACATCCTATGTCAGATAGCATTTTCTTAAGTTTCTCTTACAGTGGTTTTCTAAGTTGCTAATCACAGAAGCTTTATCTCAGTAATGTCCACGTGACTACCAGTGATTTGTTAGATATACAGGCCCCGATGTTAGGATAAATTTCATGCTCAAGTGCGTTGAGCATGAAAAAAAAATCATAAACTCGGGGTCAGATTACGCTTATCTACAGCTGCGTTATTCTAAAAGTTGTAAGGCCAGAGGGTTACCTGTAGAATCGGGCTGGACATCATGTGTTGGGCTTGGCAAACAGTGCAAACCCAGATCAGACGTCACAGCATTTGATCAGGGTCTAAACTGCTTGCATTAAAAACAGGAATTTAAGCATAAAACAGTCTTATTCTTTCCGGGCTAAGAGACAACTTTTAGTCTATTACGATAACACACCCGTGCGGTAAAGTGCCTTTTTACATCTCCAAAATGGCTACTTTTTCTGTTGAAAATCCGTGATAACTGCAAACATAGGTTGCGGATCCTCGTTAGAACCGCCTCATGGAGGCGGTTCGAACGAGTACCCACAACCTGTGTGTTGGAGCAGAAATAAGAAAACTAATGTGTAACCCCGTAAACCCCATTTTTAGCTCACCTGAGCCGAAGGCTCATGTGAGGTATTAGTATACCACGAGCCGGCGTCCGTCGTCCGTCGTCCGTCGTCGTCCGTCGTCCACACTTTCAAAGAAGTATATAGTATATCTCCGGAACCAGTGGGCCAATCTTGATCAAATTTCATGTGAAGCATTATCAGGTAGGGGGAAAGGCTGCATACTGTTTTCAGGCAGATCGGATTGGAACTCTGGTTGCCATGGCAACAAATAGCTCCCATAGACTTAACATAGGAAAAAGTTTGTCATCACTCTAGCTCCGTCAATTTTTTTCTGATCGACTTCATTTTTGCAGATAACGAGGACAGGCATGAAATCTCGATCAAGTTCGATTTTGGGCTGAATCGGATTATTCACTCAGGAGTTACGTGCCCTTGAGCGTTAGGAAAAAGCTTGTCATCACTCTAGCTCCGTCAATTTTTTTCTGATCGACTTCATTCTTGCAGATAACGAGGACAGGCATGAAATCTCGATCAAGTTCGATTTTGGGCTGAATCGGATTATTCACTCAGGAGTTACATGCCCTTGAGCGTTGAAAAAATTGCCTATTGACTTAACATGGGGAGAATGTTGTCATCACCGTAGCTGCTTCAATTATTTTCAGATTGGCTTTATTCTTGCAGATAACCAGCACAGCCATGAAATCTCGGTCAAGTTCGATAACTGGCAGAATCGGATCATTCACTTAGGAGTTACCTGCCCTTGTGTGTTTTTGCATTAGGGTTAATGGGAATTTCAAAAATGTATATCTTAAAGACTACTAGGCCAACTTTGATCAAATTTCATGTGTCACATTATTGGGCAAGTGGAAAGGCTTCATTAGGTTTTCAGGCAGATCTGAGTGGAACTCTGGTTGCCATGGCAACATCTAGCTCCCATAGACTTCACATAGGAAAAAGCTTGTCATCACTCTAGCTCCGTCAATTTTTTTCTGATCGACTTCATTCTTGCAGATAACCAGTACAGGCATTAAATCTGGGTCAAGATCGATTTTGGGCCGAATCAGATAATTCACTCAAGAGTTACGTCCCCTTGAGCGCCCGAAAAATTGCCTATCGACTTAACATGGGGAAAATGTTGTCATCACTGTAGCTAGTAACGAGGACAGGCATAAAATCTCGGTAAAGTTCGATTTTGGGCAGAATCGGAATATTGACCTCGGAGTTATGTGACCTTGAGCGACAAAAAATTTTCCAATAGACTTAACATAGGGAAAATGTTGTGACTACGATAGCGACTTGAATTTTTTTCAGATCAGCTTCAAACTTGCAGGTAACGTGGACAGACATAAAATCACGGTTAAGTTCGATTTTGGGCCGAATCCGATTATTTGCCTTGGAGTTACCTGCCCTTGAGCATGAAAAAATACGTTGTGACCACGATAGCAACTTTATTTTTATTCAGATCAGCTTCAAACTTGCAGGTAACGAGGACAGGCATAAAATCCCGGTTAAGTTAGGTTTTGGGCCGAATCGGAATATTGAACTCGGAGTTACGTGACCTTGAGCGACAAAAAATTTGCCCATAGACTTAACATAGGGAAAATGTTGTGACTACGATAGCGACTTGAATTTTTTTCAGATCAGCTTCAAACTTGCAGGTAACCAGGACAGACATAAAATCTCGGTTAAGTTAGATTTTAGGCCAAATCGGATTATTTGCCTTGGAGTTACCTGCCCTTGAGCATAAAAAAATACGTTGTGACCACGATAGCAATTTTATTTTTATTCAGATCAGCTTCAAACTTGCAGGTAACGTGGACAGGCATAAAATCTCAGTTGAGTTCGAATCGGAATATTGACCTCGGAGTTACATGACCTTGAGCGACAAAAAATTTGCCCATAGACTTTACATTGGGAAAATGTTGTGACTACGATAGCGACTTGAATTTTTTTCAGATCAGCTTCAAACTTGCAGGTAACGAGGACAGACATAAAATCTCGGTTAAGTTCGATTTTGGGCCGAATCGGATTATTTGCCTTGGAGTTACCTGTCCTTGAGCATAAAAAAATACGTTGTGACCACGATAGCAACTTTATTTTTATTCATATCACCTTCAAACTTGCAGGTAACGAGGACAGGCGTAAAATCTCGGTTAAGTTCGATTTTGGGCCGAATCGGAATATTGACCTCGGAGTTACGTGACCTTGAGCGACAAAAAATTTGCCCATAGACTTAATAAGGGAAAATGTTGCGACTACGATAGCGCTTTGAATTTTTTTCAGATCAGCTTCAAACTTGCAGATAACGAGGACAGACATAAAATCTCGGTTAAGTTCGATTTTGGGCCGAATCGGAATATTTGCCTTGGAGTTACCTGCCCTTGAGCATAAAAAAATACGTTGTGACCACGATAGCAACTTTATTTTTATTCATATCAGCTTCAAACTTGCAGGTAAAGAGGACAGGCATAAAATCTCGGTTAAGTTTAATTTTGGGCCGAATCGGAATATTGACCTCGGAGTTACGTGACCTTGAGAGACAAAAAAATTTGCCCATAGGCTTAACGTAGGGAAAATGTTGTGACAGAAATAGCGACTTGAATTTTTAGCTCACCTGAGCCAAAGGCTCCAGTGAGCCGATAGTATACCAAGGCTCCGGAGTCCGTCGTCTGTCGTCCGTCCATCCGTCGTCCACACTTTCAATGAAGCATATCTCAGAAGGCAGTCGACCAATCTTGTTTAAATTTTATGTGTAGCACCATTGGGCAAGGGGAAAGGCTGCATTAGGTTTTGGAGCTAGTCTGGTTCATTTGTTCCTTCATTCTTCTTTCTCTCCATATAGAGATAATAGACCAATGTTAAATTTTTAATCAAAGATTTCTCAGGAACTATAAAAGCTAGAAGCATCAAATTTGGTATTCAATAGAATAATGATGACTTATTTTGTGTAAGAGACATTGGGCTTTCACAGCTTATTTGTTCATCTGTTCTTTCATTCTTCTTTCTCTCCATTTTGACCAATGTTAAATTTTCGTCAAAGATTTCTCAGGAACTATAGAAGCTAGAAGTCTCAAACTTGGAATGCAATGCAATAATCATGACTTATATCCTGTAAGGGTCAATGGGCTGGATTCTATTAGCAGATTTAGTAGTCAAGTCTGTGAATTGTTAAAACTTAAGTTCCTCAGGTGAGCGGTTTAGGCTCATTGAGCCTCTTGTTTCACTATATAAAGTGGGATTTAGAGAGGTGATTATTTCATGGATGTAACGACTGCTCATTTAAGGTTAGCTCTAACGTGTACCAAAAATATGTTTTGAGGGGAAATTTAAGTTAAAACGATGTATACCATGGCAGACACTACTTCCTGTTTTATAAAGTGGGGTTTGCTAGCATAATCAGTTACAATGTACAATAACACATAGAGCATTCCTTCGTATCACTCCCCACCCTCAACCCCGAAAAAAAAAACGATAAAAAGTTGCGATGTTTTCCTTATTTATAAATAGCCCAAACAAAAATTGTTGGTGCTCGTTAGAACCACCTTAATATGCATGAGTACCTACAATCTATGCTTTCAAGAAAAATAAGGCAATTAATGGATACTCATGTGTACCCCACTTAGTGCATGCCATGATAAACTTGCTTCAGAACTCCCTACCGTTCCAGCCTGACGCAGTTTAATATAAATGTCGGTGGTCAGGAAAACTATAGTTTGATATTTTGCTCAAAAATGCTTTTAAATCGCGTGAGCACAGTGAGTTCAATCTTTTTGAAAGGCATATAAAGACAATGAATTTTGAAAACTTTACGAGTAAAGCTGACAACTGTCACATAGCTTTCCTAAAGATAGTCACGTTGACAAATTTAGGAACACTCTCGAATATTTTTAGACGGTTTAAAATGCTTGAATATTATTACGTGTCAAGCATTGAAGTGCACGTCTTTAGGCTAATAAATTGTCACGTAAGTACATTCACGGCGACAGCCCGCCAACATTCGCATCCTATCTACGCTTCCCCAACACGCACACACACAGGCCCGCCACTTGGTACGTAGAAAAGTATGTTATGTGCACAGTTTTACAATAGGAATTATTTCAATTTTTTGTCAAAACGTACATCATGTTAACAAGTCCATGTGAAGAATACCCTGTGAAGCCCACTTTATATAGAGAAAACTGGGGTTTACAGGGGAATACATCATTTTCTTACCTCTGCTTCTACATATAGGTTATGGGTACTCGTTAGAACCGCCCCAATGAGGCGCTTCTAACGAGCAACCACAACCCATGTTTTGCGTATTGATAAGAAAATATTACCATTTCATCAGATAAATAACCTTTGATATGTGATAGAGTGCTCTATGTCACACGGACGGGTTTTAGGTGAAATTATATCTTTAGAAAATACGAGGACAGATTGATGATATGTTGTGAGTCTCGTATCGAAGGGATGTTCTTTTACATTATTTATGTCCTTTTGGAGACGTTGCTTCCAATTTTATGGGACTTTTACCCGTCATTGAGATGAGATGGCATCTAAAGCCCTGCCTCCCAAACAAATCAAACGGGTGTATATATATTGGGACGCTCCGACTCTTTGCCTGGGCAAGCTTACTCGTGGACAGTCGGTTTCAGCTCTGCGTGGAAGCATCATGCAGTCCAATCTATCTCTCCGCGGGCCAAGAACAAGTACATGTACTCGTATAGTAGGGATTTGAGTTCAGTGTCCTAATATTTATTATAAATACGGCATTAGCATGGCGTTTACTAAACACCATGAGTAAGACGCGTAATAAGCGTTACGTCTGTGTTTTATATGCATATTGTACTAATGTGCCGGATCTCAGAATAATTATGTCATAAAATGTCAGGTTTACTACATGAACTGTCAGCATGTCATTGGACGTTGTATTTCGCCAGTACAGGTATAATATTGTTGTTACGTACACTAGGAAAATACACCGATATATGTAATGCTGTTATAACATTTCTTAAAACGATGCAATTTTGTGATAATTTTCTTATTTGTGCATCTATGCTCCGAGGGTCGGCAGGCTCGATTCCATAACAACAAAATCATTTTCATGCCACAGCTTTGTTCATTAACCCTACCACAAAGAAAGGCAGCCAAGAGGGTTTTTGGCGAATGTAGCAAGAATGCGGCAATCTTGTTTGTACATGTAGTTGCAGCTTGATGTGTATGCCAAGGACTGCGGATTCCGGTATAGATTCCTTGCTACTACAGCATTATATCATGTTGGCGAGTAAACGTTCGAGATAACATACATGTAGAGGGCCCAGCTGGCACATGACGCAATCGTGACGTCACATTAACGTCGCTGCAACGTCATGACGTTTATACAACGTTATATCTACGTCGGCGCAACGTCGTGACGTTGCACTGACGTTGATTTGACGTTGCCCTAGCGACGTGTGCCTGTTGGGGGGGGGGGGGTTCTATCAACTGTAGTCAACCAATGATTAACCAGTCTTCGATCGAACAACCTCTTGTTCAATGGCGGGAAAGTCATGACGTCACTGTGGTCCGACCAGACAAAAGCGTTTGTTTCTCTGGTACATTTATTTGTCACAAAATGTAAATTGTGCATATTATGAAAGATAGAATAGGCACTGCTTTTTCTGCAGTGTTCAAAATGGTGATCTTCCTTGTCTTCCAAGAATACCAATCGTGTCATTGGGGCTGCCATGTTTGTTTACCAAAGATCTACCAGCGGTTGTTCGATCACACTTTTGGAACACTAGCAGTTTGACTTCCGGTACCATAGTCCGGTTAATGATTGAGCCCCCTCATACTATTTACTTATGACACACAGAGAATGCTCATGATTTGATGCTCGGGATGAGCGAGCTTTGCACTCTGGATGGGAAGTTTATTCGCTATGAACTGGAACTATGATTTTGATTGAATAATTCGAATGCAAGATCTAATAACCACAACGAAAAGAAGTGAAGCAAGCTACATGTATTTCTACACCAAAATTTAAGCATTGTCTGCGCATGGAGATTGACCTGTCTAGAATGACGCATCACTATCCGGCACAGGATAGATATTTCTACGCTATTCGTGAAAAGTGTCAAGCTGACAACGCATGTAATTTTAACCAGCTTGCAAGAAACCAAACTTGTTTTGTGTCTGAAATTTTACCAGCGATGCATGTCTTACAATTTTAAACCGAAAAGGTCATGATTTGCCTTGATGTATCACACCGTTTTACATACAGTCGAACTTTAATGGCTCGAACACCTTTGGAACCAAGAAAATCTGTTCGAGACAGGGGAAGTTCGAACCACTGGGGGTTACTGCCAGGAAGCATAACGGGGTTAATTTTGGGACATTTGTTTCGTTTTTATTATAAAAATGTATGCTGTCTGAGTACACACAGCGTACATTTGCAAGTAAGAAAGTGGAAAATTTTAATTATCACACACTACGCCTTATGTAAAGGAATTCCCGAGGGACTTAAGAACGGGTTCGACTCAGCCATGGTAGACGGGCCATCGGTGTTCGAGCCATCGAAGTTCTACTGTATATTCTTAATACGGAAAATCGGAATTTCCCTTGGAAAACACATTAAATGGTAGATGCCCGGAGCCCCCGTATACGAAGGCATATATGTTTTGTGTTATTATATTTGAATGAAATAAAGTTTAAAATCACTTTGGGTCAAAGAAACCGCTAAAATGTCTCTTTCAGTTCTAAATTCGTTTTCTTACGGAGTGAGTATTGGCTCTAAAGTATCTCTCTCAGTTCTAAGTTCGTTTTGTTACGGAGTGAGTATCGGCTCTAAAGTATCTCTCTCAGTTCTAAGTTCGTTTTGTTACGGTGTGAGGATTGGCTCTAAAGTATCTCTCTCAGTTCTAAGTTCGTTTTGTTACGGAGTGAGTATCGGCTCTAAAGTATCTCTCTCAGTTCTAAGTTCGTTTTGTTACGGTGTGAGTATTGGCTCTAAAGTATCTCTCTCAGTTCTAAGTTCGTTTTGTTACGGTGTGAGTATTGGCTCTAAAGTATCTCTCTCAGTTCTAACAGTTCAATGCTAGTTCGTATTGTTGTCGTCCGGGGTCGTGCACGTGCTATCGGTATTCCGCGCAAGCACTTCACAAGCAAACAGATGCAAAGGACCTAGATTTCCGGGCGGTTACACTTTTATATATGCGTATTTTTGTTTTCCTTCTAGCTATATGCAAATGTTAAATTAATCACTTTCAGATTGATAAATGGGGAGTGGTTTTAAATGAAAGTAACGAGTTCTAAATTTTGCTTCAATGAAGAAAGAAGTGATTCATTATTCTCAATTTTCCCGGACCACAATATAAAACCTTTTCCGTCTGCATAAAAAGATGTGGACAATGAACACCAATTTAGCGCACCCCAAAGTCTCTGATCAGTCTGTGCGAAAGAGCAGGTTGATCTGAGTCCTCAGGGGGCACAACAGTTCGAAGGTACATTTTCACTATCACGGCTCATTATGTCTCCTTGGTGTAGACTGGACATATCAGAGCTGCGTTCAACAACGAGCACTCACTTTGTTGCCAACGTTCTGCGCTCGGCTAGCGTCCGCAATGTTGAACGCACCTCAGTTTTCATACAACTTGCTTCGTTTGTTTGTTTGTATTTGAGTTTAACGGCCCAGTCAACACTATTTAGGCCATATTTGATCCGGTCAATTTACCTATCCACACTTGTCCTGGGTAGGCTTATACGTAATCGGTTAACAAGTACAGTGCACATTCTTTCGCCAGAAACTGACAACTGCTCTTCTTGAAAACAGCGGAAGGGAGACAATGACCGTAGAAATGATCTCCACGAAAAAATGTTGCCGCCCCCGGTAGGTATGGAACCCGCGTCCTCCTGATCACTAGTCAGACGCGCATCCGACTGAGCTACCGACTTGCTACGTGTATTCTGTATATTGGTTCTGGTCCTATGATGCTTTTACCAACACAGCAAGTTAGCAACTCCGTTTGTTTGTTTGTTTGGTTGGTTTCAGATTTAACATCCCCGTCAACATTATTTAGATCATTTTCGAGACGTTGCTTCCAATTTTGTGGGACTTTTACCCGACATTGAGATGAAATGACATCTCATTCCCTGGCGCACAGTGAAACCGATAGGGTTTATATGCATGGCCTTGCACTACTTTGCCTTGGCAGGCTTAGACCTTCTAAGTGGTTTACATGTACTGATGTGCGGTCTGTTTCAGCTCTGCTCGGAAGCAGCGTGCAACCCAATCTATTTCTCCATGTGCCCTTGTATACACCATTTTATGAGAGAAATCTTTATGCATTGTTTCCTTATTTTCGCTCAAAAACTTAGATTGTGGGTAGTCGTGAGAACGAGCTAATTGGGGCGGTTTACGGGCACCCACTATCAATGACATTAGGAAAACACGCCTATACAAATACATTAAAAATTTTACCGCAGAATAATCGAAAATTTTTACATGAAAAAGTGTGATATTTTTCTTATTTCTGCTCAAAATATAGATTGTGGATGCAAATTAGAAAATATAGATTGATGGTGCACGTTAGAACCGCCTTATCGAGGCGGTTCTAACGAGTACCCACAATTTACATTTTGGAGCAAAGGTTTACCCCTCTAAACACCAGTTTTATTATATAAAAGTAGGGTTCAAGGGGGTCAAAATTATATAGGCTTGTTTTCGTGATGAAAATCAAAAGAAAGAAAGTCAATAAAAAAATCTGGAAAATCTGAATGTTGCCATTATATGAGTCCCATCATCTGAACTAACTTCCTAAAAGAAAGAACACGTTTCAATTAAAAGACAAAAACATACCCGTTTAAGATAAGCTTATCTTATATGTTTCTAAAAATGGCATTTGTTTTCTGATGAAATTTTGTGATATTTTTCTCTTTTCTTCTCTGAACATTGATTGTAGGTACTCTTTAGAACAGTCTCGATGATATTTGATCTTAATTCTTGTCTGAACCTAGATTGTAGGTACTCTTTAGAACAGTCTCGATGATATTTGATCTTAATTCTTGTCTGAACCTAGATTGTAGGTACTCCTTAGAACTGCCTCGAACCTAGATTGTAGATACTCTTTAGAACTGCCTCGAACCTAGATTGTAGGTACTCCTTAGAACTGCCTCGAACCTAGATTGAAGTACTCCTTAGAACTGCCTCGAACCTAGATTGTAGGTACTCCTTAGAACTGCCTCGAACCTAGATTGTAGGTACTCCTTAGAACTGCCTCGAACCTAGATTGTAGGTACTCCTTAGAACTGCCTCGAACCTAGATTGTAGGTACTCCTTAGAACTGCCTCGAACCTAGATTGTAGGTACTCCTTAGAACTGCCTCGAACCTAGATTGTAGATACTCCTTAGAACTGCCTCGAACCTAGATTGTAGGTACGCCTTAGAACTGCCTCATCGAGGCAGTTCTAAGGCGTACCTACAATCTAGGTTCAAACAAGAAATAAGAAAAAGTAATGACTTGCATATGTAAACCCCACTTTTTCCTATATGAAGTGTGGTTTACAAGGCACGTGTAATCGTGATGCGCTTGAACAGAGTGTTTATCACCATGCACACATCAACAAAATCAAAACTTGTTTTTCATATTATTATATTAATTGCTTAATCTTGTCACAGAGTGCGGTTATTTAGTTTGACGTGTCAAATACGTTAATTTCAAGAAATTCGGCGAATGTTAACCATCATTTGTTTCGAATTGACATTTAAGTTATTTCCGTCTAATTGACAATTTCATTAGACGTAGCCATTAAACTCCGGTGAAATAGAAGTGGAGGCAATGATCAGGAAAGGACTGCCGTGTCGCACCCTGCTCGGCCGACCGGCCGTTCGTCCGTCAATCCATCCATCCATCCATCCATCCATCCATCCATCCATCCATCCATCCATCCATCCATCCATCCATCCATCCATCCATCCATCCATCCATCCATCCACCCACCCATCCGTACATCCATCCATCCATCAGTTATCCATCCGAGCGTCTCTTCATCTATTTGCCCCACCATTTCAAAATATGCCTCCAAAATCTTGAACGGGTCTCCGCGGCCTAAGGGGTAAGATCGCTGACTCCTAATTATTAGGTCACTCACCGCTGTGGTTCGCGCCTCGCTCGACGCCAAGTTCTGCAACGGAAGGTAGTTTTTCTCCGGGTTCTCCGGTTTTCGCCCACCTCTGATTAACGATCGGCTCGAATTAAGGGAAATAATCTTAAAAGGCCGTTAAACCAACCCCCCCCCCCCAAAAAAAAAAAAATATATATATATATATATAAACAAATAAATAAAATAAAATAAAAATAAAAATAAATAATAAAATTAAATAAAGTAAAATAAAAACAAATAAAAGTCAATATCTGGATAGTCGACCCCTTTTGCCATTGGAAACAAAATATTTTTTAAAGAGTTGCATCCCATTAAAACTTCAAAGTTTCTTTTAAATGAACGGCTATGGACACTATTCACGTTTAAAAGTCCGGGTAATACATGCCCTTGTCAACCCTACTTTGTTTTTGTGTGTTTGTTTGGAGTTTAACGGCCCAGTCAATACTATTTGAGGTCATTTTGAGCGGGTCAGTTTACCTATCCACACCTTTCCTGGGCAAGCTTATAACTGTCGCTCCCTAAGGGTTTTGGTAGGGGTGGTCTTGTGGTGGCAGGGTGCGAATTGGGGTCCCTGCCTTTCCTTGGCCCACCCCTACCAAAACCCTAGGTGGCGACAATTGGTGGAGAATCCGGGTACCTCTCGCATCAACTGTCGCCGCCTAGGGTTTTGGTAGGGGTTGGCCAAGGAGAGGCAGGGACCCCAATTTGCACCCTGCCACCACGAGACCACCCTACCAAAACCCTAGGCGGCGACAGTTTATACGTAAGCGGTTAGCCAGTACAGTGCACATTCTTTCACCAGAAACTGACAACTGCTTTTCTTGTATCAGCGGAAGGGAGAGAATGACCGTAGAAAAGATTTCATGATCAATCTTCACGTAAGAATGTTACCGACCCCGGCAGGTATGGAACCCGCGTCCTCCTGATCACCAGTTAGACGCGCATCCGACTGAGCTACCGAGGCCGGCAACCCCACTTTGTAAAGAAAAGTAGGGGAAAATAAAGGAATACATTGGTCTCCTTATTCTTGCTTAATGCATAGTTAGAACCACCCGAACAAGCACACGTCCCATCTTGTAATCATTGTTTGTTTGTTTTGTTTAATTGAGGTTTAACCTCCCCGTCAACAGTGTAAAGGTCATTTTGGAGACGTTGCTTCCAATTTTGTGGGACTTTTACCCGACGTTGAGATGAAATGACAGTTCAAGCCCTGTCGCCCAGTGAAACCAATAGGGTTTATTAGCATGGACGGTCCGCCTCGCACCGCGGTTTCTGGACAGGCTTAGATCCTTTAAGCGGTTTACCAGTACTAGTGTGCGGGCCAAATTCAGCTCTGCGTGGAAGCATCATGAGCCCATATATTTCTTCAAGCCCCTATGGGCGGGGGCGGATCTTGTAATCATTTACATCACTGCATACGGTGTCTGTCCCCATGAGACGGCTCGTAATGAGTAGTCGCATCTATTTCTACACTGTTTGCATATTCACCTTATTTGCATTACCTGCTGGTTCCTAGTCTGAAGGTCATCAGTGTTGGAAAAACAGGTAACCAGACCAACCTGACCTTTAAAGGTCAGGGGGGTCTGGTTACCTGTTTTTCCAATAATGACAATGTGCAAGCTGGGAGCCAGCAAATAATGCAAATATGGTGAATACAGTGAAATTCCTCTATTATTAAGACCACCGTAACTTAAGACTAATTCCGCTTTAAAAAGCTTATTAGAAGGGCACAGTTATTTCCTTCGCGTTTTATGCACACAATGTCCTCTGACCAGGGACCACCCTTGGGACTGTTTACAAGAGGTCTTTAAGACCACTTTTGAGCAGTCCCAAAGGTGGTCTTAATATAAGAATTTTACTGTATATGTGCATCAGTCTAGAGGGCTGAAAGGGTTGAATCCACCTCAATGAGCAACCAGTGTTGGATTTAGTTTGTTCAGTAGCCCTTAACCAAAGGTCATAATAGACATAATCAAAGAAACACTGTTCAAGAAAATGGTTTCTTACTGTATAGCAGGAATACATGTCAAAACTTAGGGCTGTTAGGTTATTTTAGAAATGTCTTCAAAATCTGGCCGAATGTTCGGAAACAGTAAACCCCTTGTCAGTAGCCGCGTTCTGTTGTGTCTGATCTTGGCCTGCACTGTATGCCAAAGTCACATGTTTGGATTTCCTGTCTAACATGGGTAAAAAAATCCCTGAGTGACAGCCGAGACCATCAAGTAATTGACTAAAATGTCTAAAAGCGATGCACATCCCCCGACTACAATTGCCCTAGGACTACAGCTGTCACAGGAATCAAAAGTTCCATCAGTCACAATAATATACAGTCGAACGTCAATGGCTCGAAAACCTTTGGGACCATGAGAATCTGTTCGAGACAGGGGTGGTTCGAGCCACTGATGGATACTTCCAGGAGGCATAACGGGGGTATTTTTTACTTATTTTCAGCGTTCTACGTATAATAGAAATGTATGTTGTGTGTACCCATTAGAATCGCCTCATTGAGGCGATTCTAATGAGTACACACAGCATACATTAGATAATACACTAATATATCCTAAATTTTCCCTCACTATTATATATCATGTAGAGAAATTCCAGAGGTACCCAAGAACGGGTTTGTTCCAACCACAGTAAACTAGTCATCGGTGTTTGTGTGTGTGTGTGTGTGAATTCGGGTTTAACGTCGCTTTCAACAATTTTTCAGTCATATCACGACGGTGTCTGGTTGCGACAGGGAGCTCAATGCTCACGTTTATAGTGCTGCCTTACTGAAGTATCATGTGCCAGACACATTACATGATACCACACCCAGTCACATTATCCTGACACTGGATCGACCAGTCCTAGCTCTACCCCGTAAATCTGAGTGCCAAGCGAGGAGCAGCTAGTACCATTTTAACGACTTTGGTATGTCGCGGCCCGGGATCGAACTCGAGACCTCCCGTTCCCCGGAGCGGACACTCTACCAACTGAGCTATCGGGGCCGGTCATCGGTGTTTGAGCCATCGAAGTTATACTGCAGAGCGACAGAACAAACAGCCCCAACCCTGCCACTTTGGGTTGGAGAGATCACGGAATCCAGAAGGCCACACCGACTACCGAGATCAGAGGATAATCAAAGCAGTGAAAGCACTGGTGAAGCGATTGTTTGTGAGTGTAGGCTGGAAAAATCATCATGTTAACAAGTCCGTGAAATGAATATCCCACTAAATCCCACTTATATAGAGAATCTGGGGTTTACATGGGTTTATATTATTTTGCTTATTCATAGATTGTGGGCACTTGTTAGAACTGCCTCATTGCTTGCACCGACAGCCTATGTTAGGAGCAAAAATAAAACAAGAAGCCAATGGGCCACTACACTCACTAGAGGACATGTGGTTTATACCATATGGCGTGGCGCCCATCTTGGTCATGTGACAACAATCCCGCGAATAACTTTTAATTGCCACATCCCACAGAGGCCTTCATGTAATTTGGTTTCAATCAGCGCAGCAGTGTTAGCGAAGAAGAAATATAAATACTGAATCTGAGCCTTCCAAGACAAAGGTCAATAATGACCTTGACCTTTGGAATTCAGCTGACTGCAAATAATATTTCTTATGCGATGCAATCAGTAAAATCCACTGTCTTACCTTTTTCCATACAAATGTCTAAGTGACCAAATTTGACATTGACGTAAAACAGGTAAAGGTCAACCAAAGGTCATCATTTGAAAAGAAATGGTAAGGTCAGAGTCCCAAATGCTACATGCCAGATTTCAAGGTAATCGGCAATTTGGTTTCTGTTTTGTTTTTGTTTTTGTTTTTTTTTCAGTTTTTTACCATGTATGATCATGGCGGTCATATTGGTCCTTACAAACAAATTTCACCCCCCTACCCAAAGGGGCTCCACATGCCTGTTTGTTTCAATAAGCCCACCAGTTTAAGTGGAGAAGAAGATATATAAAAACTGAATCTGAGGCAAAGGTCAGTAAATCACCATGACCTTGGAATCGATAAACTTCCATTCAGCTGACTGCAAATATCATTTCTGATGCCACAGGCTACCAGGCAATCAGAAATATCCATTGTTTTGCCTTTTTTTTCCATAAAATATCTAAGTGACCAAATTTGACCTTGACATGAATAAAGTCGATGTCAACCAAAGGTCATAATTTGAACAAACTTGGTAGGGACCGAGTCTCCGATGCGGCATACCGAGTTTCAAGGTCATCGGTCGATCGGTTCCTAAGAAAAAGATTTTTAAATGTTTTTACCATATATGGGCATGGCGGCCATATTAGTCATGTGACTCAGTCCTCACGAACAAACTTTCGTTCCCCCTTCCCATAGAGGCTCCACATGTAATCTAGTTTCAATCAACCCACCAGTTTTAGTGAAGAAGATGATAATACTGAATTCTAGCCATCCAGGACAAAGGTCAGTAAATGGCCCTGAACTTTGGAATTGATAAACTTCCATTCAGCTGATTGCAAATATAATTTCTGATGCCACAAGCAATCAGATAAATCCACCGTTTTGCATTTTTTCATACAAATGTCTAAGTGGCTAAATTTGAGCTTGCCGTAAAACAGGTCAAGGTCAACCAAAGGTCATCAATTGAACAAACTTGGTAGGGCCCGAGTCCCCAATAATGCTGCACACCAAGTTTCCCGGTCATCGGCCATTCAGTTGCTGAGAAGAAGATTTTAAACGTTTTCACCATATATGGGCATGGCGGCCATATTGGTCATGTGGCCCAGTCCTCAAAAACAAACGTTCGTTCCCCCTTCCAATAGAGGCTCTACACGTAATTCAGTTTTAATTGGCCAATCAGTTTCAGAGCAGGCAGATGTCGTTTGAAAATGTTGACGACGCAGACGAAGACGACGACGACGACGGCCCACTGCCTATACTAAAAGCTCCCCAGGAGCCTTCGGCTCTGGTGAGCTAAAAATATCACATATTTTCAGCGGAAAAGATTAATTTTGCCAAACCTATTCCTAACTATCAACCAATCAAATATACTCGATACAATGTTTCATTCAAATTCCCAATCTAATTGATAAACAATGTTTGTTTGTTTGTATTGAAGTTTAACGGCCCAGTGAACAATATTTAGGTGATTTTTGAGCCGGCCAGTTTGCCTATCCACACTTTTTCTGTGCATGCTTATACGTGCGCGTTTAACCAGTACAGTGCACATTCTTCCGCCAGAAACTGACAACTGCCCTTCTTGAATCAGCGTAAGGGAGAGAATGACCATAGAAAAGATTTCATGATCAATCTCCACGAAAGAATGTTGCCGACCCCGACAGGTATCGAACCAGCGTCCTCCTGATCATCAGTCAGACGCGCATCCGACCGAGCTACCAAGGCCGGCTGATAAACAGTGTAGATCCTGATCAAGAAGCCATTTGATCTGGATCTTAACTTTGCAGAGGTAGGGGTTGTTGTGATTATTTGTTTGATTTTGGGTTTAACATCCCTGTCAACACAAAATAGGTCATTTTAGGGACTTTGCTTCCAATTTTGTGGGACTTTTACTCGAAAAAGAAATGAAATGACATCACATGCCCTGCCGCCCAATGAAAACAAAATTGTTTATATGCATGGACGGTCCGACTAACACCACTTTGCCTGGCCGGACTTAGACCCTCGAAGTGATTCTAATGAGTACACAGAACATACCAATATCTTCCTAAACTAAACCTAAATATGTTTTATCTGAAGCTACGGAAAGAATATACCTAGGTGTTCAAAACTGCGTTCGAATCAGCCATGGTAAACGAGCCATCGGCGTTCAAACGGCGAAGTTCCACTGTAAATATTTGTTGCAAACGTCACTTTTCTCTATATAGAATGGGGTTTACAAGGGGGTATTTCGCAAACTTGTTATAATGACGAGGGCACCAGATTTTCGCTCTTAATACCTTGTCAACCGGAAGCGAAATGCGCATGAACACATAATATCCATAGCCCTGGCCCTTTCTTAGCAAATGAATTCAGTAGGGGCTTTCTGTTGGGATGAAAACGACTTTATGTGAACTAAACGGAATTCGATCGAAGTTTCAAGAACATTTGTTTTTTCTTTTCTTCATTTACTTTACACATTCAAGCAATTTTCTTAGTTATGTACTCATTTCTGTCTGTGTTTTAAGCACAACAAGTAATATCCTTTCACTTCGCAAAGCGCAAACAAGAATTAGCTAGTAAGACTGAAAACCCGTTCCCGCTGCAAAATTCTTCTGGAATATGCATATGATACTGACGTGTCCACTTAAGGGCACTGCAAACGTAGCAGCAGATGACATTCAAATTTCTTTTTCAGAGAAGAAACCTGCCTGGCTGACGCTTCATATGAAATGTCAAACCTGATATTTCCCTGCAATTATATGCAAAAAAATATCTGCAAAACTATCTTTTTTTTTTGACAGTTCAGGGTAACGGTATTTCGAGTAAGTCTAAACAATATATGTACATTTTCCAGAAATAATATCATAACATCATGTTATCAAGTCCGTAAAAGGAATATCAGTGTAAACCCCATTTGGTTTACAGGGGTATGCATTATTTGCCTTAGTGTAGAATGTGGATATTCGTTAGGACAACCAGAACGAGACGGGCATCCACAATCTGTTTGAAACAGGTTACATTTTTTACAGAAAAAAGTCAATTTTTGATATATCAATGAATGCACAATGTCAAACAGATGTGTCCTCCTTATGGAGGGGGTCATATCATTACAAAAACACGCCTATACAAATACATTGTAAACTTTACCGCCGAAAAAAACACACACACAAAAAAAAACCCGATATTTTCAATATTTCTGGTCCAAACATAGATTGCGGGAACTTGTCACCGAGGCGGTTCTAACGAGTACCCATAATCTATGTTTTTGAGCAGAATTAAGAAAATTAATGTATACCCCTGTAAAAACCGGCTTTACTGTATAAAAGTGGGGTTTGGTTGGCAAAATTATATAGGCGTGTTTTCGTGATGATTTGGACAGAATTTGTCTAAAACATGAACACAATCCACAAAAATAATTTTATAAGCAGATCCTGGTCTACCTTTTAGGTCCATTAGGATTAAAACCGAACTGTGCACCGGAGGAAGCGACACAAAACGCGAAAATAATCCACTTCATCCCCGCCATATTTGCAGTACAATCACTTAACACTGTCACATAATAGGCGAAAGTAAGAGATATTTCTTAATAACGTTTAACGCTTGTCACAAGTCACGACGTTGATACATATGAACGAAAGTTAAGCATTGACGTCGAACGTAATTTGATTGATAGGAAATCCGGTTTCGGATATAGACATAACCATATATGACAGGCTGTTTCTTATGCAATTTAAGGGGACTGGGAACATCTGGCAGATTTTAGCGCCATTTTTCAAAGGGAGACAACTTTCGGGACTCCCTGTTCCCTCTACTATAAGCCCTGTTCCGCTGACAAAGGGGCCAACTCTTAAAGGAAAGAATTTGCTCCTTAGGAGAAAATTCTTTTCTTTAAGAGTTGACCAGACAAAAATACTATTTCAGGAGTTCTCCTACAAAAGTATTTTTGTCTCTCATATTAATAGGGGTCTCTCCCCTGAAGGTGTAACCATTCCCCTTAATGAATGTCAGAAAATTTAAATATCAATTCAAAACGTCCGTGCAATGAGGTCTTTTGAAGAGAAATGGGGGGCTTACAATGATCTACATTATTATTATCATTTATATGTTTTGCGGATAACCGTTAGAACCGCCTCAATGAGACAAAAAGGCGGTTGTAACGAGTTTAATATTGCGCTGACAGTTCCTCGCAAAACGAAACCCACTAAATCCAACACTCTGCAAACAATATTGTCGAGTGTTTAGGGAAATAAAGAAGTGCAGAAATGTTTTAGACGACTCTGGCGGGGATCGAACCCGGGCCGACGGATTGATAAGCAAACACTCTATCACGTCGCCCTCTTGTACCGCAAGGCAGAAGGACCGTCCATGCTTATAAACCCTATTGGTTTCTTTGGGCGACAGGGCTTGAGATGTCATTTCATCTCAATGTCGGGTAAAGTCCTACAAAATTGGAAGCAACGTATCCAAAATGACCTATATAGTTTTGACAAAGACGTTAAACATCAAATCAAACAAACAAAACCGCACTGCAGAAAAGTAGTCACAGATAAGACTGACAGGGTAGAGTGCCATTGGAATAGACTGTTATTAGAAAGATAAACCAAGTTACCCGACTACGTGAATGAATTCAGCTGTATAACACGATGCTTTGTGTTGTTGTGATCCAGACAACAGCGTTGGTCATGTCGAAACGATCAAGTGCCTTCACTGCTCCTTTGCACGCTTAGACCCTTTAAACTGTTCACCAGTGCTAGCGAGATCGCTACCATAATAAATGGCGACAGTCGGTGGATCAACGACCGAGTCCTGAGCAACGGTCCATCTCAAGCCGTCTCCCAAGAGATGAGGCACTAGAGAAAACAAAAGAAGAAAAACAAAATAAACAAAAAGCCCCCCATCCCGCACTTGCTGTAAAGCACAACAGGCTCTTATCCTATTTAAGCCAAAGCCCAGGAAGCTATGGTGTATATGGTCATTTAGTCCGCTTGAAAAGAGCATGCGCAAGGCACGCTACCGAATCTTCTTGTGGTTTCAGCAAAATTGGCAAAACCTGAGCTGGCCCCGTAGTACCAGTCTATACATGTGAGTCGTATTCCTCGGTACCTGGTGATACACATGTTTTGCCTTTTTCCACTTCGCTAAGGTTATTCGGATGAGCACCCGATTTTCAACAGAAGTGAGTCTACAAATATTTGACAAACTTTTATCTACAAATAAAAAAACCTGACAACCGATATGGGAAATGGATCGACCCAAAGCTCATTATGCAAATATTTTGACAATTTTACCACCAAAAGTTAAAAATCAAAATCAGATAATAATATTTCTGCTAAACATACATTGTGGATACTCGTTAGAACTGCTGCGTCGCTGCGTTTCTAAAGAGTACCCACACTATATGTTTTTGAGCAGGAATAAGAAAAATAGTATATACCACTGTAAACCTCAGTTTAACTACGTATATAAAAGCGACGAGGCGGTTCTAACGAGTACCCGCCATCTATGTTTTTGAGCAGAAATAAACCTATAAACCCCAGTTTAAGTATATCAAAGTAGCCCAAGGGCAAGGATCGCTCACCTCAGTCACTGATACAACTAGAGAGAAAAATATCTTCAGGTTTATACCATATATGACTTGCAGCCATATCGGTCATGTGAACCGGACCATTCAAACAAATGTTTGTTCCCACTTCCCTGAAAGCTGCACATCATACTTCAAAGAAACTGGCCAAGTATTTTCAAAAGCTGAAGTACTTTTACATATTGACAAACATTGAATCCTAGTGGCCTTGGGACAGAATCAAACCTTTGACATTCATATAAGACCTATTTTCATTTTATAAACTACAATTGTTTTGGACAAATGCCCTATCTCACCCATTTCTCGTTCATAAGCCAAAAGGAAAAAAAATTGACCTTGTCATAAAATAGGTCAAGGTTAACCCAGGGCCATCATTTGTATGACTTGTGTAGGGCTCCAGCTAGTTTTGCTGTCTGCCAGGTTTCAAGGTCACCTGACTCAAAGTTCTGCAGAAAGAGATTTTTTAAATGGCTTTTACCATATGAGGGCATGGCGGCCATCATTGACATTCGACCAGGACCACTCTTATATAACCTTACGTTCCTGTGATGCATAGATGCTCAACATAAAATGTGAGTTCATTTGGCCCATTGGTTTCTTAGAAGATTCAGTCCTTGTGTCCTTGAGCCATTCATAAAGGTTCAATTAAGACAAACTTTCATTTCAAAAACTACAATTGTTTTGGATAAAAGAACTGTTTACTTGTTTCCTATTCCAATACATCAGGGACCAAATTTTACCTTGCTGTAAAACAGGTCAAGGTCAACCCAGGATTATAATTTATATAATTTATTTAATTTTTGTAGGGCTCAAGTACCTCTTGTTTTCCGCAGTTTCAAGGTCATCTGACTTATGGTTCCACAGAATAAGACTTTCAAAAGACTTACAGTGTATGGCCATGGCCACCATTTTGGTCATGTGACCAATTATATTAAACTATGATCACACGAGTCATAGAAAATCTATCTATGTAAAATCTGATTCCAATTTGCCCCGTGGTTTCTTATTAAAATATATTTGAACATTCAATCCTTGTGACCGTGAGTCAAGCAATGACCTTGACCTTTGATATCCATAGAGTTTCATATTTTCATAAACTACAATTGTATTGGTTAAAAACACAATTTTACTTTTTCCCATTGAAACGCCTTAGGGACCAAACTTGACCTTGCAGTAAAATAGGTCAAAGTCAACCCAGGGTCATCATTTATGTCACTTTTGTATCGCGGAGAGTGCCTTTGGTTGTCTGCCAAATATCAAGGTCATCTGATTTTCATGTGACCAGGACCAATTATATAAGATTTAGTTCCCATGAGGCCTAGAAGTTTCATGTAAAATCTGATTCCAATTGGCCCTGTGGTTTCTAATGTAAACATGTTTTAACATTCAATCTTTGTGTGCGTGAGCCAAGGTCCCTTTGATATTCATAGAGGCTCATATAAGAAATAGAAGTGTAGGCAATGATCTGGAATCGATAAAATAAACCCACAGCTCCCATCAGAGACACAGAAGGGAAAGAAACACAACCGTGAAATAATAAGAATCTAATGAAAACAACAATAGCGGAAAGCCAAAAGGTCAGTTACTTTCCCACAAAATGGCCATTTGCTATCCAAAAAACAACAAAAAAAAATATAAGCGATACACACACTCAAAGACAAACCATAACAAAATAAACCGCGACAGAAGAACTGCCTTGGAACGGTCAGTGAAAAGAATGTCACTGGGGGCAGGTGGGGTGGGGCTTAAATCGATTTTACGTGGCCGCAATCCTCCGCCGCGATTTAAACAAATAATTTGTTCAGTCCGCACGAAGAATTGTTTTCTTTTCATAAACAACAATTGGGTAAAAGCACTATTTTACCTTTTTCCGATTCAAATGTCTTAGGTACCAAACTTGACCTTGCCAAAAAATAGGTCATGATCAACTAGGGGTCATCATTTGTACAACTTTTTAAGGACTAGAATCCCTTTGGTGTCTGCCAAGTTTCAAGGTCATATGGAAAAGAAGCATTTTTAAATGTTTTTAACTTATATGGGAATGGCGGCCATCTTAGTCATGTGACCAGGACAAATTATATAAATATTAGTTCCAGTAAGGCATAAATGGTCTATATAAAATATAACTTCAATTGGCCCTGTGGTTTTTGAAGAGATGTTTGAAAATCTGATGTTCATTCAATCCTTGGGATATTTAGCCAAGATCATTGGATGGCCTTGATCTATACTCGTATAAAACTTATTTTCCTTTTTATAAACTACAAATGTATTGGATAAAAGCAGCTTTTAGACAGGTTTTTAATTATTTGGACCCCATTTTGATTTATATCAGTCTTTGTATCGACTGCCTATTCGAAATTCGCAAAACTGCAGTATGTTTCCTCTGGCTTTCTTTGCCGGATCATTACAGGGTCACTGATGAGGCTTTATTAGCCGAAACTACGTAGTATGACCCATCTTCTTTCTTATGAATGTTTTCATTGCTCTTAAAGGAACTCATTTTTGATTTTTATTTGCCTTCCCTGCAGCTGGTGTTGTGCCGTGTGGCGGCCGTAAAACGTCTCCCCGTACATCAACCATAGTGCAGTTTATATTTTACTTTTGGTCCTTTGAGATCAGCGTGAATATTCTGAGAAATCGGAAATAAATTATTGGTTTAGACTCATATTCTAGACAGGTTTTTAATTATTTGGACCCCATTTTGATTTATATCAGTCTTTGTATCGACTGCCTATTCGAAATTCGCAAAACTGCAGTATGTTTCCTCTGGCTTTCTTTGCCGGATCATTACAGGGTCACTGATGAGGCTTTATTAGCCGAAACTACGTAGTATGACCCATCTTCTTTCTTATGAATGTTTTCATTGCTCTTAAAGGAACTCATTTTTGATTTTTATTTATACCATTTCTCATGCAAACGCCCTAGGCACCAATCTTGACTTTGTCGTAAAAAGGTCAAGGTCTACCGAAGGTCATCATTTATATGACATCTGAAAGGCTAATTTCCCTAATGCTGTCTGCCAAGTTATAAGGTTATCTGACCTACGGTTCTGGAAAAAAAGACTTTTAAAGATTTTTACCACACATGTGCATGGCGGCCATCCTGGTCATCTTAACGGGACCAATTATAAAAATATTTTGCACACCCGAAGTATAGATGTACCACGTGAAATGTGACTCCGATCGGCCCAGTGGTTTCTGACCAGAAGATGTTTGAAAGTTTAAACGGACGCCGGACAACGTACCATCGTCACCTTTTGGTAATAGGCTCAGGTGAGCTAAAATTGGGTTTAAAGGGGTCTGATGTATTAGATGGAAGACGCTATGTGCCATGTATGGGTTATTGTTTGTGGCAGAATTTTCTTCCATCTTCAGTGTTTATTATAATGAAACCCTCCTTAAACGCCATTAGTCTTGTCACCTCGACAAAGTTTCATCGCAGAATAGAGGTTTCTCCCAATAAAATTTTGCAATAAAGTCATATTAGTTATATTAGTCAATCTCAAGCATCGCTCGAAAACAAATTTGCAGCTTGCTTTGCCAAGCATTTCTGAGTGGTGCAAGATAAATGATATTTTAGTGAAATAGAAGTGAAGGCAACGATCAGGAATCAATACAATTAACCCACAACTCCTATCAGAGACAACAAGAGAAAGAATCACAAACATGAAACAACTAGACCCTAATGGAAACACCACTAGCGGAAAGCCAAAAAGACGGCTACTTTCCCGCAAATTGGCCAATTGGTTATCCAAAGCAAAATAATATAAGCGATACACACACTCAAAGTCAAGCCAATACAAAAATAAACCACGACAGAAGAATTGCCTTGGACCGGTGGCCACAATCCTCGCCCTTACTTCCGTCGCGGTTTAGACAAAAATTGTTCAATCCGCAGGACGGCTTTTTAACTCATCAGTGCAAAATCTCCGTGATTACAAAAATCAATCAACACAGAGAAGAAACAACGGCAAGAAACCACTGAAATGCTGGAACAATGGAAAACCAACAGTTAGACTCCAATGAAGTTGAACACTGCAAAAACGAATGTTATATTAATAACTCATCAAAAGCGCCTTCATCTTCCCTGTGATATTTTGCATCTAAGCTACAGTAATAATTTTTGAATAAAATTAAAATCGATAAAGTTCTGGGTGTACATATAGACAACAATTGTGGCCACTTAAAATCGATTTAAGCCCCACAGTGGAAATCTTTCCACTGACCGTTCCAAGGCGGTTCTTATGTGGCGATTTATTTATGTTGTTGTTTGTTACTTACTGTGTGTATCACTCTTTTTATTTTGGATGGCCATATGGCCATTTTGTGGGAAAGTAACTGTCCTTATGGCCTTCCTTTGTATAGGTTTCCATTATGGTCTGGTCGCTTAATGTTTGTGTTTCTTTCCCTTTGTGTCTTTGATGGGTGGAGTAAGTTAATTGTATCGATTCCTGATCTTTTTTTTACTTCTACTTTACATTATCAGTTCATATTGATTTTATTTCTGAGAGAATTTCTAAAAATATATTGCTGTTATCAAGACTAAAATATTATTTTACAATTGATCACAAAGTGCAATTTTACAAAACATATATTCAACCACACGTTGGCTACTGTTCAATACTGTGGGGAGGTATGTCCCAAAACCATCTAAACTATCTAAACTGGTTATAGAAGTGAAGACAATGATCAGGAATCGATACAATTAACCCACAGCTCCCATCAGAGACAGTAAAGGAAAGAATCACAAACATGAAACAACTAGACCCTAATGGGACCTTGCTTCCAAACGATAACCCTTTTATAGAACATATTTAACGAAGTTCTCGGGTGTATTCCTTGCTTCCAAAGGATAACCCTCTTATAGAATATATTAAAGAGGTTGCAGAAAAGTGCTGTAAAATTAATTTCGATACCAGTATGAAAACATTAGCAGCAGCATGAATAATCTTAAGATTTTGAATGTATATGAACGCATATTTCTTAGGAAGGCAAAGTTGGTTTAAAATTTATACCTTATAAAAATGAGCTGTTCACAGTTTGACTAATGAATGAAACTCTCTTAGATCAGCTAGCAAATTTGATTTTGGAACACCAAAACCACACAAAAAATGTTTAAGCAGGATTTAATTTATTCTGGCCCAATAATTTGGAATAACTTGCCCTGTCAGTTAAATGATTTAGAAACAGTGGATTCCTTTCATAACCACTGCATTAAATGGATAAAACTAGTCTTTGATTTAACTAATAAATACTGTAAAATGTAAATTGAAAGCTCAATGTGCTTGTATTCATTACTCCAGTAATTGCCTTTTTCCTTCTATTCTGTATTATATATTTTTGTGTGTATGCGTGTGCTGTGGATTTAAGGTCATTACTTGATAATATATCACTGTTAATTAATTGGTAAATTGTGCTGCTCATTCTGCTCATTTTGATATAAGTGTAAATATTAGAGAGGGCCTCGTGGACGATTAGCCGTTTGTTGCTTAATGTGTTATCCTCTGTAAATAAAGGCTAATAACAATAATAATAATAATTACTGTAAGTAATATAATTGGATTGTGGGCTATAAATGTAAATATGCCTGCTATTATTTTTTGCCGGTTTTGAACTTGAAAAGGAAAAAATGAATGGAAAAAATGTCTAAAACAAGGACCATTTTATAGTCCCAGCTATCCTGAAAGTATTACATGCTATGTTTTAGGCATCAGTTATGTGTGTCACATAATTTAATCATAAATAAAGGTGAATAGATTGATTATTAAGATCGTTTATCAATTGATTTATCTTGTTATCTTGTTTGTTTACTTCATTTCACATTTGAGTTAATAAAACAATGGATGTCAGCATACTTGAATGACTATGACTTTTCATAATCTCAGAAACTCAAATACCAAGTCTAGTATAAATACTTATCTAGCCAAAGAACATACGTGTTTAAATCATGTTTTCGTAGTGCTTTTGGTTTTGGTGCGTAGCTAAGCTTACTTAGTAGTATCATTTATTTAGTTTTTGTATATGCTTTAAAAATGCTTCAAAATGATTTAACATTTTAAATGAACGGCAAAGACTAAAATTACAAAGTTTACCGTTGTGCAAATGTAATATGACTCTTAAATAATATCCTCAATCTATTTAACTTTAAGTATATGAATTGTAATAATTTTCCTTAAAGAAAAAAGGATGTAACAATACTACATCTTAATCTCGTTAAATATTTAATTCCTTTTTTATAGTTACCTATTCCCCAGATTATTGATTAGGAGTTTTTGTATCCACCTAGAGTGATGAATCAGCAATACAAGCAACCAAAACAAAATACATTTTGTTTATTTGATTAAGAATCATCTTAATCGTCCCATCATCGGCGATCAGTCTGACCTGGGCGGATCACAAAAATTTTGGAGCCAGAAAAAGAAAGTTTTTTTTTTTTTGTTGTTTATTATTTCTGGTTTCTTGTCTTAATCATATCAGACAAACAAACCAGCAAAATGTTATTGCTTGTTATCGTAGATTATTAATTTTTATTTGTAAATTAATTTACATTGTCAACAAAATTTCCCGCCATTACCATACCAGTGGGTGGGGTAAACGCAAAATTGAATTATCCCTTGGAGGCTAGACACATTCATTTTTCTGAAGGGCCGGTGAGTTGTCAGATATTTGAGTGTGTTGAGCTGTATATAATTTAGAACAGGGCACTGAATAGTCCTTGCAGCTGTCAGTACACTGATTGTTAAAAACTCGGATTCAGAATTGTTATATTCATTCGGAAGAGCCTTGTGTTATCAACTTGTCAGCGAGTGTGGACTGTCCGTACAGCTGACAGACGGCTGGTAACCGAGTGTTGTCAGATAGTTGAGTGTGCAGAGCTTTTTATCTTGTTGTATTGTTTGACTCAAAGTTGCCCTGTATACTAAAATGAAGGTCTCCCTGCTTCCCATTGTCTTGATTCTTTGGTTCACCCTTTTGCATTTAAGTAACAAAACGCAACCGGATGATGGAAATCAGGAATGCAGGATTGCAAAAGAGCAACACTGCGATAAAACTTCTCAGTACTTGGCTATAACTAGAAAGCTAGGAAACAAACGACGTTCGGAGGGCTTACGCAACTTCAAGTCCTCCGGTGGAACGAATTTGGTCATTCTATTGATCTTGGCCGGAGACATTGAAACTAACCCCGGTCCAAGATTTCGCTGTGGGCTGTGCAAAAAATATAGCAAAGACTCTCAGAAATGGGTAGAATATGAGGACTGTGAAAAGCGTTTTAATTTTTCTGATTCGTTCTTCAGCGAACCTTTAGAACTGGAAGAAAGAAATAAATCCGAATTCTGTAAAAGGTTTGAAACTTTGCAGTATTAACATTAACGGTTTAAGAGGGAAAATACTTGAACTTTTAGTTTTCCTTGATACTCACCAACCACATATTGTGGCTATTCAGGAAACAAAGGTTGACAGTTCAATTATGACTTCGGAGCTTTTCCCTGAATCTTGCGAGTACGGTGTCTACAGAAAAGATAGAAACACTCATGGCGGCGGGATGATGTTGCTTGTTAACAGCGACATCTCTCATATGCCATTCATGGAACTGGAAAACGATTCAGAATCTGTTTGAGTTAAGGTTTTTGCAAACAAAACTTCCCACTTTATTGCAAGTTGGTATCGATCAGCAAATGACACTGTCGAAAACTTCCAGTCATTTAATGATCAGCTTGATCGCATTAAGTCTCAGAATAAGGGTAAAAAACTTCCCGCAGTACATGTCCTAGGTGACTTCAACTTCAGAGAGATTGTTTGGCCAGATAGGCTCAGCAAACAAGGCACGATGCTGAGTCCGTCAGAGGGACAGATATTGGCTGACATCATGAATGATCATGGCTTGGAACAGGTTGTTCGCTTCCCTACTCGAGATAGAAACACTTGGATTTGATTCTTACAACTTTGCCAGGACAGTTTGGGGATATTCAATCCCCGGACAAACTAAGTGATCATGATATTTTCTCTGGATTTTTGAAAATATTCATACACCTATAAAGAAACCTCGTAGAAAGGTGTACTTATATCAAAAGGGTGACTATGAAACTATGAGGAAGGATGCCCTAAAATTTGCAAGAGAGAAATACTTTAATGGTCATTCAGACGCTCGGTCTGTCCAGGAGAACTTTGGTTTGATAAACTCTTTCATCCAAGCTTCGTCCGAAAATCATATCCCTCCAAAACTAGCAGGTCTGTATCTTCAATTCCTTGGATCACACCAGAAATAAGAAGAAAAATTCGGAGGAGAAATAAGATTCATGCTAAGGCAAAAAAGTTGGGAAGTGGTAAACTCAGAGAAAAATTTGAAAACTTGAGACGAGAAATTAAAAATGATATAAAAATCAGCATGATCTGTATGTCAATAACTTGGTAGGTGATGTAAAGGCAAATCCCAGAGACTTCTACAGATATATCAATAGCCAGAAGAAAGATAGGCAAGGCATCCCACCCCTTAATAAAAGAGGAGGGAACGGGGTCCCTGAACGGACTCTGAAAGGGCAGAGGAATTGGTTGGTCAATTCAATGATGCATTTAAAACTGAGTTCAACGAGGTTCCACTGACTGGAAGATATGCCCCTTTCATGGAAAATATTGTTGTATCCTCGGCGGGAGTGATCAAGTTACTTTAAGGCTTGAACCCTTCTCAAGCTTTAGGGCCTGATGAGCTTCATCCTGAAGTCCTGAAATTCCCAAAGAATGGCTCCTAGCGAACATCTGTCCACTTTTCAAAAAAGGGGACAGGGCTCTTGCTTGTAATTATCGCCCAGTGTCACTGACCTGTGTTCTATGTAAATTGCTTGAACACATAGTCTGCTCAAACATCATGGCCCGCTTGGATGAACACTTTTGTCAGACAGACAACATGCATTTTGGAAAAGGCATAGTTGCGAAACTCAGTTGAGCACGGTTATTAATGATTGGGCAAATATCCTGGACAGAGTGGGGCAGGTGAACACATTTATTCTGGACTTCGAGAACTTTAAGGCTTTTGACACCCCTCCTCATGAACTACTTAAATCCAAATTATTTGGCTATGGAACTGGAGGGAAGACTCTCAAATGGATAGATTCCTTCCTTTGCTACAGAAAACAGCGTGTTGTTGTTAATGGTAAATCTTCAGTATGGGCGCCAGTTTTGTCTGGAGTCCCGCAAGGGACTGTTCTTGGTCCTCTTTTGTTCTCCCTGTACATCAATTTGTTTGTTTGATTTGAGGTTTAACGTCCCCGTCAACACTGAAAAGGTCATTTTGGAGACGTTGCTTCCAATTTTGTGGGACTGTTACCCGACATTGAGTTGAAATGACATCTCAAGCCCTGTCGACCAATGAAACCAATAGGGTTTATAAGCATGGATGGTCCGCCTCGCATTGCGGTTCCTGGACAGGCTTAGATCCTCTAAGCGATTTACCAGTACTAGTGTGCGGGCCGGATTCAGCTCTGCGTGGAAGCATCGTGCAGCCCATATATTTCTTCAAGCCCCTATGGGCGGGGGCGGCCCTGTACATCAATGGTATTTCCACTGACATTGACTCAGAAATAAGACTGTTCGCAGACGACTGTGTTTGTTGCCGGGAAATTAGAGATACATATAACTCACTGAAACTTCAGGCTGACATAGATAGACTAGGATGTTTGGCCCGAAAATGGGGCATGAGATTTCAGCCAGTTAAATGCTATATTATGCCGATAACTAGGAAGAGATCTAATAAAGTTGAGGCTTCTTACGCTTTAGAGGGAACGGTCCTCGAAAATGTAAATTCCATTAAATACCTTGGTGTGACAATCACTCAAGATTTGAGATGGAATACACACATTTGCGACAAGTGTACAAAGGCGTTTCCTGGGGCGAATTTTTCATCAGTGTCCTCAAGATGTGAAAGAGACAGCATACAGGGGACTTGTTCGCCCAATCTTGGAATATGGTAGTTGCATCTGAGACCGAAGCGGAGTAGTCCTTAATGATTTGTTTGTTTGTTTGATTTGAGGTTTAACGTCCCTGTCAACACTGTAAAGGTCATTTTGGAGACGTTGCTTCCAATTTTGTGGGATTGAAAAAGTTCAAAATAGAGTTGCTAGATTTGTAACTGGAAATTACTGCTTCGAAACTGGGAGCATGACTGGAATTCTAAGAAAATTAAGATGGGAGTCTCTCAAGAAGAGGACGAGAGACAGTAGGCTCATACTCTTATACAAAGGTCTAAAGGGTGCTGCCAGCATTCCAACAGATGAACTTGTCCCCCCCCCCGGCTAGGCACTGTAGAAAGCACCATTCAATGACATTTCAGACCCTTACTTCAAGAACGGCCATTTATAAAGAATCGTTCTTCCCCCGTACCATTAGAGATTGGAATGCCCTTCCCGATTCGAATATTTCGACGGCTGAAGGTGCCGAGGATTGTGTAGCTAAGTTTACCTCTTTGGTTAGAGCTAGAGACTAACTTGCCAAATCATAGGACATGGTGTATGAATGCCATTTTGCGTGTCACCAGTAACAATTCTGATTCTAATTCTGATCACTGAAACATTTACTTGGCATTAAAGCTAAAAAGAAGTAATTTAAACAACATTTTGTTGGTAACGAGCACATTAAAATTCTACTATCATACTCGCCTTTTTGCCCCCCACCCCCCTCTCTTAATACATCTTTCTGCTGATAATCAGCTCATAATCACTTCGATAAGATGAGTCTTTGACGTGAGCTATAGTCTGAAGGACTGTTTATTGGAGGCCATAATGACAGAAAAAAATGTTTGTGAAAGTTTGTGATATTCTTCTTATCCATACTCAACGTATTAGGACTCAGCACCTGACCTCCAGGGTAGATGGAACCCCAAAGCCCTGGTCGGCAATCAATCTAGGAGACGGCAACGCTAAACGAAAACCTGTATATCTGGATTTGCCTGTTCTAGCTATGTAAAGTCTGCTTCGGCAGCTAGGGCGGAGGAATCTTTGATTCAGCGGCCCAATCATTTCATGGAGCATGAAGAGCATGACAAGACACTATAGAAGTCATGGTCATTCACTACATCCTAGATTAGCTCCAGATGTCTTCACATTGTCTTGCCTCTGGATCGAGCTAGGTCAGGAAGGTTGACTTCGCGCGCTTCTCCCTCACTGTAATCCAATTCACAGCCCATGTCATCTTAATAATATATACACAGTCACTACAAGCACACATTATGCAAGCAACTCAAAAAAAGACATGTGGCGATGGGCGAGCAGCGAAGAGCAGCAGGGGAGAATATACTGGAAGATGTAGTTGCGAACCTGTACACAGGTGGCGTGGTTCTATATGGTCGCGTTCCTTAAGAAGAAGCAGTATGGGAATTCGGCAGCCGAACTGAGTGACTGAGCAGACCTTTCTAGGATCGAACTGCTCAGCCCCTTAGCATGGGCGAGGGGCTAGAAAATGAGCCCAAAACAATTGCCTGCTTCAAAACCCTTGGCTGGTTAACTGCGATCAGCAGGGAGCCCGATTAGCGGTCGAACAAGAAAGAAGAAGATAAAGGCGATACCTTTGCGAATCGGTGCATGAAATGTGCGCATCTTGATGGACAGTGCTGACCCAGACAGATCACAGCGAAGAACAGCTCTAGTTGGTAGAGAACTCGTTACAAAGTCGAAACTGCAGCTCTGAGTGAGACTTGTCTTTCAGAGGAAGGGCAAATAAAAGAAGTTTGTGCTGTTTACACTTTCGTCTGGAGTGAGAGCGGTGTCAAGCAGGAGTAGAATTTGTCATCGAATCACACTTTGTCAGCAAGCTCTCAGGACTTCCAAAAGGCATAAATCATCGCCTGATGAGTGATGACGCTGACTGGCAAAGACTATGTGTGGTACAGACTGCTGGACAGATCAAAGGCTTTTGGTCAGAAAACTTAACCTGCGCATTCAGCCTGCACGGCGACCACAAGGCAAGAAAGTGTCCGAGAGACTGGATGTCTCTAAGCTGAAACAAGTCAGCAAGAGGCAAACCTTCATCCATGACATCTGCAGCATACTGGATACAATGAAACTCAGTTCAGATGATCTGGAAGAGAACTGGATAATCTTCAGAGACACCGTTCACTCTCCAACAATGTATTCCCCAGGACCAGTATCTCGTAAACATCAAGACTGGTTTGACGAGAATAATGAAGAGATCCAGGGACTCATCGAAGAGAACCATCAAAACACGTGGCATACCTCAATGATACCAGCTCAGTATCTCGTAAGGCGGCCTATTCAGATACGTGCAAAACAGAAGTGAAGGTAATTATCAGGATTCGATACAATTAACTCACAGCTCCAATCAGTGACACCAAAGGGAAAGAAGCACAAACACGAAACAACTAGACCATAATGGAAACATAAATAGCGGAAAGCTGAAAGGACAGTTACTTACCCACAAATTGACCAATTGGCTATCCTAAAGAAAATGATACAAGCGACACACACACACACCCAAAGACAAACCACAAGAAAATAAACCGCGACAGACGAACCGCCTTGGAACGATCGGTGAAACGAATGTCAACTGGGGGTGGGGAGGGAGTGGTCTTCAATCGATTTTACGCAGCTGTTATCCTCGCCCTTACTTCCGTCGCGATTAAGACAAATAATTTGTTAAGTCCGCATGACTGCCTCCTTACTCATCAGATCAGTACAATATCCCCGAGAACACAAAAATCAAGCAAAATAGATGTAACAACGGTGAGGACTCGACAGCAAGAACCACTGAAATGCTGGAGCATAAAAAAACACTGTTAGACTCCGATGGACCCGACCAGAGACAGAGCAAACAGACAGACAGTCCAAACTAGACTCAGAGATATGCAAGACTCCTGGTTGAGCAATAAGGCCGATAAAATCCAGTCCTTTGTAGTCAGAATGGATATGAAAAAGTGCTTTTGTCTATGGTCCCAGATCTCTGGAGACACACTCTCCTAAGTGCAGATGGAACTAGTCTTCTGACTGACAAAGAGGCTATCTTGAAAAGATGGGCTGAGCACTTTGATAGTGTTCTTAATCGACCATCCTCTATCATTGATGATGCTATCAACAGACTACCACAGGCAGAATGTAATCTGCTGCTTGACAAGTTCCCAACTGTTACTGAAACAATTAAAGCAATAAAACTTCTGGCATCCAAAGCTCCAGGACAAGATGCAATACCTGCTGAGATCTACAAAGCAGGGGGGTACTCCAGTTGCAAAGAAGTTGACAGAGTTATTTTATATCATGTGGAGAAAAGAAGCCATCCCTCAAGAATATAAGGATGCGTCAATAATCCACCTATTCAAACGGAACCCTCGTATCTGTGACACTCATCGTGGCATCTCTTTACTGTCAGTTGCTGGAAAGGTCCTTGCGAGAGTACTGCTTAACCGACTGGATGAACACCTTGAACATTCAGGGCTTCTACCCGAAAGCCAGTGTGGGTTCAGAAAAGTCAGAGGAACAATCTTCACAGTAAGGCAGCTTCAAGAGAAATGCCAGGAACAGAACACGGACCTGTACATGACCTGTGTCGACCTTACAAAAGCATTTGACACAGTCAGTCGTGAGGGTCTTTGGAAAATTATGGTCACGTCCATCCAAGTTCGTAGCAATGGTGAGACAGTTCAACGATGGTATGGTGGCACGGAACCAAAATGATGGTGAGATTTCGAATCCATTACATGTGACAAACGAGTCAAGCAAAGCTGTGTGGCAGCTCCAACACTGTTCAGCATGATGTTTTCTGCCATGCTCACAAATGCATTATAAGATGGTGACAACGGTATATCAATTTGGCATCGCTTTGATCAGAAGCTTTTCAATCTCAGAAGGTTGCAAGCCAAATCCAATGTGCAGACGGAGGTGCTAGATGAGTTCCTCTTTGCTGATGACATGGCAAAAGATGCTCCAGCAAAAAGGTACAGATGAAGTAAAGTGTCTGACTCCTGTGATAACTATAACCTCACAACCAGCATCAAAAAGACTGCGGTAGTTATCAACAAGCACTTGGAAAGCCTTTTAAAGAGCCCACCATCAAGTGAACGGTCAAAGATTACAAATGGTAGAATGTTTAACTACCTTGGAAGCACACTGCCAAGAGTCGTTCACATTGATGATGAAGTCAATGCCAGGATTGACAAAACTAGTGCAGCATTTGGCCGACTACGTGATTGTGTTTGGGACCGAAGTGGAATCAGGCTTGACACAAAACTAAACGTTTTCATAGCTGTATGCATGTGAAGCATGGACAGTTTACCAACGGCATGCCAAAAGACTGAATCACTTCCATACAAGCTGCCTTAGAAAACTCTTAAAGATTAGGTGGCAAGACAGGATTGCATACACGGAAGTCCTGAAAGGGGCAGGAATGCAAAGTGAACACACTCTTCTGAAACTAGCACAGTTAAGATGGACAGGCCATGTTGCCCCGATGCCTAAGGAACGTCTGCCAAAGAAAATTCTCTGAAGAACTCGAAATGGGCAAATGCTTCCCTGATGGTCAGAAGAAGCGCTACAAGGACACCCGCAAAGCCTCCCCAAAGGATTTCAACATGCCAACAGAGTCGTTGGAACAAATTGCACAGGACAGAGCAAAGTGGCGAGGCCTCATCAAAATGGGTTCTAGTGACTATGAGGCAAAAAGGAATCAGTGAAGCTGAGCAGAAAAGGGCACGGCGCAAATCAAGAGCTGAGGTATCACCAACAGAGCTGTCTTCCTCCAAACTCTGTTGCTCTATCTGCCACAGACAGTTCAGAGCTAGAATTTGTCTCACCAGACACCTCAGAACACACACATAATAACATTTCACAAATGTGATTAAGACAGGTCATTGTCAGTAATGACAGACGAACAATTACTCAACACATAGATTGTACATGTAACCGTCTCAATTAGGCGGTTCTTACGACTACCCAAAATATATGTTTAAGAGTAAAAAATAAATAACAAAAATAACACTGAAAAAATAAAGTGTACCCTTTTAAAAACCACTTTTCACTGCTTGTGGGTAATTCACTAGACGGACTTTTAATGTGATGTACAGCCTGATCAGCTCTTCTAAATAAAAATGGGTTGGAAAGTACGGGATGTGGTAAATACATGTCGTTTATAACGGTGTAATACTGCCAGGCATGCCTATATTGCTGTTGTCCACGTGATTATCGCTGACCAATAAAATCAATCCTACAAATTAACCCATGTAATGACACATAGCACCCCCCTTAGCTTTAAACAAATCCGTTTTCAATTTCATGGGGTCAGATTTTCAGATCTGTTTTAAGTGTTGTAAGTTCAACACACAAAAAATATCCAACACTTTAAGCAACCAGTGTAGAACCTTGCCCGACGCCGCATTCACCAGAGTCGGATTTTGAACAACACTGTAAATGTCTCATTTTGTGTTGACTAAAGTAAGAAACAAAGCGCAATGGACAAAATGGACCCGCATGATTACATAGTAGATTGGTGTAAGTCCATGTCCATCACAATTTTCCCGCCTTAACTCACAATCAAAGCACTGAAAGTACTGGTGGTCAATTGTCTCTCAGTATAGGCTGGTAAAATAGCTGTGGACTGGGATTTAAACTGTTTCGTTTAAGCCTTAAATTCCAGTTTTTTTTTCAAACAGTGTAGACGCTGATCAGACGCCGCATTCTGTGGCGTCTGATCTGGGTCTACACTGTTCGCCAAGACCAACTTGATTTTAGTCGATTCTAAAGATAACCCTCTTACGCAACACTCTGACCTCACAGCGACTATTTTCTATAAATAACCGTTATTCCGACAAGACAGTTATAGTCACGTTGACTTAATCACTGGACAGTTTTTATGCTTAGTAACTTTGGGTCGATTGACAACAATTGGTTGGGTCGATTGACAATAATCGACCAAAACAAGTCGACCTCCAATGCTGTCAGTGCTTTGATTTAACACATATTTCATAGCGGGCTTTTCAGTAGCATCTGACAGAACAGTAACGTAAGTTTTGTCGCTGACTGTAATGACGGTGACGTATTTCACCCTGCGGGCAAATAAATTTAACACTTTCATCAATCAAACAGGCGACTCCTGTCCATCACCGCACTACAGAAATACACATGTACATACAATACTTACTCTGTAAAAATATTGACTTCTAGGTACGGTGACATGTGGAAATCACTTTACCGTAAAACTCCTAAAATTTCGGACACTTTGAGAACTTACTGTAATTTTACAAAAATAAATAATAACAAATTTGTTTCACGACCCAGCAAAGAGTCCAAAAGATGCAGATGGAATTGTAAACAATGTAGTCTCTGACCAGGAGCATTCTGATCTGGGTCTGCACGGTTTGCTTAGGCTAACTGTTCTAATACTTAGAATCATTACAGTATTAATTAACGTCCCTTCGCCGGCAATTAACGTTAACTACGTTGTTTGTTTTGGGTGATAACGCTACCACACAAAGCACCATTACGAAAACACGTCTATACAAATACATTGTAAACATTATAGCTGAAAAACGAAAATTTCAAGACAAAAAATTGTGATATTTTTTCTTATTTCTGCTCAAAATATAGATTGCCGGTACTCGTTTGACCCGCCTCATCGAGGCGGTTCAGACGAGTATCCTTACTCTATATTTTAGAGCACAAATACGAAAAAAAGGTTTACCCTGTAAACCCCAGTTTTACTATATGGAAGTGGGGTTCAAGGGGGTCAAATTTATAAAGGTGTGCTTTCGTGAGGCGTCACCAAACAATGCTATGAGCAGACGCAGGCCGGAGAATAAAGAGATCGTAACTCCACTAAAATACTAGAAAAAGGCTTCATAGTATCGCTTACAAAATGGGGACGCAAGCCAAAAGCACTTCATAGTAACGCTTACAAAATGGGGACGCTAGCCAAGATCACTTCATAGAATCCCTTACAAAATGGGGACGCTAAGCAAGAAAACTTCATAGTAACGTTTACAAAATGGAGACGCTAACCAAGATCATCGCTTACAAAATGGGGACGCTAACCAAGAGCACTTCATAGTATCGCTTGCAAAATGGGTACGCTAATCAAGAGCACTTCATAGTATCGCTTTCCAAATGGGGACGCTAACCAAGATCACTTCACAGTATCGCTTACAAAATGGAGGCGTTAACCAATATCACTTCATAGTATCGCTTACAAGATGGGTACGCTAACTAAGATCACTTCATAGTATTGCTTACAAAATGGGTACGCTAACTAAGATCACTTCATAGTATCGCTTAACAAATGGAGACGCTAACCAAGATCACTTCTTAGCATCGCTTACAAAATGGGGACGCTAACCAAGATCACTTTATAGTATCGCTTACAATGTGGGGTCGCTTACCAAGATCACTTCATAGTATCGCTTACAAAATGGGGACGCTAACCATGATCACTTCATAGTATCGCATACAAAATGGGGACGCTAACCAAGCTCACGTCATAAAATCGCTTACAAAGTGTGGAGGAAACCGAAGAAAGCCCATAGTATACCTTACAAAATTGGAACGACTCTTAGTGGTAAGAATTGGCTCCCTAAAGGGAGCTGCTTCTTTCCTTTAGCAGTGCAGAAAGTCCCTGTGATGAAGAATCGATTGGTTGTACATTCGTATTGGGGTTGAACGCCACGCCAACCTTTGCAGTCATTTTATGTCGCCTCCCATAGAAAAGGAGAAAAGAGACAGAAGAGATAGTAGAGGAGACTTAAGAGAGGGATAGATGGAAAAAGAGTAAAATTAAAGAAAATGTAGAAACAGTAGAAATAATAACATTCTAACATTCCCCTCTATCCTAACCTGCTGCAAGGACAGGATGCCTTGCCCAACTGTAAAGCCAATATCAATTACATTACGAAAACACGTCTATACACAATCATTGTAAACTTTGCCGCCGAAAAAACGAACATTTTATGATGACAAATTGTGATATTTTTTCTTATTTCTGCTCAAAATATAGATTGTGGGTACTCATTAGAACCGCCCCATCTATATTTCGGAGCAGAAATAATAAAAATACGGTTTACCCCTGTAAACCCCAGTTTTACTGTATAAAAGTGGAGTTCAATGGGGTCAAAATTATATAGGCGTGTTTTCGTGATGGTCGCCCAGGTGACAAAAAAAGATACATGACACCTTCACACACCGTCTATGATGAAGGGGGAATAGATGTTAAGGGGAATGGGAACACTTGGCTGATTTTTCCGCCATTTTTCAAAGGGAGACAACTTTCGGGACTTCCTGTTCACTTTTCTAAAACCCTGTCCCACTGAAATTGGGGTCTACTCTTAAAGGAAAGAATTTGTTCCACAGGAGTAAATTCTTTCCTTCAAGAGATGACCCCTATTGACATGGGAGATAAAAATACTTCTTGAGGAGTTGCCTCCCCGGAAAGTGTCCCCAATCCCCTTAAGTGCTGCTAATTACGGTAACACATCCGAGTGACATATTGCATTCTTTCATACCTTCAACACGGTCATTTTTCTCTGAAGAAAATGTGTGATATTTTTCTTTTATATACGCCAAACATAAGTTGTCGGCGCTCGTTAGAACATTGAGGCGGTTCTAATGAGTGCCCACAATTTATGCTTTTAGCAAAAAATAGGAAAATAATGAATACCCCGGTAAACCCCACTTTTCTTTATATAAAGGGGGTTTAGAGGGGTGTTTATTGCACGTACATTTGTTCACCTGGTGATTCATGTGTATTTTTTTTTTTTTTTGGTTTTGGGTTTTACGGCTCTTTCAAGATTATTTCACTCATATCGAGCCGATCGTTAATCATAGGTGGGCGAAAACCGGAGTACCCGGAGAAAAACCACCTGACCTTCCGTTGCAGAACTTGGCGTCTCACACGTGACCCGAGCGAGGCTCGAACCCACGGCGGTGAGAGACCTAATGACTAAGAGTCAGCGCTCTTATCCATTAGGCCACGGAGGCCCGTCATGTGAAATGTAGGCCTATATGTGCGTAATGGGAGTTGCGTATATTATAGACATATTTGTGACTTCTTCTTCTTCGTTTGCAACGTATACGCATATACGTTTTTTGATTTCACGAAAAGGGTTCTGTTAATTAGTCCGTGTAATTAACAACCCTCTAAATCCGACTTTATATAGACGAAAACCGGGGTCTACATGGGTTTACATTTTTGTTTTCTAATTTCTGCTCTAAGATAAAGGTTGTGGGTACTCGTTAAGACCGCCTAAATGAGGCGCTGCAATGAGGCGGTTCTAACGAGCACACACAACATATATATATGTTTGGCGTACAAATAAGAAAAATATCACAAATTTTCATCACGAAAGTCACCATTCTGGAGAACGAAATGAGTTCTTTCATATCGCAAAATCAGTTGTTTTTCTGATGAAGACTTGTGATATGCTTTTATGCTCCCGGAATCAAAGATTCGGGGGCATATAGTTTTTGGTCTGTCTGGCTGTCCGACTGTTTGTCTGTCCGCAAAAATCTTAACATGTGGAATGGTAAACCTTGAATGGTAACCGATAGGGCTTCTATACTTTACATGTGCATTCCTTGTGTGCAATGCCTTTCCAGTGGTACTATATTTTTGTCGTCGTGACCTTGATCTTGACATAAACTCTACTTTTTAATACTTTAACCTTGACCGTAACTTTTGATTGTCAAGTGTTAGTGTTAGGGCTTTCATATTTCAAAAGTGCATTCCCAGTCACAAGACAGTTTCAGTTGTTCAATTGTTTTTGACCTCAAGCCCATGTCCTTGACGTTTGACTTACTTTTTAAAAACTCTAACATTCGCCATAACTTTCAATTGGTAAGTGATAGGAATTTCACATGTTCATTCTATGACAAAGACCTTTCCAGTTGTACCATAATGTTTGACTTTGTGACCCTGACCTCCATTTTAAAAACTTCAACATCAGCAATACCTTGTGGTTGGTTAGTGATAGGACCTTCATATTTCACATGCGCTCTCCGAGGGCTCTAAAATATAGATTGTGGGTATACGTTAGAACCGCATCGATGAGGCGGTTCTAAAAAGTACCCTCAATCTATATTTTGAGCATAAATAAGAAAAATATCACAATTTTTCATCTGAAATTTTCGTTTTTTCAGCGGTAAAATTTACAATGTAATTGTATAGGCGTGTTTTCGTAAAGACTGCCTTTTCTCGCAGGAGGGCCCTTATGGCATCCTTGTAACCCTGCTGATGCGAAACAAAATGATTATAAATGTTCTAGAAGATAAAGTGAACTATAACATTTAACCCACGTTAGACAATAGAGTTTTCCATCTGAAAGTACGAGACCGATCCATTTCCAATTATAGGGGCGGCAGATTATTTATGTTTGTGGCAAGGTTTTAAAAATGTCTGTACTTTAAGCAAACGGTGTAGACCATGATCAGACGCTGCATTCCACAGCATCTGATCTGGGGCTTTACAATTTGAAAATGCCCCCAAAAGCAACGATAGGCATATATGGGTTAAAATAAATTGTTGGTAAGCATGAATGCACGTTTACTGATGTAACAGGTGAATCTTCTCAAATTTCCCTAAAAACAACGAAATTAAACAAATCATACACTGAGTGGTTTATAGAGAGCTGTTTTTACAATACAGGGGGCCGCTAAAAGGCTGAGTTCTATAGAATTTGCCTAAAAATCGCCAACCGCCAAATTGTGCCATATATGATTTTTATTCCCGTCACGTGTTGTGTGGGTGTTCGTTTTGACAGGAGTCATGTCATTGATTATAGGGTCGTTTCATCAATTTTTCCTATGGGAAATATACTATTTGAACGCAAATCCATTGTCTACTCGATTTTTGCTATCTAGCTTTGTTTGTGGCCGGTATCTCCACTTCCCCACGAACAAAGCAAGGTAATACGAGTAGGCATGATTTTCCGGTAGTATTCATAGATATATAAACCCTGAAAAAAGCGGACACTTTAGCAGCAGGTCAAGTTGTAAGAGTGAACACAACATTGTGACGGGGAAATAGAAAGTATATTGAAAGGTATGTTAAATCTATGTTTAGTATTATTTTTGTATGAACATGCTTGTAGGTTTTGGAGGGGTTTACTTCTAGTATACCCCAACTTTCTGAAGCCTATTCTGAATTCACTATTGAGGCCTGTAGTGATTAGGCTACTAGCTTTGCCAGCTAGACGTCGCAGGATCGATCCCAGGCTTCTCCAGTAGTAGAATGAGTCTTTCTAAGTGAGGTCCTGTCTCATGCTGACCCTAGATGTTGGTGAGACGTAAAGTTTGGACACCCGCTCATTCTAGATTCAGTTAGGCTTTTAGACCCCTTTTGTAGAATGTAATTAATAAACGCCGGGTCACTTGTTTGATCCATGACTTGTGACTGGCTGTGGTTAGAAAACCGTGGTTCCGTCCCAATATGATATTAGGTGTAGAGGGGACGTAAACTTAAGACGGGTTTAACCACATCTTCATCATCAGGGCAAACTCATACAAGAGCCTGTTGGGTTATCCGTGATGATGAACCGTAATGAATTTTATTTTACAAGCATGTTCACGTTGATTAGAAATAATTTTGTTCAAGAAGAATTACGAGTTCATTTTGTAATGATGCCGTTTTTGTCTGATAACTCAGTTTGTGCATGTATGTACATATAAAGAACGTGATGATGATAAGTGGGAGTATTTGGTCGCCACACGTCATAACGGCCTGAGCGGCGGGGATGACGTCAGCTGCGTCATCGGCGTCGCGAGGACGGTTGTGACGGGGTGCCTACCAAATAGAGAGAATTTACGGCAAACAGTGTTGGCCCATATGAGACACTAACAAATGTGTGGATTATAGATGAAAATCTTCTGTTGTAGTTTCTATCTGTTATTAATGTATTGAATTTGTGAATAGCTATATTTGTGAGCCGTGTCGCGGAGAAGGATATGAAATAGAGATTGTTATGTTTCCTGTAATTGGCGGCTGACCAGGTAGCGCAAAGGCGTGGTCTGTTCAATTGCCTCTTACTTGTGATAATGTAGTGAGCACAAATTTGATGAGTATTATGCTCAGTAGTAGTGAGCATTAATTGATTTCTGTAGTGCTCAGTAAGGAACCATGAACTTTGAGTATTATTGTGTCAAGCGCTGGGTGCTGATAATTTGATGCACAGTCAAGTTGAGTTCTGCTGTACGGTTATTTGTCGCATGCACTAATCAGCCTGTATGTCTGGTCGGCGCATGCGCAATAACGGTATATGCATGAACATATTTTTACTTCTCCGGGAGGGGGATCATGATATAGCATGTATGTTTTGTGACTCGTTTCTAGTCCCGTTATCGTAATTTGCAGGCATAACAATGTGTGACCTGCTGCTCCCTGCTTCATAGCAGCAGGTACTGGTACGACGCTAGGCGTTAGGGTCCAGCAAGGGCGGACAGACCGCCGTAATCAGCGCCTACCAGGATAGAAGCAGATTCTTCTAAATCATTGTTCGTTGTAAACAAATGTGATCATGGAAGAGGTCAACTTACCTTATTTGGACGATCACTAAACGGCTGATCAGCAAACGTGATCGCTAATCCTAGGATAATCAATTATGTTGATAGACTAGTTTTACTAGTTCGCGAGAAGAAGTGTCACGCGAGTGGGGGATTCACCCAAAGTTATAAACTGGCCAGTCGCGTTTTGTGTTGATTCTTTTTTTTGTTTTTGTTGTTGTTTTTGTTGTTTGCTTCTGTAGGTATTCACGTCACCCGTTCCGAGCACAGAACAGTGTTTTGCCTTCGGAGCGGACGTCGTGAGTTGGCTACAGAAGCAACAAATTGTGATGTTTTGTGTTAGTGAGTGTTGTATGTAGATACTGTAAATAATTCATGTCATTCATTTAACATCTTTCTTGTGCCTTACCCCACAGCTGCCCGTACACCTGTCAGAGATCACGCTCGGTTGTCTTGTCAGCATGGGGGTTTGCGGGACGCCGTAAACCCACATGTAACATTTGGTGTCAGAAGTGGGATTTGATCTCTGGCTGGTGTTCCCGGCTGTGGAACAGCACATTGATACTCTGAATCATCAATTTAAAAAAAAAAAAATGTATTGACAGCCACATTTAGAAATTAACTTGAATCTTCCTTCCTGCGTTGATGAAGTGCGAAACCCATGTATTCAACTGAATGGATACTGACAAGTCGATAATTTCTGAGCAGGAAGGCAAGGCAAACCCCACTTTTTCTTGGTAACGAAAAATTTAAGTAGACCCCACTTAATTGTTACCTGACATTCTACTAAGTTAAATTGGAGCTTCTAATTGATCTTACCCACACATGGTTCTGACGTAGTGACGTTAACAATTTACTGACGTTGACATAACGTTAGCGTTAATATTTACGCTGTGGCTTGAGGTTAGGTATGACGTAATAGAAACATTAAAGGTGACTTGTTATGATCGGAGTTTTGTAATGTGATAAAACTTCGGATTGTAGCATTTTACTGTAAACGTCGTCGGTTTATGACGTCATATTAGACTACCAGTACGCAACGTCATACTGTGCTGAAAGCATTTGACATTTCAAATCGCGTGTGCTTTAATAACTAACGTTTTAGTTAGATTAACGCGTATAACACATATCTTAACGTTTTAGTTAAGCCCATTCAATCATCACTGATCATAACTGATCAGTTTATAGTGGTTTTGATAGTAACGTGAGATTTACGTTATCAATAATGGAGCGTTTAATGCAAATGGGAAAGGACTTAGGTTATGAGGGGAAGGAGTTACAAGGTTTTGTTAAAGAGCAGCAGGATATTGAGCGGGCAGAAAGGCAAGAGCAAAGGGATTTAGAAAGGTTAAGGTCTGAGGAAAAGGAAAAGGAAAGGGTACATGAACTAGCTAAGTTAGAGGAAAAGGAAAAGGAAAGGGCACATGAACTAGCTATGTTGAATGTTAATAAGGAACTTGAAATAGCACGCATCAAGACTGAAAGGGAGGCAAAAGAGATTAGTGAGGCCCATTTAGAAAAAATAAAACATGGGTTTGAGCTACAGCACCAAGAATTAAGGAATCAGTTAGAAATGCAGAGAGCGAAGCTCGAGCTAGAATTTGAAAAGCAAAAAGCTGAGAAGGTGGCGCATGCCCGGGATCCTAAGTTACCTTATTTTGAAGAGGGTAAAGATAAAATGGATAGTTATTTATCTAGGTTTGAGAAATATGCTACGGCTAATAAATGGGATAAGAGTGTTTGGGCCGCGTATTTAAGTGCATTGCTCAAAGGGCGCGCACTTGATGTATATGACCGGTTGTCAAATGAGGATGCGGCGGATTATGAAAAGTTAAAGGACGCTTTATTAAAAAATTTTGACATGACAGAGCGCGGATTTAGGAAGCAGTTTCGTTATAGTAGGCCCGAGAAGTCAGAAACGTTCATACAGTTCAGTAGTAGACTGAGAAGTTATTTAGATAAATGGCTTAATATGGCAAAGATAGAAAAATCTTTTCCGGCTGTCTGTGATTTCATGGCAAGGGATCAGTTCCTGGAGTCATGTAATAGAGAACTGTATGTGCATCTGAAGCCAAAACAGTTTGGTAATTTAGATGAAATGGCTAGGGAGGCAGATTTGTTTGCAGAAGCGCGCGGGGGCGTATATAGTTGCATTAATAAGGGGCAACGCGATAATAGAGGCGCAGCGCAGGGTAAACAGGACAAAGTTGACTCGAACAAACCGAGTGGTAGACCGGATATCAAGTGTAGCATATGTGGTAAGGGGCATTTAACAATTAAATGTTTTAAGAACCCCGACAGGAAACAATTGTATAGCGCAGAGGTAGGAGCAACTGGAGTTGGGGATAGCGGTGTTAAAGAAAATTTTAACACGCGCGTAGAGACTCAAGGTTCTCAGGTTAAGAATGAGAATACGCAGAATGTAGGTCGTGGTTATACACGTGGTCGTGGTAATTTTAGAGGGTCTTTTCGCGGACGCGGTAAAAATAATAGCACACCACGTGGCGCAGCACACCAAGTTAGTTTTTGTCAGACAGAAGTAACTAGGAAAGGTGATGAGATTGGAAGTATTTTTGAAAATAAGGTTGGTGATCCTTTGATTTCGGATAGGGAGGAGTGTAGTAAGGAAACTAGGGAAGGTGTCTGTTACTTCTTAAAGGCAAGGTTACCGACGGCACAAGGATTGGTTAATAATAAAAAGGTGGTTGTATTAAGAGATACTGGGTGTACAGGCTGTGTCGTTCGGAGAAGTTTGGTTTCGGATAGTCAGTTAATAGGAAAGGAATCAAATGTTACGTTGATTGATGAATCCACACAAAGGTATCCTTTGGCAATGATTGACATTGATTGTCCTTTTTTCACTGGGAAAACTGAAGCTTTGTGTATGGATGATACGTTGTACGATTTGGTTATCGGTAACATTGATGGATCAAAACTTCCTGATATGTCTCATTTCTCAGCTGCGGCTGTAACTAGGTCTCAAACTAGGCAGGATGAGAAGCCTTACAGAAAACTTAAGGTTCCCGATCAGATCATTAACGATGACAAGGAGGCTTTCAAGCAAGCTCAGGTTGATGATCCAACTTTGGAAAACATCAGGAAAAGGGTTGTATCTGGGAACAAGACTGTGAGTCGTGGTTTAAACCGAGGTGAAACTAGGTTTATTGAGAAAAAAGGGTTGGCATATAGGGAGTTCACCAAGGGTAACAAAGTCTCTTTCCAACTTGTGGTCCCTCAAAGTTTCCGAGGAAAGGTGTTGAAACTGGCTCATGAAACGCTTATGTCTGGACATATGGGTATTAGGAAGACATTGGATAGAGTTGTAACTGAGTTTTACTGGCCCGGTATTTGCGGTGATGTCGCTAGATTTTGTAAATCTTGTGATATTTGTCAGAGAACTATTCAGAAAGGTCGGGTCACTAAAGTACCTCTAGGAAAAATGCCATTGATTGATACGCCATTTAAGAGGGTGGCAGTGGACATAGTTGGTCCAATTGAGCCTCGATCTGATAGGAAATCTCGGTATATTTTAACCATGATAGATTATGCGACAAGGTATCCAGAGGCGATAGCTTTACCGAGTATTGAGACGGAACGTGTCGCGGAAGCGCTTATTGAAATGTTTAGTAGGGTTGGCATTCCTGATGAAATGTTGACTGATTGTGGATCACAGTTTACTGCTGAGGTAATGAAGGAAGTCAGCAGACTTCTTTCTCTTCAACAGTTAACGTGTAGTCCGAGACACCCAATTTGCAACGGACTGATAGAGCGTTTCCACGCTACGTTAAAGCAGATGTTACGTCGCATGTGTGCTGAACGTCCAAAAGATTGGGATAAATATCTTCCAGCCTTATTATTTGCGGTAAGGGAAGTCCCACAAGAGTCTTTAGGATACTCCCCTTTTGAGTTGTTATATGGACGTAACGTCAGAGGTCCAATGGCAATATTAAGAGAATTATGGGCTGAAGAGGTACGCGATGAGCAAGTTCTTTCGACGTATCAATACGTTATTGAGCTTAGGGAACGGTTAGAGCAGACATGCAAATTAGCGCGTGATAATTTAAAGAAGGTTCAGATTAAGCAGAAAGCTTATTATGATAAAGGCGCGAGGTCGCGTAAATTTGACGTCGGCAACAAAGTACTGTTGTTACTACCGACAGACAGTAATAAATTATTGCTTCAATGGAAAGGTCCTTATGAAGTGGTTGAGGTAGTGAACAGAATGGATTATAAGATTGACGTCAATGGAAATGTTAACACATATCACGCTAATATACTGAAACAGTATGTTGAGCGTCAGACTGTGACGTCTCATTGTCTGATCTCTGAACCTATTATGTCGACAGACAGTCATGACAGAAATGACGTCGACGAGTCTTCATTTGAAGACAGCAGTTTTGAAACTGCAGAGCAACAGGAAAGTGACGGTGACGTTAGCGTCCCACACACACTAACGTCAGAGGAGAATGAGGAGACAGAAGGGCTGAGAGAACAGCGCCTTGCAGGACTTACATGTCAGACAGACCAAATTATATGTACCACATTTATGTCAGAACCTGTGAAAACTATCAAATCAGTTAAGCCAGCAAGGCCACCTCCAGTAAGATTAAAACGATATCCGTTTTCTAACAAACAACAGAGTGTCAGGGGAACAGGAAAATTCTGGGGCAAACCACCTTGGCTTACTAGCTAAATTCTACTTAAGAAAATTTGGGGGCAGACTACCTTAGTAGGTAATTCTTCGCACGGTTGTTGTGTAAATAGCTGTCTTGTTTAGATAGGTTCATCCTATTCCATCTCTATACACAAAGAAAAAACATTTCTGAATGTTTTTTCTCCAAAAGGGGAAACCTTTGTTACGAGATGGAATAGGAAACCTCTCTGGTGCTTATGCACATCTAAATTATTTTAGTAGATATATGGTAGGGCGGTGTGAGTGAAATATTTTGGGTGAAATATGGTACGCAAACTATGCGGCTCCATGAACAAGTCATGCACATATCATACGATGTATGCATGAGTGGTTTATAGAGAGCTGTTTTTACAATACAGGGGGCCGCTAAAAGGCTGAGTTCTATAGAATTTGCCTAAAAATCGCCAACCGCCAAATTGTGCCATATATGATTTTTATTCCCGTCACGTGTTGTGTGGGTGTTCGTTTTGACAGGAGTCATGTCATTGATTATAGGGTCGTTTCATCAATTTTTCCTATGGGAAATATACTATTTGAACGCAAATCCATTGTCTACTCGATTTTTGCTATCTAGCTTTGTTTGTGGCCGGTATCTCCACTTCCCCACGAACAAAGCAAGGTAATACGAGTAGGCATGATTTTCCGGTAGTATTCATAGATATATAAACCCTGAAAAAAGCGGACACTTTAGCAGCAGGTCAAGTTGTAAGAGTGAACACAACATTGTGACGGGGAAATAGAAAGTATATTGAAAGGTATGTTAAATCTATGTTTAGTATTATTTTTGTATGAACATGCTTGTAGGTTTTGGAGGGGTTTACTTCTAGTATACCCCAACTTTCTGAAGCCTATTCTGAATTCACTATTGAGGCCTGTAGTGATTAGGCTACTAGCTTTGCCAGCTAGACGTCGCAGGATCGATCCCAGGCTTCTCCAGTAGTAGAATGAGTCTTTCTAAGTGAGGTCCTGTCTCATGCTGACCCTAGATGTTGGTGAGACGTAAAGTTTGGACACCCGCTCATTCTAGATTCATTTAGGCTTTTAGACCCCTTTTGTAGAATGTAATTAATAAACGCCGGGTCACTTGTTTGATCCATGACTTGTGACTGGCTGTGGTTAGAAAACCGTGGTTCCGTCCCAATATGATATTAGGTGTAGAGGGGACGTAAACTTAAGACGGGTTTAACCACATCTTCATCATCAGGGCAAACTCATACAAGAGCCTGTTGGGTTATCCGTGATGATGAACCGTAATGAATTTTATTTTACAAGCATGTTCACGTTGATTAGAAATAATTTTGTTCAAGAAGAATTACGAGTTCATTTTGTAATGATGCCGTTTTTGTCTGATAACTCAGTTTGTGCATGTATGTACATATAAAGAACGTGATGATGATAAGTGGGAGTATTTGGTCGCCACACGTCATAACGGCCTGAGCGGCGGGGATGACGTCAGCTGCGTCATCGGCGTCGCGAGGACGGTTGTGACGGGGTGCCTACCAAATAGAGAGAATTTACGGCAAACAGTGTTGGCCCATATGAGACACTAACAAATGTGTGGATTATAGATGAAAATCTTCTGTTGTAGTTTCTATCTGTTATTAATGTATTGAATTTGTGAATAGCTATATTTGTGAGCCGTGTCGCGGAGAAGGATATGAAATAGAGATTGTTATGTTTCCTGTAATTGGCGGCTGACCAGGTAGCGCAAAGGCGTGGTCTGTTCAATTGCCTCTTACTTGTGATAATGTAGTGAGCACAAATTTGATGAGTATTATGCTCAGTAGTAGTGAGCATTAATTGATTTCTGTAGTGCTCAGTAAGGAACCATGAACTTTGAGTATTATTGTGTCAAGCGCTGGGTGCTGATAATTTGATGCACAGTCAAGTTGAGTTCTGCTGTACGGTTATTTGTCGCATGCACTAATCAGCCTGTATGTCTGGTCGGCGCATGCGCAATAACGGTATATGCATGAACATATTTTTACTTCTCCGGGAGGGGGATCATGATATAGCATGTATGTTTTGTGACTCGTTTCTAGTCCCGTTATCGTAATTTGCAGGCATAACAATGTGTGACCTGCTGCTCCCTGCTTCATAGCAGCAGGTACTGGTACGACGCTAGGCGTTAGGGTCCAGCAAGGGCGGACAGACCGCCGTAATCAGCGCCTACCAGGATAGAAGCAGATTCTTCTAAATCATTGTTCGTTGTAAACAAATGTGATCATGGAAGAGGTCAACTTACCTTATTTGGACGATCACTAAACGGCTGATCAGCAAACGTGATCGCTAATCCTAGGATAATCAATTATGTTGATAGACTAGTTTTACTAGTTCGCGAGAAGAAGTGTCACGCGAGTGGGGGATTCACCCAAAGTTATAAACTGGCCAGTCGCGTTTTGTGTTGATTCTTTTTTTTGTTTTTGTTGTTGTTTTTGTTGTTTGCTTCTGTAGGTATTCACGTCACCCGTTCCGAGCACAGAACAGTGTTTTGCCTTCGGAGCGGACGTCGTGAGTTGGCTACAGAAGCAACAAATTGTGATGTTTTGTGTTAGTGAGTGTTGTATGTAGATACTGTAAATAATTCATGTCATTCATTTAACATCTTTCTTGTGCCTTACCCCACAGCTGCCCGTACACCTGTCAGAGATCACGCTCGGTTGTCTTGTCAGCATGGGGGTTTGCGGGACGCCGTAAACCCACATGTAACATTTGGTGTCAGAAGTGGGATTTGATCTCTGGCTGGTGTTCCCGGCTGTGGAACAGCACATTGATACTCTGAATCATCAATTTAAAAAAAAAAAAAATGTATTGACAGCCACATTTAGAAATTAACTTGAATCTTCCTTCCTGCGTTGATGAAGTGCGAAACCCATGTATTCAACTGAATGGATACTGACAAGTCGATAATTTCTGAGCAGGAAGGCAAGGCAAACCCCACTTTTTCTTGGTAACGAAAAATTTAAGTAGACCCCACTTAATTGTTACCTGACATTCTACTAAGTTAAATTGGAGCTTCTAATTGATCTTACCCACACATGGTTCTGACGTAGTGACGTTAACAATTTACTGACGTTGACATAACGTTAGCGTTAATATTTACGCTGTGGCTTGAGGTTAGGTATGACGTAATAGAAACATTAAAGGTGACTTGTTATGATCGGAGTTTTGTAATGTGATAAAACTTCGGATTGTAGCATTTTACTGTAAACGTCGTCGGTTTATGACGTCATATTAGACTACCAGTACGCAACGTCATACTGTGCTGAAAGCATTTGACATTTCAAATCGCGTGTGCTTTAATAACTAACGTTTTAGTTAGATTAACGCGTATAACACATATCTTAACGTTTTAGTTAAGCCCATTCAATCATCACTGATCATAACTGATCAGTTTATAGTGGTTTTGATAGTAACGTGAGATTTACGTTATCAATAATGGAGCGTTTAATGCAAATGGGAAAGGACTTAGGTTATGAGGGGAAGGAGTTACAAGGTTTTGTTAAAGAGCAGCAGGATATTGAGCGGGCAGAAAGGCAAGAGCAAAGGGATTTAGAAAGGTTAAGGTCTGAGGAAAAGGAAAAGGAAAGGGTACATGAACTAGCTAAGTTAGAGGAAAAGGAAAAGGAAAGGGCACATGAACTAGCTATGTTGAATGTTAATAAGGAACTTGAAATAGCACGCATCAAGACTGAAAGGGAGGCAAAAGAGATTAGTGAGGCCCATTTAGAAAAAATAAAACATGGGTTTGAGCTACAGCACCAAGAATTAAGGAATCAGTTAGAAATGCAGAGAGCGAAGCTCGAGCTAGAATTTGAAAAGCAAAAAGCTGAGAAGGTGGCGCATGCCCGGGATCCTAAGTTACCTTATTTTGAAGAGGGTAAAGATAAAATGGATAGTTATTTATCTAGGTTTGAGAAATATGCTACGGCTAATAAATGGGATAAGAGTGTTTGGGCCGCGTATTTAAGTGCATTGCTCAAAGGGCGCGCACTTGATGTATATGACCGGTTGTCAAATGAGGATGCGGCGGATTATGAAAAGTTAAAGGACGCTTTATTAAAAAATTTTGACATGACAGAGCGCGGATTTAGGAAGCAGTTTCGTTATAGTAGGCCCGAGAAGTCAGAAACGTTCATACAGTTCAGTAGTAGACTGAGAAGTTATTTAGATAAATGGCTTAATATGGCAAAGATAGAAAAATCTTTTCCGGCTGTCTGTGATTTCATGGCAAGGGATCAGTTCCTGGAGTCATGTAATAGAGAACTGTATGTGCATCTGAAGCCAAAACAGTTTGGTAATTTAGATGAAATGGCTAGGGAGGCAGATTTGTTTGCAGAAGCGCGCGGGGGCGTATATAGTTGCATTAATAAGGGGCAACGCGATAATAGAGGCGCAGCGCAGGGTAAACAGGACAAAGTTGACTCGAACAAACCGAGTGGTAGACCGGATATCAAGTGTAGCATATGTGGTAAGGGGCATTTAACAATTAAATGTTTTAAGAACCCCGACAGGAAACAATTGTATAGCGCAGAGGTAGGAGCAACTGGAGTTGGGGATAGCGGTGTTAAAGAAAATTTTAACACGCGCGTAGAGACTCAAGGTTCTCAGGTTAAGAATGAGAATACGCAGAATGTAGGTCGTGGTTATACACGTGGTCGTGGTAATTTTAGAGGGTCTTTTCGCGGACGCGGTAAAAATAATAGCACACCACGTGGCGCAGCACACCAAGTTAGTTTTTGTCAGACAGAAGTAACTAGGAAAGGTGATGAGATTGGAAGTATTTTTGAAAATAAGGTTGGTGATCCTTTGATTTCGGATAGGGAGGAGTGTAGTAAGGAAACTAGGGAAGGTGTCTGTTACTTCTTAAAGGCAAGGTTACCGACGGCACAAGGATTGGTTAATAATAAAAAGGTGGTTGTATTAAGAGATACTGGGTGTACAGGCTGTGTCGTTCGGAGAAGTTTGGTTTCGGATAGTCAGTTAATAGGAAAGGAATCAAATGTTACGTTGATTGATGAATCCACACAAAGGTATCCTTTGGCAATGATTGACATTGATTGTCCTTTTTTCACTGGGAAAACTGAAGCTTTGTGTATGGATGATACGTTGTACGATTTGGTTATCGGTAACATTGATGGATCAAAACTTCCTGATATGTCTCATTTCTCAGCTGCGGCTGTAACTAGGTCTCAAACTAGGCAGGATGAGAAGCCTTACAGAAAACTTAAGGTTCCCGATCAGATCATTAACGATGACAAGGAGGCTTTCAAGCAAGCTCAGGTTGATGATCCAACTTTGGAAAACATCAGGAAAAGGGTTGTATCTGGGAACAAGACTGTGAGTCGTGGTTTAAACCGAGGTGAAACTAGGTTTATTGAGAAAAAAGGGTTGGCATATAGGGAGTTCACCAAGGGTAACAAAGTCTCTTTCCAACTTGTGGTCCCTCAAAGTTTCCGAGGAAAGGTGTTGAAACTGGCTCATGAAACGCTTATGTCTGGACATATGGGTATTAGGAAGACATTGGATAGAGTTGTAACTGAGTTTTACTGGCCCGGTATTTGCGGTGATGTCGCTAGATTTTGTAAATCTTGTGATATTTGTCAGAGAACTATTCAGAAAGGTCGGGTCACTAAAGTACCTCTAGGAAAAATGCCATTGATTGATACGCCATTTAAGAGGGTGGCAGTGGACATAGTTGGTCCAATTGAGCCTCGATCTGATAGGAAATCTCGGTATATTTTAACCATGATAGATTATGCGACAAGGTATCCAGAGGCGATAGCTTTACCGAGTATTGAGACGGAACGTGTCGCGGAAGCGCTTATTGAAATGTTTAGTAGGGTTGGCATTCCTGATGAAATGTTGACTGATTGTGGATCACAGTTTACTGCTGAGGTAATGAAGGAAGTCAGCAGACTTCTTTCTCTTCAACAGTTAACGTGTAGTCCGAGACACCCAATTTGCAACGGACTGATAGAGCGTTTCCACGCTACGTTAAAGCAGATGTTACGTCGCATGTGTGCTGAACGTCCAAAAGATTGGGATAAATATCTTCCAGCCTTATTATTTGCGGTAAGGGAAGTCCCACAAGAGTCTTTAGGATACTCCCCTTTTGAGTTGTTATATGGACGTAACGTCAGAGGTCCAATGGCAATATTAAGAGAATTATGGGCTGAAGAGGTACGCGATGAGCAAGTTCTTTCGACGTATCAATACGTTATTGAGCTTAGGGAACGGTTAGAGCAGACATGCAAATTAGCGCGTGATAATTTAAAGAAGGTTCAGATTAAGCAGAAAGCTTATTATGATAAAGGCGCGAGGTCGCGTAAATTTGACGTCGGCAACAAAGTACTGTTGTTACTACCGACAGACAGTAATAAATTATTGCTTCAATGGAAAGGTCCTTATGAAGTGGTTGAGGTAGTGAACAGAATGGATTATAAGATTGACGTCAATGGAAATGTTAACACATATCACGCTAATATACTGAAACAGTATGTTGAGCGTCAGACTGTGACGTCTCATTGTCTGATCTCTGAACCTATTATGTCGACAGACAGTCATGACAGAAATGACGTCGACGAGTCTTCATTTGAAGACAGCAGTTTTGAAACTGCAGAGCAACAGGAAAGTGACGGTGACGTTAGCGTCCCACACACACTAACGTCAGAGGAGAATGAGGAGACAGAAGGGCTGAGAGAACAGCGCCTTGCAGGACTTACATGTCAGACAGACCAAATTATATGTACCACATTTATGTCAGAACCTGTGAAAACTATCAAATCAGTTAAGCCAGCAAGGCCACCTCCAGTAAGATTAAAACGATATCCGTTTTCTAACAAACAACAGAGTGTCAGGGGAACAGGAAAATTCTGGGGCAAACCACCTTGGCTTACTAGCTAAATTCTACTTAAGAAAATTTGGGGGCAGACTACCTTAGTAGGTAATTCTTCGCACGGTTGTTGTGTAAATAGCTGTCTTGTTTAGATAGGTTCATCCTATTCCATCTCTATACACAAAGAAAAAACATTTCTGAATGTTTTTTCTCCAAAAGGGGAAACCTTTGTTACGAGATGGAATAGGAAACCTCTCTGGTGCTTATGCACATCTAAATTATTTTAGTAGATATATGGTAGGGCGGTGTGAGTGAAATATTTTGGGTGAAATATGGTACGCAAACTATGCGGCTCCATGAACAAGTCATGCACATATCATACGATGTATGCATGAGTGGTTTATAGAGAGCTGTTTTTACAATACAGGGGGCCGCTAAAAGGCTGAGTTCTATAGAATTTGCCTAAAAATCGCCAACCGCCAAATTGTGCCATATATGATTTTTATTCCCGTCACGTGTTGTGTGGGTGTTCGTTTTGACAGGAGTCATGTCATTGATTATAGGGTCGTTTCATCAATTTTTCCTATGGGAAATATACTCTTTATATAAAGGGGGTTTAGAGGGGTGTTTATTGCACGTACATTTGTTCACCTGGTGATTCATGTGTATTTTTTTTTTTTTTGGTTTTGGGTTTTACGGCTCTTTCAAGATTATTTCACTCATATCGAGCCGATCGTTAATCATAGGTGGGCGAAAACCGGAGTACCCGGAGAAAAACCACCTGACCTTCCGTTGCAGAACTTGGCGTCTCACACGTGACCCGAGCGAGGCTCGAACCCACGGCGGTGAGAGACCTAATGACTAAGAGTCAGCGCTCTTATCCATTAGGCCACGGAGGCCCGTCATGTGAAATGTAGGCCTATATGTGCGTAATGGGAGTTGCGTATATTATAGACATATTTGTGACTTCTTCTTCTTCGTTTGCAACGTATACGCATATACGTTTTTTGATTTCACGAAAAGGGTTCTGTTAATTAGTCCGTGTAATTAACAACCCTCTAAATCCGACTTTATATAGACGAAAACCGGGGTCTACATGGGTTTACATTTTTGTTTTCTAATTTCTGCTCTAAGATAAAGGTTGTGGGTACTCGTTAAGACCGCCTAAATGAGGCGCTGCAATGAGGCGGTTCTAACGAGCACACACAACATATATATATGTTTGGCGTACAAATAAGAAAAATATCACAAATTTTCATCACGAAAGTCACCATTCTGGAGAACGAAATGAGTTCTTTCATATCGCAAAATCAGTTGTTTTTCTGATGAAGACTTGTGATATGCTTTTATGCTCCCGGAATCAAAGATTCGGGGGCATATAGTTTTTGGTCTGTCTGGCTGTCCGACTGTTTGTCTGTCCGCAAAAATCTTAACATGTGGAATGGTAAACCTTGAATGGTAACCGATAGGGCTTCTATACTTTACATGTGCATTCCTTGTGTGCAATGCCTTTCCAGTGGTACTATATTTTTGTCGTCGTGACCTTGATCTTGACATAAACTCTACTTTTTAATACTTTAACCTTGACCGTAACTTTTGATTGTCAAGTGTTAGTGTTAGGGCTTTCATATTTCAAAAGTGCATTCCCAGTCACAAGACAGTTTCAGTTGTTCAATTGTTTTTGACCTCAAGCCCATGTCCTTGACGTTTGACTTACTTTTTAAAAACTCTAACATTCGCCATAACTTTCAATTGGTAAGTGATAGGAATTTCACATGTTCATTCTATGACAAAGACCTTTCCAGTTGTACCATAATGTTTGACTTTGTGACCCTGACCTCCATTTTAAAAACTTCAACATCAGCAATACCTTGTGGTTGGTTAGTGATAGGACCTTCATATTTCACATGCGCTCTCCGAGGGCTCTAAAATATAGATTGTGGGTATACGTTAGAACCGCATCGATGAGGCGGTTCTAAAAAGTACCCTCAATCTATATTTTGAGCATAAATAAGAAAAATATCACAATTTTTCATCTGAAATTTTCGTTTTTTCAGCGGTAAAATTTACAATGTAATTGTATAGGCGTGTTTTCGTAAAGACTGCCTTTTCTCGCAGGAGGGCCCTTATGGCATCCTTGTAACCCTGCTGATGCGAAACAAAATGATTATAAATGTTCTAGAAGATAAAGTGAACTATAACATTTAACCCACGTTAGACAATAGAGTTTTCCATCTGAAAGTACGAGACCGATCCATTTCCAATTATAGGGGCGGCAGATTATTTATGTTTGTGGCAAGGTTTTAAAAATGTCTGTACTTTAAGCAAACGGTGTAGACCATGATCAGACGCTGCATTCCACAGCATCTGATCTGGGGCTTTACAATTTGAAAATGCCCCCAAAAGCAACGATAGGCATATATGGGTTAAAATAAATTGTTGGTAAGCATGAATGCACGTTTACTGATGTAACAGGTGAATCTTCTCAAATTTCCCTAAAAACAACGAAATTAAACAAATCATACACTTAGAATGGTATAACATAACATATTGCGTATTAACCAGAAGCATAAATTAACCCTTGTCCTGCAAATCCCGGATATGCCTTATCTTTGAAACAATGTAGATCCAGATCAGATGGCTTCTGACGAAGCCATCTGATCAGGATCTACATTGTTTGCCATTCAGATTATGAATTTGTGGCAATAATTTGCATCAAGTAATCTGATTGGTTGATAATCGGTAGTGGGTGTGGCATATATAAATATTCAGCAGGACAAGGGTTAAGCAGCAAAGCTCATGGGCAAAGTATATGTACCAAGAACATTAAATACCATTCAAATGTAGCTTTCTACGGATCAAATATGGCATTGCCATACATCGAGACAGAAGTCTTTGATAAGTTTGCGGGTAAATGCAGGTTTTGTCGAACATACCCTTTTATACGCTGTTTTGTTAACTGGCTCGTTTAACGTTATGCATAAATGGCGAATAGAATGTGCATAATTCAACAGCATGGCGCATACATTTTCCTTGAAGCACCGGTTGAAACGAATCTATCAAATGCGCATTCTCTGCTCCTACTTTTCAGACCAGGAATTTTCAGACTGTAATTTCGCTTAAACTTTATTCCAGTCCATTTACTGTGTGTGGGAAAACAGCGAAGGCTCTGTGCAGAAGCGCAGTCTTATCTGAGCTATCGTTGTTCTTACAAGAACAATGAACCCTTTATGCGAAGCACGACTGTTACAACATGCTTGCAATATATCATTTGCTTTACAACGTGTGTTCTTGTTCCGTATAGCTGTCAAGTGTCATAGCTAACAATCTTAACTCAGAATAGTTTTTATTTTCTCAAAACGGTAGCGGCAAATATCATGTCAGCTTAAGAATAAAACATGCACTACAGGGAAAACATGCATTTAAATACCTTACAGAATTCAACCCTTGTGGGTTATTTCTATCTTGACATCCCAGTTCCGCCGAGTCAAGCTTTGAGACCTCAAATATGAACGAGTACAAAATGGAGGCGGTTCTTACGAGTATACACAGCCTATTTCTTACAGAGCGAATAAGACAAAAATAATGTATACCCCCGTAATTTCTATATATAAAGTGAGGTTTGGGGGGGGGGGGGGGTGATGTTTTCTGTCGTCCATGTTGTTTTCGTAGCATTAACAGGATAGGCAAAAGTATAGTTTTACTTTCTAGCTAATTAGTGTTACGACAAGGTGATGCGAATGAGGCGGTTCTAACAAGCACCCACAAGTTTAAATAAGAAAAAATATCAAAGATTTCCATCAGAAGAGTGGCCATTTTGGCGATATAAAAAATGCTCTATGTCGCATCGCGTGAACAAGTCCGTGAAATGAAGACCCCCCTATACCCCACTTTATATAGAGAAAACTGGGGTTTACATTGTTGTTCTTATTTTTGGCCCAAAACATAGGTTGTGGGTACTCATAGAACTGCCTCGATGAGGCGGTTCTAACGAGCACCCATTACCTATGTTTGCAATATTTATAAGAAAAATATCACGGAATTTCATCAGAAAAGTAGCCATTGTGGAGATGTGAAAAATGCACTTTATCGCACGAGTGTGTTATCGTAATGGAACGGGTGTGTTATCGTAATGGCACGGGTGTGTTATCGTAATTGCACGGGTGTGTTATCGTAATGGCACGGGTGTGTTATCGTAATGGCACCGGTGTGTTATCGTAATGGCACGGGTGTGTTATCGTAATGGCACGGGTGTGTTATCGTAATGGCATGGATGTGTTATCGTAATGGCACGGGTGTGTTATCGTTATGGCACGTGTGTGTTATCGTAATGGCACGGGTGTGTTATCGTAATGGCACGGGTGTGTTTTCGTAATGGCACGTGTGTGTTATCGTAATGGCACGAATGTGTTATCGTAATGACACGGATGTGTTATCGTAATGACAAATATAAAACAGGTCATACACAAACGCTTTTTAGACATGTCAGGCACAGCAATGTTTCATGTACCTTACCTCACAAGTCAAGTTACATCATGCTTAACACGTTAATGTTTAACACGTGACTGTGTGTCTGACCTTGAAATGATGCATGTTAATGCTTCTGGTGCAAACATGTAAATCTTACATTCAACACCTTTACCCATTCATTTAAAATTAATTAAGCTTCATCCCAGCCAGCAAAGAATGTCGGGCCAGCGTCGGGCCGATAGCGATATCGGCCCGACGTTTGCCCGCTTTTTGTGCTGGCAAGGATTGTTTATAATAATCATGGTCACGGGTTCAATATTCGTGAACTCCGGGGTGTTATTTCTTATAAGTGTTTCTGCTGACGCCAAAAAGCAGGCGTTCCTTTGCAGTTCTTTAATGTAAAGTGATACGGTGTAAGAATGACCTTAATGGGTTCATGTCACAAAAGAAAATCAAAAGCATAACGAAAACACGCCTATATGATTTTGACCCCGTTGAACCCCACTTTTATATAGCAAAACTGGGTTTTACAGGGGTAAACCTTATTTTTCTTATTTCTGCTCTAAAATATAGATTGAGGGTACGCGTTAGAACCGCCTCGACGAGGCGGTTCTAACGCGTACCCACAATCTATATTTTCAGCAGAAATAAGATAAATATCACAATTTTTCATCTTAAAATTCCTATTTTTTCGGCGATTAAGGTTACACTGTATTTGTATAGGCGTGTTCGTAATGCTTATCATGAAACAAGATGGCCTCGGAAATAGCGCTAGCCATTCTTAGTCAACGAAAGATTAGAAAGAGTAAGGGACAAGCACGAAGGACATCTAGTCCTGCACGAACATATTCATCCAGAAAACATATAAAAATGCCCACCTTTAGACTGTCAGTAGAAAACAACTAAAGTTAACGAATATTCAACCCTCACCCACTCAGACAGAAGACATTACGAAAACACGTCTATACAAATGCATTGTAAACTTTACCGCCTACAAATGAACATTTTAAGATATCACAATTGTTATATTTTCTTATTTCTGCTCAAAATATAGATTGTGGGTACTCGTTAGAACCGCCTCGATGAGGTTTTAACGTGTACGCACAATCTATATTTTGACAGAAACAAGAAAAATATCACAGTTTTTCAACTGAAAAATTTCGTTTTTTCGGCGATTAAGTTTACAATGCATTTATAAAGGCGTGTTTTCATGATGGTCACACTTTTTTTATCTTAACCTTTTCGTTTGTTTTCGGTGGTAAAGTTTAAAATGTATTTATATAGGCGTTTTTTTTTTTTTTTTTTTTTTTTTCGTGATGATCTTTTGGAAACAAAGAATACACACGAATGAAAACCAGTAATAAAGTTGTTGGCCGAACTAGCTAGTTTCTGCCAAGTAAGTCTCATCAGTAAACCTCGTATTGATTTTCAATTCCCGGAATGGACTCCCATTGCCCCAATGAACATAAAAGTAAACTGAAATAAAATGAAGAACGGGGAGTCCTATCACCACAGCACGACATTTGACACAAGCTGCAGTGAAGAGTAACAAAGGTTTGTGGGTTGCCTTTGAAAACTAAGAGCACACTTGAGTATAAAAACAAAGAACCAAGCTCTTGGTAAGATCGGCTATTTGAGCATCTTACGAAGTCCTAAGACTGTTTCTGTGTATCAAAACGTGCAAAGATACAGCCACAATAATTGATTGTACATGATTTTGTTATCTTTGCATTTAAAGTGATATGCACAAGCGAATACTGTGTCGCCGTTCCCACCGGGTTATCAATTCTAAACATTTGAACATTTGCAGCACGTAGCCAACAATAAAAAGCAAAATTTGAAATTTATTCGGAAGCAGGTGCATTGACTGTTCCTGCAATTGTCCCGTTGCCACATACAGTTAGCTTCAGATCGAAAATGACCTGAAAACAATTAATTCATAAACAACGATGATCGCATAACCAATGATTTTTTTTTTTTTTTTTTTTTTTTTTTGCAAATCAAGTTGGCCTTCTGATCTTCAAATTTACCACCTTGTTTTCAAATTGACAACGGAAATAATTTTTCGAGTACACTTCTGTTCGAAAGTATCGGATGAATTTTGTCTATATGCACGGATTTATTTTGTTTGAAAGTAACTCTCCTTTTGGCTTTCCGCTGTTGATGTTTCCATTAGGGCCTGTTGTTTCATGTTTGTGTTTCTTTCCCTTTGGTGTCTCTGATGGGAGCTGTGGGTTAATTGTATCTGATCATTGCCTTCACCTTTATTTTTAAGTCCTGGTTCTTCGTCCTTAAACCAGAATTACATACAAATATGCAAAACTGTACTCCTGAAGATACTGATTTAAAGAAAACGTTAAAGTACCCCTTCAGTGTTGTTTATGATGTAGTTGTCACAGGAGACAGAAGTTATAACTTTGTAATGAGCGTTTGTATAAAAGGACATAAAAACTTAATGTTTTACGATTAAAGCTCGAAATATCATGTCTTGTAGTCAAAATAACCTCATTTTCAAACTGACTACAGATATGAAAATTATCCGAGCTTTGAGAAAAAAAAGCTTGTAATGTATCTGCATGACTGCATCCATAATATTTCGCTGGAAGCTTGAGAATGCACGAATAGAGCAACTTCACTTGTGTTTGCCTTCTTCCTAATTTCGATTCCACATGCATCTTAGAGGACAAAACAAACCTGGAAGCAATGGCAAGGCATACAATGCAAAGCAAGCTAAAAAGCCCGAAATGCAAATCAAACCCTTTAAGCAGAAATAACAGCCTGTAAAACGAGAGTAATTTGAATAAATACAGTGAAATTCCACTATTAAGACCACCTAAAATTAAGACGAACTCTGCTTTAAAAAAGCTTATTAGTGAAGTTATTCTTTCCTCTAGTCAGAGACAACATTTGGAACTGTTCAAGAGTTGTCTTAAATATAACCATTGAACAGTCACAGAGGTGGTCTTAATATATGGATGCTACTGTACCTGTGTATACATGTACAAGAATTCCACGAAGAGCTATGTCGCGCATGTATGGACTTGAATATTAGGGTGCTAGTAAGGACGAAAGAACGAACGGATATGAAACTGGACTCCTATATCGCACCGTGCTTCAAACACGCGCAGCAATAAATGACATGAAGCAGATACAGTCGAGCTTCAATGGCTCGAACACCTTTGGGACCATTAAAATCTGTTCGAGACAGGGGTAGTTGGAGTCACAGAGGGCTAATGCCAGGAGGCATAACGACATACGTTAGGACATCTTTTTCGGTGTTCTATAATAAAAATGTATGCTGTGGGTACTCATTAGAATCGCCTCATCAAGGTGATTCTAATGAGTACACACAGCATACATTTGCAAGATAAAAGACGAAAATATCCTTATTTTTACCCTCCCTATTTCTTATGTACAGAAATTCCCTAGGGACTCAAGAACGGGTTCGACTCAGCCATGGTAAACGAGCCATCGGTGTTCGAGCCAACGAAGTTCTACTGTATATAGAAACAAAATACATTATATACATAAAATGATACATATAAAGCAAATAAATATAAATTAATAAATAAATATTAAATATATTACGGAGAAATAATTCACAAGTGTTCTAAGGCTTCCGAGTAAAAAAAAGAGTGAGCGAACGCAAACGACTGGTTTTAAACGAAATCTTAGGAAACGTTTTAATTATTTTTTTATTCGAAAACAATCGAAACTGGCTGATCAGCATGCATATGCAGAGTTCAGACAAATTTGAACATATTAGACAAATTTAGACAATTTTAGACATATAAACATATTTAGACAAATTGTGGGTATTCCGATGGGTACGAATTGCGCACCTCTTGTGGCTGATCTGTTCTTGTATTGTTATGAAAGAGACTTCATGTTATCGCTTTCCAATGATAAACAATCTGAAATTATTGAAGCTTTTAGCTCCACTTCTAGATATTTAGATGATTTATTAAATATAATACCTATTTCGATGGTTTGATCAGTCAGATTTACCCCCCAGAACTTCAGTTAAATAAAGCAAATTCTTCTGATACCGAGGCCCCGTTTTTTGGATTTACATCTATCTATTGTAGATGGGTTTGTTTCGTGCAAAATTTATGATAAACGCGATGACTTTGATTTTGAGATTGTAAATTTTCCTTTTTTTTTGGATGGTGATGTTCCTCGTGCGCCATCCTATGGCGTTAATATTTCGCAATTAATTCGATCTGCAAGAGTGTGTAGTCATGTAACTGACTTCAACACTCGTAATAAATTATTAACGGCTAATCAGGGTTATCGGTACCATAAACTACGCAAAGCCTTTTCAAAATTTTATAGACGCCATTCTGATATAATTTCAAAATTCAATATCGGACTTAAATCTCTTTTGCAACAAGGTCTATCGGAGCCCGAATTTTATGGTGACTTAGTATATAAATTCAGAAAAATATATAACCGCAATGACTTTAGCACCCAATTTCGAAAAATCATTCTTCGATATAAAAAGATTGGGTACAACATGGATGTTATACGACAGACTGCATGCATGGTAGTTAACCCAATCACGGTTGGCAACTTTGCTTCCCTCTTTAATTGCACGCCGGTGGGTCAGGCCTCAGATTCTATGACGGCTCCAACGTAAAGGCTCATTGAGAATTAGAGAGATCTAAGTCAAGGTAATGTTGGTTGTTGCCTGATGCTCTGTCTCTGGTCGGGCCCATCGGAGTCTAACTGTTGGTTTTCTTTTGCTCCAGCATTTCAGTGGTTTCTTGCTGTCGAGTCCTCACCGTTGTCTCACCTCTGTGGTTCTTTGATTTTTTGTGTTCACGGAGATGTTGCACTGATGAGTTAGGAGGCCTTCATGCGGACTGAACAAATTATGTGTCTAAATCGCGACGGAAGTAAGGGCGAGGATTGTGGCCACGTAAAATCGATTTAAGCCCCCAGTGGAAATCTTTCCACTGACCGTTCCAAGGCGGTTCTTCTGTGGCGATTTATTTATGTTGTAGTTTGTTACTTACTGTGTGTATCACTTGTGTCTTTTTATTTTGGATGGCCATATGGCCATTTTGTTGAAAAGTAACTGTCATAATGGCCTTCCTTTGTTTAGGTTTCCATTATGGTCTGGTCGCTTAATGTTTGTGTTTCTTTCCCTTTGGTGTCTTTGATGGGTGGAGTAAGTTAATTGTATCTATTCCTGATCTTTGTTTTACTTCTACTTTTCATAGTTCGAACGATCGACACACAAGCCGCCTTAACAATACAAGGTGACAGTCTTCAATGGGGCACTTATATATTCTTTGCACAATAGAAATAATAAGTTACAGATAAATGTTTTAACAGCTATTTTTAAATATGTCAAGGCTATCATATACATATATATACTTTTATACAAAGCTCATTCAAGATGTTTTTTATTCATTTACCACAGTTGAAAACGTATCGCATATTTACACTTCAAAATTGCTGATTTTGTTACCATACGTATCTAATATGTACAATGTATTAAATACAAGTGTTATAAAATTTTCTATTTTGATATAATCTATGTATTTCATATTATTTTTACTTATTTGCATGTATAAACAATTAATCTTAGGCTAATTTGAAAATGTGCTTGTTTCATTATCCAAAAATAGTTATATAAATACATTTTATGAATTTTTATGAGAGTTGAAGAATTAATTCTAATATACATGTGCAATAAACAAAGAATGTACTTCATAGATTACACTGAGAATTCGAGAGAATTTAATTTTATGTACTGCTGGTTGGTGCCTGATTTTCTGTCTCTGGTCGGGCCCATCGGAGACTAACTGTTAGTTTTTGTTTTGCTCCAGCATTTCAGTGGTTCTTGCTGTCGAGTACTCACCGCTGTTTCATCTCTGTGGTTGTTTGATTTTTGTGTTCATAAAGATGTTGCACTGATGGGTTAGGAGGCCTTCATGCGGACTGAACAATTTATTTGTCTAAATCGCGCCCGACGGAAGTAAGGGCGAGGATTGTGGCCACGTAAAATCGATTTAAGCCCAAAGTGGAATTCGTTTCACTAAGTAAGTAAGTAAGTAATTTCTTTATTTAAAGAGGGTAACTCGTTTGGTAAAACCAATCTTCCACAAGGCCCTCTATCTAAAACACAATGCAAAACATTTAACGAACAGTTCATGGGTATTAACAAAAGTGATAACATAATGTGGAAAAAGAAGACATGATTGAAGCATTCGTATGTAAAACTTCGATAACTCTAATACAGATAATTAGTTTACTTTGGCTAATTCGAGCTCACTCTTGGGTCCCTTGTTTACATTTCTCCAGCTATACTTGTGTTATGGTGGGGGTTGTTTGGTGTTTACTTGAAAATGCATGTTATGTGTGCATCTTTAGAATTGCTTTTTGAGGCGATTCTAATGAGCACACACAAAACATGTGTATTTTATAGAAAGTCGAAAATATGCCCCAAGATCATTTCTATTATGTAATATTGGGTACCTATTTTTCAAAGTAAGTTCTTGGTCCAGTATGTATTTGAGATATCGAAGTTCGACTGTAGATGCAAAATGGTAATATGACATTTAAAAGTTCAAGGTGGCGGAGGCATACGCACGTTGCAATATATACAACAACATCAAGAGTTAATTAACCAGCTAATACAATTTCGTGAGAATGCATTATACGATGAAGAATTCTTAATTTCAGTTGGTATGCTATTCCAAATAATAGGACCCGAATATGATATACTGTTTATGAAAACATTTATTTTAGGTTTTGGAATTCTAAAATTTTGACCAGAAGTTGATCTCAGTGTTGTTTGATTTGATTGATCCCTTTTTTTCTCAAATAACTCACAAATATACTTTGGTAAGAGACTGTGCGTGACTTTGAACATGATTTTTGCCTTATTTACGAACATACTTTGCTCGAAAGAAAGGATACTTAGCCTTGATTTTGCATCTTCGAAACTTGAGTATTCATTGCCTAAGATTATTTTGCAAGCACGTTTCTGTAGTTTAAATATTTTTGACATATTATAATTTGATGAATTACCCCATATTATATTGCAATAATTGAAATGTGGATGAATGTACGCATTATAGAAAATAACTTTGTGTTCATAATTAATGAAGTATTGGATCCTGGACAACAGCCAAATATAAGTGGATATCTTTTTGCAAATAAAGTTGAAATGTTCATTCCACGTGAGATTAGCATCGATGTTAACACCAAGTATTTTGTCAGCAGTAGTTAAGTTTAGTTCAGTGCCATTATATGATAAAGTTAAAATACTCTCATCTATATGTATTCTTTTTTGCCTTGCTGACCGTTCCAAGGCGGTTCTTCTGTCGCGGTTTATTTTCGTTATGGTCTGTCTTTGAGTGTGAGTTTCGCTTGTGTTTTTGTTTTGGATAGCCAATTGGCCATTTTGTGGGAAAGTGACTGTTCTTTTGGCTTTCCGCCATTGATGTTTCAATTAGGGTCTAGTTGTTTCATGTTTGTTTTTCTTTCCCTTTGGTGTCTCTGATGGGAGCTGTGGGTTAATTGTATCGATTCCTGATCATTGCCTTAACTTCTATTTTTCATACAAACTGTACGGAGTTTATTAATTCGCAATGAAGTCAGTTGTTTACTCAAATTACAATGGTATGTATTTACATATACACCTTATTTTTTTTATCACATTTGGGTATCTAATGTTTTGAACGTACAAAGTGGGGTTTACGATTTGTTCATTGCACGGCCTTTTTAATGTAAATTAATGCATTTAAGTACTGTTACGACGCTTTGGCATAAGTTTGTCATATCCAATAATTCATGCTGGAGAACAGCCAAATCGCATGCATTATCTCATAGCTTGACGATTCATACTGAAGAGCATGCGTATTTGAATCTGTTGTCAAGATGACGAAATGCATTTTTTTCTGGTTATGGTTTTTCGGCCCTTCCAAGATCATTTCACTTATTTTGAACCGATTAATCAACGAAGGTGGGAGAAAACAGAAGAACCCGAAGGAAAAACTACCTGAAAACCGTTGCAGAACTTGGCGTTTCACTATGATCCTAGCGAGGCTCGAACTCACAGCGGTGAGAGACCTAATTGTTTGAAACTGAGGCACTTGTTAGGTCATTTTGGAGAGGCTGCTTCCGGTTTTGTGGGACCTTTACGCGACATTGAATTGAAATGACTCCTCAAGCCCTGCCGCGCAATGAAACCAAAAACTTTCTATGCATTGGGCGGGCTGACTCACAACACTTTGCCTGGACAGGCTTAGTCCTTCTTAGCCGTTTACGAGAGGCTTAATGATTAAGAGACAGCGGTCGTACCTACTGGGCCACGAAGGCTCGAGGAAATGCATGCAGTACCGTCACTAAAGTTCGGCATTTTGAGAGAACCATGGTGGGTAAGCATAACGGAATCTGATTGTCCAGAAACGACGTTTCTTGCATCTGGTCGTCCTTTTCGGGAAAATATGGTAAGGTGCTCTTCTTTAGATTAATTTCGTGATGGCTAACAGAACGGTCTTATATATACCTTTGTTTCACGGAACGGCCTAATAATCATTGATACTGAATAAGTTGACATCGTAACAGAGCCGGAACTCTGCGATTCGTTCTAAGAGATCTGCCGGTGATTACTCATTGAACGATTGTCAAACTCTGTACCTTTTCTATCCATCATTTCAGCCTTTCAATAGACTGATAGCCAACGCTTCCATCACATAGCCGTTTATTGTCTGCTAAGCTCTTATAGAGAGCACTTACGGTGAGCTAGATTTTCTATTTGACGTCATAAATACGGAAAATTGTGACAAATTTTGGCACAGGATATTTGTCTTCCCCATACAAAATGTGGCACCGGATTTTGGTTGCACTAATGTAAATGAGGCAACGGGTTCTGTTCGTAACTATAAAATAGAAAACAAATGGGAAGAGCTTAGGAGTCATGAAAGCTTGCCTCTAAAAAGGACAATTTATGGTAATATGGACTGTTGGGGATATGTAAGTACCCGATCTTTACGGCAAATATTTTCTGCAAATTGATTGTAAAGATATTCCAGGAACTAGTCGAATCAGAACACAAACAAACAAACAATAAAATTACAGGCGACAAGCCGAGTTAGTAGCTCTTTCCCAAACAGGTGTTAACTCAGTTACCTTAACAAAACTAAATATTTTGGACATTCATAAGTGTTAAAATGATACATATAAAGATAGAACAGCGTCAAACAAATTAAAACCACAATGAAAGTACCGTCTTCCGGCATCATTTGCAGGGATGAATGTCACGAAGAACACGGTCCTTCAGATCGGGACTTTACTTGGAGGCCCCTTGTGCAGGGAGAACCGTCCCCTGTGCAGGTTAAAGTAGAAGTAAAACAAAGATCAGGAATAGATACAATTTACTTACTCCACCCAACAAAGACACCAAAGGGAAAGAAACACAAACATTAAGCGACCAGACCATAATGGAAACCTAAACAAAGGAAGGCCATAAGGACAGTTACTTTCCCACAAAATAGCCATATGGCCATCGAAAATAAAAAGACACAAGTGATACACACAGTTAGTAACAAACTACAACATAAATAAATCGCCACAGAAGAACCGCCTTGGAACGGTCAGTGGAAAGATTTCCACTGGGGGCTTATATCGATTTTACGTGGCCACAATCCTTGCCCTCACCTCCGTCGCGATTTAGACAAATAATTTGTTCAGTCCGCATGAAGGCCACCTAACCCACCAGCGCAACATCTCCGTGAACACAAATAATCAAAGAACCACAGAGGTGAGACAACGGTGAGGACTCGACAGCAAGAAACCACTGAAATGCTGGAGCAAAAGAAAACCAACAGATAGACTCCGATGGGCCCGACCAGAGACAGAGCATCAGGCACCAACCAACATTACCTTGAATTAGATCTCTCCTATTCTCAATAAGACTTAACGTTGGGACCGTCATAGAATCTGAGGCCTGACCCACCGGCGTTCAATTAAAGAGGGAAGCAAAGTTGCCAACCGTGAATGGGTTAACTACCATGCATGCAGTCTGTCGTATAATATCCATGTTGTACCCAATCTTTTTATATCGAAGAATAATTTTACGAAATTGGGTGCTAAAGTCATTGCGGTTATATATTTTTCTGAATTTATTTACTAAGTCACCATAAAATTCGGGTTCCAATAGACCTTGTTGCAGAAGAGATTTAAGTCCAATATTGAATTTTGAAATTAAATCAGAATGGCGTCTATAAAATTTTGAAAAGGTTTTGCGTAGTTTATGGTACCGATAACCCTGATTAAGAAGCTTAGCCATTAATAATTTATTACGAGTGTTGAAGTCAGTTTCATGACTACACACTCTAGCAAATAGAATAAATTGCGAAATATTAACGCCATAGGATGGCGCAGGAGGAACATCACCATCCAAAAAAGGAAAATTTACAATCTCAAAATCAAAGTCATCGCGTTTATCATAAATTTTACACGAAACAAACCCATCTACAATAGATAGGTGTAAATCCAAAAACGGGGCCACGGCATCAGAAGAATTTGCTTTATTTAACTGAAGTTCTGTGGGGGTGGTAAATCTGACTGATCAAACCATCGAAATAGGTATTATCAATATTTAATAAATCATCTAAATATCTAGAAATGGAGCTAAAAGCTTCAATAATTTCAGATTGGTTATCAATGGAAAGCAACAACACGAAGTCTCTTTCATAACAATACAAGAATAGATCAGCCACAAGAGGTGCGCAATTCGTATCCATAAAAATGCCCAAAATTTGTCTAAATAACTTAGTACCGAATCTAATATAAAGGTGAGGGCATCACACACTTTCTGACATGACCAAAGTGTATAATTCTTATGCTCTTTAGAAGTGAAAAATTGCATTTCTGACATTACATGCAAGATAGAGAGAATCTTCCCTGTGAAAAGCCCATTCAATTAAATCATTAAGCTTTTCCTTTAATAAGATTATGTGGAGGTGTAGTGTAAAGAGTGGAAAAATCGTAAGTAGACAGACTTGAAGCACGAAAATGTCTGGATTTCAATTTATTCAAAACCTCATTCGAATTTTTTATTTTTTTTCTAGACCAATACAGATTTCTTCCTGATCTTTCAAAGACTTTATCACAATATTTAATCACATGCGTTTTAATAGCAGTAAGACAGGAAGTTAATAATTTAGAAAGTTCAGTGGTAGTGCAAGAGCTAGAATTTGCAGTAAACCGTGCTTTGTAAGGTCTTTTATGAAGTTTTGATAACCAGTTTAGCGTAGGATGCTTGTCTTGGCCTTCGGTAACACACACAGCAAACTTGGTGGCTGAATGACAAATATGATTATCTACTATAACTCTCGCTTCAGCTAAAGGCTGAAGTTCATAGGCCTTAGTACCACCAAGTTCCTGCTTAAGCGTGTTAACTTAGTGGAGCCGTCACACTACGACGACGTTGTTAGCGGCCTTGTCTGCAGGGGCCAAAACAAACTTCTTATGAAATTCTTGAATACCTAGTTTAAGATGACGTAAAGACGTCTTAGGCTTAGGAGGTAATAAGTTAGTATTTTGAGAATAGAAAGAAATGCGTTTATTCACTAGTGTTAAACTGCTAAATTTCCAGTCCTTAAGGGCTTTATGCTCAACATACTCTAAGACTCTAACCGTAAGTATATGGTTACTTTGTAGGCTTTGATTGGAATGTGCACAGGTCTGCGAGTAATAGTCAATATGACCGATCACAGAAAGAAAAGAAAGAAAAAAAGAAAGAAACCCGACTCACCTGGCGTGCAATTAAAGAGGACAGCAAAGTTGATAACCGTGATTGGGTTAACCACCAAGCATGCAGAATGATGCATCACAAGCATCCTGTGTAAAAATGCAATGGTCTCTTGTTATCTTTGTTTCATTATTAAAGATTATATTTTGTTTTAGAATAGAATGGTCCATTGATACTTCTTGTTAAATGTTACAGGATTTTGGATATCAGGTTATAAACGCCACACGGATATTGTTATTTACCCAATCGGACACTTCTGAGTCACCCGTGCAGGACGCAGTACTAGGCAACTCCGAACAGACATTCTCGTCAGATGCCCATCTCGTCAGATGACATTTCTGAGTCACCAGTGTGTACGAACGCCATACTGGGTAACTCGGAACAAACATTTCCATCAAACGCCCAACCCGACAAATCGGAGCCAGCAGCATGTCCGGGCACCATACTGGGGAACGCCGAACGTTTTTTGTCAGATGACCCTCCAGATTCCAGAGTCAGCACAATGCACGGGCGTCACATTGTACAGCACCAAACAAGACATTACGGTAACACATCCGTGCGAGATACATGTAGTGCATTTTCATATCTCCAAAATGGCTACTTTTCTGAAGGTAGTCCATGATATTTTTCTTATTTATACAGAAAACATAGGTTGTGGGTGCCTGATAGAACCGCCTCATTGATGCGGCTCTAACGAGTACCCACAACCTACGCCTTAGTGAAGAAACAAGAAAAATAATATATACCCCTGTAAACCCCAGTTTTCTCTATATAAAGTGGGGTTTAGGGGCTGTTCGTTTTACGGATTTGATGACATTCAGTTGACAACCAGTCGGACAATTCACATTCTTTGGATTTTAACAATAATCTGTCTTGTAATTTGGACGATAGTTTGTCGGTCGATGCTAATATACAGAGGTCACAATCCGAATCACCACAAAGAACTTGTTTGGCTTTACGGATGAACACATAGGATTTGGAGTAAATGCTTGTAACAGAGCCATTTGATCAGCGGAGATTCTACTCGCCGTCGTTGTTTTCCTTTGTGTAGCCAAGTACATGCCATTCTTTTTCTTTTTCGTCTTTAATTAAGCTGGTTTGATACAGTAGCGACAAAGTGATACCATAATAAGGAAAGTAAATGGGATGGGCACTGCCAGGCAGCTCAGTAATTATAAAAAAATATCTAACATAAACAACAAACTGGGTTAGACTATTTATTTGGAAAGTAGTTCGCACATGCTAAAACGTGCCAAAAAGCATGTTTTCTTAAGCAAAGTGGTTATCTACCTCATTACTGGCAAGAATCCTGTGCCAGGCACAAATGTTTAACCGGTGCCACATTTCAAAGATCTTATGATGCAAAAACAGTCTCCTGTTCCACTCTATTCGTATTTTCGTATCGCATTATTAAATCAATTTGTTTTCGTTTTCATTGGAGTTTAACGGCCCAGTCAACAGTATTTTAGGCCATTTTTGAGCCGCTCAGTTTACCTATCTACACTTTTTCTGGGCATGCTTAAACGTAAGCGGTTAACCAGTACAGTGCACTTTCTTTCGCCAGAAACTGACAACTGCCTTCTTGAATCAGAGGAAGGGAGAGAATGACCGTAGAAAAGATACATGATCAATCTCCACGAAAGAATGTTGCCGACCCGGCAGGTATCAAACCAACGTCCTCCGGATCACCAGTCAGACGCGCATCAGACGCGCATTCGACTGAGCTACCGAGGCCGGCATTATTCAATCAATGAAGTTTCTTATGGCGTTAGTCTAGACGACAAATTAATGCAGTGTACATGTACAGAACAGATTTTTCTTTTTGCATTTTTAACGCATAGCTGGTCAGAAGCTTGCTCTTTTAATACAAAATAACCTCATTTTAGTGATACAAGTTTACACATACTCTGTTGAAACTACTTAGACTGTGTGGATCGCTTAATCTCAGTAATACAGCGACTTTCAGACGTAACCCACATACTAACAGACGGAGGAAGTATTATAGCGCTCCATGAAACTTGTTTATTCTTGAAACTAACCTTATGTTTTCTGTCAAATGGCATATTTTGTCCTTGCTGTCCTTCATGTAATGGCCAACCGGACGAACAGAGTCCCTTACGCGGTCGACCAAAACCAAGAAACGCCGTTTCTTCTCAGTTTCTTTTTCTTCTTCTTCTTCTTCTTGTATGTCTCATTTCAATTGAAACGGATTTTATCGCAAGAAGTATGTCAAAGTTCGTATATCAAGTTCCGCGATAAAAAGAAAAAATCCCATGCAGTTATCGCAATATCTGGGTGTACGGACAACTAGACAGACGGATAACTATATTTTCCTGCCCTCCAAAGAAAATAAAGAATGATACACGCATGTTTATATATAGAGGATCTTACATGAGTGTTCATGTATTATTGAATTTATTAAACGAGTTGAGGAAAAGGGATAAAATGCGAGGCTGTGCCTCGCATTTTATCCCTTTGCCTCAACGAGTTTAATAAATTCAATAATACATGGACACGAATGCAAGATTCTATTTATCATATGACATTTAAAACGCATTTTATTGACGATTGTTTACAAAAATGTCAATATTCCGCCATTAGTAAACGCGACGTCGTTAAGGACGTCGTACATGTAACGTTACGGAACGTATCTAGCTAATTTGCATATTTAATCCACTAGTGGATTATCGAAAATAATACATGGCGTTATTACACTCTCAGACGCGACGTCATATGATAAAAAAGTTTTCGCATAATATTTGTTACGTGTATATTTCATATAAAAAATGAAAATTCGACGAAAGAAAAGGATGGGTAAGATAAACAATAACCAACCCTTATCCCGGTGAATAATTAATTTAGCCACACCCATTTCTGACTTTGAACTAATCAGATAACTTGATGTAATTTATACCGACAAATGCACAAACTGAATGTCAAACATTGTAGATCCTGATCAGATGGCTTTTTATCTAGATCTACACTGTCTCAAAACATCACGAAAACACGCCTATATAATTTTGACCCCCTTGAACCCCACTTTTATAAAGAAAAACTGAGGTTTCCGGGGGGTATACCGTATTTTTATTATTTCTGCTCTAAAGTATAAATTGTGGGTACTCGTTAGAACAGCCTCGATGAGGCGGTTCTAACGAGTGCCCACAATCTATATTTTGAGCAGAAATAAGACAAATATTACAATTTTTTATCTTAAAATCTTCATTTTTTCGGCGATAAAAGTGGCAATGTATTTGTATAGGCGTGTTTGCGTAATGGTAGTGGTTGTCGTAATCAGCGGGATAAGGGTTAATAGAATTAGCTTCATAATGAAAATAGTCATACGGAAAATAGTATCAGACACTGACATCCATTACGAAAACATGCCTATACCAATACATTGAAACCTTTATCGCCGAAAAAACGCAAATTTTAAGATGAAAAATTGTGATATTTTTCCTATTTCTGCTCAAAATATAGATTGTGGGTACTCGTTAGAACCGCCTCATTGAGGCGGTTCTAACGAGTACCGACAACCTATGTCTTGGAGCAGAAATAAGTTAAATAATGTATACCCCCTTAAACCCCAGTTCTACTATATGAAAGTTGGGTTCAAGGGGGTCAAAAACATATAGGCTGTTTTCGTGATGCCGACAAGGAAAATAGTGTAAGACATCGGCAATTAGAACGGACATTGTGCATTACCCCGACAAGATAGACCGTGTTAGACATAGTCAACTCGCTAAGAAAAAGTGTCCCACACCGACAACTCGACAATGCAGAAAGTTTCAACTGTTAACTCGACAAGGAAAGTAGTTTCAGACATCGACAACGTGACTGGGGAAATAGTGTCACACATCGACAACTCGACAGGAAAAAATGTCAGACATCGACACCTCCACATGGCAAATAGTGTCAGATGTGGACATTTGGACATGTAAATTAGTATCAGAAACCTACAACATGACAAGTAAAACAGAATCAGGCATGAACAAATCGACAAGGCAAATAGCGTCAGACATGGACAACTCGACATGGAAAATAGTATCGGACATCGACAACGCCTCAAGAAAAATAGTTTCATACATCGACAACCCGACAGAGAAAAAGTGCCAGGCATCGACAACACGACAAAACAAATAGTTTGACATCGGTAACTCATCAAGAAATTACAGTTTCAGATATCGACAACTTGGCGTGGAGAAATTATGGTACATTGACAACTCGATAAAGAAAAAACTGCCCGACATATAAACAACGATAATGAAAAAACTGTCAGCCATCGAAAACTCGACAAGGAAAAGAGGCGTCGGCCCCGTGACATCGAGATCTCCACAAGGAAAATAGTGCCACGCACCAACAATTCGTCAAGCAAAATGTTGTCACACATCGACAGCTTGTCAAGAAAAATAGCGTCTGAAATAGACGACTCGACATGGAAAATAGTGTCAAACATCGACAACTCCGTAAATAAAATAGTTTCAGATATCGACAACTCTACAATGAAAATAGATTCGTTCATCGACAACTCAACAAGGACAAAGTGCCATACATCGAAAACTCCTCAAGGAAAGAAGTGTCTAATATCGACGACTCGACAAGGAAAATAGTGTCATACAAGGAAAATAGTATCTGACATCGACAACTCGACATGGAAAATTGTGTTACATCGGAAACCCCACAAGGAAAATGTGTCAGATGTCGAAATAGATTCATCGCCACCTCTACAGAAAAATAATGTCAGATATCGACAACTCCACAAGAAAAATATGTCATACATAGAAACTTCACCAGGAAAAAACAGTCAGATGTTCCTATCTCGACCCCCCCCCCCCAAAAAAAAAAAAAAAATAGTGCGAAACATCGGCAACTCGACAAGAAAAATAGTGTCAGACTTCGAAAACTCGACAATGGTAAAAGTGTCATATATTGACAACTCGAGCGGGACAAGAAAAACAAGAATTCCGCAGAAGGCGGCGTCGCACCTGCTGGGGGCAAAAGTCATAGAAGCCACAATCAGAATGTTGTTATTAATTAAGTTAATTTCCTAGCAGTTGATAGTTGATGTAAAATGTGTCAAAGTCACTGGACCAAAAAATATAGGCCATGGTCACCAGGTCAAGGTACGTGCCAAATCAGTACATTGGGGAGAAGTACTATGCAAGCTGTAGGCCATTTATTTTAGGACATATTGAACATTGACGTAAAATGTGTTAAAGTCACTGGAGTGCATAATATAGGTTAAGGTCACCAGGTCAAGGTACCCGCAGAGTCAGTAAATGTAGGAGAAGCACTATGCAAGGTTTGGTGGTTGTAGGCCTTATAGTTAAGAAGATATGGAATGTCGACCTAAAATGTGTTAAAAGTCATAGAGTGCAAAAAATAGGTCAAGGTCACCAAGTCAAGATACCTGCATAGTCAGTACATCTAGGAGAACCACTATGCAAGATCTGGTGGTTGCAGTCCTTTTATTTGAGAAGATCTGGAACATTGACGCAAATTGTGTCCAAGTCAATGGAGAGTAAAATATAGGTCAAGGTCACCAGGTCAAGGTACCTGCAGAATCAGTACATCCAGGAGCAGCATTATGCAAGATGTAGGCCTTTAATTTGCAGAGATCTGGAACTTCGACATAAAAATTTGTCACAGTCGCTGGAGCGTAAAATATAGGTCAAGGTCACCGCGTCAAGGCACCTGTAGAGTCAGTACATCTAGAAGAAGCACTATGCAAGATTAGATTGTTGTGTGCCTTTTATTTGAGGAGACCTGGAAACTTCGACTTAAAATGGGTCAAAGTCAGTGGAGCGTAAAATATAGGTCAAGGTCACCATGTCAAGGTACCTGCAGAGTCAATACATCTAGGAGAAGCACTATTCAAGATTTTATTGTTGTAGGCCTTTTATTTGAGAAGATCTGGAACATCGACGTAATTTGTGTCAAAGTCACTGAAGCGTAAAATATAGGTCAAGGTCACCGGGTGAAGGTGCTTGCCTAGTCAGGAGCTCAGGATGATGCCTCATGAAAGGTTTGATGGTTTCTTAGTCTTATAGTTGATTACAATACAAACTTCGACGTAAATGTCGAACTTCGACGTAATGGTCAAAGTCACTGGAGCGCAAAATATAGGTCAAATTCACCAGGTCAATGTGCTTACAAAGTGAGAAGGTCTATGAGATGTTTCATGTAAGGTTTGATGGTAGCTGCGGTTTGTAAAATAAAAACTTTGACGTAAGTATCGAACTTCGACGTAAATGTCGAACTTCGACGTAATGGTCAAAGTCACTGGAGCGCAGAATATAGGTCAAAGTCACCAGGTCAAGGTGTATACAAAGTGAGAAGGTTTATGACATGTTTCATGTAAGGTTTGATGGTAGCTGAGGTTTGTAAAATAAAAACTTTGACGTAAATGTCGAACTTCGACGTAAATGTCGAACTTCGACGTAATGGTCAAAGTCGACGGGCCTCCGTGGCCTAATGGATAAGAGCGCTGACTCTTAGTCATTAGGTCTCTCACCGCCGTGGGTTCGAGCCTCGCTCGGGTCACGTGTGAGACGCCAAGTTCTGCAACGGAAGGTCAGGTGGTTTTTCTCCGGGTACTCCGGTTTTCGCCCACCTTTGATTAACGATCGGCTCGATATGAGTGAAATAATCTTGAAAGGGCCGTAAAACCCAAACAAAAAAAAAAAAAAAAATGGTCCAAGTCACTGGAGCGCAAAATATAGGTCAAAGTCACCAGGTCAAGGTGCTTACAAAGTGAGAAGGTCCTTGAGATGTTTCATGTAAGGTTTGATGGTAGCTGAGGTTTTTAAAATAAAAAACTTTGACGTAAATGTCGAACTTCGACGTAAATGTTAACAGACGGACGGACGAACGGACGGACACACGGACGAACGGAAGCACGGACGGAAAATCGGACGCTTATGTCGCACCCTGCTACAAGCAGCTCCGACAATAATGTCGGAATATATAGTTTTCTGATGATACAGTGTATTTAAATAATCTAAATAAAGGTAATCCTCTGGAAGCAAGGACTAAATCACAGAACTGAAAACGGTGGATTCTGGACCAGATATTATCGATTGCAAAATGATTTAGCAAAACAGGCGTACAACTGTCAATCGATTGGGCTCGCGTAATCACAGGTTGTTTATAAATGCGTCATACTGCTCAAGCATAATAACCAATCAGAAGTAGTTTTGTGCAAGAGCATCACCGATGATTATCTATAGTCTGTTTCGTTTCACGCAAGTATTCATTGACGTTCTCCTTAACATCAGCCCTTATTTTGACGAATTTTTGAATTTCAACTCCAGCTTGTTGATTTATTTATTTATTTGAGTTTTAACGTCCCCGTCAACACTATTTATGTCATTTTGGAGACGTTGCTTCCAATTATGTGAGACTTTTACCCGACATTCAGATGAAATGACAACTCAAGCCCTGTCGCCCAATGAAGCCAAAGTCTACATACATTGGACGGCCTGGCCTGGGCAGGCTTAGTCCTTATAAGCGGTTCACCAGTACTCATGTGTGGCCAGTTTCAGCTCTGCATGGCAGCACCTTTCAGCCCTTTTTTTTCTCCAAGCCCCGATGGGCGGGGCGGACTGTCGCTTGTTGTCACCAAGTATTATGGGCGTACGAGAAAGGGAGAATTAGCCCTTGAATTTCTCCGCGGGCAGAAAACTCAATTTTCTTATTGGAGTACACGGTGTTTCATATGAGAATATTGTTTTGATTTCAGTTTAATCGTCCACGTCAACACTATGTAGGTCATTCTGAGACGTTACTTCCGATTTTGTGCGACTTTTACCCGACATTGAGATGGTATGACATCTCAATACCTGCCACCTAATGAAACAAAGATGGTGTAAATGCTCGCATCACTTTGCCTGGACAGGCTTAGATCCTCTAAGCTGTTCCAGAACTCGTATGAGGTCGGTTTCAGCTATGCGTAGAAGCATCATGCAGCTCATCTATTTCATTAAGCCCGGTGCCCCCCCCCCCCCCCTCCCCCGCAAATATTGTGGATGGGGCCAGCAATACAGATGCGGTTTTTGATTTTTTTTTCCATGAGGCCGTGCATTCATTTGACAATAATGGAAATATGTGTTTAAATCCAGAGGACCTGGTTAGAATAGACAAACTGTGCTATACACCGTTTGTTTTGTTTGTTAGGATCTAACATCCTCTTCAACACTCAGCTGTGTAGATCATTTTGGAGACGTGGCTTCCAATTTTGTGGGACTTTTCCAAGCCGGACAGATTATGGTTGTAATGTTGGAGCAAGCAGGAATTGAATACATGCCTGTTTTCGCGTCCACATTAAACCCTGTAGAAATCTGTTTTCAGTACGTCAAAAAACTTCTTCACACAAGCAAACTTCGAGCTGTAGTTAAAGACAAAGTATGTTATTATGACTGCGGTAAACAGTTACATCTTCAGACTTTGCTGGATATTGTTTTTGTTTGATTGGAGGTTTTACGTCTCCGTCAACACTGTTAAGGTAATTTTGGAGACGTTGCTTCCAATTTTATGGGACTTTTACCCGACATGGATAGCAGATATAAACAGTGACACTATGCTCAAGTGCTTAACCGGGCCTTCCTGGCTTGATGGGTAAGATCGCCGACTCTTAATCTTTGGGTCTCTCCGCTGTGATTCGAATCCCACGGGGATCACATGTGAAACGCCAAGTTCTGCAACGGAAGGTCAGATGTTTTTTCTCCGAGTACTCCCGTTTTCGCCGACTCTGATGAAGGACCGCCCCGATATGTGAAATGATTTTAAAAGGTCCGTAAAAGCCGACCAAAAATATCCAAGTGGTGTGACATGCATTTTAGCGGGATTTGGTCCATATAGATATTTTAACTCACACGTTCTCATTTAGGCTTCCATCTATTTTGCTTTTCATAATTTTTTGGTCTAGCAACACATACGAATCAGATCTGTCGCACTGAATTCGGTAAAGTTACACTCATGATCGAATAGCCAACACTTAACGGCCGGCTTCTTACCTCATTCGGGTGCGCGTCAGACTGGCGATCAGGTCGACGCGGGTTCGATACATGCCGGTGTCGTGGAGATGGATCATGGAATCTTTTCTATTGTCATTCATTCTGCTGATTCAAGAACAGCAGTTGTCAGTTTGGGGCGAAAAAGCACTGCACTGGTTAACGTATAATCCTGAGAGAGATTATTCCTTTTTGCATCTCTTGTACTTGGTTTTAAGTATACTAAAGAAAGACCTACCTTGGCAGGAGCTGGCCAGGTGCCCTCCGTTATTATGATATTAATTCTCAATGAATCAGTGCTCCCACAAGATTTAGTTGCTAGTCTTATAAATTCGTGATAGTTACGTTCTATGTACTCGTTTTCCAAATCCAGGAAAGAAACTCACAGAACCTGAAACTTTCTTAAACGAGTTACTTCCTCTTGCAATAAGTTGCAAATTTCAGTATACGTCATACTGTATAAATTCTCCATTGATGCTTCAATTAAGGAGCAACGGGTGTCCTGAACTCCGTGTAGACCTCATTGTCAACGAGATCTTCTAGGACCATTTAGATGCCATCACTGATAGCAGATGCCTAGCAAGTTGTAATTTAAAGAAATATTGCGCTCTTGCGCCCGTGTAGAGGCCCAAAATACACTTTTATATGGGCTCATGGGTACGGCGGAGAGATTGAAACGCCCGCTATAAGTAAACTAGGCCTGTTATTTGTTAACAAAATTCAGAAACTAATTTAAGCAACTGACCAGTATTCAGATTAGAGGGTAGTTCCCGCTATATGTAAATTAGAACTAAACGTAAGACCAAGGCAGCAATTTGCCTCATATTTGCTCCTAACAATAACAGAATGTAGGAATTCAAGAGAGCCGCCTAGTCTTCGTCTTCCGTGAAATGGTCAGAATGTGAGCGTGAACTAGCTCGCCATACTTCTAGTAATGACAGTAATTTATCGAACGAAAAAAAAAAGATAGCGTCTGAGACTACTTATGCTATCCGTCATACATACTCTCTTCTTAATAGCAAGACAGAAGCCTCCGTGGTGCAGTGGTTAATGGTTATACTACTCGCCTTGTAAACCAGGGATCACAGGATCGATCCCGGGCTTCTCCAGACTTTCGTATCAGTCTTTAAACCGAGGCCCAGTCTCCGTTTGACCTTAGCTGTTGGTGAGATGTTAAACTCAAACACTCACTCACTCTTTTAGCAAGACACAGAGTGCTCATTCGTTCATTGCCTTGTCTCGACAGAAGACTATGTGACGAAGCGGTCGACTGAGAGAGAGAGAGAGAGAGAGAGAGAGAGAGAGAGAGAGAGAGAGAGAGAGAGAGAGAGAGAGAGAGAGAGAGAGAGAGAGATAGTCATTAAAGAGTCATTAGAACACTTGCTAAGATTTTCAACTTCGATTTTACGGCTTTTTCAGCCAGATGCGTGGCAACAGTGTATTTTTTTGTTTGTTTGTTTGATTTGAGGTTTAACGCCCCCGTCAACACAGTAAAAGGTCATTTTGGAGACGTTGCTTCCGATTTTGTGGGACTTTTACCCGACATTGAGATGAAATGACATCACAAGCCTTGCCGCCCAATGAAACCAATAGGGTTTATAAGCATGGACTCACACCACTTTACCTGGGCATGCTTAGATCCTCTAAGCGGTTTACCAGTACTCGTGTACGGATCGGTTTCCGCTCTGCGTTGGAGCATCATGCAGCCCATATATTTCTTCAAACCCCGATGGGCGGGGGCCAGGCAACAGTGTATGACAAAATTAATCTCAAAACTTTTCGGAATGGTACTTAATCAACATGCTGATGAAAAATCAAAGGATTGAATACCGGTGGGTCGACTGTATCTGCATGTAGGCTGGGAAAATAGTCCTGGACTAAAATTTTTTGTATAACCCTTAAATTCAAGTTTTTAAGCAAAATGTGTAGACCCTGATCAGACGCTGTGTTTTGCGTCGTCTGATCCTTAATTCCTGTTCTGCGAGCAAAGAGTCCAGATCCTGATAAGCCGTCGCGTTCTGTAGCGTCTGAGTTGGGTCTACGACATTTGTCAAGCCCGACCCATCGTTCCAGTCCAGATTCTATAGATAACATACTGTGATAAAATTAGCGCTACTTTCTTCTATAAATAAGTTATATGGGTTTCATGCAAATCAGTGATAGTCACATGAAATTCAGCACTGGAGCGTTTTTTATGCTTAGTAACTTTGGGTCGATTGACAAACAATCGAGAAAGATGTTGGTTACTTGAAAGGTCTGCATATAATGTTGTCAGAGCTTTTGATGTTCATGTATATCAACAGGGAGCTTTTGTGGTGTTATCATTTAGCTTTAAAGCTGGCGATAGCTGATAAACCGCCCCGCCCATTGGGGCTCGAAGAAATAGATAGGCTGCATGATGCTTCCACGCAGAGCTGAAACTGACCAGCACACGAGTACTGGTAAACCGCTTAGAGGATCTAAGCGTGCCCAGGCAAAGCGGTGCGAGTCGGCCCGTCCATGCTTATAAACACTATGGGTTTCATTGGGCGACAGGGCTTGAGGTGTCATTTCATCTCAGTGTCGGGTAAAAGTCCCACAAAATTGGAAGCAACGTCTCCAAAATGACCTATACAGTGTTGAGGGGACGTTAAACCTTAAATCAAACAAACAAAGAAACAAACAAAATAGCTGATAAAACATAAATTGACACATTCATTGCCACAATCATTTTCAGATTTAAACATCATATACTTCGGCCCCGCCCATCGTTGCCTGGAGAAATGATCTGAAACCAACCGTAAACCGCTGAGCCTCTCGTCGCGTTTTCATACAGATTATTTCCGTCATCACGTCAAAATTTGACACATCAAGTTTGCGCTAGGATCGTCTTTCTGCAATGCGTAGTAAATCTCAAATCAAACTTTTATTCTCTCTCTCTCTCTCTCTCCTACACACACGTGCGCGCGCACGCACGCACACACCACCCCCGCCCATCGGGGCTTGAAGAAATAGATTGGGTTGCATGGTGCTTTCACACAAAGCTGAAACTGACTGCACATGAGTACTGGTAAACCGCTTAGAGGTTCTAAGCCTTCCAATGAAAATGGATGTGAGTCGGGACCTTCCATGCATATAAACCCTATTGGTTCATTGAGCGGCAGGGCTTAATGTGTCATTTCATCTCAGTCCCACACAAGTGCAAGCAACGTCCCCAAAATGACCTATAGAATGTTGACTGGGACGTTTTGTTTGTGTGGCTTGAAGTTTAACGTCGCCGTCGGCACTGTACAGGCCATGCTTTGGAGACATTGCTACCAATTATTGGGACTTTTACCCGACATTGAGATGAAATGACATCTCAAACCCTATCGCCTAATGAAACCAATAGGGTTTATAATCATGGACGGTCCGACTCGCACCGCTTTGCCTGGGCAGGCTTAGATCCTCTAAGCGGTTTACCAGTACTCATGGACGGTCGGTTTCAGCTCTGCGTAGAAGCATCATGCAGCCTATCTATTTCTTTCAGCCCCGATGGGTGAGGACGGTGACGTAAAACCTCGAATCAAACAAACGCACATACGTACAAACGCATGTTCCTTTGGGCCCCGCCCATCGGGGTTGGGAGAAATTGACTGGGCTGCATGTTGCTTTCACACAGAGCTCAAACGGACCGCACCTGAGTACTGGTAAACCGCTTAGGATGTCGAAGCTCTTTCAGGCATAGTAATACGAGTCGGATCACCCATGCATATTAACCCAGTTGGTTTTCATTGGGTCGCACGGCTTGAGATGTCATTTCTTTCTCTTCTTTCTTTTTTTTTTTGCCTTTACCCTATATACTGCCATACGCCATCGGGCACATTCTAGGCAGGTGTACTACTGAGCTACCACGCTCCCTTTGATATTTCATGTCAGTGTCGGGTAAAAGTCCAACACAATTGGAAGCAACGTCTTCAAAATGACCTAAATAGTCCTGACGAGGACGTTAAACCTCAATTCAAAAACTGATATTCATTCGGAGCCGTTGATCATCAACCGTTCGAGGCATATGACCTACAAATAGGAAATGCGAAATCAACGTTCGCAGCCGTGGAGTTTTTGAAATAGGCTATAACTACGCTCTAACTTTCCATCCAAAAACAACTTGCTTACGTGACAAAAAAAAAAAAAAACGACAGACAAGTTCAGTTTTTGGGTCAGTTCAATTGCTAAATCCTTCTGCAATCAATAGTAAGCTAGTTTCGGCCGATTAGGCCTCATCAGTGACCCTAAAATATTTTCAAAATTCCGCAATAAAATCAATGATATCAAATGACTGATAATGTAACCCACACTTAGTATGAAGAAGGGCAATGAGACTTATTACGGCCGCCACACACACCCTTATCTCAAGCTGCTGTTAAGACCCATTCTCGGCATAGCCTCATGTGACGCTAAATGATATAGAACGTCTGAGGGCTCCACCTAGTCGTAGATTTAGTCGTAGATTATATTAACAGGGACTTTGTTTAAGAAGGATATTATGTTAATGAAAGTCGACTTTTCCCAAAGAAAATTTCAAATATAGACATCCTTGACTCACAGTCACGTTGCTCAGTCTATTGATGTTTTTATTAACTTTTTTAATATTTCCGATATGATCAATCTTATCAAATAAATTTATGAAGGGCAGTGAATATCAAAAACCTGAAACACGATCCAAATTATGTTTTGACCCATTTATGACTAATTTGTTCTTCCAATTAATAGGTTTTAATTTTAACTTCGATTTTATGAGTTGTTCTGCTCGTAGTAAGGTTTTTGAAAATTACTATATTAAGCAAACAGTGTAGGCCCTGATCAGACAGCGACATCTGCGGCGTCTGATCTGAGGCTACAAGGCCCCAAGTTTGTCAATGTCTCTTGAGGCATATATGAGTTAAGCGCACATGACATCTTGTGATATTTTTGTCGTTTTTCACGCCCACTTTATATTGAGCCCCTTTTTGGCATTTTAACCCATTCAGTACCAGAAACCCAAAAAGGGGTACCTTGGCAAACAGTGCAGGCCCAGATCAGACGACGCAAAACGCGGCGTCTGATCAGGGCCTCCACTGTTTGCAGAAAATTCAGCCATTTTACAAATCAATTTTGAAGGATACCAGTGCACAACCTGTCGCCCCTAAATTTTGTAATGGACTCTTCTATATATAATGTGGAAGATTCCAGTTGGTACAAAAATGGTTAATTGGAAGAGTGTTAGCTGAAGTCCTGGGAGATTTGTTTCTCCATAATTGTTTATTTGGAGTTTAACGGCCTAGTCAACACTGTTTAGGTCAACTTGAGCCGATGAGTTTCCATAACCAAACCTATCTGGGCAAGCTTTTTCATACGTATAGGCGCTTAACCAGTACAGTGCACAATCAGAATCTGAAGTCTGTCCTTCTGTCCTTCGTGAATTAATGGAAGGGAAATAATGGCCGTAGAAAAGATTTTCTGATCAATCTTCACGAAAGAATCAGACGAGGCCCCGACTAAGGCCAGCTTCTCCATACGTCGACGGTCGGGGCTGACAACACAAATCAACTCTCGTCGATTATTCTGCGTCACCCGCAATGGGAAAGTCGGGAAAGGGAAAGCTGAGACGATATTTATCGGAGAGATTGAGGTTAACGCCCCTGTCAACACCAGATAGGTCATTTCGGAGACGCTGTTTCGAATTTTGTGAGCTCTATGACACCTCAAGCCGTATCGCCCAACGAAACCAATAGGGTTTATAAGCATGGCCGGTCCGACTTGCACCACTTTGCCTGAGCAGGCTTAGACCCTCTAAGCGGTTTACCAGTACTCGTGTGCTCTGCGTAGAAGCATCATACAGCTCAATATATTTCTATAAGCCCCGGTGGGCTGGGCGGATATATCGAAGAGGGCAGAGCAGAGGGAGGGGTTAATGAGGGAAAAAGGAGTAAAAGATAACCCCTCTATCTAACCTGCAAGACGCACAGCATCACGAAAACACGCCTTTATGATTTTTACCCCCTTGAACCCCACTTTTATACAGTAAACCTGGGGTTAAGAGGGGTAAACCTTATTTTTTCTTATTTTCGCTCTAAAAGTATAGATTGTGGGTACTCGTTAGAACCGCCTCATTGAGGCGGTTCTAACGAGTACCCACAACCTATACTTTTAGCAGAAATAAGAAACCTATCATAATTTTTCAGCCCAAAATTTTCCTTTTTTCGACGGTAAAGTGTACAGTGTATTTGCATAGGTGTGATTTCGTTACATGGCATTCCTCGCCTAAAGGTAGCCGATGTCAGTTGTGCGATCGCCGCCTTTGCCTCTGTCAGCTACCCTTAACCCTCGCCAATGCATGCATCCCAAAGATGTCGTCAGACCGTATTTACACTGTTGTTTCAGTAGTACATGTTTATTCAGTAAAAGCTCGATAACTCGAACACAGGTGACTGTTTTATCCTGTCTAATTCGAATTCACTCTTGCGTCCCTTGACAATTCATTCCATAGCTCAAGATATCCACATACTGTATAATTCCCATCACGTGAACATGTCCGTGAAATGAACACCCCCTTAAACCCCACTTTATATAGGGAAAACTGGGGTTTACGGGGGTATACATTATTTTTCTTATTTCTGCTCCAAGACATAGGTTGTTGGTACTCGTTAGAACCGCCTCAATGAGGCGGTTCTAACGAGTAGCCACAACCTATGTTTGAAGTAAAAATAACAAAAGTATCATTAGAAAAGAAGCCGTTTTGGAAGTGTGAAAAAATGCACTATTTCACACGGGTGTGTTATCGTAATGCGCTATTTACACCATCTAAAATTCAGTCAATTTCTGCTTTAAAAAGCTTATTTAGTAGGATGCAGTTATTCTTTCCATGTGTTTTCTGCATACAGTGTCCTCTGGTCAGAGACCACCTTTGGGACTGTGCATCATTGACCATTCCCAAAGGTGACGTTATCTTAATATAGACGGCCCCCACCCATTGGGGCTTGAAAAAATAGATGGGCTGCATGATGCTTCCACGCAGAGCTGAAACCGACCCGCACACGAGTACTGATAAACTGCTTAGAGGATCTAAGCCTGCCCAGGGAAAGCAGTGCAAGTCGGACCGTCCTATTGGTTTCATTGGGCGGCAGGGCCTGAGAAGTCATTTCATCTCAATGTTGAGTAAAAGTCCCACATAATTGGAAGCAACGTCTCCAAAATGACCTTTGCAGTGTTGACGGGGACTTTAAACCTCAAATCAAACAAACAAATCTTAATATAGGAATTTTACTGTATTTATAACAATTCAGGGTGCTTTTTCTGATTTTGTTGGTATGGTATGTTGTGAGTACACATTAGAATCGCCCCATCGAGGTTATTCTAATGAGTGCACACACTATATTGTGTGTATACGTTAGAATTGCCTCATTGAGGCAATTCCAATGAGAACACAAAATATTTCTTTATTTTATAGAAGATTGACAAGATACCCTTAAGTCATCCCCTTATGTGTCATGATCTGGCGCTTGTTTTGTTTGTTTGAGGTTTAACGTCCCCGTCAACACTGTTAAGGTCATTTTTGGAGACGTTGCTTGAAGTTTTGTGGAACGTTTACCCGACACTGAGATGAAATGACATCCCAGGCCCTACCACCTACAGAAACCGCTAGGTTTAAGGAGTTGTCCGACTCGCATCACTTTTCCTGGGCAGGCTTAGACCTGGGCAGTTAACCAGTATTCAAGTTCAGTCGGTTTCAGCTCTGCGTGGAAGCACCGTGCAGCACATTTATTTCTCCAAACCCCGATGGGCGGGGGCTAGTTCTGGCGCTTGATAAACCCATTTAGTACCAGAAAGCCCAAAACGGGTACCCTGGCAAACAGTGCAGGCACAGATCAGACGCCGCGGAACGCGCCGTCTGATCAGGGCCTTCACTGTTTGCTATAAGTTCAGCCATTTCTAAATAAATTTTGATGAAAACACAACCTGACACCCCTAATCTTGAAATAAACTCCTGCTATATATAAGGAGGAAGATTCCATTTCGTACAAAAAGGGTTAACCCTCAGTACTTCGAACTGCTCCTGTCTCGAACTAATTTTAATGGTCTGAAAGGTATTCGAGCAATTGAAATTTGATTGTAGAAGTAAACTGATAGTCAGAGAAATGCATGTATCATGGTTAATGAACACCTCTCTAAACCCCACTTTATATACAGTAAATTTGGGTTTACCAGGGTATTCATTAGCGTCCTTATTTTTATTTTCAAAAACATAGATTGTGGGTACTCCTTAGAACCGTCCCAATGCGGCGGTTCTTACGAGCACCCACACTCGATATTTAAGATAGAAGAAAGAAAAGAAATCAAACATTTTCAATTCTAGAGATTAAAGAGGCGCCATTTTTGCACGCGGGTGTGATATTGTAATGTAGCCTGGGGTGGTGAAAGGTTACGAGGTAAGTCTGACCCTTAAAATTGCTAACAGAATCTTGATATTAGCCGCTATTAAGTCTGTCTGGTCATTTTGTTGTGTGGTCGCCTGAATTAAAGCAGTGGATCTCGGGATGCGGTCGGCAATAAGAGCATCCAAAATCCAAGCCCGCCCATGGAAAATCTAACAAAATGATAAAGCAACGTGAAAGACGTCGTCACCTTGAGCAATCACGTTAGTCTTACCAGAGCTTAGGCATTGTCTGTATGAATTGTCTCGATTTGCAGTACTTGCTGACGTCAGAAAACGCGAGTGCGAAGGCCGATCGTAGTTTGCACAGGCCGAAATGGCCAGTGACGCTGAATACACTTTAAGTGGGGTGGGCAGTTTGGCAATGACAATGTAACTACATACAGCTTCTAATTAGCGACATATCATCTCTACATGAACCCTAGGTTGAGTGAGCTTTCTGGCTTATCTGACCAAATTAGGTTTTTTTACTTTCTTCTTTCAATAGAACAAGTGGTTACATAGATTATACCTACGGAAAGCTAAATCCTGCCCAGGGCGGGTGAATCCGTACTGAATAGGACTGACAAGAGCGTTTACATCATTAACTCATCTCAACTATTCTTCTAGAAAGAAGAAAATAACGACTTGAGGTTAAATATTTATATATTATTAAAAGATTAAAACCATCACGGTCAAAAGGGTATCTATCATATGGATGGGCTAACCTAACTGTTTCATTAACCTATTCAGTACCAGAACCCCTAAAAATGGGTACAAGGACAAACAGTGCAGGCCCAGATCAGACGCCGCAGAACGCGGCGTCTGATCAGGGCCTACACTGTTTGCAAAAAGTTCAGTCATTTTCCAAATAAATTTTGAAGAAAACACAACTTGACACCTCTATATCTTGAAATGAACTCCTGCTATATACGAGTATAAGGAGGAAGATTCTATTTGGTACAAAAAGGGTTAAAATGCACCTTCGTTCTAAACCCGCATATGTACAGTGCAGTTAGACAAAGGGTGGTTTACAACTAAATTTTGAGAAAAACGCAACAAAATGCACGCCTAAATCAAACTGCACAAACGCAAACCTACGCCAGACATGCGCCGTTCGCCTGTGTTGGTGTAGGTTATTACACGTCGTGTCTCTTGTGCATGGACGAATAGTTACTGTAAACAGCTTACAAGATTTCACCTGATTAAAGTTAGATTCTCTAATTGTCGTATTAGATAAACAGACTGAAAAATGTTGATTTGGTTTTCTTTACCTTTGATGAGCGGTCACCTAGAAGATGTGAAAAAGAATAGCACAGCTTAGGTCTGCTACTTACCAACGGCTTCTGAGATATCGGCGTCTTTGATGCAGTGTGACTAAGGGAAAACATATTGTTAATGTAGCATTGCTTTTTAATTGTCTGAAAACTTACAAACACCATATTAAAGACAAATCGGTTTAGATGGTCCAAGACTTGTATCAGTTTAATTAATATTAATCTACTCTCCTGAGCACTTGTGCTACAGAGTATTCGACTGAAATTGTGTAACATTTTCTTTACTTCCAAAAGATTAATTATGCCATTTAATTAAGTGCACAAACCCTCGCCCATCGGGGCTTGGAGAAATAAAAAGAGATTTAGCTGCATGATTTTTACACGCAGAGCTGAAGCCGACCGCACACGAGTACTGGTAAACAGGCAAGTTGTGCGACTCTAACCATTTCATCGTATAAACATTGTTGGTTTGTTTGGGCGGTAGGACTATTGGTTTCATTGGGTGGTACGGCTTGAAATGTCATTTTATCTCGATGTCGGGTAAAAGTCCCACAAAACTGGGAGTAACGTCTCCAAATTGACCTAAATAATGTTGGCGGAGACGTAAATCATCAATTCAAACAAAATAATTACATGTACTCGTATGTTGTAGTGATGATCTGAGTCTAAAGTTGAAATAAGTTGCGTTCTGCCGCAAGGGGTTACAACATTGGTTGTGTCGCTCGTTAGAACTCACCCGTGCGACATAGTGAATTTTTCACATCTCCAAAATGGCTACTTTTCTCAGGAAAATCCGTCATATTTTTCTTATAAATACTGCAAATATAGGTTGTGAGAGCTCGTTAGAACCGCCTCGTTGAGGCGGTTCTAACGAGTACCCACAACCTATGTCTTGGAGCAGAAATAAGGAAAATAATGTATACCCTCTTAAACCCCAGTTTTCTCTATATGAATTGGTGTTTAGGGAGGTGTTCATATTACGGACTTGTTCACGTGATGTGATTGTTTGAATTGAGGTCAACACTATTTAGGTCATTTTGGAGTCGTTGCTTCCAATTTTGAGCGACTTTTACCCGACATCGAGATGAAATTGCATCTCAAGCCCTACCACCCAACGAAACCAACAGGACGGTCTCATGTTAACGACAACGTCGGTTATGAACAGCTGGACCCCATTACGATAACAAACCATGCGACATGAAGCATTTTCACATCTCCAAGTGCATTTTCACATCTCCGAAATGGCTACTTTTCTGACGAAAATCGATGATATTTTCCTTAGTTATAAAGCATATATAGGTTGTGGGTACTCGTTAGAACCGCCTCAATGAGGCGGTTCTAACGAGTACCCACAACCTATGTCTAGGAGCAGAAATAAGGAAAATAATGTATTCCCCCGAAAACCCCTGTTTTCTTTATATAAAGTGGGGTGTAAGGGGGTGTTCATTTCACGGACTTGTTTGCGTGATGCATAAGAAAGTTTCATTTTTGCGTTTCAGCCGATTTGAGAGAAATCGTACGCATCACGAGAACACGCCTATGTAATTTTGACCCACTCAAACCCCACTACAATATTGTAAAACTTGAATTTTCTTATTTCTGCTGAAAAACATAAATTGTTGGTATTCGTTATAGCCGAGGCGATTCCAAAGAGTTACAACAATATACGTTTTGAGCAGAAAAAGAAAAATGTCATCATTCTTGTATCTTTTTTGGTGGAAACATTTTCAAGATATTTGAATAGGCGTCTTTTCGTAATGGTATATCGTGTTTCAGGTACAGTCACCTGATGCATAGATAGTGCCATGCCTGACAGTATGCGTGTATGGGGGTATCAAGCAGGCTGTTACAGAGATTTATGCCCAAATCTTCGATTAAATACAAAACATGTATATGGACGGGCTTTAATACAGTTTTTCTGGGTCCAAAGCTGTACAGAAAAAATGTAGAGGCTCAGCCACCAAAGCTATAAACTGCATATGGGCCCCGCCAGGCGATTTTGGTACTTATCGCCTATGCGAGCAGCGAAGGTTCAGGCGAGCCTGCGCATCCGCGCAGTCTCGCCAGAACCTTTGCTGCTCGCTCATACAAGCAGTGAGTCAAGAGGAATCTTCAGACAGAAAGCCATATCCCTGGCCCCTCTGAATGGCTGGGCATGCGCAGTTAAAATTTGTCATGACGGAATGCTCGAAGACCCAAATTCGCTTGGCGGGGCCCATATGTAACAATCCACTGTAAAATTTAGAAGTAAAGCACTTTGGAAACAGAGTTTCTTTATTCTTGAGTAGACTGCTTCCAAATTTTGCCTGTTGCCTCATGAGAGATACTCCTTCAGTATACATACCTGTGATTCCATCAGTTGCCAAAACTTGGTTTGGAAATAGCATTTTTGGGCATATGTACGAAAAATGCTATTTCCAAACCAAATTTTGGTAATTGATGGAGTCACAGGTATGTATAATGAAGGGGTATCTCTCATGAGGCAACAGGCAAAATTTTGAAACAGTCTACTGCAGAATAAACGAGACACAGCACTTTGAAACGAGTTGTCAGAAGACAGCATAGCTCACCTTTTTGGCCCTAAGTTGGATGAGGGCAAGGTTTCAAAAACATAATTTGAACTGCGCAGTTTTTGTTCAAAATAACATTTTCTTTTACACAACAGCCCAATATATTGTAAAAATTAAAAGAGACTAGGAACTGAACCCGCGACCCACTGGTTCAGAGTTCAACACTCTATCCACTGCACTGCAGAGCTTGCAAGGGAAATAAGGAAGGGAATGCAGAGCTAACCTCTAAATACACTTAAATTCGAATAAAAGCGCTGCAAGCACTGCATCATGCCCCGTCACTATACTTATATTAAGCAAGTGCCATAACACTGTCAAAAAGGAATTCAAAGTGACGGTGCATTAGTTTTTCCCTAAATAAAGTTGACATGAATAAATGGCTGAGGTGACTATTATCAGTGTTCAAGGCGACATGCTCCGAAAGATACGTAGTACTGAACCAGAATTACAGTTCTTGTTTTCTACAGAACCCCTCATGGTGCTTAACCTTCGAGTGAAGTTTATGGAAATTATCTCAAAACAGTTCCCTGTTTACAGAGTAGATAAATATATATCACAGAAACCGTTACTTGGAATGTTCAAAAAGCCAAAACTTAAAACTTAGCTAAGCAAGACTTATATTTTTGTAGTCTTCATGTCATCTTATGTTGCTTTTTACATTTTTGCAAGGCTTGAAGAAACTTTTCTGAAGAAAACAATTTCCACCCACCATAAATACCCATTAAACACCAATTTGACCTTGAATACTAGGTTTAGGTCACCAAAATCTAGGGTGCAGACAAACAATTTTTGGCCATAAACGGACACTTTTCATAAGCCTGTGACCTTAGAAAAGGTCAAGGTAACCGAAATCTAATAAAAGCTTTGGTAGGTTGCAATCTAAATTGTATCAAGTTTGACCAACATTCATCAATTCTTACATGAGAAATGGTACAGACAAGTCATGATTTGCCCCTAATTAAACGTTTCCGGGAGCCTATGACCTTGGAAATAATGTTAAAGTCATCAAAATCTATTCAAATCGTTCGCAGGTTGCAATGATATATTGCATCAAGTTTGACCAAATTTCAACAATTCGTTCATGAGATACATGTAGGGTGCAAACAAGTAAAGGTACATTGCAGCAAGTTTGACCAAATTTCAACGATTCGTTCATGTGATAGGTGCAGACAAGTGAGACAAGCCATTTCTTGCCCAAAATTGAGCGCCCTTGAAAATTTCGTCAAGGTCATCAAAATCTAATTAATCCTTGGTATGTTGCAATAATATAGTGTACACAGTTTGACCAAATTTCATCAATTTATCCAAGAGATAAGGTGCAGACAGCCAAATTTGACATTTTTTTTTTTTTTTTTTTTTTTTGGGGGGGGGGGGGGGGGCTGTGCCCTTTGAAATAAGGTCAAGATCGCCAAAATTTAATCAAATCTTTGGTCGGGTGCAATGATATATTGTACCAAGTTTGATCACATTTCATCGATGCGTTCATGGGATAGATGGAGACAAACCATTTTCGGCAAAAATTGTTTTGTTTGTTTGGTTGGTTGGTTGTTTGTATTGGAGTTAAAGGGACCAGTCAACACTATTTAGGTCATTTTTGAGCCGGCCAATTTCCCTATCCACACTTTCCTGGGCAGGCTTATACGTAAGCGGTTATCCAGCACAGTGCACATTCGTTCGCCAGAAACTGACAGCTGCCCTTCTTGAATCAGCGGAAGGGAGAGAATGGCCGTAGAAAAGATTTCATGATGAATCTTCACGAAAGAATGTTGCCGACCCCGGCAGGTATCGAACCCGCGTCCTCCTTATCATCCGTCAGACGCGCATCCGACTGAACTACTGAGGCCGGCTTTTGGCCCATAATTGACAGTTTTGGGGGGACTGTGCCCTTGAAAATAATGTCAAGGTCATGTAAACCTAAAGGCTCTTTTCCTCCATCCTAATATAACCATTCAAGTTTGGTCTGAATCAATCAATAGGTTCAGGAGATATAGTGTTTGGAGCTACGGTTCATATTTTCTACTAGGCGTCTCATTGTGCTGTGAAATGTCGTAAACATATATCTAAAATGATATCAGAGTTATGGAGCCGACACGAAACTATGATAGAAATGGTTATGTTCAATGTTCAAAGGGCAATAACTCCAAAAGTAGGTAAATCAGAGTTACGATGCATATGTTATGCACGTCGTCTCATGGTGCTCTACATATCCGTAATGCGCTATCGGACGGACGGACAGTCAAAATTTCGGTGGGTATAACATATATATTAGCTAACCATGCACCTTTTAAGTGGCGGGGCATAAAACTGGTAATTGCCACCAATACTTTGGTCCTTGGTGCCATAAATGGATTGCATATGAAAGGGGTACAAGTAAACTTCAATGAAGCAACAGTCCTAACCAACTGAAGAGTAATGGTAACATATCATTTTGAAAAAAAAAAAAACGGATTAAAAAAAAACACGTCCAAAATGGAATCGCCAACTAATGAAATGTGGTCATTAGGGGGCGAGGCCATTTTTTTGCCCCCGGAATCAAAGATTCGGGGCATATAGGATTTGATCTGTCTGTCTGTCTGTCTGTTTGGCTCTTTGTCTTTGTTTGTCTGTCCGCAAAATCTTACCATTGGAGATAACTTTTAAATGGTATCTGATAGGGCTTTCATATTTCACATGTGCAATCCTTGTCACAAGACCTTTCCAGTGGAATCATAATTTTTGACCTTGACCATGACGTTTGACCTACTTTTTATATTTTGTATTTAATTGTACACTAGATCCAACATCTAATCGGTCTTAAAGTAACCCTATATTTCTTCGACAAATGTATAGAGGATCTGACATGAGTGTTCATGTATTATTGAATTTATTAAACGAGTTGAGGAAAAGGGATAAAATGCGAGGCTTTGCCGAGCATTTTATCCCTTTTTCTCAACGAGTTTAATAAATTCAATAATATATGAGCACGAATGCAAGATTCAATATATCATATGACATTTAAAACGCATTTTATTCACTATTTGTTTACAAAAATGTCAATATTCCGCCATTAGTAAACGCGACATCGTTAAGGACGTCGTACATGTAACGTTACGGGACGTATCTAGCTAATTTGCATATTTAATCCACTAGTGGATTATCGAAAATAATGCATGGCGTTATTACACTCTCAGACGCGACGTCATATGAAAAAAAGTATGTTTATCGAATTTGAAAGTACTCAAACCATCATAAACCGTCTTCGTCTTGTTGGCTTGCTCAGTCGTAGGCCAGTAAGAGGGGTCGTTCTTCTAAGACGACATCTGGTAGCAAGAATAGTAAGGCGTCATATCAGGGCTAATGTTCTATTTGTCGACGAGACGAAAATTTCGCTTCGCGGAAAGAATGATAGAGGCCGAGTGTACCGGGTGTAAGATGTAATGAAAACTTTATCACTGAGACTAAACAATTTGGCGAAACGCTCTATCATGATGTTTGCTAGGGTATCGATGCACACAAAAATAAGAGGACCACGATGGTCCTATATCGCTGAGCTAAGAGATTTACATATGGGTCCTAGGGCAGGGCAATTGTTAGCCACACGTCAATAATTTGAACAATTTTGGTTGAGGTCCACTAAAGGAAGCTTAATATCAAATATCAAAGCCCTAGACCTTCTGGTTTCAGACAAAAAGATTTCTAAAAAAGTTTTCTGTATATAAGTCTCATACAAGACCAGTGGGCCCATGGTGGGGGTGAATTTTGGCCCCCAGGCTATGGTTGAACAATCGTGGTAGAGTTCCACTAGACGTAGCTTCATACCAAATATCTTAGACCTGGACCTTTTGGTTTCAGACATGTTTTATCTAAGAAAGTCTATGTAAAACCAGTGAGTCCCGGGATGGGACAATTTTTGGCACCATGCAGGGCTATAATTTGAACAATCGTGGTAGAGGTCCAATGGATGAAGCTTCATACCAAATATCAAAGACCTGGGCCTTCTGGTTTCACACAAGAAGTTCTTTAAAAGTTTTCCCTATATAAGCCTATGTAAAACCAATGGGCCCCGGCACGGGGCCATTTTTGGCCCCAGGCCTTCTAGTTACAGGGAAGAAGATTTTTAAAGGTTTTCCCTATATAAGCCTATGGAAAACCGTTTGGCCCCTGGGCCGGGTCGTTTTTGGCCCCAGGGCTATAACATGAATAATCTTGGAAGAGGCCCACTAGATGACGCTTCATACCAAATATCAAAGACCTGGGCCTTCTGGTTTTAGACGAGAAGCTTTTTAAAAGCGATCCCTATATAAGTCTATGTAAAACCAGTGGGCCCTGGCGCGGGGGTGTTTTTGGCCCCAGGGCTTTAAGTTGAACAATATTGGTAGAGGTTCACTAGATGAAGCTTCATACCAAATATCAAAGACCTGGACTTTCTTGTTTCAGACAAGAAGACTTTTATATGCTTTCCCTATATGAGCCTATATAAAACCAGTGGGCCCCGGACCGGGGCCGTTTTTGGCACCAGGGCTATGATTTGAACAATCTTGGTAGACGTCCACTAGATGAAGCTTCATACCAAATATCAAAGACCTGGGTCTTCTGGTTACAAACAAGAAGATTTTTAAAGGTTTTCCCTATATATAAGCCTATGTAAAACCAGTAGGCCCTGGCGCGGGGCCGTTTTTTTCCAGGGCTATAATTTGAACAATCTTGGTAGAGGTCCATTAGATGAAGCTTCATACCAAATATCAAAGACCTGGGCCTTCTGGTTTCAGAGAAGAGGATTTGTATATGTTTTCCCTATACAAGCCTATATAAAACCAATGGGCCCGGGGCGGGGCCGTTTTTAGCCCCAGGGCTATAACTTGAAAATCTTGGTAGAGGTCCACTAGATGAAGTTTCATACCAAATATCAAAGACCTGGGCCTTCTGGTTTCAGACAAAAAGATTTTTAAAGGTTTTCCCATTATAAGCCTATGTAAAACCAGTGGGCCCCGGGGCGGGGTGGTTTTTGGCCCCAGGGCTATAATTTGAACAATTTTGGTAGAGGTCCACTAGATGAAGCTTCATGCCAAATATCAAAGACCTAGGCCTTCTGGTTTCAGACAAGAAGATTTTTAAAGGTTTTCCCATTATAAGCCTATGTAAAACAAGTGGGCCCCGGGGCGGGGTGGTTTTTGGCCCCAGGGCTATAATTTGAACAATTTTGGTAGAGTTCCACTAGATCAAGCTTCATACCAAATATCAAAGACCTAGGCCTTCTGGTTTCAGAGAAGAAGACTTCACTTCTGTGGTGTATTCCTTGCTTCCAAAGGATAACCCTTGTATAGAACATTTTTAAAGTTTTTTTTTCTCTTATTTTCTCCTCTTTTTTGCCGTGGCAACCAGAGTTTTGCATGGAATGATATTCTTTGAACAACTTTGAGAGACAACCACCTAAGGATCATTTCTGCCAAGTATGATTAGAATCTGTTCAGTGGTTTAGGAGATGTTGTTTAAAGAATTTGTGAACGGACGGACGGACATACGGACGGACGACGACGACGACGGACGGTGACCGATCACAATTGCTCCCCCGGAGCCTTCGGCTCAGGTGAGCTAAAAACGCCCATCATTCGGCTTCAAGGACCAGTAAATAAAATTGATATTCTGTTGCCTGTGGTTTTACCCCATATTAGACCAAACAGTGGGTGGGGGATTCTTGCCCAGGACAATGCACCCTGCCACTTTGAACATGCTACGCAACAGCAAATGTCCGGACTAGAATCCGATTGTGCACAACCGGGGCCGGCTGGAAGAACAAGAGCCGAACGTAAACAGATTTAAATAAAAATAGCTATGACGTGCATTACTACCGATTAGAGAGACAGACTAACAGACAGACATAGAAGGGGGTATGAACGATGCAAATGTATTGGAAGTAGTTTAGGTCGTAGTACCAAAGCGTTAACCCAAAATCATTAGTCCATAGACAAAATGGCAAATATCAATGTTCAGATCAACAGACATGGACTCCAGAAGAGTGTAATCAGGCGTCCGCGGATAGTAAGCATTACTTGGTAAGCAAGCTTTGCCCACCATGCCCATCGACCCAAACGAAGAAAAGGTGTAAATGCCGAGAAGGGGATGTCCGAGATTTTGGAAGTCTTCCTATGGCTTTCCATTGGCAAACATATCAGAAATAATCTGGAAATGGCCACATTGTACGGATAAACAAGATCATGGTGCCTCCCATAGAACTTCTTTAGTGTTGATACCAGTTTGGTTTTTTGATACACCTGACATAACAACCTGGTAGTGAGCACCTTCCCACGTTCCATAAAGTCCTGATACTTGGAACAGGCTCTAGCATGTCGGATTAACTGTGAAACGTAAACTCCATATGCTGGTGCAGACGGGATATTACTGCTCAGGAAGGGAAAGTTAACAATGGGAAAATTGAAGTTATCTCGTTTATCGTACAGCCTAGTAGTAAGCTTCCCGTTGTCAATATAGAGATATCAATCCAAGTATGAGGAGGAGGTTGCAGTCTCTGTTGTTTCCTTAATTTCAAGTTCACGTGGATAGATGAATTCCAAGTACTCTGCGAATTTAGCATTTTTCAGAGACAATAAATCATTTATATATCTGTAGGTGAAATTGAATTGTTGTGCAAGGCGTTTCTTGCCTGCTTTGAGGAGACCTTGTACACACTCCGCCTCATACGAGTACAAGAACAAGTCGACAAGCAACGGTGCACAATTAGTACCCATTGGTATGCCAATTGTTTGCTGAAATAATAGGCCACTGAACTCCACGAAAATATTGTCAATTAGATATTCCTACATCCTTATGACATCTGCATCAGTGTACTTTTGTGGTGCATCAGAGTGATCTCGAACGAAGTATGTGTCTTTGTAGCCAAGGACAACATACTGGTAGCGACGGTTACCATTCTTGTGGGAAAAAAATTGATTTATGAGTTCCTTGAGTTTAGATTTCAATTTATCATGAGGAATAGTTGTGTAGAGTGTTGAGAAACCGAAAGATTTTATACTGTTTACTGAGATAAAAGACTGTGACTGAAGATGTTCTAGAAGCTCCTTGGAGTTTTTCAAGATCCACATCTGATTCACACCACTCCTGGCATATGCAGTGTCACAATATTTCTGAAGGCCATCTTTAACTGCAGTAAGGATTCGTGTTAGGAAAATTCCAAACGAAAGCATCACCGATTGGTGGTTCTGCAGAATTTCATCTATGGCCAAAGAAGAAAGATTATATGTTTGGTTGCCTGTCATAGAGCTCAAACCAAGCTCTTCTTTTAAGCAGTTTATATAGTGTGTTTTGCAATCAAACACAGTATTGTAAGATGCCTTGTCAGCTGGAACAACGACAAACTTTTGATGGAGTTCAGCTAACTCAGCAGCAACATCTGGATTATCAAACACCGAATAATGACGGCGAGACATGGTTCTGCTGAGTATTGTTATACGTCTGTTTACCAAGGCCATTACTGATTTGACCCATTCGGAGAGGGTGTGAAACATGGTTGAGGCGCACCGGAAGTTTGATTAACTCGCCACTACTAATATACTCGTAGACTGTTGTACTGCTTCATTTTGAGTTTTCTTTCAACATGGCACTATATAGTAATCCACCGTTCTTCCATTAATTCGTTTCGTCGTGTAACTGTTATCATTTGCGCACCCTACGGTTCAAGTCCGTTTCCAAAGAAGTATTGTTTTGTTTGTTTGTTTGATTTGATGTTTAACGTCCTCGTCAACACTATATAAGTCATTTTGGAGACGTTGCTTCCAATTTTGTGGGACTTTTACCCGACTTAGAGATGAAATGTTTGATTTAAGAAATAGATCAGCTCTAGCTGTGATTTGTTGTGTAATAAATCACAGTTTGGAGGTCAGTTGTAAAGTAGACAAATCACGTAGCGCGCGTGATTTGCCTATTTACAACTGACCGACAAACTGTGATTTATTACTCAACAAATCACAGACAAGAGCTGATCTATTTCGATTCTAACACGCTGAAAATCGGCAATAATGTTGTTGTTTCCTTCAAAATCTCACAACTTTTCGCCATTGTTAGAAGAAATCCCGCTAAAATTGTCGACTGGAACACATGCATTTATATCCTTTTCTAACGTTTTCGATGCGAGAAAATGACGTTGCACCGTCTAACGTCAAGGAAATCGACTAGTGACGTAATAAATTTGGAGTTTTAATGACGTCACCTATCACGCTCTTCTGAGCTGTGATTTGTTGCATAATAATTCACAGTTTCTTTCCATTGCCAATATAGGCGCGCTGTGTTAGAATTGAGGTTTAACGTTGCCGTCAACAGTGTAAAGGTCATTTTGAAGACGTTGCTTCCAATTTTGTGGGACATGCATCTGGGGTTGGTACTCCATATAATTAAGACATTTGCATTTCATGGTTTACTGGTGAAATGGTGAAATATTACGCCAGCCCTATAGCGCCAGACCCATGTCCAAAGCCACTTCTCAACAAGAAGTAAAAGAGCTACAATATTGAAATGCAGTGGAATCCCGCTATTAAGACCACCTAAAATTAAGATTTATCCTGCTTTAAAAAGCTTTTGTAAGAGGCTGCAGCTATTCCTTCGTTGTGTTTTCTGCATACAGTTTCCTCTAGTAAGAGACCACCTTTGGGACTGTTCAAAAGTGGTCTTGAGACCACTTTTGAACAGTCGCAAAGGTGGTCTTAATATAGGAATTTTACTGTATAGGATTTGTGTGAACTTGTAGCCGGGAATCAACCAGCCATACTTGACTTTTGGCCTCCATTTCGTGTTTCACTGACTTAAATTAGTGAACTATAGCGTCTACCCTGATGATGCTTGGTACAGACGTGCATCTTTGGATGGTAACTTGAATTCCAGCACCCATATTTGACATTTACCTGTAATAATACCTAAATAATATTTGGACCTTAAGTGAAGGTTGGGCCCATGCAATCGATATACACTCCCCAGTTGTTCTCGCTACTAACCGCCCTAAGGCGGTGGTTCTAATGCTGTTTACTTTAATGTAGTTTTGTCGGATTTTCCAGTGGGGTTCTTCATGTTGTATGTGCTTGTGGTTGTATATTATTATTATTTAGGTAATTTTCATTAATTGTGGCTGTCGCACCTTGATCATATCTTTAGGGGCTTGAAGAAATATATGGGCTGCATGATGCTTCCACGCAGAGCTAAATCCGGCCCGCACACTAGTACTGGTAAACCGCTTAGAGGATCTAAGCCTGTCCAGGTACCGCTGTGCGAGGCGGACCGTCCATGCTAACAAACCCTATTGGTTTCATTGGGCGACAGGGCTTGAGATAACATTTCATCTCAATGTCGGGTAAAAGTCCCACAAAATTGGAAGCAACGTCTCCAAAATAACCTTTACAGAGTTGACGGGGACGTTAAACCTCAAATCAAAACAAACACTGTGCTTGTGGTTGTGTATTATTATTATTTATGTGATGTTCATTAATTGTGGCTGTTGCACCTTGACCATATCTTGTGGAGAAGAGGGAGCTCATCGCTATGCTGTTTGTGATTCGTATTTTTTTTTTTTTTTTTTTTTTTTTTTTGTTTAAGAAATAAATCAGCTCTAACTGTGATTTGTTGACTACTAAATCGCAGTTTGTCGGTCAGTTGTAAAGTAGGCAAATCACGAGCGCGTAGCGCGCGTGATTTGCCTACTTACAACTGACCGACAAACTGTGATTACTCAACAAATCACAAACTAGAGCTGATCTATTTTGATTCTAACAGGCTGAAAATCGGCAATAATGCTGTTGTTTTCTCCAAAATTTCACAACTTTTCGCCATTGTTAGAAGGAAACAGGTGCATTTATATTCTTTTCTAACGTTTTCGATGCGAGAATATGACGTTACGGCGTCTAACGTCAAGGAAATCAACTAGTGACGTTATAAAGTCGCAGTTTTTAATGACGTCAATCGTCACGCCCTTCCTTGTCGTGATTTGTTTAGAATAAAACACAGTTATTTTTCATTGCCTATATAGGCGCGCTGTGTTAGAATTTTTTTTTTTTTTTTTTTTTTTTGTTGTTGTTGTTGTTTTTTTTTTTTTCCTTTTTTTTAGATCCTCTTTCTCTTGGTGCCATTGGTAGGCTAAAGTTTTTGATTGTGGGTTTTCCTGGGCATCTATTTCTATATTTTTGGCAATTTGAATGTTTTCCATCTCTTTTCACAGATACGTGTCTTGCATTAATAACGATTCTATTGCATCCTACTGATATTTTATTGAGTTCAGCTTTTAGTTTAAGCCCCCGCCCATAGAGGCTTGAAGAAATATATGGGCTGCATGATGCTTCCACGCAGAGCTGAATCCGGCCCGCACACTAGTACTGGTAAACCGCTTAGAGGATCTAAGCCTGTCCAGGAACCGCGGTGCGAGGCGGACCGTCCATGCTAATAAACCCTATTGGTTTCATTGGGCGACAGGGCTTGAGATGTCATTTCATCTTAATGTCGGGTAAAAGTCCCACAAAATTGGAAGCAACGTCTCCAAAATGACCTTTACAGTGTTGACGGGGACGTTAAACCTCAAATCAAACAAAACAAAATCAGCTTTTAGTTCCACGTCTTTGGTACTCTTAACCCTTATCCTGCTGAATATTCAGTTTAGCCACACCCATTTCTGACTTTGAACCAATCAGATTACTTGATGTTATTTATTCCTACAAATTCATAAACTGAATGCCAAACATTGTAGATCCTGATCAGATGGTCTCTTCCATCTGATCTAGATCTACACTGTTTGCAAAGATAGTGGTTGCCGTGATAAGGGTTAATTGTTACTTTGACCTTTATATGAAAGATGGTGCAGTGGCATCCAAGTGAACGAACAGTGCTATTATACCACAATACAATAAAATTCCTATATTAAGACCAGCTTTGGGACTGTTCAAAAGTGGTCTTTAAGACCATTTTTGAACAGTCCCAAAGGTGGTCTCTGACCAGAGGACACTGAGGACACTGTATGCAGAAAACACAAACGATTAACAAACTTTCTATATAAGCTTTTTTAAGACAGAATTAGACTCATTTTGGTGGTCTTAATAGTGGAATTCAATCTGCTGAGAATGGCGTATTACAATGATTCAGTGTTTTGATATTTTTATTTGTCTTAGATTGTGGGTTTTTGGTTTTGTTCCTTTTTCTGCCTTGACGGGTCGTTCTTTACGGAACCCGGGAAGGGACATGATTTTTTATTTTTAATATGTTGTGCGACCAAGATAATATCTTGAGCGGACAAGATGTTATCTTGTTCGGACAACATATTATCTTGTGCGGACAAGATATTATCTTGTGCGGACAAGATATGATCTTGTTCGCACAACATAATATCTTGTGCGCACAAGATATTATCTTGTTCGCACAACATATTATCTTGTTTGCACAACATAGATCTACGGAAGTTGTGCGGACAAGATATTATCTTGTGCGGACAAGATATTATCTTGTGCGGACAAGATAATATCTTATGCGGACAAGATAATATCTTGTGCGCACAAGATCTATGTTGTGCAGACAAGATATTATCTTGTGCGGACAAGATAATATCTTGTACCCACAACTTAATATCTTGTGCAGACAAGATAATATCTTGTCTGCACAAGATATGTTGTCCGCACAAGATAATATCTTGTGCGGACAAGATATTATGTTGTGCGGACAAGATATTATCTTGTCCGCACAAGATAATATCTTGTCCGCACAAGATAATATCTTGTCCGCAAAAGATATTATCTTGTGCGCACAACTTATAAAATAAAAAAAAATCACGGGCCTCCGTGGTCTAGTGGATAAGAGCGCTGACTCTTAGTCATTAGGTCTCTCACCGCCGTAGGTTCGAGCCTTGCTCTGGCCACGTGTGAGACGCCAAGTTCTGCAACGGAAGGTCAGGTGGTTTTTCTCCGGGTACTCCGGTTTTCGCCCACCTCTGATTAACGATCGGCTCGATATGAGTGAAATAATCTTGAAAGGGCCGTAAAACCCAAACCAAAAAAAAAAAAAAAAAAAAAAAAAAAAAAAAAGGCCCTTCCCGGGTTCCGTAGTTCTTCAACTAGTAGACTTACTTGATACTGTTCCTTTGATGACCTGGTACCCAGTTCTTGTTTCATGTTTTTTCGTCTTACGTATTCATCTTCCAGTGTGATTGAGCCCCTGAACGTTCACTGTGTTCACATCAAAATTACATAGTTCGACAGACTTAACCCTTATCTTGCTGTTGACGACAACCCCTAAATTTGCTAACAGTGTAGATCCAGATCAGATGGCTTCTCTGATCAGGATCACACTGTTTGGTATTCATTTTATGAATTTGTAGCAATAAATTACATCAAATGATTTGATTGGTTGATAGACAGAAATGGGTGTGGCTTAAATGAATATTCAACAAGATAAGGGTTAATTGTTATAAAGGGTCTGTTTTATTCACAATGTTATTCTTGGGTGACGTCAACACGTTTCTGCAGACCATCCTCTTTGAAGATGGTATGACCTGGTTGATGAGAACACCAACAATCAAATGGACAGATGGCGTAAATGGGGTTGTAAAGCTATGATTTTTATGAACACTGCCTTAACCCAGGGCCTGCACTGTTTACTAAAGGTTCAGTCATTTTCCAAACAAATTTTTAAGAAAAACACAACCTGACACCCCTAAATTTCGATATGAACTCCTGTTATACATAAGGAGAAAGATTCCATTTGGTACAAAAAGGTTAATAAGCATCGTGCAATTTTTTTCCTGAACAAGTGCTTTAAAGAAGCTACAACCAGACCTTACCGTCCGCTATTTTCGTTTATTTGGTGTAAGGATCTAACTATTCAGAACTTATTTATCTTCACTGCAGCTGGTGTAGTGCCGTGTGGTGGCCGTAAAAAGTCTCCCCGTACATCATCATAGCGCAGATTATATTTCTGCTCCTTTGGGATCATTGAGTTCATTTAGAATCATTTTGAAAATAGAGTTCTGCTTAAAGGCATTTATTCTTGTAACAGTAGGACCCACCGTGTGTCCATAATTGTTTTATTGACCCCTGTGATATACTGTCTGTAGCAGATCAAAGGCGGCCCTCAGTTGGGTGATAAGTAGTTCTTGTTGAATCCCCTGACTGAGGCACTTAAGGGAAAAATCAATAATATACACACTAGTCAACAGTTAGTAAACTATTGATTTTACCCAAGGAGACCCCTTACCTGTTGAAGACAGAGGACTTCTCTTCAGTCAGCACTAAGGGCTACATAATATTATGTAATGAAATGATTGTCCTTGATAATCAAGAATAAATGCCTTTAAGCCGGTGATAGAGAGTCGGTGTTGCACATTTCAATACTGGTCATGAACAGACTCAATAAAACTGAGTCTTCTTTAATAAAAGGTTTCGTTTCAACAGAAAAGTCGGTTTGCATGTTTCGCGTCTGACGTAAACGATTTAAAACAAAAGTGAACAGCAATTAAGTGTCTTCAACAGTAAATTGTGTTTAAATAATTTAAATTTTGTTCAAATGATGCAGATCTCCAACGTAAAACCTATCTAAATAATTCATGGCAGCTTCGATACTTAGATTTTTTTTCGTGTCGCAAAGACTTTGATTCCTTGTGACTGCTTACTTGCCCTATACCAAGTTTTGAATAATTTATGAAGTCTCTTTAAAGTTGCCGTCATGTTAACCTATAAAGCTTGGAAGGTATGCTCTTACTATGTACTTTCGCAGGTTAATTTCGGTTTAAGTGCAACAACGTTGTGTTAAATGCTTAAATATTCTAAGAAAATTGATTTTACAATAAAAGAAAGTGATTCCAGTTTGTATAATTTCCTTATCAATTAATTGGTCTTGTCTTATGAGAGAATTGTTGAGAACATGTCACGTATTTTACTGCTACATCAGGAGTAAAATGTTCCTTCCTAGTAGCATTAAAGGATAGGATGTCACCCCTTTCAATCCGGTAGTTCAGTCCCGAGATTATAATACCTTTTCCATGATAACCTCACTTGAGCGAGAACCTTTTTTCCGGTCATAAATTTTAAAATGCCATGATTCATCATTTTAATAAATCAGTAAATTGAACACCCCTATAAATCTTCCTTTTACATGCAGAAACGTGGGATTTACGTGGGTATACCATAATTTTCTTATTTCTCTTCTCAGGCGTAAGTCGTGGGTACTCGTTGGAACCGGCGGTGCCCATTTTCGTCAGAAAAATATAAGTTTTGGATATGATAGAATGCATTATATCACAGGCCATCACGGAAAGATCCCCCTAAACCCCACTTTGTATAGAGAAAACTGGGGGTTACGGGGGTATACATTATTTGTCGTATTTCTTCTCCAAGACATAGGTTGTGGGTACTCGTTAGAACCGCCTCGGTTCTTACGAGCACCCACAACCTATGTTTGGAGTAAAAGTAAGAAAAATATCACAATTTTCAAGAAAAAATTCACCACTTTGGAGATATGAAAGAATGCACTATTTCGCACGGATGTGTTATCGTAGCATTCTCTGCTGATCTGAGCAGCCTGATTGGATTGTATTTAAAGGTTTATGAGCATGAAGAAGTTAATAATAAGTTGAGCATGAAAGCTTTTACGCGGCCTCTCATCAGTACGTTATTGGGGCGATTCTAATGAGCACCCGCAACCCATGTCTTTGAGCAAAACTATGAAAAATAATTTATATTTGCTTTTTACAAAGTGGGGACTTAGTGAGGTATTCAATACACGGACTTGTAAACATAATGGCAGGTTATATTTTTATTTCTCCGAGATCACTTGGCCTATCATTTTGAAAACAAAAGAACAGAAAAGTACTGCTTCTGTAAGCTAGAAGTGGTAAGCGGCGCGCATTTGCAACTACATTCGTTTGTTTGTTTGATTTTAGGTTTAACGTCCCGGTCAACACTGTTTGGAGACGTTGCTTCAAATTTTGTGGGACTTTAACCCGACATTGAGATGAAATGGCATCTCAAGCCATGTCGCCCAATGAAACCAATATGGTTTATAAGCATGGACGGTCCAACTCGCACTGCTTTACCTGGACAGGCTTAGACCCTCTGAGCGGTTTACCAGTACTCGTGTTTGGTCGGTTTCAGCTCCGCGTGGAAGCATTATGCAGCCCATTTATTTCTTCAAACCCCAATGGGCGGGGGCCGAGCAACTACATTTAGGGGATAATTGTATTAAACGTTGTCATTTAAGGAGGTCATTGCGTCAGCGAAGCGGTAAAACGAAATTTGCGAATGTAAAACCTGCAAATTACCACCCCAAAAGACAGCTTTCAATACAGTTATTCCCATTCTAATGCACTTATAGTTGCGCTGTGAGCTGCGTCAAACCAAATGCTACCCAATGAAAAGCGAAGTTACATCATGCCGTCGGGATGATATACTATTGCATATTTATGTCTATATCCAATCAGACGTCGCGTTACATTCGCAAACGCATTAGAATTCTGTTTATTAGGAGTCTTAAAAAAGCCGAGTCTCAAATGTTCTATCTTTTATGTGGGCTTTATCCCAAAGACAACCTTTGGTTTAAACAGATCTGACGGTAAGCACGATGCTTACATAAGCAGAGACAACCTTTATACATATAACTTCATCATTGAATAATTTCATGTACATCTGAAAAGAGAAATTTACTAGTTTCTTCCATCTCTGATTAGCAATTGGCCGCTATGAGTAACATAGCCTTGATAGGGCCGTAGAACAAACAAAGCGTTTCTCCACGTAATAATATGTACCAAAAAAGAGACATACCGCCAGAGAAAGACACTTTTGGAATACTTTTTCTGCTCTAAACTCTATGCCGTGGGTATTTGTTAGAATCGCCTCGACGAGGCGATTCTAACAAATACCCACGGCATATGTTTCAGACATTTTTTTGTATTTGATTTGAGGTTTAACGTCCCCGTCAACACTGTAAAGGTCATTTTGGAGACGTTGCTTCCAATTTTGTGGGACTTTACCCGACATTGAGATGAAATGACATCTCAAGTCCTGCCGTCCAATGAAACCAATGGTGTTTCCAAGCATGGACGGGCCGACTCGCTCCGCTTTGCATGGGCAGGCTTAGATCCTCTAAGCAATTTACCAGTTACTCGTGTGCGGGTCGGTGTCAGCTCTGCGTGAAAGCATCATGCAGCCGATCAATTTCTTCAAGCCCCGATGGGCGGGGGCCAATGTTTCAGACAAGACATGAAGAAAAAATATCCCTTTATTATTCTCCTTACTCTACTTACCTGTAGCTATGGTTCAATGACTTTGGCTATCAAACCACAAAGTAAACAGCATCGTACCAGCCAACAGTTAAGTTTAGTCACCGGTCAGATTTCAACGGAAGCTTGACTAATGTCCATATGACCCCAGATTGCGGCCATTGTTCTTCGATATGATATACAATATGTAAAAACTGACTGATCCTGGGGGACGAATGACTTTGACCTTATCTCTAACAAAGTAAACAAATTCGATATTTCTAATTACCAGTGTCAAATACTTTTATTTTCTTTAATTAGTTCTCAAGTGGCTCAGTTTTCTTTACCAATCCTTCAGTATTTGACTTCGAGATGGCTTGATTAGCAGCGAATAAAAACGGGATAATAGTTTCGCCCTGTCTAACTCCTCAAGTAGAAAATTTTGTTAGGATTTTAGGCCTACTCACGTTGTACTTGTGTTAGTGTCTGGGTGGCTTTGTGTCTTTGAGGGGCAGACATCAGATGTGGATATTGTCATAAGAAACAAAGTGGACCACAAGTGCTGGCTGCTTGACAAGTAACAAATAGCTGAAGTGATGTGACCTTTTCTGAATTGGACAGTCATGTGGCATAATAGAGAACGAAAATTGTAACCCAAGTAGCGAACAAACGATCCGTGATTTGACAAAAGAATAAGAAGTGCAGGTTGTGTTATTTTTGCCCTGTACTAACTTCACACGTACAGGTGTTCAGATTCAACAAAATCACAACTTTGTGATGAAAAACGATTATTAGATACAGTGGAACTCAAAAATTCAAACTACCTTTGGAACTGTTTAAAAAACGGTCTTTAAGACCACCTTTGAACAGTCCCAAAAGCAACCTCCACTTTCAAACAGTCCTAAAGGTAGTAATACCACTTTTGAAAAGTCCCAACGGCGAAATCCACATTCAAAAGTCCTAAAGGTGATAAGACCACGTTTGAACAGTTCCAAAGGCGAACTCCACTTTAAAACAGTCCTAAAGGTAGTCCTTAAGGTAGTAAGACTACTTTTGAATAGTCCCAAAGGCGAGCTCCACTTCCAAACAGTCCCAAAGGTAGGAAGGCCACTTTTGAACAGTCCCATTTCAAACAGTCCCAAAGGTAGGCTCTGCACAAAACACAAAAAGAATAGCTGAAACCTGTTCGATATGTTTAAAAGAAAAAATTAGTCCAACTTCTAGCTGGTCTGAAGGTCTTAACTATTAAGATGCCGAGAAAAACGACAATGAAAATGTCGTCTGCTTATGTCGTCTGCTGAATCTTCTTGCAAAATTTTTAGAAATATTTTTTTTTTCAGACAAACAGGGAGAACCCCGCTCAGACTGCTCCTTGAGGAGCAGTTTGAATTGGGGCCACACTGTTTGCAAAAATGACTTTTAAAGTAACCGGCAGTCGACAAAGCAGACGACAATTGTCGAGAATTGCATTTTATTGGCTTAGAGGGAAATTTCGCTGTACTTCGATGACTCGTTTGCAACGGCTGTTTCGAACTTATTCTTTGGTCCCTCCGAAAGGTTTTACATAACTGCAGCTGTTAACCCATGACAATTGTCGTCTGCTTTGCCGTCTGCCGGTAACCTTAAAGGTATTTTTTTTTTGCAAACAGTGTGGACCAAGACTGCTCCCACAGGAGCAGTCTGATGTGGGTCCACATTATTTGCCTGTATGCAAAAACATTTTAAAAAAGTTTGAAAAAAAATCAGCAGACGACATTTTCAGATGTAGTTTTTCTCGGGTTAAGGTTTAATAAATTGTGGATAATTTAGGGAGATTATTTATTATATTATTTTGGAAATGTATATTGTGTGTACTCACTAGAAACTCCTTGGTGAGGCGATTCTAATGAGTAAAGACGTACTCATCATTTTAAAGAAATATATGCAAATATCATTACCAATACACACCCGTGCAACATAGCGCATTTTTCAAATCTTCAAAATGGCTACTTTTCTGTTGAAAATACGTGATATGTTTTCTTATATATATACTGCAAACATAGGTTGTGGGTGCTCGTTAGAACCGCCTAAATAAGACAGTTCTAACGAGTACCCACAACCTATGTCTTGGGGTAGAAACAAGAAAAATAATGTATACCTGTTTTGTTCTATATAAAGTGAGGTTTAGCAGGTGGGGGGAGGTGTTCACCTCACGGACTTATTCACGTGATGCATCCTATTTATGCCTCCTGAACAGGCACTATTATTAACCATCAGTGCCTCGAAGTATCCCCTGTCTCGAACAAAGTTCCATGGCCCAAAAGGTGTTCGAGCCATTGAAGTTCGAATGTATATTGGAGGTGAATTGTTTTGGATTTTAACGGGCCAGTCAACAATAAAAATGAATGTCGGAAATACTCTTTAAATATTTAATAACGACGAACAAGTCTGTGAAATGTAGACCCCTCTAAGCCACGCTTTATATAGAAAAAATGGGGTTTACCGGGGAATACAGTATTTTCCTTATTCAGTTTTCCCCCAAAACATAGCTTGTGGGTACTCGTTAGAACCGCCTCATTGAGGCGGTTCTAACGAGCACAAAAAATCTATGTTTGCAGTATAAATAAGAAAACAGATATCACAGTTTTATCAGAAACGTTACCGTTTTGGAGATATGAAAGAATGCACTATGTCACATGGGTGTGTTATCGTAATGTCAGAATCACCTTCGACCAGTCGGGGATCGACGAACCCACATCTGACTGGCCCATTGATGTTAATAACGATGGTTTGTTTGTTTGATTTGAGGTTTAACGTCCCCGCCAGCACTGTAAAGGTCATTTTAAGAGACGTTGCTTCCAATTATGTGGGACTTTTACCCGACATTGAGATGAAATGACATCTCAAGCCCTGTCGCCCAATGCAACCAATAGGGTTTATAAGCATGGACGGTCCGACTCGCACCGCTTTACCTGGGCAGGCTTAGATCCTCTAAGCGGTTTACCAGTACTCGTGTGCGGTCAGTTTCAGCTATGCGTGGAAGCATTATGCAGCCCATCTATTTCTTCAAGTCCCGATGGGTGGGGGCCGTTAATAAAGATGATGGGAGTCCTTTCAATACTTTTGTCATAGCAACAGATAACGTTCGTATTTTGGGATAACTGAAGGATAGTTTTTGTCAATTCTCCATAAAAAAACTATGTTGTGGGTATTCATTAGGACCGCTTCGGCGAGGCGGTTCTAATGAATATGCACAACCTAGGTTTACATGGAGATATAAGAAAAACTCTCCTTCCATTATCACAAAATACCCACGTTATCTGTTGCTATGTTTTTCATTTAATTTATTCATTGTCGTGACTGGCATAAACACGTCCGTGTTATGAAAACATGCCTTCAAAAATAGTTGGGTTATTCCCATCATGCGTACGAGGGCGAGTCAATAAAAAACAAGCCTAACTTATTTCTGAGTGAGATCGATCGATCTCTTCTTTTTCGATATAATTGCCTCTATAATGATACACTTGGACCAACGCTGTTCTAGTGTCATCAGCCCAGAACTGAAGAAGCCAAGATCCTTGTCTCCGACCAACACCTCAACTGCTGCCACGACTTCTTCGTTGGACCGGAAATGACGTCTACTGATATCCTTTTTCAAATTTGAGAATAGGCAATAGTCCGGAGAATTGGCGGGGTGCGGTATTAGCTCTTACCCATTCCGCTCAGCAGTAAACATTGCAATTTTGCAAGTGTGGACTCATTGTCCTGTTGGAGGAAATCCTGTTTGGAACGTTTACCTTGGCGTTTTCACGGATCGCAGTTCGCGGATGGTCGATCAAATTGGCATAATACGCACCTGTTATTGTACTTTTCTTTTCTAGAAAGTGCAACATAACAACGCCGCGTACGTCCCAAAATACAGTTGCCATCACCTTGCCAGAAGTGGGTTGCGTTTTGAACTCTGGCCTCGGAGACCCCAGCCCTATCCAATGGCGACGTTGAGTTTTATTATCTGGCTCATAATAATGTACACAGGTTTCGTCTACAGACGTGAAAGCAAATCATCTTCCTTTGATCTATACCGCTTCAACAATGCGCTGCATATTGATGCTCTGGTTGCCATTTGCTCGTCGCAAAAGGATTTTGGATCACAACGGGCTATTAGCTTGCGCATACCCAAGCGATCATGAAAATTTTTGAAACACTGCAATGCGAAATATTTGCGTAATGCAGTCGCTATTTCTTCAACCTTAATTCGCCTATCAGGGTACACCAGATCCCGTTTCAGCCCCCGCCCATCGGGGCTTGAAGAAATAAATGGGCTGCATGATGCTTCAACGCAGAGCTGAAACCGACCTTACACGAGTACTTGTAAACCGCTTACAGGATCTAAACCTGCCCAGACAAAGCGCTGTTAGTCGGAACGTTCATGCTTGTAAACCCCATTGGTTTCATCTCAATGTCGGGTAAACGTCCCACAAAATTGGAAGCAACGTCTCCAAAATGACCTATACAGTGTTGACCGGGACGTTAAACCTCCAATCAAACAAACAAAACAACAAACAAGCAAAACAAACACCAGATCCCGTACTTTGTTACTCATTTCTTCATCGGTAGCATCTGATGGGCGTCCAGACCTGGTTTCGTCTTCTATAGACGTTCTACCACGTTTGAATTCCCCAACCCAGAAAATCTGTGCATACGATGGTGCAGAAGTCCAATAAACATTGGTCAACTCGCAATGTATTTCCTGACAAATAGAAGTACCGAGTTACAGCACGATACTCAACTTCTGACGAAAAGTTTGCTTTCACATTGCTAGCCATGCTTCACGTTCAATAGCTTGAGTGAATGACACGATAAGGGTGCAATTTTACCCTCATGCCTGTAACATGTATTGAAGCAAGGCATGGGAATCTTGGTTGTCTAGGTCATTTGGAAATGGGATAGGCTGGTTACTTATCGACTTGCCCTCGTATGTCGTGATTTGCAGAGAGAGCTCTGTCTGCTAAAACATAGATGGGAGGTAATCGATAGTGCCGCTCTAAAGAGGCTGATGATTTTTTTTGTTTGCTTTGAGGTTTAACGTCCCCGTCTACACTGTAAAGGTCATTTTGGAGGCTGGACAGGCTTAGATCCTCTAAACGGTTTACCAGTACTCGTGTGCGGCAGAGCAGAGTGGTCGTGTGGACACAAACTAATGCGGATATTAAATAGAGGATCTTCCATGAGTGTTCATGTATTATTGGATTTATTAAACGAGTTGAGGAAAAGGGATAAAATGCGAGGCTTTGCCGAGCATTTTATCCCTTTTCCTCAACGAGTTTAAAAAATTCAATAATACATGAGCACGAATGCAAGATTCTATTTATCATATGACATTTAAAACGCATTTTATTCACGATTGTTTACAAAAATGACAATATTCCGCCGTTAGTTAACGCCAGGTCGTTAAGGACGTCGTACATGTAACGTTACGGGACGTATCTAGCTAATTTGCATATTTAATCCACTAGTGGATTATCGAAAATATTACATGGCGTTATTACACTCTCAGACGCGACGTCATATGATAAAATCCAAAAGCGTGCCATTTTGGGCAATGGTTGCCAACGTAGATTGCATATTTCGTATTTATGATTCAAAATAAAATTGAAAAACAAAACAAAAATTGATTTAGAAAGGATAAAAAAGTTTCAAAATGAGAGGGAAAATTTGTGTTGCTCGGACAGAAACAAACCCGAGCATTTATTCTCCTAAGATCAAAGTCTCATACACGTCAAAAAGCCAAACCAACGGTTTAGCTGCTGGTTAAACTTGGTCCTCATCATTAATCCCAAACACACCTCTTTAAATATATTACGGCATTTTAATCCTTTTCAAAATTTTACTGCTCATTAATCGTTCATTACAATTTGACTTGTATTTTATAAGGTTTAAAACTGAGTTGCGTTTATCCAGAATTAATACCTGCGAAATACGATTATTTAACATTTAAGCTGTTTTGTTTCAGTTTTTTACAGCACGATTTATATTGGTATTAATTAGGGCAAATCTGTACCTACCACGTTAACCAATTGTGTACTGGAACCCCCAAAACGGGTAATTGGCTAACAGTGCAGGCCCAGATCAGACGCCGCAGAACCTACACCGTTTGCAAAAGATTCATTCAATCCCAAATCAATTTGGAAGAAAACACAACCTGACAATCCTATTTCAAATGGACTCCTGCTAGATTCCATTTGGTAGAAAATGGGTTAATGAATATGAATCAAAACACTGACAGGACTGGTGGGTCGGTTGTCTATGAGCTCAGGGGAAACTGGTCCTGACTGGATAATCAGGCCATGTTTCGATTAACCCGTAAACTCCTGTATTTTTTTATGAAAACAGTGTAGACGCTGATCAGACGGCGCGTTCTGTGGCGTCTGATCTGGGTCTTCACTGCTTGCCAATATGTCCCACACATGAGCCGCGTGGATATTTACAAAGTTTTCTTTACCCATCACTCTGACGTCACAAAGACAAGAATATCGTGGCTATACATTAAGATAACATAGTGCAATTTTTACATCTCCAAAATGGTCATTTTTCTGATGAAAATTTGTGATATTATCCTTATTTATACTCAAAACATAGGTTGTGGGAACTCGTTAGAACCGCCTCATTGAGGCGGTTCTAACGATTACCCACAACCTATGTCTAGCTGCACAAATAAAGAAAATATTGTATACCCCTGTAAACCCCCGTTTTCTCTATATAAAGTGGGATGTAAGGGGTGTTCATTTCACTTGCCCTAACCCTAATTTCGTACAAATCAGTGAAAGTCACGTGGAAATCAGAAACGTAAAGCTAACAATTGACCTAAAATACGGATGAATAGGACAAGGAAGTGTCACGCACATATAACACAAGCTAGCAATGGCACCAAGAACAAGAACTAGCAGAATACACGACAACTTCTTCAAAACCACTAACACCAAAACAGAAATGTACAGATTATATAGAAAAATGACCATAAATGGTATTTTTCTATATAATCTACACAGTTTTGGTACATGGTCATTTTTCTGTATAATCTATACATTTTTGGGACCATCTTGAAACAGTGTTATATCCAAACCGTGTTGTAATAGACTGTGTTATAAGGAGATTGTGGTGTATAACGTATAAAGAACATACAGAACGGACAACAAAGCATAATCAAAGCACTGAGAGTACTGGTGGGTCGATTGTCTCTGGGTGTAGATAGGAAAATGGGCCTGAGCGTGGATTGTTTCGTTTAACCCTTAAACTCCTTTACTGAAAGCAAACCGTGTAGACCATGGTCAGACGCTGCGTTTTTCGGCGCCTGACCCTTAAATTCCTATACTCTAAGCAAACAGTGAAGACCCTGATCAGACGCCGCGTTCTGCGGCGTCTGATCTGGGTCTTCACTGTTTGCCTAGCCCAACCCGTGATTCCAGCCCAGATTTTACAGTTAACCATTTACGTAAACACGCTGACCTCACTGCGATAAAATTCTATAAATAATCTGCGTGGATTCCTTTAAATCAGTGATAGTCAAGGACCCATCCAGTGGTGTTTTTTTGTTGTTTTTGTTTTGCTAAATTCTAAATTTAGAGCACATATGACCGACTCAGTATACGGAGATAGATAGAAAGCACCAGTAATAAATTCTACATTTTCTTAGCAAGAAATGTTTTCAAGAAAGATCAAGGCTGATAAACACTAACAGCTACAACTGAAACAATAGGGCCCAGAGGGCCCTGAATCGCTCACCTGAGAATCAGTGTCTCTAGTACATTCTTGGCCAAAGGGCTATACTAGGTGAAGCTTCATACCAAATATCAAAGACCTGAGCCTTGTGGTTTCAGAGATGAAGATTTTTAAATATTTTCCATATATAAGCCTATGAAAAACCTAAGGGCCCCGGGGATGGGGGCAATTTTGGCCCCAGGGCTATAATTTGAACAATCTTGGTACACTTCCACTAGATGAAGCTTCACACCAAATATCAAAGATCTGAGCCTTGCGGTTTCAAAGAAGAAGATTTTTAAAGATTTTCCCTGTATAAGCCTATGTAAAACCAAAGGCCCCCGCCCAGGGGCTTTTTTGGCCCTGGGGCTATAATTTGAACAATCTTGGTACAGGTCCACTAGGTGAAGCTTCACACCAAATATCAAAGACCTGGGCCTTGTGGTTTCAGAGTAGAAGATTTTTAAAACTTTCCCTATATAAGCCTATGTAAACCCAAAGGCCCCCGGGGCGGGGGCATTTTTGGCCCTAGGGCTATAATTGAACAATCTTTGTAGAGGTCCAGTAGGTGAAGCTTCATACCAAATATCAAAGACTTGGGCCTTGTGGTTTCAGAGAAGACGATTTTTGAAGATTTTACCTATATAAGCCTTTGTAAACCCCAAAGGCCCCCGGGGCGGGGGCATTTCCGGCCCAAGGGTCATAACTTGAACAATCTTAATGGAGGTCCACTAGATGAAGCTTTATACCAAATATCGAAGACCTGGGCCTTTCGGTTTCAGAGAAGAAGATTTTTAAAGATTTTCCCTGTATAAGCCTATGTAAAACCAAAGGCCCCCTGGGCGGGGGCATTTTTGGCCCTGGGGCTATAGTTTGAACAATCTTGGTAGAGGTCCACTAGGTGAAGCTTCACACCAAATATCAAAGACCTGAGCCTTGTGGTGTCAGAGAAGCAGATGTTTAAGGATTTTCCCTATATAAGCCTATGTAAAACCAAAGGCCCCCGGGGTGGGGACATTTTTGGCCCAAGGGCTATAATTTGAACAATCTTGGTAGAGGTCCACTAGATGAAGCTTCACACTAAATATCAAAGATCTGAGCCTTGCGGTTTCAGAGAAGAAGATTTTTAAAGACTTTCCCTATATAAGCCTATGTAAACCCAAAGGCCCCCGGGGCTGGGGCATTTCTGGCCCAAGGGCCATAATTTGGACAATCTTGGTAGAGGTCCACTAGATGAAGCTTCATACCAAATATCAAAGACCTGGGCCTTTCGGTTTCAGAGAAGAAGATTTTTAATGATTTTCACTGCATAAGCCTATGTAAAACCAAAGGCCCCCTGGGCGGGGGCATTTTTGGCCCTGGGGCTATAATTTGAACAATCTTGGTAGAGGTCCACTAGGTGAAGCTTCACACCAAATATCAAAGACCTGAGCCTTGTGGTGTCAGAGAAGCAGATGTTTAAAGATTTTCCCTATATAAGCCTATGTTAACCCAAAGGCCCCCGGGGCGGGGGCATTTCTGGCCCTAGGGCTATAATTTGAACAATCTTGGTAGAGGTCCACTAGGTGAAGCTTCTCACCAAATATCAAAGACCTGGGCCTTGTGGTTTCAGAAAAGAAGATTTTTAAAGATTTTCCCTATATAAGCCTATGTAAACACAAAGGCCCCCGGGGCGGGGGCATTTCTGGCCCAAGGGCCATAATTTGAACAATCTTGGTAGAGGTCCACTAGGTGAAGCTTCATACCAAATATCGAAGACCTGGGCCTTTTGGTTTCAGAGAAGAAGATTTTTAAAGTTTTCATTTCAAAAATCTATTTTTAGCTCCTGTGACCCAGATGTGCAATGAACCGGAACCATTTGAACAACTTTGAAAGGGGACCACCTAAGGATCATTCCTGTGAAGTTTGGTCAAAATCCGATCAGTGGTTTAGGAGGAGATGTCATTTGAAGAAAAAGTTTACGCACACACGCACGCACGCACACACGCACGCACGACGGACGACGGACAAAAAGTGATCCCAAAAGCTCACCTCGTCACTACGTGACAGGTGAGCTAAAAAGGCAGACATACAGGCTTTTTTTTTTTTTCACAAGAAATCCGATCCAAATGCAAAGAACTAGGTCACGGATGCATTCCTCGCTTAAAAACGCTGACTAAGACTTCATTCTTACCTGGCCGTACAGCTCGAGAAGAAGACTGCAAAGGGAAAACAAGTTCATAAAGAACGAACCATTTCTTCAAGGATTTATATTAAATACTTACGATAATATTGATGATAATCTCTGAAAACAAATATGGCGTATGGAAGAGAGCTCGGCGTTGTATATATCACGTGATCGGCGTTTGTGTATATCACGTGAGAGCCTTTTCGCGCGCTTTTGATTGATTGGTCAATAATGGTCATGTGGTTATCTCCGCGTTTGTCACGTGGACATTTACCGTATGGTACATTTGGGTCGATTGATAAACAATCGAACCAAAAACACTTTCTCTAGAAATAAATCAAAGCACTGACAGCACTGGTGGGTGGATTGTCTCTCCATAGAGGCTGGAAAATATGGTCCTGGGTGGGGACTTGGACTGTTTCGTTTAACCCTTATCTGTATCTACACTGTTCGCCAGTGTCCCAGTACACGAGCCCAGTTAAGAGTTTACAATTTCAAAGCTCTCTGTCGTCACAGGGACGTATAAATAACCATCACCTGGAATTTGCCCATGGCCAGCGATAATCAAGTGGACAAGAGCAGGCAGGAAGCTACTGAAGTAAGTAACTTTTGGTCGATTGACAATCATTCGACCCAAAAATACAAATGATGAACAGTTGGGGAAGGGGGGGGGGGGGGGGGCGCACAAGCATAGAATACAGGATACCAATGGCACAGAGGTTTTTAAAGATTTTTGATAACATCGCGTTATCCATGTCAATAGGGGGTGGTTGGGTGAGGCATGGTCGGTTTCAGCTTTGCATAGAAGCATCATGCAGCTCATATATTTCTTCAGTGCGTTTTGGTTGAGTTGAGGTTTACGTCTCCGTAAACACAATTTAGGTCATTTTGGAGACGATGCTGCCGATTTTGTGCAACTTGTACCCGACATTTAGATGATATGACTCACAAGTCCTACCGCCTATACAAACAGCTAGTCTAGAGTTAAAGAAGGGGTCCGATTTGCATCACTTTTCCTGGGCAGGCTTATACTTCGGCGGTTTATCAGCACTCAGTCGGTTGTTCGGTCGGTTTCAGCTCTGCGCGGAAGCATCATGCAGCCCAATCTAAGCCCCGATGGGCTGGGCGTACACTGGTGGGTCGATTCTCTCGGAGTGAAGGCTGGGAAAATAGTCCTGAACCGTAACTTAAACCTTTACGCTAAGCCTTGAATTTCAGTATTTAAAGCCAACAGTGTAGACCATGATCAGGCGCCGCGTTATGCGATGTCTGATACTCTGTTTGCCAATGACCCAATGCACGAGCCCAGTCAAGATTTTACTTTTTACACAGCACTCTAAGGTCACAGGGAGAAGACTAGCGCTACTGTAAATAGCCGCTACCTGGATTGTGTACATGGCCAGCGACAGTCACGTGGACAAAAGCAGACGGGAAGCTTGTGTAGTTAGTAAATTTGAGTCAGTTGATAAACAATCCACCCAATAATATTTTGAAAGTCTCTGGGATAAGCTTTGTTTGTTATTCCTCTCCGAACCTGTACAACATGGAAAAATTATAAAACCTTTCGTAAGCTTTATTAAATAGCGATATACATTTATAATCGCTATAACTTTGTCTGACCTTTCGATAAAGCCAAATGTGTTTTAAGCTAATCCAAAGTCAAGTAGCGAGGAGGTCTTCCGGAATGAACTAGGTTTAAAATCAAAAAGTTTTGACACATGAATGCTGTAATACCTACTTAACCTTAGCTGCGGGATTCAATTTTTGCTAATTTGCTAATCTTACTTAAGGCATTGGCAAAAACCGTTCTATATCGCACGGAAATGAAGTGAAAAAGTCAACTGCGACCTGTTTAAATCGGTGATTAAATATTATTAAAATCCAGTATGTCATAATTCCGGCATTTTTGGCCAACTGTTCTTTTGCAACACTTCGGTATTGTCGCCTTTATGATATCTTCAGCTTGACCTTGTCTTTACCTTAAAGTCTAAGACTTATTCTTCTTCTTTAAGTCGATCAATTAATAATGACCTGTGCATTTGAAAATATACAATTCGCCATGTTGGGCAAGCGTAGATTTCGGTAAGACTTTATATATGAGTGGTCTTCACTATGTTCTTTGAGCGTTTCTGGGTCCAGAGATTTCTCGATCCAGAGATGACCTAATGCGTCCTGCTACATCACGACAACAAGTCCGTGAAACGAAGACCCCCCTAAACCCCATTTTATATAGGGAAAAGTGGGGTGTAAGGGGGTAAACATTATGTGCCTTATTTTTGCTCCAAACCATAGATTGTGGGTACTCGTTAGAACCGCCTCATTGAGGCGGTTCTAACGAGCACCCACAATCTATGCCGAAAGCAGAAATTAGAAAGATGTTATCATTTTTATCTAATATATTTGACTTCTGACACCATGTTGGACGCCATTATTTCACACGGCCATGTTTTCCTAATGAAACTCAGATCCGATCACAGTTTTAGCTGGTCGCACATACCCATTTGCAAATTTCACATGTGCGGGTTCAATTTTAAAATTTGCCTTTTTCTCCATACCTGATAGTCTCCGTTTGTATTCACCATATTTGCATTATTTGCTGGCTCCCAGCTCGCACATTGTCAATATTGGAAAAACAGGTAACCAGACCCCCCTGACCTTTTAAGGTCAGGGGGGTCTGGTTACCTGTTTTTCCAACACTGATAACCTTCAGACTAGGAACCAGCAGATAATGCAAATAAGGTGAATAAAGTCTTACCCCTGTTTTTAGTTTTTCTAACCATGTCAAAAACTGTTTTCTTCCGATTTATAGCATGTTTTGCAATATTATTACACTGTTATTAATTTGTTTCGCTTTTAGACCATTCCTAGACTCTAGCTGCTTTAAAGATTGGGACTTCACTTTCTCTAAAGTCAATTTATATTTATTTTTGGTATACTTGAGTTTGTTTGTTTTTGGACGACTTTTCAATCGTCTTACCATAGCACAGGGTCAAATGAAGTCAGTTTTAGTAATATTAAACATAAATAAAATTATAAGCCACTTGTAGATGATTTAAATGAAGCGACTTTTTCCTAATATTAACATGTCAACAAAATGAGAACCACTTTCTGCTCAAGCAAGTAGCGACTTATTACCTTAACAAGAAATGGTGTTCATGTGACTCGATTGGGATTGCATTGTACTGTTTTGGAAAGGAACAAACACTGATATCTCATTATTAAAATCGAGCGTTCGTAAACTTATAAACTAGAACTAGTGTCTACATGAACACTGAATTTGCAGTATCAAATTTAACAAGACCGGTTTTCTTTTCTTTTTTTTTTTTTGGTTGAATTCGATAGATCATCAGGAAAACACGCCTATATAATTTTGACCCCCTTGAACCCCACTTTTATATGAAAAAAAACTGGGGTTTCCGGGGGTATAACTTATTTTTCTTATTTCTGCTCTAAAATATAGATTGTGGGTACTCGTTAGAACCGCCTCGATGAGGCGGTTCTAACGAGTGCCCAAAATCTATATTTGGAGCAGAAAAAAGAAAAATATCACAATGTTTCATCATAAAATTTTCATTTTTTCAGCGATAAAGGTGGCAATGTATTTGTATAGGCGTGTTTGCGTAATGTGAATCTCTAAACTGGCAGTTTGATCATGTTTATGGAAAACTGTGTTGAATTTAACAGTGTAGAATTTGACAGAGTTGAATTCGACAATGACTGATCAGTGGGCACAGCCTTAGTGATATTACAAACCGACAAGCGCAATCAGCAAAGACACTGGTCTTCTTTATACTTAACACACTCCTTTTCAACACCAAGAACAACACGAGTCCATTAATGCCGTGCGTGTTGGTACATTACCATTATTATTACTATTATTATTATTAAATTAATCATCGTTCTCAATTATTATTGCCGGCCTCGGTAGCTAAGTCACATGCGCGTCTGACTGATGATCAGCAGGACGCGGGTCCGATACCTGCCGGGGCCGTCAACATTCTTTCGTGGAGATTGATATGAAATATTTTCTACATGTACGGTCATTCTCTCACTTCCGTTTATTCAAGAAGAGCAGTTGTCAGTTTCTGGTGAAAGGATGCGCTTGTTTGTTTGTTTTGGAGTTTTACGGCCCAGTCAACACTATTTAGGTCATTTTTGAGCCGGTCAGTTTACCTATCAACACTTTCCTGGGCAGGCTTATACGTAAGCGGTTAACCAGTACAGTGCACATTCTTTCGCCAGAAACTGACAACTGCCCTTCTTGAATCAGCGGAAGGGAGAGAATGATCGTAGAAAAGACTTCATGATCAATCTCCACGAAAGAATGTTGCCGACCCCGGCGGGAGTCGAACCCGCGTCCTCCTGATCACCAGTCAGACGCGCATCCGACTGAGCCACTGAGGCCGAAAGGATGCGCACTGTATTGGTTAACCGCTAACGTATACATGTAAGCCTGCCCTGGAAAAGCGTGGAAAGATAAACTTACCGGCTCAAAAATGACCCAAATAGTGTTGACAGGGCTGTTAAACTCCAATACAAACAAACAAATTATTATTTTATTGAACTTTGCTACAAACAATATAAGCTAGTGTTTAACCAATTTATTTTCAACACGTAAATAATAATAATAATAAAACTATAGCCTTCTTTATAGACGTAGCAGAAGAAGTAATAGTTGAAGTAGTAGTAATGGTAGGGTGACAATCTGGACCAAAAAAATGGGAACCCATACCAGGCATAAATGATGGCGACTTGAGAAATCCAAGATGGCGTCCAAGATGGCCGCCATAGCTGTAAATTCAAGTTTTTCATAAATTTGAATATAAATACCACAAATCATCTTACAAACTTATTTTAATTTATTTTTCTGGTGTAGAAAGAAGATTTGTGCTAGAAAATAGATCAACTTTTTAGGTTTGACTTGAAAACCGGTGGAAAAAATGATAGTTTATTGTTTTTGTGTCTAGTTTCATAGGTGGTACATAAAAGCAATTCTGATGTTTCAAAATTTTAAACAGTTTTTACATATCTATTGTTTTATTTTAACTAAGACACTATTCTAAAATACATTTTACACTATTCTAAAATACATTTATGGTTGGTTATGACTTTTTTACCATCAATTTAGCCCCAGGATTACCCCACCCGCTCAGTTTACCAGTAAAGTTCTTTCACATAAATGCTCACACACAAGGGATTTGTAGGCATGTGCTTCATTTTAGACAATTAATTAGTACAGGACATTCACAATAATGCTAAGTTCTGTTTTCATATTGTCACGAAACATGCCCATATGTTTTTGACCCCCTTGAACCTCACTTTTATATAGAAAAACTAGGGTTTTCAGAGGTAAGCATTATTTTTTCTAATTTATGCTTAAGGACATAGCTTGTAGGTGTTTGACAGCATCACCACGTTGAGCGGGTTCTAACGAGTTCCCGCAATCTATGTTTTGAACAGAAATATCATTTTTATCTGGATTTTTTTTTTTTTTTTTTTTTTTTTTTTTGGGGGGGGGGGGGGGGGGGTAGGGGGGGGGGGTAGTAAAATCTTCCAATGGATTTGAATTGTGCATGTTTTCGTAATGTTATGTATGTAGCCATTTAGCCATTTGAAACACCACCTCTTTATAATACTGTTTTCTGAATCCAAGCATAAACCTTTTAGTTAAACAGTGTTATATCCAAACAAAAAGGTAGAATGGTGTAAAATAACTTCCTTTACATGTTTTTTGTCATTTTTTCTATGCAATTAGTTAGGGGTTTGGGCTTTGAACAGTGTTATATAAAATGTGTTATAAAACGATTGTGCTGTACTAATAGGCCATGTGAGACTACAAGTACATGTTTTAAAACTGTCATAGTCCTCGGTATGAACATGAGCTAGTATTGTAAACAAGTTCTTACAAATGTTAGTTTTTGTTTGTTTGTTTGTTTGAATTGGGGTTTAACGTCCCTGTCGATTCTATTATGGTCATTTTGGAGACGTTGCTTCCAGTTTTGTGGAACTTTTTTACCCGACATTGAGATGAAATGGCATCTCAAGCCCTACCGCCCAATGAAACCGGAAGGCTTATATGCATTGGACGATCTGACTTACACCGCTTTGCCTGGGCAGGCTTAGTCCTTCTTAAAAGCAGTTTACCAGTACTCGTGTGTGGTCAGATTCAGCTCTGCGTGGAAGCACCATGCAGCCCAATCTATTTCTCTATGCCCCAATGGGCGGGGGCGACTTAAAAAATGTTAGTTAGTTTGTTTGTTTGTATTGGGGTTCAACGGCACAGTCAACACTATTTAGGTCATTTTTGAGCTTGTCAGTTTACTTATCCCCACTTTTCCTGGGCAGACTTATACGCAAGTGGTTAACCAGTACAGTGCACATCTTTCAACAGAAACTGACAACTGCTCTTCTTGAATCAGCAGAATGGAGAGAATGACCATAGAAAAGATTTCATGATCAATCTCCACGAAAGAATGTTGCCGAACCCGGCAGGTATCGAACCCGCGTCCTCCTGATCACCATTTAGGCACTTACAAATGTAAGACCTATTCAAACATGCTTTACTACTTGCAAGCTTGAGTACATGGTTGTACTTTCTATGAGCAAATGCAGTCATCACTACACTGATCAGGCTATTTACAACCATATCAGTTAATAGAGGGAGGCTGCTTGTGTCTGTGTTATGAGCTGTGGAATGAATAACCCAGTTTCAGGATCAACCATATGCCCTAGGTCTATAGGGCTAGGAAAATTAATCTTAGATTTTATAGCTCCCCATCAAATCAGTAGCTGATATGTACACCTGTACAAATGGAGCAAAAAACTATTAGTTGGTGGTATATGACTAGGTCTAACTCTGGAATTTTGGAGCACCATTGTTGTCTTATGTGTTTGTCTGAACAGCAAACCTACAGAAAAATTGTTGCTGTCTGAACTGGCCCTGAGACATTTGGCTAATAACCAAGATCGGAAATCTCTTGAAGCTTGAAGTCTGATTTAGGCATTCTTCTTGCCTATATACTATGTAAAGAAGAGCAGGTTTCACATCCTGTAAGGCAACACAGACAGCATAATTGCCCTTTCATCTGGCTCTAGCTTCCTGAAAACATTGTGAACTGGAATACATGGTGCAGTCAGCATGCATACACTTCCTGTCTGTCTTGAAGAATATGTTATCAACATTAAGCTGGCTAAAGTGAAGCAGAAGTAGAACGAAAACATGGGTATATGGACTGACCAGAACAGCTGTGTTAACTCCCAGAGAACCTGCCAACTGCAGGTGCAAAATCATTCTGCTACCGGCTTCTTCATAGTTGTAATTGAGTTAATGCTGAGCAGCAACAACCTCACTGGATACTTTCAGAGACTTGTTCTCAAAATAGAAGTAAAGCAATGATCAAGAATCGAAACAATAAATTTACACCTCCCATCAATGACTCTAAAGGGAAGAAACACAAACATGAAGTAACTAAAACTTAATGGAAACAACAACAGAGGAAAGCCAAAAGGACAGTTACTGTCCCACAAAATGGCAATCCAGTTATATTATAGGAATCACCCACAATGAAGTTATGAACAAACCCTTATAAGATGGTTTTATCACGACCCATTACTGCTAAGTATGCCATGCATAGTTGCAAGCTCTACCAAACACCATACCAATACACAGGCTTATAATAAGTTGCCATCAACACTGTATAGGTCATTGTGGAGACGTTGCTTCCAATTTTGTGGGACTTTTACCCGACATTGAGATGAAATGACATCTAAAGCCCTGTCGCCCACTGAAACCATTACAGCTTATAAGCATGGACGGTCGGACTCGCACCGCTTTGCCTGGACATGCTTATATCCTCTAAGGGGTTTACCAATACTAATGTGCGGTCGGTTTCAGCTCTGCGTGGAAGCATCATGCAGCCCATCTATTTCTTCAAGCCCCGATGGGCGAGAGGCCGAAGACATTTGGACAATATAGCTACTGGAGATGAAGTTCCTCAAGAGATAGGGAAGTTTGATAAGTTGCCATAAAATGGGTCAAAATCCGTTTGAGTCATTCATGCAGGAAAGGCTTAAACCCATAGCTTGTTAGGCCGTCCAAAGAACAATCTTATGAGCCTTTGCCTGGGTCAAAACTCTACACTATGAATGATATCAGGTCAATGGCACAGGTGTCTGGGGAAACAAGTCTGAGGAACTGACTGCCACCGGTGAAGAGATATATGCTTTCTATACATCAATTCATTCATTCAAAGTCTTGTCTTTCAAAAATGCTCATGATCACGCGAGTTTGTTTACAGATGAAGAATGTATGATGTCCACCAATAAGTCGGATTTCCTTGAAAAACTAGAAAGACTTGCTGGTTGTACAGTATTTGATGGGATGTCTGTTCTTAAAATGTTGCAGCATTCATCATGTCTCAAACTGAAATATCAACAGATGGCTGCTATGTTTTGGCCTTACAGTCTTCTTACCATTTTTTGGGTAGCTACCATTCACGTCGGATTTGACAGGAATGAGGCAAACAGTCTCAAATCACAGACCCAACAAAGGTGTGGAAAGAATGTTTCTTCACACGCGCCTGTGTCTACGAGGAAAAATATAGTAACTGGTGATTGATAGATACTTTCAAGCAGTAAAAGCAAGAACTTTACACTAGATACCTTAACGAAAATTGCCATGAGCTTCTTAAGAAGAATGCTACTGTTGTTGGTGCAGGTTGACTTGAGAACAAGGCTCTGAAGTTTCCGCTGATGTTGTTCCTGTTCAGCATAAGCTTTATTCCAACCGTGAAGAAGCTGATGTTAGAATGATTTGCAACTAGCCGTTGCAGGTTCTCTTGTTGTCACTTCTGATACCGATGTTTTCTTTCTTCTTGTGCATCACTTTAACCTGCTTTATGCTGATGACAGGCAGAAAAGGTATTCATGCTGACTGCACTAGGTATATTGCAGTTTACACTGTTTTCCGAAGCTAGAGCCAGATGAAAGGGCAAATATGCTGTCTGTATTGCCTTATGGGTTGTGATACCTGCTGTTCTCTACATAGTACAGACAAGAAGAAGGCAATTCATGTTCTGCCTAAACCAGACTCCCAGCTTCAAGAGATTTCAGATCTTGGGACTAAGTCAAATGTCTCAGTGATAGTTAAAGCAGCAGCAATTTCGTTTTAGTGCACAGGTGGGCATATCAGCTACCGATTTGATGGGGAGCTATAAAATCTAAGATTAATTTGCCTAGCCAAGTAGGCCTAGGGTATACAGAGTAAACCGTTTAGAGATTCTAAGCATGCCCAGGAAAAGTGGTGCGAGTTGGACCATCCTTGCATATTAAACCTTTCGGGTTAAATGTGTGGCGGGGCTTGAGATGTCATTTCATCTCATGTCGGGGAAAGTCCTACAAAAAATGGGAAGTAATGTCTCCAAAATGCAAAATGTCTGATACAGTGTTGACGGGGTTGTTGTACCTCAAATCAAACTCCCAAAACCTAGCCAGTTACACAGCAAAAATGACAATAAAAGTCATTTTAGATCAATTTGAGAAACACTATTTTACCATTTTGTTTGGATGTAGCACTGCTTAATTAAGACGGTTAATGCTCAGATCCCGAAAACAGTGTTATAAAGAGGTGGTGTTTCCTAATGGCTGATCATATATTGTAGTATGAAAACAGAACTAAGCATTAGTTTCAATGTCCTCTTCTACCTGTTGTGTAAAATGAAATCCTCGCCTGCAAATCCCTTGAGTGTGAGTATTATGTGAATGAATTGTACTGGTAAACTGAATGGGTGGGGTAATCCTGGGGCTAAATTGATGGTAAAAAAGTCATAACAAACCTTAAATGTACTTGGGAATAGTGTTAAATGTATTTTAGAATAGTGTCTTAGTTAAAATAAAACAATAGATAAATAAAAACTGTTTTAAATTTTGAAACATCAGCATTGCCTTTATGTAACACCTATGAAACTAGACACAAAAACGATGAAATGTCTTTTATTTCACCGGTTTTCAAGTCAAACCTAAAATGTTGATCAATATTCTAGCACAAATCGTCTTTCTATACCAGAAAAATAAATTAAAATAAGTTTGTAAGATGATTTGTGGCAATATTATGTGAGTGAATTATACTGGTAAACTGAGTGGGTGGGGTAATCCTGGGGCTAAATTGGTGGTAAAAAGTCATAACCAACCATAAATGTATTTTAGAATATATTTAAATGTATTTTATTATTGTGTCTAAGATAAAATAAAACAATAGATATGTAAAAACTGTTTAAATTTTGAAACATTAGAATTCCTTTTATGTACCACCTATGAAACTAGACACAAAAACAATAAAATATCATTTTTGACACCGGTTTTCAAGTCAAACCTAAAAAGTTGATCTATATTCTAGCAAAAATCTTCTTTCTACACCAGAAAAATAAATTAAAATAAGTTTGTAAGATGATTTGTGGTATTTATATTCATATTTTGCGAAAAACTGGAATTTACAGCTATGGCGGCCATCTTGGACGCCATCTTGGATTTCTCAGCTCGCCATCATTTATGCCAATTTATGCCGGCAGTTTCAGATACTACGGATGCTGACGAACATTTTTGTATATGACATGTTTTGTTATACGGGGGGGGGGGGGGGGGGGGGTTATGGGTTGCTACCAGAAATAGTGGACTTATTGGCCCATTGTCACCCTACCATAAGTATTATTATTGTAACCATAAACCATAATAAATTGGGGTTTATATGCATGAACTCGCGCCACTTGCCTGAGCAGGCCATGTAAGAATATAATTATGATTATTATTCTCGTTTCATCTCAATGTAGGGTAAAATCCCACAAAATTGGAAGCATCGTCTCGCAAATGACTAAAATACTGTTGACGGGGACTTTAAACCTCAATTTAAAACAAACAAAATTGTAGTAGTAGTAGTAGTAGTAGAAGTAGTAGTAGTAGTAGTAGTAGTAGTAGTAGTAGCAGTAGTTTGTTTGTTTGTTTGTTTGTTTGAATCCCCGCCAACTTTATTTTGGTTTTACGTTGCTTCAGATTTTGAGGGACTTTTAGCCCGCATTAAGTTGAAATGACATCTCAAGTCCTGCCGCACAAACAAACCAAAAGGGTTTATATGAAAGGCTTAGACTGTCTTAGCGATTTACCAGTAATCATGTTCGGTCAGTTTCAGCTCTGCGAGGAAACATTATGCAGTCCAGTTTATTTCTCCAAATCCCGATTGGCAGGGGCCCATGTAGTAGTAGTAGTAGTAGTAGTAGTTTAATTATTATCACCATCGTTTTTTGTTATTATAATTTATTTACTTTCCTACAAACAATATTAACTGGTGTTTATCCAATTTCATTTTCATCATATTAACATGCTCTAGAATGTCCTTTTAAATCGGATTTTTTGTCAAGAAAAGGCAGGTTTACATTATCTTAACAATATTTCAACTCCGGAACCTACAATTAAATTGTTAGAAAAAAAATGTCATTATTAGTGGTGACTTTAAAATTCCCAATAAATTGTGAAACTAAAACGATATCTTGTAGGCAGCTTTATGTTCATTTTTGTGACTTAGGTGCTTATAGCAATTATACAACTTCTAAGTTAGCATATAGTCTGTGTATTGCTTCCAAAGTCTGGGCACAGCAAAATGTACAAGCTGGCAAGTTTGAAACACAACTCCCCCATACAAATAGTCCACTAAATAGGAGTATAAACTTGTCCTAAATGGTATCACGATAACAAGTCCGTGAAACGAAGACCCTCTAAAGCCCACTTTCTATAGGGAAAAGTGGGATGTAAGGGGGTAAACAGTATGTGCCTTATTTTTGCTCAAAAACATAGATTATGGGTACTCGTTAGAACCGCCTCATCGAGGCGGTTCTAACGAGCACCCACAATCTATGTTGAAAGCAGAAATAAGATATTTGTCACAATTTTTACCTAATATTTTTTTGCTGACACCATGTTGGACGCCATTATTTCACACGGACATGTTTTCCTAATGGAATAATAAACTTGCCTGCTCATGAAAATGCAGTTTTGTTTGAAGCCATACAAACATACATTAAAGACACAAGACCTTTTAATAATAATTAATGCTGAATGTATAATGTTTTCTGTCATCTGTTTCAGGTCAGACAAACCATCATACGACTGTTCGGAGTCTGATCTCCTGGCTAGATGGGCCCATGGGAGCTGGCAGGGGTTGAACACATGATTTATTTATTGATTGTAAATATTATTTATTTATTTATTGTAAATATTTGCTGCCATGCTGGTGTAATATAATTCTAGGGGAACTGTATCTAATGTTGGTAGAACTTGCAGCCCAACCCCATTGTTTGTACTGTCATATTTTGTACAGAGGTAATAAAATGTGTTTATACCAAACGATCCACTTTGTTCCTTACGCATCCTAATGATATTTTAATATTGTATATAAAATACTTAGAGCCAATTTTACTTTTTTCACAAAGTCTGAAAGGATCTAATGCTCTCAATCAAAATGTTATGTGCAGATCCTTTTCTTGCTGAACTGCTAGAGAAGAAAAATACACAGTTTAATTTATAGATCATGTAAAAACTTTGTGTAAGATTTGTTCTGCGTAATTGGAGTCAATTTTAATATCAATGACTATGAAGGGTTACATGTAGATCAATGAAAAGTTCGAATCACAAAAAAAACTATTTTGACTTATATACAAGGGCAAATCAAGTTTCTGACCAAACATTTTAAACAAAACCGCTTGTGAAATTTAATTACCTCTATTCAACATAATTACCTTTTAGTTCAGTTAACCCTTGTCCTGCTGAGCCCGGATTTGCCTTATCTTTAAAACAATGTAGATCCATATCAGATGGCTACATGAAGAAGCCATCTGTCTGAAGAAGCCATCTGATCAGGATCTTCATTGCTTGCCATTCAGTTCCATAATTTGTTGCAATAATTTGCATCAAGTAATCTGATTGGTTGATAATCAGTAGTGGGTGTAGCATTTGTTTGTTTGTTTGATTTAAGGTTTAACGTCCCCGTCAACACTATTTAGGTCATTTTGGAGACGTCGCTTCCAATTTTGTGGGACTTTTACCGGACAATGAGATGAAATGACATCTCAAGCCCTGTCGCCCAATGAAACCAATAGGGTTTATGAAAATGGATGGTCCGGCTCGCACCGCTTTGCCTGGGCAGGCTTAGATCCTCTACGCGGTTTACCAGTACTCGTGTGCGGGTCGGTTTCAGCTCTGCATGGAAGCATCATGCAGTCCGTCTATTTCTTCAAGCCCCGGTGGGTGTAGCATATTTTAATATTCAGCAGGTCAAGGGTTAATTGTTCTAGCGATGCTACAATATATCTATGTTATCATAGAAGAACTAGTTTCCAAAAATGCCTCAACAGCCCCAACGACCTCATCACTATTAAAATGCCTCCTTCGAAGTTATGCTTTAAGTTTTAGACAAAGAAAAGTCGGGAGGATGCCAAATCAGAGGAATACTGGATGGGGCGAGGCCAAACTTAGCAGCTGCAGTGTCGTCAACTGGTGAGGTTGGGCAGGCGCATTTGATTCCTCTTTGAGCCCCCCCCCCACACACACACCCCTCCCCCCCCCACCCCCCCACCCCCCCACACACACACCACCTTCACTCCATTCATCTTTTATTTCAGTCATAGTGTTGCCCCAATGTTGGCGTGATGACTGTGAAATCAATGTAACATGACAACACTTTATAAGACAGAAAATAGTAGATTGTTGGCTACTCGAATTTGACTCGAACACCTTCGGGACCACGAACATGTTTGAGACAGGGTAGTTCGAGCCACTGATGCTTACTGCAAGGAGGCATAAAGGGGACAATTTTGGGACTTCTTTCCTGTGTTTAGTAACATAAATGCATGCTGTGTGTACTCATTAGGCGATTCTAATGAGTACATACAGAATACATTTGCAAGATAAAAGACGAAAAATATCCTAAATTTTCCCGGGACCATTTCTTACGTGTGACATTCCCTATGGACTCAAGGACGGGTTTTACTCAGCCATGGTAAACGAGCCATCGGGGATCCAGCCATTGACTCGAGTTCTTCTGTATTTCCAAACAAATTTTGGCACGTTTCAAGCACAGCCCAGATATTTTTTGATGAGTATTGTGACCCAGTTTGAAACATGGATCACTTCACTCTTCAGTCAAACATTCAGATCAAACAGTGGAAATATCATGGCTTCCATTCCCAAAAGCAGCTCTACTATGGGCCATGATCAGGAATATAATGTATGTCCTTATAAGCCCCAGATTCCACATGTCCACATCTACACATTCGGCAATTTTGCAACCAGGCCTTTCTGGCTTCTAAGATTCAGCTTAAAATGCTCAATGTGGAGTAATGTGGAGAATGTGGATCCACAATATGGAGATTCCACACGTCCACATCTACACATTGAAATTGTGTAACCTCCACATTGAAATTGTGGAACCTCCAGATCTCCACATTGAAATTGTGGAGGTAATGTGGAGCAAATGTGGATGTAATGTGGATAATGTGAATCCACAATGTGGAGATTCCACATGTCCACATCTACACATTCGGCAATAGTGCATCTAGGCCTTTCTGCCTTCTAAGACTCAGCTTAAAATGCTCAATGTGGAGGATATGGATCCACAATAAGGATATTCCACACGTCCACATCTACACATTGAACAATTTGACGCTTATTACCTGACCGGTGGCAGGTATATAACTTAAGATAACTTTGGTAGGACCAAGCTGTTTATGGAAAAAGAACAAGAGAATTAGATGCCACCTCTGATGGCAAACAACCTCCCTAGTGTGCTTGTGAATTGCATTAATGGATTTCCCTGCAACTTGGGACTCCTGGCGATTTGAGATTATCTCGAATGCACTTTAGAACCACCTAAATGTCTCTATGGACCAGAGTGATTCCCAGAGCGGAGGCTTTCCAATGTCCGTGGATCCCCTTAAAGTAGCCTGAGCGTAGGTACCTTCTACTCTGTTTAAGCATATATTCGATAATCTCGCATCTTTGGACCAAGCCGGAAAAACACGCAATGCAATTATCACAAACCATGCACCAGTAAGCTAGAGCACTAGCCTGTTTGTAACAAGAAACCACTTTGTATATATAGTCAACCCAAACCAATTTTCAATGAAAATGGTTTTGTTGAATTTCTTTGAAAATCTTTTTTTTTTAAATTTAAGAAAAGAAAGTCTATGTTCTATGAGTGATGTATAAATTTATAAGCTTGTATTATATTTATTTCGAAAAAAAAATATTTCATCCCATTTGAGCTACAAATAGCAAAATGATAATGATTTTTATCATTTTTTATCTGTTACTAATTTGAGAATTCCTACTGGGAAAAACCCAATAAGACAAAATGCTCAGAGTGGATATTTATAAAGGCGTTATATTCTTAAGGAATCTCCAGATTTAACTTTGGGTATGTACTTTATCATTTTCTAATTACTATCGCCATTTCTAACAAACTATGAATATATATCGAAGGTAACGCATTCCCGTTAAACGTCAGGCCATTGGATTTTCCGAAAATCGATCAATAGCGATTTTTGTCCATTGAATTTGAAAGTAGCCAATTCCCGGAAAAAAAGATTGGTTTTCCGATAATTATAAATAGTAAGAAAAAAGAAAACTAACTTTTTTTATAACGATATTGAATAATAATTGTAACTTGTGTTGCTTAAGAAATGACTGAAATGCACAACTGAAACACTGTCATTCTGTAGAAAAGAAAGTATATAAATATTCAGCGGGACATTGTTAAACATTGTGGGCCCTGATCAGACGTCACACCTGAATAATGAATGACTTCTACCTTAAACTGCTAAGTGACAGTTCCTTGGACATTTTTCCAACAAACAAACAAAACAGTTTTACGGTGAGACTAGATCATCCCATTAATATCAATGAAGAAAACAGGGAAGTTGCATTAGTAGAAATTATGACTTCAGCACAAGTGCTGAACATCAGTGAAGAAAATAACTTTTTCTATTTAGTTTTTCTAGATCCAGGTTACATAAGAAACACGGTTTCGAAAATGTCACTGAAATGTGTAGAAATACGAATGCATGTGACAAATTTAAACTGATCATCCCAACTGGCAATTATGTTTCTCCCAGTCATTTGGCACAAGAAATGCAATCTTCTATCAATGCGTTTGAGAACGGATTATTAGAACATGTAAATGTTGGCATTGGAGTTGTGTTTGATGAAAATTCTAAACGCATGAAAATAATTTGTCAAGATAATGATGAAATGATAAGATGAAAATAATTTGACAAACTAGGTTACAATTTTCCAAAGAGTTTGGAAAGTTATTAGGGCTCAATCCTTCTTTATTCGGAAAACCTATTGGGAATGAAAAAGATTCATTTATTTTTAATGTAGACCTGAATGCTCCACATGATACGTTTTTCATATATTTAGATATTGCAGATTTTACAAATGTTGGTGATGTGAAAGCACCGTTTTTGAGAATTGTTCCATTTAATCATACCAAGTATTCTACTTATTTTCATACAGAACTAAAAAATTTGCACTATGTGCCAGTAGCCAAATCTTTCATTGACCAAGTTCATATCAGCATAAAAACAGCCACTGGTAAAAGTGTACCTTTTATGACTGGAAAATCTTTGGTTAAATTACACTTTAGACACAAACAGTTTTTTGAAAACGATATAAATACTCTGCATTAATACTAACTTCGTCAGTTTATCAGACTCCTGAAAGGATATAAGATGGTTAGTTCAGAGAAACAGACAAAAACATCCTGCAAAAAGATGGTCAAATGCAAAAAGTTACCAGTGACACAAAACCCTAGTAAATACGAAACAAGTTATGGACAGATGCGGTACTTGATGAAAAGACTTAACACAGTTCTGAGCAATAAGCTCAGGGAAGGACGACCCTCCAGATTCTGCAAAATATGTAACGCAGAAATTCAACAACTTGCGAAAACAAGACATCCAAAAAGACGTCGTCTGGCTGAACCAAGAAGAAAAATGAAACAGCAATGTCCTGATACTCCAAGGAGACCTACGTATTTACCACTAAAGAATATCAAGCGTAAAAGAAAAATTGAAGACAAACAGTCACAGACAGGTGCAGAAAATTGTGCAGAAAGTTATAAAGTTTTGTGGAAGAGTATAAAAGGAGTGACAAGACTGAATAAAAATCAGTTCATTATTTGACATCCATGGGGAGATATCAGTGCCATAAGTGTTTTCGAGAGTTTGCAAGATCAGACAGTTTGAGAAGACATAGATCCAGTGGTGTTTGTAAAGAGGATAATACAGATATGTCAGATGACGAAGAAAGTGTAGCGTCTTCAAGCCCACGCTATAACTTGGGAAAAGGAGAAGATATATTCTGAAAATATGACTATACCAATGATTCTGAAGAATAGACCGAAGAAGATGATAGTGATGACGAAGTTGAGATACCCAAAAAGAAAAAAAATGAAATCTAAGTACAGACCGTGGGACCGAATGGTTTTGAAAACCCAGGAAAGCTTACAAGATAAATTCAATGAGACCGTGGAAGAAGTTTTGGCAGGACATAACAATATCGATACAGAAGATGCTGAAAATTTGGCATATGAGGAACTCAAACCAAGATATACACAAGAGCTTGCAAACTTCTACAGAACATTGGTTGGATATTCAGAAGCACTGAAGAAAGATCCAGTGCATAAGAAAATCGTAAGCACAGCAAAACGACCGAGGGACGAAAAAGATTATGATGCAGATGAATCCATGGAAAGTGCCGTCAAGAAACGCAGATTCCTCTTTGAAAAGACACTGGATGAATATGATTCACCTACCCATGACGAGGAAGAAGAGACTGTGCCACAGACAAATCAAAAGACATTATTAAAACCAATTTCACAACTACGTTAAGATTTCAAATTGTAAACGATGACAGAGGGACGGTCCTAATCCTCTGTTCATCGTAATCAAGTTAGTTAGCGGGGCAAATAAAATTAAAACTGTTCGCCAATCTTTCTTGTCTTTTCACCCCCTCTTCATGACGAAGAGGGTAGTAGTATCTAAACTTGAGATGGCTAGAAATAACATCCACTGACGCTTCATAGTCAAACTAATGAAAAAAAATAGATCTTGCATCTCAAGATCTATAGCCAGAAGTTTGCTACTATCAAGCCTCAATATATTTGCCAGAACACTTGACGCTTGACAGTCAAGCTTCTATTGATGAAGAAATATGAAAACTTGAGATACAAGATTTTTATTTCTCATAGAAACTTGCTACTAGATAGCCTCAGTATATAAGTATGACACTATGAAGTCTTGAGATACAAGGCCAACATAATGTCATCTTGTGGTATATTTCCAACATCACAAAAGTCTAAGTCATTTTCAAGCTTGGTCCCTATAATTTCATCAAACATCAAATTTATAGGGACCAAGTCATTTTAGGCTTGGTCCCTATAAATTTCAAAACCTGAAGATTTATAGGGACCAAGTCATTTTAGGCTTGGACCCTATATATTTCAAAAACTGAAGATCTATAGGGACGAAGGTAATCAACACAAACACATGGATCTACTTGAAAGATCACCAAAAAAACTAAGTTATTTTCAGGCTTAGTCCAAAGCTAAGTCAATTCAAACTTGGTCCCTATAAAATTTCAGCAACTGAAGATTTATAGGGACCAAGGTAATCAACACAAAAACACTCAGTCCATCTTTGATAGTACCCAGTCAATAACACTGAAATTTATAGGGACCAAGGTAATCAACACAAAACACCACAGATACCCCACTAGCCTAGTCAAGCTTAGATCAAGCGGGGGCACTATGGGGACCAGATTATGGGGACCAACAAAATTATAGGGACCAGTCCCTATAATCTGGTCCCCATAATCTGGTCCCCATAGTGCCCCCCTATACTACTCTTGTATTATCACCTTTATTTGTACAAATAGGGGAATAATCATCAGGAACAATTCCCGTGGTAAACACCAAATTGGATAACCTTTGGAATTCAGAGAGCATTGTAGTTTTAGAACATTTATAAAATTCATTCAATAATAAAACAGAGGCATAACTCCTTATTTCTATTGTTCATTTTAGTTTTTAATCTTTAAAAAATACTGCTTTCGTTATATAGGAAGAACATGGGAATGCAGGATTATATCTTATTATTGCAGCTTGTTGATATTGAATACTGTAAACCTAGCAAAAATATCGGACAACAGAAATATGATGTAATAATCTTAAAATCTTGTGTTCAGAAGATGTAGATGAAATGGCAAGCAATAAACAGTCAGACTGTTGAAGTCTCAACTTGGTATTACACAAACATACCTAGCTATGCAACATACTGTAAATTTTAAAGGTATCAAAAGAATAAAAAATATCATATCAATAGTGTTGTATTTTCCTTATTTTTGCTCAAATCATAGTTTGAGGGTTCTTGTTAAAATGGCACCATGAAGGCGTTTCTACTGAGCAACCACAATCTATGTTACGCATGTTTAAGAGCAGTTATAATAAAAAAGGTATGTAATGCTTAATCCTGCAAACCCATGGTTTTCCTATATGAAGTAGAAAGTACCATGGCTTTTAACGCATATGCCTGATACAGTATTAATGGTTGTGCGTTGATGGTTATTTCCTGCCGAATGCATATATTTGCATTATGCCATACAAAGAAAATAAACAAAGGTGCTTTTTCCAGGATAAAATTTAAATTGCACAATAGACTAAGATGCTAAGATGTCCCTGTTACACATATCAAACAACTTCACCTTGAAAGATACCCCGAATGGGGTCAGAATATTTTTGGAGGCCCCTATCGGAGTCATGTGTACCCCGATCAGGGACATGGGATTTTTTGACATAAAAAGTTAATCAATCAACTTTGATGATCAATAACTTTTAACAAAATCTTTTTAAAAAAAATTCTGAACGGTAAAACCTTAGACCTTTATGTCTTTTAAAAGTTGGAGTTTTCACCTATTTGAGAGAATAAGTATTTTTTTTTCCACAGACTCAATTCTGTTTCTGTGAACCCACCCGAAAATGGTCATTTACCCCCCCCCCCCCCCCCCCGATCGGAGTACAAGTTACTAAATATGGAAACAAAATGCGACAGGTAATAGGGGATTCCCCTGACTCCATCAGGGGTTTGTCTTCTTGATACAATGACCGAGGACCATATGTTAGACTGGCACTCGTACTTAATGTTATTCTCTTGAAATAAAGTTATCATTATTATTATTATTATTTGGGGCGGTGGGGTTTCTATTGTGTTCCTTTCGCGGCCAGAAAATAAAATTGAAAATCGATACAATTACCTCCATTACGTAAACACTCCTATCCAAATACATTGTAAACCTTGCCGTCGAAAAAAAGAAAATTTTGAGGTGAAAAATGTGATATTTTCTTATTTCTACTCAAAATATAGATTTTTAGAGCAGAAATAAGAAAAATAAGGTTTACCCCTGTTAACCCCAGTTTTACTATATAAAAGTGGGGTTCAAGGGGGTCAAAATTATATAGGCGTGTTTTCGTGATGATACCTCCCATCCAAGACACTATAGGGAAAGAAGAACAAAAACAAAACAATTTCGCCATAATTAAAACGTCACAAGCCAGTCTATCAACCTGTTAATTGATGTTGCAGCCTCAGTTATGAGCGTGCAACTCATTACGCAAACACGCCTATACAAATACATTGCCACCTTTATCGCCGAAAACATGAACATTTTATGATGTAAAATTGCGATTTTTTTCGTATTTCTAGTCCAAATATAGATTGTGGGCACTCGTTAGAACCGCCTCGATGAGGCCGTTCTAACGAGTACCCACACTATATTTTAGAGCAGAAATAAGAAAAATAAGGTAAACCCCCAGAGACCCCAGTTTTACAATATAAAAGTGGGGTTCAAGGGGGTCAAAATTATATAGGCCTGTTTTCGTGATGTTTTTTTGCCAGTAAAGTGAAATTCCGCTATTAAGACCACCTAAATTAAGACTAGTTCTGCTCCAAAAACCTTATTTAGTATATAGGTTTCAGTTATTCTTTTTTTTGTGTTTTCAGAGACCAGGTTTCGGGCTGGTCAAAAGTGGTCTTTAAGACATAGAAATTTTACTGTATATGTCTCAATGGCTTCATGACGAAAACACCTATACAAATACCGGAAAAACGAAAATTTTAAGATGAAAAATTGTTATATTTTTCTTATTTCTGCTCAAAATTCTGATTGGGGGTACTCGTCAGAAGTGCCTCCATGAGGCGGGTTTAACGAGTACCCATAATCTATATTTTAGAGGAAAAATAAGAAAAATAAGGTTTACCCCTGTAAACCTTAGTTTTACTAATATAATGGGGTTCAAGGGTGTGTGTGTGGGGGGGGGGTCAAAATTATATATAGGCGTCTTTTCATGATGTATGCTCATTATTTATGTAGACTAAGATCACGTTGTCGCGCCTGCTCTAAGCACGGCATGATATAGGTGTTCGGTTTTCTGCCCGTTCGTCCGTCCGTTCGTCAAGCGGTCAACATTTGACACCACACCAGCGTTCACCCTGGTGGTGTGTTCACCCTAGTGTTAAGTCCATTTCTCATGAACTGTAAGTGCTTCAGTACTGATACGTGGTACAAACTTGCATCATGCATGGGAACTATTTCGTCAACCCTAGCGTTCGCCCTAATGTTCAAGTCCATTATTCAAAACTATATGGGAGCTTTACTAATGATGCTTGGTACAAAACTTGCTTCAAGGAAGCATCTATGTTTGTTCAGGTCCTGGTTCTGCGACTTTGCGAACAGCCTTCGGCGGAATTCTTGTTTTATGCTACGTATGCATTAATTCATAACTGTCAAATACTAGGAAGCCTCCGTGGTGTAGTGGTAATGCTACTCGCCTTGAAAACCAGGGGTCGCAGGATCGATCCCGGGCTTCTCCGGACTTTCGAAAGAGTCTTTCAACCAATGTCCCGTCTCCGTATGACCTTAGCTGTTGGTGAGACGTAAAACTTAAGCTTGATTACGTTAGCTTTAGAAAGGTCCATTTCAGAGTTTAGGTAAAAGTGGCAGGGTTTTTGGTCCAACACAAACCGGACTTACTTATTGGAAGTTTAGCAAAAAGTATCATATGCGTAAAACCAGGTCTGGTTCCATACTGTTTGTCATTTGCCCTTGTATGGACGTTCTAGGAGTAAAATGACAAAAAAAGGCACTTGAATTAGGTTAAAACGTGTCACGTTTCAAAAGTAGCCGTTTTGTTAATATCATGTTCCAAGCCTCTTATCTATTGAGTGATGCGATTTTCTCACAGACTTTATACCCTGTTACGTACACAACTGAGAATGTTATAATTACAGGGGATCTTCTTCTACTTACATCTTCTTATCTCCCCCTTTAAACATCTGTTTAATCCCTGATCTTTTCAAGTTCACAACTTTTGTCATCTATTGGACGTGCAGGCAAATCCAGAAAAAAGGCGTTTGCGGCAATGTAAATGAAGATCTCGATCTCTCTGCATTTACATAGTTTTTTGCTTCCAACATTGGTAATTTTGGACCCGAAATGACTTACATGGTGTGGACAGTGATGACTCCGATCAGACTGCGCATGCGCAGTCTGATCGGAATCATCACGGTCCACCGACATCATTTTGTGTGTTTATTTATGTTTGACTATGTCCTGGCTCTACCTTAAACTGTTCATTTATAAAAGCTTTGAATTCCACCTTGTTAGTTGAAGATTTTTGCCACTTCTTCTTTTCATAGGTGCACTTGATTTGGAATAATCGGACATAATAAGCCGCATATTCGTCAAGATTTTCGGTTTTGTTCGCTACCCTTTTGACGTTTGTTGAGAACAGTGTGTATCCACAAACGCCCTGTAATTGCTCAGAATGAAGTGATCTATGTGTGTGGCGCCTTTACTCATAAATATTTTGTCATATTTTTGTTGGTAGTTGTTTTGTCCATGTTAACTTAGACCCTGTATTTTACGTAATATTACTGGTACAAAAGACATAAAGAACGAGAAACCCGGACGATACGGGAAAACAAAACATTGCCCAGGACGCCGGGCGACTGCTACCCTACCATATGTCGAAACCAGAAATCGACCCCTGTCTGCAGCGATGACATCAGGCGGCTAGGAACAAATACCTGCGTTATCCATACGGTTCAAATGAGTACCCGAACAATAATGTTTTTTTTGTTTGTACAGGAGTTTAACGGCCCAGTCAACACTATTTAGGCCCGTAATTTTTGAACCGGTCAGTTTACCTGTCCACACTTTTCCTGGGCGTATATGTAAGCTGTTAACCAGTACAGTGCACATTCTTTCGCCAGAAACTGACAACTGTCCATCTTGAATCAGCGGAAGGGAGAGAATGACCGTAGAATAAATTTTATTATCAATCTCCACGAAATAATGTTGCCGACCCCGGCAGGTACTCTTGATCACCAGTCAGACGCGCATCCGACTGAGCTACCGAGGCCGGCAAACAATACTGTTAACTCTTGTAAATCTTTTTTTCCAAGGCAGAAATTGGGGTTTATAAGGGTATAAATGGCACGGGCTTCTTAGCTTGATGGTTTGAAAATAAAGTTATTACACGGAGTTTTAAATGTGAAGAGACCATGAAAAACAGTAAAATTCCTCTATTGAGACCACCCTTTGGACTGTTCAAAAGTGGTCTTTAAGACCACTTTTGAACAGTCCCAAAGGTGGTCTCTAGCCAGAGGACACTGTATGCCGAAACCACTGAAATCTACTAAATAAGATTTTTTTCAGGAATTTTAGGTGTTCTTAATAGCGGAATTTCACTATTTAATGAACACAATATTTTCATCAGCAATTCATGGTAAAAAATAACATGCATAAATGTCTCAATTGAAGGAGGTATTAGAGGTTATGATCCTGGAAAAGGAGGTTGTGGACCCAGCTTTTAGCCATGTATGAGACAATAGTCACATTTGATTGGATATAATTATGAAACTGATGAGAAATACTTAGCTGTTATTTTTTTTCTTGCAGGGTATTATATGTGCATTAAACACATAAAGGAAACAAAGTGAACTGTCTCCTGAATTTTCTGTTGTGATAATAATTGTACATGTGGTATCTCTGAATTTCCAAGACTGAATTTTCACTTTGAGGCAGGGTTACCTCCCTTAGACAGTTAGAATGCTTGAAATTGCCACATGACACCCTTGTTTTTTGGTATAATTTTGTAGTTGGCAGTTTGTTTACCATGTTTTGGGGTAAGAAAATCCATTTGAAATGCAGATTTATCAGGTACAGGGTCAAATATTAATATGTAAGCTTATGGAAATGTAAATAGAAGACCATAACCTAAACCGAAAGTAGAAAAAATCATCACCTCTGTCCTGTTTTTGGTCATTACATAATATTTTTACAAATGTGTAGGTTCTATCTAATTCGTTGTCATAAATTGGATCTTCCTGACATGTATTTTGCTTCAAAAACTGTAAAATTTGTAACTTAAGTGCTAATTTAGGTCTAACTGGGCCATTTGATCTATTTTGTGATTCTGATCCAGGTAAATGGGGGGGGGGTGTTAGGGGTTGGGGATGCTTTGCTCTTGAGCCATGTAAATCAGTGTTGTCATTGATATGTTTGAGAAAGAGTCTTGCAGTAGGTGTATGAACATAAACATAAGAAAAAGAATCTACTCCATCTGGAATATATGGCATCAGGCTTGGTCCAAAGCAAAATTTCAAAATCATCTCTCCGAACAGCCCGCTGCAATATCACGACAAGTTTTCTCATCCATTATAAGTTCTAATTGGTTAAATTCATGTTACTGGATCTGAACAGATATTTTCAGCTGATTCTCATGGCATGAAGGCATTTATGATCATTTTCATCAAAGTTTTGTCTTCAAAATTTCATCAAAATGCCTTTTTTTACTTAAAATAGGGGGTATAGGTGTAGGAACAGCCATAACTTCTACTTAGGAAAGCTATTTAGGCATAATTTAGTGCATTTTAGGACTGAAGTATTCCAAAGACACATGAGAAGAACCACTGATGCAAGCCGGTTTCTGGGTTCCAGTCCAGAAGGAGGTAAACTTTGCGCTTTTTCACAAAATATGGTTTGTTCGGCTTTCATCATAAAATCTGAAGGTGATAACTTTTTTGCAAACTTGAAAGATTCTTTGTCACTGAACATTTAGTATGCATGACTACATTATAAGATATGATCTAAATTTCTATTTGGCAATTCTTTTGATGGATTATGAAGAAAATAAGGTTTGGTTTAACCGAAAGTAGAAAAAATCATCACCTCTGTCCTGTTTTTGGTCATTACATAATATTTTTACAAATGTGTAGGTTCTATCTAATTCGTTGTCATAAATTGGATCTTCCTGACATGTATTTTGCTTCAAAAACTGTAAAATTTGTAACTTAAGTGCTAATTTAGGTCTAACTGGGCCATTTGATCTATTTTGTGATTCTGATCCAGGTAAATGGGGGGGGGGGGGGGGGGGGGGTGTGTAGGGGTTGGGGATGCTTTGCTCTTAAGCCATGTAAATCAGTGTTGTCATTGATATGTTTGAGAAAGAGTCTTGCAGTAGGTGTATGAACATAAACATAAGAAAAAGAATCTACTCCATCTGGAATATATGGCATCAGGCTTGGTCCAAAGCAAAATTTCAAAATCATCTCTCCGAACAGCCCGCTGCAATATCACGACAAGTTTTCTCATCCATTATAAGTTCTAATTGGTTAAATTCATGTTACTGGATCTGAACAGATATTTTCAGCTGATTCTCATGGCATGAAGGCATTTATGATCATTTTCATCAAAGTTTTGTCTTCAAAATTTCATCAAAATGCCTTTTTTTACTTAAAATAGGGGGTATAGGTGTAGGAACAGCCATAACTTCTACTTAGGAAAGCTATTTAGGCATAATTTAGTGCATTTTAGGACTGAAGTATTCCAAAGACACATGAGAAGAACCACTGATGCAAGCCGGTTTCTGGGTTCCAGTCCAGAAGGAGGTAAACTTTGCGCTTTTTCACAAAATATGGTTTGTTCGGCTTTCATCATAAAATCTGAAGGTGATAACTTTTTTGCAAACTTGAAAGATTCTTTGTCACTGAACATTTAGTATGCATGACTACATTATAAGATATGATCTAAATTTCTATTTGGCAATTCTTTTGATGGATTATGAAGAAAATAAGGTTTGGTTTAAGGTTATGATCCTGGAAAAGGAGGTTGTGGACCCAGCTTTTAGCCATGTATGAGACAATAGTCACATTTGATTGGATATAATTATGAAACTGATGAGAAATACTTAGCTGTTATTTTTTTTCTTGCAGGGTATTATATGTGCATTAAACACATAAAGGAAACAAAGTGAACTGTCTCCTGAATTTTCTGTTGTGATAATAATTGTACATGTGGTATCTCTGAATTTCCAAGACTGAATTTTCACTTTGAGGCAGGGTTACCTCCCTTAGACAGTTAGAATGCTTGAAATTGCCACATGACACCCTTGTTTTTTGGTATAATTTTGTAGTTGGCAGTTTGTTTACCATGTTTTGGGGTAAGAAAATCCATTTGAAATGCAGATTTATCAGGTACAGGGTCAAATATTAATATGTAAGCTTATGGAAATGTAAATAGAAGACCATAACCTAGAACGGAAGAACAGCAATTTCCCATACATACATGTACTTAAACTTGTTAGTATTATGACGATAATATATAATATAATAAGCCAAAAAAATAAACATTTAAAATAAAGTAAATAGACGGGTGAGACTAATCCTAGTCTTCGTTGGCGCACATTTAAGTTGCAGGAATATAGAATGACTGCAAATAGTCATTGAAACGGTTGTCTGCACTTTTTATGGCTATTTTCAGTCGCTCTTCCGTAAAATAAAGTAAAACAAAATATTCATTTCTCCTAATCCTTGCTTCCTATATTTAGGGACTGCACAATAATAAATAAAAAACACAAGCATAATACGCCGTGAAAAACATGTAAATAATAAAATTCAGCATATCAGCATTTCGGCGTTTTAGACCCCTTAAGCTGATCAGCAGATCGCTGAATTCAGCAAGAAATTCTGCGTTTTAGACCGACCCTAAATAGACAAGCCAGAACACGACAAAATGTGCAGTTAGACTTGTTCGTCGCGAAGATTCAGATCAGCGAGCGCATGCGGACAGTCTGATCTGACCTCTTCGCTGACCGCACGAGCCTTCTGCAGTTCAAAGGAGATAAGCAAAAGCTATTGCCATACCATTACATTAGTATATGATAACACATCCGTGAGACATTTTGCATTCTTACAGACATTTTTCCGATGAATATTTGTAATATTTTTTCTTATTTATACTCTATACATAGGTTGTCTTTAAACCGAGGTCCCGTCTCCGTATGCCCTTTTAAAACTGTTGGTGGGACGTAAAACTCAAACACTCACTCACTATACATAGGTTGTGGGTGCTCGTTAGAACCGCCTCGTTGAACCTACATGTATGTCTTGGAGCAGTAATAAGGAAAATAATGTACATCTCACGTAAACCCCAGATTTCTCTATATAAAGCGGGTTTTAGGGGTTGCTCATTGCACGGACATAATGCTGGGTATGTGATTAGGCTGATCCGATTCAATATTGGTTGCACAAGTCTTATTGTAGGTTTTGTTGTGCGCTGGCTTTAGTGAAAAAGACACGCGGTTTTTTTTTTGTATTTTTAAGCGGAGGTTTTAAGTCCCCGCCAACGATATTTAAGTCATTTTTGAGACGTTGCTTACAATTCTGTGGGACTTTTACCCGACATTGAGATAAAACGACATCTCAAGCCCTAGAACCATTAGGGTTTATATGCAGGGACGGCCCGACTCGCACAACTTTGCCTGGTCTTTGCGATTTACTAGTACTAATAAAAACCGGAAGGGTTCGACATGACTCGGGTACGAAAAGACCTGCACCCACCATTGCCTATACTATGTAAAGTTAGTTATATATGCCATGATGTCAAGACTCGGGCTTAAAACAACAAGACAATATTTTCATTGGCGTAACTTGACCAAAAAGCTTGTAGGCGTGTCAATGCTGAAATCTAAACAAACAGCTAAATACCATGTCGATTCAGATAAAACTTTACTAATTTCTGTCTAATTTCTTTAGATCTTATGATAATAAAATATCACCTCAATCGCAATGTAATAGTATCGCGATTTGCCTTAAGACAGGCTGCGATCGTCCCTTAAGACAAAACAACAATTTGCGATTGTTTCAAAATGTGGCAATTTGACACACAGTTGCAATGGGTTGTCTTTCTTTTTGTTTTCTTAGAAGAATGACATCTTTATTTGTGACTGATTGGTCAAGAAATTCACTAAATCGGAAAAAAAACTTTAGACAAACAAATATACAAAAATCTTAACATGACTTAAATATCCACATTAAACCATAACCATGCCTGCATCACCCGGCAAAATGGGGTTTACCGGTGAAAACATGAAAATATACAGATTTTATCCATTTTTTTTTTCAACCAGATTACCAAATGGTCCGTATCGCGTATGCGGCAAGCAAATGCTCGGGCGAGCCTGCGCATACGCGCAGTCTCGCCAGAGCCTTTGCTGTTCACATACATGTAGTAGGGCCTCAGCATTATGCATCATGCGTTTGGTTTTAATATTAGTTGGGTGCGCGCGCATTTGAAAACGTAAATTTGAGCATGCTCAGTTTTATCATCATGAATTGTCTCATCTATTGTTTATATCAAATCTGAGAGTTAACCCTTATCCTGTCAAATAAATTAATTTAGCCACACAAATTTCTGACTGGCCACTAATCAAATAACTTAATATAATGTATTTATTTCATCTATGAACTGCATGACATGTACAGTCCGCATAAAGGCATCCTAGCTCATCAGTGCAACATCTCCCTGAACACAAAAATCAACCAACCACAGAGACGAAACAATGGTGAGGACTCGACAGCCAGAAACCATTGAAATGCCGGAGCAAAAGAAAATCAACAGTTAGACCCCGATGGGCCCGACCAGAGACAGAGCATCAGGCACCACCATCATTACATATAATTAAGTTTTAATTCTCAGTAAGCCTTTACGATGGAACCGTCATAGAATCTGAGGCCTGAACCGCCGGAGTTCAATTATAGAGGGAAGCAAAGTTGTCATCGGTGATTTGGTTAACGGCCGTGCATGCAGTAAACCCCTTTATCTGTTTAATATCACGTGAACAAGTCCGTAAAATAAAGACCCACGCCCCCTTAACCCAAGTTTATATAGAGAAAACTGGGGTTTACAGGGGTAAACATTATTTTCCTTATTTCCTCTCCAAGACATAGGTTGTGGGTACTCGTTAGAACCGCCTCAATGAGGCGGTTCTAACGAGCACCCAAAACCTATGTTTGAAGCAGAAATAAGGAAACTATCACACATTTTCATCAGACAAAATACCTTTTTGGGGTTTGAAAAATGCACTATATCACACGGATGTGTTACGGTAATGGAGTGGGGTTTACAAAGATGATTATTCCACAAACTTAATTGTTATTATGCCGATGCGACCATTATCATCGCCCTACGAATTTCATATTGCTGTATAAAATAGTGGCTGATCAATTTTTTCAACTGAACCTAATGACCATTTTACATTGATTACCATGTGTCTTTTTTAACTTCCTTTTTATGTGCATGGGAAAAACAGCATGTTTCATGAGAAGGCGAAGCTTTTGTTAATACAATTGAGCTTTTTTAATGTCAGCAACTTTACTAAAGTTATCGATAATTTATCTGTGAGAGCCGAACCCAAGCAAGGCTTAAGCGAAATTAAAGTAGAATTTGCTCGGGCTATTTCTATGCCCAGTTCCCTGTACCCGACGAGTACAGGGAACAGGGCACAGAATTAGCTCAGGGTAGCACTTAGCAGTGTCCGGTGCAGTGTCTGATAATGCATTCCTGGTCATCTGAATACTGCTTGTACACATTCTCTTACGGATCGTTTTGTTGGACTTGCTTTGCTCCAGCTCATTGTGACTAGGGGGCCTCCAATTAAAGGGTTGTCAATCGATTTAGTAGAAATAAAGAAGAAAAAAGTTAATTGGTGATAACTTCAGATCGTCGTGCGGTAATTAAGGTATTGAAATAAGGCATGAATCTTGTGCTGGGACCAAAAACCTGCAAAAGCAATAATGGGCAACATCATTAAAAATTAAAACATTTCCTTAATTTGTTCTTCATTGACTTTACAACCACTAGCCAGCGTTTACTTAAAATGCATGTTTGTATGCACGTTAGTTTTTGGTGCCATATCTTCACCATGAAAAGCATCTTACATACCATTAAAATAAGGCTTTGTTTTTCAGATGTAAAAATGTCATCAGGTTTGACATACAATCATGTATATACAAATCTTTTAGGCGTTCTTTTAACACCATATAGCTCCTTACATGTTTTAATTTTCAGTTGAAAAGAATATCGTAGAACAGCTAGTCATGCTGTTGGCGCATGCGCTTTTGTTTTACTGAGTCGCCTCCTTTTTGTCCCACTTTCTGTATCCTTAAGTTTTGATGGTTATGATATTTTCACTGTGGCTTTCTTATCATTTTGTTTCATATACCGACTGTACAACGCCTTATGGTTACGTATATACTATTCTACAATTTAAACGGATAAAAGTCCCACAAAATTGGAAGCAACGTCTCCAAAATGACCTTTACAGTGTTGACGCGGACGTTAAACCTCAAATCAAACAAAACAAATCTACAATTTAACCGTAAGCAACCCCATGTTTTACCAGGAAATGGCTTTTGAAAAGCGTTTGACTTATCGCATATCCTGGATAATATTTATTTGTTTATTATACATACTTATATCATTAGGAATCAAAATGAAGCTTAAACCAACCTCACCCTCCCATTTTCAAAAGGTTTTTTTTCTGGGATTAAGTTTTTATAAACATTTTTATTTTTCAAGCAGATAGTTTGTCAAACCTGATGCATTCTTTATATATTAGGTAGAAACGCTAAAACAAATAACTGACTGGCATGACTTCAAAATGCTGAAAAAGGAGCTTTCAGCTAGTGAAATATTCTGCATGTACTGGAGATATATTTTGCAATTATGGGATAACACATTTTGCATGTTTAAATTATATTGCAAAGTTAACAAACATACAAAAAAGAATTAAAGGTAACAATACAATCGCAAACCTTATACACGTGTTTCAGGCTGCCAAAAAGCAATGGCATGCTTATTTACCAAGATGACGTTGTCAAATAGTTTAGGGTAGATGTTGTTTACATTACTCGATGAATCCAGGGATCAGACAAGGTCACGTCCTATCTCCTTTACTCTTCAATAGTGGTCAATAGGCTCGTAATTGTTCATCTATCTATTTTATGTTGACACAGACATTATCAATTAAAGTGTCAACGATGAAGCAAAGAAGTTCAGCCATGGAAAACAAGCAAAGTTTTCCAGCCTAGAAACTAGGCAGAAAATTCTCCCCACGAACATAGCCTGCGGATAATCAGATACACTTTTCAGACTTTAATAATAATAATAATATGAAGTATCTTTAACCCTTTTAGTACCAAATGGAATCTTCCTCCTTACGTATAGCAGGAGTCCATTTCAAAATTTAGGGGTGACAGGTCGTGTTTTCTTCAAAATCAATTTGGAAAATGGCTGAACTTTTTGCAAACAGTGTAGGCCCTGATCAGACGCCGCGTTCTGCGGCGTCTGATCTGGGTCTGCACTGTTTGCCATGGTACCCGTTTAGGGGTTTCCAGTCTGAAATGGGTTAAGGTAGGGAAGGTCAACAAAAAGTGACAACTGTTTTGATAGAGATGTAAAAGGTAAATCACTTTTGTCAGACAAATCACTTTCTGCTTCGAATGAATTATCCAAAAGAGATCGCTTAATCTAATGAAAAATGGTTATCAAAATCACGAAATGATGCGAGCCATAACATTTTCTGTTTTGGCAGCCTTTAATGTATTTACATTTAAGTGCCTTAGCCGGCAGCGAATATAGTGAAATCCCGTTATTAATTCCATCTAAAATTAAGTCAAATTATACATGTATTTATTTTCAGTTGCATTTTCTTTGTGTTTTCTACAACCAGTGTGGTCTAGTGCGAGACTACCTTTGGGACTATTCAAAAGTGGTCTTAAAGACCACTTTTGAACAGTCCCAAAGGTTTGTCTTAATATATGAATATTACTGTATGTACATGCGAACCTTAAATTGCTCGTACGCCCTTTGGACCATAGAAAATTTACTTATGACATGGTTTGGGATAGATTATAACGGGGATAAATTATTATACCAGTTTCCATCACGAAACATGTCTATATACTTTTGACCCCCTTGAACCCCACTTTAATACAGTAAAACTGGGGTTTACAGGGGTAAACCTTATTTTTCTTATTTTTGCTCTAAAATATAGATTGTGGGTACTCGTTAGAACTGCCTCGACGAGGCGGTCCTAACGAGTACCCACAATCTATATTTGGAGCTGAAATAAGAAAAATATTACAATTTTTCATCTAAAAATTTTCATTTTTTCTGCAATAAAGGTTACAATGTATTTATATAGGTGTGTTTTCGTAATGATTCCTTTTTTTAAATAAATAAATAAATAAAACAACTGGTATATTAATTGTCGTGAGTGTGTATCCGGACGTCCGTCCATCCGTCAGTACGTCTGTCAAAAACCTTGTGAATGGAGCTACTTTTTTATTTCTTGGCATATCTTGGCCAAACTTGGTACACATATTGCATACGAAGTGTAGATGCGCATGACGGTTTCCAATTTTGATCTGACCCCATGGGGTCATGGGGTGAGGTCAAAGGGGGGAAAAGCGGGTATTTGCGATGATGCACCATGGACTGCGCGATCTGGTTAATATATTTTCGAACTTCTGTTAAGTCAAAGCACTAACAGCGCTGGTTGGTAGATTGTCTCTGAGTGTAGCCTTCACTGTTTAAACCTGTTTAAGTCCAGTTTTAAGCAAAGTGTAGACCCTGATCAGACGCTGCGTTTTGCGGCGTGTAGAGAATATTTTCTAGAATTTTCAGGCTTTTAATTCCTTTGGAAAATTGGAATAATATTTGAGGGTCGCTGATGAGGTCTTATTGGCCGAAACTAGTTAGTCTGCCCTAGAATAAACTTGTACAGTTCCATCCTTTTCAGTTTTGCGACCTATTCCTTGCTTTCACAGGATAACCATTTTATAGAAAATATTTGGCGTCACTACAGATGATATCAAGGCGGCCATAAAAAAAGTCTCCCAGGCTGCTTTTCGTCCATCAAGAAAACAAGCCTATATAATTTTCACCCCCTTGAACCCCACGTTTATATAGTATAACTGGGGTTTACAGGCGTAAACCTTATTTTTCTTATTTCTGCTCTAAAATTTAGATTGTGGGTACCCGTTAGAACCGCCGGGGTCTCCGAGGCCAAGGGAGTTTAAAACGCAACCATCTGCTGGCAAGGTGATGGCAACTGTATTTTGGGACGCACAAGGCGTTGTTATGTTGGACTTTCTAGAAAAGAAAAGTACGATAATAGGTGCGTATTATGCAAATTTGCTCGACCAACTGAGAAATGCGACACGTAAAAAAACGCCGAGGTATACTTTCCAAAGGGGTTCTGCTCCGACAGGACAATGCAAAGAGTCCACACTGCAAAATTGTAATGGATGCTGTTGATCGGAATGGGTACGAGCTAATACCGCACCCCGCCTATTCTCCGGACTTAGCAAACCCAAGTGTTACTGTATAAAAGTGGGGTTCAAGGGGGTCAAAATTATATAGGCGTGTATTCGTGATGGAGTGATGCTGCAACGTTGGTGGTCATCTAAAGTTAGTAATAATTTGGTTAATTTGGTAGAAATTACCATCCGGTCGACTTGTACAAGTAGGAGGAGCTCATCTATTCCCTCACCGCAAGAAAAACATACCTTTAAAATAAGTCAACACCATCATCATAGTTGACAAGTATGAAGTAGGCAGGTGGGGAAAATTAACAAAAATAATCATGAAAAAAGAGTTTACCTCTCCTTGCTGTCAAATTGTTAGAATAGTTCTGTTTAAAGAATTTGTCCTCATTCGCCGTTCATTTTTTCACTTCATTAGCGTTTTTAAATGTGCAGCTAAGAGACCATTCCATAACAAAGTGCGATATTTAATACACATACTTTCGCTTTTTTTTTTTAGAAAATAAGGGGTGCACAAATTTTAACAAACCATTGCAAAAACACGCCTATTTAAATATATTGGAAGTTTTGCCACCAAAAAATGAATATTTTCTGATAAAAAAAAAATATTTCTCATATTTATACTCAAAACATAGATTGTGGGCACCCGTTAGAACCGCCTCTATGAGGCGGTTCTAACGAGTACCCACGATCTAGGTTTCTGAGCAGAAATACCCATGTACACCCAGTTTTCCTATATAAAAGTGCGGTTTAAGGGGAGTCAAAATCATATAGGCATGTTTCCGTGATTGATAAATCAAGCCGAGTTAGGATGACCCACACGTCTGTGCATTTTTCATATCTCTAAAACTGATATTTGCTGATGAACTGCAATTCCGATTTTTCTTACATCCTGTTCAATTATAGATTGCAGCTGCCGTTAGAACCGCCTCAGTTATGCTGTTCTAACGGATACTGCCGATCTATGTTTTGGGCAGCAATAAGAATAATAATATATACACCGGTAAACCCCGGCTTTCTCTATATAGGTTGTGGTTAACAGGGGTGTTCATTAAATGGACCCTGTGTTCATTACATGGATTGATACCTATAACGTGATGATAAGCATGCTGCTACACTATCGGGTTCTTCAACATAAGGATAAGAGAAATAAGCAGTTTGCTGTGATATACAATTTGGCTTGTATTAAGTTGTTGATGATGATGATGATGATGATGATGATGATGATGATGATGATGATGATGATGATGATGATGATGCTGTTGATGCTGATGATGATGATGATCCGGATGACAGCCATCTCACATCAGCATCAGGATATATATTTCTTGCTATTTTGTTGATGATTATTGAGTCAACCACTTTGTTTTTCATGTCTTGGAAATGATATTTTTTCTGATGAAAAATTGTCGCAATGCCGCAAACATAGATTAAGGAGGCTTGTTTGAATCGCCGCCTCTAACGAGTCAGTCCTCGTTAAAACCCCACTCGTTATAACACGTGTTTGGATATAACGCCCCAAAATGTTCATTTTGCCATATACAGTAAAATTCCACTATTAAGACCACCTAAAATTAATACTAATTCTGCTAGTAAAAGCTTTTTTAGTAGGTTGCAGTTATTCTTTCGTTGTGTTTTCTGCATACAGTGTCCACTGGTCATGGACCACATTTGTGACTGTTCAAAAGTCGTCTTAACCCAGTAAGCATTCTACATAAATCTACAGCGGGACGTTAGCGGCCCGTCAGGGTAGCTGACGGGCCGCTAACGGCCCGCTGTAGATTTATGTAGAATGCTAGCAGGGAAAGACCCAAAGGTGGTCTTAATATCGTTCTGTATCACACCACGTTAACAAGTTCGTGTAATGAATACCTCACTAAGGCCCACCTTATATATATTATATAGAAGCCTGGGGTTTACAGGGGTATGCATTATTTTCTTTATTTCACCTGCAAGACATGGGTTGTGCGTAGTCGTTAGAACAGCCTCATTAAGGTACTTATAACCTATGTTTGGAGAATAAATAAGGAAAATATCACAAAAAAGTTTATCAGAAAAATGACCGTATTGGAGAAAATGCCAACTCCCATCATTATAAAGAGACTGCACTGTACGAGAATCTATGCTTAATCTGTACCTTGTAAAACTCATTTTTATTCCCCCGCCATCGCCATGATGCCGGCGGCATATAATTGTTCGGTTTTCCGTACGTGCTATGAATGTACGTCCGTCTGTATATGTATGTATTAGTAGGTGATACCTCAGGTTAAGACATTTTTACCAGGAAACGCTTGATCTTTGTAGAGTTCATATTTTCAAAACCATTCGATGAATTTAGTTCATATTTGGTATGATGACAGATATAGGTCCCAAGTTTTATCCAGCAATACTCTCACCCATGCCCATGGCCTCAAGCTCAAGGTCGCGGACTTAAACATTTAATGTTAAAGACTCAGGTTAAGGCATTTGTACAAGGTAGACTCTGAACTTTTTAGAGCTAATATTTTCCAAACCACTTGACGGATTTAGTTCATCCTATTTGATTTACCGATAGATTTATGTCCAATGTTTTATTCAGCAATGCCAAGCCCATGAGTTCAAGGTCAAAGACTTAGAAATTTTAAATGTTAAGTATTTAAAGAGTTCATTTTTTCCAAACCAAACGATGGATTCGGAAGATATTTGCTATGATGATGCAAGCCCAAAGGTTTATTTAACAATACCCCACCTATGCCTATGAACTCAAGGCCAAGGTCACAGACTTAGAAAAATTTATATTTTCATTTTAAATTTTCAGTAGTCGAAAAGCTCATTATTTCAAAACCATATAATGGATTTGCCTCATAATTAAAACGATGATAGCTACATGGCCAAAGTATTATTCAGCCATACCCCCTGGCCTCATGGTCAAGGTCATCAACTTAGAAATTTTTGACGTTAGAGTTTTTAGATCTCATATTTTCCAAACCATTTGTTGGATTGGGTTATATTTGGTTTGGCGATAGTTATTTGCCTATGACCTCAAAGGCACTTTCCCAGGTGAGCAATGTTGTCCGATTTTGCAACATGATTTTTTTTTTTTCGGGATGAGATGGGCCCTCGGCGGGGCATTTGTATCATATTAAAACATTTGGAGTTCCCTATAAAAAGTATGTGCGTGGGGTGGTGGGGGCGTCCAGGGTGTTTATTTCAGAGACTCCTTAATGCGATGACATAGTGTGCTCTAGAGTGTTTGCAATCCATAACCAAAGCTCAAGTCTCAGAATGCATCACGAAAACATGCCTATATAATTTTGACCCCCTTGAACACCATTTTTATACAGTAAAACCGGGGTTTGCTGGGGTATACGTTATTTGTTTTTTTTTTTTTTTTTTGTTTTCATAGATTGCGAGGCTCGAACCCGCATTGGTGAGATACTTAATGATTGAGAGTCAGCGGACACGGACGCCCGTTTTCGTCGAAAATGGCCTAACTTTATGCGAACAGTGAAGTGAAGGCCCTGACCAGACGCCGCGTTACGCGGCGTCTGCAAGCCCCCGCCCATATGCAGGCGTCACACTGTCCCGAAAATGACACCAGGTGGCCACACGAATATGGAATTTTGAATTTCGCGCGAAGATCGCTCCGAACATGGTCAACAGCCAATCTCTAGCCGAAGCAAGAACGATGCATGCAGAAGGTCACAAGATGGCATCCGAACCACACACGAAGGCAACCCGAAGATGTGGATTTTTATCACGAAGTTTACCCGCAGGCCAAACGAAGGCCACACGACGGCTTCACGGCGTCGTATTGAGAGTACGATGCGTTCGAACTAGGTCCCGAAGGCGACACGTAACCTCCCGATGTTATAAAACCTTCGGCCAACCGTTTTAAATTCATTTTGATGATCGGAGAGTACACAGTACATTTCAACTCTCTTAAATTTGATTCAACTTAAATCCAATTTAAAATGCCACCCAAAGAGAAGACCACTTTTTCAGAGAGACATGGTTTATAGGACAGTAAGATCTGCTCATCTTAATCTCTAAGGTGCATCAAAAGAAGCAATGCTGCTGCCACTCTTTTTCCTGGTTGTCTCATCATCAAAGTATGCCATTCTGCAGGGACGGAATTGTGAATAATTATGACTGAAGCTTTGGGAGTTACACAAGCCTATGCTCTGCAGAGGTGCTCATTAGGACTGACTGAGGAAGATGCTCTGAGGTTGGCCTTTTATATGTCTACGTTACCATGACACATGGATATCGCTTGAGCTACTCAAATTCAGCTGTCTTCGTCGACACCGTGGTCCAATCTCAATGTCATCGTACTATAATACGATGGTTACACGACGTCATTGCGAGGGTTTCACGTAGTCGTATTGCCTTCCTAAGACAATCTGACGACTTCTTGTTTCCCTCGTATTGTCTTCGTGAGACGTAAAATGCCCGAGAGCACCGATGATCACACGAAGAAAAGACGAAGATGACACGATTTGACAAGATGCCCTCACGATGGCCTTACGAAGGGCAAGATGGACAAACGAATTCAACACGAAAATGAACCTTCGCAAGGTCTTCGGGCAATTTTTTGGCATGCCAAAGATTTTGCCGCCGCTCACGAAGTTGCTGCCGGAGCCTCAGAAAATCCACCGGCGATCATACGATGGCTTAAGATGTCCTCACGAATGGCCCGATGTTTTCACGATCAGAGCCGAATTAGAACATTTCCTTTATCGTGTTTCCATCTTGTGTCAATTTCGGGACAGTGTGACGCCTGCAATAGGGGCTTGAAGAAATATATGGGCTGCATGATGCTTCCACGCAGAGCTGAATCCGGCCCGCACACTAGTACTGGTAAACCGCTTTGAGGATCTAAGCCTGTCCAGGAACCGCGGTGCGAGGCGGACCGTCCATGCTAATAAACCCTATTGGTTTCATTGGGCGACAGGGCTTGAGATGTCATTTCATCTTAATGTAGGGTAAAAGTCCCACAAAATTGGAAACAACGTCTCCAAAATGAACTTTACAGTGTTGACAGGGACGCGGCGTCTGCTCTGGGCCTTTACTTTTGCTAATTCCCGTTTCGGTGTTTCCGCGTCGGAAATAGGTAATCAGCTGATATATGCCCGTATACGGTTACCTCAGCAGACGATATTTTATACAGGTATTTAATTCTCAATCCAAATAAAAGGAAGCTACCTAATTAGTATTCAGATAGGATGACAGGTAAAATCTGTTCTGTCCAATCACGTAGCTTTCCGCTGTTTTCAACCTCACAGGCCAATACACATTTCGTTTGAAGTTGGCTTCTGTTCCAAAGAGTTGCCGTTCTTGCAAGACACTTTCACTGATGCTGCAATTTGATTGGCCGATAAAAAAGATCGGGTAGATTAGCCGGGTAGCAGACGATAATATAACAATAAGTTATATCAGTAATTTAAATAGTTCAACTTGTTAAACGTTTTGTGCAAAGGATTTATACGAGTAAAGAAAAAGAAATATTTTCAATACACAACTGTCAAAAATATGAATAAAGTTCCAGGCCAGTCGAGTAAGTAAATAAATTCGAAGGCATTGAAATATACCAGCCATGCCATTTTTTATAACGTTAATATCATAATTTATTTATTTATTTATCTATTATGGATTTATAATAGAATGGAATATTTTAGCAATAATTTAAAGGTCTAGTACATAAGAACAAAATAATGTGGGAGTGAAAAAAAATGCAAATTTTATATTATTATTTTTATATTTATTTCTTTCTTTATATCTTATTTTTTATTTATTTTTACACCTGGGCTGCATGTAGTGGTATTTTCGGTGCATCTGTAAAGAATGAAAATTCTGATTTCCGTGCTGCATGGTTCGGATTAGAAGCATCTCACTAAGTATCATAATGTTTGTTTCGGGCCATAAATTTGGAAATCCTCATTGGTACAAAAGTGATGTTTACGGGAGTGTTCATTTCTCGGACTTGTTCACGTATTGTTTCGAAATCGTCGAAATTCGCTTGCAATTTCCACAAAATCGGAAGCAGGGTCCCCACAGTTATCTGAGCTCGAATCAAACCACTTCTGTTCGCTGAGATTTGTTAATGGAACGTCATCATATGCGTAATAAACGCCATCGTAAATATCACTTAACCTTTTTTGGACCAAATGGAATCTTCGACCTTATATATAGCAGAACTCCATTTCATAAGTTAGGGCTGTCAGGTTGTATTTCCTTTAAAATTAATTTGGAAAATGACTGTACGTTTTGCAAACAATGTAGACCCGGATCAGACGCCGCGTTCTGCGGCGTCTGATCTGGGCCTGCACTGTTTGACAATTTCCCGTTTTGGGGTTTCCAGTACTAAAAGGGTTAATATGCAGTAGGGTTTACTACCCTTTATCCCTTTTTCAAAAACATAGACTGTGGGTACTCGTTAGAATCGCATTAATGAGGCAGGCCTAATGAGCATCAACAATAATCATGTCACCCGTGTAACATAGAGCAGTTTTTCATATCTCCAAAACGGTTATTTTTCTGAGGAAATTTTCTGATATTTTTCTTATTTACACTTTTACATAGGTTGTGGGGACTCGTTAGAACCGCCTCATTGAGGCGGTTTTCACGAGTTCCCACAAACTATTTAATGGGTGTGGAGGCTCGTTAGAACCGCCTCAACGAGTACGCATAACTTATGTCTTTGAACAGAAGTAAGAAATTTAATTTATACCCCTGTAAGCTTTATTTTTCTATATAAAGTGGGGTTTAGAGGGGTCTCTTTACGGACTTGTCATTGTGGTGAGAAATAAGAAAACTATCCAAAAGTTTGTCGGTGAATACGTTGAAGAAAACCTTCTCACATGGGCGTGTTCATCAAATGTTAAGATACATTTACAGTAACATTACAATATTAAAACCACTTTTAGGTCCCCGCCCATCGGGGCTTGAAGAAATATATGGGCTGCATGATGCTTCCACGCAGAGCTGAAATCGGCCGCTCAAGAGTACTGTTAAACCGCTTAGAGGATCTCAGCCTGCCCAGGCAAAGCGATGCGAGTTCATGCTTATAAACCCTGTTGGTTTCATTGGGCGACAGGGCTTGAAATTTCGTTTCATCTCAATGTCGGGCAAGAGTCCCACAAAATTGGAAGCAACGTCTCCAAAATGACCTGTACAGTGTTGACGGGGACGTAAACCTGAAATTAAACAAACAAAAACCACTTTGGGACTGTTCAGAAGCCGTCTTTAAGACCACGTTTGAACAGTTCCAATGGTGGTCTCTTATAAGGAAACACTGAGTGTAGAAAACACAAAGAAAGAATAACTGAACCTTTCCCACTTAACTTTTAAAAGCAGATTAAGTCTTAATTTTAGAGGGCGAAATTTTACTGTATACTTCTGACGACGACCGATTCTGCATTCACACTTTTTAATAAATGACGTATAAATTAAAGCTTTGAGGGACTTAAGGCGGTCAGTTACTTATGGAAATCTTTCTTGTGGGTTAAAATGTTTTTGTTTGTTTGATTTGAGGTTTAACGTCCCCGTCAACACTGCTAATGTCATTTTGGAGACGTTGCTTCCAATTTTATGGGACTTTTACCCGACATCGAGATGAAATGACATCTCAAGCCTTGTCGCCCAATGAAACCAGTGGGGTTTAAAAGTATGGACGGACCGACTCGCACCGCTTTGCCTGGGCAGGCTTAGATACTGAGGCGGTTCTAACGAGTGCCCAGAATCAATGTTTTGAGCAGATATATGAAAAATAACAATTTTTTATCTGAAAATTTTCATTTTTTGTTGGTAAAATTTCAGTACATTTGAATAGGCGGGTTTTCATAATGTTGTGGACACTCGTTAGAAGCCTAACGAATACCAGCATTTTGTGTCTATTTTTGTTTGTTTGATTTGAAGTTAAACGTCCCCTTCAACATTGTAAAGATCTTGTGGGATTTTACCCGACATTGTGACATTGAGATGAAATGACTTCTCCAGCCCTGCCGCCCATTGAAACCAATAGGGTTTATATGCATGGACGGGCCGACTCGCACTGCATTGCCTGGTCAGGCTTAGATCTTCTAAGCGGTTTACCAGCACTCGTGTGCGGCTCAGCTCTGCGTGGAAGCATCATGCAGCCCATCTATTTCTTCAAGCCCCGATGGGCGGGGGCTATCTGTGTCTATTGCAGACGAAATAAACGATATCATAATATCACTATATCACACGGATGTATTGTCCAAATAATAATCGTGAATGAAAGATAGCTTTATCTCATATGGGGGTATGGTAGTCTAATCGTTCAAAACTTATTTATACGATCTATGGGTGTTTTTGACATGCACCGGCAGTTTAACATGAAAATAGCATAAAGGTACCGTGGTTTGGCAAATACAATTATTAAATAGATGAGATGTCCTTTTAGACCACTTTCGTTTCATATTGGAATACATGTGTAATATTTCAGCATTTTTTTTCTGCGTTCGTTAGTTACATATATAAATACATATATCTTTTCGTTATTTTCTATACACATGTTTTCTAACAGCTTTGCTCGTATTTGATCGAAAAATTAAATTCGATCGAAAACCACGCCTGACATCTTTTTTTTCAGTTAACATCACGAAAATACGCCTATATGATTTTGACCCCCTTGAACTCCACTTTTATATAGTAAAACTGTGGTTTACAGGGGTAAACCTTATTTTTCTTATTTCTACTCTAAGATATAGATTGTGAGTACTCGTTAGAACCCGCCCGAAGCGGTTCAAATGAGTACCCACAATGTATATTTTGAGCAGAAATAAGAAAAATATCACAATTTTTTCATCTAAAATGTTTCGGGTTTTCGGTGGTAAAGTTCACAATGCATTTGTATAGGCGTGTATCGCAATAGACAACATATGTATATGGCTTTCTGAACACATTCTACGCATGTGCGCAATCATAAGTATGCGTAGTATATAAACATCAACTCTTCTCCACCTGTATAAGTAGCGATATTTCCTCAAGAGTAGACATGATGCATAGCGTCCCATCAATTTGGGGACGTCGGCAAACAATATAGACTCACTGATTTCAGACGCCACAGAATGCATAGATTGCTTAAAGTACAGTATTTATGTTTTGTTAAACTTACAATAAATAAAACAACCCCGACACCCAGAACTGTCCCAAAAATCATTGTTTGAGAAGTTCTATTTTTCATGGTTAACACATGCCATAATCAACAGTACTTTTTTAATTTCCGTTTCAAAATTTAAAAATGTTTGCAAATGAGAAATATGTTAGTAATCACTAACACAGAAAAAAATCATATGAACCAAAAATGTTATTGCACGTCCAATATCTTTGCTAGGTATTTAATACAAAGAGCAAATATTTAATAAAGTCAGTATCTTAAAAACTGGTAAAGACAACAATTCATCGAAGTTAATAAATTAGTCGTATAACAATACTAGCGAATTATTTTTATGCACCTGGTAATAACCGGTTACCTAGAATCTTGAACTTTGCTTCCTTAATTTCAATAAATTTCAAGACAACACTTAATCAAATTACCTGTTTTCTAACAGACTAAAGCGCATCACGAAGTCAACGATTGAGTAAACTGACATACATCAAAACGTTGAATGTGCTAATGCTAGAGACGAGTAAGATATGTTTTATCAGCAAAAAGTTAATCATTGTATTAAACGATTTTGAAGAAGACACTTTTTATCTATATTGAAACCGGTGTCAGCGCCCATTATAAATAGGAAGATTTAGAAAAAAAGATGAAGAAGAAAAAATAAATAAATGGTCCCATTTCAATATCCAACTTCTTTGCGTAAGTGCATTGACGTCATACATACTTAATCATTTCATGCACTCCAGATTTTTAGTTGAAAATGTGTGATTTTTGTCTTATTTCTAATGCAATGCTCGTTAAAGCGGTTCTAAAGAGTACCCACATTCTGTGTTTTTGAACAAAACTATGGAAAATAATGAATACCCCAGTAAACCCCACCATCACTGTATTAGATGGAATTTTCAAGGAGTTTACATTACGAAAACACGGCTATACAAATACACTGCCGTAAAAAAATAAGATGAAAAATTGTAATATTTTTCTTATTTCTGCTCAAAATATAGATTATGGGTGCACGTTAGAACCGCCTCACCAAGGCGGTTCTGACGAGTACTCACAATTTATATCTTAGAGCAGAAATTAGAAAAATTAGGCATACCCCTGTAAACCTCCCAGTTCCAATGTATAAAAGTGGGAATCAAGGAGGTCAAAATTATATAGGCGTGTTCATCACATGAACAAGTCCGTGAAATGAACACCCCCTTAAACCCCACTTTATATAGAGAAAACTGGGGTTTACGGGGGGCAACATTATTTTCCTTATTTCTGCTCCAAGACATAGGTTGTGGGTACTCGTTAGAACCGCCTCAATGAGGCGGTTCTAACGAGCATCCACAACCTATGTTTTTAGTATAAATAAGAAAAATACCACCGATTTTCACCGGAAAGTAGCCATTTTGGAGATGTGAAAAAATGCTCTATGTCGCACGGGTGTGTTAGCGTAATGTTTGCGTGATATAACACAGACAGGTTAACGTTAGGCAATGGATGCCTTTGTAAAAGGGCTTATCATAACGAAAACACACCCGTGCAACATAGTGCTTTTTTCACATCTCCAAAATGGCTACTTTTCTAATGAAAATCTATGATATTTTTCTTATTTCTACTGCAAACATAGGTTGTGGGGGCTCGTTAGAACCGCCTCATTGAGGCGGTTCTAACGAGTACCCACAACCTATGTCTTGGAGCAAAAATAAGAAAAATAATGTTTACCCCCGTAAACCCCAGTTTTCTCTATATAAAGTGGGGTTTAGAGGGGTATTCATTTCACGGACTTGTTATCGTGATGTGTATTTGCACCCAAAAACTTAATCGTAAAACAACAGACCGTTTAATCACGTTTGCGCAGAAATTATCCAGTCTCTACGGGACTGATATGGTTCATGCGGTTTTCTCCGGGTACTCCGTTTTTTGGCTCACCTCTGATTAACAATCGGCTCAAAATAAGAGAAATAATTTTGTAATGGCTGAAAAAATGTGGTGTAAATTATGCTCTTTTTATGTCTTTGAAGATGCGTTATTGCACAAACTTTATCTTTTAATCCCATTTCAATATTTGAACTGACGGGTTGTTTTATAGGCACCTCTAACCTTGCACATGCAGTTAGTCAATAAGCCTCGGTGAATTGCTATTTGCAGTTGTGCAGCATTTCCTGACAGCGCCCTCTGTGGGAGGGCTATTCCGGATAACGTAACGCACGACCTGACCCCGGGGCTATAATTCTTTTTCCATGCTCGTCGAGTACCCACAATTTATGTTTTTCTGCAAGACTAAGGAATTAAAAGTTCCCCTGTAGCTTCACTTTATTTCATTAAGTTGGGTTGGCAAGGGCATTAATTGCATGGACTTGTTGCATGTATCTTGGTGTGTTTCAAGAAGGGTAATTCTCAGTTCATCACGAAAACACGCCTATATAATTTTGACCCCCTTGAACCCCACTTTTAAATAGTAAAACTGGGGTTTCCGGGGGTATAGCTTATTTTTCTTATTTCTGCTCTTAAACGAGTGCCCACAAACTATATTTTGAGCAGATATAAGAAAAATATCACAATTTTTCAGCCTAAAATTTTCATTTTTTCGGCGATAAAGGTGGCAATGTATTTGTATAGGCGTGTTTGCGTAATGTTTTCGCACGAATATCTGGAGTGAGTGCTTGTCCTTTAAGTCTGCTCAACAAAACGTGCATGTTCAGAGCAACTGTTGAGTCAGATGAAGCCATAATCGCTCTTCCTAGTTCAGTTTCCGATAACTGTATTAGGACAATTTTCTTATTTTATCCTGAAAAAAAAAATGAATCATAGTTGTGTTTACTCCTTAGAATCGCCTCAATGCGACTCTAAACATACCCATCACGTGAACACACAACCTAAACCCACTTTGAATAGAGAAGGGGTAAACATTATATTTCTTATTTCTGCTCGAAGACAAAGGTTGTGGGTACTCGTTAGAACCGCCTCAATGAGGCGGTTCTAACGAGTACCCAAAACCTATGTTTGCATTACAAATAAGGAAAATATCATGGATTTTCAGCAGAAAAGATGTGGAAAAATGCACTATGTCGCACGGGTGTGTTATTGTAATATTTATTTTGAATTTCCTTGATCGTTGGAGGCGACTGTAATGACTGCAAACGGCATAACTTTATTTTTAACGAAATTCAAAAACAAGATATCCTAATTATGCCCCCATGACCTAGAGCTTTTATTAACCCTTTTTTTACAAAATGGAATCTTCCTCCCTATATATAGCAGTAGTCCATTTCAAAATTTAGGTGTGTCGAGTTGTGTTTTCTTCATTATCTATTTGAAAACTGGCTGAACGTTTTACAAACGGTGTGGGCCCTGATCAGACGCCGCGTTCTGTGCCTGCACTTTTTGCCAGGGTATCTGGGGTTTCTGGTACTAAATGGGTTAAGCCCTCAGTGACCCAAACTACCTCCGTGTCGAACAAAACATTACGAAAACACGCCTATTCAAATATATTGGAAAATTTTTTCCCCAAATATGAAATGTTTTAGATTGAAATCGTGATATTTTTCGTATTTCTGCTCATAATATAGAATGTGGGTACTCGTAAGAACCGCCTCGACGGGGCGGTTCTAACGAGTACCCATAATCTATGTTTTTGAGCAAAAATTATAAACATAATATATACCTCAGTGAACCCTTGTTTTATTGTATCCCTGAAGTGGGGTTTAAGGGTGTCAAAATTATATAGGCGTATGTTGGTAGTTTGAGCATTTTGGAGTTCGATTGTATTTGGGGTAAGGACGCGACCTGTACATGTATGGGACGCACAAATATCATTGTGGGATTCTGAGAATATTTGTGTGCCCATTACATCACTGAAAAACAGAAGGAAGCACTGATAACTCAGCCACTTCCTAGCAGAAAAAGCTAATTTGATTTATATGCCGTTTATAAAGTTACCGTTTAAGATTTCCTATGTTATTGAGGGTTAATTAAAGTGAAAAATACCTGTGTTGTGCCATTATCAAGCAGGTGAAAACATAAAACAAGTTGTTTAATTTCCTCTCTAAGGGACTATCTGATTGTTAGAGTATCAAGTCTTGAATAAAATATTGTCTGATCAATGTAACTTTAGAAAAGACAAAGTTCTCCTTTTAATGACAATCAGTGATCATTTGAGCTACGACAAGACAAGGTTGTCTCCATACCTGTGCACGCAGCGAGGACTTAGATTAGACTGCGCTCAGTCCTCGCTGTGCGTTGTGTGGGTTGTGGTTGGGTCAACGTTTCTTCATCCAGGCGGGGAATTCTGTTTTCCGCCTCATGGTGTGCGCAGGCTGATTTACGTATTCGCTTTTTGCGCACGCCCAAGGACCCTTTTTGCATGCTGCAGCTAATATTTGCGTCGCGCGTAACAAAAATAAACCTTACGGCGTGCGGCCAATGAGTGCTTCGAACAGCCTGTGCTAGCTGTTGGCTACATACACTCTGGATGGCTGTGGCTATGAACAGACAGGAGAGAAGCAAGATACACAGGCTGGTCTTAATCTTGACTGTCACACACGACTGTCATGTCGCGGAGTGATATTACCTGTACAATGACTACATGATAAACGGTCGTCAGTCAGATAACGGAAAAGGAAGGTTGATAGAAACTTATTGAATTATTAATACTTTCTCCTTAAATGCGATATTCATTAAGAGAGAATTTATCATCGTATCGTATGCATCTCCGTAACAAAAGCGATTTTTTGTCTCAGTAACCGTTTTTTTTTTTTTTTGTTTTTTTTTTTGGCTTGTTTTCCTGAATTAATTTCCTCACTACCACCCCTTATCGTCGTATTTTATGTTCCAGTCGTTTAGAAAATCAAAAGTACAAAGGTGTTATCACTGAAAATATATTTATACCCTACACTACCCCACTTTACATAGATATTAGGTGTGCTTATCGGGTATACATGAAAACATAACTTTTAGTTTCTTTAACTTTGCACCAGGTTTAATAATCCATGTGATATTAATCTATCTTTAATAACTTAAAGAATCACATTTTTTTCTGTTGATTAATAATGACATTTGTTTTATTTATTCCACATCATAGAGTGTGTGCGCCCATTAGAACAGCTTCTAACGAGTTTCAACAATCTATGTTTATATTTTAAATAGATAAGGTAGGGCTATTACCTGTAAACCCCACTTTTCACCATACAAGGTATGCTCATTACACGGGACGTGGGCTGTACTGCGCGTATCAATGGACATATGGGGCAAAATGGTTAAATCACATTATTTTTCACTATGCTTTTCCGCGTCTTTTTACTCTTCATATTATCTTGGACCACAGTGTATTTGACTGTGACAAATGCGACAATTGCTCCTCTTTAGTGGTATTCAACAGCACAATGCATTATTAGCCTTACCTTTGCGACTATATTGACTTTATTAGCTTTTTAAGAGTGCCAAAGAGAGAAAGTTGAGCCGGTGATTAAATGTTCGCAGCTTTCCCAGGGTGACGCCCCGTCGTTCGGTTATGCCCTGCCCGGCCAGTTACGAGTTTCAATGCCTTGTTAATGCTAATCGACTCCCACTTACCCAAAATCCATATAATACGAGTTAGGGAACGTGTTAAGTTGAACAACCTTACCAGGGGCTGTTCAACAGATGACAAATAATTCAAAGTCGATTTGTGGTGTAGATAGTTGGTTAAGTGATAAAGAAAAACTGATAATTAGAGTTAAGTTGCGAGAAGGGTGTCATGTTTTATTACGTCATGTTCTCCTGGCTATTTGAAGTGACCACTGGCCGAATTCCAACCGTCGCGCGACACTCCTGAACAGCATACCATACCCTGACCACCAACATTGTGTCAGATTTCTCAATTGATGGACAGATAATTAATTTACGATCAAATAGTCATCGATACACTTAAGATAGGAGGTTGACAATTTGATACAAGATAAATATTATCATGTCAAAAGACTAGTAAAAGATCTGCATCTCCAGACCTAGCAATTAAAAACTGGTCCAAAAATTAAATTTCACATTCAGGATTTATCGCCGTCCGCTGCAACATGGTTGAGAAAAGATCAAGTAAGGTTTAATTAGATATAGACTTAATAATTACGTATATGTACATAGCAACAGGTAAGGTTGGTTTTTGTGATAATTGGAGGATTCTCCATAGAAACCTATGTTGTGGGTATCCATTAGAACCAACTCGCCGAGGTAGTTTCTATGAATACCCACAACATAGGTTATTATGGAGCAATAAGGAAAACTATCCTTCAGTTGTCACAAAATACTTACCCTATCTGTTCTTGTGCATGTAGTTTTATAATATATAAACTGTTATTCTTAAATATGTTCTGTTTTATTGAATCTGAGATTTTGTTTTTAGAAAATAGTTTAACGCTGCAAATAACAGTTAGTCTTTGCTTGACCCATCATTTTGAGGTGGTTCAGACACCAAAGTACCCATAATCTATTTTAGCAGGGATTTAAAAAATAATGTACACGGATATTCATCTTTATGCTTACCACTTGCATTTTCAAACAAATCCGGAATTCTTTACCTCAGAACTTATGAATTGTATGGACAAACTGGAATCGACATGATTTTTTTTCTGTAATATCTAACATCACGAAAACACGCCTATATATTTTTAACCCCATAAACCCCACATTTATATGATCAAACTGGGGCTTACAGGGGTATACATTATTTTTCTTATTTCTGCTTAAAAACATACATTGTGGGTACTCGTTAGAACCGCCTCGCCGAGGCGGTTCTAACGAGTTCCCACAATCTATGTTTTCAGCAGAAATAAGAAAAATATTATAATTTTTATATGAAATTTTTCATTTTTTGGAGGTAAAATTTTCAGTATATTTGAATAGGCGTGTTCTCGTAATGATCTATGGGTTTGCCACGGTAACAACTCCCGTGATTCCTTGTCTGTTTTACTGAAAACCGGCATTTACTAATTAAGGGCAAATTCTTTCATTTAAAAAGGAGCAAATTAAGATACTCATTATTTAATACGACCGAGTTTATTGTTATTATTTTTATTATTTATTCATATTTTCAAATGCCACTGCTGAAAAGCATATATTGTTCTAAATCATCTTATTCATGTTTTTCAGGTCGTATATTGATGGACATACCATGTAAGGTGTGCCAAGACCATTCCTCAGGAAAACATTACGGCATCTACGCTTGTGACGGGTAAATATATTTTTGGCACTTAAAACTAAAGTAAAGAATTTTAGTTTAAAGTAGAATTAAACTTATGAAAACAAACTCTTTATATATTCGAGAAAGTTTATTCATCACGCTTACATTGCAATGAAATTAATACCCGTTAAATCACGGCCTTAAAAAGATAAAAATACGGATTACCAGAGCATACCTTTTTGTCAAAATTGTTCCCGAAATTATTGATTGCGTGTACTCTTAGAACCGACTCGTTGAGGCGGTTCATATTGAGCCGGTTCTAACGAGTACTCGCAATCGATGTGCGGTAGTTATAAGGAAAATATCGCATCTTTTCTTCTGAAGCCATGAAATACAAACTTAGAGAACGCCCCGCCCATTTGGGCATGCAGAAATAGACTGGGTTGCATGCTGTTTCCGCGCAGAAACATGAGTGCTGGCAAACCGCTTAGGTCTAAGCCTGTCCAGGAAACTGGTGCGAGTCGGACCGTCCGTGATGTCTTGACGTGGTAGAGCTTGAGATGTGATTTCAACTCAATGTCGGGTAATGTCCCACACAATTGGAAGCAACGTATCCAAAATAACCTAAATAGTGTTGACGGGGATATAAAACCTCAAGAAATACGAAGCAACCAACAAACAACCTTAACCCTTTTTGTACCAAATGGAATCTTCCACCTTATATATGACACGAGTCCATTTCGAAATTTAGGGGTGGCAGGTTGTGCTTTCATCAAATTTAGCAAACAGTGGAGGCCCTGATCAGACGCCGCGTTCTACGGCGTCTGATCAGGGCCTGCACTGGTTACCAGGGTACCCCTTTAGGGGTTTCCGGTACTGAATGGGTTAAAGACCATTGACTGGTGGTTTGCATGCATGTATCATAATTGTAGAGAATGTAGTAATTTATATTGCAATATTCTTTTCCTAGCCTGGGCTAAATATCTGGTTTAGGACGCCCATTGTCGTGTACAAGCATCTTCGTAAACCAAGGGTACTGGGTCCACTACGTCCCTTGGCGCGCAAGGGACTGAGTACCCTTGGCTTGCGAAGATGGTGTACCGGAACAATTGTTAGAGCAATGATATACAGTAAATTCCGCTATCAAGACCACCTAACATGAAGACCAATTGTTCTTTTAAAAGCATGTTTAATAGGTTTCCATCATTCTTTCTGTGTATTTTCTGCACTCAGTATCTTCTTGAAAGAGACATCCTTTGGGATTGTTCAAAAGTGGTTGTTCAAAAGTGGTCTTAAGACCACTTTTGAACAGTCCTAAAGGAGGTCTTAAGATAGGATTTTACTGCATCTGGAAAGCACTGAATGTTAGTAAGAGGAAAACTTTTGGAATGGAAATTACTGTTATAGAAATGATTAGTTTAAACAATACACATTTCTTTACTCATTAGCCTTGGTCTGCATTGCATAGCCATGTTCATGTCGTATTGTCTTTTATCCGTCATGCTTATGTTTTATTCTTTGTATCTTTCAGATGTGCTGGCTTCTTTAAGGTAAGCATGATTACTTGTTAACATACTGTCCCTTCATTAGAAGCAAGTTCTTTTCTTTAATCGTAGACTTGAAAGAGTTCCCGGTTCCCTGGAGGTGTACGCATTGTCCTTAATTTACTCAATATTATGGATTTAAATGGAGTATTTTGAGATTATACCCACCGTCTCCGTTCCTCTTAATACGCTTACAACAAAACATTTTGACTTTCAATTAATTAGTGAAAAGATTCTAAACTGGTTTTGTCCTAGACAATATTGGGCTTTGGTAGTATGTATTCATAATGTCATATTTAATATTTTCAAATGTCTGCTTTAATGAGAATTTAAACATAGGATTTGAGCCGGGGCAAAGCATTTCCTACAATTTACATGTGCGCCCATCGAAGACTCAGATCAGCCTGCGCATCCGCGCAGTCTGATCAGAGTCTTCGCTGTGCGCTCTAAGGATAGCTAAGGGCCTAATGCGCCTTCATACAGCAAAAGAAGTATCTGGTCAGACAATATGGATGCGCCGACTGATCTGATTCTTCATACATGTAAATTGTAGGAATTCTGTGCCCCGGCTTATATCGTAATTGTACCATTGCATGGCAAAGTCTGCTTCTGCAAAATTCCGAACTGTGTGCGCCTAGAGCGGCGGATCCAGAATATCGTGGGGATGTATTCACACTGCTTGGAAAATGTCGGCGAGGCGATCAAATTACTTAAAACCTGCAAATCCGGAATTCGCTTCAGCTGGCTTTATCTCTCGGAGATATTTTGTCAGGACACATCGATATTGTAGACACAGCTGTGGGTCAAAAAAGAATTGAGTAGGAACTTAACGCTGCCTCATTGTGGCTTAGAAAGTAAAGGCAAATATTCTTGTATCTTTAATTGGGAAAATTTGTCCGTCACGAGTTTTCATCAATAATTTTAACGGTGTCTTTTTGGAACATGACATTAAGTGATTTTAAACATGAAAGTTAATTAATAATTCCGTCTGTAACAATGCCTAGTAAAAAGACAGATCGAAATGTTTTAGTGACAGAACCGTGTTTAAAAGAATTAGTTCAATTATCCGGAATCTTAGCGTGCGTGTGGTAACTCTTCGCCTGTATAATAATGGCTGTCAGGCGATACTCGACCAACAAGAGGCTGTTGCGAGATTCTGACTTGCAAAAGAAGACGAAGAAAAAAAAAAGATACAAATTTACTTGCAATAGTCCACAGTAAATAATGTTAATAAAGTGATCGCGACAGCCGTAGTTACCGTTTTCCACCACGAAAATCTCCTCGACGAGGCAATTCTAATGAGTGCGCATAACATACCATCGCGATAACAAGTCCGTGAAACGAAAGCCACTCTAAACTCCACTTTATATAGAGAAAACTGGGGTTTAATGTGGTAAACATTATCTGCCTTATTTTTGCTCAAAAACATAGATTGCGGGTACTCGTTAGAACCGCCTTATTGAGACGGTTCTAACGAGCACCCATAATCTATGTTGAAAGCAGAAATAAGAACGATGTTACAATTTTTACCTTACATTTGTTATTTCTGACACCATGTTGGACGCCATTATTTCACATGGACATATTTTGCCTAATGCCATAAACATTGAAATTCCGCTGTTTAGACCACTTAAAATAAAGGCGAATACTAATTCTGCTTTTAAAAGCATATTTAGTAGGTTTCAGATATTCTTTCTTTGTGTTTTCTGCATACAGTATCCTCTAGTCAGAGACCACCTTTGTGAATGTTCAGAAGTGGTCTTCAAGACCACTTTTGAACAGTCCCAATGGTGGTCTTAATATAGGAATTTTACTGTACATACAGTATAGGGACATGTGTGGTTCCAAAGAGTTTTCATTACCTCATTGACGCGGCTCGTACGAGCACCCACCACATACCAACAGATAAGGTGGTTATTTTGTGATATTTGAAGGATAGTTTTCCTTATTTCTCCATAAAAACCTAAGTTGTGGGTATTCATTAGAACCGCTGTAACGTAAAAAAAGTGGACCGTGAAAAAATGAGACATTTCCGCCACTGCGCATGCGCAACACATTTGCTCCGCCTACCTTAGATACGTTTTTATCGGATTGCTATTTGCTTAATTATCGTGTAGTCTGGCAGTTACCTCCCCTCATTCGCCCTGTTAGCGAGCTTTAAGGTGAGTTCTCCTTGTAACAGCATTTGCAGATGGAACAGACACCACCACCAAGTCACTTTCAGTTTTAAAGTCGGTAACACATCAGTTTCTTTTGTATTCTTTTGCAGCATGTATTAGAAGAAGCATCAGGTGTCAGGGACATGATACTTCAGTGAGACAGCACTATAAAAGTGAGCATTGAGCTCCCTGTCACAACCAGACACCGTCGTGATATGACTGAAAAATTGTTGAAAGCGACTTTAACCCGAATTCACACACACACACACACACACACACACACACACACACAACCACACACACACACACACACACACACACACACGCACGCACGCACGCACGCACGCACGCACGCACGCACACACATACACACGCACGCACACCTTCTTAACCTCCTGTACAACTGTACAACAACTCATCATTATTCTTACATTACGTTGACACACCCGTGCAAATTTTTTTCCATGCAAATAAGTGATATTTGTCTTATTTTTACTCCTAAAATAGGTTGCGGGTGCTCGTACGAGTACCCATGACCTATGTCTTAGAACAGAAAAAAAGCAAAATAACTTATACTCCTGTAAACCCCAGTTTTCTCTAAATAAAGTGAGGTTTAGAGGGTTTTAATTTCACGATCTTGTTAACATAAAGAAAGGTGTTAGAGATATTGTGTTGCCAAGATTATATTCTCCAAAATGACCTTTACAGTGTTGACGGGGACGTTAAACCTCAAATCAAACAAACAAACAAACAGGGATGATAACTAAAATACCATGACACCCGGAGTTATGGTTCTTGCTCATAACACGTCTTTTTCCCTAATGTTTTCTTTGTTTGAATTAGTGTTTTACGTCCCCATCAACACTATTTAGGTTATTTTGGAGAGGTGGCTTCAGTTTTGTGGGACTTTAACCCAACATTGATATGAAATGACATCTCAAGCCCTGCCGCCTGAACAAGCCAGAAGGGTTTATATATAGGTGACGTTCCGATTTACAACACTTCGCGTAGTCAGGCTTAGATCCTCTTAGCGGTTTACCAGTAGTCCTGTGCGGTCGGTTTCAGCTATGCGTGCAAGCATGATGAACCCAATCTATTTCTCCAAGCCCCGATGGGCGGGGCGTAAATCTTCACCTCGTGTTGGTTGGTTGATTTGAGGTTTAACGTCCCCGTCAACACTGTAAAGGTCATTTTGGAGACGTTGCTTCCAATTTTGTTGGACTTTTACCCAACACTGAGATGAAATGACATCTCTAGCCATGTCGCCCAATGAAACCAAAAGGGTTTATTAGCATGGACGGTCCGCCTCGCACCGCGGTTCCTGGACAGGCTTAGATCCTCTAAGCGGTTTACCAGTACTAGTGTGCGGGCCGGATTCCGCTCTGCGTGGAAGCATCGTGACTAAAAAGTGAAGCACCCGATCAAATAACATATTTTGCGGCATCGGAACTGTTAGTCTATGGTCTAAATTTGATATGCCAGGCTAATACGGGTTAATCGGCGTCTGACCTGGGTTTGCACTGTTTACCAGTCCTGAAAGAAACGTTTAGCTTACGACGTTAACGCGGCGTCTGACCTGGGTCTGTGCCATTTGCCTTAGTCCTAAAGTAGAAGCGACTACAGTCGAACTTCGATGGGTCGAACTCGGAAGGCTCGAATACCACGTTTGGGTCGAACTGACTTTTCAGTCCCGGCAAAATCCCTATTCATTTTAACTAAACATGCCACCCTTGGCTCGAACCACGATGGCTCGAACCCTCGAACTCTAAGCCTGGTCCATAGAGTGCATTTTCTATGTAAAATCCCACCGATGGCTCGCACTAATTACCTTTTTAAAAATTCCAATTTTAACGATCAAGTCACGCAGGCGCGTGATCAGTATCATAAGTAAGGTATACTACGTGAAAGTGCGAAAGGTATACTACGTGGCTTAAATTATGACCGATAAATGTACCGGAAGTCACCAAAATCGCCGCAGCTGTGATAAAAAATCATAGTTCACAAAGATGGATCTTGCCGAGTTGGACTCCAATGGCTCGAACTACCGATGGCTCGAACTTTTTACGGCGGTCCCGGCGAGTTCGAGCCATCGAAGTTCGACTGTATATAACACTATATAGGTCATATTTGGGACGTTGCTACTTTTACCCGACATAGAGATCTAATGTAATCTCAAGCCCTGCCGCCCAATGAGACCAATAGGGTTAATATGTACGGATGGTTCGACTCGCACCACTTGACATGTGCAAGCTCAGACCCTCCAAGGGGCTTACCAGTGGTTTCAGCCTTGCATGGAAACATCATGCAGCCCAATCTATTCTGCCAACCCTGATGGGCGGGGTTTTTGTTCGGCAGTTTGTGTGAAGTTTAACGGCCTTGTCACCACCATTGAGACAATGCCGAGCAGGCCATCTTACCTTGGGCAGACATGCACATCATTGGTTGACCGGTACAGTGCACATTCATTCGACAGAAACAGAGGGAAAAGCCGCAGAAAAATCAAAGCAAAACAACACAAAACAAAAAACATGAGGCCCATGAAGTCCTGGTCGCTCCCCTGAGCCCTGTGCAAATTGGTAGTACTCAATCACCTGATGCTATAAACCAAGTTTCAAGACAATCAGTCAAGTGATTCCGGAAATGAAGATTTTTTAAGGTTTTTACCAAAACAGGGCATGGCGGACTGGTACCTTTTCAACCCTTTTCACGCACATCTTCTCTTTTTCATTCCTTTTCTTTCTAGAAGCCTCCATGGTGCAGTGATTACGCTACTCGCCTTGTAAACCAGGGAACGCAGGATCGATCCCGGGCTTCTCCAGCCTTTCGGATGAGTCTTTAAACCGAGGTCCCGTCTCCATATGACCTTAGCTGTTGGTGGAACGAAAAACTAAAACTCACTCACTCCTTTTCTTTGTATTTCTTTATGTCCACTTTTTTCACGGATGTCCACTTTTTGCACGGATTGTTGCCTTATCTATTTTTCTTTAACGTCAGTGTACATTTTTCTTCGTGATTATCCATATCACGCGCACCTTCTTCTTTCTCGGACTGGTAACTTTTCAACCATTATCACGCACATCTTCCTTTTTCATTCCTTTATTTTGCATTTCTGTATGTCCACTTTTTTCACGGATGTCCACTTTTTTCACGGATTGTTGCCTTATCTATTTTTCTTTCGCGTCAGTGTACATTTTTCTTCGTGATTATCCTTATCACGCACATCTTCTTTCGCGGACATGTACCTTTTCAACCCTTTTCACGCACATCTTATTTTTTCATTCCTTTTCTTTGTGTTTCTTTATGTCCCCTTTTTTCACGGATGTCCACTTTTTTTTCACAGGTTGGTGCCTTATCTATTTTATTTTCACGTCAGTGTACATTTTTCTTCAGGATTATCCTTTTCGCGCACATCTTCTGCTTTCGCGGACTGGTACCTTTTCAACCCTTTTCACGCACATCCATCTTTTTTCATTCCTTTATTTTGTATTTCTTTATGTCCACTTTTTTCACGCATGTCCACTTTTTTCACGGATTGTTGCCTTATCTGTTTTTCTTTCACGTCAGTGTACATTTTTCATCGTGAATATCCTTTTCACGCACATCTTCTGCTTTCACGGACTGGTACCTTTTAAACTCTTTTCACGCACATCATCCTTTTTTCATTCCTTTTCTTTGTAGAAGCCTCCGAGGTGCAGTGGTTACGCTACTCGCCTTGTAAACCAGGGATCGCAGGATCGATCCCGGGCTTCTCCAGCCTTTCGGATGAGTCTTTAAACCGAGGTCCCGTCTCCGTATCACATTGGCTGCTGGTGGGACGCAAAAATAAAACTCACTCACTCACTCCTTTTCTTTTTTTTTTTTTTTTTTTTTATTAATTCTGACGACACATACAATATAAACATATGCACATGTAACATAGCACATTTCAAGACGGTTACATCTATATGAATTATCATATCTGCAGGTTTAAATAATCAAACTAGTTTTTTAAATCTATAGTACAGAACTAACCAAAGGCATTGCAGATGCTGATTAGCAGATACATTTTATGATATGTTATTTAACCCCTCCTGTACCGGAAACCCCAGAACGGGTACCTTGGCAAACAGTGCAGGCCCAGACCAGACGCCACACAGCGTGGCGTCCAAATCAGGGCCAATACTGTTTGTAGAAAGGTCAGCTATTTTCGGAATAAATTTTCAAGAAAACAAAACCCGGCACCCACAAACCCCGAAACGGACTTCCACTATATATAAGGTGAAAGATTCCATCCGGCACAAAAAGGGCTAAACTACCAAATACTATTATCGAGTCGTTCCGTGTCGGGACTGAAAATTTGTAAAACACTTCTTTACCCATTAGTTTCGAAAAGGACAGTCCATTTTCCCCAAATCTTAAAGAAATTTTCAATCCTATTGTTTTTGACCGCCCTCATTTTTTCTAATAATAAGGAATTTTTTATCTCATTTTTCCAAACTGTAAAATTGAGCCGGGCACCATTAATTCTGCATTTATAAATGTAATACTTTGTTAATATGATGATATGATTGGCTGGTTTATTTATTTCTTGAATTTTTGATGTTCCAAAAAAAACATTGTACATAGTTATACTAATAGTGCACTCATTTCTTTCATTAATCCAGTTTTCTATTCTTTCCCAAAATTCCGAAATTATTTGACAGTTCCAAAATAGATGTTCTAACGTTTCTGGGAATGATCGACAAAAACTGCAAAGGTTATCATTTTTAACATGTATTTTAAAAAGATAATCGTTAGTTGCTAAAATCCTGTGCACTATTCTGTATTGAAACCAGTGTAGTTTTGTATTGTTACAGACAATAGCTGGTGTTTTATAAATATTTTTCCAGTTAAGTTCTATGTTCTGAAAAAGTTCTGTCCATTTCCGTTGGCTTTTAGATGGTATTATTTTTTCATTCAGTATTTTATAAATATTTCTGCAACCTTTAGTATCTCTCATTATTTCTTTAATAGTCCATGGAAAATAACAATTTGTTAAAATCAATGTACTAAGTAATATGTTTTGTTTTCTTATAAAATGTAGTACCGCAGAAACAACACCAAAATATTCCAAATAATTAATATTAATATTAAATTTTTGTGTAAATGTATTAAAATCTAAAATAGTTCCATCCGTATTTACTATATCTTTGATATACAAAATATTCTTGTCAAACCATCTTCTGTAAAAAACAGTTTTATTATTAATCTTTAAGTCTTTATTATCCCATAAGTTTACTGACAATATGTCTTCTTTAGTTTTTACTTTAATCGATTTGTTTACCTCGATCCATGAATGTAAAACATTATTCCAAAATTCGTTTTTGTTTTTTAAAGTTAAAAACTTTATAAATTCCATTCCACGCTTTAATAGTGTATCGACATTACAATAATTTACTTCAAAAATATGTTTATACTTAGAATCTTTCGTAATCAATCTTCTTATCCAAGTTGCTTTTAAGGCAGTCATATAATTATTTAAATTCAGCATTTTTAAGCCACCAATATCATAATCTTGCATAATAACTCACTCCTTTTCTTTGTATTTCTTTATGTCCACTTTTTTCACGGGTGTCCACTTTTTTCACGGATTTTTGTCTTATCTGTTTTTCTTTCACGTCAGTGTACATTTTTCTTCGTGATTATCCTTATCACGCGCATCTTCTTCTTTCTCGGGTTGGTACCTTTTCAACCCTTTTCACGCACATCTTCTTTATTCATTCCTTTATTGTGCATTTCTTTATGTCCACTTTTTTCACGGATGTCCACTTTTTCACGGATCGTTGCCTTATCTATTTATCTTTCACGTCAGTGTACATTTTTCTTCGTGATTATCCTTATCACGCACATTTTCTTCTTTCACGGAAAGGTACCTCTTCAACCTTTTCACGCACATCTTCTTTTTTCATTCCTTTTCTTTGTATTTCTTTATGACCACTTATTTCACGGATGTCCACTTTTTTCACGGTTTGGTGCCCTATCTATTTTTCTTTCACGTCAGTGTACATTTTTCTTTGGGATTATCCTTTTCATGCACATCTTCTGCTTTCACGGACTGGTACTTTTTCAATCCTTTTCACGCACATCCATCTTTTTTTCATTCCTTTATTTTGCATTTCTTTATGTCCAGTTTTTTCACGGATGTCCACTTTTTTCACGGATTGTTGCCTTATCTATTTTTCTTTCACGTCAGTGTACATCTTTCTTCGTGATTATCCTTTTCACGCACATCTTCTGCTTTCAAGGACAGGTACCTTTTCAACCCTTTTCAAGCACCTTTTCTTTTTTCGTTCCTTTCCTTTGTATTTCTTTATGTCCACATTTTTTCACGAATGTCCACTTTTTTCACGGATTGTTACCTTAGCTATTTTTCTTTCACGTCGGTGTACATTTTTCTGCGTTATTAATAACTGATTATCCTTATCACGCACATCTTCTTCTTGAACGGACAAGTACCTTTTCAACCCTTGTCACGCACATCTTCTTTTTTCATTCCTTTTCATTGTATTTCTTTCTGTCCACTTTTTTCACGGATGTCCACTTTTTTCACGGATTATTGCCTTATCTATTTTTCTTTCACGTCAGTGTACATTTATCTTCGTGATTATCCTTTTCACGCACATCTTCTTCTTTCGCGGACTGGTACCTTTTCAACCCTTTTCACGCACATCTTCTTTTTTCATTCCTTTTCTTTGTATTTATGTCCACTTTTTTCACGCATGTCCACTTTTTTCACGTGGATGCCTTTTCTGCTATTCTTTCACGTCAGTGTACATTTTTCTTCGGGATTATCCTTTTCACGCGCCTCTCCTTCTTTCTCGGACTGGTACCTTTTCAACCCTTTTCACGCACATCTTCTTTTTTCATTCCTATATTTTGCATTTCTTTATGTCCACTTTTTTCACGCATGTCCACTTTTTTCACGGATTGTTGCCTTATCTGTTTTTCTTTCACGTCAGTCTACATTTTTCTTCGTGATTATCCTTATCACGCGCACCTTCTTCTTTCTCGGACTGGTACCTTTTCAACCCTTTTCACGCACATCTTCTTTTTTTTCATTCCTTTATTTTGCATTTCTTTATGTCCACTTTTTTCACGGATGTCCACTTTTTTCACGGATTGGTGCCTTATCTATTTTTCTTTCTTGTCAGTGTACATTTTTCTTCAGGATTATCCTTTTTACGCACATCTTCTGCTTTCACGGACTGGTACCTTTTCAACCCTTCTCACGCACATCCATCTTTTTTCATTCCTTTTTTTTGCATTTCTTTATGTCCACTTTTTTCACGCATGTCCACTTTTTTCACGGATTGATGCCTTATCTACTTTTTATACGTCTATCTCCTTTTCCACACAGGCTGCAAATTTAGGGTTTCTCAAATGTACTGATCAATACCTCGTCTACATAACTCAGAGTGAGGATGTTTCGTTATACTTCAGCATATGCAGGATCTTCTCGTTGTTAATGTTACTTTTAAAATGCATCGATACTTTTTTTGGGGCACCTGTACACACTTTTCAAGGTAACAAAATCATAATTCCTCTGCCAGATGGATTAGAGAAATACTCAGAGAAGTGTAATACTAAACTAAACAGAGGGAGAGGTAGAGGTTTAATAAAAAAAAAAAAATTCTTTGCTTGTAGTGGAGTTTAACGGCCCAGTCAACACCATTCGGGTCATTTTGAGCCGTCAGTTTACCTATCCACACTTTTTCTTGGCAGGCTTATGCGTTAGCAGTTAACCAGCACACTGCACATTTTTACGCCAGAAATTGACAACTGCTGTTCAAGAGCAAAATGTCAGTAACAGTCACAGAGGTGAAACGTTCATTGCATGGTATATCATATACTTCCCAGCTATTACGCAATAGCCGGCCAATATGGGGCTGAGAGCGAATCGACGTTGATACGTCGTATCGCTGTCGACCCGACGTTGGTCCGATGTTTTTGGCAGGCTGGGCAATAGTTCATTCAAGGAGGATTGAAAATGTGACTATTGATTTGTTTATCGTGTAAGCCCCGCCTTAAACAATCGGTTAACGCCCACTTAGCAACGCGCATGCGCAGTGGCGGAAATGTCTCATTTTTTCACGGTCCACTTTTTTTACGTTACACCGCCTCGCCGAGGCGGTTCTAATGAATACCCACAACATAGGTTTTAATGGAGAACTGAGAAAAAAACTATCCTTCATTTATCACAAAATACGACTCCTATCTATTGCTATGCCACAATCCATGTTTGGGACAGCTCCCTCAAAACCAAATTTGAGGAGAATCAAATACTTTGTCAATACATGAACAATAAAACTTCAATATCTCGAACATAGACGGTTCGTTCGAAATTTTTAGAAAAAAAAATCCTTTCCTGTAAAGCTGCATGCGTTCCTGTTCCGACCAAGGGGAAAAACGATTGTTTTACGCAACTATTCTGTTTTGTTTTTCCAGAGATCGATTCGTCGTAATCGACAATACATCTGTAAGTCACGTGGCCAGACAAGCTGTCCAGTAGACAAGACACACAGAAACCAGTGTAGAGCGTGCAGGCTAAAGAAATGTATGGAAGCCGGAATGAACAAAGATGGTAAGAAGGTTTGATAAATATTAATTTCTTAGCAGTTCTGGATAATCTTGTCTGTGACAGTGTACAGAAGGACAGAATACACCAGTTCCGGACTTTTTCGATTTTCTCCGGCTGTGATAAATTTTATTCGGGCCTAGAGAGGAATGGATACACTTTCAGGGGAGGCAACTCCTGCAAAAGTGTTTTGTCTCGCATATCACCAGGGGTCAACTCTTAAAGAGTAGACCCTTTTTCAGTGAAACAGGGCTTATAGAAAATTGAACAGGAAGTTACGAATGTTGCCTCCCTTTGAAAGATGGCGGAAAAATCTGCCAGGCGTTCCCATTCCCCTTAAGGTTCCGCTGGTCTGATCATTAAGCTGTTTCTTCTTTTTATTCATCCATACAAAGTAAGTTTCGACGTAACTGAGACTATTTTCACTGAGGCGGTTCTAACGAATACCAACAAGAATTAAAATGCTTAATGTATGTAATGAAAAACCCCGTTTTATGAGCTAAAGTGTGGTTTACAATTGTAAACCACACTTTAGCTCATAAAATGGGGTCTACGATGGTGTTCATATCACCGACGTGTTGACGTGATGACAAAAGTGCCGTTATAAAGAATGTTCATACCGTAATTATAGCGCGTAAAGATATCGCTTCCAGTTTAGATTGGGAAGTCATTATTTAGGGGCGTGTTCGTTTTTAAAGTCAAGTCTCTTTGATTCATTTCTCCAGGGACCAAGTCATGTCGTATCCTTTGTATTTCTGTTTGACTAGTCGGGAGTATATTGAGATATCATTTTTGAACCATTGTATCTCACGGATTGCGTATTTGAACGAACTCGGTCAACCTAACTCTATAACTAGTTTCAATGAATAATTTGAACAGCCCCCTCCCGGTTTCATACCAAGATACCCCTAATGAGGGGGTAAAAATGTATTTAACATCAAGAATGGTTGTAATTAGAAAAGGTTAAGCAATTTTCATCTTGAAGAGAATTTTTTGAATTCGTATTTGTCGTAAAGTCACTTCAATTTGTCTATGACTGTGTGACATTGCTCATCGAAATTTAGTCTGAGTGCACTGAAGTGCTGCAATTGATCAAATGAGTCCATTCAGCTACTGTTCAGCTACACTTGATATTTCTAGAAACTAGAAACTGTAAACTGTCCAAGCAGCGAAAACAAAGGTGCAGATCAGACTGCGCATGCGCAGTATGATCTGCACTTTGTTTTCGCCAATGCACATATGCAGTCTGATCTGCACCTTTGTTTTCGCAAATGCCATAAACATACTTTCTCACATTGGGGCCCATACTGTCTATAATTATGAGCGCAAACACTTCAGAAAGTCAAATTACTAATTATTCCTTAATAATACATTTTACTGAAATCAGCCAACTTGAAGGGTCTATTTCAGTCAAGCGATTATAAGTAGAAAATTGTCTTTACAGCTGTTCAACATGAGCGGGGACCCAGAAACTCAACGATTCGCCGTCAGGTTGCAATGTATTTGAAGGAGACCAACGAGCTTAACTCCCTCTATGGTACACCGACACCCTTTCAGACTCCCTACATGCCGGGATTCTACACATACGAGCGCCTAAATGACGGCATCACAGTGAGCGCTGTTGACCCGCCCTCGTCACCTTTGACCCCAGTCTCGTCACCAGTAGCAACGTCCCCTGTGACTCCAGGAATTATTTGCCAGCCCACACCAAAGGTAACTATTTCCAAATTATGCTTCGACTGCTTAGACGTTTTGCTAAATGTCGTCGAAAAAACGCTTCCAGCCATTTTTCAGAAGTTGATGAGCTAGCGATGTAATATTGGCGTCGGTGTTTGGCGTCGTTGCTAGTTTGTGCATGTTCACTATTGTTTATCTTTCTTATACTCTTAAAGCCCCTGTTGCTATAAGCAGGCGGCGTCCCGCCCATCAGGGCTTGGAGAAATAGATTGGGCTGCATGGTGCTTTCGCACAGAGCTGAAACCGGCCGAACTCGTGTACTGGTAGGCCGATTTGGTCTACTAAGCCTGTCCAGGAAAAGTGACGCGAGTCGGACCGCTCCTGAAATACTAGCGGTTTCTATAGACGGAAGGGCTTGAGATGTCATTCAATCTCAGTGTCGGTTAAAGGTCCCACAAAATCGGAGTCAACGTCTCCAAAATGACCTAAATATTGTTGACGGTTACGTAAACCTCAAAACAAACATAACAAAGCTACAAGTAGGCGGCATTTGCTCAGCAGACGATTCACATGAAATGCAAAGCCTTATTTTATTTGAAGAAAATAAAGGCTGTCATCTGCTATATTTTTTCAACCATTTTAGGGTGAACGTTTAATGTCACCCAGACCAAGAGTGACATTGAGAGCTTCACGTTCCGGGTCGACATGCATCAATTCCAGATAAATTTTTGCAATCATGGACACATCGATGTATGTTGCACGTCACCTTTTCTCTAATTCATTATTTTATTACTTTTTGCAGTATCCACATGAGCTAGTCCAGTCTTACTTCAGCAATCCCGAGGCGGTGTGCGAGGCAGCTGCGAGACTACTTTTCATGAGTATTAAGTGGACGAAGAATGTCCCAGCATTCCTCAGTCTACCCCACAGAGACCAGGTAGTTCTACTGGAGGAGTCGTGGAGGGAGCTGTTTGTTCTAGGTGCCGCACAGTTCCAGATGCCGCTTGATGCCACAGTGCTATTGACAGCTGCAGGTAAACCCAGCATCATTTATATATATTAATTAATAAAATAAGAGAACCCGCCCATCGGGGGTCTGTTGTCCGAACAAACTTGCGAGAACTGGTAACCCGCTTAGGTCTAAGCCTGCCCAGGAAAAGAGTTACGAATCGGAACGTCCCTTAAACCCTAGAGGATTCTTTGGTTGGTAGGGTTTGAGATGTTATTTCATTTCAATGTTGGGTAAAAGTCCACAAACTAGGAGCAACGTCTGCAAAGTTATCTAAATAGTGTTGATGGGAACGTTAACACTCAAAACATAAATAAATAGATATTTTTCCTCGAACATACGACCTATTTGCATATTTTTTTTCTTGTTAATGTAAAGTGAGCGCTCTTCCAAAAATATATGGATCCTTACCCTTTAACAGCAAAACTAGATATTTGCAGACATCAATTTCCAATATGTTTTCTTAATTTTCAGTTAATATACTGCTATACATCACATATGAATCGTCTACTGGTCAGACGAATCATATGTAACGTCAAGTCTTATCTGAGCCCCGCCAAGCGAATTTGTGTCTTCGAGCATTCAGTCATGAAAAATTTTAACTGCGCATGCCCAGCCATTCAGAGAGGCCAGGGATATGGCTTTCTGTCTGAAGGTTCCTCTTGATTCACTGCTTGTATGAGCGAGCAGCGAAGGTTCTGGCGAGACTGCGCGGATGCGCAGGCTCGCCTGAACCTTCGTTGCTCACATAGGCGATAAGTACCAAAATCGCTTGACGGGGCCCATCTAATATTTTCAAACAAAAAATGCCATCTGCTCCAAATTTCTTGGGTACTTTAAGGGTTTAACAGAAAAAACAACAACATCAAACACGTCTTTGGTAATGTACTTTTCAATACTAATACCGAAATAATTTGTTTCTTGTTTTACAGGGCTAAGCAATGAAGGTAGAAGTAGCCCTTCAGAAAAAGTTATGAACATTATGACGGAAATCCGTGCCCTTCAAGAAATCATCGCTAAGTTCAAAAGTCTACAAGTGGACGCCACAGAATACGCTTGTCTAAAAGGAATTGTTCTTTTCAAAACCGGTAAGTTTTCCTAGATTTACGATCCTGGTTATCCACTTTCATTAACCCTTATCTTGCTGATCACAATAACCCCTATCTTTGCAAACAGTGTAGATCCAGATCAGATGGCTTCTTCAGAAGCCATCTGATCAGGATCTACACTGTTTGGCATTTAGTTTATGAATTTGTAGCAATAAATTACATCAAGTAATTTGATTGGTTGATAGACAGAAATGGATGTGGCTTAAATGAATATTCAGCAAGATAAGGGTTATGCCATTGCATTCTGTAGCCGTTGCTGGTATAGCACTATCTCGTGATTTTTCGTCGCTGTCTTGCATTTTGGGTGTTGACAAATGAAGAATCCAACTAGTAATCGTACCCTATGAATATGAGCTGACAAGACTTTCACTGGTACAATGTCATTTGTAGAATCCATGTTTGAATAAAAAAATAGAAGTGAAGGCAATGATCAGGAATCGATACAATTAACCCACAGCTTATTATATTGCATCCATGCTGTCTACCACCGAGACGTTAGTAGAAGTGAAGGCAGTGATCAGGAATGGATACAATTAACCCACAGCTCCCAGCAGTGGCATCAACGGGAAAGAAACACAACATGAAATAACTAAACACTAATGGAAACACCAGCGGCATAAAGCCAAAAGGACAGGTTTTTTCCACAAACTGGTCAACTGGCTATCCAAAACAAATAATATCAGCGAAACACACACTCAAAGACAAACCGTAACAAAAAAAAATAAACCGCGAGACTGTGACCGTCACAGATACCATGCGTCTTTTCTTATATTTAAACATTTCAGTATTAGGCCCAATGTGAATTTTGCCTAAGGATATTTATATTACGATGAATTGCCAAAGCAGAAGGTCTGTTTTTTTCCTTACGAAACAAAATTGTAGTTCAGTAATTACACACGAAGAATACATGATGTTTTACAGTGTAACAACATATTGAGACCAAATATATATCATTTTGTAAGGCATCCATCGAACCACACCGATTTTTCACTACATACATTGTACCTTAGACTTGTTTACGTAATGAGCTAAACGTCCAGAGAACTAATTATACTCCATTGTCTTTGCAGTATTACAAAACAGTTCAAGTGGAGATGCCAAGAGCCTTCGTGACTTTCACACTATTGCTACGCTACAAGATCAAGCGCAGATGACATTAAGCAAATACATACAGACATCTTACCCCAACCAGCCATTCCGGTTCGGCAAACTCTTACTCCTACTTCCAACGCTAAAGACAGTGAACGGTTCAACAATAGAGGAACTCTTCTTTAGGAAAACAATAGGAAGCATTCCCATTGAGAGACTTTTGGTAGATATGTTTAAGTCCAGTGACTTCTGAAATACTATCTGAATCTGAAAAAGCTGCAGATAAAAAATGTACACCATCACTTTTTGGTACAATACAGAGGCTGCCGAATCAATTGCGGTACGTACGTATTGTGCCATGTTGATGGACAAGAGAGTAGAGCGCCGGCAGACACGCAACGTGTAGGCAACGTAGTGTCACCGTCGATGCAACGTCGTGACGTTGCATCGACGTTGATACGACGTTGCTTAAACGTCATAGGCTTGTGACGGCCACAGAAAAGGGTCCTTGTTGCACAGAATGTAGGCAACAGATAACATGGGTTCGAGAGCGGGCACAGATTTGGACTAATTGGTTAAAGTTGACAAGCTTGTGTCAAAATAGAGAACATAGAAAAAAATATGCGACAGGATGAAAACGGGCAATTTTCGGCATTTAAAGTCCGATCCAGAAGAAAGAAAATATTGCTAATTATAAGATCACAAGTCGTCGAAAATTAACTAGCGGTCATTTATTGTTCGCCGACTTCCTGCTGTCTCAATGACTGCTTGGTGGGAGAAAATGAAGTGAGAAAACTTCTGTTGATAACCGCAATTTCATCGCATTTGAGAAAATAGATAAACATTTATGTAAATTTAATATTTGGTGAAAGAGGAAAGCACAGTGAAATTCCTCTACTATGCCAAACTAAAATTAAGCTTACTATTATTATTTTAAATCAAATGTTTCAGTTTTTCTTTCTGTGTGTTTTCTACATCTATTGTCCGCTGGTAAGGGACCACCTTTTGCAAAAGTGGTCTTTAAGACCACTTTTGTTAAAGACCAATTTTGAACAGTCCCAATATGCATGCAGCGACCAATGGTGCAACGGAAGACACGCATGTTGATCAGAGCGTTGTTTCGCCATTTGTCGCCCAGGTTTGCTATTGCGATATGGCTTTCGTGGCCTGGAGGCTCGAAATATGTAGGTATCGCGCCGCTTTGTGTTCAAGCCTCGATCGGAACAAAACTCACGAGCCAAATTCTGTTACGAGTGGTACACGAAGGATGTGTTTTCTGTTGGGTTTCCCATGGTTTACAGGATTTGCAAAATTCAAATACGCTCATTTAGATGGCAGTTTGGAAAGAAAACAAAACAAAACAAAAAAGTCAAACAAAGCTGAACACTGTTATATCTTTTTCAGTATAAAACGCACAAACACAAAAAATAGACTCTTTGATCGGTAGTACGATCACGGCTGATTTTGTCATGCGCATTTGCAATAAAATTGGAATAAAAGACACCGCCGCAGTCAGTTGTGGATTTCTCACGGTGCTCAATCGTTAACGGTACGAACTTGTCAACTACCGGGCCGAGTGAAGGTGAGCAATTGACAGCTTAGCTCGCTAATAAAGCGGAAATTGTCGTTATCATCAGATACGATCTCACTTCTGTGGCTCGGTTTGTCGAAGACGGTAAAAATAATTAGAAAATGCTAAATGAAATTTAATTACATCTTTCTTTGTGGTGTTTGAATCGCTTCTATTTACGAAACTGATGGCAAATGACGCTAGTTGAAAAAGGTTGGCGACTTGGAGTTAGGGCTTTTGTTTTAACACTTCCACCCTGAATTTCTGAAGTGGACGTTCCCATCTTGGAATTTGGACACGTCCATTCTTGTGCATAGGGGTTGAAGACATAATCACTAACAGGATGGCAAACAATGTTGATCTTGATATGAGTTTCTCATCTGGATCTACTCCGTTTGCAAATGTATCTGCCCTGGTGGGTTAAACTGGAATTGTTTAACGCTCTGCATGCTGGGCAGTTTTTCGCATCAGACGACATTTCGAAATATTTTTCTACTTTTCCCAGAAAATAGGATTTAACATCTCGTGCAAATTTGCATGAGATGTCAAGTCCTGTTTTATGGGAAAAAATAAGAAAAATATCAACATGTTGTCGTCTGCTGAATTAGCCTAGAGAGTGGTAAAGGTTAAACAATATGAGTACATGATATGTTAGAAAATGGTGATCACAACATATGATAGGGTAATTTAAGAGAAAATATTCAATAAAGTTGTCTTGTTATACATTATTAATGCGCAGAAAGAGCATTCGGTGTCGCATTTCAATACACCACGTTTTATTAAAAAATAATACAATATTATTATGTTTGTTGATCAAACAGTAATTTACCCATTCTATTGACAATCACTCACAAAGTATTATGTTATTTCTATTGTTTTAAGACTCTGATCAAAGTTTATTTAATTTGACAAAAAATCAAAACTTGTGTATATAGTGTTTAATTGTATGATAGCCTATCTAATATATGATACAATATTATTATTCATAATTTCACTCGGATCGTCCTTTTAGTTCTTGTTGGCGTCATTCTTATTGACTATCTGGAAATTTAGCTTGTAATTAAAAATGAAAAAAATAATGAGTCGGCGCATGACAAAACCTACATTAAGACCCGTGCAATTGGTCGAAGACTCAATTCTGCCGGCCCGAAAGGTCAGCCTGGTCGAAGCATTCTCTTGTTGTCCTATGAATATCCCAGGTGGTATACAACGATCGTGCGAACAGCGAAGACTATCCTCAGGCTGATCTGAGTCTCAGCTGGCCGCTCCTGTCTTATTGTAGGTTTTGTGATGCGCTGGCTCAAATAATAAATATTGATACAGACACTTGAGAAAACTCCAACCATTGTTTAGAACTACCTTTGTATTATTTTCGAAATTTGTGAAACAGTTTCAAGTTACCTGGGCAAAGTTCGAATATTGAAATCAAAGACGGGAAGATATCGTGTCTTTAACAGACTGAGGTTATTAAAATTACCAGACACACATCAGGTTAACAAGTCCATGTAATGAACACCCCTACGTACCCCACTTTGGGTCGAGAAAACTGGGGTTTAAGGGGTAAACACTATTCTTCTTTTGCGGCTCCAAAACATTGATTGTGGAAACATGTTAGAACTACGAACCTCAATTAGGCGGTTCTAACGGGTACATAAATCTATGTTTGGAGCAGAAATGAGAGAGAAATACTTGTCAAGTTACGTAATGGATTGGGTGCTGGAAACCTGACAAAGTTAAATGAATTAGGGAAACATCGATTACTCAAACACGGATGACTTAAAATAACTCGTTCTTTAGTCCCTAGAGAATTTGCCCATAGCCACATGTAGATAAGAAACGAGGGAGGGGATAATTTAGAGGAATTTTCTTATCTTGAAAATGTATGTTGTGTGAACTCATTAGAATCGCCTCGATGAGGCGATTCTAATGAGTACACACAACATACATGTATTATAGAACATCGAAAATATAGTCCAACACTATTCCCATTAAATTTCTGGTCTTGAGTGTAGGTCAACCCTCAGTTACTCGAACTACACCTGTCTCGAAGGTATTTTTATAGTTCCTTACTTGTTTGAGTCATTGAAGTTTCGCCGAATGTCTGTATGGAACATTTGTACCCTTTGTGGTTTATGGTTCTTTTATTCATCTGAATTTCTTTGTTAGTTGTTTCTTTACTTCTACTACGCACATTTCCTTATTTTTCCGCTTTCTGTCGCTCACAAGTTTCAGCTTTTGTTTCTGGTTTCTTCTTCAAATTGTTTAAACATATGACTTATAAGAGCAAATTCTACTTGAAATAAAATGGCAAAGTTGGTGCAAACATATTCTTTAATTACAGGCGTTTTGGTTTTAATCAGCAGGCGTTTCAATGAATCTGTATGCGTGATGCAGCCTGAATAATGATCATTCAGCTTACCAATACTACCCACTAAGGCTGCCACGATTAATCGGATAATCGATTAATTGATCGATAAATTCCAGAAATATGATTATCGATACTGATTTTTCGTAATCGATTATTTTCTTAGTAGAATTTACTAGCCAAAGATATTTCTTAAATAGCCGGATGAGTGGCAAATAGTGCAGACCCTGATGAGACGCCGCGTTCTGCGGCGTCTCATCTGGGTCTACACTGTTTGCTCCGGCCTGTCTGTGCAAAACCCTAGAGTGAAGTACAGCATATGGTAAGAGCCCTATTCAGACAGAAAGCCAGACAGGTAAAATTATGACCAAATCTCCAGTGATTACTAATCGATTATTTATCGATATGGCAAGCCTGATAATCGATTATCATTTCAGCATCGATTAGCCAGCCCTACTACCCACCCACCACAATGAGAATCTCTATATCTTTATATAGAGAAATGCGGTGTTCACTAAGTTTAACTCTTATCCTGCTGTTCACGAGAACCCATATCTTTGGAAACAGTGCAGATCCAGATCAGATGGCTTTTGAAGAAGCCATCTGATCAGGATCTACACTGTTTGACATTCAGTTTATGAATTTGTAGGAATAAATTACATCAAGTAATCTGATCGGTTCAAAGTCAGAGATGGGTGTGGTTAAAATGAATATTCAGCAAGAGAAGGGTTAGGTTTTGCTATTTCATTTTAAATATTATTATATTTATTTATTGCATCAAAAGCAGATATAATTATGAATCGTTTCCGAAACTACTATTCTCGAAGTCATGAAAATAAATTTACTTTAACGACATTTATTATGTATTTAATTTAATGATGGCTGCTAAATAGAAAAGGGTTAGAACAAGGCTATCACTTTAACTTGAATTGTCAATATTGAATAAAGTGTAAAAATGATAAAAACAGGTGGCGAATCAAAATGAATAGATTATTACATGTGCCGGTGCGAAGTAAAATTTATCAAATGTCATGAGTTTTACCGCGGACTCTTGTCAGTCTTCGTGGATGTAGGGTCTGGGCCAGAGTCTTTTGCGTCCGCATGTGTGGATCATCTGTATTGTGAGGCCGAACTAAAACCGCGATGGATGGGAATGTCATTTGGTAAATTTTACGGTGTCATGGCTAGTACATGTATTTGTTATGTGCAATATTATTGTTATTTTTGTAAAGTCGTGTGCTTTATAATACTGTTGATTGTAATATAAGAACAATGTAAAAATAAAATAATCATACCATATACGGTTGTTAGTTTCTCAAATGTTTCCAAACTCTTCTAACCAGATATATCGAGAGGATGCAGATCATGGCACACACAGTTATCTTTCTTGCTGGAGACATCCAGGCTCATTTCCCACAGAATTTTAAAGTACTTGCCTTGTAAATAACTTTCTTGTTCCTTGGGAAATTATGACTAGACCTTGGTTATTGTATTCTTATGACCTTTAAGAACAATCACAGCCACATATTAACACATTCAGTAATTGGTCAAAAATGGGCGCCCAAAAATGAATAAATTTGTATACAAAAAAAAACTGCCTAGAATCTCCAATATGGAGGATCAAGGGAGAAAAACCATAAAAAAAATGCTGTGTCTGCAACCTCTCAATTTGCGTCCTGCATACTTGTAGAACTAACCTTTTCAGGTGGTTTTCTTTCATATGTTTATTCATTTTGCTTCAAACATAGATTGCACGGTGGGTGCTCGTTAGAACCGCCACAGTGAGGCGGTTCTAACGAGTACCCACAATCTATTTTTGAGCAAAAGTAAATTCTATTATGTTAACCCCGGTAAACCCCTTTTTTCCAATATAAAGTAGGTGCTACAAGGGTACTAGAAACACTAATAACGCGATGGACTTGGGCATGTGTGCTGAAATACCGTGCTGAATTTCACACCTGCTGTTAGCCAACTCTGTCTAGCCTTTAAAACGCTCGCCATATTACCTCATATTACGGCCCCTACCATAGGGGCTTGAAGAAATATATGCTTCTTCCACGCAGAGCTGAATTCGGCCCGCACACTAGTACTGGTAAACCGCTTAGAGGATCAAAGCCTGTCCAGGAACCGCGGTGCGAGGTGGACCGTCCAAGCTAATAAACCCTGTTGGTTTCATTGGGCGACAGGGCTTGAGATGTCATTTCATCTCAATGTCGGGTAAAAGTCCCACAAAATTGGAAGCAACGTCTCCAAAATGACCTTTACAGTGTTGACGTGGACGTTAAACCTTAAATCAAAGAAAACCTCATATAATTATGCCTATAGCGTCCGATTTTTGCGGCATTGGCTAACTGTGTAGACCCAGATCAGACGCCACAGAAGGCGTCTGATCAGGGACTACACTATTTACAAAATGACCAGACACTTTAAAAAAAAACACTTGACACAAAATAAACAAATCTGACACCCCAGCAAATGGAAATGGACTGGTCCAAAGCTATTTGGTGGAAGATCCTATTGTCATATGGGCCTCGCCAAGCGATTTTGGTACTTATCGCCTATGCGAACAGCGAAGGTTCAGGCGAGCCTGCGCATCCGCGCAGTCTCGCCAGAACCTTCGCTGCTCGCTCATACAAGCAAAATCAAGAGGAACCTTCAGACAGAAAGCCATATCCCTGGCCCCTCTGAATGGCTGGGCATGCGCAGTTAAAATTTGTCATGACGGAATGCTCGAAGACCCAAATTCGCTTGGCGGGGCTCATATATGGGGTAAGTTGTATCCTTTGGATATGTGTGGTTTCTTTTAGCTAGAATTAGGGTTTCTTCCAGATATACTGGAGAAGGTGTTTGTTTTTGTTTGATTTGAGGTTTAATGTCCCCGTCAACACTGTAAAGGTCATTTTGGAGACGTTGCTTCCAATTTTGTGGGATTTCTACCCAAAATTGAGATGAAATGACATCTCAAGACCTGCTGCACAATCAAACCAATAGGATTTATAAGCATGGACGGGCCGACTTGCACCGCTTTGTCTGGGCAGACTTAGATCCTCTAAGCGGTTTACCAGTACTCGTGTGCGGGTCGGTTTCAGCTCTGCGTGGAAGCACCATGCAGCCCATCTATTTCTTCAAGCCTCGATGGGCACGAGAAGGTGTATTAACCTCATTTTAAGCCCAATTTATCGCCATATATTGGCTGTATGTTACCAGAACCACCTACTGCCAAGTCCTAACTGAAACAGAGGAATTAACAAAATATGAATGTTTGTGACGCGCGATCGCCCGAAGCTTACAATAGTTCCTCATCAGTCGCTCATGAGTGTGGCCCATCTACATTGAATATGCACAGGCATTCAGACAATACGCCAAGCAGGCACTCAATGTTGAATCAACGTTGAAACAACGTTGAAAACGTTGTTTCAACGTTGGTTCAACGTTGAGTCAACGTTGTGTGCCTGCAGGGCGGTGTTAACGATGGAACTTTGAATTCTATCAACTCACCCTACGCTCGCCCCTAATATTCACCCTTTTAGTACCAAATCGAATCTTCCTCCTAATAATATCAGGAGTCCATTTCAAAATTTAGGGGTGTTCAGGTTATGTTTTCTTCAAAATTTATTTTGAAAATGGCTGAACCTTTTGCAAACAGTGTAGGCCTTGATCAGACGCTGATCTGAGCCTACACTGTTCGCCAGTCACTCCTTTTCGGTACGAAGTGGGTTAATGGAAAATGATCTGGCAGCCAGTTGCAACTGAGTCTGAGAGCCTCATCAGGATCTACACTGTTTGTCATTTCTATGATCTTGACTAAACTACCGGCAACAATATAAGAATCTTACATGGGTTTAAGGGGTGGATAGAAAAAGCCCGTCCCGAGTGGCACTGTCCGAGATCACGTGGCTTGCTGAGTAATGCTAGGGACAGATTTTTAGCTCCCCTGAGCTGAAGGCGCTGAAGGCTCCGGGGCAGCTTATAGGATGATAGGCCTCCGTCGTCCGCCCGTCCACCATTTTCAAATGTCTTCTGCTCTGAAACCACAGGGCCAATTCCAATTAAATTCCATTTGCAGCCTCCCGGCAATGGGGGAACGAAAGTTTGCAAGTATGGTCAAGATCACCTGACCAAGATGGCTACCATGCCCAAATATGACAAAATCCTTAAAAATATTCTTCTCCAGAACCACTGGAGCCAATTGACTTGAAACTTGGTATGTAGCATCAGGTGACTGAGTATTACCAAATTTGCAAATATGAAGACCCAAGGTTGACACTGACCTATTTTCTGCCAAGGTCAAATTTGTTTCCTTAGGCTTTTCAATGGGAAAAGGATAAAACAATGCATTGTTCAAAAAATATTGTGGTCCATGACATTAGAATAGGAAAAAAATGAATGTCTATGAATGCTTAAGGTCAGGGTCGTTCACTGACCATGGCTCAAGGTCACTCGAATTGTTGGTCCATTGACATTTCAAAATTCATTTTCTCTGAAACCACTGGGCAAATTTCAATTGAATTTTATATGCAGCCTTGGGGTAGTGAGAAAACGAAAATTTGTTCGAATGGTCTAGGTCACATGACCAAGATGGCCGCCATGCCCAAATATGGTATAAACCTTAAAAATCTTCTTCTCCAGAACCACTGGGTCGATTGTCTTGAAACTTGGTATGTAGCATCAGGTGATGTACTACCAAGTTTGCAAAAATGATGAACCTAGGTTGACCTTGACCTATTTTACACCAAAGTCAAATTTGGCTCCTTAGGCTTTTCAATGGGAAAAAGGTAAGTCAATGCATTTTTTTTTTCGAAAAAATATTGTGATCTGTGATATGTGAATGGGTAAAAAATGAATGCTTGTGAATTCTAAGGGTCACGGTCATTCACTGACCTTGGCCAAAGGCCACTTTTATTGCAGGTCTATTTCCATATTAGAATACATTTTCTCTAACAGCACTAGGCCGATTTCATTTTAATTTTATATACAGCTTTAGGACACTTAGGCAACAAAAAATATTCGGATGGTCCAGGTCACATGACATGGTCACATGACCAAGATGGCCGCCATGCCCAAATATGGTAAAAACCTTAAAACATCTTCTCCAGAACCACATGGCCGATTGTCTTGAAACATGGTATGTAGCATGGGATGACTGAGTACTACCAAGTTTGCATTAAAGTCTTGTCATTAAAGGCCTTGTATCTCAGAAACCCCACGCCTCAACCATATATTTTCTTGTTCCTTTTGATAAGAAACATTTAGAGACGCCAACTAGGGTGACAACTGGGTTGCGCTGGGGCAATGCCCCATCCCTCCACTTCATAAAAGGACATATATTTCAGAAACCATTCAGATCCTCTTGTTCCTTTTGATAAGACGCTTTCAGTGATACCAACCTGGAGGTCCCCTTGGATGCGGCGGGACCATGCCCCCCCCCCATTTCATTAAAGGCGTTATATCTTAGAAACCGTTCAGATCCCCACCCCTAAACCATATATATTCTTGTTTCTTATGATAAGATGCATTCACTGACACCAACCAGGGCGTGCGAGAGCAGTGTTATATTTGGCTCTGCCAGAAGCGTGGGGATTTGCGATGGCGTGCCATCGACTGCACGCTCTAGTTGTTGTTATTTTAATTATTATTATTATTATTATTATTATTATTATTATTATTATTATTATTATTATTATAACAGTAAAATTCCTATATTTAGAACACCTTTGGAACTGATCAAAAGTGGTCTTCAAAACCACTTTTGAACAGTCCCAAAAGGTGGTATCTGACCAGAGGGCATAGTCTGTAGAAAACACAAAGAAAGTATAACTGCACCTTTCTAAATAGAATTAGTCTTAATTTTAGGTGGTCTTAAGGAGGGTCGCGCATAATTGACTCTGCCGTAATCAGGTTCGAATTTTTAGCTCAAAATGATTTTTGTTTCTATTTAGTTTTCAAAGTGTTTTTCTGGGTTTTTGTAACATTTAATAATCATTGCAATGTGCATTTTGTTGTAAATTATTTTGCGACTTCATAGACTACTTTCCGGTCTAGTCCGCATGGCTAGAAGCACAGGAAATAGAGGGATAAACAGACTAACCCTGTATTTTTCCAGCTACTGATTTGTTTCCTCCGATTGCAGCCCATCAGCTGTCCATGGCAAATCTGAACTCCCTTTAACGCACGATGTTTACTTTATTGGTTTTTCCATTGGTGTCAAAAATATAGCCTCGAAGAGTCTATCAGTTCACATATATTCCACGGCCATACTTTGTCAACACAAACAAAACAATGAATCAATAGTGACGTTTACTTTAGTTTGCGTGACGTCATATATATGGAAAGAAAACACTGCCATATTTGATAACTAAAAGTGCAGACTGTACTGCCTGGCAGCGCACAATATTCTTTTAACTGTCAGTCGCAGTCTCAGGTTCAATTACTGTTAAGCCATCTCAGTGAACAAATAGCCTGTGCCAGCACCCATAATTAGGATCTTGCACTCAACAGGTGTAGGCCTTCTGGTAAACTGCTTAGAGGATCTAAGCCTGCCCAGGCAAAGCGGTGCGAGTCGGCCTGTACATGTTAATAAACTCTATTGGTTCAATTGGCGGCGGGGTTTTAGTTGACATTTCGTCATAAGGTCGGGTAAATGTCCCACAAAATTGGAAGCGACGTCTCCAAAATGACCTTTACAGTGTTGACGGGGACGTTAAACCTCAAATCAAACAAACAATAATCAAGCATAAGCAAAAGGGTGTACCAGAAAAAATCCCTTTGATCTGTTTCGAATATAAAGATGATGGTTTACCTGGGCAGGACGGTCTACCCGTACTCATGAGTGATTGGGTTAATATCATGCAGCACAATCTTTTTCTTCAAGGCCAGTTCGGGGCTATCATGCATTGTAGAGACTATAGACTATATATATGAGAAGTTTTTGGGCGACGCCTTTGAAGTGGTGTAGCACACTGAGGTGATTCAGCTATGATTACAAAGCCCCCCCCCCCCCCACCCCACCCCCCCCCCCCCCCCGCCACCTCCCCCCAGAACAGAACTCGCATGACAAGAAATAAAGCACAATGATGAAATGCATTAGGCTGAGAAAAGAGCCTTGAGGAACACCGACCTTCAATTCGAAATTCTTCAATGGAACCAACACAAAAACGCATACGGCTCCGCGAATTAGCATACACCCACTGGACCATTCGAACATTCCACTCCTCCACTTCAAATTTTCTCTGTGCCTCCCAGATGACTTTCCGAGAAACTCAACCAAATGCCTTCTCAAGGTCCACGAAAGCCACTATATGGGAATGCAACTGCCATTTTGGCTTTCCGCTAGTGATGTTTCCATTACGGTCTAGTTATTCATGTTCGTGGTTCTTTCCCTTTGGTGTGTCTGATCGGAGGTGTTGGGTAATTGAATCGATTCCAGGTCATTGCCATCACCTCTATCCACTTTCGGAAAGTAAAAGGATAACTTATCTCACCTCCCTTTCACAGTTTGCATAAACAGACAATAGATAATTAAATAGCGTTTCCGGTCAATATGGCATGAAAAAAAAAATGTCAAAATTATAGAAAAAAAATAATTAGAAGTGTTTCTACTTTCCCTATAACGTTGGCAGGAACTTAAATGGGAAAAAGGAAATTTTTATATTCTTTTGCATCAGCTTATTGAATTTTTTTTTTTATCAATTTCAACCCATTACATTAGGGGATGGGGTAATAAATTGTCAAAAAAGAAAGCTAAAAATGTATAATAATGTTTCCAAGTATATTAATAACATATATCTGACATTGTTTGAACGTCTGCGACAATGTTAATGGCTTCATATCTTTTAAACATGAACAAAACGACAATATGGCTATATCAGAACATGCATTTTTTGGCCAGAAAGATCCATGTTTCACACCATAAAACTTATAAATGAAATTGTATTTCAATTCTAATGAAATACTTTGATTCATATCACATTAAGGAAGCAAAAGTATGTGCAATAATAAAGGTATAATCCTTGTTCTTGTCATTTAAACAACATCTTAATGCTTTTTTAGCCATTTTTATTGGGGGGTGGGGTATTTTTTTCTGCAATATTTCTCTCAGATGCCTGGTGACATGGTCAAATTTCACGCCTATTTCGTGTATCTAATATTATTACACAATATATGTGAAAATAAGAAAAATCTAAAGACGAAAAATGCATTCTTTTTTTTAAATATAGCGAAAATTGCATCTCAAAACAGCAAAACATGCAGAAAAGGACATTTGTAAATAGGTGTTTCGACAAAAATCTGTGCAAGAGTTTGTCTTTCACACATAGGTACGCAAACATCACATTATCCTGCATTGTGTTTTTTTTTAACCAAACTTGGAAATATTGTTTTGAACAATTGTTATCGACAATTTGTCAATGACTGGGGTAATTATTGAAACATTCGATAAATTCGAAAACAGTACCCATCTTTAAGGCTAAAAAGCTCGAAAAAAAAGCCTGGTGTGCCTATATTTTTATACCGGCAAACGAGTGCAGAGATTTCAAGCTACAAAATATAAGCGAATAAAAAAAATCTAAAGAGAAAAGAATTACTCCCCACCCTCCTTAATAGCGGAATTTTAATTATTATTAGTTTTGAACAACTGGACCCAGGTAACTATACAGAATAGCATGCGTCTTGAAACTTTAGACATAGAACTGTGTATCATACAAGCAACGTTCACCATCACGTCAACTAGTCCGTCAAATGAAAACCCACCTAAACCCCTTTTTATATAAAGATGTACTTCAAGAAGAACAAACTGGGTTTACGGGGTATATTTATTTTTTCATTTCTTCTCCAAGGCATAGGTTGTGGGTACTCGTTAAAACCGCCTCAATGAGGTGATTCTAAGGAGTACCCGTAACCTATGTTTGCAGTGTAAATAAGAAAGATATTACGAAAACACGCCTATACAAATACATTGTAAATTGAACCGCCGAAAAAACGAAAGTTTTAAGATGAAAAATTGTGACATTTTTCTTATTTCTGCTCAAAACATAGATTGTGGGTACTCGCTAGAACCGCCTCATCGAGGCGGTTCTAACGAGTACCCACCATCTATGTTTTAGAGCAGAAAAAAGGAAAATAATGATTACCCTGTAAACCCCATTTTTACTATATAAAAGTGGGGTTGGAGGGGACAAAAGTTGTATAGGTGTGTTTTCGTGATGATATTACGGAACTTTTATTAGGAAAATAGCCAATTTGGAGATGCACTGTGTCGCCCGGGTCTGCTTTTGTTTTTGTTTGTTTGATTTTAGGTTTAACGTCCCCGTCAACACTATAAAAGGTCATTTTGGAGATGTCTCTTCTAATTTTGTGGTTGAAATGACACCTCAAGCCCTGTCGCCCAATGAAACCATTAGGGTTTATTAGCATGGACGGTCCGCCTCGGACCGCGGTTCCTGGACATGTTTAGATCCTCTAAGCGGTTTAACAGTACTAGTGTGCGGGCCGGATTCAGCTCTGCGTGGAAGCATCGTGCAGCCCATTTATTTCTTCAAGCCCCTGTGGGCGGGGGCCGGCACGTGTCTGCTATCGTATTGTTAAGATTCTGATCAGACTGCGCGAAAGCACAGGCTGGGCTGCACATTTGTTGTTCGCAAATCACAATCAAGTTTTCACATGACGTGACTCGCATAGGTCCGCCCCGCCCATCGGGGCTTGGAGAAATAGATTCAGGCTGCATGATGCTTCTACACAGAGCTGGAACTGACCGGCCATGCGTGGTAAACCGCTAAGAGGCTGAACAAATAGCCTGCTCAAGCAATGTGGTTTGATTCGGAAAGTCCGTATACATATAAAGCGTTTAAGTTTGTTTTGGGCGGCACGGCTTGAGATGTCATTTCATCTCCATGTCGGGTAAAACGTCCACAAAACATTAGAAGCAACGTCTCCAAAATGACCTAAATAGTGTTGATAGGGACGTAAAACTTTAAGTTAAATAAACACACAAATAGACTCATGGGTATTTGTAACACCCCTCTGTCGAGCGTAAACGGGAGTACCCGGAGAAAAACATACGACCATCACGCATTTAACCGCATGTAAATGGTAATAATGTGACAAATTGCCAGGGTGTTTAAATTGAAAGTCATGAAAATTCCCCTGTTCAGTGCAAGAATAAAGAAAAAGAAAAAAAAAAAAAATAGCCGAAGGAACGGAAAAAAACAGAGCACTTGAAATTCTTTCTCGCATGTCCTTTTGACTTTCTCATCTTGATTTACGAAGAGAGTTGGCGACTTCGCCAGCAAATCGCTTTTATCGTCAAATGACACTTCATTGTGTTCATGTCAACCACGTGGGCCCCAAACGATGTCCCAGCGGGATGGTTTTGTGCTCCCTTTTCTTGTCAAGAGGTTGCAGCCAATTAAACCCAACCTCTGCTATTATCTCAACATGGCCTCGATTTAACACACCCATTACCCTATTAATAATTGCTAATCGAGTAGCAGTAGTGACCATATCGTGACCATATCGTACGGGCAATCAGTTGAGTTGTTTTAACGCTCTGCATGCTGAGTATTTTTTCAGCAGCAGTTTGTTGGTTTGATTTGAGGTGTAACGTCCCCTTCAACACTGTACAGGTAATTTTGGAGACGTTGCTTCCAAATGTGTGGGACTTTTACCCGACATTGAAATAAAAGGACATCTCAAGCCCTGTCGCTCAATGAAACCAATAGGGTTTATAAGCATGAAGGAACCGACTCACAACGCTTTGCCTGGGCAGACTTAGATCCTCTAAGCGGTTAAACTCCAATAGAAACAAATAAACATGTATAATAATCACTTCGCCGCAGATCATTGGCATAACTGGTAAGATGATTGACACTACAAGTATAACAAGAGCTCTGCAAGCGGGGCATTATACGGCGCAAGCGGGGCATTATACGGCACAAGCGGGGCATTATACGGCTTGGTAAGTAACAGGCTGTGACACATATATAGTGAAATTCCGCTATTAAGACCACCTAAAATATGGACTGATTCTGCTAAAAAAAGTTTAGTTTGAAGGGTGCACTTACTTTCACTTTGTGTTCTCTGCCTACAATGTCCTCTGGTCAGGGACCACCTTTTGGACTGTTCAAAAGTGGTCTTTAAGACCACTTTTGAACAGTCCCAAAGGTTGTCTTAATATAAGAATTTTACTGTACATGTAAGTCATGTTTACTAACAAATAGTAGGAGAGTAAGCACCAAAAGAAAAGTTCATGGATGGACAGACTGGCATAATTCTGCTTATAATCGGTCGACGGTCACCTCTAAACAAAATGTGCTGCTTTATATGATTGTCTAACTATAAATCACCTTCAGCTTGATGGGGTAAAACTATAGGAGGAATTAGCTGTAAATGAAAAGTGATAGAGGAATTACTGCTAATATTTGGCGGATTGTAACCTCAAAATGGTATGTGCTGCTCCACATCATGGTGTAAATTTATACAATGTTTCTGCTTAGTCTAGTAGGAAGATTAAGCTTACGGAATTTTCAAAGAACCATTTCTGCTCATATTTGGTGGATTACAACTTCAAACAGTATGTGTAACTATATAAATCTAGAAGTTTTAGCTTGATCAGATGTAAATTGTAAGAGTCAGCCGGAAACGAAATGTTTACAGAAATTTTACATAACTGTGCATACTTGAAATAATATCATTGTCTAACTGTAAATTAAGTTTCAGCTGGATGGGATGTAAACTGTAGGAGGGTTAGCCTGAATAGAAAAGTTTACATCAATTTTCAAATGTGCATAACTCTGCTAATAATTGGTGGACTGTATCCTGGAAAAAATATGCACTACATCATGGTGTCACTATCTATAAAGTCTTAGCTTAGTCTGTTGTATACTACAGAAGTTAGTAAAAACAAACCAATAACAGAGATTTTCAAAGGGACAAAATTATGCTAATATTTGGTGCGGCGTTACCTCGAAAAATATGCGCTGCTCAACATCATGGTCTAACTGTATTTAAAGTTTCAGCTTGATTGAATGTTAAATAGCAGAGGAGTTAGCCGGAAAACAAATGAATACGGAAATTTTAACGGGGCATAACTCCAAAAATATTTGGTGGACGGTAACCTCGAAATAATTTGCGCTGCTCCAAATCATGATCTAACTACATATCAAGTTTCAGCTTGTTCTGATCTAAATTGTAGGAGTTAGCAAGAGACAAACTGTTTACAGAAATTATCAAAGGGACATAACTCTTTTAATACTTGGTAGACCTTAACCTCTGCTGCTGCACATCATGATCTAACTGTATATCAAGTTTCGGCTTGAACGGATCTAAATTGTTGAAGTTAGCAAATAACAAAATGTTTACAGAAATTTTAATGGGCCATAACTCTTAATATTTGTTGGACAATAACCTGAAAACAATATTCGCGGCTCCACATCATGGTCTTACTATATACGAAGTTTCTTCTTGATCAGATGTAAATCTTACGAGGAGTTATTCGGAATCGAAAAGTTTACAGACGGACGGACCCCGAGTGGCATAACGTAATGCGACCTTTTTTCAAAAGGGCGTATAATAACGGGTAAGAGTACTTGCACTACGGGTAAAATAACTGGTATTACCTGCAAGAAAATAGACACTGTATGTAAGATAACTGGTGTTTTGTAAGATAACTGGCGACAACCGTCACTGCATGTAAGGTAACTAGCATTACATGTAAAATAACTGGTACCCAGTGTAATGTAATTGATATCATTTGAAACATGCAAGACAACACATTAACAGTCACTGCATGTAAAGTAACTGGCATTACATGTAAAATAACTGGCACCGCGTGTAAGGTAATTGGTTTTACTTGAAATATAACTGACACTACATGTAAGATAACTGGCACTATACATGTCAGATATCTGGAATTACCTATAAGATAATAGATACCTGGTACTGAATAAAAAAATTACGGGCACTTCTTGTAATAACTGAAATTGTCTGGCACTTCATATACGATAACTGGTTTTACATGCAAGATAACCGGTATTGCCAGTAAGATAACAGGCAGTGAATGTAAGATGGCTGGTAGCACTTGTAATATAAGTTGCAATGAATGTACGATAGCTGGTATAACATGTAACATAACTGGTACTGAATGTAAGTTAACCGGCATTACATGTAAAAACTGGCACTGTATGCAAGATGGTTGGTATTACTTGTAAAATTCCTATATTAAGACCACCTTTGGGACTGTTCAAAAGTGGTCTTTTAGACCACTTTTGAACATTCACAAAGGTGTTCCTAACCAGAAGACACTGTTTTCAGAAAAGACAAAGAAAAAATAACTGCATCCTCCTAAATAAACTTTTTAAACCAGAATTTGTCTTAATTTTAGGTGATCTTAGTACCGGAATTTTACTGTACCTGTAAGACAACTTGCAAACATGTATGATAACTGGTATTACGCATTGCATATATAAGACAGCTGGCATTGCATGTAGGATAACTGATATTACGTAAGATAATTTGTATTACATGTAAGAGTCTGACCCTACACATGAGATAACCGGTGTTACATTTAAGATGACTTGTATTGCATGTGTGATAACTGACATTGCATGTAAGATAACTGACGCTGCCATTTAGGATAACTGGTTTTACATATAAGATGACTTGTATCACATTTGAGATACATGTATCTGGAAGGTGTCTGTTTTAATTTGTTTCATCCTACTACATATCTGTGGCAAATCCCTTTCAATAGGGTTTATACTTTAAAACACTGACAGAGCATGGTCTGGAAAACCCTAAAGTTGCCTTCATCTAGTTAACCCTTATCTTGCTGAATATTCATTTAAGCCACACCCATTTATGTCTATCAACCAATCAAATAACTTGATATAATTTATTGCTACAAATTCATAAACAAAATGGCAAACAGTGTAGATCCTGATCAGATGGCTTCTTCAGAAGCCATCTGATCTGGGTCTACACTGTTTGCAAAGATAGGGGTTGTCGTGAACAGCAAGATAAGTGTTAATTGATTCAAATGAGAAGCTTTCAGTAATCCCACTCCAGATAGTTTTTGCTCTTGCTGACTGCCTGGAGGCAAGAAATAGATACTTGTAAGTGTTGACTCTTGTCTTGTAGTGGAGTCACTGACACGAACACCCAGGACGGCTGGACCAGGTGTCCCCACTTGAGATCCTACTCCCCTTAGTAACTTAGCCAGGGCACAACAAAATCTTAGAAACTCCCAAAGCCTGGTATATATTAACAATTTACACCATGCCTAGACTGCACCAGTTCGCATCTAGACTATAGTGTTTAACCGCCTTTCTCTCTCTCTCTCTCTCTCTCTCTCTCTCTCTCTCTCTCTCTCTCTCTCTCTCTCTCTCTCTCTCTCTCTCTCTCTCTTTTAACATAGGCATCGGAAGTTAGTAAACGGATCCGCAAGGTGGTACATCACGAAAACACACCTATATAATTTTGACCCCCTTTAACCCCACTTTTATATAGTAAAACTGGGGTTTACAGGGTAAACATTATGTTGCTTATTTCTGCTTTAAAATATAGTTTGAGGGTACTCGTTAGAACACCGAGGCGGTTCTAACGTGTACCCACAATCTTTATTTTGGGCAGAAATAAGGAAAATATCACATTTTTTTTCGTCTTAAAATTCGCATTTTTCTGCGGTAAAATTTACAATGTATCTGTATAGGCGTGTTTCATAATGATTTGACTAGGCATCATGCGTTGGCTCAACCCTAGCTTGTAGATACAAAGTGGCTCTTCAGTGGTAACAATGAGGATGTCATTTGAGCCAGCGCACGACAAAACCTACAATAAAACATGAGCGCCCATCGAAGACTCATATCAGCCTGCGCATCCATATAGTCTAACCAGAGACTTCTCGTGCTGCATGAAGGAGCATTGGGCCATTAGCTATTCTTACAGCGCACAACCAAGACTCTGATCAGACTGCGCATCTTAGTCTTCGTTGGGCGCACATGTCTTATTGTAGGTTTTGTCATGCGCTGGCTCATTTGTTAGTAGATTGCATACCTGACGATGAATAAACTTAGGTTCAGGGGTGGGAAAATAATGTACTCGTCATGAAAACCCCAGAGAAAATTAAACTTTGACTAAATAATGACAAAGTATTCTGCATAGTCATTGTCATCACGCCAACATACCCACGCGTACCAAAAAGCGCGGAAACCCTTAATCTAGCAAAGCACTTTGTTTGTTTGTTTGATGTAAGGTTTAACGTCCCCGTCAACACTGTAAAGGTCACTTCCAATTTTGTGGGACTTTTACCCGACATTGAGATGAAAGGACATCTCAAGCCCTGCCGCCCATTGAAACAAATAGGGTTTATAAGCATGGACGGGCCGACTCGCACCGCTTTGCCTGGGCAGGTTTAGATCCTCTAAGCGGTTTACCAGTACTTTTGTGCAGGTCGGATTCAGGTCTGCGTGGAAGCATCATGCAGCCCATCTATTTCGTCAAGTCCCGATGGGCGGGGGCGGGTCTAACACAGCATTCCTATATAAAAATGGAAAGGAGTAAAAACTGCTGTGCTTATCACGGGAAGAGCGTGACAGAAACAGTCGCCGTTTTAAGACTACACTCAATTCTTTGACATTTGACGGTGTAACGTCATTTTCTCGCATCATCGTCAACTGTGTTGGCAAGATTACTTCTAACAATGGAGAAAACTTGGGAGAATTTGAAGGAAACAACAAAATGGGCCCCGTCAAGCGATTTTGGTACTTATCGCCTTTGCGAGTAGCGAAGGTTCAGGCGAGCCTGCGCATCCGCGCAGTCTCGCCAGAACCTTCGCTGCTCGCTCATACAAGCAGTGAATCAAGAGGAACCTTCAGACAGAAAGCCATAACCCTGGCCCCTCTGAATGGCTGGACATGCGCAGTTAAAATTTGTCATGACGGAATGCTCGAAGACACAAATTCGCTTGGTGGGGCTCAAATTATTGTCAATTTTTAGTGTGTTAGATTCGAAACAGACCTGTCTTAACAGTGAATTACAGGTTACAGTTTGTCGGTCAGTAAGTGGAATCAGAACTGCTTACTGGTGACACGTCCTTAGACAATCCTTCACCAGGAAAATCACTACGCGCTCGTGATTTGGACTACTTTACAAACGGCCTCCAAAATGTGATTTTAATAAGAAAAATCAGGTCTAAAAGTGATTTGGTCAAGTTTGGATATCAGTTGTAAAGTAGATCAAATCACGAGCACATAGCAAGAGTGATTTGTCTATTTACAATTGACCTCCAAACTGTGATTTATTACTCAACAAATCACACACTATAGCCGAGTTATTTCGATCCTAACACTCTAAAAATCGACAATAATTTTGTTGTTTTTCTTTTAAATTTTCCCATTGTCAGGATTAATTCCTAAAATATTTTTGACTGTATCACACACATTTTTGTCCTTTTATAATGTTTTGATGCGTGAAAGCTAACAAATCTTCGATTGACGTCATAAAATGGTGGCCTTTCGCTTCGTGTCCTTCCGCATAGTGATTCGTTGAAGAACATTACGAAACCACGCCTATATAAATGCATTGTAAACTTTACCGCCGAAAAAAAATTAAGATGAAAAATTGTGATATTTTTCTTTTTTCTGCTCTAAAATATAGATTGTGGGCACTCGTTAGAACCGCCTCGTCGAGGCATTTCTAACGAGTTCCCACAATCTATATTTTAGAGCAGAAATAAGGTCGAAGCGGTTCTGACGAGTACCCACAATCTATATTTTAGAACAGAAATAAGAAAAAAAAGGTTTACCCCTGTAAACCCAAGTTTTACTATATAAAAGTGGGGGTTCAAGAGGTCAAAAGTATATAGGCGTGTTTCCGTGCTGATAAATCACAGTTCCTTTCCATTGACCATATAGGCGCGCGCGCTGTTTTAGAATACTCATCAAATCACTGCTACTGCTGATCTATTTCTTAACGCTCTGTATGCTGGGTATTTTTTCGCAGCAGACGACATTTTTAAATATTTTTTTTTTTAATTTTCCAAGAAAACAGGATTTGACATCCGATGCAAATTGTTTCCTTAGGTAAAGACCTGTTTTATTTGTCGTCTGCCGAATTAACCTATAGAGTGGTTACTATTCCGACGTCTGGCCTCACTCGAGTCAGCAGTAACACAAGCCGTATTCTAAAGGCTCCTATGCATTTGACTCAAACCGGATACAAAGGTTGACTCTGAAAATACAGTTTGCAGCGAAAGAGGCATGAAACCACACACCTGAACCACTATCAAACAACAGATAGGCCCAAACATATCGAATAAAACTGGAAGTTTATTTTAAAAAGTCACTCTAAAGTTCAGCTGAAAATGATACGGTGTAGACATTATATTTTAAATAAGTGGACAAACTGACTGTTTGGCTTGATATGCGTTTAGGTGTTAGTTTCCCGTACAAGTGCAACTCGACAAACAGAACATGAACGCCTGGTTGACACAACTATTCAGCTGAAGTATTAAACAAAATATTGACTCTCCGTGACTTTTCAATAGTACGCTATTTCTGATACGATTAATTTCCTAATTTAAACAGAAGTTGCTTTACTGTTTAACACAAAAAGCGTTAAATACGAGTACTTGGCCACCAGGCGGTAAATTAACAAATTTAATATTTGTTCTACACGTTTAAGGACACTTGTTTGGTAACCTTTGCTGACTTCCATAAAGCATTTCGACGTGATTAGCCTTATCGGGTTGCAGAAGGGTGTAGCTTGCGTCAGAAAGTCAGGGTTCATGACTAGAACATAGGTTAGTATTTGTGGTGTATAAAACTGGGTTCAGTATGTAGTCCAGGATAAGATGTTTGTGTTCTCGGAGATGTTGAACATCCTCGCCCTTACTTCCGTCGCGATTTAGACAAATAATTTGTTCAGTCCGCATGAAGGACAAATGGTTTGTTCAGTCCGCATGAAGGCCTCCTAACTCATCAGAGTTAGGAGGCCTTCATGCGGACTGAACAAATCATTTGTCTAAATCGCGATCGAAGTAAGGACGAGCGAGTTAGGAGGCCTTCATGCGGACTGAACAAATCATCAGAGTTAGGAGGCCTTCGTGCGGACTGAACAAATCATTTTCTCTAAATCGCGACGGAAGTAAGGGCGAGGATTGCAAAATAACTCATGTCGATTTAATTCGTTTCACTGACCGTTCCAAGGCGGTTTTTCTGTCGCGGTTTATTTTTATTTATTTTTTTATGGTTTGTCCTTGAGTGTGTGTATCGCTTATATTTTATTTTGAATAGCCAATTGGCCATTTTGTGGCAAAGTAACTGTCCTTTTGGCTTTCCGCTTTTGATGTTTCCATTAGGGTCTGTTGTTTCACGTTAGCGTTTATTTCCCTTTGGTGTCTCTGGTGGGAGCTGTGGGTTAATTGTATCGATTCCCGATCATCGCCTTCACTTCTATTTTGACAGGTGGCTCTCAGCCATGCATGTACAGTAAAATTCTGCTATTGAGACCACCTAAAATTAAGACTAAATCTGCTTTTAAAAGTTTTTAGAGAATGTTCCAGTTATTCTTTCTTTGTGTTTCCTGCACCCAATGTCTCCTAGTAAGAGACCCCCTTTGGTACTTTCAGTCTAAAGTGGTCTGAATATGGCTAACCTTATCGAACGCCTTACTAAAGTAGAAGTAAAACAAAGATCAGGAATCGATACAATTAACTTACTCCACCCATCAAAGACACCAAAGGGAAAGAAACACAAACATGAAGCGACCAGACCATAATGGAAACATAAACAAAGGAAGGCCAAAAGGTCAGTTACTTTCCCACAAAATGGCCAAATGGCCATCAAAAATAAAAAAAGACACAAGTGATACACACAGTAAGTAACAAACAACAACATAAATAAACCGCCACAGACGAACCGCCTTGGAACGGTCAGTGGAAAGAATTCAAACTCCAGGAGTATCAGGTCAGTCTGGTGACCTGCTGATAGATTTTGTGCAAGCACAACAAGTTGGATGAGCTGTGTTTCGCAGGACCGCCTTTCCCTAAATCCATGCTGAAGATCATACAAGATTTTATGCTTGTCGAGATGCTTTGTGAGGTTAGATGCAATAATGTGCTCCATTAACTTGCAGCAAATGCAAGTTAAGAAGATAGGCCTGTAATTTGCAGGGTCACTTTTGTCACCCTTTTTGAACAGGGGAGAAACAATGGCTGTCTTCCAATCCGAGGGGATCTGACCACTGGAAAGTGATTTCTGGAAAATGACCTGAAGCATGGACGCTATTTGGTCTCTAAGAGATTTAAGGACTACTGGTTTGAGAGCATTTAATCCAATGACATCAGCCAAGCAGTTGTCATAAGCCTGTTGTATTCTTGCTTTGACTAGATGCCGCATGTTTACAAAATGCTTGCTGTCTTTGGGTCGTTTGGTGGATTTTTGCTTCTGATAAAGGGAGCCTCTTTTGCGGATTAAACATTTTATACCTTGCGTGACCCAAGGAAGACTTTTTGGAGCCAAATTTCTTGCAGGGGACATACTTTTGTGGGCTAGTATTGATAGAAGTTTAAGAGATCCAAAGTTCTTCTACTGGCTTTGAGGAAGCTATTGCCAGGAATTCAGTCTTGACCTCCATGAAAGTCTTTCCGATACAAAAATCTGGACCTTGGTTCCTGCCGCGATTCAGCGGGCTTGGTAAGGACTTTAGATATGACCATGTCGTGGTCAGCTTTACCAGGGAGCACCTGGATTTCCTTAACCAAGGAATAATTAGAGGTCAAAATAGATCTAATATATTCCGCCCATAGTAGGCTGGGTAACAACTTGAACCAAGTTACAGTCATCATTCAATGATATGAAATCTTCATACAGTCTGGGAATGTTACATCCAGGTTTGATTTCAGGGACAAAGTAAGTAAGTAAGTAAATACTTTATTTAACGAGGGTGACCCAATTGGTTTACCCAGTCTTCCTTGGGGCCCTCAAAACATGAACATGTAACAGTCATATTATCAAAGTACAGTACAACAAGCAATAATAATACACATTCAAAATTTCAAAATGAAGAAATTAGAGAGAGAGAGAGAGAGAGAGAGAGAGAGAGAGAGAGAGAGAGAGAGAGAGAGAGAGAAAGAGAGAGAGAGAGAGAGAGAGAGAGAACATGCTAAGGTATATATACATTCATTCATTACCAAGAACTCATATTTTCAAAATGTAGACTTTATGGCGGTTGAGGTCCTTACTTAATTGTTAATTTAACTTTTTATCCATTCGGTACATTTAGTTATAAAGACTTTTAACGATGAGGAATTCTTTATGCTAACTGGGATACTATTCCATACGATCACACCGGAGTATGAGAGGCTTCCCTTAAATAAATTACATTTTTGGCTGTGGCACTATATAATTTTTCTGCGTTACAGATCGTAAATTCGTTGCAGTATTATTAAGATTTATATCCCTCATTTGGAAAATTTCCTGTAAATAAATAGGAGCGATGTTGTTATATACTTTGTACATTATGTTTTCTTTATTAAGGAAAACACTTTGATCGAATGATAAAATATCCAGCCTTTCAAGAGCTGCGCAAAGACCATTATATTCCTGCAACAAAATTCACATACAGGCGCGCCTTTGTCATTGTTCCATGACAGTTTGGGACCCAAAGGACACAAATATCATCGTTTAGTGCCGAGGCCAAATTGAGAGAACGCCTAAGTTCGTCCAAACTGCACACATCATTTTCTTAGGGCCTGTAATAAGCAGCAATGTACAGTGATTTGCATCCTTCAAGTTCCACCTTAACCCATAATATTTCGCAGTCAGTGTGTAGTTGCCTCTGCTCAGTTGCAAGCATGGAATTGCGAATCAGTATAAACACACCACCGCCTTGAGTTTCTGAAGATCTGTCACGCCTAAATGGGGTATATCCTCTAGACTGAGGAAAATACTCACTATCATTAGGAAAACATGTCCGTAAGAAATAATGGCGTCCAACATGGTGTCAGATATTGATAAATATTAGGTAAAAATGATAACATCTTTATTATTTCTGCTTTCAACATAGATTGTGGGTGCTCGTTAGAACCGCCTCAATGAGGCGGTTCTAACGAGTACCCAAAATCTATGTTTTTGAGCAAAAATAAGGCAGATAATATGTACCCTCGTAAACTCCACCTTTCTCTGTATAAAGTGGGGTTCAGGGGGGGGGGTCTTCATTTCACGGACTTGTTATCACCAAGATTCGGTGCCAACAGCAATCAGGATCATGATGTTCGAATAATGCATGAAACTCGGCTTTCTTTTTCACAAGCGACTGACAATTTAAGTTCAACAATTTAACAGTGCTCTTAGTTAGAAAGCGGCCAATCATGTTTGTTGCACTTTTGACAGGTCTGATTTCTACGGTTGGGGAGAGCTCTTCTCTCAGTACTGAAAAATGGTTTTTCGGAAGTTACTGATGCAAAAGAGGTGTTTGTACTATGAGAGAAGTTTGTTTCAAAGCAATTCAGACAGGTCCATGAAAAGGAAGTTTCCAGAGAATAAGAATGATAAGTGTCCTCACCTATGCCTTGGCATCTGATATGAAACCAAGAGCAACAATTATCACATTCAATGGTCATTTCATTGTCTAAAACCTCTACACCACAGCTCCGACAGGGGTACTCAGGGCCTGGGTTTTGTTTCACATCAGCTGAAAGTGACACAGCAGACAAAAATATGCTAAAGGTTTTCATCTAGGTATTTTAGTAAGTTTACCCAACCTGTATCTCGCAAATAAGTTTGCAAAACAGGAGTTGCGATATATCGAATCTGTACAAACTTGCACATCTACATATTTTTGACCAATTTGAACCCCACTTTTATATAGTAAAACTGTGGTTTACAGGGGTAAACCTTATTTTTCTGATTTCTGCTCAAAAAAAAATATATAGATTGATGGTACTCTTGCCGCCTCGTTGAGGCGGTTCTAACAAGTAGCCTCAATCTATATTGCACGGCCCGCAGAAAAAGCGGTTGATTTTCTAAGAGTGCCCTTAAATCACCGTGTCATTCTGTTAGTCTGTCTGTCCGTCCGTAACCCGTTTGTGAAAATTGGTGATAGTGACTTAACCGCTTGGAATATTTAAACAATTTTTGGCATACAGATAGATATCAATGAGATCTAACCAATGAACTTGCCAAATATTACATTCCATTTAGAATAGCCTCGCCGAGGCGAAAAATGTGAAAATTTTCGAACTGGTTCTCCTCGGAAACCGTTGGGCCGATTGAAGTCAAATTTCATATGGAGCCTCTATGGGATAAGGGAAACCAAAATTTGCTCATGGGGTCCAGGTCACATGACCAAAATGGCCGCCAAGCCATATATGGTCTGTCTGTCTGTCCGTCCGTAACCCGTTTGTGAAAATTGGTGATAGTGACTTAACCGCTTGGAATATTTAAACAATTTTTGGCACACTGATAGATATCAATGAGATCTAACCAATGAACTTGAGAAATATTACATTCCATTTAGTATAGCCTCGCCGATACGAAAAATGTGAAAAATTTCGAACTGCTTCTCCTCGGAAGCCGTTGGGCCGATTGAAGTCAAATTTCATATGGAGCCTCTATGGGATGGGGGAAACCAAAATATGCTCATGGGGTCCAGGTCACATGACCAAAATGGCCGCCAAGCCATAAATGGTAAAAAACCCTTCAAAAATAGTCTTCTCCAGAACCACTGGGCAGATTTCTACGAAACTTGATAAATAGCATCTGGGACGTAGGCCCATCATCAATTGCTAAAATGGTGACCCTGGGTTGACCTTGACCTTCTTTGTGCCTAGGTCAAACTTTGACACATAATATGCTTTTGTATTGGAAAAGTGAGAATGCATTTTATCCTGCAAACGATTCAGAATACAGTACTAAAGTATAAGATATATTTTTTACTCCTTACGATAAGGCGCATTTATTGGTGGAACCGTTTTAGGTCCAGGTCACACGACCAAAATGGCCGCCATACCAAAATATGGTAACACTCATAAAGCTAAAAGCATCCGGCGGGTCATGCACTTCAGCTGAAGCACTGGTTTTGAGCAGAAATCAGAAAAATATCACAATTTTTCATCGTAAAATGTTAGTTGTTTCGGCGGTAAACTTTACAATGTATTTGTATAGGCGTGTTTTTAGTAATGATATTTTTTCACGATGTTTCATTCGGTAATCCGGAACACCTGTCGCATTTTCACAACACGATGACGTAATGTTAGGTGCTATTTACAGTGGTTCGTGAAAATTAAGTAAAAAAAAAAAAAAAAAAAAATACGACAACTGCAAACTTTACTGAATCTTTAGCGCTTTAAATTTTTCAGTTGCATTTCTATCGTCGCTCATTCACGGGTGGACATCAGGAGAGCTATCGCGAAATCGCGTCGACGTAATTTTGCTCCCATGACACACCCGGAAACTCTCGCGATAGTTCCTAGGACCTGTAAACAAAGGTAGGTACCCTTGTGTGTTTTGATTTATTGAAGAAGAATGAGAGAATAATATAAAGATTCGACGATGCTAAGCAATGTCAAAATTTACCTTTCTAAGCAGGCCGAAAAAAGTATTGAAAAAATCGTTGCTGAAAGTAGGCGACCGTAACAAAATCGACTATAGGGTTCTCTGGCTGTAGTTTTATGTCAACACGAATGATATGATGCAACTGTTTTGTAAGTTTTTGCTTAGAACGAGATATTTTGGCGCAAATTCTGGGTGTGTCGGACCTAATTAATCATTTAAATTGAAAAGATTTTATCAGTTCATGTACTGTGAAGGAGTGACTCCAATGTTTTCAGGCGGAGTAGCTCCCACATCATCGCGCCAGCTCCCAAAACACGCTCTAGTTCCCACGAGTCTATCACTCCATCACCTGGAGAGACGTTTTTAGGTTAGATTTAAACTACCATCACATAAATTACTCATTGTTACAAGAATGAAATATAACAGGTTTTGAGGCAAGGCAATTCTCTAATAGAGCGAAATCCCGTGACGTCACACACCTGCTCTATATTAACTTCGGGCTGTAATCATTTGAGAATAACGGGAATTTTAGAGATTTTAAACTGCGATATAACTGTTGAAAAACGAAATATCCTCCTCAAATTGTCATTTTCTACTAAGTTATACATCCAGTCAATGATTTCTAAAAAGAGTTTATGATTTCTGATATATTAAAGTGAGTAAATCTTGAATATATCGTCAACAATATCTGCACGATACTTGAATAAAATCGGCATTAATCTCAATATTCATCCAAATGAAATAACTACTAAATTATTAGAATGTTTCCGATACTTGTAAGAATTTTAATGTTTGGTTGCAAAATATAAATATTTTGATTTTCAGTTATTTCTGCTCTAACGACTTTTAGCCCCGTCACTGGTCGAGAGTTGTCTATAAGTTCGGGGTTAAAAGTCTATGTCAGGATTGGATAGAAATAGAAATTAAAATTCAAAATATTCATAATTATTTTGCAGCCAAAGAGATTAAAATTCTTACAATTATCAAAGGTAATGAATAAATTATTTTAATTGGATAAATTATGAGATTAATGCCCATTTTATTCAAGTACGGTTCAAACACCGTTGACAAATAATGCGATATTTTCATACTTCTTCATGTTAGAAATCATAAACGTTTATCAGAAGTATAGATTTGTAGAAAATGGCAATTTGGGGAAGATTTTGCTTTGATTCATAGTTAATCTGCGGTTTTAAATCTCTTGAATTCCAATCGTTTTTTGTTGATTACGGCCCGCCCGCGGTAACCCCTCAGTAAGATAGATAACCCTGTATTGACCAGGTGTGTGACGTCACGGCACAAATTCTATCTATCTATCTATCTATCTATCTATCTATCTATCTATCTATCTATCTATCTATCTATCTATCTATCTATCTATCTATATTAGATAACCCTGTATTGACCAGGTGTGTGACGTCACGGGACAAACTCTATACGCCTATCTATCTATCTATCTATCTATCTATCTATCTATCTATCTATCTATCTATCTATCTATCTATCTATCTATCTATCTATCTATCTATCTATCTATCTATCTATCTATCTATCTATCTATCGCGCCTACGCCCTTTCTACAACCTTTCGGGCATTTTCGGCAGGTGTAAATCACATACACTCCAGATTTGCATGATGAAAGCCTACACAGTAACCATTTAATTACGGTAAGGCTCTTTCACCTACTCATGGGATGATTCTCCCTGCACAGGGGGCCTCCAGTAAGCGGCCCGATTCGAAGGACTGTGCACTTTGTGGCATCCATCCCTGCAAATTCTGACACCGTGGTTTTACTAACTCTGCCGTGAATCGAACCGATGGCCTCTAGCACCATATACAAGTGCACTTACCACTGAGCTACCACATTCCTTTTCTAAATTTAGACCAAAGTTCGTCCTCAACTTGAGTATGCATCACCTGTTTGGCATCCACATGTTAGGACTGCTGCTCGATGGACTTGCAGGAGATGGCGGAACAAAAGTAGTGTTGGTGTTATGCTTGATGAGCTGGATTGGCCATCGCTAGAGGCCCGTCTACCAGACTTCTTTAACCTTCTTTCATAAGATACACTCTGATACAGCGTCTCTTAATAAAGATAAATACTTGGCCCCTGTGGCTTGTTCAACTCAAAGAAGGGCATCAAAATTAAACAGTCAGTATCATAGGTATCAGTCATATAGTGATGCTCTGAAGAATTCCTTCTTTCTCGGAACTATTCCTCAGTGGAATAGTCTTCCCTCCACTGTGGTAAATGACAAAGTGCAGAACAGTTCAAAGCCCGCATGGTGATTGGTACATACGTTTTAGTACATCTCTGTGACTGATTGTAAATACTTTTAAGAACTCATCCATTGATTTCATTTTTCTAAACCGCCTAACTGAGGTAATGGTCATATGTGACCGACTCTGTATCTGATAGACTCTTGGGAACTAGAGCGTGTTTAGGAGTTGCCGTGATGATGTGGGAGCTACCCCGCCTGAAAATTTGCGGCATTACCCCTTCACTGTACATGGATTGATCATTTGTTTTACATCTAAATGATGAATGAGGGCTGACATACCCATAATATGTACCAAAGGATCTCGTTCTAAGCAAACACTTACTTACAAAAGTATTGCTTCATACATTTGTGATAACATAAAACTAAAGTCAAATTACCCTTTGTTCGATTTTGTTACGGTCGCCTACTTTGAATGAATACTTTCATCAACGATTTTTTTTTCTAAACTATTTTCGGCCTGCTTAGAAAGGTAAATCATTTTAACATTGCTTAGCATTGCCGAAACTTTATATTATTCTCTCATTCTTCTTTAAAAATCAAAACACACAAGGGAACCTACCTTTGTTTACCATTTCCAGGTCCTAGGAACCATCGCGAGAGTTTCCGGGTGTGTCGTGGGAACAAAATTACGTTGACGCGATTTCTGATGTCCACCCGTGTCATTACCACCACCGCGTCCTGTAAATTGTGAAAGACAGGGCTGGATAAAGTGGTTGAGATAAAGATAGTTAGATAAGAATTTCTCTACTCTCACGGTGCGAATGCCGGCTAATGTTCTTATCTGGTGTGCAAGAAAACTCTATCAGGTAGAAGAAAGTCGTTTTATTTAAAGACTGTAACTTTAAAGACTTTTTAGTCTGTAAATTTAAAGACTGAAACAAATGAAATCATGAAAATGGTGTAAAACAGAAAAAAATCGCTCTTTGCTGTTTATAGTAATTTGGCCGTTGTCTATGGAATATTTAATTATGTGTAACTGCAAATTATATAGTTGTCTCTATTTAATTAAATTCCTTCCGCCATAAGAAAAACAGTTTTGTAATAAGATTCATTTGTAAAATGAGCTCAGGAATGAATGTGTATAACGATTTTATCATTTTGTCAATATACGGACCACTCGCTTCGATAGACAGATTTTCTGACAACTAAAATTGATGACAGTTTCAGACGGACACAACAGTAACATGTCCGAAAACGAAATGACGTCAGAACAAAACTCATCTTTTGTTCGACCTTTGACAGATATTTCCTCCCTTACTGCGGAGTTTCACAGCATTTGCGGTCTAAGGGAAGGAACTGTGTTGTTTTAGTTCTTAATTATTTCTATCATTAAAACGATATGAGAAGACAATAAAATACATGCAGTCTTTAGCAACGCATGTTTTATTAATGAGATGAATACTGAGGCTGCGTATGAGAATGCGATCTTTTCGTGTTACATCATTTTCATGATTTTCCGTTGTGTTACTCAGTGTTACTCTTTAAATCTACAGAATAAAAAGTCTTTAAATTTACAGACAGTCTTTAAAGGCGTTTTCTTTGCCATGTCAGGGGTGGAGGCAGAGAATAATGGAAGCCAGAACTGATAATGTATGTTAGCTTTTTTCCTCGGCCAGACATTCGAAAACAGGGCTGTGCTCTGACACATTTGGCAGTCGAAATTGGCAACACGTCATCACATACTAGAGCCCGTCTTTGGTCTGATTCCTGCACTCAAAATTCTAAAATCGCTATAGAACTGTGTTTCTTAGGACAAACGCTGTACCTTGGGTGCGATTTGTGCCTTCCTCCGATTAAGAGTTCAGTATATTCCCATTGGTCAGCTGACACCTGTCGAATTGACAAGTGCCAGCACATTGGAGGCCCTGGGAAGAGCAGTTCATAAACTAATCCCATTTAGCGAGATGGGGGTAGCCCCTATGTGCTTTTAGCACCCGGTTACCTTACAAAATCTATCAAGTCAAGTCAAGACAGTCTTTAAATAAAACAACTTTCTTCTACCTGTCTCCTTCATATGAGTGCGATGTCTTTACGTGAGGCTATTCTAGTAAGATCAGTCGTTATCTCACAAAAGATTAAAACATCTCGATCCTGTTCATAAACGGTGCTTCCATGAAAAAAAGAGGTGTGCTCAGTGTCTTAGGTTATAGAAATAAAATGATGTAACTTCATCTGTTCAACTTATCGCAAAATCTTATTGACCTTGAATTATCCTAGTAAAGAATAAATTATCTACCGAATAGTTGAAGTTAATTCTGGTTGATTTCTCCATGTGCAATGTCGCGAAAAAAGGGTCTTGTGTGCCACGTGCGGTTATTGAAATATATGCTCTCCAATCCTTTGTTGTTCGCTCTTTGGATTTGTCGCAGTGTCGATGATCTATCCCTGCTCATTCGAAAAGTCCAGACCCTTGGCAGTCTACAGAGCAGGTACATATGCTGTTTGTCTGTTTGATTTGAGGTTTAACGTCCTCGTCAACACTGTAAAGGTCATTTTGGAGACGTTGCTTCCAATTTTGTGGGACTTTTACTCGACATTGAGATGAAATGACATCTCCATCCCAGCCGCCCAATGAAACCAAAAGGCTTATATGCATTGGACGATCTGACTCACACCGCCTTGCCTGGGCAGGCTTAGTCCAAAGCGGTTTACCAGTACTCGTGTGTGGTCAGATTCAGCTCTGCGTGGAAGCAAAATGCAGCCCAATCTATTTCTCAGATCCCCGATGGGCGGAGGTGGGGGCAGGGGATGGGGACAAACCTGTAGACTGATACAGATGCCTATGAGAACAGTGAAGATCCAGATGAGCCGTATTATTTGGATACACGCTGTTAGCATTTTCACTAATCCCCCTATTTATCCTACAGTATATAATTGCAGACCAGTCCAAGATCAAAGATGAAATAGTCTACTTCATAAACTCGGGGGCGAAGGGATTAATATGAGCCACGTCACAAAAATATACCGTACGATCAGCGACCAGCAAATGCACAGATCAGCCCCACGCGCATGCGCACGCAGGCTGATATAAGGATTTGCTTTTCGCACGCGGCTTCTGGACAGCCATCGAGTTTGACGAGTTTAGGCATAGAAAAAGCATCCCAGCGTCACATCAGCGTTGGTCGAACGTCATGACATTTATGCAACGTCACATCTGCGTCGGTGCAACGTCGTGACGTTGCACCGACGTTGATTTGACGTTGCCCTGGAGACGTGTGCCTTCTGGGATCATAACGAACAAACTCAAAGACGGTTTCTATATGTTCCTAGTTCATGCCGGTGGCCCCCGCCTTATCGGGGCTTGAAGAAATAGATGGGCTGCATGATGCTTCCACGCAGGGCTGAAACCGACCGCACAGGAGTACTGGTAAACCGCTTAGAGGATCTAAGCCTGCCCAGGCAAAGCTGTGCGAGTCGGAACGTCAACGCCCATAAACCCTCATGATTGGTTTCATTGGCCGGCAGGGCTTGTGATGTCATTTCATCTCAGTGTGGGGTAAAAGTCCCATAAAATTAGAAGCAACGTCTCCAAAATGACCTATACAGTGTTGACGGGGACGTTAAACCTCAAAACAAACAAAAATATGTTCCTTGTTTAGGAAATGCCGGAAGATAGGCTTTCCCACATTGTGGCTCATTCGAACATCTTCATTGACAGTAAGTTTGTAAGCTAAGATAGTTTCTATTGTCATTGTACACCACGGCGCCGAGTAAGAGGCCTCATGCAGAGACTGGCTTTTTTGGCGGATTGTCACAGATAATAATGAATTCAAAGTCGAAATTTTGTTCGACTTTGTAGCTCTGCGTCTTTGTTTACGGGCTTATTAGAAGGCGAGGTAATTTTGGGAGGGATGAATATAAAGTATAAGATATCCGATATGGCACAGAAGTTGCCCGAGGCAGGGTAAGAAAAAGTCATGAGAGATAAAAGATGTTGACTGGGCGAAGTTAGTACTTTGAAGCAATTTATAATATTTGACGTAAATTAAAAAACAAGAGGGCCATGATGGCCCTTGATCGCTCACCTGATCCATAGAGTAACAAGTGGGCCCCAGGGAGGGCCATTATTGACCACAAGGTTATAATATGCATAATGTTGAGGGAGGTCTAAAAAGGTGAAGCTTCATACCAAATATCTACAAAGGCTATAATTGTCGACTAGATGAAGCTCCATACCAAATATCAAAGACATGGGCCTTGCAGTTTCAGAGAAGAAGATTTTTAAAGATTTCCCTATATAAGACTTTGTAAAATCAAAGGGTCTCGGGGCGGGGGCATTTTTGGCCCCAAGGGCTATAATTTGAACAACCTTGATAGAGGTCCACTAGATTAAATTTCACACCAAATATCAAAGACCTAGGCCTTGTGGTTTCACAGAAGAAGATTTTTCAAGATTTCCCCTATATAAGCCTATGTAAAACCAAAGGGCCCCGGGGCGGGGGCATTTTGTGCCCCAGCACTATCATTTGAACAATCTTGGTAGGGGTCCACTAGATAAGCTTCATATCAAATATCAAAGACCTGGGCCTTGCAGTTTCAGAGAAGAAGATTTTTACAGATTTTCCCTATATAAGCCTATGTAAAACCAAAGGGCCCCTGGGCGGGGGTATTTTTGGCTCCAGCACTATAATTTGAACAATCTTGGTAGGGGTCCACTAGATGAAGCTTCATACCAAAAATTAAAGACCTGAGCCTTGTGGTTTTAGAGAAGAAGATCTTTGAAGATTTTTCTATATAAGCCCATGTAAAACCAAAGGGCACCGGGGCAGGGGCATTTTTGGCCCCAGCACTATAATTTGAACAATCTTGGTAGGGGTCCACTAGATGAAGCTTCATACCAAATATCAAAGACCTGGGCCTCGCGGTTTCAGAGAAGAAGATTTTTTAAGTTTTCGGTGAAAAAATCTATTTTTAGCTCCTGTGACCTATATGTGCAATGGACAGGAACCATTTGAACAACTTTGAAAGGGGACCACCTAAGGATCATTCCTGTGAAGTTTGGTCAAAATCTGATCAGTGGTTTAGGAGGAGATGTCGTTTGAAGAAATTGTTTACGCACGGATGACAGACAAAAGTGATCTAATATAAGACACAAGAGGGCCAAGAGGGCCCTGGTTCGCTCACCTGATCCAAAGCATAACAAGTGGGCCCCGGGCAAGGTCAATTTTGGCCCCAGGGTTATAATTTGAACAATCTTGGTAGAGGTCCACAAGATGAAGCTTCATATCGAATATGAAAAACCTGGGCTTTCTGGTTTCAGAGAAGAAGATTTTAAAGGTTTACCCTGCATATAGAAGTCTATGTAAAACAAGATTTTCCCTATATAAGTCTATGTTAAACCAAAGGGCCCCGGAGCGGGGGCATTTTTGGCCCCAGAGCTATCATTTGAACAATCTTGGTAGAGGTCCACTAGCTGAAGCTTCATAACAAATATCAAAGACCTAAGCCTTGTGTTTCAGAGAAGATGATTTTTAAAGATTTTCCCTATATAAGTCTATGTAAAACCAAAGGGCCACATGGCGGGGGCATTTTTAGTCTCAGGGCTATAATTTGAACAATCTTTATAGAGGTCCACTAGCTGAAGCGTCATAACAAATATCGAAGACCTAAGCCTTGTGGTTTCAGAGAAGAAGATTTTTCAAGATTTTCCTTATATAAGTTTATGTAAAACCAAAGGGCCCCGGAGCGGGGGCATTTTTGGCCCCAGGGCTATAATTTGAGCAATCTTGGTAGAGGTCCACAAGATGAAGCTTCATACCAAATATCAAAGACCTGGGCCGTGCAGTTTCAGAGAAGAAGATTTTTCAAGATTTCCCCTATATAAGCATATGTAAAACAAAAGGGCCCTGGTGCGGGGGCATTTTTGGCCCCAGCACTATAATTTGAACAATCTTGGTAGAGGTCCACTAGATGAAGCTTCATACCAAATATCAAAGACCTGGGCCTTGCAGTTTCAGAGAAGAAATTTTTTAAAGATTTCCCCTATATATGCCTATGTAAAACAAAAGCGCCCTGGTGAAGGGGCATTTTTGGCCCCAGCACTATAATTTGAACAAACTTGGTAGGGGTCCACTAGATGAAGCTTCATACCAAATATCAAAGATCTGGGCCTTGCGGTTTCAGAGAAGAAAATTTTTAAAGATTTTCCCTATATAAGCCCATGTAAAACCAAAGGGCCCCCCCGTGCGGGGGCATTTTTGGCCCCATCACTATAATTTGAACAATCTTGGTAGGGGTCCACTAGATGAAGCTTCATACCAAATATCAAAGACCTGGGCCTTGCGGTTTCAGAGAAGAAGATTTTTAAGTTTTCGGTGAAAACAATATATTTTGGGCTACTGTGACCTATATGTGCAATGGACCGGAACCATTTGAACAACTTTGAAAGGGGACCACCTAAGGATCATTCCTGTGAAGTTTGGTCAAAATCCGATCAGTGGTTTAGGAAAAGATGTCGTTTGAAGAATAAGTTTACGCACGCACTCACGCACGGACGCACGCCGCACGCACGCACGACGGACAAAAAGTGATCCCAAAAGCTCACCTCGTCACTACGTGACAGGTGAGCTAAAAAAAGAGAGAAGAAAAAGAATGAGTATGAATACATTGGGTTCAAGGGATTAATTTCTCACATCCGCACTTTTATAAATTTTAAATTGCAGTGCGGCAGTAATACAATGATATGGGCCTAATAGCTGTGCCGAAAAAGCTAAGGATCGACAGGTCGCAAAACCGTTTTTTTTTTTTTTTTTAAGTCTTCCCAAGAAAGTGATGTGATTCCGACCGCTCTTTGAACCCTGGCGGTTTCTTCGAGTGGTAGGGCTTGAGATGTCATTACAAGTCCCTCATAATCAAAAGCAACGGCTCCAAAATGACTTAAATAGTGTTGTTGGGGACGTAAAACCTCAACTCAAACGAACAAATATATATCTCACATGGGTGTTATGACTGCCTGCATGAGAATATTTTGGTGCTTAGTCGCTCGGCTGAGATGCAATTGAAAGACACTGGAAAAATTGGCCGTCCCATGAGAAAAGGTCTCTTAGCGTTTCCTTATTTATGTTCTTCAAATATCAGTTTGCAGCCAACTAGATGACTAAAAGTATGTCGTCTTGCAGGCTCGCCTTAGCCTTTGCGGTTCGTATATGCGATAATGACCCTTTTTTCAGGAGCCGACCTTTTTAGATAGTAATGCCACTATCAGATATATTATGTTACTCTCTTAATTTTATTAAAGGGTTCTAAAAGTTATTAATTCTGAGGTATTAACATCAAAAATAACCATTTTGACTCCAAATTAAGAATTGATTAATATTGAGTCTTTTTATGCTTTCCCGTCAGTTGTAGTGAAAAGTTACACGCCAAAAAGCTAATAAAGCAGATAAAATCACCCTTAATAAATATGGCGAATACCCCAAGAAAAAATGACTTTGTAATTTAATTCTGTCTCTCCACAGATGCTGTAATGTAATCCATTGCCCCTGGTGAGAAAAAATATCTTGTGAACCAAAATAGAAATTAATGAATAAAATAAAAAATAACGTTTTTACTATGTCTTATTACCGGCCTCGATAGCTCCATCGAATGCGCGTCTAAGTCTGCCGGGTCGGCCAACAGCCGGTTCAGCAAAATATTTTAGCGGAGATTGATCATGAAATCTATTCTTCGGCCATTCACTCCCTCCAAGAAGGGCAGTTTCTTGTGAAAGAGTGTACACTTTACTGGTTAACCTCCTATGTACAAACCTGCCCAGAAAATATGTGGTTAGGTAAACTTACCGGCTCGATATAACTTAAAGAGTGTTGAATGGTCCGTTAAACTGCAAAGAGAACAAGCAAAAATCATTATGTCGCAGTAGGCGTCAGTAAAGACATTACGAAACACGCCTATAATAATACATTGTAACCTTTATCGCCAAAAAAGAAAAAAAATGAAAATTTTAAGACGAAAAATTGTGATATTTGGCTTATTTCTGCTCAAAACATAGATTGTGGGTACTCGTTAGAACCGCCTCATTGAGGCGGTTCTAACGAGTAGCCACACTCTATATTTTAGAGCAAAAATAAGAAAAATGAGGTTTACCCCTGCAAACCCCAGTTTTACTTTATAAAAGTGGGGTTCGAGTGGATCAATATTATATAGACGTGTTTCCGTGATGGCTAAAATATTTCCAACTCTTCTTGAGTTACATCACGCTTACAATTCTGTGAACGAGTAACCTTCTAAACCCCAATTTATATAGAGAAAACTGGAGGTTACAGGGGTATACAGTAGAACTTCGATTGCTCGAAACCGGTTGACAGGTTTACCATGGCTGAGTCAAACCCATGTTTGAGCCCCTAGAGAAATCCTGTACATAAGAAATAGTGGGGATAATTTAAGAGATTTTCGCTTTATTTACTTGCAAATTATTTTCATTATATAACACCGAAAAGTTGTCCAAAAGTATATCGTATACCTCCTGACAGTAACCCTCAGTGGCTCGACTTACTTCTGTCTCGAACAGATTTTCGAGGTCCCAAAGGTGTTCGAGCCATTGAAGTTCGACTGTACATTATTTTCCTTATTTTTACACCAAGATATAGGTTTCCTCAATGAGGCGGTTCTAACGAGCACCCACAACCTATATTTGGAGTAAAAATTAGGAAAATTAGGAAAATATCATAAATTTTCTAATGAAAAATAAGTTTTGAAGATATTGAAGATTCATTCACTATTTTACACGTTTTTTTTGTTTTTTTTTCGTTATAAACTTTGATGCTTGGTAAATCAACACTTCAAAATATAAGTACAAGCACTACAGCTCTCTAGTAAGTGAACTTTGACAAAGAATCCAAATCTGAAAAATGTGGGGCTGTGGGAGGGGCTTGGGTGGGTTTGTACCAGAAAGAAATATAAACATACCTATTTGCTTATTTTTATGCTTATGTTAAATATAAAAAAAATCAAGTTCCTACTGACTTCGTAAAAAGTTAATCAGGCCATCTTAATATTCGTTCTAAACATTATTCTATCTGAAGCTATTCTCTAGTTATTGATAATATTTTCGTTATGTTATATAAAAAGTCTGAAAAGGGGCATAGCTTGATCAATATTTTTCAGAATTTCCCCAAAAGTTAATCACTTCGTCTAAACATTGATCCTAAGCTGTAAACCAAATACCAGAATCCTAGCTCAAGTGGTTCTCAAGATATCATGTTGACAAGATTTTTCTATTGCTACAACAGCAGTCGAAAAAGGGGCCAAACTCAGTCAATGTTTCATGGAATTCGCTCAAATGTGAATCAAGTCATCTGAACATTGATGCTAAACCGTATACCAAATATCCAAATCCTAGCTCAAGCGGCATTTTTTATTTTAATATATTTATTTTATTTATACAATATTTAAAGAGGATACGCAATTAGCTTCGAGAGCCAGTCTACCTTGCGGTCCTCTAGATCCCTGGGGCCAGTTGTTCGAAACTAACGACGTCGTTAGATAACGTATCGTTAAAATTTTGATCATTTATTATGGCAAATATGCAAATTTTTTTGCTGAAAAAAAAGTGAGCAGCTTACATTTTTTTCAGCAAAAACACCAAAGTTTTACATATTAAACTTGCTAGAACAGTTAACAATATGACCACTAACGAGCTCTTTAAGCTAACGATGCTTTGAACAAATGGGCCCTGGTCAGTATTTTATGGTATTAAAAGTATCAGGTCATCTGAACACATTGGTCCTAAGCTACTTGCCAAATATCAGAATTCTAGCTCGAGTGGTTCTCATGATGTCGTGTTGACACGGTTTTTCAAATATAATGACAGTCAGCAAAGGGATATAACTCAGTCAATATTTCTATGGTGCTTGCTCAAATATTAATCAGGTAATGTACACACTGATCCTACGCCGTATGCCAAATATCAGACTCTTAGCTCAAGCGGTTCTCATGATAATGTGTTGACCAGTTTTTTCTATTGTTAATACTGACAGAGTCGAAAAGGGGGCATATCTCGGTCAGTATTTTATGGTATTCGCCCCAAAGTTAATCAGGTCCCTAAACCATATGCCAAATATCAGCCATCCTCAAGATATAGTGTTGACAAACTTTTTCTATTATTATAATGGCATAGTGATGGTATTCGCTCAAAATTTAATCAGGCTATCTGAATATTGATCCTAAGCCATATGCCAAATATCAGAATCGTAGCTCAAGCAGTTCTTAAGATATTGTGTTGACAAGCTTTTTCTATTGTTACAATGGCATAGTCAAACAAGAGAGCCAAAATGGACCTGGATCGCTCACCTGATCCATATTGTACAAATGAAATTGTAGATAATATATGGTGGAGTAGAGGATTTGAGCAATTTTGGTTGACTCAAGGAACATTTCGTGAAATTATTTCAAAATAAGACTGGCTGTCTAGGAATAGAAGTCATTTTGCGGTTCGAGATTTTAGCTCTGGTGGCCAACTTTCTCAATGAAGCAAACTATTTTGAGCAATTTTGTTACATGGTCACCACATTCCTATAGAAGTGCTCCCTTTTATAGAAAGTCTTTTAAAAGTTTTTCTTTTTTAAGTTCTGGCGATCATCTTGTTCAGCAGAGCGGAACAATTGGTACGATTTTGACGGATGGTCTGGTCACCCTAAAACATTCCTTTGAAATAATTTACTGGAGCAGAACGGTTTGAGCAATTGTTGAAGAGGGTCACCCAAGGAACATTCCTATGAATTTTTTTCAAAATCAATTCACTGGTTAAGGAGCAGAAATCATTTAAAGGTTTTCTATTTTTAGCTCTGGTGGCCATCTTGACCATTTGGCCATGATGCACTCAAATCTCATCTGTGCAAAGAAAAGATATATCCTACTTTCATATCAGGGAATCACAAAAATATTGCAGCCCACCAAAGTCCACTGAACATGACTGGGAGCAATAACAGGCCTATCCTTGTCGCATTATATGAACTGTTGTTTAGCTACTGTATATTATGTAAATAAGTGTATGATGACAAAAAATTCTGAATAAATAAATACAGTCAAATTCCTATATTAAGACCACCATTGGTACTGTTCAAAAGTGATCTTTAAGACCACTTTTGAACAGTCCCAAAGGTGGTCTCGGACCAGAGGATACTGCATGCAGAAAACACAAAGGACGAATAACTGCATCTTACTAAATAAGGTTTTTAGAGCAGAATTTGTCTTAATTTTAGGTGGTCTTAATAGCGGAAGTTTACTGTAAATGGCTGAAGTGTGGAAAAAACCCTTACAATTGATACAAATAAAAAAGCATGACTGGTAGACTGAGGATTTTTCGAATAATGTGCAGTAAATCCTGGTGCATGAATGTCATTTGACGTGTCACCAGTAACAATTCTGATCAGCAAATCAAATGATTCATGTTACGAGGGCAAGTCAATAAGTAACCAGCCTATCCAATTTCCAATTGACCGAGACAGCCAAGATTTTCATGCCTTGTTTCAATACATGCATTAGGCATTAGAGTAAAATTGCAACCTTATAGCGCCATTCACTCGTGATATTGAACGTCAAACATGGATAGCGATGCAAAAGCAAGCTTTTTGTCAAAAGTTGAGTACCATGCTGTTATTCGTTACTTGTATTGAAAGGGAAAATGGGTCAGCAAATACATTTGGAGTTGACCAATGTTTATGGGTTTCTGCACCATCGTAGGCACAAGTTAAATTCTGGGTTGGGAAATTCAAACGCGGTAGAACGTCTTTAGAAGACAATACCAGGCCCGCACGCCCAGCAGATGCCACCGATGAAGAAACGTGTAACAACGTACGGGATCTGGTAAATGCAGAATTACGGTGGCAGAAATGGCGAATGTATAACACATTTCACATGGTAGCGTTTCAACAATTTTACATGGTCGCTTGGGTATGTGCAAGCTAACAGCTTACAAAATTCCTTAGCGACGAGCAAATGGCAACCAGAGCATCAGTATGCAACGCATTGTTGAAGCGGTTTACGACAAAGAAAGATGACTTCTTTCACGTCTGGTGACTGTAAATGAGACCTGGATCCATTATTATGAGCCAGAGAATAAAACTGAAAGTCGCCAGTAGGTAGGGCCGGGGTCTCCGAGGCCAAATAAGTTCAAAACGCAACCCTCTGCTGGCAAGGTGTTGGACTTTCTGGCAAAAAAAGTACAATAACAGGTGAGTATTATGCAAATTTGCTTGACCAACTGAGAACTGCGATCCGTAAAAAAGCCGAGGTAAATTCTTCAAAGGGCTCCAACAGGACAATGCAAGAGTCCACACTTGCAAAATTGCAATGGATGCTGTTGAGAGGAATGGGTACGAGCTAATACCTCATCCCGCCTGTTCTCCGGACCTATCTCCTAGTGACTATTTCCTATTCCAAAACTTGAAAAAGGATATCCGTGGACGTCAGTTTCAGTCCAACGAAGAAGTCGTGGCGGCAGTTGAGGAGTGAGTCAGAGACAATGGCACTGGCTTCTTCAGTTCTGGGCTGATGGCACTGGAACAGCGTTGGTCCAAGTGTATCATTCTAGAGCGCTGTGGTGCAGTATTAAGGCATCGGATTTGAGATCGAGAGGTAGCCGGTTCGATCCCCGCAAGAACTACGTGTTGTTTCCTTGAGCAAGAAACGTTATCCACATTGCTTAGTACTGGTTCCTACCCAGAAAAAACGGGACACATGGAAGATTACTTGTACTAAATGTGTTACCATCGATTATAATTATTATTATTATTATTATTTTATTGTTGCACCTGCTTGTAGCAGGGTGCGACACAGGCGTCCGATTTTCCGTCCGTGCGTCCGTTCGTCCGTCCGTTCGTCCGTTAACACTTATGTCGAAGTTCGACATTTACGTCAAAGTTTTTATTTTACAAACCTCAGATACCATCAAACCTTACATGAAACATCTCATAGACCTTCTCACTTTGTAAGCACCTTGACCTGGTGATTTTGACCTATATTTTGCGCTCCAGTGACTTTGACCATTACGTCGAAGTTCGACATTTACGTCGAAGTTTTTATTTACAGACCTCAGCTACCATCAAACCTTACATGAAACATCTCATAGACCTTCTCACTTTGTAAGCACCTTGACCTGGTGACTTTGACCTATATTTTGCGCTCCAGTGACTTTGACTGAGTGACCATTACGTCGAAGTTCGACATTTACGGCAAAGTTCGACATTTACGTCAAAGTTTTTATTTTTGCAAACCTCATCTACCATCAAACCTTACATGAAACATCTCATAGTTCTTCTCAACTTTGTAAGCACCTTGACCTGGTGAATTTGACCTATATTTTGCGCTCCGGTGACTTTTACCATTACGTCAAAGTTCGACATTTACGTCGAAGTTTGTATTGTAATCAACTATAAGACTAAACAACCATCAAACTTTTCATGAAACATCACTCTGAGCTCCTGACTAGACAAGCACCTTGATCCGGTGACCTTGACCTATATTTTACGCTTCAGTGACTTTGACACAATTTACGTCAATGTTCCAGATCTTCTCAAATAAAAGGCCTACACCAATAAAATCTTGAGTAGTGTTTCTCCTAGATGTATTGACTCTGCAGGTAACTTGACATGGTGGCCTTGACCTATATTTTACGCTCCACTGACTTTGACACATTTTACGTCGAAGTTCCAGATCTCCTCTAATCAATGACCCACAACCATCTAATCTTGCATAGTGCTTCTCCTAGATGTACTGACTCTGCAGGTACCTTGACCCGGTGACCTTGAGCTATATTTTACGCTCAGGCGACTTTGACAAATTTTTATGTCGAAGTTCCAGATCTCTGCAAATAAAAGGCCTACAGCCATCAAACCTTGCATAATGCTGCTCCTGTATGTACTGATTTTGCAGGTACCTTGACCTGGTGACCTTGACCTATATTTTACGCTCCATTGACTTTGACACAATTTGTGTCAATATTCCAGATCTTCTCAAATAAAAAGCATGCAACCACCAAATCTTGCATAGTGGTTCTCCTAGATGTACTGACTATGCAGGTACCTTGACTTGGTGACCTTGGCCTATTTTTTTGCACTCCATTGACTTTAACACATTTTAGGTCGGTATTCCATATATTCTTAACTATAAGGCCTACAACCATCAAACCTTGCATAGTGCTTCTTCTACATTTACTTACTCTGTGGGTACCTTGACCTGGTGACCTTAACCTATATTATGCACTCCAGCGACTTTTACGCCAATGTTCAATATGTCCGAAAATAAATGGCCTACAGCCACCAAACTTTGCATAGTACTTCTCTTTATTGTACTGATTTGGCAAGTACCTTGACCTGGTGACCATGGCCTATATTTTTGGTCCAGTGACTTTGACACATTTAACATTAACTATCAACTGCTATGAAATTTACTTAATATAGAACAACATTCTGATTGTGGTTTCTATGACTTTTGCCCCCAGCAGGTGCGACGCCGCCTTCTGCGGAATTCTTGTTTTTATTATTAGAGGGCAATTACACCGAAAAAGCAGCGATCGCTCCAACTCAGAAATAAGTTAGGCTGTTTTTTATTGACTCGTCCTCGTACTAGCACCGCTACGTAGACGCAGGTCATTTCAAACCAGCCTTAATTTCGTTACAAATCATAAACTTATAAGTTTCCAGCTTCAATTTATTTAACTGATTTCATTTACCCAGTTTTATGTCATGGGATCATTCCAAATCCAAAACTGACCTGTATTTTTTTTTTTTCAAAATTTGAGTACTTTTTTCCGCAAATTAAATGAAAATGCCGGCATATTTTTCCCAAATGACAGGGCGCAGGCAGCTTCCAAATGTGGCATAGAAAGCTATGAGTAAAAAATATTCAACAGTAAGGTTTTTACAAGAAAAGCATCAGCAAACAACAAATTATAATGGATGATTTGAAGGTGAAATTTTAATAATATCAGCTCAGTCAATGAAAACTGTTAATTTGTGTGCTCATTAGATACCTCATTAAGGCAATTCTAATAAGCAAACGCATAGGAACCAAAATATTAACTGCTCAAGCGTTTTTCATGATGTAGCGTTGACAATCTTTTTCTATTTTTATAATAAAGGGTCATAACTCGGTCAGTTTTGTTTGATTTTGTTTGATTTGATGTTTAATGTCCCCGTCAACACTGTAAAGGTCATTTTGAGATGTTGCTTCCAATTTTGTGGGACTTTTATCCAACATTGAGATGAAATGACATCTCAAGCCCTGTCCAATGAAACCAATAGGGTTTATTAGCATGGACAGTCCGCCTCGCACCGTGGTTCCTGGACAGGCTTAGATCCTCTAAGCGGTTAACCAGTACTAGTGTGCGGGTCGGATTCAGCTCTGCGTGGAATCATCATGCAGCCCATATATTTCTTCAAGCCCCTATGGGCGGGGGCTGCATAACTCGGTCAGTATTTCGTCGAACTCGCCATCTAAACATTGTTCCTAAGCCATGTGCCAAATATCAGAATCCTAGCTCAAGCGATTCTCAAGATAACGTGTTGACAAGTATTTAATTGCTACAATGTCAGAGTCGAATTAAATAGATCTAGGGGTATATCTTTGCCATACTAGGTCCGACCGAAAACAATAGCTCAGGCAGTTTTTACAACCAATGAAAGGTGTAACGGACGGACGAACAGACGGACAAAGCCAAACCAATAGGCCCATGCCCCTCAACTTCTTCGAAGTTGGGGGCATAAAAAGACCGATCGAACATGTATACATTGCTGTCTGAGTTTTAAGCTCCGGTCGATTAGATCTAGATATTTATACTTGCTAGAACATTTAACATTATGACCGCTAACGAGCTCGTTAAGCTTTAAATAAACACGTGGCCCTGATCTTTAGCTGCGCTAACACATTTTGTAGGGGAGACCGGGGCTAGTTGGTCCGAAAATTGCATTTTTTTTTTCAAATGCTAACATAAATATTCATTAGCTTGTAATACTTTTGCAACATGTATAATCCATTCTCCACCTTATTTCATACTTTCACGTTCGGAAAATGACAGATTCTGACAATTATTGCCGTTTTCCAAGGCGAGGTAAAACGGACCCACTTAACCCCACTATCGGGGTAAGTAGGTCCGAGCCGCGGGGTAAGTTGGACCGACTGGGATTCAACAAGGAAATCAGGAAGTAATGATGGGCCGATGAATGTCACTTTTAACAAAAAATCTGAGAATTACGTTGCTTCAGTAACAATACCGTAGACTGCCGGGCGATAATCTTAACACAAATTCCTCACTGTGCATATGTTAGTTATTTTTCTCAAAACCGCCAATTTGATTGGAAACTCCCATTTAAATGTCTTACCGTAGAGTAGACCGGGGCTAGTTGGTCCTAAGATTATACTGGAAGGACCGAAGTTCGAGGACGTAAGCGACTTGACCGGTTTATATTTCTATAAATAGCAATATATTGAAACAGTCGGCAACAAAATAATCAAACAACGTTTGATGAATAAACTGTCGGAAACAAACATGAAAATTAACGAGCAAACTTCGACAGAGCTTATTATTTATCGAATGACCCATTTCCTAGTCATTTTCAAAATGGCATTTAAGATACTTTTAATGTAAATAACATGAATTTTACTGGAAATCATTTGGAAAATGGTGATTTTTTACTCATTCTCCATTTGTGCTCAAAAGTTTATTCTTCTTCTAGATATCTGTTTAGTTCATCCTGTTCTATTCAATACGAGTCCAAAAATTTAGCTGCATTTTATAATTTGCTCATTGATATCTACTTCAAATGAGAATTAGATGTAGGCCTACCAAGAACAAGAACAAATAATAGCGACACCGCCTTGTGGCTGCGAAGCAGCCACGCGGTGGCGTCAAATGGTAACGCGTATGGAACTATGGGATAGAACATACCATAGGCTTGAAAAGCTTTCGTCAAGGTACGAAAAAAAAATTCGAATGATTAAAACACAGCGAAGAACTCCGAGTATTCCAAATGAACCGTGATCCAATGAAATAACGTCTATGTTTAGGCTCATGAATAATGGTTATCGATTATTTGGCGTCTCGACCTTATATGACAGGCGAACGGTAACCAGCTTGTTTACAAACATACACGAGCGACCTAATTTGCATATTATGTTCGTCTGATATCGTCCATTGTTATCGGGCTGACTGTGAAAGCTGTCACCGTATTTCAAAGACGGATTACTGCGATATTACTTTGCTTCTGGTGAGAATAATATTGCAGTCATTTCACATTAACTTTGTGCTTTCAAGATATCTGGGTTTTCACCCGATTATTTGAATACTTTTCTTGTTTTACATATCATAACATTTTCATTCCTACTGACAGTGAATAAATACCGGTATGGCTTCTAGATTACAATCTGCTTCTGCATTATCTGTATGGCCTTCGCATATTATGCTAGATATTGATAGTACAAGGTACTTTGTTCAAGATGTCCCAGGTGATGGAAATTGCTTTTTTCATTGCTTGAGCCTAGCGTCTGGTCTCAGTATTGTGGATAGTTACATTTTAAGAAATGCTATTTGTGGTCACATTTATGAAAATCGGGATGATTGGAAGGCAGAAGTTATGCTTTATGGGGAGGAAAGGAACACACAGGAATTATATTGCAGGTTGATGCTCAATTCCAGAGGGTGGGCTACCTCTTCTGAAATTCATGCAGCAGCTGTTCTTTTATATTGCAATATTCAGGTATGGTTACAGGGGAACCAAAACAACAACAACACTTTCACTTTGCAACAGTTTCATCCAAACAGCCCCTCTTTCAGGAATATAACACTTCTTCTTCGCAATCAACACTTTCAGCTTTTACGCCCTGTACTTCCTACAAATAGGGCTTCTATTCGCTACCCATCTTCTTCCACTGAAGATAACTATACCATTACTTCTGACAATTCAGAAACAATACAAGACCATTCTTCTAATCTACACAGTACCCCTCACAGATTTAATGTCAGTAGCAAAAAAAGAAAGCATTTACCCTGTGCCACAAATAATCTTAGTGCTAAATTAAACAAACTTTCTGACACAGAGTTTACGTGCCGGAAATATGGGGTGCAGTTTGAGCCTCCATTACCAAATGAAACGGCCAAAGATAAAAAAAAAACAGATGTAGGCGTAACACATACAGGATAAAAAAAACACAAACAAAAACAAAACAATGAAACTAAAAAAATGACAAATTTGAGACTTACTGCCTTAAGCATGGCTCTCTGTATGAAGCACCTGTTAAAAATGAAAACACCAGGGAAACTTACAACAGAAAAAAGCGTAATACTTACAGAATAGCCAAAATTAAACAAACACTTCCTCAAATGAAGCCAACTCAAAGTGAAAATAATGAAGGACAAAATACGAACATCAACATCCTAAATGAATCTGAGGAGTTTGATCACAATCACTCAAAGCAACTTAACAGCAGTCCTAAATCCGTATCAACTACATACATGCACATGGACAGACGCGAAGATACAGGCAAAACATATCAAGACAAAAGTAACAGTGCTACTGAGATTTCATATGATGACACAGAGTTTTTGTGTCGAAAATACGGGGTCCAGTTTGAGCCTCCCTTACCAAATGAAACGCCCAAAGACAAAAACAACAGATGTAGGCGTAACACATACAGAATAAAAAAACAAACACAAAAAATTGACAAAAGTAACATATCAGTACCTGACCCACCACCACTTGACCACGACACTGTTTTAAACAAAGCATTGCACTCCATCAGGGCGTTTGAACTTGAGCAGATGTCATATAAATTTTCTTATTGCACCGTTTGTCATGAAAGAAGGCTTGAAATGTTGATGCCTCATGAAAATGTTTGTAGACGCTGTAATAAAGACTCTCTTCCAGTAAAACTTTTTTCAAATGAAAATAACATGGATCCTGGTAAGATGCCTGCAGAATTGCTGCATCTGTCAGTTATAGAAGAACAGTTGATATGTAGAATATCCACATGTATAAATGTTCATATGTTGAAACATGGTGGAATTGCTTCTGCAGGTCACTGTGTTACTTTCCCCCAAGAAGTAAATGAACCAGCCCAAATATTCCCTCGACTCCCTAAAGAAATTAATATACTTAAGGTTCGAAAAATAGGTGTGAGCAATACCTCAAAAGACTTTCGTGTAAGACGGTTAAAAGTTCAAAATGCCCTGATTTGGCTGAAAGCGAATAACCCAGCATATTCTGATATAATAATAAGTGAAGATAGACTTTCAACTTTACCAGTGGATGATTTTGTTGATGTTGATACTTTAGAGTACAAATCTGATACATGCCACCAACATGATAATGGTCCAGCCCCCGGGCAAATTGATCCAGGTGATGTTGATGGTACTACTCATTGCAGTGTTCTTCTGTCCGATCAGCCAGTCAATATTCGTGAAGATGTGCAGGCTGTTGTAGATAATGTACTTGAAAGTAATTCAAACACTGTCACTATAAATAAGCAGGGCACTGTTACAATACCATGGCCAACAAGAGGTAATGTTCCACTATCAGAATTCACTACTCATTATTTTTTTACATTAGCCTTTCCATCTCTGTTTCCTTTTGGCACTGGTGATTTCTTTATGAACCGTCCCAGAACGATCACGTCTATGGCGGACTGGGCTGACCATCTTTTGTGGTATGACGATGGAAGATTTTCATATCACAAGTACTTTAAATTTGTGGTCCATAATATGATAATGCGAAGACGGGCATTTGAAAATAGCAGCTATATCATGCAGCAACAACTTGGTGAGCAACATCTTACTGTTTCAGACCTTTAAGAAAAAATTCAGAATGGGGACAACTCTATCGCTAGGAAAATTCTATACTTTGGGGCATCATTGCGTGGAACATCTCAGTATTGGACACAAAGGGGGAGAGAACTGAGGTCATTAATACAGTTTCAAATCAATGAAGGCAAAGGCTTACCATCATTTTTTACAACTGGCAGCTGTGCAGAATTCCATTATAAACCTCTTTCTAGATTATTACAAATCTATGTTAAAGAAACTTCTGGGGATGACATTGATCTTTCCGACAGGAACAAGCTTTTCGAAACCCTCCAGAACAACACACACATTGTTGGCCATTACTTTGACCTACGTACAAAATCATACTTTCAACATGTCATGTCACAGGTTTTTGGTGTCAGTGATTACTGGTATAGGCAAGAGTTTGCAAAGTCAAGGGGCATGATTCACTGGCATGGCTTGTGTTGGAGGCCTGACAGGGAGCCCCACAATTTACTTTTCGAGGCTGTTTCACAGGGGCTATCAGATCCAGAATGTGCAGACAAATTGGCTGCTTGGGCATCAGACAATTTTAGAATGTCTGCATGCCATCCAGCTGGGGTAGACCTTGATGGGAACAGTCGAAAAGATTTGTGGCCTCCTCCGGAAGGTACTGCTCCTCAACCGCCAGAAGAAAAAAATCCCCTTGTCAAACTGCTTTGTGATGTTAGCAGCTCCCAAGAGAGTCTTCTTGAGGATTATTTACTGTTAACAAATCGTTTCAATATACACAGATGTTCTGACTACTGTCTTCGCCCACCAAAATCAAAACATCATTCAAATAATGATAAGATCTGCAGGATGGAATTTGGTACATCTACATCACCTGGAAAACCACTTAGGCAACATCCAGAAATAGTTAAGGACAGAAATAGTTCCTTACGCCTTGAGATGGAAAGGGATCATCCGACACTTGTTCAACATTCCCGTTTCCATACCCAAGGCTGGAGGGCAAATGGAGATATATCTTTAATTCTTTCAAAAAGTAACCCTGACAATCCTTCAGTAGATGAAATCATGGCATGTGAAAAGTACATCACAGGCTATGCCTGTAAGGGAGGTGAACCAACTGGGGCTGTCGCAGATTTATTCAGTGACTTAGTTAGTTGTGCTGATGAGTCAACAGGAGTGACCGCAAAAGCCATTTGCACACGCTTGTTAATGACAACAGTCAAAAGAGATGTTTCTGCTGTTGAGGCTACTTATGAAATTTCTTCTAGGCCTTTGTACCCCTGTAGCCACACTTTTCAAAGTATTAGCCTATCAGGATCAAGAGTTCTAGAGAAAAATGGGGATGTATTGACCAAAAACACTGTGCTTGATAAGTACCTCAGCAGGAACATTGATGATAATTGCTCACTGTACAATTTTGTTTGTAGAACTGGTAAAGTTCCTGTCATATCTGGTAGTTCAACACAAGCCACTTGGCCCTTAGATGAAAACTTCTGTAGAACTATGCTTCTTTTACATTACCCAAACTGGCGTGCATTTTCAGAAATAAAACCTGAAGAAATGTCTTGGACCAATCGCATGGAATCATTTTTGAGCACTGATGCCTGCCCAAACTTTGTTAAAGCGGATGTTGAGAGAGCAAAAAGCCACCAAAAAATTATTGATGAAGAGTCATGTCCATCTGATGATGATCTTCTTGATGAACAAGAAGAGCCTGATTGGATGAATCTTATCAGGCCAATGCCAAATTTTGATGTCCAAGTACCTTGTGATTTCATTTATGATGATGGGGGACAAGACTATGACTGGTCAAAATCAACATACACCTATCCGCAAGATTTCGGTAAAACATGGGTTGAAAACTTAGGTATTATGTCAGAGCAAGCCAGTGAACAACTTGAACTACCAGATGTGGACACAGAATCCATGAATAAGGATCAGAAACTGGCGTTTGATATCATTATGAAAAGATTGATGATTACATCTTTTCTACAGTCATTCTCTCCCTTCCGCTGATTCAAGAAGGGCAGTTGTCAGTTTCTGGCAAAGAATGTGCACTGAACTGGTTAATCGATTACGTATAAGCCTGCCCAGGATTGGAAAGTGTGGATAGGTAAACTGACAGGCTGAAAACTGACCTAAAAAGTGTTGACTGGGCCATTAAACTCCATTAAAAACAAACAAAACTCTTATATGTGTTGAATTTTTTTATACATTTTCTCAGACATGCTTACTGTTGCAGGTGACAAGTTATCAGTTGTGATGCAGTTACAAAACAGAAATTGTGTGTCCAGTTATGTAGAGACAGAAATTTGTCTACCTCATGCCAACTTAATATTGCAATGTAGATCTACGATGTAAAAGACCATCAGTCCTCATCTGTGTCATCAGGTTCCACTTTTTGGATCATTTGTTTGTCATTTGATGCAAAGTTACTGACCTCAGAGTCAGAAGCTGTTTCCATTACCATCACACATGTATCATTAGTTTTGAGACAAAAAAGGCAAGATATCTCTGTGAGGTCAGAGTAATGGATACCAATACAATCTTGACTGCAATCACATGAATGGTTTGGCAAACGGAGTCAACACATATCAGATATCACAATTCTGGAATTTTTGGTCAGACAAGACTGAAAATACCGCTAATAAGGTTCTTTCTTCCGAAACTTAAAAGGCTCTCAATTACGTTCTTATTATAGCCCCACTTTGAAAAAGTGGGGGCTATATTGGATTTGTCTTGTCCTTCTGTAATTCTGTAATTCTGCTATTCATGATAACTCAAAAACCCTTTGAGGTATTTTCATGCAACCTCACACAAATGTAAATCACTATATTTACATTTCCAGTGTAAAGTCTAATGTAAACCTATAGAAAACAATTGCATTCATACGCCCATGAATGCATCGAATCACATGATTTTCAGTGACGTTAAGTGACGTCATTCAAAACCATTGTTCTCTACGGGCGTTGATGACGTCAATGCTGCTCCGCTCTTTGTAGAAAAACAGCGTGTAAATGTTTTTCAGCTTTGAAAGTTTGCCCTACAAGCATTTTTTTGCCTATTGATGAGGGGCAAATAATGTAAATATAAAAATAAACTTAATTTTTCTTCTTTTCATGAAAGTATGAACGACAGTGGGTCGTGAGCAATGGTTACATTCATGAACCCCTTCGGGGTTCATTTACTTTGCACGCGACCCACTGCGTTCTTACTTCCATGAACTGCAGAAAAATAAATTTCATTTCTTAAATGAGACGATGTGCAGAGCGCATGAACTATAACTCTGTATTGCTTACTTTTGGAGTTATTGCCCTTTGAACATTGAAAAATGGCAATTTTAACCTGGTAGACTCCATAACGCCAAAAAAAACGTTTCAGATATTTTCATGAAACTTCACACAAATGTTAAGCACCATGATCATGAAACTTCACACAAATGTTAAGCACCATGAGACGATGTGCAAATAACACCATGAGACGATGTGCAAAGCACATGAACCATATCCTGGACTGCCTTTTTACCACGTTTAATTAGAGGCTGAAAATGAATTAACGAATTTAATAGATTGCATTATTACATTTCTTAAGACATTGTCATATGGTAGAAGTATTCCAATGCATTTTTGTATGTTACGCAAAAACTAAATCATTAGCTTAGGTAAGTCCCACAATGTTAATTAGTGCATTTAAGTGAAAATAACTGTATTCAACAATGTAATCTGGAAAATAAAATTGCAGGTTTTACAATCAGAAATTTGGTATTAGGGCTACACCAACATGTTGCTGTAAAAGAAAATTTAAGAACATTAAACCATCAATATACTTATCCAATTAACAATTACGAACACTTGTCCCCTGATTATGTTTCTTTATTTTTTTTCTATAACAGGTGCATCACGATGAAATTCAGTAACAGCTTTATTTAAAAGGAACCTGTCACCTGTCTAGCTCATCTATCACAACTACAATCAGTGTTACATAAAGGGTTTTATGGATTTTGTACATGTGACTTCCTATCCTTTATTCATAGTTTGATCTACGTTTTGGAATTCCTGAACTATGAAAAACACAAATAAAGTGAGGGGATTGAAGGCCCACCAGAAGATCCTGTGCTCTTTATTGTTTTATTTTCAAACATGTATATTTTCAACAGGGAAAAAAAACAAGATAACCAGGTTTTTGTTCAAATGCAATGTTCCGGAGAGACAATTTTTAAAATATGATACAGATAAATATGAGCCAACTAAAATTAACAAGTATGTTACAACAGTTATCTGTGTATATCGTAATAAAATTTAAAATGACTTTTGAAATTCTATAGCAGTACAATCCGTATGTGAAAAAATAAGATTCTTACAGTGGTGGACATGCATACATAATCTTGTATATTTTGATGAGACTTTAAGTTCACCTGTCACGTAGTGACAATGTGAGCTTTTGTGATCACATTCTGTTTGCCATCCGTCCATGCGTCTGAAGGCAATTTCTTCAAAGACTTTTCCTCCTAAACCAATGATTGGAATTTAATCCAACTTCACACGAATGATCCTTAGATGGTCGGTCCTCTTTCAGAATTGTTCAAATACAGTAAAACCTGTCTTAGTGGCCTCTATTAAGCAAGCAACCTGTCTGAAGCAAGCGGGCATTCAGCTCCCCAAAAAGGCAAATGTGTTAAAATTCACCTGTATTAAGCAAGCACCTGTCTTAAGCAAGCACATTTTGGTTATCCCTTAGGTGCTTGCTTAATACAGGTTGGACTGTACTTCCAATCCATTGTACAACTGCATCACAGGAGACAAAATTAGACTTTTTAATTGGAAAACAAATCCTCTCTGAAACCGTAAGAACCATAGCGGACCTATTTAAAGATTGTTCAAATTATAGCCCTATGGCCATAAAAAAGGCCCTGCTCAGGGCTGTGTGGTTTGACAGTGACTTCTGTAGGGAAAATCTTAAAAAATCTTCTTGTCTGAAACTAGAAGGCTTAGGTCTTCGATATTTGGTATAAAGCTTCGCCATGTTGACCTCTATTAAGATTGTTCAAATTATAGACCTGGGGCAAAAAGTACCTGTGGCCCACTGGCCATGTGTGCCCGTAAAACGTCTCCCCGTCCTTCATCATAGTGTTGATTACATTTTCTTTTCCTTTGCGATCATTGAGTCCATTCTGGTTATTTCATTGAAAATCAAATACTGCTTAAGCCACTTAATAGCATTGGCTGAATAGGTCTCATTCTAAGGAATAATTAAATATTTTAAAAATCTATAAGTGGGTTCAAAATTCCGAAAGAAATTAGAAAAAATAACACACATTGATGAAGAACAAGAAAGCCATTTACATACATCACACCATGTCATTCCCTTAATGCCAGCTGTTGTGAACTGAAATATGTTCCATAAAAGAAGTAATGAGTAAAGTTTACAAGTGATAAATTTACAGTGAAAATTCCGATATTAAGAGTACCCAAAATAAAAACAATATCTGCTGTTGAAAACTAATTTAGAAGGTTTCTGTTTTTTTTTTTCTACACCAATTGTTCCCTCTAGAACAACACCTTTGGTACTGATTAAAAGTAGTGTTTAAGACCACTTCTTGTTTCTGTTCAGAAGTGGTCTTTATGTAGGAATTGAATGTAAATGATTGCAGCATCTTCCACTATAAAGACCAGCATTACATTGTACTTGTCATGCCATAATCACTCTGTCCTGCCCTCATCGCAATAGTCATTGTAGACCCACTATCGCATCTTGTAATTTTAGTGTACGATGCGGTGTCGCGACAAAGGCAATGCCTTAATTACATATTAAAGTTTTGATTATTAAGGTTTTAATATTTCTTAAGAGCATCACATTCACAACTGCTGTCTGTTTCCCATAAGAAAAATTAAGCTTCTGAAGTAACAAGGAAGTAACAAGGACAGCAGGTATGTTTAGTTAAAGAATTTTTCATAATTATCCTCAAAGTTCAAACGAAAATAATTGATAAATATGTCAACAGTAAACAAAGGACGCTTGATAATTTTGCCAGAATGTGTATGAATGGAGAACTCATTGGGTTAAAGTTGGGTGTAAAAGTATTAGCAAAAATGGCGGAGTTTTGTAACTTTTTAATGTCTCAAGCAATATTTACCTCTCTGATCGGCATCGCAAGAATAGTGTTGGCTTGTATTTGTCGTTTGTTGTTTTTGATTCACGAGATAATAGCATCAGTAGTAATCGATATATTAATATACAAATGACGTCATCGAACTTGCGTCACCCTCGAAGTTGCATGACGTCAACAGCTGGGGCTAATATCTATTTTTCAGAACCATTTTGGTACTATGTGACTTGTTTAATAATTTGCTGCTGTTTTTCATTCAGAAAACGCCAGGTTCTGATAAATACTAATGCTTTTCCGACGGACCAACTTACCCCGTCGCGAATGTTTAAACTTACCCCGACTAGCGCCTGTTAGATCTTCACAAATGACAGGAAACGACAGTGAATTTTGAAACACCAAATACACCCTTTCGACTAGATCTACCTTAGAAAATGAGTTTTCTGGAAAAGTATAACATTCGCATGCTATTTGTTACACACAAAAAGACAATCAAATGACTCCAAGCCAAGTGTGATGAAGTCCTTTTGTGGTACAAAATCATTTTTGTTCTCAAAAACTGTAACTCAGTACACCTTTTTTGATCACCATCTAATTTTCTTCAGAAAGTGTATCACGATCAAGCATTCATGATCCTTCTCAGTTCAAAATTACGCTCGGACCAACTTGCCCCACGGGCCAACTAGCCCCGGTCTCCCCTACATAGATGACACGGCTCGATATGCTCGTAACGCGCCAAACTTTATTCACATTGTGACGTCACGTTCACTGCTGTCGTTTACGGTGACGTCAATCAATTGTGTGACGTAGGTTTGGAATCGTTTGAATAGTTACAAGATATTGGAACAAAATGAATCGCTTCATTCTCCCTAAGCCGGCGCCAAGGCAAAACGGTAGGTTTTTGCGGATGGCACTGCTCGGATTGGCAATTTTGAGGATTTATTTCTTGCCTTGCTTTCAAATGAAAAGTTGTGTTTGATTTGAGGTCCAATCTGATTATAATCCGATCTCGCCGCGGCTAGGCGTACAGTTCAGCTTAGATCGGGTTTCAGTCAGATTGATTTGAGGTTTATCGTCCCCGTCAACAGTATTCAGGTCATTTTGGAGACGTTGCTTCCAATTCTGTGTGACTTTTATCCGACATTGGGATGTAATGACATCTCAAGCCTTTTCGCCCAATGAACCCATGCATGGACGGTCCAACTCGCACCACTTTACATAGGCAGGCTTATTCGAGTAGCCCACCTAAGCAGTTTACTCCCCACCAGTACTCATGCGCGGTTGGTTTCAGCACTGCGTGGAAACAGCATACAGCCCTATCTATTTTTCCAACCACTGATGGGCAGGGTCCTGAAATGAGAACACACTTTGTTCGACAATGAACTAATGATATGTAATCCACATTCCTCCACCACTTTTCTTCAATCTCAGGCCCGTTCGCAGACTTTGAAAAAGGGGGCGAATTTCAGGAAATTTGCAGAGGGGGAATGTTAAGAAAATCTTGATTTGGGCCCAAAGTTGGGTGTAAAGTAGATTTCTGTGAAAAATTGCCAAAAAGCAACCCTCGCACCCCAACCACCTTCTCTCTGCGCCTCCCCCCACCCCCACCCCAAACACACACACACACTCTCGCAGCCTGTATCTGCCTAGAGAGAAATATACTGTGTCTATGTGAACATGGTGCTTCGAGTACACAAAAGCAAAACAAGAGGCCCATGCGCCATTATGCTCACCAGATCTCGTAGGGGGGGGGGGGGGGGGGGGGGGGGGTACTCCCCACTGGCAGCCATGTATTTTAATAAACCATGGAAGCCGATGAAATTTTGACGCAATCAGCCTAGTGGCTTCAGAGGACTGATGTCGCTTGAATGTGCTGTTGCAAGAACACAGACAAAAATGGACAACTGCCCATCTTTGGCACCCAATAGGCCTAAAATTATATGACAGACCATTGTTTAAGGAATATTTCCATAAAAGTTTGACGGCGTAAATGTCTTTTTTTTTTTTTTTTTTTTTCAACATTATATGTCCATGGAAACGCTTGACTTGCCATAGTAACCAAACTAAAGACCCAAATTTCATGAAAAACACAAAACCTGCAAAGGCAAATATGGTGAATAAGTGCATAAATTCTCAGCCTCATAGAGCATATGGTTTATGAGGAGATGATATATATTTTTTTTTTTTATAAGTATGTTTGGAAACCAATAAAAATGAGCAGCAGGCTAGGCCTTAAATCATAACTCAGAAGATTTATTAAAGAATATTCTATGAAAGTTTTGCCAAAATATCTTGGCAGTTTGTTTGTTTGTTTGAATGCAAATATTCAATTTGCCCCGTTATAAGTCTGTGGAAACTCTAAGTTGCCATAGCAACCAAACTAAAGCACGGAATTTCATAAAACAAAACAATACCTGTTCAGGCATATATAGTGAATATTTCAATATAGTCGCAGCCTTATAGAGTATATGGTTTCTGAGGAGATGAATTTTAAGTGTTTTTTTTTTTTTTGTTGTTGTTGTTGTTTTTTTTTTTGGTGGTGGTGGTGGGGGAGGGGGGGGGGGCATTTTGGTTTTCATGGCAACCGGTAAAAGTGAGCAGGTAGCCTAAAATCGTATGGCAGATAGATGATAGCTTAAAGAATATTACTATGAAAGTATTGTCAGGATCTCTGAAAAGGCTTGGCGGTAAATACCATTTTTCAATTTTCCCGATTATATCTCAATGGAAAGTTGCCATAGCAACCAAACTAAAGAGCCGAATTTCTATAAAAACAAAACCTGTTGGTTTTGGAGTTGGGATCTGTGAGGTTTCCTAGATAGTGGGCCGTTTATGAAGTGGAGAGGTGAGACATGGCCAAGGGCACCCCAGGGAACCCCAATGGTTGTGTCACTGAATGCCCTTAATCATAAGGAACATGAATATACATGTATATGGTTTTGGGGTGGTGCACTGAACAGTTTCTCAGATATATGGCCTTTTGTGAAGTGGATAGGTGGGACATGGCCCTGTCGCATGCCAACAGACACCGAGGTTGGTGTCATCATATGGAACAAGAGAATATATATGGTTTAGGGGTGGGGATCTCTAAAGTGGTCCGAGATAATATACCTTTTTTATGAAGTGGAGGGGGTGGGGCAACACCCCGGCGCATCCCGGGGGCCTCCACGTTGGTGTCACTGAATGCGTCTTATCATAAGGATCAAGTTAGTGGTGGGAATCTGTATTTTTGTTTGTTTGATTTAAGGTTTAACGTCAACACTGCATAGGTCATGATGCTTCCACTTAGAGCTGTAACTGATCGTACACTACACGGGTACTGGTAAACCGCTTAGAAGGCCTGAGCACGGGCGTCTTACATTAAGTATATGCCATAAATCGGCTGGGCAAGTGGTAGCTAAACTCCCTATTAGTGCAAATGGATCTGCATTTTTTTAGGCCGGATAACCAGTTCACACAGCACAGCCTATTCTGTATGGCTGAACAAGATAGCCAAATCAACTGCAGATACACAGATAGACCAGTCTTCAATGAGTGGACATGTCCGATACCCCCATCCCCACCGCTAACCTACTCCGTTGCTATTATGTTGAAATATGTTTCCTTTTCACTTAAACTAATCGTCATTTTCCTTGATCCCTTGGAAATAAATGGGCAGTTTCCCTTATTCCCGAAAAGGCTTGATAGCCCCATATCCGTAGCCGCTAACGTATACGCCTGCCCAGGAAAAGTGTGGATACTTATGGGGCACCGTTTTACTATTTAATCCGTATTTATAGATATTTATAGATATCCATACTTATTTATGAATATTCTTAATTCGAATTAAGGATATCCATAATTCGAATTATGGATATCCATTATTGTTAATGGATATCCATAATATGGATATCCAAAATTCGAATTATGGATATCCATAATTCGAATTATGGATATCCATAAATCGAACTGAATTAAAGATATCCATAAACTGAATAATGGATATCCATTATTCGATTTATCGAACTGAATTAATGATATCCATAAATCGAATTATGGATATCCATTATTCGGCTGATTAATGGATATCCATTATTCGGCTGATTAATGGATATCCATAAATCAAATTATGGATATCCATAAATCGAATTATCGATATCCATAAATCGATCTATGGATATCATTAATTTAGATCGAAATATGGATATCCATAAATCGAATTATGAATACCCTTAATTCGAATTATGGATATCCATTATTCGGCTGATTTATGGATATCCATAAATCGAAATATGGATATCCATAATTCTCCCCTGCAAATAAACCTAATGAATAATGACTGCTCCCTTGCAAAAAAAAAAAAATAAATAAATAAAAACCAATCGACTATTCGCGTCAGGTGTCCGATTTACATCACGCAAACACATCTATATAATTTTCACTCCCTTGAACCCGACCTTTATATAGTAAAACTGGGATTACATGGGGAAAACTTTAATTCGATTTATGGATATCCATAATTCGAATATGGATATTAAATAGTAAAACGGCGCCCCATAGATACTAAGATAGTGTTCACTACGCCGTTAAACTCCAATACAAACAAAGTCCCGTGTCCGTATACTCAATTACGACAACTGTGAACATTGTGCACTCTCCAAAACAGTATTTTTTCTGAAGAAAGGTTGTGTGTGTGTGTGTGTGTGTGTGTGTGTGTGTGTGTGGTGTGTGTGTGTGTGAATTCGGGTTAAACGTCGCTTTCAACAATTTTTCAGTCATATCACGACGGTGTCTGGTTGCGACAGGGAGCTCAATGCTTTTATAGTGCATCATGTCTCAGACACATTGGATGATACCACACCCAGTCACATTATCCTAACACTGGGTCGACCAGTCCTAGCTCTACCCCGTAAATCTGAGTGCCAAGCGAGGAGCAGCTAGTACCATTCAAACGACTTTGGTATGTCGCGGCCCGGGATCGAACCCGTGACCTCCCGTTCCCCGGAGAGGACACTCTACCAACTGAGCTATCGGGGCGGGTGAAGAAAGCTTGTGTTATCGACATGTATTCTCCAAACATCTATTAAGTTCGTGTTGCTCACAATCTATAATGCCATAGACCAGAAATGATTGTTTGATTGCTGTGGGTTTAACGACACGTCAACCCTTGTGGATCATTTTGTGTTGCCTCCCAGAGAAAGGGAGAAAAGGTAGAAGAGATAGTATATTTGATGAAAGTGAGGGACAGAGGAGAGAGGATAAAGAATGAAAGTGTAGAATAAGAAGAAATAACCTCCTCCCCACCCATCTACCCCTACCTGCTGAAGGACAGAAGGCCTTGTCCAACTGTAAGCCAACATCAGATGGACGACCCAGCGACACAAAATTGACCATTCCTAGACCAGAAATAACAAAAATATATACACTCCCCTGTTAACCCCAGTTTTGGCTTCAAGTTTCTATTTAGATTGGATTGGTGATATCCCTGTTTAATCTCGTCCCGTAACTCTGAAAAGTCCCTGCCGAAAAGGCTGCTCACCATATATGAGCCCCGCCAAGCGAATTTGTGTCTTCGAGCATTCCGTCATGACAAATTTTAACTGCGCATGCGCAGCCATTCAGAGGGGCCAGGGATATGGCTTTCTGTCTGAAGGTTCCTCGATCTTGCTTCACTGCTTTTATGAGCGAGCAGCGAAGGTTCTGGCTCGCCTGAACCTTCGCTGCTCGCATAGGCCGCTAAGGCGATAAGTACCAAAATCGCTTGACGGGGCCCAATTATATATTTATAGAAAGAATTATGGAATGCCCTGGCTGTCTTACGGGGATGAAATTCATTATGTTTGGTGGTTTTCCTATTGTATGCTGTGATAAAAACAGTATATATAGTGGTTAATCTAGTATATGTAGTGGAAACCTCATTATTTTCGGTGGTAAAACGGTGTATACGCTGTAGTATTTTTATTATATGCTGTGGTTTTTCCATTATCTATAGTAGATATTTCTTGTTATTCGGTGTCTTCATCAGTAGGCGCAGTGCTTTTTCCATTATATTGAGTGCTTTTGTTCCTATGTTCGGTCCTTTCACACTCTCTCTTTATTTGAGGTAGTCACGTCATTATATTCACTGGTAATTTCATTACGTGCAGTAGATAAATCTAGCTTTATCTTGGGTGCAAATTTTATTATCATGATGAGATCAATCGGATGCCTTCGTGAACTACTCGAAACGTACCGAAGATAAATTGCCGCGGTAAAACCCCGTACCAAGTACAGTGGTGCTTTTGTTTTTAAATAAGCTTTGTATGTATATAAACTAAACAGTGTGGAAAATAAAAATCTACAATATTTTGAAGTAGATAGAGACACATAACTAAAAAGACCATCTCGGCACTTAGATTAATGAAGAAATGGATAGGTAAATAAAATTAAAGCAACTAAAATGTAAAATAAATTTAAAAAGGTAAAATAACTCATAAACTGAAGTTAAATAGAAGTAATAACTTAAGTTGTATACATAAAAACTTGAGGAAAAGGGGTGGCTATGTTGGAAAATAACCCGTGCATTAGCACTCCCGGTATCGCAATAGTGGTAGAGAAGTACAAGCACTCCCTTTAACAGGAGTCGTAGTGAGTTGTGGTGTCAGTCTGGTCTTTTGTTTATATGTCATTCTAGTACTATTGTGTTTGATTTGATACGTTGTATTGATTAGATTAGCCTATGGTAATTTAATGGCCATATATGGTATATGCCATTTGAATGGTCTGGTGGTCTGATATGGCATATGGCAGTTCAGTGGTATGATAGGTCACTTGAATGGTTTGGTGGTCTAATATGGTAAGTTAATGGACATATATGGTATATGCCAATTGAATGGTTTGGTGGTCTGATATGGTAGGTTAATGGACATATATGGTATATGCCAATTGAATGGTTTTGTGGTCTGATATGGCATATGGTAGTTCAATGGTCTGATAGATTTGGTGGTCTGATATGGCATATGGTAGTTCAATGGTCTGATAGGTCACTTGAGTGGTCTGGCGGTCTGATATGGCATATGGTAGTTCAATGGTCTGATAGGTCACACAGTTCAATAGTCTGGTGGTCTGATATGGCATATGGCAGTTCAGTGGTCTGATAGGTCACTTGAATGGTCTGTTGGTCTGATATGGTAGGTAAATGGACAGATAGGTCATTTGAATGGTCTGGTGGTCTGATATGGCATATGGTAGTTCAATAGTCTGATAGGTCGAATAATTCAATATGGCATACTAATCTGAGATATAATACGATTGATCTTTGGTCTGATATGACACACTGTTTTGATATGTCACATTGTAGCTCAGTGGTCTGATATTGCACATTGGTCTGATATGGTACATTGGTCTAATATGGTATATATGGCACCTCAATGGTCTAATATTGTAAACCGTTTCAACCTGGCAACCTGATCCAATATTGTATATGACAGTTATATGGTATATGCCAATTGAATGGTCTGGTGGTCTGATATGGCATAAGGTAGCTCAATGGTCTGATAGGTACATTGTTCCAATATGGCATACTTATCTGGGATATAATACGACAGATATTTGTTCTGTGTTCTGATATGGCATATTATTTTGATATGTCACATAGTAGCTTAGTGGTCTGATTTGGTCTTATATGGCATATTGGTCCGATATGGAACATTGATCTGATAGGATACATTGGCTTAATATGGCACATTGGTCAATGTTTATTGCTTCACAATGGTCTACTCAGGTATTATGGTCTGCTTTGGCATGATATGGCCTATGATAATGTACATAGGTCTGATATGGCATATGATAATTCTTTGGTCTGATATGGCATATTGGTTTAATATTGTACAATAGTTGGGCAAGGTATATGGAAAGGTACATATGTCTGATATGGGATATGATAGTTCTTTGATATTATATGGTATATTGGTCTGAATGGTATATTGGTCTGATATGGCATATTGGTCTGAAATGGCACTTTGGGGCTTTTTGGTCTGATATGGCACATGGTAACTGAGCACAATATTAGTGGCAGTTTTATGTATATACAGTATCCAAATAACAAAAAAGGCAGAGATCATGGTACAATCATATAATAAGTGTTATTTTCTTTCTTTTTTTACCAAATATTCATTCACATCTTTGCATCATGTTTTGTTAATGTATAGGTTCACACATGTATGCTCCCTTCATGGTACAAGGTTTCTGTTTTTAATTAGCAGTCTCCTGAAGGAATATCCTACAGAACCCCTGTTACACTATGTAAGAGCAGTTCTCCTAGTTATTCCCTAATAAGATTGGTACTTAAATAGCATTAGTATAATGCTTTATAGTTAGGTACTTGTAACATGACAGAACCATTGTTGAACATATATGCACCATGTGAGAAGGCCACTAAAGTATACCACTCATCACCATTTTAGTATAATTATACTTAATGTTAGTTTTAAGGCGCAAAACACAAAAAAGTTCCGGTAACCACAATAAGAAAACATTATATGCACATACATGCAAAAAAAATGCATATATCTGCACATAATATCCATAATGTACATATATTAGTACAACAGGTATGAATGACATTTCCCTGTCCCCTCTCACAATGGTACAGGTTTTTTTTTTTTTATATATATATATATATTAATTAACACTTCTCTTGCTGAATATTCAGACAAGCCGCACCCATTTCTGACTCCGAACCAATCTGATTTCTTGATGTAGTTTATTGCTACAAAATCATAAACTGAATGCTAAACAGTGTAGATCCTGATCAGACGGTCTCCTCAGAAGCCATCTGATCTGGATCCACACTGATATGGGTTGTCACAAACAACAAGATAGGGTCAATATGTATATGGTATACAAATTGGACCTGTTCAAAGATTATTTTTGATACCAGCATACTACTCATATACTGGACTGTTTGTCTGATTTTCTGATAGACTAGGCCAGCATGCCAGCATATTACTAGCACACTGGTATAGTCATAACAATATCAGTAATTTCTAGTAACAAATCGTCATCTGCAACCATACGTCTGCAACAAGTCATATATCTGCTCCATGATGCTTTGCTTCTGCTATACTGGCACTTGCAAAATGGCATGCCATACACATTGTATTATGGCAAGTCATCCGGCATATGCAATAAATGTAGTTTGCATTATATGGACACAATGTTGTTTTAATAAAATAAGTATGTATCTGCTTCCAACATCATGGCAGCAGCACTGATTCAAGATTACCATATACTATACATGCATTAAGGTTATACAAAAATATACAATAGCACCGGTGCATCACCATGGCTGATAAGTAAAGCTAAATATTGCTTCCTGGTATATATATATATATTTTATATGTTTATATGTCAACGTATCGTATATTGTTTATTTTGTTGACATGTTAGTTATCATTGGATGAACACATTTTACGAAGATATTATTATATTCCTTACTTATTCATTTATTTATTTTTGTGTGAGTTTGTATATATTCAGTCAGTCCAGCCCCGGTATTTATATATGCCAGTTGAAAGACGTGAAACCAATAGAATAGGGATATGGAAATACAGTTATCGTATGCATAATTTTAAAAGGGGATTATTTATTGGACAATCCGTCATTACAGGAGCAGGAGCACTGATCAAGTGTGTGTTCGGCTCCTCTAGTTTCCTCCAATGATAAAAATTCTGATCAAACTTGACATTTCATAAAAGCTGATACAATGCCCTTTTCAAGTTACCATTATAAGCAGGGCATTAGATAACATCGGTAGGGCCAATCAACAAGGGAACTATCTGCCTGAAAGTATATCCTGAAAGCATCCAACCAAACAAGGGAAATAATTGTGGACTGTCTCTTATCATGCTTATGACCTTATTATCGGCTGGTAGATTACGAATGCATACGCGTGATCTCATCATGATAATAACATTTTGCACCCAAGATAAAGACGAATCTACTGCATATAACAATTCAAACTGTGACCACAGCATATAATAAAAATATTACAGCAAATATTGAGTATCCACAACGTATAATAAAATACTACAGCATACATTAAAATACTACAGCAAATAATAAAAATACCGCAGCATATAATAGAAATACTACCGCATATAACAAAAATACTACCGCATATAACAAAAATACTACAGCATATACAGGTTTTACCACCGAAAATAATGAGGTTTCTACTACATATACTAGATTAACCACTACATATACTGTTTTTATCACAGCATATAATAGGAAACCACCAAACATAATGAATTTTATCCCCGTAAGACAGCCAGGGCGTTCCATAAAGAATGTTTAGAAGCCTCTGTGGTGTAGAGGTTATATTACTCTCCTGATAAACCAAGGATTGCATGATCGATCCCGGGCTTCTCCAGACATTCGGATGAGTTTTTAAACCGAGGTCCCTTCCCCGTATGACCTTAGCTGTTGGTGGGAGCACACACACACACACACACACACACACACACACAGAGAGAGAGAGAGAGAGAGAGAGAGAGAATGTTTGTGTTGAGGTTTTACGTCTCCGTCAATACTATTAACTTGTGACATTTTGGAGACGAGGCTTCCGATTTTGTGGGACTGTTACCTGACATTGAGATGAAATGACACCTTGAGCCCTTTCACCCTAAGAAACCGCTAGGGTTTAAAGAGCGGTCCGACTCGCACCACTTTCTGTCTAGGTTTAGGGCTTCTAAACATTCTACGAGTACTCAAGTTTGGCCGATTTCAGCTCTGCGCGGAAGTACCATGCAGTCCAATCTATTTCGCCAAGCCCCGAAGGGCGGGGGTGCGAATAAACAATTGTGCACTGAAAAGGCGAAATAAGTAATTGTTTTGCACCCTGTGGTCTCTACCAAGGGTATAATCATTACAATTGGTTTAGGTAAATGTAAAACCAGGTATATATAGGGTTCTTTCAGCCAAAACCTGATACCAATACGGCAATACCTACCTGATATACCTACATCATTAGGCCTATTGGCCTCTTCTGATGCATTCTGGTTATGAGTTCCAAGTTCTCTGGTAGGTTGTCCGGGTGTGTAGCAGGATGGACTGAATTTGCCAGGGTGTTCTCACCAAAACCGGTGGGGGGGGCACGTTTACTTTGTTTTCTGTTAAAGAATTCCAGTTGTCCAAAACTCGATTTGAGAAGCAGTTGGCCCTAACCAATAAACGTGACCTTTTCTTGTGAAATTTCAGGAATGATCACGTCTTGCTGCATGTCTATTCATAGTAAAGAACCGTGTCAGTGCCTTGCATAATTTTATATACTTGGATCATTTCGAATTTCACTCTTCTGTATTCTAGAGATGGCAACCCTATAATGTTTTAACTAAAGCAACTGCTTTATGCCTTTTACAAGTCTTTTAATGCTTTTAACTAAGTCAACTGCTTTATACCTTTTACAAGTCTCGTTGCACGACGCTGCACATTTTCTATTCTTGAACATGGGAGACCACACTGTAGATGCATATTCCAGGTGTGGTCTTACGACAGACCTGTGTAGGTTTAAGAACATCTCTTTATCCATAAGTGTGAAAGTTAGGAAATTAGACCTAATTTTCTATTTGCCTTATTTACCAAGTATTTATATGTTCTGTGAATTTCAATTGTTGGTCAAATGTTATCCCTATGTCTTTCTGTGATGTTACCTGGTTGTGCGTCTGTTAGCATCTAGTATTGCTTCCAATGTGCAGATGTTTGCATTTTTGAAGTTGTAATTCATTTTCCCACTTTTTTGCCCACTCTACAGCATTGTCAAGGCTATTCTATACTATTGTTGCTTGCTCTAACCAAAACTTTAGCTTCATAGATGCTGAGATTACTTCAGGGAGGTCATTTATGAATATCAGGAATAATATCGGGCCTAAAACGCTCCGCTCCCCATTTTTCCGTTGCCCAAATTTTCAAAGTCAGCAATGATTATGAGCGTGCAGTATTTATGAAATCATCCCAACTGATTTTTCCCTATTGATATATATCTAACTTTAGCACGACATACTGCCGTACTCGACGTAATAAGCTTACTTGTTTTGAGTATTTTTTTTTTTTTTCAAGAACTGCACTTTGCGTAATGAAACTAAGACTGGCATTTGAGTCAAAGTTTTTCTCTGCTTCTCTTGAGGTTTTGCAACGAAATACCTACATCATTAAAAAGTTAATTCTGTCACACTTTGCAAAGGGTCAGTCCAGTTACATGCATTTGTCCTCGTCTGATGTACCAGCTGGCACATGACGTAATTGTGACGTCACATTAACGTGGGTACAACGTCATGACCTTTATGCGACGTCACAAAAACGTCATAACGTTGCACCGACGTTGATTTAACGTTGTCCTAGCTATGTGTGTCTGCTGGGGTCTGTGGGATCCCTACGTCCGAAATGCCTAAGTGTCCGACCAACTCTTCAAGTTTTCGGGAAGCTTTTGATAAGGAAAGGGAATGATTAATTTAATTATGACATTTTAAGTGAAAATTCATAATTCGTACATTTCATTTAAAAGCATGATAAATTTGCGCTTTAGGCTTTGAGAGTCCTGTAATGTATTCAGCATTTTGATGGTACATTGACCCTTCATGCGCTGCAGAAAATTTTGGAACAGACGGGAACCTTATTTTTTATTATAAATATTTTTTTCTGCAAAAATAGGACGAATTGCCTGCCCAACAGACCATTCCCATCTAACATCAAGGTTATTTTCCCTGAACCCCGTCCTCCTACCCCCCCCCCCCCCCCCCAACCCCCAACAACAAAAAAAAAAAAAAAAAAAAAAAAAAATGAAAAAAAAAAAAAAAAAAAAAATGATAATCACAGGATGTGTTTGTGAAACACTCATGCCTCCGGACAGCGCATGTTAAATATGGAAGCAGTATCACTCAGCAATCGAAAGGTATGGCCTATGTTCAAGTCTTAAAAAAGTAGGTCAAGGTCACAAGGTCAAAACTTATGGGATTGTTGAAAAGGTTTTGAGACATAGAATGCACGTTAAATATGAAAGCCCTATCACTTACCAATTGAAAGTTATGGCCAATGTTAAAGTTTTTTAAAAGGAGGTCAAACGTCAAGGTCACGAGGTCAAAAATTATGGTACCACTGGAAGATCTTGTGAAAGAAGAAACACATGTGAAATATGAAAGCCCAATCACTTACTAATAAAAAATTATGGACTATGTTAGTTTTTAAAAAGTAGGTCAAACGTCAAGGTCAAGGTCATGAGGTCAAAAATTATGGTACCACTTGAAAGGTCTTGTATCAAGAAATACACATGTAAAATATGAAAGCCTTACCACTTACCAATCGAAAGTTATGGCCAACGTTAAAGTTTTTAAAGAGTGGGTCAAACATCAAGGTCAAGTCACAAATTATGGTACCACTAGGAAGGACTCGTGATAAGGAGTGCACATATGAAATATGAAATCCCTACCACTTACCAATCGAAAGTTATGGCCAATGTTAAAGTTTTTAAAAAGAAGGTAGAACATCAAGGTCAAGGTCACAATGCCAAAAATTACGGTACCACTAGAAAGGTATTGTGACAAGAAATACACATGTGAAATATGAAAGCCCTATCCTTACCAATCGAAAGTTATGGCCAATGTTAACGTTTTTTTTTCTTTAAATGAAAAAAGTAGGTTAAAGGTCAAGGTCAAGGTTACGAGATCAAAAATTATGGTACCACTGCAAAGGTCTTGTGATAAGGTATGCGCATGTGAAATATGAAAACTCTATCTATTACCATTCAAAAGTTATGTCCAATGTTAAGGCTTTTAAAGACAGACAAACGGACAAACAGACATAGACAGACCAAAAAGTATATGCCCTCCCCCCGAATCTCGATTCCGGGGGCATAAAAAGTAGGTCAAACGTCAAGGTCAAGGTCAAAAATTATGGTACCACTAGAAAGGTCTTGTGACAAGAAATACACATGTGAAATATGAAAGCCCTGCCACTTACCAATCGAAAGTTATGGCCAATGTTAAAGTTTTTAAAAAGTAGGTCAAACATCAAGGTCAAGGTCACAAGGTAAAAAATTATGGTACCACTAGAAAGGTCTTGTGACAAGGAATGCACATGTGAAATATGGAAGCCCTATCATTTGTGGCCAATGTTAATGTTTTTAAAAATTTTGAAAAAAGTAGGTCAAAGGTCGTCACGAGATAAAAAATTATGGTACCACTGGAAAGGTCTTGTGATAAGGCATACACATGTGAAATATGAAAGCTCTATCTATTACCATTCAAAAGTTATGTCCAATGTTAAGGTTTTTGTAGACAGACAAACGGCCAAACGGACAGACAAACGGGCAAACAGACAGACCAAAAACAATATGCCCCCGAATCTAGATTCCGGGGGCATAAAAAACACTTTGAAAATGCCGCATTTAAAACGTGATCAGGGCTTAAACATGTAGCAAAGGTAAGTGGTCACCTAAATAAATCCTGCCAATCATGCCCCTTGAATCCGATTGGGCCACCCTCCGGGGCCCCTTAGCCCCCATAGACTCAATATGGAAAAAAGCTTAAAAATCTTCTTCTCTGAAACCACAGGGCCCAGAGCTTAGATATTTAGCATGTAGCAACGGCAAGTGGTCACCTACATAAATCCTGCCAACCACACCCCTGGGATCCAAATGGGCACACCACCCCGGGGCCCCTTAGCTCACATAAACTCATAATGGAAAAGGCTTCAAAATGCTTCTCTGAAACCACAGGGCCCAAAGCTTAAATATTTAGCATGGAGCAATGGCAAGTGGTCACCTACATAAATCCTGCCAATCATAACCCTGGGGTCCAAATGGGCCACGTCCCGGGGCCCCTTAGCTCCCATATACTCATAATGGAAAAAAGCTTAAAAATCTTCTTCTCTGAAACTGTGAAGCACAGAACTTAGATATTAAGTATCTAGCAACATAAAATAGTCACCTATATAATCCTGCTAACCCTGCCGCTGGGGTCAAAATTGGCCACGCCCGTGCACATCAGCTCCTATAGACTTATAATGAAAGAAACTTCAAAACTCTTCTTCTATGAAACCATACGGCCCAGAGCTTAGATATTTAGTTTGTAGCAGCGTCAAGTGGTCACCGACATAAATCCTGGCAATTATGCCCCTGGGATCCAAATTGCCCACACCCCGGGGCTCTTTAGCTCCCATAGACTTACAATTGGAAAAACTTAAAAAATCTTCTTCTCTGAAACCACAGGGCCCATAGCTTAAATATGTAGCATGTAGCAACGTCAAGTGGTCACCTACATAAATCCTGCCAACCATGCTCTCGGGGTCAAAATTGGCTACGCCCATGGGCTCATTAGCTCCCATAGGCTTTTATGGGAAAAAAACTTCAAAAATCTTCTCCTCTGAAACCATAAGTCCCAGAGGTTAGATCTTTAGTATGTAGTCACATGAAATGGTCACCTTAATAAATCCTGCCAAAAATGCCCCTTGGGTCAAAATTGGTCACGCCCACGGGCACATTACCTACCATAGACTTGAAATGTACAACTTAAAATGAAAATCAAACTTCAAAAATCTTCTTCTCTGAAAACATAAGGTCGAGAGCTTAGGTATTTAGCATGTAGCAACGTCGAGTGGTCGCCTACATGAATCCTGCCAATCATGCCCCTAGGGTCTTAATTGGCCAGATCTTGTGACCCCGTAACTCCAATAAACTAATAATGGAATAATGGAAAATAAGCTTCGAAAATCTTCTTTTCTGAAACCATGAAGTACAGACCTTAGATATTTAGTATATAGCAACATAAAATGGTCACCCACATAAATCATGCCAACCATGCCCTTTGGGTCAAAATTTGTCATGCACCAGGGCTCATTAGCACCTATAGACTTATACTGGAAAAAAAAACTTCAAAAATCTTCTTCTCCGAAACCATGAGGCACAGAGCTTAGATTTTTAGTATGTAGCAATGTCAAGTGGTCTCCTACATAAATCCTGCCAACCATGCCCCTTGAGTCTGAATTGGCCATTCGCCAGGGCTCCTTAACTCCAATAGACTTATATTGGATCAACTTCAAAAATCTTCTTTTCCGAAACCACAGGGCCCCGATTTTTGATTGATTTGAGGTTTAACATTCCCGTAAACACTGTGTAGGTTATTTTGGAGACTTTGCTTCCAGATTTGTGGGACTTTTACCCTACATTGAGATGAAATGGCATCTTAAGCTCTGCTGCCCAATGAAACCAACAGGGTTTAAATGCAAAGAGGGTTCAACTGGCACCACTTTTCCTGGGTAGGCTTAGAACCTCTAAGCCGTTTACCAGTACTCATCTGCGTTCGGTTCCAGCTCTGCATGGAAGCACCATGTAGCCCAATCTATTTATTCAAGTCCCGATGGGTATTCTAAACATCACTCATGATTTTCTGGTACACAGGTGAGCGCTACAGGGCCAGTTGGCCCTCATGTTGTTATTTCTGCTCAGAATATAGATTGTGGGCCTCGATGAAATGGACTCCTGCTATATAAGGAGGAAGATACATATATATTTTAGAGGCGGCTCTAACGAGTACCCACAATAAATATTTTAGAGCAGAAATACCCTGGGGTCTGTAGGGGTCTGTAGGATCCCTAAACCTCCGAAATCCCTAAAAGTCCGACCAACTCTTCAAGTTTTTCGGGAAGCTGTTGATAAGGAAGGGGAATGATTAATTTAATTATGACATTTTAAGTGAAAATTCATAATTCGTACATTTCATTTAAAAGCATGATAAATTTGCGCTTTAGGCTTTGAGAGTCCTGTAATGTATTCAGCATTTTGATGGTACATTGACCCTTCATGCGCTGCAGAAAATTTTAGAACAGACGGGAATCTTACTTTTTTATTATAATATTTTTTCTGCAAAAATAGGACGAATTGCCTGCCCAACAGACCATTCCCATCTAACATCAAGGTTATTTTCCCTGAACCACACCCAACCCCCCCCCCCTCCCACAACAACAACAAAAAAAAAAACTGAAAAAAAAAAAATGATAATCACAGGATGTGTTTGTGAAACACTCATGCCTCCGGACAGCGCATGTTAAAAATGAAAGCAGTATCACTCAGCAATCGAAAGGTATGGCATATGTTCAAGTCTTAAAAAAGTAGGTCAAGGTCACAAGGTAAAAAATTATGGGATTGTTGAAAAGGTCTTGTGACATAGAATGCACATGTGAAATATGAAAGCCCTATCACTTACCAATTGAAAGTTATGGCCAATGTTAAAGTTTTTTAAAAGGAGGTCAAACGTCAAGGTCAGGAGGTCAAAAATTATGGTACCACTGGAAAGGTCTTGTGAAAAAGAAAACACATGTGAAATATAAAAGCCCAATCACTTACTTATAAAAAAAATTATGGACTATGTTAAAGTTTTTAAAAAGTAGGTCAAACGTCAAGGTCAAGGTCACGAGGTCAAAAATTATGGTACCCCTAATAAGGTCTTGTGACAAGAAATGCACATGTAAAATCTGAAAGCCTTACCACTTACCAATCGAAAGTTATGGCCAACGTTAAAGTTTTTAAAAAGTAGGTCCAAACATCAAGGTCAAGGTCACAAATTATGGTATCACTAGAAAGGTCTTGTGATAAGGAGTGCACATGTGAAAAATGTAATCCCTACCACTTACCAATCGAAAGTTATGACCACTGTTAAAGTTTTTAAAAAGAAGGTAAAACATCATGGTCAAGGTCACAAGGTCAAAAATTATGGTACCACTAGAAAGGTATTGTGACAAGGAATGCACATGTGAAATATGAAAGCCCTATCACTTACCAATAGAAAGTTATGGTCAATGTCAACGTTTTTTTTTTTTTTTTTTTTTAATTGAAAAAAAGTAGGTTAAAGGTCAAGGTCAAGGTTACGAGATCAAAAATTATGGTACCACTTAAAAGGTCTCGTGATAAGGTATGCGCATGTGAAATATAAAAGCTCTATCTATAACCATTCTAAAGTTATGCCCAATGTTAAGGTTTTTAAGGACAGACAAACGGACAGACCAAAAACTATATGCCCCCCGAATCTCGATTTTGGGGGCATAAAAAGTAGGTCAAACGTCAAGGTCAAGGTCAAAAATTATGGTACCACTAGAAAAGTCTTGTGACAAGAAATACACATGTGAAATATGAAAGCCCTGCCACTTACCAATCGGAAGGTAGGGCCATTGTTACAGTTTTTAAAAAGTAGGTCAAACATCAAAGTCAAGGTCACAAGGTAAAAAATTATGGGACCACTAGAAAGGTCTTGTGACAAGGAATGCACATGTGAAATATGAAAGCCCTATCATTTGAGGCCAATGTTAATGTTTTTAAAAATTTTGAAAAAAAATATCGGTCAAAGGTCAAGGCCACGAGATAAAAAATTATGGTACCACTGGAAAGGTCTTGTGATAAGGCATACACATGTGAAATATGAAAGCTCTATCTATTACCATTCAAAAGTTATGCCCAGCAATGTTAAGGTTTTTGTAGACAGAAAAACGGACAAATGGACAGACAAACGGACAAACAGACAGACAGACGGACCAAAAACTATATGCCCCCCGAATCTAGATTCCGAGGGCATAAAAAACACTTTGAAAATGTCGTCTTTAAAATGTGCTCAGGGCTTAAATGGTGAAGTGAAATCAAAACAGAACTGTTGTCACATACAGTAAAATTCTGCTAAAATTAGGACTAAATCAGTGCTTCAGCTGAAGTGCACGACCCGCCGGATGCTTTTAGCTTTATGAGTGTTACCATATATGGGTATGGCGGCCATTTTGGTCATGTGACCTGGACCTGAAACGGCTCCCCCAATAAATGCGCCTTATCGTAAGGAGCAAAAATATATCTTATACTTTAGTACTGTATTCTGAATCGTTTGCAGTATAAAATGCAATCTCACTTTTCCAATACAAAAGCATATGTGTCAAAGTTTGACCTAGGCACAAAGAAAGTCAAGGTCAACCCAGGGTCACCATTTTAGCAATTTATGATGGGCCTACGTCTCAGATGCTATTTATTAAGTTTCGTGGAAATCTGCCCAGTGGTTCTGGAGAAGACCTTTTTTGAAGGATTTTTACAATATAAAAGCTTGGCGGCCATTTTGGTACTGTGACCTGGACCCCATGAGCAAATTTTGGTTTCCACCATCCCACAGAGGCTCCATATGAAATTTGACTTCAATCGGCCCAACGCTTTCCGAGAAGAAGCGGTTTGAAAATGTTCACATTTTTCGCCTCGGCGAGGCTATACTAAATGGAATGTAATATTTCGCAAGTTCATTGGTTAGATCTCATTGATATCTATCAGTATGCCAAAAATTGTTTAAATATTCCAAGCGGATAAGTCACTATCACCAATTTTCACAAACGGGTTACGGACGGACAGACAGGCCATATATGGCTTGGCGGCCATTTTGGTCATGTGACCTGGACCCCATAGCAAATTTTGGTTTCCCCCGTCCCATAGAGGCTCCATATAAAATTTGACTTGAATCGGCCCAACTGTTTCCGAGGAGAAGCAGTTCGAAAATTTTCACTTTTTTCGCCTCGGCGAGGCTATACTAAATGGAATGTAATATTTCGCAAGTTCATTGGTTAGATGTCATCGATATCTATCAGTATGCCAAAAATTGTTTAAATATTCCAAGCGGTTAAGTCACTATCAAAAATTTTCACAAACGGGTTACCGACGGACAGACACACCATATATGGCTTGGCGGCCTCTTTTGGTCATGTGACCTGGACCCCATGAGCAAATGTTGGTTTCTCCCATCCCATAGAGGCTCCATATGAAATTTGACTTCAATCGGCCCAACTGTTTCCGAGGAGAAGCAGTTCGAAAATTTTCACTTTTTTCGCCTCGGCGAGGCTATACTAAATGGAATGTAATATTTCGCAAGTTCATTGGTTAGATGTCATTGATATCTATCAGTATGCCAAAAATTGTTTAAATATTCCAAGCGGTTAAGTCACTATCAAAAATTTTCACAAACGGGTTACCGACGGACAGACACACCATATATGGCTTGGCGGCCTCTTTTGGTCATGTGACCTGGACCCCATGAGCAAATGTTGGTTTCTCCCATCCCATAGAGGCTCCATATGAAATTTGACTTCAATCGGCCCAACTGTTTCCGAGGAGAAGCAGTTCGAAAATTTTCACTTTTTTCGCCTCGGCGAGGCTATACTATATGGAATGTAATTTTTCGCAAGTTCATTGGTTAGATGTCATTGATATCTATCAGTATGCCAAAAATTGTTTAAATATTCCAAGCGTTTAAGTCACTATCACCAATTTTCACAAACGGGTTACGGACGGACAGACTGACAGAATGACACGGTGATTTTAGGGCACTCTAGAAAATCAACCGACTTCAGTCGGTCGCTTTTTCTCTGCTTCTTGAGAAGGTATAAGTTATTCCTTCTTCGTGTTCTGTACACCCAGTATCTCCGGATGAAAGACCACCTTTAATATAGGAATTTTACTGTATTTCAGCTGGAGTCAGGAACAGACTACCTCGTCGACCTATGAATGCCTTCCTGCTGTTTTCAAGGCAGTCCAGAAAGGAACTAAGAGCCAGGATGCCACAAGTTACTAATACAGAAATATCAGTGAGGTAACTTCATTAGTAAGACCTTTTTCTGTCTGTTGCATATATAGACTGTTGGTGCTTGTTAACGTTCTGCATGCTGAGAATTTTTTTCGCAGCAGACGACAGTTTGAAATATTTTTCTAATTTTCCAAGAAAACAGGATTTGACATCTCATGCTATTATCTGGAAACAATTTGCATGAGATGTCAAGTCCTGTTTTCTGGGGAAAATAAGAAAAATATCAACAATTTGTCGTCTGGTGAATTAGCCTAGAGTGTGGTAAAGGTTAATGAGGCGGTTCAAAGGAAAATACTAACAATCTGTGTTTCAGTTCTGAAGAAAATAATATATATACCCTTGTGAACCCCAATTTTCTTCTATTCGATTGCAGGCCTCGCCCATCGGGGCTTTAAGAAATAGATGAGCTGCATGATGCTTCCATCCAGAGCTGAAAACCGACCGCACACGAATACTGGCAAACCGCTTAGAGGATCTAAGCCTGCCAAGGCAAAGCGGTGTGTGTCGGACCAACCATGCTTATAAACCCTATTGGTCCCTCCCACAGAATTGGAAGCAACATCTCCGAAATGACCTATAATGTGTTGACGGGGGCATTAAACTTCAAATCAAACAAACAAACAGTAGCAACTTAACAACACAGTCGTTCAAATTATTGTTAGCTTAACAAGCTGATTAGTGGTCAAAAATGTAAATTGTTCTGCATTACATCCAATCTGATATATATAGAGGATATTTACTTTCTTGAGGTGGATACCAAAAATATTCCATCGAGTGTGTTGAAAACATCCAAATTTCCACGAGTGCGAAACACGAGTGAAAATTCGGATGTTTTAAGCATACGAGATGAAGTACTTTGAAAAAAAAAGTAAATTTTCTTTTTAATTAATAATTCATTAGGACACTAACGGTAATTGATGGATAGAATTTACGTCACAATTCTGACCTGGTTATGACGTCACAACTGCCAGTTTCAAAACATAAACAGATCATCATTTTGAATACAGCATTGTTACAGTTCAAAGTATTTTACAGAATTATATGTTGTCGATAACAAATGACTTTTGGCAGAAAAAGAAGTCCGGGCTGCTACTGTGAAAATAACAAGGTGATGTTATTTTTCACAGTGTGAAAATTTGTTTGATTTAAAGTTTAACGTCTCCGTCAACACTGTAAAGGTCACTGTAAATGTCATTTTGGAGACGTTGCTTCCAATTTTGTGGGACTTTTACCCGACATTGAGATGAAGTGACATCTCAAACCCTGCCACCCAATGAAACCAATAGGGTTTATAAGCATGGACGGGCCGACTCGCACCACTTTGCCTGGACATACAGGGCATTACTATAGGGTAACTGTCAATAACTATAGGAAGTTTCATTTGAATACCTATAGCGGTTTTAAAATAAAGATGACATCTCAAACCCTGCCACCCAATGAAACCAATAGGGTTTATAAGCATGGACGGGGGCCGACCCGCACCACTTTGCCTGGACATACAGGGCATTACTATAGGGCAACTGTCAATAACTATAGGAAGTTTCATTTGAATATCTATAGCGGTTTTAAAATAAAGATGAAAAAAAAAAAAAAAAAAAAAAAAGACGAAAAAAGCTGAATTTCTTTGTTTTTCAAAAGGCCATAACTCTAAGAGTATTGATCGGCCCCGATATCTCAGTTGGTAGAGTGTCCGCTCCGGGGGACGGGAGGTCACAGGTTCGATCCCGGGCCGCGACATACCAAAGTCGTTAAAAATGGTACTTGCTGCTCCTCGCTTGGCACTCAGATTTACGGGGTAGAGCGAGGACTGGTCGACCCAGTGTCAGGATAATGTGACTGGGTGTGGTATCATATAATGTGTCTGGGACATGATACTTCAGTGAGGCAGCACTATAAAAGTGAGCATTGAGCTACCTGTCGCAACCAGACACCGTCGTGATATGACTGAAAAATTGTTGAAAGCGACGTTAAACCCGAATTCACACACACACTAAGAGTATTGAAGCTACAGTTACGTAACGAGCCATAAAATTGTGTAATGATAATGAGACCATATATTTAAAGTTTGAGGTTGATAGGTTTGACGGTTTGTAATTTGTTAGAAAAAAACAAACATAGAAAAAATTTGGACATTTTCAAGTTTTTCAAAGGGCCATAACTCTGAGAGTATTGTAGCTAGAGTTACGTAACTTGCCATGAAATTGTGTAATGATATTGTGACACCTTATATTTCAAGGTTGAAGTTGATGCGTCTGACGGTTTGTAAGTTATTAAGAAAAAACATAAATGAAATGCACTATCCCTGCTAGCATTCTACATAAATCTACAGCGGGCCGTTAGCGGCCCGTCAGCTACCCTGACGGGCCGCTAACGGCCCGCTGTAGATTTATGTAGAATGCTTACTGGGATGTCGCACGGGTGTGTGGCAATGATATCAGTGCTTTCATTTTTTTCATAGGCTGGGCAGGATCTGGAATGCAATGCCAGAACCAGAGAAGGAGGAGTACTACAGAATCGCTAAACAGTTGGAAGTGATGCATCGCCACGGATACCCAGGTTTAGTGATATTAACTCGTTTTGTAACCTCCAAAACGGGTATTTGGCAATCAGTGTAGGCCCAGATCAGACGCCGCGAACAGCCCTTTTCTAAATACATTTTGAAGAAAACACAACCTGTCACCCCTAACTTTTGAAATGTACTGCTGCTATTTATGTAAGGAGGAAGATTCCATTTGGTACAAAATGGGTTAACCTTAGATCTTGTCATGCTGAACCAGAATATGCACAACTTTTTGCAAACTTGCAGTAAATATACAGATCAGAAGGTTTCTGAAGAAGCTAAGAAGCCATCTGATCAGTATCTACACTGCTTCACATTTTAGATAATTAATTTGTAGGAAACTAGAAGTGTGTCAAGATGACACAGATGCCGCCGCCAAGGGCCCCGCCTCAACCCGAAAATCCATGTTGCAACAAAATTTTCTAAGTGTGTGACCTTGACCTTCAGGTCATGGGCAGTGTCGTTGGTATGGGTGAATGAGACTTGGGACCTGTATCACCATTCCAAATATGAAGCCAATCTATAAATATGAGCCGTAAAACTTTAAAAGCATAATAAGACTAAGTCTGTGACCTTGACCTTGAGGTCAGGGGTGGGGGTATATACAACTTTGGACCTGTAACTATCATCATACCAAATATGAAGCAAAGCTATATGGTTTGGTGAGTATGAGCTCTTAATCAACTTTAGATAAAAAAATTTCTTTGTCTGTGACCTTGACCTTTAGGGCAAGTGCATGGGTGGGGGTATTGGACCAGTATCAATCATCATACCAAACATAAACCTAATTCATCATACGATTTGGGAAATATAAACTCTTAAAATATCTTACAAGGCATTGCATGCGATACATATCCCCATGCACAAGACAACTTCGTGTGTGGAAAACACTGAAATGACAAAAGTCCAACTTGCTTGAGATATTATCATATGCAACAATTGTGTAAAGTTTGTTTAAAAATCCATCAATAAATGTAGGTTCTAGAGTGACACCAATGTTTCTCTAAAAAAAAGTCATAGTGACCTTGACTTGAGGCCATGACCGCGAAAGTAGATCTTGCTCAAGATATTATCATAAGCATATTTTGTGTGAAGTTATATTAAAATCTGTTAATAAATGTAGGGGGTAGAGAGATGACAAAGTTTTTCTGAAAATAGCCATAGTGACCATGACCTTGAGGTCATGACCTTGAAAGTCAAAGCAACACGAGATAGTATCATAAGAAACATTTGTGTGAAGTTCTATAAAAAATCCATCAATAAATGTAGGCCCCTAGAGCGATGACAAAAGTTTTTTCTAAAAATAGCCACAGTGACCTTGACCATGAAAGTCGAAATAGCTCGAGATATTGTCATCAGGAACATTTGTGAGAAGTTATGTTGAAATTGGTGAAAAAATGTAAGCGCTAGAGCAATGACAAAGTTTTTCTAAAAATAGCCACAGTGACCTTGACCTTGAAAGTCAAACTTGCTCGAGGTATCGTCATAAGGAGCATTTGTGTGAAGTTATATTGAAATCAGTGAAGAAATTTAGTAGCTAGAGCGATGACAAAGTTTTTCTAAAAATAGCCACAGTGACCTTGACCTTGAAAGTCGAAATCGCTCGAGATATTGTCGTAAGGAACATTTGTGTGAAGTTATATTGAAATCGGTGAAGAAATGTAAGCGCTAGAGCGATGACAAAGTTTTTCTAAAAATAGCCACAGTGACCTTGACCTTGAAAGTGGAACTCGCTAGAGATATTGTCATAAGGAACATTTTTGTGAAGTAATATTGAAATTGGTGAAAAAATGCAAGCGCTAGAGCAATGACAAAGTTTTTCTAAAAATAGCCACAGTGACCTTGACCTTTAAAGTCAAACTCGTTTGACGTATTGTCATAAGGAACATTTGTGTGAAGTTATTTTGAAACCAGTGAAGAAATGCAGGCGCTAGAGCAATGACAAAGTTTTTCTAAAAATAGCAACAGTGACCGTGACCTAAAAAGTTGAAATGGCTCGAGATATTGTCATAAGGAACATTTGTGTGAAGTTATATTGAAATCGGTGAAGAAATGTAAACACTAGAGCTATTACAAAGTTTTATTAAAAATAGCCACAGCGACCTTGACCTTGAAAGTGGAACTCGCTAGAGATATTGTCATAAGGAACATTTGTGTGAAGTAATATTGAAATTGGCGAAGAAATGTAAGCGTTAGAGCGATGACAAAGTTTTTCTAAAAATAGCCACAGTAACCTTGACCTAGAGGCCATGACCTTGAAAGTTGAAACAGCTCGAGCTATTTTTATAAGGAGCATTTGTGTGAAGTTATATTGAAATTGGTGAAGAAATGTAGGCGCTAGAGCGATGACAAAGTTTTTCTAAAAATAGTCACAGTGACCTTGACCTTGAAGTCACGACCTTGAAGTCTAACTCGCTCCAGATATTGTCATAAGGAACATTTGTGTGAAGTTATATTGAAATCAGTGAAGAAATGTAGGCACTTGAGCGATGACAAAGTTTTTCTAAGAATAGCCACAGTGACCTTGACCTTGAGGCCATGACCTTGAAAGTCGAACTCACTTGAGATATTTTAAACAGGAACATTTGTGTGAAGTTATATTGAAATTGGTGAAGAAATGTAGACGCTAGAGCGATGACAAAGTTTTTCTTAAAATAGCCACAGTGACCTTGACCTTGAGGTCACGACCTTGAAAGTCAAACTCGCTCAAGATATTGTCATAAGGAACATTTGTGTGAAGTTATATTGAAATCAGTGAAGAAATATAGGCGCAAGAGCTATGTTGTGCGAGGGGATAATTAAAAAAAAAAGTCTGTGACCTTGACCTTGAGCTAATGGGCATGGGTGGGGGTATCGCTGAATGAAACGGACAGGTATCTAACATCATACCAAATATCAACTCAATCCATCGCATGACTTGGAAAATATCAACTCTTAAAATATCTAATTAAAAATTTCTAAGTCTGTGACCTTGATCTTGAAGCCATAGGCATGAGTGGGGGTATTGCCAAATAAACATTTGGACCTGTATCTATCATCATAGCATACATAAGCCAAATCCATAATATAGTTTGGAAAATTTGAGCTGTTTAAAATCTTTCACATTAAAATTGTCTAAGTCTGTGACCTTGACCTTGAGGTCATAGGCATGAGTGGGGGTAGTGCTGAATAAAACATTGTACCTATATGATATCTATCGAGGTTACAGGATCACGTACGTACGTACGTACGTACGTACACACACACGTACAGACGGACGTACACATGTACTCACGTACGGAAAACCGAAAAACTATATGCCCCCGGCATCATATGATGCAGGGGCATAAAAATCAAGTAAACGTTAACTCATTGGTTGAATGTCAGTCATGGTTGTGGCTAAATTAATTTATTCCACAGGACAAGAGTTAAAATAGCAATCAAAATTGTAGCACAATAACTCCCAATTTTTTTTCTTCAGCTGTACTAATTGGCCCTCAGCTTTTGGCCTACCTTTGATCTAGTGCCAATACAGCAGATCTCGGATCTGTTACTGGGCCAATACGACATTGCTTGATTAATAACCCCATACAGTACTTATATATGATTCTGAGCTGAGCACATAGAAGAATAGTATAAACCATAGTAAACCCCACTTCTTCCCATATAAAGTGGAGTTTACAAGAGAACTCACTACACAGACTTGATTAACATGATGCAGAACTACTCTTAGACTAGTGGCTGATGGCAAATAACTGGTAAGCCATGTTTTGTTGTGTTGCCTTAAAAGATGAGCCTCTTAACATAAAGTTATCTGAACCTTTTTGAATGACATTGCTAAATGATAATACAGACTACAGTTAAAACAATAGGCAAAATACAGAAGAAGACATTCTAGGGACCGGATCCATGAATCAAATTTTATTTTGGGGAAAATTATGCTTTAATTGTATTTAAAGCATATATAGGTTAATGGAACGGGCCTCCGTGGCCTAGTGGATAAGAGCGCTGACTCTTAGTCATTAGGTCTCTCATCCCCGTAGGTTCGAGTCTCGCTCGGGCCACGTGTGAGATGCCAAGTTCTGCAACGGAAGGTCAGGTGGTTTTTCCCCGGGTACTCCGGTTTTCGCCCACCTCTGATTAACGATCGGCTCGATATGAGTGAAATAATCTTGAAAGGGCCGTTTTATATAACCCAAACCAAAAAAAAAAAAAAAAAATATAGGTGAATGGCCTGACCTGTAAAACAGAACATATGAGTTAATAAGACTGTGTAATTGTACACCCTTCTAAATCCCACTTTATATACAAAAAAAGTTTAAAGGGGTACACATTATTTTTTTTATTTCTTAGCATATAGAGTGTGGGTGGTTCTAAGGAACACCCCACAACCTTTATTTTTCTATCATAAATTAGGATAATAATGCAATTCTTTGTTACAAAAATAACCATTTTGGATAAATGGAAAAAATGCACAAATGTCACACAGACATATGTTATCATTATGTATTGTAACCATATTAATGATGTAATGCATACTGTAGATAAACCTATTTTTATGATTGGCAAGGAAATATTGTGACAGTTCTAAATGATAGAAAAAAAAAATGATTTTGATTTTAAAATCTGTCTACACTTGTGCCAGTATTCTATCAAATTTATGAAAACAGTATTAAAACATTTTTCTTCATTTCCATATAGATTACATGTACTGCCCAAAAAGGGCTGTAAGATCTAGAGCCAAGGTGAAGCATCATGCAGATGAACTCCACCGGCATGACACACATGCAGGCCATTCCCCAAGGGACCGTGAGTGTGTGACAGATAAGATGGACAACTTCAGTATGAGCACTACTACTGGGCACAATAACTCCAACTTTAAACAGACACCTGAAAGTGTCCTTCAACCTCTACCTCCAAATGTATTCCAGGTATTGATTGTTTGAGCAACAGATAAGGTCGGGTATTTGGTGATACATAGAGATTATCATATGGCATTTTTATATCATACCCCATATCAGCCCGAGACTCCCATATCAGCCCGAGGGCTGAAGGCCCGATGGCTGATATGGGTCGTGGGCTGATATGGGGTATGATATGAAAAATGCCATATCATAATCTATTTATCATACATTTCACTTTAAAAAAAAATTGTTCAAAATAAATTGTATTACTTGCATCTGCCTAATACGATACAATGAGAATCTCATTATCTTCGGTCTAGCTATGTAATTTAAGAGATGCTTGAGATTTGACAGATGAAAAGTGATCCCCCTGCATCGTTCTTTCGCCCATTTTCCTCTCGCATTCGCTGTGTCGTGCCATGATTTGTTTTTTTTTTTTTTGCCAAACAGTTCGAACAGACGAAAATATTGCAAATTGCAAATGGCATCCTGAACAACAAATGCGAAATGCCGCAAAAGGAAGAACGCCGCCTGTTCCGAATAGAGTGACGTCAGAGGTATGATAAAGGCTTAGGGGTGCGATAAAGGGTTGTGATATGGATTTTTGGGGTATGATAAAGGCCATGCGATATGGCAGCACGTGCATGCGTGATACGTGCATTGGTGTCACGTTCGTATCGCATTTTCAAAAACTAAGTATTTTATACTAAATGTATGATAAATCACGTTAACATGTCTGTGTAATAAATACCCCTCTAAACCCCACTTCGTATTGAGAAAACTGGAGTTTACAGGGGTTTACATTTTTTTTCTTATTTCTGCTCTAAGACGTAGGTTGTGGGTACCCGTTAGAACCACCTCATTAAGGCGGTTCTACCCATTAGAGTTCTAACAAGCATCCAAAACCTATGTTTGCCTTATAAATAAGAAAAATATCACAGATTTTCATCAGAAAAGTAAATATTTTGGAGATCTATGAAAAACTATGCACTATGTTGCACGGGTGCATGTTTATCGCAATGAACTGAAGTTTCTTTATTTATAATGTTTTGTTTGTCTTGTTTGGTTTTACAGCCCTTTCAAGATTATTTCACTCATAAAGAGCTGATTGTTAATCAGAGGTGGGTGAAAACCGGAGTAACCAGAGGAAAACACCTGACCTTCTGTTACAGAACTTGGCCTCTCACATGTGACACAAGCGAGGCTCAAACCCACAGCGGTGAGAGGCCTAATGATTAAGAGTCAGCTCTCTTATCAACTTGGTCACGGAGGCCATTTTTCTATGTATTAACCGAAGTACCCACACCATAAGTTTTTATGAAGAACTGACAAAATTAAGTATCATTCAGTTCTCACCAAATACCTACATTATCTGTTTCTATGAGTATGTAAACAAAAGCATTATTCATGGTGTGGGTGCATTTTTTGCATGAATTTTTAAAGGTAAAAAATGGAAATAAATGGAGTCAATTTTTTTTATAAACATACCCCATATTTTCCATTTACCCGCTCAAAATAATAGAAAATGCTCCCCACCCCTATGTGGTCTCTGGCCCTGTGTTGTGGGGAGGGAGTTTTTCTTGCTGGCAGGACATCAGGTTAACAATTTTGGTCATTTAACCCTTCTCTTGCTGAATATTCATACAAGCCACACCCATTTCTGTCTATCAACCAATCAAATTACTTGATGTAGTTTATTGCTACAAATTCATAAACTGAATGCCAAACAGTGTAGATCCTGATCAGATGGCTTCTTCAGAAGCCATCTGATCTGGATCTACACTGTTTCCAAAGATAGGGGTTGTCGTGAACAGCAAGATAAGGGTTAATAATCATGATACCCATGTAAATTCCACTTTAAAGAGAAAACTGGAGTTTACAAGGCTATACTTTATTTTCTTCATAATTTTTGCTAAAAATGTAGATTGTGGGTACTCTTTAGAACCGCCTTAGTAAGGCAGTTCTAACGAGCACACCCAGTCTATTATTTATCTCAAAATTTTTATTAGAAAATTGTTCCCAATCAAGAATTAAAATAACGAATTTGTTATACTGGAAAGCTTTTTGATAACATTTTGTACAATGTGGCAGTCTTTTTTGTTGGATTCTTCTGTAGCCAATGCCATCAGAAGTACATATTTACAAGTAATGCCATCAAATGCGGCCTTCTTCACACACTATATTGGTCATGGTGTTCAGTGGGAAAATGTTTATGATATTTTAGAATGAGAGTTTTATAGAGGAAAAAAATGAAATAAATTATCTTACGAATGAAAAACAAACAAAATTTTCTATTTATTTGTTTGTTTAATGGATGGAGATTATTGTGGTGCATGAAATTATTTTGGTTATATTAACCCTTGTCCTGCTGAGCCCAGATATGTCTTACCTTTCAAACAATGTAGATGCAGATCAGATGGCTTCTGAAGAAGCCAACTGATCAGGATCTACACTGTTTGTCATTCAGAACGTGAATTTGTTGCAATAATTTGCATCAAGTAATCTGTTTGGTTGATAATCAGAAGTGGCTGTGACATCTATAAATATTCAGTAGGTCAAGGCTTAAATTTCTTATCAACTACAGTAAATCCAAGATGATGTACATCACTATTCAGTGAAGATAAGTGCGAGAGGGTAAAGTATGTTTGCTTACAGAGTATATATGGAAAATGTTACATAAGTGTCCTTGCCCTGTCCAATCAAAAGCCTGGAAATTTCTTTGCAGTATAACAAACATTTATTGTTTTCTGACACCATGTACAGCCGAACATCAACAGCTTGAACACCTTTGGGACTATAACATTGTAACACACCTGTGTGACTAAGCCGGGTAAGCTCATTTTTTCAGATCTCCAAAATGGTTACTTTTTTTTGAAAATTTGTGATATTTTTCTTATTTATAATCCAAACATAGGTTGTGGATGCTCTTTAGAACTGCCTCATTAAGGCAGTTCTAATGAGTAGCCAAAACTTATGTCTTGGAGCAGAAATAAGAAAAATGATGTACACCCCCTAAACCCCAATTCTCTATATCAAATTGGGTTTAAGGGTTTTTTTTTATTTCGTGGGACCATGGAGACTTTAAACACCAGAACTCTACTACTACTACATTTTTTTTTTTCACGGACTTGTTCACATGATGCAAGTCACCCATGTTTTTCACTGTTCCTTCAAAGCATTTAACTACATAATCTCCAACCTCCTCTGGCCAGCTAACACATTACTATATTTAAAGTCCCTCTATTACACAGATTTAACTGAGTAGCCAAAACTTGGACATAAACTTAGTAGGAGTTATTTCTTTTCTATTCTAGATCTCAAACTTGCCATAATCATATCATAATCCCGAGAAAAAGATCTTAGTTATACCATTTTGATGTCTGTATAAATAATATATAACCCTATACATGAATTTAAATGAACTACATCCATGTTGACCTGTCTTCAGCTATCACTCATTTTTATCTGTTTATATCAGGCCATACATCATCACAAAACATTTACCTCTGCTAAACAGCCACCTCCTTCAAGCAGCCAGTTTTGGAATTTTCCCAGAGTGGCTGGTCATTGGAGGTTACACTGTACAGTAAAATTCCTATATTAAGACCACCTTTGGGACTGTTCACCGCTGGGTGTAGAAACCACAATGAAAGAATAACTGAAACCTTCTCAATAAGCTCTTAAAAGCAGATCAGTCTTAATTTGAGGTGGTCTTAATGGCATAAAACTCCTATATTAAGACCAACTTTGGGACTGTTCAAAAGTGGTCTTTAAGACTACTTTTGAACAGTCCCAAAGGTGGTTTCTCACCACAGGACACTGTATGCAGAAAACGCAAAGAAAGAATAACTGAAACCTTCTCAATAAGCTCTTAAAAGCAGATTTGTCTTAATTTTAGGTGGTCTTAATGGCAGAATTTTACTGTATTTGTCTAGATACCCAGACCAAGAAAACTGAAACAGGCTGAGGAGAAATACCAATACCAAGGAAGACAACTCACAGAACAGCAGCAGTTTGAACAGAGTGGGAGACCACTGAGAGACATAGGACACTATCACATTCAAGGGCGGCAACTGTATGATCAACAGTATCAGTATCAAGAGAGACAACTCTCTCATCAGGAAATGTACCATAATCAGGGGAGACAACCAGCCATTCAGGACCAGTATGGTGTCTGTGAGCAATCTGATAGGAATCTCTACAGTCCAAAGAAGCCATTTAGTTTCTGGTTCATGCAGGCATTAAATTCACAGTATCCACAAGACAGTTACAATGAGGTAACAAGAATATTTAAATCTATATATAGCCCTTAAGATGTCCATCACAACAACATCCCAACAACTGATTTTTTTTTTTTTTTTTTTGGTTTGGGTTTTACGGCCCTTTCAAGATTATTTCACTCATATCGAGCCGATCGTTAATCAGGGGTGGGCGAAAACCGGAGTACCCAGAGAAAAACCACCTGACCTTCCGTTGCAGAACTTGGCATCTCACACCAAAACAACTGATGTCTGCTTTGTTGTCTGATGGCTACTTTAAAAGTCATAGTTGCAAACAGTGTGGTTCTGTATTAGACTGCTCCTTTAGGAGTAAAGGAGCGGTCTGATTTGGGACCAGACTGTTTGCTTGTATGCAAAAAAATATTTTTTAACCCTTGTCCTGCTAATCCCGGATATGCCTTATCTTTGAAACAATGTAGATCCAGATCAGATGGCTTCTGACGAAGCCATCTGATCAGGATCTACATTGTTTGCCATTCAGATTGTGAATTTGTTGCAATAATTTGCATCAAGCAATCTGATTGGTTGATAATCGGTAGTGAGTGTGGCATGTATATATATTCAGCAGGACAAGGGTTAACTATAAATGCGTTCAAAGGACACGGATGCCCCCGCCTGAAAATATGTCTATAGATGTTCGTTTTCATCCATAGAAAGTTATTGACTGTGTTTAAGTTTTGGACCCTTTTTCCACATTTGACCTCTAAGTATGACCTTGACCTTGAAGGTAAGAACCTTGGTTTGTGTGAGGCAGATTGTCTCATGATGGCCAACATTTCTGCCAAGTAATTTCAAATCCATCGAGAGATAAGAAAGTTATTGACTGTGTATAAGTTTCAGACCCTTTTTTTGACCTTTGACCTCTAAGTATGACCTTGATCTTGGAGGTACGGACCTGGGTTTCGCATGTGACACATCATCTCATGATGGTTAACATTTCTACAAAGTAATTTCAAAGTCAATCCAGAAATAAGAAAGTTATTGACTGTGTATAAGTTTCGGACCCTTTTTTTTACCTTTGACCTCTAAGTATGACCTTGACTTTGGAGGTACGGACCTGGGTTTTACACGCAACATGTCGTCTCATGATGGTTAACATTTCTGCCGAGTAATTTTAAAATCCATCAAGAAATAAGGAAGTTATTGACCGCATTTAAGTTTCGGACGCACGAACGGACAGGGGCAACACAATATGCCCAAAAAGTTTGCAAGAAGATGCAGCAGATGACATAAACAGACCATATTTTCAGATGGTTTTTCTTGGCATATTCAGGGTTAAAACTAAGGCTGACACGATTAATCGCATAATCGATTAATCGATCGATAAACTCCACAAAAATGATTATCATTTCTGATTTACTTTTAATCGATTACTTGATATGTACAATTTACCACCAAAAGTTATTCCTACAATAGCTGGATGAGTGGCAAACAGTGCAGACCCTGATGAGACGCCGCATTATGCGGCGTCTCATCTGGGTCTACACTGTTTGCTCAGGCCTGTCTGTTCAAATATACATATGGTAAAGTGCAACATATGGTAAGAGTCATGCTCAGACAGAAAGCCAGACAGGTAAAATTATGACAAAAACCTTAGCGATTACTAATCGATTATCGATCGCAACGACAGAACTGATAATCGATTATCTTTTCAGTTCCGATTAGCCAGCCCTAGTTAAAACTGTGCCCAACAAAACTTGTGCTTCAGGTGAACTGACCTGAGCTCACACACATGGACCCATATGCAACATTCAGCTTTCTGCAATAACTATATACAGTCAACCCTCTTTATACCGACATTCGTTATAACAGCAAAACTCGTTATAACGGCAATTTGAATGGAATGACTACTTACCTAAAGGCTGAGCCTCGGTTCCGAGTGGCGTGGGCTTCCCTCGAGTTGGAAATGCACAAATCGAGTCCACAGTCATGAAAGAGTCTTGTAATCTAATACTCCAAGAAGCAAATTTTATAGATATTTGTTAGAATCGCCTCACCGAGGCGATTCTAACAAATATCTATAAAAATTGTTTCTTAGAGTAATGATGGGGAAAAGGCCTTTTATTACTTATCATACTCCTAACTGGGATTCTTTATAAAGGCAACTTCTTTATAACGGCACAAATATAGGGAACAAATACTGTCGTTATAACGAGGGTCCTCTGTATACCACAATCTCTTTGTAACGCATATGTAAAGCAGAAACTGTGTTATTTAAACAACCAGGTTTTTAATATCCAAACAAAACTATATATCATATAGAACACGAATTCCATGAAAGACTATGTTCAGGGTGGCCACGCACTCTGGAAAACAGGGAAAATGGAGAAAAAAAATTCCCTGCAGGGAAAAATCAGGGAATTTGAAATTTTGCTGAAAATCAGGGAAAAATCAGGGAATTTCAAAAAACCTTACCTTTGTAAGGTCAAAATATTCAAATTTTATAGCTGTTCAGATGTGGCTACTGGTGGTTTCTTTCTGCCATATGCTTAAAATACCTGCAGATCTAATCTTACTTAAAGGTGGAGTACTTGTTAGGTGGAGTACTTGTTTCCTATATATTCTGTTTCTTTCTTATTCCAAAATGGACATTTTATTGCAAACACAATGTCTGTCATTAAATTTTGATGCAAAAATATACATCAGTGCAGTTAGAAGCCAAAACGGAATTGAGCAACCATTGCCCCAGAGCTCAAGTAGAAGTGTGTATGCATGCACCAATATCATATTCTTAAGAATGTATCAAGAATAACACAATGACTATAACAATGGATATAATTAGGGTGTTTACCATAGTACTGTGTACATACATTTACTGGGGTTCACAAAAACAGAGTCATAATATTAGGTTCATGTTTCTGTTGGGATCATTTGCAGCTGGGAAATTCACATACAGTTAGTATGATACTTGATCAGGGCATTCATTTTATCCTGTTCTTGCCCCAGGGTCCAGCTTCTGGAAGGGACTAAGGGTCTTAGACAGTCTACCATGTAACCAGAAACAAAACAAAACAAAAAAAAAAAATGCCCTACTGTTTTTAGCTCACCTGTCTTGTAATGACAAGGTGAGCTTTTGGAATCACTTTTTGTCCGTCGTCCCTGCGTGCGTGCGTCCGTCGGTCCATCCGTCAGTAAACAATTTCTTCAAAGGACATCTCCCAAGCCACTAATCGGATTTTGACCAAACTTCACAGGATTGATCCAGAGTTGTTCAAATGGTTCCGGTCCATTGCACATGAAGGTCAGGGGAGCCAAAAATAGATTTTTTAATGAAAACTTAAAAAACCTTCTCCTCTGAAATTGCAAGGTCCAGGCTATCTATATTTGGTGTGTAGCTTCATCTATTGGTCCTCTACCAAGATTGTTCAAATTATTGTCCTGGGGCCAAAAATGCCCCCGTCCTGGGGCCCTTTGGTTTTACATAGGCTTACATAGGGAAATTTTTAAAGCTTTAAAAATCTTCTTGTCTGAAACCAGAAGGCTCAGGTGTTTGATATTTGGTATGAAGCTATGTCTTGTGAACCTCTATCAAGATTGTTCAAATTATTGCCCTTGGGCCAAAAATGCCCCCCCCGCCCAGGGCCCCTTGGTTTTACATTGACTTATATAGGAAAAAATCTTAAAAAATCTTCTCCTCTGAAACCAAAAGGCCCAGGTCTTTGATATTTGGTGTGTAGCTTCATGTAGTGGACCTCTACCAAGATTGTTCAAATTATAGCCCTGGGGCCAATGGGGCCCTTATGCAGGCGTCACACTGTCCCAAAAATGACACCAGGTGGCCATACGAATATGGAATTTTGAATTTCGCGCGAAGATCTCTCCGAACATGGTCAACAGCCAATCTCTAGCCGAAGCAAGTACGATGCATACAGAAGGTCACACGATGGCATCCGAACCAAACACGAAGGCAACACGAAGATGTGGTTTTTTATTACGAAGTTTACCCGCAGGCCAAACGAAGGCCACGCGACGGCTTCACGACGTCGTATTGAGAGTACGATGCGTTCAAACTGGGTCCCGAAGATGACACGTGACCTCCTGATGTTATAAAACCTTCGGCCGACCGTTTGAAATTCATTTGATGATCGGAATGTACACAGTACATTTCAACTCTCTTAAATTTGATTCAACTTAAAACCAATTTAAAATGCCACCCAAAGAGAAGACCACTTTTTCAGAGAGACTTGGTTTATAGGAAAATAAGATGTGCTCATCTTGTTCTCTAAGGTGCATCAAAAGAATCAATGCTGCTGCCTTCTTTTTCCTGGTTGTCTCATCATCAAAGTATGCTATTCAGCAGGAACGGAATTGTGAATAATTATGACTGAAGCTTTGGGAGTTACACAAGCCTATGCTCTGCCGAGTTGCTCATCAGCAATGACTGAGGAAGATGCTCTAAGGTTGGCCTTTTATATATCTGTGTACCATGACACATGGGTATCGCTTGAGGTACTCAAATTGAGCTGTCTTCGTCGACACCGTGGTCCAATCTCAATGTCATCGTACTGTAATACGATGGCTACACGACGTCATTGCGAGGGTTTCACGTAGTCGTATTGCCATCCTAAGACAATCGGACGACTTCTTGTTTCCCTCGTATTATCTTCGTGAGGCGTAAAATGCCCGAGAGCACCGATGATCACACGAAGAAAAGACGAAGATGACACGATTTGACAAGATGCCCTCACGATGGCCTTACGAATGGCAAGATGGACAAACAAATTCAACACGAAAATGAACCTTCGCAAGGTCTTCCGGCAATTTTTTGGCATGCCGAAGATTTTGCCACCGCTCACGAAGTTGCTGCCGGAGCCTCAGAAAATCCACCGGCGATCATACGATGGCTCAAGATGTCCCCACGAATGGCCCAATGTGTTCACGATCAGAGCCGAATTAGAACATTTCCTTTATCGTGTTTCCATCTGGTGTCAATTTCGGGACAGTGTGACGCCTGCATTAGGTTTTACATTGACTTTTATAGGGAAAACCTTTAAAAATCTTCTTGTCTGAAACCAGAAGGCTCAAGTATTTGATATTTGGTATGGAGCTTCGTCTTGTGGACTCTTTCAAGATTGTTCAAATTATAGCTCTGGATCCAAAAATGCCCCTTCCCCGGGGCCCTTTGGTTTTACATTGACTTATTTAGGGAAAACCTTTTAAAAATCTTCTTGTCTGAAACCAGAAGGTTCAGTTTCTTGATATTTGGTATGAAGCTTTTTCTAGTGGACCTTGACCAAGATTGTTCAAATTATAGCCCTGGGGCTGAAAATGGCCCTGCCCTGGGGCCCACAGGTTTTATTTAGACTTATAAAAGGAAAACCTTTAAAGATATTCTTGTTGGAAAAAAGAAGGCTCCGGTCTTTGATATTTGGTATGAAGCTTCACTTTTAGACCTCCCTCAAGACAATGCAAATTATAGTCCTGGGGCCAATTATGTATAAACATGTCAGCATTGTGTATAAACATGTCACTTGACAACATTTGAATCAATATATGACTTCTAAAAGAAGGGGCCATTGCGATAATATGAAGGTTTTCAATCAGGTAAAATCAAATCAAATCAGGGAAAAAACAGGGAAAAATCAGGGAATTTGATTGCTAAAAATGTGTGGCCACCCTGTATGTTGCATCTGGGTGGACTGGTGAAAGCTACAATTGTCAGGCGATACAAAAATGGTCATGGTTTATATATCAAAAATGATTTGTTTGTTTGGTTTGAGGTTTAATGTCCCCTTCTAGGTCATTTTGGAGACATTGCTCTAATTTTTGTGAGACTTTTACCCGACACTGAGATGAAATGACATCTCAAGCCATGTTGCCCAATAAAACCAATAGGGTTTATAAGCATGGATGGTCCGACTCGCACCGCTTTGCTTGGGCATGCTTATTGCCTTATTGCCCATTGCCTTCTCTTCTATTTTAGATCCACTAAGCTGTTTACCAGTACTCGTGTGCGGTCGGTTTCAGCTCTGTGTGGAGGCATCATGCAGCTCATCTATTTCTTCAAGCCCCAATGGGTAGTGGCATTATGATGCTGCAGTGCCGATCTCGATTTTGAGTAATAAAATTCCAAAGCTTTTCTCGGAGCCAATATCATAAAAACCATATTTTGACATGTAAGGTGAAGTTCCTATTTCAGACCACCTTTGGAACTACACAAAAGTTGTCCTACAGACCAACTTTGGAACTTTCAACACTGGAACAGTCCTAAAAGTTTCACAGTATGAATTTTCAGGGAAATGGGAACACCTGGCAAATTTTTCAGCCATTTTTCAAAGGGAGATAACTTTAGGGGATTTCCTGCTCACTTTTCTATAAGCCCTGTCCCACTGAAAAAGGGGTCTACTCTTAAAGGAAAGAGTTGCTCCTTAGGAGCAAATTCTTTCCTTTAAGAGTTGACCCCTATTGCCATGGGAGACAAAAAAAACTTTTGCAGGAGTTGCCTCCCCTGAAGGTGTATCCATTGCCCTTTAGAAGAATTTTTCTTAATTTTAGCTGATCTTAACAGTGGAATTTCACTGTATCAGTTGAGAAGCCTCCGTGGTGTAGTGGTTATGCAACTCGCCTCATAAACCACGGGTTGTGGGTTCGTTATGTGGCTTCTGCAGACTTCCGGATGATTCTTTTAACCGAGGTCAAATCTCCGTATGACCTTGGCTGTTGGTGGGATGTAAAACTCTTACACTCACTCAGTGTATTAGTTGATGTTTTTCAGAAGACAAATTACAGGGGAGAGCAGTCAAATTGTCCTCAATCTGTAAAACTACAACACAAAAATAAAAGCACAGAAACCTCCAACTGTCATCCAAAGAGAGATAGTCAACCCAGTAACAAAGAGATGTATCATTTACAGCCTCCTAGGTCTAGAAAAGGTACTGTTTACTGGCATAACCAGAACAAAAATATTATTATGTGCAACAAGCAAAATCTCAGTAAAATCGTCTTTCTTTAAGATTTGTTTGTGTTCAAGTTTGTTTTTTTTTTTTGGTTTTGGTTTTACGGCCCTTTCAAGATTATTTCACTCATATCAAGAGGTGGGCTAAAACCTGAGTACCCGGAGTAAAACCACCTGACCTTCCATTGCAGAACTTGGCATATCACGTGACCCAAGCGAGGCTCGAACCACAGCGGTGAGAGACCTAATGATCAACACTCAGCACGCTTAATCACTAGGCCACGGAGGCCTGTTATTGTGTTCAAGTTTAACATACCTGTCAACACTATTTAGGTCATTAATTTTGGAGACATTGCTTCTGATTTTGTGGGACTTTTACCTGGCATTGAGATGAAATGACATCTTAAGCCCAACCGCTGAAAGAAACCACTGGGGTTAAAGGGGCGGTCCGACTCACATGAAATTTCCTAGGGAAGGCTTAGACCCTAATCAGTTTACCAGTACTCAAGTTTGGTCGGTTTAAACTCTGTGTGGAAGTAATATGTAGCCCAATCAGTATTTCTCCCAGCCCCAATGAACGGGAGCACACTTTCTTCTAGATAAAAAATATTACTCACGACAAGGAAAATCTGTGCAAAACTTTCTCCAAGATTGGGCTACCGTTAAAGGAAAGGGAGCAAATTCTTTCCATTGAGAGCAGCCCCCTAAGGTTTATAAGTAATGGAATACTTCCTGATTGGAATCTCAAACCACATGAATAAATTTATTAAACCTTTTTGTACCAAATGGAATCTTCCTCCATATATGTAGCAGGAGTTCATTTCAAAATTTAGGGGTGTCAGGTTGTGTTTTCATCAAAATTTATTTGGAATATGACTGAACTTTTAGCAAACAGTGGAGGCCTTGATCAGACCCCGCGTTCTACAGCGTCTGATCTGGGCCTGCACTGTTTGCCAGGGTACCCGTTTTGGGGATTCTGGTACTAAATGGGTTAAACTGCTGTCAATCTACTGAACTTGAACAAATTTTAAGTAAATTTCTGAATTTTATGTTTTCAAGCATCACAGAATGTGGGGTCACTGTATCATACTTATTTTGATTTCTAAAATTAACTCAATCTGGTACCCCAAAATTTTGAAATGGGTTCCTCCTATATGTAAGCTGGAAGATTCCATTCCATACATTAATAGGTTAAATATGTTCTATGAAAGAGTTTTCCTTAGAAGCAAGGAGTACACCACAACACTGGTAAGTATGAAATGTACAGGTTTTATTTTGGTTCAGATTAGCTTGTTTCAGCCAGGCCTCATCAGTGACCCTCATATATTTCCAAAATTCCAGAATGGAATCAATGACCTAAGGGACTAGAAAATGGAATCCGTTATGATTCCTAAAACTGCATATTTTGTTGTCCAAAATGCCATAATATTAACAAGTCCATGTAATGAGTACCTCTGTAAACCCCACATTATGTAGACAAAATGAGGTTTACAGGGTTGTACATTATTTTACTTGTTTTTGCTCCACGACATAGGTTGTTGGGTACTTATTAGATCCACATCTATTGAGGCGGAACTAATGAACACCCACAACCTATGTTTGGGGTAAAAGAAAAATGTCATAAATTTTCATCAGAAAAATAAGCGTTTTGGAGATACGAAAGAAATTATTGCATGTTTATCCTAATGAATATCCTGAATACCAAAGTAAAAAATGATTTCGTCAAAGGCAAAAATCTTCAGTATATATGGTTATTTTGGATAACTAGGTAAACCGATTACTGTACAGTATAACTTTGATGGCTCAAACACCGATGACTCGTTTACCATGGATGAGTCGAACCTGTTCTTGAGCTCCTAGCGAAATCCTCTACATAAGAAATAGTGGGGGATGATTAAGGAGATTTTAGTCTTGTATCTTGCAAATGTATGCTGTGTGTACTCATTAGAATCGCCTCATCGAGGCGATTCTAACGAGTACACACAGCATACATTTTCATTATAGAACACCGAAAAGATGTCTAAAAGTAATTCGTTATGCCTCCTGGCAGTCACCTCAGTGGCTTGAACTACCCCTGTCTCGAACAGATTTTCGAGGTCCCAAAGGTGTTCGAGCCATTGAAGTTTGACTGTATGTTCTTTCAAATAGTTATTCTAAGAAGCAAGGGGTACACCACAAAACTGATAAGTATGACATGTACAGGTTTTATTTAGCTAGTTCCAGCCATATAGGCCTCATCAATGACCCTCATATATTTCCAAAATTCCAGAATGGAATCAATGACCTAAGGGACCTGAAAATGGAATCTGTCTGTTATGATTCATAAAACTGCATGCATATTTTGTTGTCCAAAAAGAGTAGCCATACTACTAACAAATCCATGTAATGAGCATCTCTATAAACCCCACTTTATGTAGAGAAAAATGAGAGATTTAGAGAGTTGAACGTTATTTTCTTTATTTCTACTTCAAGACATATACTGTAGGTTGTTGGGTACTCAATAGATCTGCCTAATTTAAGGCGGATCTAACAAACACCCACAACCTATGTTTTGGATAAAAGTAAGAATAATGTCATAAATTTTCATCAGAAAAATAATCGTTTCGGAGATAAGAAAGAAATTATTGCACAATGTCAAATGGATGTTTATCCTAATGAGTAACCTGAATACCAAATTAAAAATGATTTTGTCATAGGCAAAAATCTTCAGTGTGTGTGAATATTTTGGACAACTATGTAAACTGATAATTACTGTACAGTAGAACTTTAATGGCTCACACCGTTGGCTCGTTTACTATGGCTGAGTCGAACCTTTTCCTGGGACCCTTGGAAAATCCTCTCCATAGGAAATAGTGGCGGTGGGATTTTTGTTTTTTATCTTGCAAATGTATGCTGTGTGTACTCATTAGAATCGCCTGCCTCCAGGCGATTCTAATGAGTACAAACAACACATTTTCAATAATCGAGGCGATTTTAATGAGTATACACAGCATACATTTTCATTATAGAACACTGAAAAGGTGTCATATATAGTATCTCATTATGCCTCCTGGCAGTAACCCTCAGTGGCTCAAACTACCCCTGTCTCTTAACAGATTTTCGAGGTCTCAAAAGTGTTCAAGCCACTGAAGTTTGCCTGTATTTTCTTCTAGTCAATAGTAAACCACTAGCAACTGGCAAGGCAAGAGCTCTGGAAGATGAAACCGAGAGAGCTGTTCAAAGTTTAGCTGACGAAATGGAAACTAACAATGATGATACCGGGTCTAGTAATGACAGTTATGAGAGTACAGATGAAGAAACCAACTATGTGATGATACCATGTGATGTGAATATTGCTAGGCTGCTGGGATGGCCAGTACATATGCTGCAGAAAGTCTCACAGTCTATGTTAGAAAGGTACAGTGCCTTTATCTTAACCCTTTTTTGTACCAAATGGAATCTTCCTCCTTATATATAACAGAAGTCCATTTTGAAATTTAGGGGTGACAGGTTGTTTTTTCTTCAAAATTAATTTTGAAAATGACTGCTTGTTTAGAACACAGTTTAGGCCCTGATGAGAGATCTAGGCCTGCACTGTTTGCAAATTACCAGTTTCAGGGTTTCTGGTACGGTACAAAATGGGTTAAGTTAGTTTATGAAAGTTTTTATACCCGCTTTTTCGAAGAAAAATCGGGTATATTGTTTTCGTACCACAGTTCACTCTGGCGTCAGTCCGTCTGTCTGTCCGTCTGTCACGTTTCTAGTGATTGGATCTCCTCTGCAACCACTGAAGTTACACTTTTGAAACTTTGCATGTGGATAGTACATGGAATGTAGATGGCAGTGGGCAACTTTTTTGTGACCTTGACCTCAACATGACCCCAAGGTCAGTGTTGTGCCTAGGCCTGAAATTGCAAGGGACACCTGTGGCCCCCAGCCTTCTTTTCAGGGGGTCATTTAGAAATTTTAACGGACACTGACAGACGACGGCTGAAAAGCGACATATAACTGTTCTGTCATTGAAACGCGGAAATACTCACGGCAGTCTCGGGATTCGAAATTTTAGCGGCTACAGCCACAAATTGAGTTATTCGCAGCTCTGCAGCTGCCTCTTCGCTACTTGATGCTTTAGACTGCTTTAAATAATCAGCGATACGCTTATTTATCGGAAAAAATAGAATTCTGCGGTAAACCCGACTCGTTTCAGTTATCTCCCCTATACGTTCCGACGGAGAAGTGACTAATGGACTGAAATGGATCGAATTTTAAAACTGCCGATTTTTTTCGGGCGCGCCCATCGGCCCGCACTGGTTTATTTTTAGAGGGCCATTGCTGCAGAAATCGCGGGAATGGCGCAATGGCGCGGCCTAGGCACAACACTGCAAGGTCAAAGGTCAAAAATTATGATTTGCCATATCTCCTAAACTATTGGAGTTACACTTCTGAAACTTTGCTTATTGGATGGTCCTTTGAATATAGAATATGTCAGGTTACTTTTGGTGTGACCTTGACCCCAAGGTCAAAGGTCAAAAAGTATGATTTTGCCATATCTTCTAAACTATTAGAGTTACACTTCTGAAACTTTGGTTATTGGATGCTCCTTGGAATATAGAATAAATTTGGATACTTTTGGTGTGACCTTGACCTCAACATGACCCCAAGGTCAAAGGTCAAAAATTATTATTTGCCATATCTCCTAAACTGTGGGAGTTACACTTATGAAACTCTGCTTATTGGATGGTCCTTGGAATAAAGAATATGTCAGGTTACTTTTGGTGTGACCTTGACCCCAAGGTCAAAGGTCAAAAAGTATGATTTTGCCATATCTTCTAAACTATTAGAGTTACTCTTCTGAAACTTAGGTTATTGGATGGCCCTTGGAATATAGAATAAATTTGGATACTTTCGGTGTGACCTTGACCTCAACATGACCCCAAGGTCAAAAATTATGATTTGCCATATCTCCTAAACTATTTGATTTATACTTATGAAACTTTGCTTATTGGATGGCCCTTGGAATACAGAATATGTTGGGCTACTTTTGGTGTGACCTCGACCCCAAGGTCAAAGGTCAAAAAGTATGACCTTGCCATATCTTCTAAACTATTGGAGTTACACTTCTGAAACTTGGTTATTGGATGGCTGTTGGAATTAAGAATAATTGATATACTTTAGGTGGACCTCAACCTAACCTCAAGGTCAAAGGTCAAAAAGTATGACTTTGCCATATCTACTAAACTATAAGAGTTACACTTCTGAAACTTTGCTTATGAGTTAGAATGTTCTTTGCAACTTTTTTTAACTTACATGTACTTTTGGCTAGCTAATACATAGTCAATAGTGTTATTAATAGAAAAAGCGGGTATTTGCGATGGTATACCATCGACTGCAGATCTAGTTTTTATCTGCAGTTAGACTACTGATAAGAGGAAGCAGGGTTCTTAACTTTTAACTGATTTCGAGCTGAATAATTTTCTCACTATATATTGCTGGAGTCCATTTTGAAATTTAGTGATCAATTTAGAAAATGGCTGAGCTTTTTTCGGAAATAGTGAAGAGCCTGATCAGATACAAAAAGAAACACCTTCAAACTGAGTCTTGATTTTTCCCTTTATGTATACTGGGCAATAATTAAACATTATACTGCTGAACATGACAGCCTGTATCTTTGCAAACAGTGTAGATCTGAGCATGTCATATGATCACAATTACACTGTTTGTCATGCAGATTGTGAATTGAAAGTATTTGATGGGTTGAAGTTAGAAATGGGTGTGGCAAAATAAAATTAATTGGCAAGAAACTTCCATGTTTATGAAAGAAGACAACTCATTTGATTTCCAAATGGCTTTCCATAATTTCATTACGATAACACATCCATGTGATAAAGTGCATTTTTTAAACCTCAAAAAAGGTAATTTTTCTGTCAGATGAATATTTTTGTGATATTTTTCTTATTTAAACTTCATACATAGGTTTTGGGTGCTCGTTGGAACCGCCTCATTGAGGCGGTTCCAACGAGTACCCACAACCTATGTCTTGGAGCAGAAATAAGAAAAATAATGTTTACCCCCATAAACCTCAGTTTTCTCTGTATAAAGTGGGGTTTAGGGGGGTCTTTATTTTACGGACTTTTTCCAAATGGTGTAGTCTCTTCTGAAAAAGAGACCTCTCCTCTTAATGGAAAGCATTTGCTTCTCAGGAGTTAAAAAAGAGGCCTTCTCTTAAAGGAAAGAATATGGTCATCAGGAGCAAAATAAAAGCACCGCAGACACTGCATAATACCCCGCCACTGCTAAGCAATGTAACTTATTTGAAAATATATCAAGGCTAAATAACTAGAAAGGGGATAGCAGAGATATGATCCACAAGTGTAATGTCTTAATGTGAGTGGATGAAGTTGTTAGAAGATGTAGGAAGCATATGTAAAAATCCATTTTTCAGACATTTGATGGGAAGGCAACTCAATAAGTTGACATTATTAGAAAATTATGAAGGCAAGTATTTACCTTAAATGGCTGTGGAACATGTATCTTTATGTGGTACAGGTAAGAATTTCATGTTTTTCGATGTACTGCCTGTCTGACTATATTCTTTCGTGAAGACTGATCATGAAGTAATTTCTACGGTCATTGTGCTCCATTCCGCTGATTCAAGAAGGGCAGGCATGAAGTATGTGCACTAAGTACTGGTTAACCACTTAGAAGGGCCTTTATTTTAGGCATCTATTTGGTTAGGCTTTTACTGCACATTCCAAGGGTGAGGTTGATTAGGCTTCAATCAAAAGGATTAAGCATAAATGGCAACCAATCATAAATTAAGATGTTTGTGGGTGATCTTTTGGCATTCTCACAGGGACAAAATCCACAAATTAATTCTAGCATGGGTAGATGTACTATCTCACCTTTTTCACTATTAGATAGCAGCCCAGATAATCATGTGATCAGAGTAGTAAACTGGCAAGGTCCCAACTTGCACAGGTATGTCCTATTTAGTAATATAATAATATGTAATATTTAGTCTGCCGTACATCTATGAAATTTCAGCAAGATATTGCAAAAAATAAAGGAACTAGAGTCTAAAATCGTTTTTTTAATACATCAAGGGCAAATAACTAAAGAACTGGAACAGACAGAGAAGTGGTCCTTGGCCACAATATGTACCCTTTACTCCTGTATATGGTCCTTGGCCACAATATGTACCCTTTAGTCCTCTATATATCTGTAAAGTTTAATCCAAATATTTCATATAGTAAGGGAACTAGAGGCCAAAAACTATTTTTCAGATACTGAAAAGGGACAGAAAGACAGATGGACAGACATACAAATGGACAGACATACAAATGGATGGACAGACAGACAGACAGACAGCAGAGGGTGTAGAAATTTTATCCATATATTTCAATAATAAATGAACTATAGGCCAAAATCCCTTTTTTTTTATATATTTCAAGGGCAGATAACTCAATTGCTGGGAAAGCCAGAGTCATGTTCCTTTGCCACAGTATGTAACATTTAATCTACGACATATCTATGAAGTTTCAGCAAGATATTGTAAATAATAAAGGAACTACAGTCTAAAATGCATTTTAAATACTTCAAGGGCAGATAACTCAACAACTGGTATAGCCAGAGTAGCAGTCCTTGGCTACGATATGAACCATTAAGTCCTCTATATATCTGTGAAGTTTCATCGAGATATTCCATATAGTAAGGGAACTAGAGGCCAAAAACCATTTTTCAGATATTTCAAAGGCAGATAACTCAATCGCTGGGAAAGCCAGAGTCATGTTCCTTTGCCACAGTATATAACAATTCATCTACTACATATCTATGAAGTTTAAGCAAGATATTGTAAATGATAAACGAACTACAGTCTAAAATGCATTATTTAAATACGTCAAGGCCAGATAACTCAAGAACTGGAACAGCCAGAGTAGCAGTCTTTGGCCACAATATGAACTGTTTAGTCCTCTATATATCTGTGAAGTTTCATCCAGATATTCCATACAGTAAGGGAATTAGAGGCCAAAAACCATTTTTCAGATACTGAAAAGGGCAATAACTCTGCTAAAAATTAACGGATTTTGCCCATTAACAATCCCAAACCACTCATCCCCGATACCAATATGTATGCAAAATTTGAACAAAATCCGTGAAAAAATACTCAAGTTATCGATCGGAAACGAAGTGCAGACGGACGGACGTTCTCACGAATGGATACTTAAGTGGCTAGGCGTCGGCATATTGACTACTTAAGCGGCAAATTCTCTTAAGCGGCAAGCCACCTAAGAGACAATTTTTGCCACTTAAGTACCAAAATAACGGAATAAAGTCCATTTGGACTCACGAATATATACTTAAGTGTCAAACTGTCCAAATTTTTTGCCCACTAAATGTAGTTTCGTTAGTGCGGACAGACATACGGACGGACGGACACCGGAGGGTATAACATAATACCCCGCCACTATCGTGTGGCGGGGTATAAAAAGCAGTCTTCTCTAAAGCCTTATCTTGCTGTTCAAGACAACCCATATCTTTGCAAACAGTGTAGATCCAGATCAGATGGCTTCTGAAGAAGCCATCTGATCAGGATCTACACTGTTTGGCATTTAGTTTATGAATTTGTAGCAATAAATTACATCAAGCAATTTGATTGGCTGATAGACAGAAATGGGTGTGGCTTAAATGAATATTCAGAAGATAAGGGTTAAAGGAAAGAATATGGTGTTCAGGTGCCAAACAAGCAGTCTTCTCTTAAAAGAAAGAATTTGCTCTCCTGTAAGAGTTAACTTCTAATCATAGAACATTCTACTGAGAAGGGAGACAAAATGAATGTGTATCCATTCCTCATAAGGTAAATGAAAATGCCTTACAGATTTTAGCATTCCTTTTTGACAAAAAAAGAAAAAAAAAAAAAAAAACTTGGGCTTCCATAGAATTAATTAGTGCCCACTATACATAAAGGGAAAAATCAAGACTCAGTTTGAAGGTGCGTCATTTTTTTATATAATCTATACATGTTTGGGATCCATCTTGAAACTGTTCGCCCCCGCCCATCAGGGCTTGAAGGAATAGATGGGCTGCATGATGCTTCCACGCAGAGCTGAAACCGACCCACACAAGAGTACTGGTAAACCGGTTAGAGGTTCTAAGGCTGCCCAGGCAACGCAGTGTTTCGGCCCATCCATGCTAATAAACCCTCTTGGTTTCATTGGGCGGCAGGGCTTGAGATGTCATTTCATCTCAAGGTCGGGTAAAAGACCCACAAAATTGGAAGCAACGTCTCCAAAATGACATTTAGTGTTGATGGGGACATTATACTTCAAATCAAACAAAATCTTGAAACTGTGTTATATCCAAAGCGTGTTACAATGAGCCGTGATATAACGAGGTTGTTGTGTATAGCCTAGTGTGGACCTTATTTGTTTGCAAATATCAGGTGATCCATTTTTTTTTTAAGTAACATTCCATTGTGATAAACACATCCATCTCCATCTAGTGCAATCTTTCTTATCTCCAAAACGGCTATTTTCTGATGAAAACCTATGATCTTTTTTTAATTATACTACAAACATAGGTTGAGGGTACTCGTTAAAACTGCCTCATTGAGGCAGTTTTAACGAGTACCCTCAATCCATGTCTAGGAACACATTAAGATAACACACCTGTGCAACATAGTGCAATTTATTTCGCATCTCCTAAATGGCTACTTTTCTGATGAAAATTGTGATATTTTTCTTATTTATACCTCAAACATTGGTTGAGGGTAGTTGTTAGAGCCGCCTCAGGTGGCTCTAACAATTACCCACAAGCTATGTCTAGGAACTATAATAAGTACAATAATGTATACCCCTGTAAACCCAAGTTTTCTCTGTATAAAAGTGGGGTGAAGAGGGGACTGTGTTCATTACACAGACTTCTTAACCAGAGTCTACACAATTTTCAAAGTGTAAACTTTTAGTTTACCCAATATTATATCCTGCAAACACGTTGTATGCTTTAAACCCTTTACCACTCAGGGATTTTGTGAATTTCGCTGATTTTCACAGTGTTGCAACTGACAGCAACTTCAACTAGCCATTGTTTCATAATGGATGGTCTGTTTTACACCAAACTCAGTATGAATGTTCATTGGGCAGTAGCCTTTCAAATGCCACCTTTCATGACTTGATCATTGTTGTCATGGTAAAGAGGGGGCATCTCAAAGTTGGTAAAAAGTGTGTTTTCACATGATTTTTTGACCACATTTAATCTTCACACAGCTGTCAAGGCAACAATTAAGGTGTTTGGCACTGGACATTTTCACTGTTTGCAGCATGTTTTATCAGCATCAATTTTCAGGCATTCTTGACCCCAGACATCCTCAGATATAAATTTTAGGGGCCATTTGGGCCATACACCCAAAATTTTTCTGGATGTGAGGGGGGGGGGGGGGGGCGCTGCCCCCCAATCCCCCCCCAGAATATTTTTAGTGGGGAGGAACGCGAAAAAACAGGTCACTCCTTTGCCCAACAAATTCTAAAGCCAACATAACTATCCAGGGGTAGAAATGCAGATTTTAGGTGCTTCTGGGGCTTACAATGGAGGGGGGGGGGGGGTGGGGGGGTTGTAGACACGTAAAAACACGTATCTGAGTGGTAAAGGGTTAAATCCACAAGAAATTGTAATTGAAGAAGTTTGTTCTCTGTGGTGATGCTGATGCTTGAGAATTACATTTAAAATATCAATTTAAAGCCTAAAAGAATCTGACAGGAAATTCATAGTTTTTTGTTGTTGTTTTTTTTTCAGTGCAAGATAAATTTTTATTTCACTAATGAAAAAAAAATGTATTTTGACTTATTTCTTCGCCTCTCGTGAAAATACTTGTTTGGTGTTCATTGGGCGAAATAAAAGTGTATCTTGCACTGAAAATATAAAATACAGAATTACAGATACCCATATGTCCACTTATTGTAAAATTTAGCTTCATAGTTTTTCTTTGACAGAATTCAGCAAGAGTCAATCAGATGTTTAGCTCAACAGAATGAGAATGCTTCTGAAATAAATAGCCATGGCCACCAGCCATCACCAGACTTGGCTTCAGAACCTTCCAGTACTTCTGAAAATTATGGAGTTACAATTAAACAAGAAGAGGTGGAGATCAGCCCAAACCCTGATGAAAATGAAAGTTCATTGGATGATGAAACTTACTTCGAGAAGCAAGCCATTAGAAGGCGTCATACCAAGTTACCCAGAGAAAGTGAATTCATAGCAAACAAAACTGAAGGGCATGTGTCGAAATCATATTTAAATCAGTTAAGTATTAGAGAGATAAAAGCAGAACCAGACTCTGAAGGAATGGATGATGAAAATACCTGTCTGAAACATAATCTAATGCCAAAGGTTAAAGTTAACACTAAAATTGAAAGAAATGTAATAAAATTTGGCTCTTGCAGCAACAGAAAACTGGATGTATTTCCACCTCAGCAGGACAGCCAAGAGGATGATGATGATGTGGGAATAGCGTGTAAGATGGAGACTGATTTCAATGTCAACCAGTCTCTTCAGTCTGATGATGAGCTAGAGGCTATTGACACATCATCCATGTCTGCTTCATTTGCTCACCTTTACAGTGAGTCAATAGCTGCCTATCACCTCAGTAACTCCCAGGGGAGTGACTAATAAGATCCACATCCATAGCACCAGAGTAGGTGTGGGCTTCTATTTTAATGGATAATTTGGAGGTTTTGTTTTTTCTTATTAATATTTATCCATGCAAACATATTTTGTGGGTACTTGTTAGAATTGATTGATCATCAAATCTTTTCTACATTCACCTTCTCCTTTCCGCTGATTCAAGATGGGAGTAGTCAGTTTTTGGCGAAAAAATCTGCACTCTACTGTTTAACTGTATAAGACTGCCCAAGAAAAGCGTGGTTCAATAAACATACCCACACAATATGACCATAACATTGTTAATTGGGCCATAAAACTCCAAATGAAGAAACAAATCACCTCACTGAGGCTCTACGAAAGAATGCTGCCGACCCAGCAAATATTGGCAGTTCCCCTGACGGTTAACCAGTACCGTGCACATTCTTTTCCTAGAAACTGACAACTGCCCTTCTGGGAGAGAATGGCCATAGAAAAGATTCCATAATCCATCGCCACAGAAGAATGTTGTCTAGCCGACAGGTATCAAACTCCTGATCACATCTCAGCTGCATATCCAACTGAGCTGATGCGCATCCCACTGAGCTACTGAGGCCGGCAATCTGTAGTTTGTTGTTTAAATAACTTTAACATGTCGTAAGTATTGCAACCCTTAGTAACCCTGCTTAATAAGTTACATTGTCACGCCCCCTTTTGGCTATCAACCAATCAAATAACTTGGTATACTGTATTCATGCAATTCACAACTTAATGGGCAAACAGTACGGGCCTCCATGGCCTAGTGGATAAGAGCGCTGACTCTTAGTCATTAGGTCTCTCACCGCCGTAGGTTCGAGCCTCGCTCGGGCCACGTGTGAGACGCCAAGTTCTGCAACGGAAGGTCAGGTGGTTTTTCTCAGGGTACTCCGGTTTTCGCCCACCTCTGATTAACGATCGGCTCGATATGAGTGAAATAATCTTGAAAGGGCCGTAAAACCCAAATCAAAAAAAAATAAAAAAATGGGCAAACAGTGTAGATCCTGATCAGGATCTACACTGTTTGCAAAGTAGGGGTTGTCATGAACAGCAGGGTAAGGGTTAAAAATTGTGGATTATCAAGGCATATTTCATGTGTTTTTTCATAGCTGTGATATTTTTACAAGAATCATTTATAAATTTTAAAATCATCATTTCTTAGTGTTCATTTCTTTAACCCATATATGACAAATAAGTAGCTTTGAGCAGGTCCATTTCCAATTGTAGGGGCATCAATTTTGGTTTATTTAGGGTCAGTTTTACAAGCATTCCTGCACTCTCAGCAAACTGTGTGTATTGATTTTTATAAGATGCTACCAGGAAGCATCATTAGCTTAACAAGCATGTAACTGGTCAAAATGTTTTACTATTCTATCAAGTAACTGTTATTTTTTGCTGCAAAAACTTGATTGTCTATTTTTAGCTATGGCAGCCATATTGTTCTGACATCGGAGTGGAACGATATGAGCTACTTTGGTTGGAAGCCAGCTATAGCTAGGCAACATTCCTTTGAAGTTCGAATCAAATAGGGCCAAGGGTTCAGGTGTTTGCATTTAAAGGAAATAATTGACAACTGACAAAGGACCACACACAATGGACATTCACTGATCACAATGGCTCAATGTGAGGACTGTGTGTTCAGGTGAGCTAAAAACTCCTATCCCTGTAAACCCCAATTTTCCCAAAATAAAGTGGGGTCTTTTTAAACCAGATCTATTCAAGTCACAAAACTGTTTTTTATTCAAAGCTATATTTATAATGGCCTCAAGGCATTTCAAAGTATTGAATGCATAAGCATTTTTCTTTTCAAGTTTATTCAATGTAATTTGAAGTTATTTATGTCATTTCATGAACATAGGCAACAAAGTGAGTGTTCGGCGGGCACCCGCGTTGTTGAACGCACCTCAGGTTTTCAGGGTAGAAATGGGTTTAACTGCCTTTGTGGAAAATACTTTCACACAAGTCCTGAATACTAGTTTTGAGACTTTGCTAATTAATTTACACATGGTATTACCAGGTTTTTGTTTGTTTGTTTGATTTGAGGTTTAACGTCCCCGTCAACACTGTAAAGGTCATTTTGGAGACGTTGCTTCCAATTTTGAGGGACTTTTACCCGACATTGAGATGAAATGACATCTCAAGCCCTATCGCCCAATGGAACCAAAAGGGTCTATTAGCATGGACGCACCGCCTCGCACCGCGATTCCTGGACAGGCTTAGATCCTCTAAGCTGTTTACCAGTACTAGTGTGCGGGCCTGATTCAGCTCTGCGTGGAAGCATCATGCAGCCCATATATTTCTTCAAGCCCCTATGGGCGGGGGCTTGGTATTACCAGGTAAGAGTGCTGACTCTTACTTAATGATCAGGTCTATACCGCTGTCATTCGCCCCTGGCTAAGGCTACATCTGAGATGCCAAGTTCTGCAACAGAAGGTCAGGTGTTTTTTCTCCCGGTACTCCAGTTTTCGCCTACCTCTGATTAACGATCGGCTCGAAATAAGTGAAATAATCTTGAAAGCGCCATAAAACCAAAACCACAACCAACATCCAACTGAGCCACTGATTTTGATGGTTGAGTTGATCACTGACAACATGTCTTCAAAGGAAGACAGTAACGGCTGACATAAACCTGCCTGTACATTTCAATGTGCTAAAAGGGGAAGGAGTCCACCTGAAAAGTTTTCTGCTTTTTTAACAAGGGAGATAAATTCTGTATTTTTCTGTTAGCTTTCAGGAACACTAGATCTTCTATAAAGGGGTCAGCTCTAGATCCTCTACAAAGGGGTCAACTGTTAAAGGAAAGAATTTGCTCCTTAGGAGCAAATTATTTCCTTTAACAGTCGACCCCTAATGTTGGGGGTGACAAAACTCTTTACTTGGATGAGTTAACTCCCCTTAAAGAGTATCCTTTCCCCTCAATAATGGGATGAACTGTTAAAGTAAAGAATTTGTTCCTTAGGAGCAAATTCTTTCCTTTAACAGTCAACTCCTTAGGAGCAAATTCTTTCCTTTAACAGTCAACACCTTAGGAGCAAATTCTTTCCTTTTACAGTCAACTCCTGAGGAGCAAATTCTTTCCTTTAACAGTCGACTCCTCAGGATCAAATTCTTTCCTTTACCAGTCAACTCCTGAGGAGCAAATTCTTTCCTTTAACAGTCAACTCCTAAGGAGCAAATTCTTTCCTTTAACAGACAACTCCTCAGGAGCAAATTCTTTCCTTTAACAGTCAACTCCTCAGGAGCAAATTCTTTCCTTTAACAGTCGACCCCTATTGTTGAGGGTAAAAAAAACCCTTTACTTGGATAAGTTACCTCCCCTAAAAGAGTATCCTTTCCCCTTAATAATGGGATGAACTGTTAAAGGAAAGAATTTGCTCATCGGGAGCAAATTCTTTCCTTTAACAGTCAACCCCTAGTGTTGCGGGTAACAAAACCCTTTACTTGGATGAGATACCTCCCCTAACAGAGTATCCTTTCCCCTTAATAATGGGATGAACTGTTAAAGGAAAGAATTTACTCAGCAGGAGCAAATTCTTTCCTTTAACAGTCGACCCCTAGTGTTGAGGGTGAAAAAATCCTTTACTTGAATGAGTTACCGCACCTAAAAAGAGTATCCTTTTTCCCCTTAATAATGAAAGACCCCTTCCTGAGACAGGCTGACATAACCAGTCAAGGAATGGTCAAGTCCTGTGCTTAATGATTGGGAGAGTGTGGCAAGACTTATTGTTTTCAAATAGGGGGAGAGTGTGGTTAGGCTTAATTCAACTGTTTGACTGATTCTGCTTCTTCTGACACCAAACTTTCTTCTATAACAGATTTCTTTTCCTCAAAGTAATTCTTATACCAGTCTATATGTTCATGTTTCTGTGCTACAGTAAGGTAGGGGTTCTTAGACAGGGTTGTTGTGACCAGTTCCATGAAATGTCGGACCGGCCCCTTCTTGGGGAAATCCTCAAGAAGATCCTCCAGGAAAACATGCTCTTCAAAACTGATATTGGCTTCTTCTTCCCAACCTGTTAACAAAGCATAAACAGTAGAGATATAAAATACCTATAACCCACACACTCCTAAAGACTAACCCTTACAATTGTTAGGGCTGGCTAATCGGAGCTGAAAAGATAATCGATTATCAGTCATGTCATTGCGATCGATAATCGATTAGTAATCGCTAAGGTTTTTGACATAATTTTACCTGTCTGGCTTTCTGTCTGAGCATGACTCTTACAATGTGTTGCCTATTACCATATGTATATTTGAACAGACAGGCCTAAGCAGTGTAGACCCAGATGAGACGCCACAGAATGCGGCGTCTCATCAGGGTCTGCACTGTTTGCCACGCATCACGCTATTTTAGGCACAACTTTGGGTAGTAAATTGTACCTATCCAGTAATCTATTAAAAGCAAATCAGAAATGATAATCATTTTTGTGGAATTTATCGATTGATTAATCGATTCTACGATTAATCATGACAGCCTTAAAAATTGTGATAAAAAAAGCCTTGTCCAAAAATGTCCTTTGCTGGTCACAATTCTGAATTAATACATTTTTATCATATGATGTCACGTCTGCGAATGTGATAATGCCATGTACTAAATTCGGTAATTCACTAGTAGATTAAATATGCAAATTAGTTAGATACGTCCCGTATGTTAGACATACAATGCCCTTATGACATTGCGTTTACTAATGGCGATATATTGATATTTTTGTACACAAATTTAATGAGTTTTAAATGTCATATGAAAAATGGAATCTTGCATTCGTGCTCATGTTTTATTGAATTTATCAAACTAGTTGAGTAAAAGGGATAAAATGCCCGGCAAAACCTCACATATTGTCTCTTTTCCTAAACCTGTTTAATTAATTCAATTACATGAACACTTACGTAAGATTCTCTATATACATACATAGAGGATCTTACACGAGTGGTCATTTCATATGAAATTTATGAAAGGAGCCTTTGGCGAGTTTCATAAATTTCATATGAAATGACCACGAGTGTAAGATTCTCTTTATCATATGACTACTTTAAATTGGATTTTATCGCCTTTTAATTTGACAAGTTTTCTACGAAAAGTGCATTGTTGACATGGACGTCGTCATGACGTTACTCAATTCCGCCAAAGTGTTATTACACGTGTGGTCATACGATTTTTATTACACGACGTTATCCACTGCTTATCAACGACGTCATATGATAAAAGTTTTTTTTTAATAATTACAGTGAAACTTCAACAACTCAAATATAGATGGCTCATTTACCATCGTTAACCCACCAGACACCAAGCAAAACTACATCTGAAAATGTTATCTGCTTATGTCCTCTGCTCAATTTTTTGGCAAACTTTTTGAAAATTCTTTTGCATACAGGCAAACAGTGGGGGCCCAGATCAGACTGCTCCAACAGGAGAAAAAATACTTTTAGACAACCGGCAGACGGCAAAACAGATGACAATTGTCATGATTGGCATTTTATGGGTTAAGGACAATTTACTTTTTTTTTCGGATTTTATCTTTAAAATCTATGTTGAATGTAAACATTAGAATCACCTCAATGAGGTGGTCCTGATGAGTACACACATCATTTCTTTATTAGAAGATCGAGAAGACATCCTCAGATCATCCTCATTATTTCCTACTGTCTGGGGCCGAGATTAATCCTCATTAGTTTGTACTAGTTACCACGTAAGTTTCAAACCATTATCTTGAAAATTATAGGAGATGTGGAGAATCGTATCGAAAAGTAAAATTCCTATATTAAAACCACCTTTGGGACTGTTCAAAAGTGGTCTGAGACCACTTTTGAACAGTCCCAACGGTGGTCCTTAAATAGAGGACATTGGATGTATGAACAGCTGAAATCTTATAAATATGCTTTTAACTCTTATCATGCTGTTCATGACAACCCCTATCTTTGGAAACAGTGTAGATCCAGATGGGATCTGATCAGGATCTACACTGTTTGACATTCAGTTTATGAATTTGTAGCAATAAATTACATCAAGTAATATGATTGATTGATAGACAGAAATGGGTGTGGCTTAAATGAATATTCAGCAAGATAAGGGTTAAAAGCAGAATTATTCCAAATTTAGCTGGTCTTAATAAGAGGAATTTTACTGTACTATAAAGTGTGATAAATGGTTTGTTTGTTTGTATTGGGGTTTTATGGCCCAGTCAACACTATTTTAGGTCATTTTTGTGCAGGTCAGTTTACTTATCCACACTTTTCCTGGGCAGGCGTATACGAAAGCGGTTAACCAGTACAGTGCACATTCTTTTGCCAGAAACTGACAACTGCCCTTCTTGAAACAGCGGAAGGGAGAGAATGACCGTAGAAAAGTTTTCATGATCAATCTCCACGAAAGAATGTTATTGACCCCGGCACGGATCAAACCCGCGTCCTCCTGATCAACAGTCAGCCTCCTGATCAACAATCAGATGCACATCCGACTGAGCTACCGAGGCCAGTGTGTGATAAATGGATGTACTAATATGCCACTTTGCACTGCTATAGCAACAAGATGTGTTTGTGAAACACTGATGCCCCCGGACAGCGCCAATGTTAATGTTTTAAAAATTTTTGAAAAAAATAGGTCAAAGGTCAAGTGCAAGGTCACGAGATCAAAAATTATGGTACCACTGGAAAGGTCTTGTGATAAGGTATACACATGTGAAATATGAAAGCTCTATCTATTACCATTCAAAAGTTATGCCCAATGTTAAAGTTTTTGCAGACGGACAAACAGACAAACAGACGGACAGACCAAAAACTATATGCCCCCGAATCTCTTAGATTCCGGGGGCATAAAAATACCACTGTTTTAGATATTGTACTGTCTAGATTTGTTAAGATTTTAACCACTAATACATACCTGTGATATCTCCCGGATCATGCGGGAGGCTCCCACATTTGAAGCATACCTCCCGCTCTCCCGTCCGGGAGACAGAATCTCCCGCATTTGCAATTTTCCTGTCCCCGATTTTTTCCAGAGCTACAATTTGCGGTAAACGGTAACAGACTTAAAATTTTCACTGCTGAAGGCAATTAACAAATAAGCAGGAGAATATATCGGACACCTAACGGTAAACATCAACTTCAACTAGAAATGTGTCCATAGGACACGGATGCCCCCGCCTGAAAATATGTGTATGTTCGTATTCATCCACAGAAAGTTATTAACCGTGTTTTAGTTTTGGACCCTTTTTTCAAGTTTCACCTCTAGGTATGACCTTGACCTTGCAGGTAAGGACGTTGGTTTGGTGTGAGGCAGATTGTCTCATGATGGCCAACATTTCTGCCAAATAATTTCAAAATCCATCCAGAGATAAGAAAGTTATTGACTGCGTTTAAGTTTCGGACCTTTGACCTCTAAGTATGACCTTGACCTTGGAGGTATGGATCTGGGTTTGCATGTGACACATCGTCTCATGATGGTTAATATTTCTTCAAAATAATTTTAAAATCCATCCAGAAATAAGTAAGTTATTGACTGCGTTTAAGTTTCGGACCCTTTGACCTCTAAGTATGACCTTGACCTTGGCGGTACGGACCTGGGTTTTGCACATGATACATCGTCTCATGATGGTTAACATTTCTACAAAGTAATTTCAAAATCCATCCAGAAATAAGAAAGTTATTGACTGCGTTTAAGTTTCGGACCCTTTTTTGGACCTTTGACCTCTAAGTATGACCTTGACCTTGGAGGTACGGACCTGAGTTTTGCACGTGACTCGTCGTCTCATGATGGTTAACATTTCTGCTGAGTAATTTTAAAATCCATCAAGAAATAAGGAAGTTATTGACTGCGTTTAAGTTTCGGACGCACGGACGGACGCACAGACGAACGGACGGACTGACGGACGGACAAGGGCAACGCTATATGCCCTTTCCACCATTCTTCGAATGGCGGGGGCATAAAAAGCCGATAATCCTTTGTCTCAGCTGACTGCACAGAATAAACATGACCTGGCTGCCAGTAAAGATTACATAAGCTGACGTAATTTATTTACCGTTATCTCTTAAGGGACCGGTGCATCTGCACTCAGTAGTACAGATACTCAGAAGTGACAGTAACAGTTCTATTTCATTTATATTTAGCCCAGATTTAATTGAAATTGTGCGTTTATTTTCCCATTTTTTTATCACTGTTTGTTCCTTTTATATCACTCTCCCATATGTCTTTTGTTTTTATATTTTATGTAAACTTAGAAATTTTGATTTTGAAAGTGGAAAATAGTTATTATTTATCAATCAATAGACGGATCCAATGTTTTGACACGTGACCTTGTTTACAACTCACTGCGCATGCGCCAATTACCTCCCCTGTCGAGGTACTCTTTTACCTGGTTGGCAAAACATGACTGTTGCCGTACAGTGTCAATGAGAATTTTGAATATTTATCGTGTGATTAAACTCATTTTTTTTCCAAACAATTAACTGATCCTTGCCAGTTTGTGTTTTTGAAGTAATAAATGATATAGAACCGGTCTCTTCTGACATTTTATCGCACATTTTGTTGCCTAAAAAGCGTTATAAAACTACCCACCATCATGTCAAAACGTAGTCGATGCGCTTTATTTAACAAATGGAAATAAGATTAAAGCATGTATATTTTCTATCCAATTTTATACGAAAAAGAAGCAGTTTAATGTCAAAAATGGTTTGTGGCAAACAGTTTTGATAGAAAGACGATTTAACAAAGGTTATTACAGGAAATAATTCGTGCTACATCAACGGTAGAGTATGGAACCGGAAGTTATTTTGCCCACCAGATAAAACGAGGCTAATGACCTTTGACCTTGTGTGACGTAGACTTTGGATGTGTCTATAACGAGTCATGAAATCAACAGCAGATTTTCTTATTTGGAAATTGCTCCCCTTGAGTAAGCTTTGTACAAGTACTGTATTTAAAAAGATTTGTGACCGGGAACTTCATGTTAGTGAAATCTATAATTAGTGTGCATTTATTAGCTCACCTGACCGAAGGTCATGGTGAGCTTTTGTGACTGTGAGATGTACGGCGTCGTCGTGCATCGTCCGTCGTCCGTGCGTAATCTTTTCTTGTGAACACACCAGAGGTCACAGTTTTTAGCCAATCATCATAAAACTTGGTCAGAATGATCACCATGACAATATCTCGGTTAAGTTCGAATGTGGGTCATGTGGCCTCAAAAAGTAGGTCAGTTGGTCAAATAATATAAAATCTTTGTGAACATACTAGAGGCCAAAGTTTTGGTCTGATCATCATTAAACTTGCTCAGAACTATCATCTTAACAATATCTCTGTCAAGTTCGAATATGGGTCATGTTGGGTCACACAATTTTACCTGCGACCTTGACCTTTGACCTACTTCACCATAACTTTTCAGCCATTTGAGAGAGAGCCTTCATATATGGCATGTAGGCTCCTTGTGACAAGGGCTTCCCACACATACAACATTTTTGACCTGTGACATTGACCGTTGACCTTTTTTTGTCATAATTTTTGAACCATTTAAATTAACACAGAGCCTTCATAATTGGCATGTAGGTTCCTTGTGACAAGGTCTTCCCACTCATGCAAAAAATTTTGACCTTGACCTGTGACCTACTTAATCATAACTTTTGAACCATTTGAGATGGAGCCTTCATATTTGGCATGTATATTCCTTGTCAGAGGTGCTTCCCACTCATACAAAAAGTTTGACCTTGACCTACTTTATCATAACCTTTGAACCATTTGAGATAGATCCTTCATATTTGGCATGACAAGGCACCGTAATATATTACCTACCATTTCATTTCTTCAGTGTGGATCAGGTGAGCGATCCAGGACATCATTATATCAAGGTTTGGATGTAACAAAATTTACATTTTAAACAAATAAAGACTCAGCATTTTTTTTCCTGGGATTCTCACTAATTTTTGGGGCCAACCTGAACAATTGTTATAAAATGGTATTAATTTCAGCATGGACTGCTTTACCTATACATGTATGTATGAACAGGGTGTTCTGAGAAAGGACGAAAAAAATTGCCTGCACAGACTATATGAAGGAGTGTAAATAGTGCTAGAAGTAATTCTTATCATTGAAGAGAACTTTGTGCTTTGGGTCTGTTCAGTAGCAGTAAAACCCAGCACTGGATAAAGAGGAGGACTGGAAACATTTTAGGATATCTTTTCTAATCAAGGATTTCTACACTAGAGCATGTTGCGGGTACTTTCAACAATCAGGTGATTCTGACAAATACCCACAACATACCATCAATGGACTTGTGGTCACAGCATTGTTTGTAAACAACCTACAACTTGCTATTTTGAAATTAAACTTGACAAAATATGTTCCTATCATTTTAATTAAGTAGTTCCAGTTCCTTTGTACATCTAAACCACAAAAAATGACAAGAAAAAAACACTTAAACATGCCGTCAGAAAGTCTCCCTCATTGGGACCCCAATCTCCCTCATCTGAGAAGCAAATCTCCCTCATGGTCAACATAAAATTATCACAGGTATGCTAATAAGTTTATCAAGCTAGAAATGCTTTGAACAACAGGACCTTTATCCAGTATCTACCAGTTGTTCAAAACTAATGACAAATGATGTCATTAGTTAAGACATTGTTAAAACTTTGATCATTTGATATGGCCAATATGCTCGTATTTTTGCAAATGTTGTTCACATTCTTTCAGCAAGAATACCAGTGTATTAGATATTCTACTTGCTAGAATAGTTAACCCTTATCTTGCTGAATATTCATCTAAGCCACACCCATTTTGTTATATCAACCAATCAAATTACTTGATGTAATTTATTGCTACAAATTCATAAACTGAATGCCAAACAGTGTAGATCTGGATCTACACTGTTTGCAAAACAAGGGGCTGTCATGAACAGCAAGATAAGGGTTAACATTCTAATAACTCATTTTTTTTTTATTTCTTTAAGAAGCCTCTGTGGTTATGTTACTAGCCACATAAACCTGTGGTCGTGGGTTTGATCCCAGGCTTCTCCAGACTTTCGGAAGAATCTTTAACCAAGGTCCCATCTCTGTATGACCTTACCTGTTGGGACGTAAAACTCACACACACCTCTTTTTTTGGCTTTGGTTTTATTGTCCTTTCAAGAAAATTTCACTTATTCCTAGCCAATAATTTATCAGAGGTAGGCAAAAACCAGAGAAAAACCAACTGACCCGAGGCCTGAACCACAGTGGTGAGAGATCTAATGATTAAGAGTCAGTGCTTTTACCCATTAGGCCACGAAGGCCCATTTTTAATAAGTAACAAGCTTGTTAAGCTGACGGTGCTTTGACAAATGGGGTCAGGACAGTAAAATCAATAAAGCACTAACCTTGTTCATTATCTATCGGAAATTTCCAAAGTTTTCCTTCTTTAGTCCAGCGAATCTGCTCTTCAAAAGCATTGGTAACCGGTAATTCAAATCTTTCCTGCTCTAACTTGGTATGTAGCATGTTGAACAGTCTGTTTTCTTCTGAAACATCAAAGCAATTCATAAAAAATTAGGCAACACTAGTACGAGGACTGTTCAAATATGAATGCAACTAAGCACATAAAAATGATTCCGTGATAGATTTCGATGAAAAATTTATTTTGTCCCCTCAAAGTCTTCCCCTTTAACAGATATACAAACTTTCAGTCTTCTGATCCAATCATTGAATGCATTTTGGTAGTCTTTTTGAGGTATACTATAAAGGCACTGGAATATTGCAGAACCGAGGTGTTTGCGCTGTACTAATTTTCGACCAAAATGGTATTTTTTCAGTCGCGGGAACAAACAAAAGTCACATGGGGCAAGGTCAGGGGAATACGGGGGGTGAGGGAGTTCAACAACCTTCTCCTGCTTCAGATAGTCTTGCACAATGAACGCCTTGTGCGATGGCGCATTGTCATGTAACAATCTGACATTGGCCAAACCAGTTGCGGGTCTTCGTTCTTTGAAATATTTCTTCAATTTTCGAAGAACTTTATTCTTGTAAAACTTCGCATTTACAGATTTGCCTTTAGGCACAGCAACCTGAATAGCAGGGCCCTGATTTGAAAAGAATATGGCATACATTACCTTCTTGACGCACATGGTCCGCTTTGCAATGCATGGTCTTTTGCAATACTTTGTTGTCCATATTTTGTTCTGAATCTTTCTTTTTTACTCAAAAAAGTGAACCCATGTCTTGTCACCTGTGAGGACATTAGCGAAAGACCGTGCATTGTAATTTGGAAACTTTTTAAGCAACTTCTTGGCGCACTGAACGCGTGTCTTTTTCTGCTCATCTGTCAACAGATGGGGAATCAATCTAGCACAGATCTTTTTCATTTTCAAATTCAGTTTCAGAATAGTATGACTGCTCCTAATGAGATGCCAACCATACAAGCTATTTGCCTAGTAGTGTATCGTGCATCGGTAGCAACTATTTCTTTCACTTTAGCAACCATCTTTGCAGAGGTTGCTCTTTTCGGCAGACGATCATGTGGTGCATCTTCTGTTGAGCCTAGCCCACAGCTGAATTTTTACACCAATGAAAAACTGTCTGAAAAGACATTTCATTACGCCCATAAACCGAACATATTTCATAAAAAATGTCCTTGCATCATATACCTAGAATACAACGACTCTTAATATAGGAACGTATTTCAACGGCGTACTGAGACCTTCTTCCAACCATTTTTTGTATTAGTATACAAGAGTAGACAGTGTTTATCGAACGATATACATGGCTAAAGTAAACGGATTTTAACAGCTTTGGTATCAATGTATAGGTAAAATGTTTTTCTACACTGTGATATTTATTTCCTGGTGATTTTCGCATTAGTACATGAGAAAACATTCTACTTGCTTTCATATTTGAACAGTCCTTGTATGTCTACTGTGACAGAAGAAATAAATGACAGTTTGTTACTTGTAAAAGCAGACAAGTCACTCATGCTGCAGGTTCATTTCTTCTACTTTACAACTGGCCTCCAACTGAACTCCCGTAATGATCCTTAGCATTGGGACAGGTACGCCTATACAAACAGTGTAGATCCACATCAGACTGCACCTTAAGAGCAGTCTGATCAGGATCTACACTGTTTGCCATTTCGTCTGCATATTTTGGACTCCTTGCGGGGTCGTGAAACAAATTTTGTCAAAATTTTAGGAGAATTATGCCAAGTCCTTAAGGTGTCCAAATGTTTAGGAATTTTACGGTATTAACAAATCGCTGCTTGAGCCGACCTTTTTCTGACAAATATTATTAACAGCTGACAATATTATTTTTCTTTGAAAACTGGGCTAAACTTATCAATTAATTTAACCCTTATCCGCTATCTTTGCAAACAGTGTAGATCCAGATCAGATGGCTTCTGAAGCCATCTGATCAGGATCTACACTGAAATTCAGTTTATGAATTTGTAGGAATTACATCAAGTAATCTGACTGGTTCCAAGGCAGAAATGGGTGTGGCTAAATTGAATATTCAGCAGGATAAGGCTTAAATAAGTATACAGTCGAACTTCGATGACTCAAACACCTTAGGGACCTCTAAAATCTGTTCGAGACAGGGGTAGTTCGAGCCACTGAGGGTTACTGCCAGGACGCATAACGAGATACTTTTTAGACATCTTTTTCGGTATTCTATAATGAAAATGTATGCTGTGTATACTCATTAGAATCGCCTCATCGAGGCGATTCTAATGAGTACACACAGCATACATTTGTAATATAAAAGACGAAAATCCCCTAAATTACCCCGCCTATTTCTTATGTAGAGGATTTCCCTGGGGGCGTGAAAACGGGTTCGACTCAGCCATTGTACATCGGTGTTCGAGCCATCCAAGTTCGACTGTACTTATGGTATTTTAATCAAACTGCCTTCAGTTGAAAGAGAAGCAACTTTTATTTCACACTTCTTTCAAAATTAATTTGCTGTTGTTAAATACAGAGATCTACTCTCAAAGGGATAAACAGCTCCTCAGATTCTTGTGGAAGTAGGAGGATTTTGGTTTTACTATTTATATTGCAGCGCTTGTAAATAAGAGGTTGGCAAAAACAGAATACCTCAGAAAATCTCAGAAACCAGACATTAAAGACCCAATATTCAAGAGATACTAACCACTACGCCATTCAGGCCCATTGGACGGTTGGGTAAGGCAAAGGTGTCACGTATCTGGCATCACTAGGGTGCCCAACTGATACTGACTTACACTTGATCTAGGCCTGCTGTCATTGCAGCAGGTGCAGGTAGAGGGGTGTGTTGTTATTTGCTGTGTTTCTATGCTTCCATTCCTTTTCCACTTTCTTCCCTGTTCCTCTATTTCATCTTTCTCCCCTCCTCAAAATGACCAACAAGGGTTGATGTGTCCTTAAACCCAAAACAATCAATCAATTCTCAGGAGCAAAGTTCTTCTTTCCTTTTTTGATTGATTTGATTGCATTGGGGTTCAACCACATGTCAACCCTTGTGAGACATCTAGTAGACAGGCCTCATACTGACCAAGCTTTTCCATACCTGAAAGTCCCAATTTTACTGTCTTAATCCTTTTCCTCCTGAACAGGACAACCATTACCTTTGCAAATAGTGTAGATCCAGATCAGATGGCTTCTGAAGAAGCCATCTGATCAGGATCTACACTATTTGTAATGCAGTTATGAATTGAATGAATCCATTACATCAAGTAATTCGATTGGTTGACAGTCAGAAATGGGTGTGGCTAAATGAATTAAGGGGTTAATAGTCATTTTCAATAGAATACAGGAGGCAAAATCAAAATCTAAAAGTCTGAAATCAAGAAACAAGAGGGCCCACAGGGCCCTGGTTTGCTCACCTGTGTGTCACTGTCTCGAGTACATTCTAGTTTTAGCTATGGTGGCCATCTTGTTCATCAGCAGAGTGATTTAGCTTATTTGGTAGGGAGTAAACTAGGCAACATTCCTGTGAAGTTTGAATCAAATTGGCCTTAGGGTTCAGGAAGGGTTCACATTTGAGTTGAATTTACAATATTTTTCTATTTTTAGCTCCGGTGGCCATTTTGTCAGCGGAGCGAGATTGTTTTAGCCTTTTTGGTAGAGGGACATCTATGCAACATTACTTCTAAGTTTGAATGAAATTGGCCCAAGGGTACAGAAGGAATTCTTGTTTGAAGATTTTTTTTTATTTTTAGCTCTGGCAGCCATCTTGTTCATTGGAGTGGAATGAGTTTTAACTATTTTGGTAGAGAGTCACCTAGGCAACATTCCTGTGAAGTTTTAAATCCAATTGGCCCAAAGGTTTAGAAGGGGTTCGCATTTGAAGCAAATTTACAATGTTTTTCTATTTTTAGCTCTTGTGACCATTTGTTAATCGATATGCTATTTTCCTAGAGGGTCATCTACACAACATTCCAATGAAGTTTAGAAGCCTTCATGGTGAAGTGGCCATGCTACTTGCCTTGTAAACCAGGGGTAGCAGAATCAATCCCAGGCTTCTCCAGACTTTCAGATTGGTCTTTAAACAGAGGTCCCATCACTGTATGACCTTAGCTGTTGATGAGACTTTAACTCAAACAATCACTCCTATGAAGGAACCTATATGCCAAGTATGAAGGCTGTATCTTAAATGCTTCAAAAGTTATGACAAAGTAAGTCAAAGGTCAAGGTCATGGCTCAAAAGTTTTGAGTGGTTGAGAAAACCTTGTCAAAAGGAACCTACATGCAAAATATGATGGCTCTATCTCAAACGGTTCAAAAGTTATGACAAAATAGCCTACTGACCTACTTTTTGATTTGACATGACCCATATTCAAACTTAACTGAGATATTCTCCAGATGATCATTCTGAGCAAGTTTTATGATGATTTGACTAAAACTGTGGCCTCTTAGAGTGTTCAAAACGTTTTTCTATGATTTGACCTGCTGACCTACTTTTTGACCCAAAATGACCCATATGTGAAATTGACCAAGATATTGTCAAGCTGATCATTCTGAGCAAGTTTGATGATGATCCGACCAAAACTGGGGTCTCTAGTGTGTCCACAAGGTTTTTCAACACTCTAACCTACTGACCTACTTACTGACCAGATATGACCCACATTCAAAATTAACTGAGATATTGTCAAATGATCATTTTGAGCAAGTTTGATGATGATCGGACAAAAAATGTGGCCTCTACTGTGTTCAGAGTGTTTTTCTATGATTTTATCTACTGCCCTACTTTTTGGACCGACATGACCCATATTCGAACTCGACTCAGATATTGTAAAGATGATCATTCCGGGTAAGTTTTATGATGATCTGACCTAAACTGTGGCCTCTAGTGTGTTCAGAAGGTTTTTCTATGATTTGACCTACCTACCTCCTTTTTGACCTGACATAACCCATATTGGAACTTGACCGAGATATTGTCAAGACTATCATTCTGAGCAAGTTTGGTGATGATTGGACCAAAACTGTGGCCTCTAGTGTGTTCACAAGGTTTTTCTCTAATTTGACCTACTGACCTACTTTTTGACCTGCCATGACCCATATTCGAATGTGACCCAAGATATTATCAAGATGATCATTCTGAGCAAGTTTGATGATGACTGGACCAAAACTGTGGCCTCTAGTGTGTTCACAAGGTTTTTCTCTGATTTGAACTATTGGCGTACTTTTTGAACCGACATGACCCATATTCGAACTTGACTCAGATATTGTCAAGATGATCATTCTAGGCAAGTTTGATGATGATTGAACTAAAACTGTGGCCTCTAATGTGTTCACAAGGTTTTTCTATGATTTGACATACTGACCTACTTTTTGATACGACATGACCCATATTCTAACGTGACCAAGATATTATCAAGATGGTCATTCTGAGCAAGTTTGATGATGATTGGACATAAATTGTGGCCTCTAGTGTGTTATGAAGGTTGTTCTATGATTTGACCTACTGACCTACTTTTTGACCCGACAATACCCATATTCGAACTTGACTGAGATATTGTCAAGATGATCATTCTGGGCAAGTTTGATGATGATCGGACCAAAACTGTGGCCTCTAGTGTCTTCACAAGTTTTTTTTTCTGATTTGACCTACTGACCTACTTTGTGACCCGACATGACCCATATTCGAACTTAACCGAGATATTTTGTGGTGGTACAAAATGTGTGTAAGTTAAGTTAAAATCAAATCATAAATGAAACAGCTATCATGCAGACAAGACCAAAATAGGCAATTTTTGCCCTTTCAGGGGCCGTAACTCTGTAACACATGATGGGATATGGCTGGTTCAAGAAAGGAACCTAGATCTCATGGTGGTACAAGTGGTGTGCAAGTATGGTTAAAATCAAATCATAAATGAAGATGCTATTGTGTGGACAAGACCAAAATAGGCAATTTTTGGTCTTTCCGGGGCCGTAACTCCGTAACACATGATGGGATATGGCTGGTTCAAGAAAGGAACCAAGATCTCATAGTGGTTCAAGTTATGTGCATGTCTGGTTAAAATCAAATCATAAATGAAGATGCTATCGTGCGGACAAGACCAAAATAGGCAATTTTTGCCCTTTTAGGGGCCATAACTCCATAACACATGATGGGATATGGGTGGTTCAAGAAAGGAACCCAGATCTCATGGTGGTACAAGTTGTGTGTAAGTCTGGTTAAAATCAAATCATAAATGAAGATGCTATCCTGCGTACAAGAAATTGTTTACGGACACACACACGGATGACAGACAAAATGTGATCACAAAAGCTCACCTTGTCTGTATGTGACAGGTGAGCTAAAAAGTCTGAAATCCTGCAAATGCCTGAAAAATATGAGGCCTGAGTAGAGAAGATAAAAGTGAAGGACAGAGGAGAAAGGGGTCAATGAATGCAAGTGTAGAAATCGAAGAAATAACATTTCCCCTCTATCCTTACCTGCTGCAAAGACATCAGGCCTTACCCAACAGTAAGCCAATATCAGTTGGACACCACAGTATTTTTCTTTTTTTTAGCAAACTGCTTTTCACAATGAGCCTAGTGTTCATTAAAGCATACAGGAAATAAGAAAAGTTCTGCCCCTTGAAATATCACCGAGAAATCTACCAGATATACAGTTTCTGGCGGAAGAATGTGCTCTGTACTGGTTAACCACTTACGTATAAGCCTGCTTATAGGTATAGGATAGGTAAACTGACCGGCTCAAAAATGACCTAAAATAGTGTTGACTAGGCCGTTAAACTCCAATACAAACAAACAAACAAACAAACAAAACCAAATATACAATTCACCTAAAGTACAGTTCATACCAGTTGGATCTGTTTCATTTTCCACGTCTTCAGGAGAAAATATATTCAAGGCCTTGTTGGTATATTTACCACTGGATATAAACCTGCAGAAGAAAGAATCTCATTTTAATTTGTTACTTTGTTTTGGAGATATGCAACTTGGGGCCAGTTGTTCAAAACTAAGGATGTCGTTAGTTAACATACTGAAGAAGTTAAAACCTGAATCATTAAATATGGCAAATATACTAGTATTTTTGTTGACAAAATGTGAGAAGCTTTTGCAAATGCAAAAGCTACTCATATGTTGTCAGCAAAAAAACGTAACAGATGTTGCTCTTGTTCAAACAATCATTAGCTTAACAAGCTTGTCAGTGGTCAAATTGTTAAGTGTTCTAGCAAGTACAATATTTAATATAGTGTTGTTTTTGCTGAAAAAATGAGAGCAGCTTTTGCAAATGCAAAAGCTGCTCACATTTTTTTCAGCAAAAATATAAGCATATTTGCTATATTAAATGATCAAAGTTTTAACAATATGTTAACTAATGATGTCGTTTGTTTTGAACAACTGGCCCCCACTCGTTAAGATGACAAAGCCTTGAACAACTGGGCCCTGGGCAATATTATTTTTAGCCAAAGCATGACAAAACTGACAAGAAGACCTGTACAACCAGCAAAAGACTCCGATCAAACTGGGCCAAGTTCTTCAAAGCATCATTAGAAGCCTCCGTGGTGCAGTGGTTACGCTACTCGCCTTGTAAACCAGGGATTGCAGGATCGATCCCCGGCTTCTCCAGACTTTCGGATGAGTCTTAAAACCGAGGTCCCGTCTCCGTATGACCTTAGCTGTTGGTCGGATGTAAAACTAAAACTCACTCACTCACTCTTCAAAGCATCATTAGCTTTAAAAGTCATTAGTGGTGAAATTTTTACTTGTTCTAGCAAGTACAATATATAATTAAGTGTTACGAGGGCGAGTCAATAAACAAGAGGGCCATGATGGCCCTGGATTGCTCACCTGATCCATAGTGTAACAAGTGGGCCCCAGAGAGGGCCATTATTGGCCCCAGGTCTTTAATGTGCATAGTGTTGAGGGAGGTCTTAAAGGTGAAGCTTCATACCAAACATCAACAAAGGCTATAATTTGAACAATCTTGACAAAGGTCCACAAGATGAAGCTACACATCAAATATCAAAGACCTGGGCCTAGCGGTTTCAGAGAAGAAGATTTTTGAAAGATTTTGCCTATATAAGCCTATGTAAAACCAAAGGGCCCAGGGACGGGGGCATTTTTTGCCCCAGCACTATAATTTAAACAATATTGGTAGGGGTCCACTAGATGAAGCTTCATACCAAATATCAAAGTCCTGGGCCTTGTGGTTTCAGAGAAGAAGATTTTTAAAGATTTTCCCTATATAAGCCTATGTAAAACCAAAGGGCCCCGGGGCGGGGGCATTTTTGGCCCCAGCACTATAATTTGAACAATCTTGGTAGGGGTCCACTAGATGAATCTTCACATCAAATATCAAAGACCTGGGCCTTGTGGTTTCAGAGAAAAAGATTTTTAAAGATTTTCCCCATATAAGCCAATGTAAAACCAAAGGGCCCAATGGCGGGGGCATTTTTTGTCCCAGCACTATAATTTGAACAATCTTGGTATGGGTCCACTAGATGAAGCTTCATACCAAATATCAAAGTCCTGGGCCTTGTGGTTTCAGAGAAGAAGATTTTTAAAGATTTTCCCTATATAAGCCAATGTAAAATCAAAAGGGCCCGGGGGCGGGGGCATTTTTGGCCCCAGCACTATCATTTGAACAATCTTGGTAAGGGTCCACTAGATGAAGCTTCATACCAAATATCAAAGACCTGAGCCTTGTGGTTTCAGAGAAGAAGATTTTTAAAGATTTTCCCTATATAAGCCAATGTAAAACCAAAGGGCCCCATGGCAGGGGCATTTTTTGTCCCAGCACTAAAATTTGAACAATCTTGGTAGGGGTCCACTAGATGAAGCTTCATACCAAATATCAAAGTCCTGGGCCTTGTGGTTTAAGAGAAGAAATTTTTTAAAGATTTTCCCTATATATAAGCCTATGTAAAACCAAAGGGCCCCGGGGCGGGGGCATTTTTGGCCCCAGCACTATAATTTGAACAATCTTGGTAGGGGTCCACTAGATGAAGCTTCATACCAAATATCAAAGTCCTGGGCCTTGTGGTTTCAGAGAAGAAGATTTTTAAAGATTTTCCCTATATAAGCCTATGTCAAACCAAAGGGCCCCTGGGAAGGGGCATTTATGGCCCCAGCACTATAATTTAAACAATCTTGGTAGGGGTCCACTAGATGAAGCTTCATACCAAATATCAAAGACATGGGCCTTGTGGTTTCAGAGAAGAAGATTTTTAAAGATTTCCCTATATAAGCCAATGTAAAACCAAAGGGCCCCGTGGCGGGGGCATTTTTTGTCCCAGCACTAAAATTAGAACAATCTTGGTAGGGGTCCACTAGATGAAGCTTCATGCCAAATATCAAAGTCCTGGGCCTTGTGGTTTCAGAGAAGAAGATTTTTAAAGATTTTCCCTATATAAGCCTATGTAAAACCAAAGGGCCCGGGGGTGGGGGCATTTTTGGCCCCAGCACTATCATTTGAACAATCTTGGTAAGGGTTCACTAGATGAAGCTTCATACCAAATATCAAAGACCTGAGCCTTGTGGTTTCAGAGAAGAAGATTTTTAAAGATTTTCCCTATATAAGCCTATGTAAAACCAAAGGGCCCCAGGGCGGGGGCATTTTTGGCCCCAGCACTATAATTTGAACAATCTTGGTAGGGGTCCACTAGATGAAGCTTCATACCAAATATCAAAGACCTGGGCCTTGTGGTTTCAGAGAAGAAGATTTTTTAAGTTTTTGGTGAAAAAAATCTGTTTTTGGCTCCTGTGACCTAGATGTGCAACGGACCGGAACCATTTGAACAACTTTGAAAGGGGACCACCTAAGGATCATTCCTGTGAAGTTTGGTCAAAATCAGATCAGTGGTTTAGGAGGAGATGTCGTTTAAAGAAATTGTTTACGCGTGCACGTGCGCACGCACGGACGGACGCACGACGGACGACGGACAAAAAGTGATCCCAAAAGCTCACCTCGTCACTACGTGACGGTGAGCTAAAAACCAGCCTAACTTATTTCTAGCTGAGATAGATCTCTTCTTTTTCAATGTAATTGCCCTCTAGAATGATACATGACGACCAATGGTGTTCCAGTGCCATCAGTGCAGATTTGAAGAAGAGAGGATCCTTGTCTCCAACCCACTCCTCAATTGCTGCCACAACTTCTTCATTTGAATGGAAATGACGTCCAGATATTCTTTTTCAAGTTTTGGAATAGGAAATAGTCACTAGCAGCTAGTCCGGAGAATAGGCTGAGAGCGGTATTAGCTTGCACTGTCCTGTTGGAGCAGAATCCCTTTGAAGAGTTAACCTCGGCATTTTTCACGGATCACAGTTCCCAGTTGGTCAAGCAAATTTGCATAATACGCAACTTTTATTGTACTTTTCTTTGCTACAAAGTCCAACATAATAATGCCTTGTGTGTCCCAAAATACAATTGCCATCACTTTTCCAGCAGAGGGTTTGGTTTGGAACTTCTTTGGCCTCGGAGACCTCAGCCCTACCGACTGGCAGTTTTGAGTTTTATTCCCTGGCCCGTTATAATGGACCCAGGTCTCATCTACAGTCACCGGATGTGAAAGAAAATCATCTTCATTTTACCTAAACAGCTTCAACAACGTGCTGCATACTGAAGCACTGGTTGCAATTTGCTTGTCCGGAAGGGAATTTGGGACCCAAAGGGCTGTTAGCTTGTGGATACCCAAGCTATCATGTAAAATTGTTGAAACGAGACCATGTGAAATGCGTTATGCATTCGCTATTTCTTCCACCTTAATTTGCCTATCAGAGTACACCAGATCCCGACCTATCGGGGCTTGAAGAAATAGATGGGCTGCATGATGCTTCCACACAGAGCTGAAACCGACTCGCACACGAGTACTCGTAATCTGCATAGAGGATCTAAGCCTGCCCAGGCAAAGTGGTGCAAGTCTGACCATCCATGTATATAAACCCTATTGGTTTCATTGGGCGGCAGGGCTTGAGATGTCATGATGCTTCCACGCAGAGCTGAAACCAACCACACAAAGGAGTACTGTAAAACCGCTTAGAGGCTCTTAGCCTGCCAAAGCAAAACAGTGCAAGTCCATGCATATAAATCCTTTTGGTTTTATTTGGCAGCAGGGCTGAAGTGTTATTTCAATTTGATGTCAGGTAAAATCCCACAAAATTGAAAGCAACATCTCCAAAATGATCTAAATAGTATTGACGGGGATGTTTAATCCCAAGTCAGTAAGTCAACCCAGAATTAACCTTATGCATAGGATGGTGCAAAAGACCCATAAACATTGGTCCACTTGCCATGCATTTCCTGACCTGTTTTCCCTCTCAAATACAGAAAAGCTTGCTTTTGCATTGCCAGCCATGTTTGACGTTTGTTATCTTATGAGTGATTGACACAATAAGGGTGCAATTTTGCCCTCATGCCTAGAACATATACTGAAATAAGGCATGAAAATCTTGGTTGTCTCGGTCAATTGAAAATAGGATAGGCTGGTTACTTATTGACTTGCCCTCGTACTTTTGCTGAGTGAGGGCAGCTTTTGCAGAAGTAACAATTTTTTTCAGTAAAAAATATTAGCGTATCTGCCATATCATAAGTTTTAAAGTTCAAAGTTTTAATGTTACATTAACTAACAACAATGCTAGTTTTAACCAACTGGCCTCTGGACCAGTTCTGTGTCTGAACAGTCTTTGCAAATCACTCTCTGGACAGCTGGGTCTATGCATAATGTACTTGAAAACAGCCAACCACTTAGGGACAGCCATAACTATATTTATAAGGTTCATGAAAATAGCAAAGACTATGATGGAGAGCCTTGTCTATACAAGGTTCATGAAAATAGCAAAGACTATGATGTAGAGCCAAGTCTATACAAGGTTCATGAAAATAGCAAAGACTATGATGGAGAGCCCAGTCTATACAAGGTTCATGAAAATAGCAAAGACTATGATGGAGAGCCCAGTCTATACAAGGTTCATGAAAATAGCAAAGACTATGATGGAGAGCCCAGTCTATACAAGGTTCATGAAAATAGCAAAGACTATGATGGAGAGCCCAGTCTATACAAGGTTCATGAAAATAGCAAAGACTATGATGGAGAGCCCAGTCTATACAAGGTTCATGAAAATAGCAAAGTCTATGATGGAGAGCCAAGTCTATACAAGGTTCATGAAAATAGCAAAGACTATGATGGAGAGCCCAGTCTATACAAGGTTCATGAAAATAGCAAAGACTATGATGGAGAGCCCAGTCTATACAAGGTTCATGAAAATAGCAAAGACTATGATGGAGAGCCAAGTCTATACATGGTTCATGAAAATAGCAAAGACTATGATGGACAGCCTTGTCTATACAAGGTTCATCAAAACAAAATCACCATGGAGAGCCCTGAGTATATATGGTTAATGAAAACAGCAAAAACACTAATAGACAACCCAGTCTATATGAGGTTCATGAAAACAGCAACAACACTAATGGAGAGTCCTGTCTATATGAGGTTCATGAATACAGCAAAAATTATCATTTGGTTCAGGACATACAGTGCATCAAATAGCCAAACCTGACACAAACACCAATACAAACAGGATTCACACAAAAAACATGCCTCCCTCCCCTTCGGCTGGGGGAAGTAATTAAAATTTTGAAGATTGATGAAAAAGACATATTACTTGTCACAGTCTTTCTGAAGTAATGAAACTTCACTAGAAATTTTATGTATACCCTTTTTCCAGACAAATGCTTGGACAGAATAACTACTGACCATGCTTCTTTAGTCTCCTTCAAAGAGTCTTGTTTCTCCCTCTGAGACTCTCTTCTATCTCTCAGAGACTCTTGTCTGTCTCTCAAAGGTTTTTGTCTGTCTCTCCATGGTTCCTGCCTCTCTAACCAAGGTTCTTCTGCTTCTCCACTAAGGTCTTGTTTCTCCATGCGAAGCTCTGGTCTCCTCCTTGAGGGCTCGTAATCAGCGTAATCTGAAAAAGGCAAGGTGTCAATGAGCTTGTAATTTTTATTTTTTTATCCACAGGACCCTTGTTATAATGACAGTATTTGTTCCCTAACTATTTATAGTTATAAAGATTTGCCGCTACACTACCAGACCACATCCGTAGGCAAAAATGGCATGTTTCTTATCTCAAGAACTAGTATTTTTAGATGAAAATGCTTGATATTTATCTTAGTTCTAGTCCAAATATAGATTGTCAGTGCTCGTAAGGACGGCCTCATTGAGGCGATTCTAATGAGTACCAACAATCAATGGTTTTGAGTAAAAATACAGAAAATAATGTATTCCCCCATAAACCCCATTTTTCTCTATACAAAGTAGGCTTTAGAGGTGTGTTCATTACATGGATGTGTTAGCCTGATGATAAAGAATCCTTATAATGCGTAGTATAGAGGTAATATGGGCTTTTTCCCCTCACATTTGCCAAGAAACAAATGCTGTGGATATTTGTTAGAATCGCCTCACTGAGGCGATTCTAACAAATATCCACAACATTTGTTTGTTTTTTTAATTGACAAATTCAATCTTTTTGATTTTTTTTATTATTGACAAATTCAATATTTTTTTAATATCTTCATTAACCCCTCCCATCTTGAGCCAAGGACTTGTTCAGTTGAAATTATCATTGTAACAAGTTTTAAGCCTGGCACGATTAATCGTATAATTGATTAAGTGATCGATAAATTCCACAAACATGATTATCCTTTCTGATTTGCTTTTAATCAATTACTTGATAGGTACAATTTACTACCCAAAGTTATGCCTAAAATAGCTGAATGAGTGGCAAACAGTGTAGACCCAGATGAGACGCCGCATTATGCGGCGTCTCATCTGGGTCTACACAGTTTGCTCAGGCCTGTCTGTTCAAATGTACATGTGGTAAAGTGCAACATATGGTAAGAGACATGCTCAGACAGAAAGCCAGACAGGAAAAGTTATGACAAAAACCGTAGCGATTACTAATCAATTATCGATCCCAATGACAGGACTGATAATCTATTATCTTTCCAGCTCTGATTAGCCAGCCCTAACAAGTTTTGTCGATATATCAAATGTCGGAATAAAGAGGGTGATCTGTATTTACATTCTCAGTGTGTTTACAGAAAATCCCTATAGTTAGGGCTGGCTTTCCTCTAAAATAAACCTGACATCACCATAATTGAAAATGGGTCACTCCGAACTTACTTGGTGGAAGGGTCTATTGATATACAGTGAAACTTCGAAAACTCCAACACAGATAGTTCAATAACCATGTCCAATTCGAGCTTGTTGTCATAACGAAAACACACCCGTGCGACATAGTGCATTTTTCCACATCTCCAAAATGGCCATTTTCAAGATGAAAATCCGTGACATTTTTCTTATAAACACTGCAAATATAGGTTGTGGGTGCTCGTTAGAACCGCCTCATTGAGGCGGTTCTAACGAGTACCCACAACCTATGTCTTGGAGCAAAAATAAGGAAATTAATGTTTACCCCCATAAACCCCAGTTTTCTCTATATAAAGTGGGGTTTAGGGGGGTCTTTATTTCACGGACTTGTTCACATGATGTTGAGTTCCAAAGGAATTCATCCAATATCTCCAGGATGGATGTTTCCTGAACTGATCTGTAAGAGGCATGCTGTGTGTAAGGCATGCTGTGTGTAAGGTATGTTGTGTGTATTCATTAGAATCGCCTCAAAGAGATTATTCTAATGAGTACACACAACATACAGTCCAACTTCAAAGGCTCAAACACCTTTGGGACCTCGAAAATCTGTTCGAGACAGGGGTAGTTCGAGCCACTGAGGTTACTGTCAGGAAGCATAACGAGATACTTTAAGACATCTTTTCGGTGTTCTATAATGAAAATGTATGCTGTGTGTACTCGTTAGAATCACCTCATCGAGGCGATTCTAATGAGTACACACAGCATACATTTGCAAGATAAAAAACTAAAATCTCCTTAATTACCCCCACTATTTCTTATGTAGAGGATTTTGCTAGGGGCTTAAGAATGGCTTCGACACAGCCATGGTAAACGAGCCATCGGTATTCGAGCCATCAAAGTTCTACTGTACCTTTATTTCATAGGAGATAATGTAAAGATATTAAGGTGATCCCCACCATGCCTCATGACCGGCAACTATGATAAAACCTCTGTAGTTCAAACTACCCCTTTTTTGAACAAATTTCCATGGTCCCAAAGGTGTTTGAGTTATCAAAGTTCGACTGTTCATGGGTTAAACCTGGCCTTTCAATACAGTGACTGCTCAACAGAGATGGCTTTCAAGACAAGTTCGCCAAAACCATGTTAATATAAGTAGTGCACTGTTAAAATCAGAAGGAAATTGAGACACCTTGAGGCCTTGCTGCAATGCTCCTAAAATTTTAACAAATTTATTTCATGATCCAGCAAGGAGTACTAAAGATGCAGTCTAAATGGCAAACAGTGTAGACCCTGATCAGACTGCTCCTTCAGGAGCAGTCTGATCTGGGTCTGCACTGTTTGCTTAGGCCTGTCTGTCCCAATACTTATGATCAATACAGTAAACAATGGGTTCATATGTAGTACCTGTCTCTGTTGGAGTTGTTGTCTCTCTAACAGTCACTCCTTCTCTAGGAGTTTCAACTTGCCCTACAGGTGCTCTCCTCTCACGGCCAGTCTGTGATTTAGTTCCTTCAAGAGGCATACCTTTCAATATGTCTCTGCAAAAATATATAAATTTGAGGTTGATCCGTGGTTAAATGTGGGTATCAATGAATTATTGCACAAAGGAGGAGAATGCTGCATACAAAGTTTCAAGGCCATCCGCCATTTGGCTTCTTAGGAGAAGATTTTTAAAGGTTTTTAACATAATTATATGGGCATGGTGGCCATCTTGGTCATGTGACCAAAATCCCATGAACAAACTTTTAATCCCCCATCCCATGAACTTCCACATGGAGTTTGGTTTCAATCAGTCCAACAGTTTTAGCAGAGGGGATAAAAATACTTAATCTGACCCATCCAGGTAAAAGCTTAGTAAGTGGCCTTGACCTTTGCAATTGATAAACTTCCGTTCAGCTGACTGCAAATATCAATTCTAATGGCACAGGCTACAATGGGTCAGAAAAATCCACGGTTTTGCCTTATTTACATACAACTGTTTAAGTGACCAAATTTAACATAAAAAAGGTCAAGGTCAACCAAAGGTCATCATTTGAACAAATTTGGTAGAGCCCAAGTCCCTGATGTTGTATACCAAGTTTCAAGGCCTTACGCCATTTGGTTCCTGAGAAGATTTTTAAAGGTTTTTACCATATATGGGCATGGCAGCATCGTCGTCTTGTGACCAAGATCCCATGGACAAATTTTCAATTCCCCACCATATGGAGGTTCCACAAGTAATTTGGATTCAGTTGGCCCAGTGGTTTCAAAGGAGAGGCTGTTTAAAAATGTTGACGACAATGCAGACAATGACGAAGGACCACTGCCTATACTACTATACTATAAGCTCCACCCACACTCCCGAGTGTTCGGCTCTGGTGAGCTTAAACATGATGCAAAAAAGATGCAATATTCACATAGGTGGCATAGGCTGTTGAAGGGCCTTTTTGTTTCTATTGACTTCACAGATTATGAAAATAATGTGATCATGTTATATCTACATGTCAAGATAATAACTTGGCATCAAAGTGATTTAAATATCAAAAATTGAAATAAAGAGGTATGCAAGAAAAATCATGTATGTGAGGAGCAGAAAGAACAAGCTGTGTTTGTGAAACACAAACATGTCCCAAAGCAAGGTCATTTTTTTTTAAGTTGGTCACAGTTCAAGCTCACGGTCAAAGGTCAAGATTTTTTGATTGAGTGGGAAGCCCTTGACACAAGGAACTTACATGCCAAATATGAAGGCTCTATCTTAAACGGTTCGAAAGTTATGTGGAATAATATTTTAACAAGAGGTCCATGATGGACCTAATTCGCTCACCTGAGTCATGTTGTATTATCTTTTGATGATGTTTTTATTTTTGTCTATGTGCTATTTGTTCAATGAAGCAGAACCATTTAAGAACTTAGGTGGAGATTTTGTAAAATTTTTCTTAAATTCAGTCACTGTGTTCAAAGGATGTGGGTTCTCGGCATCAAAAACGCCTCAAGTGTGGAGAAGCATGGAACTGAACCCATGAAACTTGGTTTATTAGGCAAGTAGTTTAACCATTTTACCATAGAAGCTTCTAACACTAATTTTCTGATAACATGAAATTGTGTTAGTATGCACTGGAGTTTTTGGATTTGAATATAAATGACGTTAAGTTTTGATTTTGGAAATAATGACATTAGATTTTCGAGCATAAACCCTTAAGTTCGTTATGAAGTCAGTTTTATTTTGGGAAACAATAGCATATTTTAAGGCACTAACAGCACTGGTGGGCCAATTGTGTCGGAATGTAGGCTAGGAAAATGATCCTGAATTGCAGTATAGACTGTTTACATTTCGTTTATTACTTGTACATTTCTGTACTGTAAGCAAAATGTGTAAATTCCGATTGGACGCCACATTCTGCAGCATCTGACTCAAAATTTCCTGTACTGTAAGTAACAAAGTAGACTTTGATCAGACAGAGGCCATATTCTGTGGCATCTGTTCTAGGACTACACTGTTTTGTCAACCTCAACCCCTAATATGGAAAATGGCAGAACCATTTACAAACAATGTAGGCTCAGATCAGACTTCAAGTTCTGCAGCATCTGATCTGGGCCTTCACTGTTTGCCAATCCCGGGTTGCCAGTATCCCATTGTAAGGTTTCGGCACAAACTGGGTTAAAATGATGTAATTTATTCCTATAAAAACACAAACTGAATGTATGTGTAAATCTTGATCAGGTGGCTTCTTTAGAAGCCAAGAAGCCATCTGATCAGAATCTACATTGTTTGAAAGATAAGGCATATCCAGGCTCAGCAGGGCAAGGGTTAATTTGTTTGTTTGTGTTGAGCTTTACATCCATGTCAACACTATTTAGGCATGCCAATACTATATGCCAGCTTGATTCTTTTCTGTGCCTTGGCTCAGAATTCATTTAATAATACTGTAATTAAATCTCTTATAAGTGTATCTTGTATCACTGTTGTGTCCAACTGATATTGGCTCACAGTTTGACAAGGCCTACTGTCCTTGCTGCAAGTATAGGTAGAGGGGGGAATGTTATTTCTTCTGTTTCTATACACACTTCCTTCCATTCATTTGCCTCTTCTCCTCTGTCCCTCACTTTCATATCCTCTACTATCTCTTCTACCTCTTTTCTCCGTTTCTCTGAGAGGACACAAAATGACCCACAAGGGCTGACATGTCATTAGACCCAAAGTTATGACTAATGTTTACTTTTTCTTTTATGTAGGTCAAAGGTCAAGGTCACAGGTAAAACAATTTTGTGTGAATGTAAAGCTCTTGTCACAAGGAACCTACATGTACAATATGAAGGCTCTATCTCAAACCTTTCCATAGTTATAACCAAAATGTTATATTTTTATTTTAAGTAGGTCAAAGGTCAAGGTCACAGGTCAAAAGTTTTTGCACAAATGTAAAGCTTTTGTCACAAGGAACATACATGCCAAATATGAAGGCTGTATCTTAAGCGGTTCAAAAGTTATGACCAATGTTATTTTTTTCTTTTAAGTAGGTCAAAGGTCAAGGTCACAAGTCAAATTTTATGCATGAATGTGAAGCTCTTGTCACAAGGAACCTTCATGCCAAATATGAATGCTCTATCTCAAACGCTTCAAAAGTTATGACCAACGTTAAAGTTGTCCACATACAAACAAACCAACCAACAAACAGACAGGGCTAAAACAATATGTCCCCGCTATCGCTACCATGGACATAAAAATCCGTCTCTTGGACTGCTGTTTGGCATGAAGCACAGTAACTTCTGGATAACAAACTCTGTGGGACGGAAGTTTTTTTCTGCTCCTGACATCTACGAAGGATGTTTATATTCCTACCCTAGTATGTTGGTCTCAATGTCTGACTTAGTCACTTCTGGCTTTGCTGTTGTAGTCTGTTCTGTTCTTTCATCTGTCATTATGCTTTTCTCAGTTACTTCTTTCACCAAACTTGTCTCATCTGTATTGTAGTTAAGAAAATGATCAGCCCCAGCAGTGCAGTCTTGAGTAAATAAGGCTGCCTAGATTAATCGTATAATCGATTAATCAATCGATAAATTCCACAAAAATGATTATCATTTCTGATTTGCTTTTAATAGATTACTTGATAGGTACAATTTACTACCCAAAGTTATGCTTAAAATAGCTGGATGAGTGGCAAACAGTGCAGACCCTGATGAGACGCCGCATTATGCGGCGTCTCATCTGGGTCTACACTGTTTGCTCAGGCCTCTCTGTTCAAATTTACATATATTAAAGTGCAACATATGGTAAGAGTCATGCTCAGACAGAAAGCCAGACAGGTAAAATAATGACAAAAATCTTAGCGATTACTAATCGATTATCGATTGCAATGACAGGACTGATAATGGATTTTCTTGCACACCAGACAAGGAAATCCATGATTTTACCCTGGGATAGAAATTTATGTTCTGACCCTGGTGTTCCGACCACAAATCGAATATAATCGCGTGTTTGATAAATGCACTGGTTGATTACAATCTCATGTGCGGCGTCGTCATGCGTGACGTCACTAAACATTCCTGTTGTGTCATCACAAAATGGCGGACGTCGGTAACCGAAGTGACAGCAGCATTAAAATTCGCAATGGAAATGGAAGGTATGCAAGAAAAAGAATCCAATATGGGTGTGAGGGGTGGATTGAAAAATCCGTCCCTCGGGATCACTGTCCGGCATCACTCGGCAAGCCTCGTGATGCCGGACAGTGTCCCTCGGGACGGATTTTTCAATCCACCCCTCACACCCATATAAGATTCTTATAATCTTTTCAGCTCCGATTAGCCATCCCTAGTTGTAAAGTAGATCCAATCAAAAGCTTGTAGCATGAGTGATTTTTCTACTTACAACTGACCGACAAACTGTGATTTAGCACTCAACTAATCACACGCTAGAGCTGATCTATTTCAATTCTAGCACACTAGAAATCAACAATACAGTAAGACCTGTCATAGTGGCCACCTCTATTAAACAAGCAACCTGTCTTAAGCAAGCCATACATTCAGTTCCCAAAACAGGCCAATGCATTAATACTCACCTGTATTAAGCAAGCACCTGTCTTAAGCAAGCAGATTTTGATTATCCCTTTGGTACTTGTTTTATACACAGGGTTCCCACACTTTTGGAGACTGAAATTCCAAGCTTTTTCCCCGGCTTTTTCCAGGTTATAAGGCCATTTTCCAGGTTGCATTTTACAGCAATGTTAAGCGTATTTTAGCTAAATGCTTGTTCTAGATGACCAATTCTGATCTTGTGTGTATACTTGGTTTAGAAGAATAGCTGAATCAAACATCAGTGTTCTAAGATGTCTGATTAAACAAATTCTTCCTTTAAACTGTCTGTTGCAGATAGAACAACAGAGACCCCGTACTATAAGTATCTTATATGGGTGTGAGGGGTGGATAGAAAAATCCGTCCCGAGGGACACTGTCGGGCATCACGAGTCTTGCCGAGTGATGCCCGACAGTGATCCCGAGGGACGGATCCATCCCTCACGCCCATATTGGATTCTTTTTTTTTGGATACCTTCCATTTCTTAGCGCAGATTTTTAATGCTGCAGTCACTTCGGTTACCAACGTCCGCCATATTGTGTTGACACTGCAGGAATGTTTAGTGATGTTGCTGTGAAGTCAACCTTAACGATGGCACATACGAGGTCGTAATCAACCAGTGCATCTATCAAACATGTGATTATATTCGATTTTTGGTCGCAACACCAGGGTCAGAACATAAATTTCTATCCCAGGGTAAAATCGCGGATTTCCTTGTCTGGTGTGCAAGAAAGAACAACAGAGCTCCCGTACTGTTTCATTCTTGCACACTAGACAAGGAAATCCGTGATTTTACACTGGGATAGAAATTTATGTTCTGACCCTGGTGTTCTTACCCAAAATCGAATACTCTAGCGTGTTTGATAAATACACTGGTTGAATACGACCCAGGATGCGCTGTCGTTAAGGTTGACATCATGCATGTTACGTGATGTCTAGTAATAAACATTTAGTGTCATCACAATATGGCTAGGGTTGGTAACCGAAGTGACTGCAGCATTACAAATTCTCTCTTAAGAAATGGAAGGTATGCAAGAACAAGAGGCTCAATGAGCCTAAACCGCTCACCTGAGGAACTTAAGTTTTAACAATTCACAGACTTGACTACTAAATCTGCTAATAGAATCCAGCCCATTGACCCTTACAGGATATAAGTCATGATTATTGCATTGCATTCCAAGTTTGAGACTTCTAGCTTCTATAGTTCCTGAGAAATCTTTGACGAAAATTTAACATTGGTCAAAATGGAGAGAAAGAAGAATGAAAGAACAGATGAACAAATAAGCTGAGAAAGCCGAATGTCTCTTACACAAAATAAGTCATCATTATTCTATTGAATACCAAATTTGATGCTTCTAGTTTTTATAGTTCCTGAGAAATCTTTGATTAAAAATTTAACATTGGTCTATTATCTCTATATGGAGAGAAAGAAGAATGAAGGAACAAATGAACCAGACTAGCTCGAAAAAACCTAATGCAGCCTTTCCCCTTGCCCAATGGTGCTACACATAAAATTTAAACAAGATTGGTCGACTGCCTTCTGAGCTATGCTTCATTGAAAGTGTGGACGACGGATGGACGGACGACAGACGACGGACTCCGGAGCCTTGGTATACTATCAGCTCACTGGAGCCTTTGGCTCAGGTGAGCTAAAAATTCAAGTCGCTATTTCTGTCACAACATTTTCCCTACGTTAAGTCTATGGGCAAATTTTTTTGTCTCTCAAGGTCACGTAACTCCGAGGTCAATATTCCGATTCGGCCCAAAATCGAACTTAACCGAGATTTTATGCCTGTCCTCGTTAGCTGCAAGTTTGAAGCTGATATGAATAAAAATAAAGTTGCTATCGTGGTCACATTGTATTTTTTTATGCTCAAGGGCAGGTAACTCCAAGGCAAATATTCCGATTCGGCACTAAATCGAACTTAACCGAGATTTTATGTCTGTCCTCGTTACCTGCAAGTTTGAAGCTGATCTGAAAAAAATTCAAGTCGCTATCGTAGTCGCAACATTTTCCCTAATTAAGTCTATGGGCAAATTTTTTGTCGCTCAAGGTCACGTAACTCTGAGGTCAATATTCCGATTCGGCCCAAAATTGAACTTAACCGAGATTTTATGCCTGTCCTCGTTACCTGCAAGTTTGAAACTGAAATGAATAAAAATAAAGTTGCTATCATGGTCACAACGTATTTTTTTATGCTCAAGGGCAGGTAACTCCAAGGCAAATAATCCGATTCGGCCCAAAATCGAACTTAACCGAGATTTTAAGTCTGTCCTCGTTACCTGCAAGTTTGAAGCTGATCTGAAAAAAATTCAAGTCGCTATCGTAGTCACAACATTTTCCCTATGTAAAGTCTATGGGCAAATTTTTTGTCGCTCAAGGTCATGTAACTCCGAGGTCAATATTCCGATTCGAACTTAACTGAGATTTTATGCCAGTCCACGTTACCTGCAAGTTTGAAGCTGATCTGAATAAAAATAAAGTTGCTATCGTGGTCACAACGTATTTTTTTATGCTCAAGGGCAGGTAACTCCAAGGCAAATAATCCGATTCGGCCCAAAATCGAACTTGACCGAGATTTTATGCCTGTACTGGTTATCTGCAAGAATGAAGTCGATCAGAAAAAAATTGACGGAGCTAGAGTGATGACAAGCTTTTTCCTATGTGAAGTCTATGGGCGCTAGATGTTGCCATGGCAACCAGAGTTCCACTCAGATCTGCCTGAAAACCTAATGAAGCCTTTCCACTTGCCCAATAATGCGACACATGAAATTTGATCAAAGTTGGCCAAGTAGTCTTTAAGATATACATTTTTGAAATTCCCATTAACCCTAATGCAAAAACACACAAGGGCAGGTAACTCCTAAGTGAATGATCCGATTCTGCCAGTTATCGAACTTGACCGAGATTTCATGGCTGTGCTGGTTATCTGCAAGAATAAAGCCAATCTGAAAATAATTGAAGCAGCTACGGTGATGACAACATTCTCCCCATGTTAAGTCAATAGGCAATTTTTTCAACGCTCAAGGGCACGTAACTCCTGAGTGAATAATCCGATTCAGCCCAAAATCGAACTTGATCGAGATTTCATGCCTGATCTCGTTATCTGCAAGAATGAAGTCGATCAGAAAAAAATTGACGGAGCTAGAGTGATGACAAGCTTTTTCCTAACGCTCAAGGGCACGTAACTCCTGAGTGAATAATCCGATTCAGACCAAAATCGAACTTGATCGAGATTTCATGCCTGTCCTCGTTATCTGCAAGAATGAAGACAATCAGAAAAAAATTGACGGAGCTAGAGTGATGACAAACTTTTTCCTATGTTAAGTCTATGGGAGCTATTTGTTGCCATGGCAACCAGAGTTCCAATCCGATCTGCCCGAAAACAGTATGCAGCCTTTCCCCCTACCTGATAATGCTTCACATGAAATTTGATCAAGATTGGCCCACTGGTTCCGGAGATATACTTCTTTGAAAGTGTGGACGACGACGACGGACGACGACGGACGACGGCTCGTGGTATACTAATACCTCACATGAGCCTTTGGCTCAGGTGAGCTAAAAAGAATCCTATATGGGTGTGAGGGGTGGATAGAAAAATCCGTCCCTCGGGATCACTGTCCGGCATCACGAGGCTTGCCGAGTGATGCCGGACAGTGATCCCAAGGGACGGATTTTTCCATCCACCCCTCACACCCATATAAGATTCTTATATTCTTGATGAATCAGATGGTACCGAAACAATCAACCTGTATGCATGTCCGCAAACACAGCTTGCAGTGTTTCCTCACCTGCTGCTTCGCCCCTCCCCTATTGCTACAGGGCTTTTTCTGTGGTTTGCATATGTGTGCTGCTGTGACTGTTGTAGAAGATTAACCCTTCTCTTGCTGAATATTCAGTTTAGCCACACCCATTTCTATCTTTTAACCAATCAGATTACTTGATGTAATTTACTCATACAAATTCACAAACTGAATGTCAAACACTGTAGATCCTGATCAGATGGCTTCTTCAGAAGCCATCTGATCTGGATCTACACTGTTTGCAAAGATAGGGTTTGTCGCAAACAGCATGATAAGGGTCAAGATGATATGCAATGTGAATTTGATTACAGTGAGGGAAAGGCATGCAGAGTCAACCTCACTATCATCCTGACCTAGCTGGATCCAGAGGAAAGACAATCAATGACAAATCATCTGGAGCTAAGCCCAGATGCAGTGGATGACCATGACTTCTTTAGTGCCTTGTCATGCTCTCCATGCTCAACATCATGCTGTTGCATCGCTGTTTGGGCCTCTTCCGCCATAGCTGCCAAAGCAGACTTTACATAACTGGAACAGGCAAATCTAGATACACCACAACCTCATTATAACACAGTTCGTTATAACACGGTTTTGGATATAACACGGTTTCAAGATGGATCCCAAAAATGAATAGATTATACAGACAAGAGGGCCATGATGGCCCTGGATCGCTCACCTGATCCATAGTGTAACAAGACGGCCCCAGAGAGGGCCAGTATTGGCCCCAGGGCTTTAATGTGCATAATGTTGAGGGAGGTCTTAAAGGTGAAGCTTCATACCAAACATCAACAAAGGCTATAATTTGAACAATCTTGGCAAAGGTCAACTAGATGAAGCTACACATCAAATATCAAAGACCTGGGCCTTGCAGTTTCAGAGAAGAAGATTTTTTAAAAGATATTCCCTACATAAGCCTATGCAAAACCAAAGTGCCCCTTTGGGACCATGGAAATTTGTTCAAAAAAGGGGTAGTTTGAACTACAGAGGTTTTATCATAGTTGCCGGTCATGAGGCATGGTGGGGATCACCTTAATATCTTTACATTATCTCCTATGAAATAAAGGTACAGTAGAACTTTGATGGCTCGAATACCGATGGCTCGTTTACCATGGCTGTGTCGAAGCCATTCTTAAGCCCCTAGCAAAATCCTCTACATAAGAAATAGTGGGGGTAATTAAGGAGATTTTAGTTTTTTATCTTGCAAATGTATGCTGTGTGTACTCATTAGAATCGCCTCGATGAGGTGATTCTAACGAGTACACACAGCATACATTTTCATTATAGAACACCGAAAAGATGTCTTAAAGTATCTCGTTATGCTTCCTGACAGTAACCTCAGTGGCTCGAACTACCCCTGTCTCGAACAGATTTTCGAGGTCCCAAAGGTGTTTGAGCCTTTGAAGTTGGACTGTATGTTGTGTGTACTCATTAGAATAATCTCTTTGAGGCGATTCTAATGAATACACACAACATACCTTACACACAGCATGCCTTACACACAGCATGCCTCTTACAGATCAGTTCAGGAAACATCCATCCTGGAGATATTGGATGAATTCCTTTGGAACTCAACATCATGTGAACAAGTCCGTGAAATAAAGACCCCCCTAAACCCCACTTTATATAGAGAAAACTGGGGTTTATGGGGGTAAACATTAATTTCCTTATTTTTGCTCCAAGACATAGGTTGTGGGTACTCGTTAGAACCGCCTCAATGAGGCGGTTCTAACGAGCACCCACAACCTATATTTGCAGTGTTTATAAGAAAAATGTCACGGATTTTCATCTTGAAAATGGCCATTTTGGAGATGTGGAAAAATGCACTATGTCGCACGGGTGTGTTTTCGTTATGACAACAAGCTCGAATTGGACATGGTTATTGAACTATCTGTGTTGGAGTTTTCGAAGTTTCACTGTATATCAATAGACCCTTCCACCAAGTAAGTTCGGAGTGACCCATTTTCAATTATGGTGATGTCAGGTTTATTTTAGAGGAAAGCCAGCCCTAACTATAGGGATTTTCTGTAAACACACTGAGAATGTAAATACAGATCACCCTCTTTATTCCGACATTTGATATATCGACAAAACTTGTTAGGGCTGGCTAATCAGAGCTGGAAAGATAATAGATTATCAGTCCTGTCATTGGGATCGATAATTGATTAGTAATCGCTACGGTTTTTGTCATAACTTTTCCTGTCTGGCTTTCTGTCTGAGCATGTCTCTTACCATATGTTGCACTTTACCACATGTACATTTGAACAGACAGGCCTGAGCAAACTGTGTAGACCCAGATGAGACGCCGCATAATGCGGCGTCTCATCTGGGTCTACACTGTTTGCCACTCATTCAGCTATTTTAGGCATAACTTTGGGTAGTAAATTGTACCTATCAAGTAATTGATTAAAAGCAAATCAGAAAAAATAATCATGTTTGTGGAATTTATCGATCACTTAATCAATTATACGATTAATCGTGCCAGGCTTAAAACTTGTTACAATGATAATTTCAACTGAACAAGTCCTTGGCTCAAGATGGGAGGGGTTAATGAAGATATTAAAAAAATATTGAATTTGTCAATAATAAAAAAAATCAAAAAGATTGAATTTGTCAATTAAAAAAACAAACAAATGTTGTGGATATTTGTTAGAATCGCCTCGGCGATTCTAACAAATATCCACAGCATTTGTTTCTTGGCAAATGTGAGGGGAAAAAGCCCATATTACCTGGGCTATATAAATCTATGTAAAACCAAAGGGCCCCGGGGTGGGGGCATTTGTGGCCCCAGGGCTATAATTTGAACAATCTTGGTAGAGGTCCAGTAGATAAAGCTCCATACTAAATATCAAAGGCCTTGGCCTTGCAGTTTCATAGAAGATTTTTAAAGATTTCCCTATATAAGTCTATGTAAAACCAAAGGGCCCCGGAGCGGGGACATTTTTGGTATCAGAGCTATAATTTGAATAATCTTGATAGAGGTCCACTAGATGCAGCTTCATACCAAATATCAAAGACCCAGGCCTTGTGGTTTCAGAGAAGAAGATTTTTAAAGATTTTCCCTATAATAGTGTATGTAAAATCATAGGGCCCCAGAGCGGGGGCATATTTGGCCCCAGGGCTTTAATTTGAACAATCTTGGTAGAGGTCCATTAGATGAAGCTTCATACCAAATATCAAAGTCCTGGGCCTTGTGGTTTCAGAGAAGAAGATTTTTAAAGATTATCCCTATATAAGCCTATGTAAAACCAAAGGGCCCCGGGGCGGGGGCCACTTTTGGCCCTAGCACTATTATTTGAATCATCTTTGTAGGGGTCCTTTAGAAGAAGCTTCATACCAATTATAAAAGATCTCAGCCTTGTGGTTTCAGAGAAGAAGATTTTTAAAGATTTTCCCTATATAAGTCTATGTAAAGACAAAGGGCCCCGGAGCGGGGGCATTTTTGGCCCAAGGGCTATAATTTGAACAATCGTGGTAGGGGTCCACTAGATAAAGCTTCATACCAAATATCAAAGTCCTTGGCCTTGCGGTTTTAGAGAAGGAGATTTTTAAAGATTTTCCCTATATAAGCCAATGTAAAACCAAAGGGCCCGGGGGCGGGGGCATTTTTGCCCCACCACTATAATTTGAACAATCTTGGTAGGGGTCCACTAGATGAAGCTTCATACCAAATATCAAAGTCCTGGGCCTTGCGGTTTCAGAGAAGAAGATTTTTTAAGATCTTCCCTAGAAAAGCCTATGTAAAACCAAAGGGCCCCGGGGCGGGGACATTTTTGGCCTCAGCACTATAATTTGAATAATCTTGTTAGGGGTCCTTTAGATGAAGCTTCATACCAAATATAAAAGACCTAGGCCTTGTGGTTTCAGAGAAGAAGATTTTTAAAGATTTTCCCAATATAAGCCTATGTAAAACCAAAGGGCCCCGTGGCGGGGGCATTTTTGGGTCCAGCACTATAATTTGAACAATCTTGGTAGGGGACCACTAGATGAAGCCTAATACCAAATATCGAAGACCTGGGCTTTGTGGTTTCAGAGAAGAAGATTTTTAAATACTTTCCCTATATAAGCCAATGTAAAACCAAAGGGCCCCGTGGTGGGGGCATTTTTTGTCCCAGCACTATAATTTGAACAATCTTGGTAGGGGTCCACTAGATAAAGCTTCATGCCAAATATCAAAGTCCTGGGCCTTGCGGTTTCAGAAAAGAAGATTTTTAAAGATTTTCCCAATGTAAGCCTATGTAAAACCAAAGGGCCCCGGGGCGGGGGCATTTTTGGCCCCAGCACTATAATTTGAACAATCTTGGTAGGGGTCCACTAGATGAAGCGTTATACCAAATATCAAAGACCTGGGCCTTGTGGTTTCAGAGAAGAAGATTTTTTAAGTTTTTGGTGAAAAAAATCTTTTTTTGGCTCCTGTGACCTAGATGTGCAACGGACCGGAACCATTTGAACAACTTTGAAAGGGGACCACCTAAGGATCATTCCTATGAAGTTTGGTCAAAATCCGATCAGTAGTTTAGGAGGAGATGTCGTTTAAAGAAATTGTTTACGCACGGACGCACGCACGGATGCACACACGCACGGACGGACGCACGACGGACAAAAAGTGATCCCAAAAGCTCACCTCGTCACTACGTGACGGTGAGTTAAAAAATGACCATAAATGGTCATTTTTTATATAATCTATCCATTTTTGTTTGGATATAACACAGTTGTTTAACTAACACAGTTTCTGCTTTGGACCCAATTAACAGTGTTATTAAGAGGGTGTGGTTTATGTAGGTTTTTGTTTGGAGTTTCCTTCTCCCAGATGGATTGCTGACCAGGGCTTGAGGGCTCCATCTGCCTTGGATATTGTTACATAGATTCATCTTACAGCAATTTAAGCCAGTATAAAACAACTGGACCCCAGGATTCGCTCCCTGAGCGCTCCTTGATTTTAACAATTTGACAGCCCAAAAGTTGGTTTTTGCCAATCACTGAATGTTAATGCTGTGATTTTTGTGCACCAAAAAAAATCACGACCAAGTTATTTAATGACCCTGAATGAAAGTCATACCTGTTTCTGTTTTCTCTGCCATTGCATGTAATGTCTCTCTGAAAAAAAATATCAATTGTTTGTGTGATGAGAATGGCCTAGTGGCCTTCTCTTAACCCTTTTTGTACCAAATGGTATCTTCCTCCTTATATATAGCAGGAGTTCATTTCAAAAGTTAGGGGTCTCAGGTTCAGGCCTCCTAGTGGCCCACTTTGAAAATATAGGTTTTTATATAGGTTCTTCTTACTCAAAATATAGGTTATTTACAGGTTTTTAAATAAAAATACAGGTTAAAAAAAGAGTCTTCCAAACTTACATAAAGATTTAAAACTGGAGGAAAAATATTTGATGAATTTTTGTGCCACAATTACTCAGATAAAGTTGATCTTAATTTTACAAAGTCTGAGCGAGTGAAGCGAGCGAGGAAAAAATTACAATTTCTTGACAGTTTTCATCACTTTTTATGGGACTAAAAAGTAAAAAATAGTAGTGGATTTTGAAGAAAAGTTAGGGTTGAGTCACAAGAAGGTTCAAAAAGTGAAAAATATAGGTTTTTCATGAAAATACAGGCTTTTTATAGGTTTGATGAGCAAAATAAAGGTTTTATAGGTTTGGCACAAATTTATAGGTTATTATAGGTTTTATAGGTTTTGCTAGGTTTCTTCAAAATGCACTACTATTTTTTACTTTTTAGTCCCATAAAAAGTGATCAAAATTGTCAAGAAATTGTATTTTCTTTCCTTGCTCGCTTCGCTTGCTCGGACTTTGTAAAATTCAGATCAACTTTATCTGAGTAATTGTGTTACAAAAATTCATCAAATATTTTTTCTTCAGTTTTAAATCTTTATGTAAGTTTGGAAGACTCTTTTTTTTTTAACCTGTATTTTTATTGGAAAACCTGTAAATAACCTATATTTTGAATAAGAAGAACCTATATAAAAACCTATATTTTCAAAGTGGGCCTCTAGGAGGCCTGTATCATGCTAATGGAACACAACAAGAGAAATATATAAAAATAAGATGTGGACCTTGTCTATAATATATATGCCATAAAGCATGTTTTGGGAGTTGCAGAAACAAGAATTTCTGTTGGTAAAATGGCTAAAACTGACAAAGGACCATAACTCTGGTAAAAAATCAGTCGAGCAAGACCACGAAATATGATCATCTCCAGGTCATGGGAATAATGCCTGGAAAGTTTCATCAAAATTGCTTGAAAACTGTAGGAGTTGCGGAGACAAGAACTTTTATTGATAAAATGGCTAAAACTGACAATGGGCCAAAACTTTGGTAAAAATCAGTTGAGCATTACCTCAATAAAATATAATCATCTTCATGTCATGGGAACAATAACTGGATAATTTCATCAAAATCCCTTGAAAACTGTAGGAAAAATTGTTGAGACAAGAACTTCTGTTGATAAAACGGCTATAACTGACAGGGACATAACTCTGGCAAAAATCAGTCGAGCATGCCCTTGAAAAAATATGATCCTCTTCAGGTCATGGGAACAATAACTGGAAAGTTTCATAAAAATCCCTTGAAAACTGTAGGAGGAGTTGGCGAGACAAGAACTTTTGTTGATAAAATGGCTAAAACTGTCAAAGGACCATAACTCTGATAAGAATTAGTCGAGCAGGAGGAGTTGCGGAGACAAGAACTTCGGTTGATAAAATGGCTGAAACCGACAAAGGACCATAATTCTGGTAAAAATTAGTTGAGCATGACCTCTATAAAATATGAACATCTTCAGGTGATGGGAACAATAACTGGAATGTTTCAACAAAATCCCTTGAAAACTGTGGGAGTTGCAGAAACAAGATTGTGTCTACAGATGGATGGATGGACAGAGAGACGAACCCATTATTATAGCCCCTTCGACTAACCCCAGGGGGACAAAAATGCCAAATTGTTCAAAGGGCCATAACTCATCAACAAAAACGAGACTTCAATGTTATTTTGTTTGAAGGGAAATAACTATAAAATGGGAGATAATTCGGATAAGAAAAAAATATGGGTCACCTTTTTTATCATGAGGAATCCATATATGAAATTTCAAAACAATAGTATACATGGTTCTTAAGTTATGCTATGCTCAAGAAAGCAACAGGATTAAATGGGCAGAAATTGCAAAGAGCTGTAACTTCAACACATTTGATAAAAATTCTTGATACTTTAATCAGGCTATCTCCTGCTCTCCTGAGACACAGCTTCCAGTTTTGTGGGCCTTTTACCCAACACTGACAGGAAATGACATCTATACCACTCAAACAAACCAATAGGGGTTATATGCAGGGACGGTCTGACTCGTACCACTCCAGATAAGTAATACTAAACAAGGAAAGCAGAGGGAAAATTTTCTTGATTTCTAATAATAAACGTTTTGTTTGATTTGAGGTTTAACGTCCCCGTCAACACTGTAAAGGTCATTTTGGAGACGTTGCTTCCAATTTTGTGGGACTTTTACCCGACAGTGAGACGAAATGACATCTCAAGCCCTGTCGCCCAATGAAACCAATAGGGTTTATTAGCATGGACAGTCCGCCTCGCACCGCGGTTCCTGGACAGGCTTAGATCCTCTAAGCCATTTACCAGTACTAGTGTGCAGGCCGGATTCAGCTCTGCCTGGAAGCATCATGCAGCCCATATATTTCTTCAAGCCCCTACGGGTGGGGGCCTCAATAATAATAAACGTAAGTTGTGGGTACTTGTTAGAATCGCCTCAACGAGTAATGGAGAAAAAAATATCACATATAATGCTTCTTACCTCTCCTAATCATTTAGAGGTATGATAGTAGAATCTGAGTAATGTCTTACCCAAAGATACTGGCTTCAATGTCTGCCTTTGCAACTTCTTTCTCAAGGATTGACTCTGGTAGTTTACTGTAAAAAAAAATATATGATCTTATATGACGGGTCATTTCAAAAGACATCCGTTAAACAAAGCTCACCAAGGCTCACAAAAGACAGAAACTATTAAACTCATTTAAACATAGCTACAGATAAGGAAGTTTGTTTGTTTGATTTCAGGTTTAACGACCCTGTCAACACTGTAAAGGTCATTTTGGAGACGTTGCTTCTAATTTTGTGGGACTTTTACCCGACATTGAGATGAAATGACATCTCAAGCCCTGTCGCCCAATGAAACCAATAGGGTTTATAAGCATGGACGGTCCGACTAGTGCGCACCGCTTTGCCTGGGCAGGCTTAGATACACTAAGCGGTTTACCACTACACGTGTGAGGGTCAGATTCAGCTCTGCGTGGAAGCATCATGCAGTGCATATATTTCTTCAAGCCCCGATGGGCGGGGGCCACACAGATAAGGAAGAGCATTGAGGTTATTTTTGGCATATTTTTTCTTATTTGCCATTAAAACGTATGTAGTGAGTACTTGTTAGAATCACCTCGATGAGGCCATTCTTACAAGTACCCACAAGTTGACAACATACATATTTAATAAGAAATAAGGAAAATTATCCCTTAGTTGAGCCCCTCCAAGCGAGTTTGTGTCTATGAGCATTCCATCATGACAAATTTTAACTGCGCATGCCCAGCCATTCAGAGGGGCCAGGGATACGGCTTTCTGTCTGAAGGTTCCTCTTGATTCTCTGCTAGTATGAGCAAGCAGCGAAGGTTCTGGCAAGACTGCGCGGATGCGCAGGCTCGCCTGAACCTTCGCTGCTCGCATAGGCGATAAGTACCAAAATCGCTTGACGGGGCCCAGTTATCCTTGTTGCACCTGAAATTAAATGAGTTTAATAATTTTCTATCTTTTGCGAGCCTTGGTGAGGACAAAACTTGTAAATAACATACAAGCTGTGCCAAGGAAAATTGTCTTCATACATGTGGTCTTAGAGCAGACTCAAATCAACCTGTGTACCCACTCATCAGCTTACAAACATCACGGTATGTTTGATAAAGCTTGAGTCAAACATACAATGTATTTGTATAGGCAAATAGGCATTCATACAGTGCATATCAAAGACTCAGGCCAGACTGCGTTATGCACTAACTGGTCCAAGTCCTTGCTCTGTACAAATGTCAAAACACATATTTTCGTTATTACAACAGTGCAATCGGCAAGTTAGCAATCGGTCTTCTCCCAGACGAACTTTTGATGTTGTTTGAGACGAATATCAAATACGTGCCGAAATCTTTGTTGCACCGGCACCAACTTTCCATCACGTGCTTCTGAACCGGTATTTGATATGATTGCAACCGTCTTTGGACGTTTTAAGCGTGGGCGGGACAATAGCGCTGTCAGTTAATGTTACAATCGATTTTAATACTGCTCAAAAGAAGATTGTGGATACTCGTTAAAACATCGAAGTGGTTCTAACCAGCAGTACCCACAATCTATAGTCTGCTCAAAACAGAGATTGGGGATACTCGTTAAAACCTCTAGGTGGCGACAGGGCCTGAGATGTCATTTCATCTCAATGTTGGGTAAAAGTCCCACAAAATTGGAAGCCACGTCTACAAAATGACCTATACAGTGTTGACGGGGACGTTAAACCTCAAATCAAACAAAACAAACAAAACCTCGAGGCGATTCTAACCAGCAGTACCCACAAGCGAATATATATTCTGCTCAAAACAGACTGTGGATACTCGTTAAAACCCCGAGGCTGTAGCAGAAATAAGAAAGAACAATGAATGAACCCCTGTATATACATGTATTAAAGTGCCCGAGCCGGCACTCGACATTGAATCAAGCGTGGTAGCTCAATGGTATAGTGCACCTGCCTGTGATGCTAGAGGCCCCCGGTTTGATTCCCGGCAGCTGTAATAAAACTGCGGTGTCCGAACATGCTCCGGGTGAATGCCACAAAGTGCATCATCCTCCGTATCGGGACATTAACTTGGGACCCACTGCACGTGCAGGGAGGCCCATTCTGTGCAGGTGAAAGATCTCTTCGTTATTACATGATTACTGTGTATGTTTTCATCCTGCAAACCTGGATCGGCAATGACCGATCACACTAGAATTGAAAACGCTCCAATGTTGATTCGACCGATATAGATAGAAATAGTAGAAAGAATGAATTGGAGAGGAGCAAATTCTTTCCTTTAAGAAAAGAAAATAAATAAATAAAATCAGAAAATAAATAAACTAGAGCTATCACTAAAGGTGATGAATACCCCCACAAAAACTGCCTTGATAGTACAACAGCGGCATTTTGCAATTTTTTCACTTGAAAGGGGCCATTACTATGTCGAAAATTGACGAATTGTAGTGGAAATCGAACTTGACCTGTATTTTATGATGTTACATCAGTGTACCAAAAATTATAACCAGACGACCAGTGGTCCTGAACCGCTCACCTGTCTGGTGACAATTTTCCTACTTAGATCAGCAGAAAATGTCATTTACCCTGCTCATAAATTTTAAAATGCCATCTCAATATTTGTTGGCATTTTAAAACTTATGAGCAGGGTAAATTTCATGCTGAAGTGAGTTGAGCGTGAAAAAAGTTTTATAACCTCGGTGCCTATGCTTCAGACTGGTCCCCTTTTTGTCTATTTTCAAGTAGAAAATAATTAAAAAAAAACAATAACAACCAACGCTTAAAACTATAAACAGCCTTTATTTATTTATTTTTATTAAACTCTGCACAAAATCAAATAGTTATAAGAAAAATATATAAATATATAGTCGTGGTGGCTATCTTGGTCATGTGACCTAGACCATATTGGCAACTTTTCATCTTGGTCATGTGATCTAGACCGTATTGGCATTTTTTCATTTGTTCAACTCACAAAGGCTCCATATTAAATTTCACTTAAACTGGCTCAGCAGTTTTGGAGAAAAAAATATCTGAAATAAGGATCCTGAATGACCTTGGTCTAAGGCCAATGAATGACCTTGACGTTTCTCACCCATAGATCTTCATGTATTCAGTTACTTTACCTGATCTACAAATTTTGGTGACACTGTCTTCAATGGTTTCCTATAAATCCATTATTTTCACTTTGCCCCATGCAAAAGCCTAAGTCGGCAAATTTGACATTGCTGTAAAATAGGTCAAGGTCAACCCAGGGTCACCAGTTGTACAAACCATGATGGGCCCCGAGTACCATATGCTTCATGCCAAGTTTCAAGGCCACTGGCATTATGGTTCTGGAGAAGAAGATTTTTGAAGGCTTTTTACCATATATGGGCATGGTGGCCATCTTGGGTCTAAGGCCAATGAATGACCTTGACCTTTCTCACCCACAGATCTTCATGTATTCAGTTACTTTACCTGATCTACCAATTTTGGTGACACTGTCTTCAATGGTTTCCTATAAATCCATTATTTTCACTTTGCCCCATGCAAAAGCCTAAGTCGGCAAATTTGACATTGCTGTAAAATAGGTCAAGGTCAACCCAGGGTCACCATTTGTACAAACCATGATGGGCCCGAGTACTATATGCTACATGCCAAGTTTCAAGGCCAATGGCCTTATGGTTCTGGAGAAGAAGATTTTTGAAGGTTTTTTACCATATATGGGCATGGCGGCCATCTTGGGTCTAAGACCAATGAATGACCTTGACCTTTATCACCCATAGATCATCATGTATTCAGTTACTTTACCTGATCTACAAATTTTGGGGACACTGTCTTCAATGGTTTCCTATAAATCCATAATTTTCACTTTGCCCCATGCAAAAGCCTAAGTCGGCAAATTTGACATTGCTGTAAAATAGGTCAAGGTCAACCCAGGGTCACCATTTGTACAAACCATGATGGGCCTGAGTACCATATGCTACATGCCAAGTTTCAAGGCAACTGGGCTTATGGTTCTGGAGAAGATTTTTGAAGGCTTTTTACCATATATGGGCACGGCGGCCATCTTGGTCATGTGATCCAGACCCGCGAACAAACTTTCGTTCCCCCATCCCACTGAGGATCCATATGAAATTTGGCTTTGATTGGCCCTGCAGTATAGGAGAAGATCTTTGAAAATGGTGGACGGACGACGGACGGACGGACGCACGGACTGACGGACGGACGACGGACCATGGCTATACAATAAGCTCACCTATGAGCCTAAAGGCTCAGGTGAGCTAAAAATCGGTGAAGCGCTTTTTGAGTTATCGTCTGGAAACCAAGTCAACACACCGACCGACAAGCTCACTCCTATATACCCCCCCAAATTTCATTTGTTGGGGTATAATAAAAAAATATTTGTCACTTAATTGCTCGACTCAATGGTTACTGATTTTGCGTGCCCCCAGGAGACCTGTTGGGTCCACACTTTTAAATTTTGAAATCTTCCTGCACAATTTCATTTTCATATCTGTCTAGTGGTTACTGAGAACTTATCGGGACAAAAATTGGGCGGAAAAAAGAGAAGAAACCCAGAAAAACTAATGTCTCGTTTTGGAGACTTAACCCTTATCCCGCTGAATAAATTGGTTTAGCCACACCTATTGCTGACTGTCAAAGCATCATGCAGCCCATGTATTTCTTCAAGCCCCGATGGGCGGGGGCCGCAACACTGTATAGGTCATTTTGGAGACGTCACTTCCAATTTCGTGGGACCTTTACCAGACATTGAGATGAAATGACATCTCAAGCCCTGTCGCCAAATGAAACTTATAGGGTTTATATACATGGACGGTCTGACTCGCAACACATTTCCTAGGCAGGCTCAGAACCTCTAAGCTGTTTACCAGTACTCGTGTTCGGTCAGCTTTGCGTGGAAACATCATGCAGCCTAGTCTATTTCTGCAAGCTATGATGGGCGGGGCTATTCACAGAAACAGTAGGAAGTTCCAACGTTGAGTGGTAGGGGTCAAAATTAAAAAAATGTGTTTTTATGGTTCGTATCAACTACGAGACTATGAATATGTGGTAATTTGATTGTTGAGAAAATGTCGGGGCATAATTAAAGAAAGCGATCATTACCTATATATTGATAAAAAAAAAACAGAATCGTCAATATTGCGATTCCCTACCTAACACCATTATCCATACCATCAACAAATAACAAAATGCGTTAAACTGGCAAATAAAATCAATTTTTGGCTATTAAACTTTAAAAATAGAATAACCAAACTAATCATAACTGAAGTTTATTTTATCAGATGCATTAGTTTGAATTTTAAAAATTGATTCGAAAATAAAGTTCGCCATTGCGACTGACCGGAGAAATGACCCGAATTACATATGGTTCAAGCCCCAAAGTCTTTTGGATCCTTACGAGACACATGTTCATGGTGCTGCCTGACACAACAGCCTATAATACTGGCAAAGCATGCAACGCTTCAGATGTCTGTAAACTTTAGCCATAAACTCCCAAAGCCTGCCCTGGCGAGTCGGACATGCAACGCTTCAGATGTCTGTTAACTTTAGCCATAAACCCCTAAAGCCTGCCCTGGCGAGTCGGACCATCCGTGCATATAAACCATATCCGTTTAACTGGGCGGCAGGGATTGAAATGTTATTTTATCTAAATGTCGGGTAAAAGTTCACACAAAACTGGAAGTAATGTCTCCAAAATGACCTAAATAATGTTAATGGGGATGTTAAACCTCAAATCAAGTAAACAAACAATCTAACAGAAAAGCAGAAATATTGGTCAACTGGAAATGGTGTTTGTAAAACACAATGCCCCCAACCTTTGCTTGTCCCTAGATGGCAAAATATTCAACAAATATTGTTAAAGACTCAAAAACATACAACAAGAATTCCCCCGAAGGCTATGTCGCGCCTGTGGGGGCGCAAAGTCACCAAACCATGAAATCTAGGTCAAGGTCAAACATGGATGCCTGCATAAAAATTTCACTCCCAGTTGCAAGCATGTACCAAGTATCATCAATGAAACTCTTAAAAACAGACTCTTACATCAGGGTGAAAGTTAGGGTTGTCACACTATTTTACAAAGTCAGTGAACCATAAAATGTAGGGTAAGGTCAGAAATGGATACTTGCATTGAAGTTTCAATTCCTAAATGCAAGCTTGTACCAAATACGATTAATGAAGCTCTAATAGATCTTGAGAAATGGACTCTTACATTAGATATAAAGTCAGGGTGGTCGCAATAATTCACAAAGTCAGTGAACAATGAAATATGGGTCAAAGTCAACTATGGATGCTTGCGTTGCAGTTGGAATTCCTAGATGCAAATTTGTACCAATTATAATTTAAAAAGCTTTAATAGTTTTTGAGAAATGGACTCTTACATTAGGGTGAAAGTCAGGGTGGTAGCAATAATTCACGAAGTCAGTGAACCATGAAATATAGGTCACGGTCAGATATGGATGCTTGCGTTGAAGTTGCAATGCCTGGATGCAAGTTTGTACCTAGAATGATTAATGAAGCTCTAATAGTTCTCAAGATATGGACTTGCTGACAAGATTTTATTAAACAAGAGGGCCATGATGGCCCTGGATCGCTCACCTGATCCATAGAGTAACAAGTGGGACCCAGGGAGGGCCATTATTAACCCCAGGGCTATAATGTGCATAATGTTCAGAGACGTCTAAAAAGGTGAAGCTTCTTACCAAATATCAACAAAGGCTATAATTTGAACAATCTTGGCAAAGGTCCACTAGATATGCTACATACCAAATGTCAAAGACCTGGACCTTGCGGTTTCAGAGAAGAAGATTTTTATTAAAGATATTCCCTACATAAGCCTATATAAAACCAAATGGCTCCAGGGCGGGGGTATTTTTGGCCTCAGGGCTATAATTTAAACCATCTTGATAGAGTTCCACTAGAGGAAGCTTCATACCAAATATCAAAGACCATGGCCTTGCTGTTTCAGAAGAAGATTTTTAAGGAATATCTCTATATAAGTCTATGTAAAACCAAAGGGCCCCAGGTCGGGGGCAGTTTTAGCCCTAGCACTATAATTTGAACAATCTTGGTAGGGGTCCACTAGATGAAGCTTCATACCAAATAGCAAAGACCTGGCCCTTGGGGTTTCCGAGAAGAAGATTTTTAAAGATTTTCCCCATATAAGCCCATGTAAAACCAAAGGGCCCCGGGGCGGTGGCATTTTTAGCCCAAGCACTATAATTTGAACAATCTTGGTAGGAGTCCACTAGATGAAGCTTCATACCAAATAGCAAAGACCTGGGCCTTGTGGTTTCAGAGAAGAAGATTTTTAAAGATTTTTAAAGATTCTCCCTATATAAGCCCATTTAAAACCAAAGGGCCCCGGATTGTGTGTGTGTGTGGGGGGGGGGTTGGGGGGGGGGTGAGGGGGAAAGGAGAAGGACCATGGATGTGTGGGATGAAGCTTCATACCAAATATCAAAGACATGGGCCTTACGGTTTCAGAGAAGAAAATTTTTAAAGGTTTTCCCTATATAAGCCCATATAAAACCAAAGGGCCCCGGAGCGGGGGCATATTTGACCCCAGCACTATAATTTGAACAATCTTGGTAGGGGTCCCCTAGATGAAGCTTCATACCAAATATTAAAGACCTGGGCCTTACGGTTTCAGAGAAGAAGATTTTTAAAGCTCTTCCCTATATAAGCCCATGTAAAACCAAAGGGCCCTGGAGCGGGGGCATTTTTGGCCCCAGCACTATAATTTGAACAATCTTGGTAGGGGTCCACTAGATGAAGCTTCATACCAAATATCAAAGACCTGGGCCTTGCCGTTTCAGAGAAGAAGATTTTTAAAGATTTTCCCTATATAAGCCCATGTAAAACCAAAGGGCCCCGGAGCGGGGGCATTTTTTGCTCCAGCACTATAATTTGAACAATCTTGGTAGGGGTCCACTAGATGAAGCTTCATACCAAATATCAAAGACCTGGGCCTTACGGTTTCAGAGAAGAAGATTTTTAAAGATTGTCCCAATATAAGCCCATGTAAAACCAAAGGGCCCCGGAGCGGGGGCATTTTTGGCCCCAGCACTATAATTTGAACAATCTTGGTAGGGGTTCACCAGATGAAGCTTCATACCAAATAGCAAAGACCTGGGACTTGTGGTTTCAGAGAAGAAGATTTTTTAAATTTTTGGTGAAAAAAATCTGTTTTTGGCTCCTATGACCTAGATGTGCAACGGACCGGAACCATTTGAATAACTTTGAAAGGGGACCACCTAAGGATCATTACTGTGAAGTTTGGTCAAAATCCAATCAGTGGTTTTGGAGGAGATGTCATTTAAAGAATTGTTTACGGACGCACGCACGGACGCACAGAGGGACGCACGACGGACGACGGACGAAAAGTGATCCCAAAAGCTCACCTCCTCACTACATGAAGGTGAGCTAAAAAAACAAGGCAACGCATGCGATACAAATCCCCTCGCACAAGACAACTTCGTGTGGAAAACACTGAAATGGCAAAAGTCCAACTTGCTTGAGATATTATCATATGCAACATTTGTGTAAAGTTTGTTTAAAAATCCATCCATAAATGTAGGTTATAGAGTGATGACAATATTTCTCTAAACATAGTCATAGGGACATTGACTTCAGGCCATGGCCGTGAAGTAGATCCTGCTCAAGATATTATCATAAGCATCTTTTGTGTGAAGTTAGATTAAAATCATAAATGTAGGCGGTAGAGCAATGACAAAGTTTTTCTAAAAATAGCCATAGTGACCTTGACCTTGAGGTCATGACCTAGAAAGTCAAAGCAACTCGAGATATTACCATAAGAAACATTTGTGTGAAGTTCTATTAACATCCATCAATAAATGTAGGCACTAGACGATGCAAAAAGTTTTTCTTAAAAAAGCCACAGTGACCCTGACCTTGAAAGTCAAAATAGCTCGAGAATTTGTCAAAAGGAACATTTGTGTGAAGTTATACTGAAATCGGTGAAGAAATGTAAGCGCTAGAGCCATGTCAAAGTTTTTCTAAAAATAGCCACAGTGACCTTGACCTTGAAAGTCAAACTCACTCGAGGTATTGTCATAAGGAACATTTGTGTGAAGTTATATTGAAATCAGTGAAGAAATGTAGTCGCTAGGGCGATGACAAAGTTTTTCTAAAAATAGCCACAGTGACCTTGACCTTGAAAGTCGAAATCGCTCGAGATACTGTCTTAAGGAACATTTGTGTGAAGTTATATTGAAATTGGTGAAGAAATGTAAGCGCTAGAGCGATGACAAAGTTTTTCTAAAAATAGCCACAGTGACCTTGACCTTGAAAGTGGAATTCGCTACAGATATTGTCATAAGGAACATTTGTGTGAATCGATTTTGAAATAAGTGAAAAAATGTAAGCGCTAGAGCAATGAAAAAGTTTTTCAAAAATAGCCGCAGTGAGCTTGACCTCGAAAGTTGAACTCTTTCGAGGCATTGTCATAAGGATCATTTGTGTGAAGTTATATTAAAATCGGTGAAGAAATGTAGGCGCTGGAGCGATGACAAAGTTTTTCTAAAAATAGCCATTGTGACCTTGACCTTGAAAGTGGAACTTGCTAGAGATATTGTCATAAGGAACATTCGTATGAAGTTATATTGAAATTGGTGATGACAAAATTTTTCTAAAAAAAAGCTACAGTGACCTTGATCTTGTGGTCATGACCTTGAACGTCGAACTCCCTCAAGATATTGTCATAAGGAACATTTGTGTGAAGTTAAATTGAAATCAGTGAAGAAATGTAGGCGCTAGAGCAATGACAAAGTTTTTCTAAAAATAGCCCCAGTGACCTTGACCTTGAGGTCATGACCTTGAAAGTCGAACTTGCTGACGATATTGTCATAAGGCACATTTGTGTGAAGTTATATTGAAATCAGTGAAGAAATGTAGGCGCTAGAGGGATGAAAAAGTTTTTCTTAAAATAGCCAAAGTGACCTTGACCTTGAGGTCATGACCTTGAAAGTTGAACTCGCAGATATTGTCATAAGAAACATTTGTGTGAAGTTATATTGAAATCAGTGAAGAAATGTAGGCGCTAGAGCGATGACGAAGTTTTTCTAAAAATAGCCACAGTGACCTTGACCTTGAGGTCATGACCTTGAAAGTCGAACACGCTCGAGATATTGTCATCAGAAACATTTGTGTGAAGTTATATTGAAATCAGTGAAGAAATGTAGGCGCTAGAGCGATGACAAATTTTTTCAAAAAATAGCCACAGTGACCTTGACCTTGAGGCAATCACCTTGAAAGTCGAACTCGCTCGAAATATTTTTATAAGGAACATTTGTGTGAAGTTATATTGAAATTGGTGAAGAAATGGAGGCGCTAGAGCGATGACAAAGTTTTTCTAAAAATAGCCACAGTGACCTTGACCTTGAGGTCATGACCTTGAAAATCAAATTCGCTCGAGATTCTTTTTATAAGGAACATTTGTGTGAAGTTATATTGAAATAGGTGAAGAAATGTAGGCGCTAGAGTGATGACAAAGTTTTTCTAAAAATAGCCACAGTGACCTTGACCTTGAGGTCATGACCTTGAAAGTCAAACTCGCTCGAGATTTTTTAATAAGGAACATTTGTGTGAAGTTATATTGAAATTGGTGAAGAAATGTAGGAGCTAGAGCGATGACAAAGTTTTTCTAAAAATAGCCACAGTGACCTTGACCTGGAGGTCATGACCTTGAAAGTCGAACTTGCTCGAGCTTTTTTTATAAGGAACATTTGTGTGAAGTTATATTGAAATTGGTGAAGATATCTTGCTGACAAGATTTTATTAAAAAAATTTCAAAGGGCAATAACTCTTAAAAGGGGCATAATCCGGACGAGAAAATAAAATCGTGTCCCCTAATTTTCCATGAGGAATCCATATATGAAATTTCAAAACCCTAGCATACACGGTTCTAAAGTTATGCTATGCATCACTTTTAGCATACATTACAATGGGCACAAATTACCAAAATGACAAAGGGCCATAACTCACAAAGTATTTTTTGGAATTTTGTCAAAAGTTAATCAGTTCATCTACTCATCACCACCAATATATTCACCAACTTTCAAGGCTCTAGCTCCATTAGTTTTTCAGATATCTTGCTGACCAGATTTTATTAAAAAAATTCAAAGGGCAATAACTCTTAAAAGGGGCATAATCCAGACAAGAAAAAAAATACATAACAGCTAATTTTCCATGAGGAATCCATATATGAAATTTCAAAACCCTAGCATACACGGTTCTAAAGTTATGCTATGCATCACTTTTAGCATACATTACAATGGGCACAAATTACCAAAATGACAAAGGGCCATAACTCACAAAGTATTTTTCTGAATTTTGTCAAAAGTTAATCAGTTCATCGAATCATCACCACCAATATATTCACCAACTTTCAAGGCTCTAGCTCCAATAGTTTTTGAGATATCTTGCTGACAAGATTTTATTAAAAAAATTTCAAAGGGCAATAACTCTTGAAAGGAGCATAATCAGGACAAGAAAAAAAATACGTGTCAGCTTATTTTCCATCAGAAATGCATATATGAAATTTTAAAACTATAGCATACACGGTTCTAAAGTTATGCTAAGCATCACTTTTAGCATACATTACAATGGGCACAAATTACCAAAATGACAAAGGGCTATAACTCACAAAGCATTTTTCGGAATTTTGTCATAAGTTAATCAGTTCATCTACTCATCGCCACCAATAAATTCACCAACTTTCAAGGCTCTAGCTCCAATAGTTTTTGAGATATCTTGCTGACAAGATTTTATTAAAAAAATTTCAAAGGGCAATAACTCTTAAAAGGGCATAATCCAGACAAGAAAAAAAATACATAACAGCTAATTTTCCATGAGGAATCCATATATGAAATTTCAATACCTTGCATACACGGTTCTAAAGTTATGCTATGCATCACTTTAAGCATACATTACAATGGGCACAAATTACCAAAATGACAAAGGGCCATAACTCACAAAGTGTTTTTCGGAATTTTGTCAAAAGTTAATCAGTTTATCTACTCATCACCACCAATATATTCACCAACTTTCAAGGCTCTAGCTCCAATAATTTTTTAGATATCTTGCTGACAAGATTTTATTAAAAAAAATTCAAAGGGCAGGGGCATAATCCAGACAAGAAAAAAAATACATATCAGCTAATTTTCCATGAGGAATCCATATATGAAATTTCAAAACCCTAGCATACACAGTTCTAAAGTTATGCTATGCATCACTTTTAGCGGCTCTAGCTCCAATAGTTTTTGAGATATCTTGCTGACAAGATTTTATTAAAAAAATTTCAAAGGGCAATAACTCTTGAAGGGGACATAATCAGGACGAGAAAAAAAATACGCGTCAGCTAATTTTCCATGAGGAATCCATATATGAAATTTCAAAACCCTAGCATACACGGTTCTTTAGTTATGCTATGCATCAAAAGCGTAACGGACGGACGAACAGACGAACGAACCAGAAGCAATATGCCCCTCCAACTTTTTCAAAGTTGGGGGCATAATTAAAGTCTGTTATTGGTCACATGAAATCTGATGGGAATGACTTGGCAGATTTTCCACATTTTTCAAAAGGGGACAACTTTCGGAACTTCCTGTTTGCTTTTCTATAAGTTTTGTCCCACGAAAAAGGGGTTTACTCTTAAAGGAAAGAATTTGCCCCTTTGGAGCAAATTCTTTCCTTTAAGAGTTGACCCTTATTAACATGGGAGGCTAAAATACGCTTGAAAGAGTTGCCTCCCCTGAAGGTGTATGCATTCCACTGAAAGTCTGAAAAAATATATTTGTCACTTAATTGCTCGACTCGAAGGTTAGTAAAATATTTGGGCGGATTTTTGCTTGTTTTTTTTTGTGATTTTATGGGCCCACCCTTTTAAATTTTGAAACCTGCCTCACAACTGGACAAAAAATGAGCGGGGAAAAAAAGAGAAGAAACCCAGAAAAACCAATAAGTCTTAACCCTTATCCTGCTGAATATATACATTTAGCCACAGCCATTGCCGACTGTCAAACATTAAAATTTCTTAACATTATTAACAAGCTGCATGGCAAACAGTGTAGGACCTCATATCTGTTTGCAAAAGTAGGGGTTGTTATGGGTTAAATATACACTAAAGCCACTTTATGACTGAGCCTCCTGTTGTGCCCATTTCTGTTTGTTTGTTTGATTTGAGGTTTAACGTCCCCTTCAACACTGTATAGGTCATTTTGGAGACGTTGCTTCCAATTTTGTGGGACTTTTACCCGTCATTGAGATGAAATGACATCTCAAGCCCGGTCACCTAATGAAACCAATAGGGTTTATAAGTATGGGCGGGCTGCCTCGCATCGCTTGTTATGGGCAGGCTTGGATCCTCTAAGCGCTTTCTCAGTACTCGTGTAGTCTGCGGGGTAGCCTCCTGCAGCCCATCTATTTCGGGGGCCGACCATTTCTGTATGCATTGGAATTGCACAAGGAGGATACATTACAAGGATTCGTGTCAAAAATACATTGTGTATAAAGAAGTTGTTTTGTGAAAGCAAATTGTGGAACAAAGGGTTAATTCTTTCATGGAGGTTTAAAATATTAGGCAATAGTAATTATATATCAGTTCTCAACAAGCTGTTGTATGATAAGCGCTAGGACGTAGCGACACTAAATCAAGGTGAGATGCAAAGGACTAAACTCAACCATTATAGATAAAGGTATGCACATGTATGTAATCAGACCGGACAGTCGTTGGCAGTCCCGAGTGGACGACAAAGGCGACCAGCGGAAAGGGGAAGCGTCCCCGACTGCCACTGAGTGTAGGCTGGGGAAAAAAAATCCCGGACTGAGATCCAAACTTTCGTTCAAGCCCTAAATTCCACTTTCTATGTAAACAGTGTAGACCCCGATCAGACGCGGCGTTCTGTGGCACCTGATCTGAGTCTCCATTGCTTGCCAAGCCTCTCACAGCGAACATTCTCTACTGAAATCATATACGCTAATTGGTGATTGATTTTTACATGACCCGTGGCGTCATGCAGTAGATTTTTGACAATCGCATAGCTCCGCCCTCTCCTGTGGGTTAACTGGTATTGGATGGTGATGTTAAGTATTGATTACAGTTACTTTGACATTCATGTCACTTGTAACATCTTTTCTGGTGTAGCGTGTTAGTGTTTGTTGATGTATCTGCTCTTTAATGAACCGACGGGATATGACGTATTGCTAACTTGCTGGGTGCGCGGTTGTAAATCACACCCCATTTGAAAGGACACGCATCATCAATGGACCACAAAATCTGAGTTCCATTAGTGTACACATCTGTATGCGATAACCAATTAACATAGAACTTCCAAAAATAAATCAGGAGTTACACAAGGCGCCATTCTCTGCCAGAAACTGTTTAGTGTTCAGGTACCGTATTTAAAAAATATTTTTACTTGTTTCAACTTTCAAACAAAATTAAAGGAAATATGCCCATTAATATAAAACAATGACATAAAGCATGTGTTATTTTGTATTTTACATTCAAGAATGAAACTGGTGAAACCAGATGACGCCATTTACCACTCGTGTGCAGCAGAAAATGGCAGGAATCATTTGTAAATAATGATTTTTTTAATGATTCGGGCGGCAGAAAACAAAATACTATGACTAAAATTATTGATTATTGTTCAAAATGATGACTGAGGTTATAATTGCATGTGTCATTTAAGTGTCAGCTATGCATAAACATTATTTCGAAAGACTGTTTTATATTAGTGGGTGGGATACAGGATTCTCGTCTGTACCGCATCTTTATAACGCGGTGATCACTGCTAATGCAGTAGCCTTTCTTGGATCCCAGTACCCGTGATACAACCAGATTACAATGTACAGTCTAACCTGTACTTACGGCCACCTCTATTAAGCATGCACCTGTCTTATGCAGCCAGCTGGCAAACATCACCCCCCCCCCCCCCCAATTGATTTTCCATGTAAATGAACCTCTATTAAGTGTGCACCTGCGAAACGTGGCCAGCGGTCGCCTTTTTCCCGTCCCAACTGGCTCAAATAGAATGCTTAAGCAGCCATTTTTATTTCCTGGTGCGGCCAGATTGATTGGTTTCTGCATATCGGTTTTCTATAAACTGGATATATGTTCGGTGCAATTTTCCGCATACTCTTTGACCTTTTTATAGCACAGCACCAAACCGATATGGCCAAAGTTACACTATTATGCTAATCGGACACAACAACAGAAATAGATAAAAATAGGATATCAGTCTAATGAAACAACTGTAAGAGAGCGCATCAGAACAGAAAGCAGAATACCAGTTAATCTGATCCATCTTTATTAGATAGGTGTTCTGCTGATTGGCAGTTTTTTGTATGACAATAAAAAAGGTGTGAAAACATGGTTGAAAGAGGGAAAATCATTAGGGCCCAGGTAAGTGCTGAAACTGTCATCAACTAGACAATTGTCTTGCGTTTGTTTGCATAAATCTCAAACACATGTTTGTTACTTATGGACATTCTTCATTAATTGACGATCTTTGAAATTGTCATATAATATTATTAGTCTCCTATTTCAGTAGATGCATGTAAAAGGGTGTAACCCTTCACTGGAATCATGGGGGTGGGGAGGCGTCCCCAACACTCCACCATCACCACCTTTGTTTCCACTGATTCCCTAAACATTCTGAGTACTTTAAAACACTGAACAGCTCTTTGATACATGCTTACAGTATCATATGTAAATGTCCCTTAGATTCTTGTTATCATGTCTGCCAAGAAACATGAAAAGGTGTTAACTCTTGAGGACGCATAAATTCCAGTTCCAGATCCACCTGTATTAAGCAAGCAATTTTGAAATATCCCATAACCGCTTGCTTAAGACAGGTTAGACTGTATATATATTCTAGTCTGCAGGATGCAAATGGTTAAACAATAACAAGAATTCCGCCGAAAGCTATGTCATGCCTGTGGGGGCGCACAGTCACCAAACCATTAAATCTAGGCCAAGGTCAAATATCTATGCTTCTATATAAGTTGTCATTCCTAGATGCAGCAAGCTTGTACCAAGTATCATTAATGAAGCTCTAATAGTTTTTGAGATATGAACTTAAACATTTGGTTGAACACTAGGGTTGATGCAGTAGTTCACTAAGTGACCATGGAATTTAGCTCAAGATCAAATATGGATGCTTGCATTAAAATTGTCATCCCTAGATACAAGTTTGTACCAAGTATCATTAATAAAGCTCTTATAGTTCTTTTGAAGTGAACTTGACCATTAGGGTGAACAATATTTCATAAAGTCAGTGAACCATAAAATGTAGGTCAAGTTCAAATATAGATGGTTGCATTAAAATTCTGATTACTAGATACAAGTTTATATAAAATAACATTAATGAAGCTCTTATAGTTCTTGAAAAATTAACTTGACCATTAGGGTCAACACTAGGGTGGTTGCAATATTTTACAAAGTCAGTGAATCATGAAATGTAGGTCAAGGTCAAATATGAATGCTTGCATTTAAGTAACCACCCTCAGATATCATACCTTCCAACACTCCCTATTGGGCATGACTCTCATGATTTATTGTGTGTCTCACTCCCCCACATTTGTTTTTTTGAAAATGGCCTATATATCACGAATTTCAATGCATCTAACGCCTAGATCAACAGCTGGCTATAATAAGTTCGCCATACCAGATATTTGCCTTATGCAAACTGGTTATTATAGGCTATTCTGAATTGCTATTATATGCAATTAGAGCCGGGATACAGAACTATTGGAAAATCACCTCCAGGTCACAGGTATATTTGGACTTTTATTAGCAAATCTATTATTGGGCAGGTAAATAAATTGTCTATAATCTATCTATTGGTAAATTTCTAAGTTTGGTCCTCAGAATAATCAGATATCGAGGCATCACTGCATTACAAAAATATTACAGAAATCATATTTAGCCATTTAATTTCTTCATTAGATGCTAATAATCTTCCATAATAATGATCTTTTTCATTTTTTTGACATTTTACAAGGCACCCAAAATGTTGTGTGGCGACCGATGTCCCATCTTGCAAATAAAATGTGCCCCATACGGTTAATCCTGGAAAAGCCCTTAGCAGCTTTAGGAAAAAAAATCTCACTCTTTCAAATTTTTCCTGCAAATTCCCCGCAAGCCGAATACTAAATCAATGTACTGAAAGTACTAAAAGAATGTGATGGTAGATAACTGTTAGATTTAATCATCATCTTTTTTTTTTTTTTTTTTTTTTTTTTTAATTTTTAAAAAAGTCAATGGTTTCGTATGATTGTGGTAACGCAAGGAGCAGACAAATGAAATGTCAAAAACAAAATTGAGGATCGAACGGTACATTTTGTGAATCCCTTCTTGTGTCAATGAGAATAATTCTGGAGACAATTACATACATAGACTCTAGGGCCCCACACTGAAAGTGTGGGTGCCCTATAGTAATCACTCTGTCCGTCTGTCTGTCTGTCTGTCTGTCTGTCCATCCGTCTGTCCATCCACAAATTTCTGATAGCGCTGCCGGGGCCCTAGTCAGTTTCACTGACAGCTCTAGTTTACTCAACACTTTATACGTGCTAGCAAATGGCTTTCTTACACCAATATTTCGGGACACCGACTGGTTTTTATCTGAGACTTCGATCACAAGTTTAAAAGTTTGTTGGTTGCTATGTTTTGTCAAGTAGTCGACCCAGTGAAACCTGGATTAAACAAGAGGGCCATAATGGCCTTGGAACGCTCACATGATCATTATTGTACAGAGAAAGTGGTAGGTAATATAAGGTGGTGTCGATGGTTTAAGCCATTTTGGTTGAGAGTGACCAAAGGAACATTCCTGTGAAATTATTTCAAAATCAGTCTACCTATTTAGTAGTACATCACGTGAACAAGTCTGTGATATGAAGACCCCTCTAAACCCCACTTCATATAGAGAAAACTGGGGTTATGGGGTTGGGGATATACATTATTTTATTTCTGCTCAAAGACATAGGTTGAGGGTACTCTAACAAAAACCCACAACCTATGTTTTGATCATTGGTAAGAAAAATATCATGGATTTTCATCAGAAAAGTAGCCATTTTGGGAACGTTAAAATGTACTATATCGCATGGGTGTGTTATCGTAATGAGAAGTCTTATTGTTTCGTTTGGTTAAAATGTACTATATAGCATGGGTGTGTTATCGTAATGAGAAGTCTTATTCTTTCGTTTGGTGGCTTTTATGTTCAGTGGAGAGAAACTATTTTGAGCAACTTTGTCAGAGGGTCACCCATGGAACATTCCTTCCAAATTATTTCTTTCTGCATTAGGATGAAGTCTTTTCAAAGTTCCCTTCTAAAGAGCTGACTTATATGTTACTATCTGGACATTTTCCGGACATTGAGGGTCATGTCCTAGTGCATGGAGATGAATTTGCTCAGCATCACATGAACAAGTCCGTAAAATGACCCCCCCCCCCCCCCCCACCTTTATATGGAAAAAACTGGGGTTTACGAGGGTATACATTGTTTTTCTTATTTCTGCTCCAAGACATAGATTGTGTGTACTCGTTAGCCTTACTGAGGTGGTTCTAATGAGCACCCTCAATCTATGTTTTGAACATTTATTTTAAAAATATCAAGGCTTTTCATCAGAAAACTAGCCGTTTTGGAGATGTGGAAAATGCTCTATGACACAAGGGTGAGTTATCGTAATGGTCTAACTTACAATGCCTCGCTGTGACAATTGGCGGGGGTTGGGCGCAAGAATTGTAATAAAATGCTAGGCAAATGAGTCATTGGTTCCCCTTGACCATACACAGCTAACTTGTATGTCACTATCTGGACATATTGTGCAACAGAGGGAAATGAAGAGGCTCAGTTTTACTAATACTGTCACATGGTGACAAAGGGGGGTGTGGGATGTGTCAGTGGTTCCCTTTGACAATACAGAGCTGACTTGTACGTCACTGTCTAGGCACCTTGTTGACATTGAGGGTCAGGTCTTAGTGCAGCAGAAGGAGATGAACCGGCTCAGCCTTAACCCTATATAAACCAGTGGGCTCCGGGCAGGTCCAGTTTTGATCCGATGGGGCTATAATTTGGACAATCTTGGTGGAGGGCAACTAGAGGAAGTCTCATTCCAAATATCAAAGACTTGGATCTTCTGGTTTCAGACGAGAAGGTATTTAAAGTTTTTCAGTACGTAAGTCTATGTGAAACCAGTGGGCCCTGAGGCGGGGCCATTTTTGACTCCAGGGCTTTGATTTGAATATTTGACTGCAGGGCTTTGATTTGAATATTTGACTCCAGGGCTTTGATTTGAATAATCTTTGTATAGAGGTCACCCGCATGAAACTTATAGCAAAATGTTTTTTTTTTAAAGAACATTTTAAAGGTTTTCCATATATGGCTATGTAAAACCGGTGGGACCTTAGGCGGGGCAAAGGTTGACCCCAGGGCTATAATTTACACAGCATAGTAGAGGACAACCAGAGGAAGCATCATACCAAATATCAAAGACCTGGGCTTCTGGTTTCAGACAAGAAGCTTTTTAAAGGTTTTCAATATAAGTCAAAATAAAACCAGTGGGCCCCAGGGCAGGGCTATTTTTGACCCAAGGGCTATAATTTGAACAATCTTGGTAGAGGTCTGCTAGATGAATCTTCACACCAAATATCAAAGACCTGGGCCTTGCGTTTTCATAGTATTTTAAGATTTTCCCTATATATCCCAATGTAAGATCAAAGGGCACCACCGTGGGTGGGTGCAATTTTGGCACAAGGACTATAATTTCAAAACCTTGATATAGGTCCACAAGATAAAGCTACATACCAAATATCAAATATCTGAGATCTGAGGCTTATGGTTTCAGACCATAAAACCAGTGGGCTACAGGGGTGGGGCATTTTTGGTCACAGGGCTATAATTTTAACAATCTTGATAGAGGTCCACTAGACGCAGCCATATCAAATATCAAACACCTCAGCCTCCTGGTTTCTGACAAGAAAATTTTCAAAGGGTTTCCCTATATAAGTCAATGTAAAACCAAAGGGCCCCGGGGCAGGGGCATTTTTGGCCCCAGGGCTATAATTTGAAGTCGGAAAGTCCATTGGTCTCATTGTGTGGCAAGGCTTTAAATGCCATTTCATCACAATGTTAGGTAAGAGTCCAACGAAATTCGAAGCACGTCTATACAGTTTTGTTTACGGGCCTCCGTGGCCTAGTGGTTAAGAGCGCTGACTCTTGATCATTAGGTCTCTCACCGCTGTGGTTCGAGCCTCGCTCGGGTCAAATGTGAGACGCCAAGTTCTGCAACGGAAGGTCGGATGTTTTTTCTCCGGGTACTCCGGTTTTCGCCCACCTCTGATTAACGATCGGCTCGATATGAGTGAAATAATCTTGAAAGGGCCGTAAAACCAAAAGCAAAAAAAAAAAAAAAAAAGCAATACAGTTTTGTTTATTTGTTTGATTTGATGTTTAACGCCCCGTCAACACTTTATAGGTCATTTTGGAGACGTCGCTTCCAATTTTGCCGGACTTTTACCCGACATTGAGATGAAATGGCAACTCAGCCTCTGCCGCACAATGCAACCAATAGCGTTTATATGCATGGATGGTCCAACTCTCAGCCCTTTTCCTGGTCAGGGACCTTTAAGCTGTCTACCTGTACCCATGTTCTGTCGATTTCAGCTCTGCGTGGAAGTATTATGCAGCCCAATCTGTTTCCTCAAGCCCCGGTGGGCGGGGCCGTTACAGAGTCTTCATGGGGACGTTAAACGTCAAATCAAACAAATCAAATACACCTCAGTAAATAAAAGGAAATATTCAGATACAGAAGAAGAGGAAACAAAATCTGATATTTTCTGACCCCAGCTTAAAAAAAAAAAAACAAGCACCCACCGCCCGGAATAAATATTTATTACCCCACTATAAACGTTAAGATTAAGGAGTTTAAGTTATAAAGTCATATTTTCACAGAAATATATCCATGCAACAGTGAATCGGCCCCCACCAATTGGGCTGCAAATATATGGGCTGCATGATGCTTCCACGCAGAGCTGAATCCGACCAGCACACAAGTACTGGTAAACCGCTTGGAGGATCTAAGCCTGCCCAGGCAAAGCGGTGCGCACAGGTCGGATTGTCTATGCTTAAAACCCTATTGGTTTCATTGTGCGAAGCCGGCCTCAGTGGCTCAGTCGGATGCGCGTCTGACTGGTGATCAGGAGGACGTGGGTTCGACTCCCCCCAGGGTCGGCAACATTCTTTCGTGGAGATTGATCATGAAATCTTTTCTATGGTCATTCTCTCCCTACCGCTGATTCAAGAAGGGCAGCTGTCAGTTTCTGGCGAAAGAATGGGCACTGTACTGGTTAACCGCTAAAGTATAAGCCTGCCCAGGAAAGTGTTGATAGGTAAACTTAACTGGCTCAAAAATGATCTAAATAGTGTTGACTGGGCCGTAAAACTCCTATACAATTCATTGGGCAATGGGCTGAAAATGTCATTTCATCTCAGTGTCGGGTCAAAGTCCCACAAAATTGGAGGCAACGTCTCCAAAATGACCTTTACAGCGTTGACAGGGACGTTAAACCTCAAATCAAACAAATGCAACAGTGAAGGTAACTTCGCTCTATCCACCCCCGCCCATGGGGGCTTGAAGAAATATATGGGCTGCATGATGCTTCCAGGCAGTGCTGAAACCGGCCCGCACACTAGTACTGGTAAACCGCTTAGAGGATCTAAGCCTGCCACGGTCCAGGAACCGGCGGTGCTAGGCGGACCGCCCATGCTAATAAACCCTATTGGTTTCATTTGGGGACAGGGCTTGAGATGTCATTTCATCTCAATGTTGGGTAAAAGACCCACAAAATTGGAAGCAACGTCTCCAAAATGACCTTTACAGTGCTGAGGGGGACGTTAAACCTCAAATCAAACAAACAAAACAAAACTTCGCACTATCTGTAGTATAGCAAGTCGTAGTATTCCATTCATACTGTCAACTTATTCATCGAATTCTTAATCCGCGATCCAGATTTTGAGCAAGTTCAGGTGACGTACTAGAATTACTTGCTCCAAAACGCGCTGTGTAGGAATATTGCAACTGCTAGAGATAGCTTGGTATGAGAGTTAGAAGCCTTGCCTAGTAACAACGAATAAGGTGGAAGGTGGAACATTTGAAGTAAAATGCAATCCGAAAATCAATTAGTTCCAGTTTTTTTTTTAATTTTGGCCACGTGCTGGAAAAATCACTTTCAACTTGAAAACATTTTTATACTTTCGATTTACTCGAAGGCAAAAGATGACATTTTCTTGACGTCAGTAGAGTTCTGAATCTGAATCGTGACTGGTGACGCATCAAATGATATATGATGCTTCCTGTCTCTTCTAATTGGGGGATCGTGAAGTGGGGCGGTGTGGGGAGGTAAAGTCATTGAGTCATTGTACAACTGTGTGTGTGTGTGTGTGTGGGGGGGGGGGGTGCAAAGTCATTGTACAACTTTATACAAGAGTAAACCTACTGTCTCTCCTACTTTTCTTGAGTTAACTTTAGTTGATCAACAGAACTTGCTGTATGACAAAGCTGCGAATCGAGACCAATTTGGACCATAGGGTTAATTTTATGGTATTTTACTCTGAAGTTAGTTGTTTGTGTAACTGGCTTCCTCAGTTTGACATTCTGCATATCATTTTCACTTATCAAATGATATATGCGCATCTATTGATAAATATATGGAGGCTTATTTTTCTTTAAGCATAGGAGTGATTCGTCATCGAGGGGCTCCAGTGTTGATTTGTTTGTTTGTTTGATTTGAGGTTTAACGTCCCCGTCAACACTGTAAAGGTCATTTTGGAGACGTTGCATCCAATTTTGTGGGACTTTTACCCGACATTGAGATGAAATGACATCTCAAGCCCTGTCGCCAAATGAAACCAATAGGTGCTCCAGTGTCGATTGGCATAAGAAGGTGAGACCTGAAAGGTCATCACCTTCTTATAAGTTTACATTCATTTCTTAATTAACCTATGATTATCCCCCTGCCGTCGTGTTTTTTGTTCTTGCTAGACAAAACTCCCAACTCCCAAAGCAAGCTTGATTGCACTCAAGTGAACTCTAATTGTGCGGCACGAGCCATAACCCGCATGTTTTGGTGTAACTATAGTTAACTCTAGGAAGTCAACCGAAGTAGCTCTTAATAACTAGGCCAGGTCAGCTGCAAAACGAGACCAATTTCAAATCTTGATCAATTTTATGACATTTAACTCTGAAGTTCATTGTTGTGTATTTTGCATCCACATTTTTTTTTTTTCTGCATATTATTTTCACATATCAAATGATACAGGCGTGTCTCTTCACTGATTTATGAGGACCTATTTTCTTGAAACAGATGAGTGATGCGGTATCGAGGGAATTCTTCGAGTGTTGCCATAAGAAGGTGAGACGTGAAAGGTCAACACCTTCTAAAAAGAAGGTGAAAAATGGTCTGTCGCATGCAGTCTCACTCTTTGGATTTTCTCAAAGTGAGCAGGTATGCCAGATACAAGTTAGTACCAAATATCATTAATGAAGCTCTTAATGTTCTTGAGAAATAAACTTAACCATTTGGATGAACACTAGGGTGGTCGCAATATCTTACTAAGTCAGTGAACCATGAAATATAGGTCAAGGTCAAATATGTATGCTTGCATTTAAATTGTAATCCACAGATACATGTTTGTACCAAATATCATTAATGAAGCTCTTGTAGTTCTTGAGAAATAAACTTAACCATTTGGGTGAACACTAGGGTGGTCACAATATTTTACAAAGTCAGTAAACCATGAAATGTAGGTCAAGGTCAAATATGGATGCTTGCATTTAAATTGCCATCCACAGATACATGTTTGTACCAAACTTGACCACTTGGGTTAACGCTAGGGTGGTCGCAAATGTTGATGCCTTGACAAATGGACGAAAGGACAAACGTACGGAAAACCGGGCGCCTATATCGAGCCATGCTAATAGTAGGCATGACAAAAAACCGGGCGCCTATATCGCGCCATGCTAATAGCAGGCGCGACAAAAAGAATCCAAATAAAGTACTCACTGTTTTCAACAATAAACAAGAGGGCCATGATGGCCCTGGATCGCTCACCTGATCCATAGAGTAACAAGTGGGCCCTGGGGAGGGCCATTATTGACCCCAAGGTTATAATGTGCATAATGTTGAGGGAGGTCTAAAAAGGTGAAACTTCATACCAAATATCAACAAAGGCTATAATTGTCCACTAGATGAAGCTCCATACCAAATATCAAAGACATCGGCCTTGCAGTTTCAGAGAAGTAGATTTTTTAGGATTTACCTATGTAAGTCTATGTAAAACCAAAGGGTCTCAGGGCGGGGGCATTTTTGGCCCCCGGGCTATAATTTTAACAATCTTGATAGAGGTCCACTAGATGAAATTTCACACCAAATATTAAAGACCTAGGCCTTGTGGTTTCAAAGAAGAAAATTTTTAAAGATTTTCCCTATATAATATGTTCTATAAAAGGGTTATCCTTTGGAAGCAAGGAATACACCACAGAAGTGAAAAATGTTGAGTGTACATATTTTCTGGGCCAGACTAGCTAGTTTCAGCCAATTTGGCCTCATCAGTGACCCTCAGATATTTTCAAAATTCCGCAATGGAATCAATGATCCCAAAGGACAAGAAAATATAATCTACACTATGATGCAGGGCAGGGAGACGTAAAACCGAAGTAAGTCTATGTAAAATTAAAGGGGCCCCAAGGCGGGGGCATTTTTGGCCTCAGGGCTATAATTTGAACAATCTTGGTAGAGGTCCACTAGCTGAAGCTTCATACCAAATATCAAAGACCTAGGCCTTGTGGTTTCAGAGAAGAAGATTTTCAAGATTTTCCCTACATAAGCCTATGTAAAACCAAAGGGCCCGGAGCGGGGGCATTTTGGGCCCCAGCACTATATTTTGAACAATCCTGGTAGGGGTCCACTAGATGAAGCTTCATGCCAAATAGCAAATACCTGGGTCTTGCAGTTTCAGACAAGAATATTTTTAAAGATTTTCTCTATATAAGCCCATGTAAAACCAAAGGGCCCCGGGGCGGGGGCATTTTTGGCCCCAGCACTGTAATTTGAACAATCTTGGTAGGGGTCCACTAGATGAAGCTTCATATCAAATATCAAAGACCTGGGCCTTGCAGTTTCAGAGAAGAAGATTTTTACAGATTTTCTCTATATAAGCCCATGTAAAACCAAAGGGCCCCTGGGCGGGGGCATTTTTGGCCCCAGCACTATAATTTGAACAATCTTGGTAGGGGTCCACTAGATGAAGCCTCATACCAAAAATCAAAGACCTGGGCCTTGTGGTTTCAGAGAAGCAGATTTTTGAAGATTTTCCTACAGAAGCCCATGTAAAACCAAAGGGCCCGGGGGCGGGGGCCATTTTTGGCCCCAGCACTATAATTTGAACAATCTTGGTAGGGGTCCACTAGATGAAGCTTCATACCAAATATCAAAGACCTGGGCCTTGCGATTTCAGAGGAGAAGATTTTTTAAGTTTTCGGTGAAAAAATCTATTTTTGGCTCCTGTGACCTAGATGTGCAACGGACTGGAACCATTTGAACAACTTTCAAAGGGGACAACCTAAGGATCATTCGTGTGAAGTTTGGTCAAAATCCGATCAGTGGTATAGGAGGAGATGTCGTTTGAAGAAATTGTTTACGCACCGATGACAAACAAAAAGTGATCCTAATATAAAACACAAGAGGGCCATGATGGCCCTGGATCGCTCACCTGATCCACAGAGTAACAAGTGGGCCCTGGGGAGGGCCATTATTGACCCCAGGGTTATAATGTGCTTAATGTTGAGGGAGGTCTAAAAAGGTGAAGCTTCATACCAAATATCAACAAAGACTATAATTTGAACAATCTTGGCAAAGGTCCACTAGATGAAGCTACACACCAAATATCAAAGACCTTGGCCTTGCGGTTTCAGAGGAGTTTTTTTTTAAGGTTTTCCCTATATAAGCCTATGTAAAACCAAAGGGCCCCGGGACGGGGGCATTTTTGTTCCCAGCACAACATAAGCCTATGTAAAACCAAATGGCCCCGGGGCGGGGGCATTTTTGGCCTCAGGGCTATAATTTACACAATCTTGATAGAGGTCCACTAGATGAAGCTTCACACCAAATATCAAAGACCTGGGCCTTGCTGTTTCAGAGAAGATTTTCAAAGATTATCTCTATATAAGTCTATGTAAAACCAAAGGGCCCGAGGGCGGGGGTATTTATGGCCCGAGGGCTTTAATTTGAACAATCTTTGTAGAGGTCCACTAGATGAAGCACCATACCAAATATCAAAGACATGGGCCTTGCAGTTTCAGAGAAGGAGATTTTAAAGATTTCCCTATATTAGTCTATGTAAAACCAAAGGGTCTCAGGGTGGGGGCATTTTTAGCCCCAGGACTATAATTTGAACAATCTTGATAGAGGTCCATTAGATGAAGCTTCATACCAAATATCAAAGACCTAGGCCTTGTGATTTCAGAGAAGAAGATTTTTAAAGATTTTCCCTATATAAGCCAATGTAAAACCAAAGGGCCCCGGGGGGGGCATTGTTTGCCCTAGCACTATAATTTGAACAATATTGGTAGGGGTCCACTAGATGAAGCTTCATACCAAATATCAAAGACCTGGGCCTTGCAGTTTCAGAAGAAGATTTTTACAGATTTTCCCTATATAAGCCCATGTAAAACCAAGGGCCCCAGGGCGGGGGTATTTTTGGCCCCAGCACTATAATTTGAACAATGTTGGTAGGGGTCCACAAGATGAAGCTTCATACCAAATATCAAAGACCTGGGCCTTGCGGTTTCAGAGAAGCAGATTTTTAAAGATTTTCCCTGTATAAGCCCATGTAAAACCAAAGGGCCCCAGGACGGGGGCATTTTTGGCCCCAGCATTATAATTTGAACAATCTTGGTAGGGGTCCACTAGATGAAGCTTCATACCAAATATCAAAGACCTGGGCCTTACAGTTTCAGAGAAGAAGATTTTTAAAGATTTTCCCTAAATTAGCCCATGTAAAACCAAAGGGCCACGGGGCGGGGGCATTTTTGGCCCTAGCACTATCATTTGAACAATCTTGGTAGGGGTCCACTAGATGAAGCTTCATACCAAATATCAAAGACCTGGGCCTTGCGGTTTCAGAGGAGAAGATTTTTAAAGATTTTCCCTATATAAGCCAATGTAAAACCAAAGGGCCCCGGGGCGGGGCATTTTTGGCCCCAGCATTATAATTTGAACAATCTTGGTAGGGGTCCACTAGATGAAACTTCATACCAAATATCAAAGACCTGGGCCTTGCAGTTTCTGAGAAGAAGATTTTTAAAGATTTTCCCTGTATAAGCCCATGTAAAACCAAAGGGCCCAGGTGCGGGGGCATTTTTGGTCCCAGCACTATAATTTGAACAATCTTGGTAGGGGTCCACTAGATGAAGCTTCATACCAAATATCAAAGACCTGGGCCTTGCGGTTTCAAAGAAGAAGATTTTTAAAGATTTTCCCTATAAAAGCTGATGTAAAACCAAAGGGCCCCGGGGCGGGGGCATTTTTGGCCCCAGCACTTTAATTTGAACAATCTTAGTAGGGTTCCACTAGATGAAGCTTCATACCAAATATCAAAGACCTGGGCCTTGCCGTTTCAGAAAAGAAAATTTTTTAAGTTTTCGGTAAATAAAATCTATTTTTGGCTCCTGTGACCTATATGTGCAACGTACCGGAACCATTTGAACAACTTTGAAAGGGGTCCACCTAAGGATCATTTCTGTGAAGTTTGGTCAAAATCTGATCAGTGGTTTAGGAGGAGATGTCGTTTGAAGATATTGTTTACGCACGGATGACAGACCAAAAGTGATCCTAATATAAAACACAAGAGGGCCATGATGGCCCTGGATCGCTCACCTGATCCAAAGTGTAACAAATGTGCCCAAGAGAGGGCCATTATTGGCCCCATTGCTTTAATGTGCATAATGTTGAGGGAGGTCTTAAAGGTGAAGCTTCATACCAAACATCAACAAAGGCTATAATTTGAACAATCTTGGCAAAGGTCCACTAGATGAAGCTACACATCAAATATCAAAGACCTGGGCCTAGCGGTTTCAGAGAAGAAGATTTTTAAAGATTTTGCCTATATAAGCCTATGTAAAACCAAAGGGCCCCGGGACGGGGGCATTTTTTGCCCTAACACTATAATTTGAACAATCTTGGTAGGGGTCCACTAGATGAAGCTTCATACCAAATATCAAAGTCCTGGGCCTTGTGGTTCTGAGAAGAAGATTTTTAAAGATTTTCCCTATATAAGCCTATGTAAAACCAAAGGGCCCCGGGGCGGGGGCATTTTTGGCCCCAGCACTATAATTTGAACAATCTTGGTAGGGGTCTACTAGATGAAGCTTCATACCAAATATCAAAGACCTGGGCCTTGTGGTTTCAGAGAAGAATATTTTTAAAGATTTTCCCTATATAAGCCAATGTAAAACCAAAGGGCCCTGTGGCGGTGGCATTTTTTGTCCCAGCACTATAATTTGAAGGGGTCCACTAGATGAAGCTTCATACCAAATATCAAAGTCCTGGGCCTTGTGGTTTCAGAGAAGAAGATTTTTAAAGAATTTCCCTATATAAGCCTATGTAAAACCAAAGGGCCCCGGGGCGGGGGCATTTTTGGCCCCAGCACTATAATTTGAACAATCTTGGTAGGGGTCCACCAGATGAAGCTTCATACCAAATATCAAAGACCTGGGCCTTGTGGTTTCAGAGAAGAAGATTTTAAAAGATTTTCCCTATATAAGCCTATGTAAAACCAAAGGGCCCCGGGGCGGGGGCATTTTTGGCCCCAGCACTATTATTTGAAAATCTTGGTAGGGGTCGACTAGATGAAGCTTCATACCAAATATAAAAGACCTGGGCCTAGTGGTTTCAGAGAAGAAGATTTTTAAAGATTTTCCCTATATAAGCCAATGTAAAACCAAAGGGCCCCGTGGCGGGGGCATTTTTTGTCCCAGCACTAAAAAATTTTAACAATCTTGGAAGGGGTCCACTAGATGAAGCTTTATACCAAATATCAAAGTCCTGGGCCTTGTGGTTTCAGAGAAGAAAATTTTTAAAGATTTTCCCTATATAAGCCTAAGTAAAACCAAAGGGCCCCATGGCGGGGGCATTTTTTGTCCCAGCACTATAATTTGAACAATCTTGGAAGGGGTCCACTAGATGAAGCTTCATACCAAATATCAAAGTCCTGGGCCTTGTGGTTTCAGAGAAGAAGATTTTTAAAGATTTTCCCTATATAAGCCTATGTAAAACCAAAGGGTCCCGGGGCGGGGGCATTTTTGGCCCCAGCACTATAATTTGAACAATCTTGGTAGGGGTCCACTAGATGAAGCTTCATACTTAATATCAAAGACCCGGGCCTTGTGGTTTCAAAGAAGAAGATTTTTAAAGATTTTCCCTATATAAGCCTATGTAAAACCAAAGGGCCCCATGGCGGGGGCATTTTTTGTCCCAGCACTATAATTTGAACAATCTTGGAAGGGGTCCACTAGATGAAGCTTCATACCAAATATCAAAGTCCTGGGCCTTGTGGTTTCAGAGAAGAAGTTTTTTAAAGATTTTCCCTATATAAGCCTATGTAAAACCAAAGGGCCCCGTGGCGGGGGCATTTTTTGTCCCAGCACTATAATTTGAACAATCTTGGTAGGGCACTATAATTTGAACAATCTTGGTAGGGGTCCACTAGATGAAGCTTCATACCAAATATCAAAGTCCTGGGCCTTGTGGTTTCAGAGAAGAAGATTTTTAAAGATTTTCCCTATATAAGCCTATGTAAAACCAAAAGGCCCCGGAGCGGGGGCATTTTTGGCCCCAGCACTATAATTTGAACAATCTTGGTAGGGGTCCACTAGATGAAGCTTCATACCAAATATCAAAGTCCTGGGCCTTGTGGTTTCAGAGAAGAAGATTTTTAAAGATTTTCCCTATATAAGCCTATGTAAAACCAAAGGGCCCCAGGGCGGGGGCATTTTTGGCCCCAGCACTATAATTTGAACAATCTTGGTAGGGGTCCACTAGATGATGCTTCATACCAAATATCAAAGACCTGGGCCTTGTGGTTTCAGAGGAGAAGATTTTTTAAGTTTTTGGTGAAAAAAATCTATTTTTGGCTCCTGTGACCTAGATGTGCAACGGACCGGAACCATTTGAACAACTTTGAAAGGGGACCACCTAAGGATCATTCCTGTGAAGTTTGGTCAAAATCCGATCAGTGGTTTAGGAGGAGATGTTGTTTAAAGAAATTGTTTACGCATGGACGGACGGACGCACGGACGCACGACGGATGACGGACAAAAAGTGATCCCAAAAGCTCACCTCGTCACTACGTGACGGTGAGCTAACAAGAGGGCCATGATGGCCCTGGATCGCTCACCTGATCCATAGTGTAACAAGACGGCCCCAGAGAGGGCCAGTATTGGCCCCAGGGCTTTAATGTGCATAATGTTGAGGGAGGTCTTAAAGGTGAAGCTTCATACCAAACATCAACAAAGGCTATAATTTGAACAATCTTGGCAAAGGTCCACTAGATGAAGCTACACATCAAATATCAAAGACCTGGGCCTTGCGGTTTCAGAGAAGAAGAATTTTTTTAAAGATATTCCCTACATAAGCCTATGCAAAACCAAATGGCCCCAGGGCTATATAAATCTATATAAAACAAAAGGGCCCCGGGGTGGGGGCATTTGTGGCCCCAGGGCTATAATTTGAACAATCCTGGTAGCGGTCCATTAGATGAAGCTTCATATCAAATTTCAAAGTCCTGGTCCTTGTGGTTTCAGAGAAGAAGATTTTTAAAGATCATCCCTATATAAGCCTATGTAAAACCAAAGGGCCCCGGGGCGGGGGCATTTTTGGCCCCAGCACTATAATTTGAACAATCTTGGTAGGGGTCCTTTAGAAGAAGCTTCATACCAAATATAAAAGACCTAGGACTTGTGATTTCAGAGAAGAAGATTTTTCTATTTTCCCTATATAAGCCTAAGTAAAACCAAAGGGCCCCATGGCGGGGGCATTTTTTGTCCCAGCACTATAATTTGAACAATCTTGGAAGGGGTCCACTAGATGAAGCTTCATACCAAATATCAAAGTCCTGGGCCTTGTGGTTTCAGAGAAGAAGATTTTTAAAGATTTTCCCTATATAAGCCTATGTAAAACCAAAGGGTCCCGGGGCGGGGGCATTTTTGGCCCCAGCACTATAATTTGAACAATCTTGGTAGGGGTCCACTAGATGAAGCTTCATACTTAATATCAAAGACCCGGGCCTTGTGGTTTCAAAGAAGAAGATTTTTAAAGATTTTCCCTATATAAGCCTATGTAAAACCAAAGGGCCCCATGGCGGGGGCATTTTTTGTCCCAGCACTATAATTTGAACAATCTTGGAAGGGGTCCACTAGATGAAGCTTCATACCAAATATCAAAGTCCTGGGCCTTGTGGTTTCAGAGAAGAAGATTTTTAAAGATTTTCCCTATATAAGCCTATGTAAAACCAAAGGGCCCCGTGGCGGGGGCATTTTTTGTCCCAGCACTATAATTTGAACAATCTTGGTTGGGCACTATAATTTGAACAATCTTGGTAGGGGTCCACTAGATGAAGCTTCATACCAAATATCAAAGTCCTGGGCCTTGTGGTTTCAGAGAAGAAGATTTTTAAAGATTTTCCCTATATAAGCCTATGTAAAACCAAAAGGCCCCGGAGCGGGGGCATTTTTGGCCCCAGCACTATAATTTGAACAATCTTGGTAGGGGTCCACTAGATGAAGCTTCATACCAAATATCAAAGTCCTGGGCCTTGTGGTTTCAGAGAAGAAGATTTTTAAAGATTTTCCCTATATAAGCCTATGTAAAACCAAAGGGCCCCAGGGCGGGGGCATTTTTGGCCCCAGCACTATAATTTGAACAATCTTGGTAGGGGTCCACTAGATGATGCTTCATACCAAATATCAAAGACCTGGGCCTTGTGGTTTCAGAGGAGAAGATTTTTTAAGTTTTTGGTGAAAAAAATCTATTTTTGGCTCCTGTGACCTAGATGTGCAACGGACCGGAACCATTTGAACAACTTTGAAAGGGGACCACCTAAGGATCATTCCTGTGAAGTTTGGTCAAAATCCGATCAGTGGTTTAGGAGGAGATGTTGTTTAAAGAAATTGTTTACGCATGGACGGACGGACGCACGGACGCACGGACGCACGACGGATGACGGACAAAAAGTGATCCCAAAAGCTCACCTCGTCACTACGTGACGGTGAGCTAACAAGAGGGCCATGATGGCCCTGGATCGCTCACCTGATCCATAGTGTAACAAGACGGCCCCAGAGAGGGCCAGTATTGGCCCCAGGGCTTTAATGTGCATAATGTTGAGGGAGGTCTTAAAGGTGAAGCTTCATACCAAACATCAACAAAGGCTATAATTTGAACAATCTTGGCAAAGGTCCACTAGATGAAGCTACACATCAAATATCAAAGACCTGGGCCTTGCGGTTTCAGAGAAGAAGAATTTTTTTAAAGATATTCCCTACATAAGCCTATGCAAAACCAAATGGCCCCAGGGCTATATAAATCTATATAAAACAAAAGGGCCCCGGGGTGGGGGCATTTGTGGCCCCAGGGCTATAATTTGAACAATCCTGGTAGCGGTCCATTAGATGAAGCTTCATATCAAATTTCAAAGTCCTGGTCCTTGTGGTTTCAGAGAAGAAGATTTTTAAAGATCATCCCTATATAAGCCTATGTAAAACCAAAGGGCCCCGGGGCGGGGGCATTTTTGGCCCCAGCACTATAATTTGAACAATCTTGGTAGGGGTCCTTTAGAAGAAGCTTCATACCAAATATAAAAGACCTAGGACTTGTGATTTCAGAGAAGAAGATTTTTCTATTTTCCCTATATAAGTCTATGTAAAACCAAAAGGCCCCGGAGCGGGGGCATTTTTGGCCCATGGGCTATAATTTGATAATTTGAACAATCTTAGTAGGGGTCCACTAGATGAAGCTTCATACCAAATATCAAAGTCCTGGGCCTTGCGGTTTCAGAGATGAAGATTTTTAAAGATTTTTCCTATATAAGCCTATAGATGTAAAATCAAAGGGCCACGGGGCAGGGGCATTTTTTGCCCCAGCACTATAATTTGAACAATCTTGGTAGGGGTCAACTAGATGAAGCTTCATACCAAATATCAAAGTCCTGGGACTTGCAGTTTCAAAGAAGAAGATTTTTAAAGACTTTCCCTATATATGCCTATGTAAAACCAAAGGGCCCCGGGGCTGGGACATTCTTGGCCTCAGCACTATAATTTGAATAATCTTGTTAGGGGTCCTTTAGATGAAGCTTCATACCAAATATAAAAGACCTAGGCCTTGTGGTTTCAGAGAAGAAGATTTTTAAAGATTTTCCCTATATAAGTCTACGTAAAACCAAAGGGCCCCTCGGCGGGGGCATTTTTGGCCCAAGTGCTATAATTTGAACATTCTTGGTAGAGGTCCATTAGATGAAGCTTCATTCTAAATATCAAAGTCCTGGGCCTTGCGGTTTCAGAGAAGAATATTTTTTTCAAGATTTTCCCTATATAAGCCTATGTAAAACCAAAGGGCCCCGGGGCGGGGGCATTTTTGGCCCCAGCACTATAACTTGAACAATCTTGGTAGGGGTCCACTAGATGAAGCTACATACCAAGTATCAAAGACCCGGGCCTTGTGGTTTCAGAGTAGAAGATTTTTAAAGATTTTCCCTATATAAGCCAATGTAAAACCAAAGGGCCCCGTGGCAGGGGCATTTTTTGTCCCAGCACTATAATTTGAACAATCTTGGTAGGGGTCCACTAGATGAAGCTTCATACCAAATATCAAAGTCCTGGGCCTTGTGGTTTCAGAGAAGAAGATTTTTAAAGATTTTCCCTATATAAGCCTATGTAAAGCCAAAGGGCCCCGGGGCGAGGCATTTTTGGCCCCAGCACTATAATTTGAACAATCTTGGTAGGGGTCCACTAGATGAAGCTTCATACCAAATATCAAAGACCTGGGCCTTGTGGTTTTAGAGAGGAAGATTTTTAAAGATTTTCCCTATGTAAGCCAATGTAAAACCAAAGGGCCCCGGTGGCGGGGGCATTTTTTGTCCCAGCACTATAATTTGAACAATCTTGGTAGGGGTCCACTAGATGCAGCTTCATACCAAATATCAAAGTCCTGGGCCTTGTGGTTTCAGAGAAGAAGATTTTTAAAGATTTTCCCTATATAAGCCTATGTAAAACCAAAGGGCCCCGGGGCGGGGGCATTTTTGGCCCCAGCACTATAATTTGAACAATCTTGGTAGGGGTCCACTAGATGAAGCTTCATACCAAATATCAAAGACCTGGGCCTTGTGGTTTCAGAGAAGAAGATTTTTTAAGTTTTTGGTGAAAAAAATCTATTTTTGGCTCCTGTGACCTAGATGTGCAACGGACCGGAACCATTTGAACAACTGTGAAAGGGGACCACCTAAGGATCATTCCTGTGAAGTTTGGTCAAAATCCGATCAGTGGTTTAGGATGAGATGTCGTTTAAAGAAATTGTTTACGGACGCACGCACGGACGCACGCACGGACGCACGCACGACGGACGACGGACAAAAAGTGATCCCAAAAGCTCACCTCGTCACTACGTGACGGTGAGCTAAAAAAGATCCAAAGAAGTACTTACTGTTTTCCTGGTGCTTCTTCATATAAGTCATCTACAGACTCATCAACTGTTCAATAAAGTAGACAGACAGGTTAACTCATATCCTGATGAACATGACAACCCTTTGCATTCTGTATTTCAGATTAGCCATCTTATCAGGATCTACAATGTTTATCATGCATTTTTGAATGGAAGGAATATACTATATCAATAAATTTGATTTGATGATAATGAGAAATGGGTGTTTAAATCATTCAGCATAACAAGTGTTGAGGAAGGGGCTGATGATTTTTATCATCTAAAATGGATGAAAAGTGGGGACTGAAAATTAATTCTCTGAGTTTTGTTTCAGTAACAACTAGTGGTTTGCCGACTAATCAATTTATTGGATAATTACTTGAATAAAGCAAATGAATAAACAACTGATCTTAGTTTTCCATAACTGATTCAAGATCAATAGAGATAATAAGCTCCTTTTTATATACTGTAAGGTTCCTAAGTACAGTCGACCTTCAATGGCTCGAACACCTTTGGGACCTCGAAAATCTGTTCGAGACAGGGGTAGTTTAAGCCACTGAGATAACTGTCAGGAGGTATAAAGAAATAATTTTAGACAACTTTTCGGTGTTCTATAATGAAAATGTATGGTGTGTGTACTCATTAGAATCGCCTCATCGAGGAAAATGTATGCTGTGTGTACTCATTAGAATCGCTTCATCGAGGCGATTCTAATGAGTACACACAACACACATTTGCAAGATTAAAGACTAAAATCTCCTTAATTATCCCCCACTATCTCTTATGTAGAGAATTTCGCTAGGGGTTCAATTATGGGTTCGACACATCTATGGTAAACGAGCCATCGGTGTTCGAGCCATCGAAGTTCTACTGTATTGGGACAGATAGGCCTAAGCGACAGTGCTCCTTAAGGAGCAGTCTCATCAGGGTCTACACTGTTGCCATTCAATCTGTGCCTCCTTGGGACTCCTCGCTGGATCAACAAACAACTTTGTTAAAATTCTTTTGAGAACTCAGCAAGTTCTCAAGTCATCCGAACTTTAAGGATTTTACAGTGATGGATAGGAGCCAGAAAAAAATTGTGTTCACTGAACAACCTGTTATTATAATCAGTTTGTTTGTTTGAGGTTTAACATCCCCATCAACATTATATAGGTCATTTTGGAGATGTTGCTTCCAATTTTGTGGGACTTTTACCCAACATTGAGATGAAATGATATCTCCAGCCCTGTCGCCCAATGAAACCATAGGGTTTATATGCATGGATAGTCAGACTCACACCACTTTACCTTGGCAGGCTTAAACCCTCCAAGCGGTTTACTAGTACTCATGGGAAGTTGGTTTCAGCTCTGTGTGGAAACATCATGCAGCCCAATCCATTTCTTCAAGCTTTGATGGGTGGGGGCCATATTATAGTCAGTACAAAATGTATACATTATATAGAAAAATCAACAATTAATGGTCATTTTCCTATATACCCTAAACATTTAACCAACAAGCATCCAGTTTCCAATACATCCAAAACCATGTATTCCAACACAGCATGTGTATATAGGAATCAGAAAGGAACTGTGATTTATTCTGCAATAAATCACTTGGATCCAGTAAGCCTGAAGCAAAAAGCCACCATTTTGTGACAACATTCGAAGATTCTAAACCCTAAACATTTAACCAACAAGCATCCAGTTTCCAATACATCCAAAACCATGTATTCCAACACAGCATGTGTATATAGGAATCAGAAAGGAACTGTGATTTATTCTGCAATAAATCACTTGGATCCAGTAAGCCTGAAGCAAAAAGCCACCATTTTGTGACAACATTCGAAGATTCTTTGATGATATTGTAACATCATTTTCTCCCATAAAAATTGTTACTAAAGGACTTAATAACATGTGATACAGTCTGTTATTTTGGCAGGATTTCCTCTAACACTGACCAAAGGTTGGGAGACTTTGAAGGAAAGAATATAAGAATCTGATATGGGGTTCTGTTGTAGATGAGCGTTTCCAACCCGAGGGATGACCGTGCTAAGCGGAACCGAGGCTACGCCGAGGTTCCGCTTAGCACCGTCATCCCGAGGTTGGGAAACGCCCATCTACAACAGAACACCATATTGAATTCTTTTTCTTGCACAACACCCCCGGTAAGTTTTACAGCTCGCACATGCAAGGTTGGGCGGTCAATACCAGGGGCGGTTTTAACCGGTGGTTTTAACCAGTTATAACTGTCCCGGTCAATACTCCCAAAGTGGTCAATACTGGTCGATTGAAATATTGAGTGGTCAATTGAATAATTTTGGTGTTGAAAAAGCAAAGCTACTGAAACTATTTTTAAGTTTTGCTCTCTTTGCTGGAGGCTGATCATTTGATAAGAGTTTCAGGTTCAGATGTTATTTCTTCAAGTGGCCTCTTAGCAATACTTTCTGGCTTTTTTAGCCCTAGGCATTTTTGTCTATGACTCCCATCAGCATCAGACCTTAGCACTATCTTCAACACCTTACACTGTTTTTTTTTTGTTGTTGTTGTTGTTGTTGTTGTTGTTATCTTCCAAAATAGTCAGAGAGGTTCCAAATTGGGTCTTTAGGTTTCATTCAGTTTTGACACCTTCAGTAATAGCTTGATGAAAAGATACTGTCTATATTGCATATAAATCAAAATTTCACACATTAGGAATAAAGCCTGGTGTCAGTTTATAATACCCCTATTAGGGACATGTAACTGGTCAATTTAGCAATTAGATCTTTGCCACACCCAATGCAGTGGCATGGGTTAGTCTGTTTTGACTGCAATTTACAGGTGTTGCAGATACTTTTAAATTTTCAAAGACATCAGTGAATCTTCAAATATTGTTTGGTTAATAAATATAGGACCTTTCATAAATCCTTCAAAACCCATGATACATTCAGCTTATTCATATTCCTGTAAATCAAAATATGAACAATCAGTCTAACCCGTAAAGGAAAAAAGAATAATTATAAAGACTGTTTGATTGAAAAGAACAGGCCTGTCTACAGTTCAGTGAGTCAATCCAACCTCTTCATTTCACCAGCAATAATGTCTTTTGACTTTTGATGAAATAAAAAAATACCTCAAATAATTACTGTTATTAATAAAAACTATTTTGTCTTGTTCAGTGATGATAATATGGTCTAACATCATGTACATGATGTAGGGGGAAAGCTTTTAAGACCAGTTTAGCAAAAGGACAGAGGCATATACTCCGGTGATTTAATCGTCCACCAATCGACCAGTATTGACCAGTAATGACCGGTTAAAACCGGTTTTAACCACCGGCCCGGTCAATACTCATATTAACCGGCTTTTTGCCAACCTTGCGCACATGTAATTGTTTACAAAATAAAAGTAGTGCGGAAGTAGTTCCGGCAGTTGAATAGAATTGAAGCGCATTTATGTTAATTGCCTGGGTCGGAACACCAGGGTCAGAACATAAATTTCTATCCCACGGTAAAATCACGGATAACCTTGTCTGGTATGCAAGAATGCAATTGTTGTCCATTTTCAGAGTGGTAGAATCAAAGCAGATCATCTCTAGTGTGTTAACTATTGAGTAATTAATCAGTTTGTCATCCAGTTGTCAGTAGATAAATGTGTGCTTGTAATTTGATTTACTTTACAACTGATCAACAATTCATTGATAGAAACTACCTATTTCTTAAATAAAGAAGAACACCAAATATTCCTAGCAGAAATGCCTTTCAGATGTTAAACTAATCATTGGCGACTTGGACAAGTGTAACCATTCACTAAACTGTCTTTAAATTGCTATCCATCTGCTGAAAATTCTCATTTTCAATCATGAAGCACTTTGATGATACAATTAAATCCATTTCAGACTGGAAACCCCTAAACGAGTACCGTGGCAACCAGTGCAGGCCCAGATCAGACGCCGCAGAACGTGGCGTCTGATCAGGGCCTACACTGTTTGCAAAAAGTTCAGCCATTTTCCAAATAGATTTTGAAGAAAAGACAACCTGACACCCCTAAATTTTGAAATGGACTCCTGCTATATATAAGGAGGAAGATTCCATTTGGTTAATATAAAAGGGTTAAGATGCAGCAAATACTGTAATTTGATAGAAATGAGATGATATCCTTTGCTGGTTTTGCGTAAATTTGTGACAACACATTACAGATATGTTTACTATACTGTTCACAAAAAGTAGGAGATATTTTACTTTCAAACTGAATATTGGGAAATAAATAAAACATTACCTGGCCAAGATGCTTTAATTCAAAGGACTATCAAATATCCATAAACTGAAAAACGTATTAATTTCAAATGATCACTTCATTATGTAGCAGAAGCCTCCGTGGTGCAGTGGTAACGCTACTCGCCTTGTAAACCAGGGATCGCAGGATCGATCCCGGGCTTCTCCAGACTTTCGGATGAGTCTTTAAACCGAGGTCTCGTCTCCGTATGACCTTAGCTGTTGGTGAGACGTAAAACTAAAAACTCACTCACTCATTATGTAGCAACAAGGCAACTGATCTTCTAAGCGTCAACGTCATTTTTCACAAGCCCTCAATAATGTGTTGGAACGCCTTGATTGTCACAGCAAGCATGCATCCTCGTCGCATACTTCCAATTAGTCTACGAACCGTGAACTGGAGAATCCTTCGCCACTCTTCTTGAAGTGCTGCACCAAGCTCACCCAGGGTCCTTGCAGACGAATTGCAGCTTTGGACTTGTTTCCCAATGATATCCCATACGTGTTTGATGGGAGATATGTCTGGACTCATCGCACGGCATGGTAATGTCCGAATTTGCCGTTAAAGGTACTCGGTGATGATGCGTGCCCGTTGAGCCTTAGCGTTATCGTCCGGAAAGATGAATCCACCACCCTGGCATCGAGTAAACGGTTTCACGTGAGGCCCAAACATGTTATCACAATAGTACAGTCCTGTAACTCTGCCTTGAAACACATGTAAGTCTGTTTTCCAGTCATGGTGATCCCACCCCGTACCATAACAGTTCCTGCTCCATATCAGTCATGAGCAACTTTAGCCGGGTCTGTATAACGTTCACCAGTTCGACTCCAGACTCTTCTTTGACCATCAAGAAAGTCCAAGTTAAACCAGGATTCATCACTGAACATAACGTGAGACCACTGATTAATGTTCCAGCGCCTGCGCTGTGTACACCACGCAAAACATGCTCTACGGTGCCTAGCTTTCAACAGCAGTACAACTTTCAGATGCCATAAGGTCACTCGAGTGAAGGCGATTGCGGATCGTCTGTCGAGAGACATTTACCCCGCTTACTTGGCGCAGGTATTGCTGAAGATCTGTTGACGTTAGTCTCTGGTTGCGTAATGCTTGATTGACAACAAGGCGGTCATCGCGTATGTTAGTACTCTTCGGGCGCCCACTTCTCTGCAATCTGCTACTTCTCCAGTCCTAAGATATCATGCCCATAGTCGACTGACAACTGGCTGTGACGTATTCATAACATTTCTGCAACTGAGTACTGCATACTAATGGCTCTCCAATGTTTAGCCGCTGTTAGCCGAATTATGGTTTTATTAATAACAAGTTTGTTCATGAAATAGTTTCATACAATGCTTCAACAGTCGATGCAGAAAATTGTATCAAAATCTCGCATCAATAAACCGGTTTGTCACTAATGTTAAAATCCATGTGCTTCCCAATGTACAATTTATGCCCCCGTGCTATGCCACTCGAGCATAAATATCATACTGCTCAACAACAGAACATACCGGTACACACATCATGATAGTCAATTGACATGGTATACCCGATATTTGATTATTCCAAATGTTCAGGCCGTTGGGCTTGAAGGAACCCGAGTATCCCCTACTTTTTGTGAACAGTATATATTGACTCTTACTTCAATTGTGCATGTATATTACAGTTATTCACTGCCTGAGTATTGCTTGCTGCTTATTTTGAGGAATTTCTTAACTTAAAATTTCTTCTTCAAGCCAGATAGTATATTGCTATATGTATCATGCACTACTGTGACACAAATATCAAGGTATGTATTTTATCATGAAGTAACTGTATTGTTGCAGCCCGACTTGACAACAATATTTTGGCCAGTCTAAACACTAGTAGCAAGAGCTGCCACAAAACAATACAGCTTGTGCCTTATTAACCCATTTAATAAATGGAATCTTTAACAAGTCCATTTCAAAATTTAGGAGTGTCAGGTTGTGTTTTCTTCAAACACTTTTTGAAAATTGGCTGATTTTTTTTCGCAAACAGTGCAAGCCCAGATCAGATGCCGCATTCTGCGGCATCTGATCTGGGCCTGCACTGTTTGTCAATTACTGTTTTGGGGTTTCCGGGACAAAATGGGTTAACAGAACGGTGTCAGATAATGTACTTTTATTATACTTAAGTCCGCTACCTCAGCAAAGTGTTGTAGTAGCCAAAAAAATAACAACTCTCCTCTTTTAACAAACTTGAATAAAAGCCATACCTGATTCTGTGTTTTGTGCCATAGCCTGTAATGTGTCCCTGAAAAATTGAAAAGCACTTCTTATGTACATTGATTGACACCTGTGTTGAAGCTTTCAGCTCTGAAGCTTGGTACAGACACCTGTGCAAACAGTGTTTGGTTTCTTTTGTTTGTGTTCGTTGTGTAGTTTACCGACCAATTTAACACTGTTTAGGTCATACTGGGTTTGTCGGTTTACCTAACCACACTTTTCCTGGACTGGCTTATACATAAGCTGTTGGCAAGCACTGTGCACATTCTTTTGACAGAAACTGACAACTGCCTTTCTTGAATAGGCAACAGGGAGAGAATGACTAGAAAAACTAGAACTGTCAGAAGATCTGACTAAAGCCCCGCTATAGCCCTGTCAGAGGAGAAAGACTCATGAATTAAAGGTAAAGGCTTGTGAGAGGGTTAAATCCCTAACAAGGTACCTACGCCTTATAGACTTTTCGCGTTATTAGATCTAAAAAACAGTCTAAGTTAAAAAATAAGTTTTGGATAATGAAAAAACCACATGCACATCTTAAGACCTCTATGAAAACACCTGTAAAGTTTCAAAAGGATTAACCTAGAACTGCAAGAGGAGTTGCGGTCACAAGGTAGCTACTCGCTATACATTTTAACATTAGTAGATCTCAAAAATTGTCTTAGTTAAAAAAGGTGAAATAAGTGAAAAAAATTATTTAAGGATAATGAAAAATGAATATGCACATCTTCAGACCTATATAAAAACACCTGTAAAGTTTCAAAAGGATTGACCTAGAACTGTAAGAGGAGTTGCAGTAACAAGGTAGCTACTCCCTATACATTTTAACATTAGTAGATCTCAAAAATTGTCTAAGTTAAAAAAGGTGAAATAAGTGAAAACAATTATTTAAGGATAATGAAAAAAGAATATGCACATCTTCAGACCTATATGAAAACACCTGTAAAGTTTCAATAGGATTGACCTAGAACTGTAAGAGAAGTTGCAGTCAATGTAGCTACTCCCTATACATTTTAACATTAGTAGATCTCAAAAATTGTCTTAGTTAAAAAAGGTGAAATAAGTGAAAAAAAATATTTAAGGATAATGAAAAAGAATAAACACATCTTCAGACCTATATGAAAACACCTGTAAAGTTTCAAAAGGATTGGCCTAGAACTGTAAGAGGAGTTGCAGTAACAAGGTAGCTACTCCCTATACATTTTAACATTAGTAGATCTCAAAAAATGTCTAAGTTAAAAAAAGGTTAAATAAGTGAAAAAAATTATTAAAGGATAATGAAAAAAGAATATGCACATCTTCAGACCTATTAAAAACACCTGTAAAGTTTCAATAGGATTGACCTAGAACTGTAAGAGGAGTTGCGGTAACAAGGTAGCTACTCCCTATACATTTTAACATTAGTAGATCTCAAAATTGTCTAAGTTAAAAAAGGTGAAATAAGTAAAAAAAATTATTTAAGGATAACAAAAAAAGAATATGCACATCTTCAGACCTATATGATAACACCTGTAAAGTTTCAAAAGGATTGACCTAGAACTGTAATAGGAGTTGCGGTAACAAGGTAGCTACTCCCTATACATTTTAACATTAGCAGATCTCAAAAATTGTCTAAGTTAAAAAAGGTGAAATAAGTAAAAAAAATTATTTAAGGATAATGAAAAAAGAATATGCACATCTTCAGACCTATATGAAAACACCTGTAAAGTTTCAAAAGGATTGACCTAGAACTGTAAGAGGAGTTGCAGTAACAAGGTAGCTACTCCCTATACATTTTAACATTAGTAGATCTCAAAAATTGTCTAAGTTGAAACAAGAGGGCCATGATGGCCCTGGATCGCTCACCTGATCCATAGGGTATCAAGTGGGACCCTGGGAGAGCCATTATTGGCCCAGGCTATAATATGAAATCGGGTCAAAGGGCTAGGAGGAGATGTCGTTTAAAGGTATTTCTATTTTTACTTAGAAGGATTGACTTAGAACTGTAAGAGAAGTTGCGGTAACAATGTAGTTACTCCCTATACATTTTAACATTAGTAGATCTCAAAAATTGTCTAAGTTAAAAAAGGTGAAATAAGTGAAAAAAATTATTTAAGGATAATGAAAAAAGAATATGCACATCTTCAAACCTATATGATAACACCTGTAAAGTTTGAAAAGGATTGACCTAGAACTGTAAGAGGAGTTGCGGTAACAAGGTACCCACTATCAAATATTACAAACAGACAGACAGAAAGACAGACAGACACACAGACAGACAGAATTCCAGACAAGCCAAATCCAATATAGCCCCCACTTTTTCAAAGCGGGGCTATAAAAATCATGATCAATCTTCATGAAAGAATGTTGCAGAGCCAGCAGGTATCAAACCCCGACCTGATCACCAGTCAGATGCGCATCCAACTGAGCTACTGAGGCTGGTGTGCAAACAGTGTAGATCTAGATGTGATGGCTCCTAATGAGCCATCCTATCTGGATCAACAGTATTTGCCATCTTGTTAGTGACTTTACTACAGTGGCATTTACAAGACAGGCATGTTCTGCCTATGTCCCTATTCATTCCAAGTACAGCCATCACTATGTACAAGAAGAAGCCTAGTGATGATAGGAATCCATAAAGTGCATAGTGAAGACTAGAAATGTTTTCAGAGGAAAGCAACGTCCCCACTAAAATATATCTTAAAACACCAATTTGACTTTAATAACTAGGTTAAAGTCACCAAAATATAAGCTGCAAACAAGCCATTTTTGGCCAAAAACTGACAGTTTTCTCGGGAGCCTGTGACCTTAAAAAACAGTCATTCAAAGCTCAGATCACCAGACAAATTTGGTAGACTGTAATTAAATATGGTACTGATTTTGACCAACATTCATAAATTCTCAAATAAAATATAGGTTACAGATAATCCATTTTATGGCCCCAAAAGAACAGGTTTCGGGAGACCTTGGCCTTAGAGTGCAGACAAGCCATTTTTGGCCCAAAATTGACTGTTTTGGGGACCTTTGACCCTGAAAAAGGTCAAGGTCACCAAAATCTAATCAAGTCTGTGGTCTGTTGTATTGTTATATTGTACCAAGTTTGACTATAATTAATCTATTTGTTAATGAGGTAAAGTGCAGACAAGCCATTTTTCGGCCCAAACTGACTGTCTTTGGGGCGCTGTGACTTTGTAAAAAGATCAAGGTCACCAAAATCTAACCCAATCTGTGGTTTGTTGTAATGATATATTGTACCAAGTTTGACGAAAATCAATCAATTTGTTAATGAGAAAGAGGACGGACAAGCCATTTTTGACCCGAAATTGACTGTTACCTTTTTTAAGGCCAAGGTCACTGTGACCTGTTTTTAAGGTCAAGGTCACCAAAATCTTACCAAATCTGTGGTTTGTTGTATGACATATTGTACCAAGTTTGACAAAATTTGGTCAATTTGTTAATGAGATAGAGTGCAGACAAGCCATTTTTGGCCCCAAAATGACTGTTTTGGGGTCGCTGTGACCTTGAAAATGAGATCACGGTCACCAAAATCTAATCATAACTGTGGTATGTTGTAATGATATATTGTACCAAGTTTGATATAAATTAATCAATAAGTTAATGAGATTGAATGCAGTCAAGCCAGTTTAGACCCAAAATTGACTGTTTTGGGGTCGCTGTGACCTTGAAAATGAGGTCATGGTCACCAAAATCTAACAAAATCTGCAGTTTGTTGTATGATATAGTGTACCAAGTTTGACAAAATTTGGTCAATTCGTTAATGAGATAGAGTGCAGACAAGCCATTTTTGTCCCAATAATGACTGTTTTTGGGTCGCTGTGACCTTGAAAAAGAGGTCAAGGTCACCAACTTTTAATCAAATCTGTGGTATGTTGTAATGATATATTGTACCAAGTTTGACAAAAATTAATCAATTTGTTAATGAGAAAGAGTGCAGATAAGCCATTTTTGGCCAAAAATTGACAGTTTTTAGGTGACTTTGAAAATGAGGTCAAGGTCACCAAAATCTAACCAAATCTGCAGTATGTTGTATTGATAAGTTGTACAAAGTGTGACTAAAATCAATCAATGAGGTCAACGTCACCAAAATCTAATCAAATCTGCGGTGTGTTGTAATGATATATTGTACCAAGTTTGATTAAAATTAATCAATTTGTTAGTGAGATAGCGTGCAGACAAGCCATTTTTAGCCCCAAAAGACTCTTTCTGAGTCGCTGTGACCTTGGAAATGAGGTCAAGGTCACCAAAATCTAATCAAATCTGCAGTATGTTTTATTGATATATTGTACCAAGTGTGACTAAAATTAATCAATTGGTTAATGAGATAGAGAGCAGACAAGCCATTTTTGGCCCCAAAATGACTGTTTTTGGGTCTCTGTGACCTTGGAAATGAAGTCAAGGTCACCAAAATCGAATCAAATCTGCAGTTTGTTGTAATGATATATTGTACCAAGTTAGATTAAAATTAATCACTTTGTTTATTAGATAGAGTGCAGACAAGCCGTTTTTGGTCCCAAAATGACTGTTTTTGGGTCTGTGACCTTGGAAATGATTCAATGTCAGCAAAATCTTATCAAATCTGCGGTTTGTTGTAATGATATATTGTACCAAGTTTGATTAAAATCAATCAATTTGTTAATGAGATAGAGTGCAGACAAGCCATTTTTGGCCCAAAAAGACTGTTTTGGGGTCGCTGTGACCTTGGAAATGAATTCAAGGTTACCAAAATCTAAACAAATCTGCAGTATGTTTTATTGATATATTGTACCAAGTGTGACTAAAATTAATCAATTGGTTAATGAGATAGAGTGAAGACAAGCCATTTTTGGCCCAAAAATGACTGTTTTTGGGTCCCTGTGAACTTGGAAATGAGGTCAAGGTCACCAAAATCTAATCAGATCTGCAGTTTGTTGTAATGATTTATTGTACCAAGTTTGATTAAAATTAATCAATTAGTTAATGAGATAATGACATTTTTTGGGTTGCCGTGACCTTGAAAATGAGGTCAAAAACTAATAACTGACATTCTGGAATCAGTGTAGCAGAGAGAATGACCATAGAAAGATTTCAGGATCAACCTTCACGAAAAAATGTTGCGGACCCAGCGGGTATCGAACCTGCGACCTCCTAATCGAACCTGTGACCTATCACCAGTCAAACCTGCACCTGACAGCCATCGAGGCAGTAAGCTATGTTGTGGTGTGCTTTAATGAATGACACATCAACTCTTGGGATTCATTTTCTGTCATTTCCCCAAGCAAAGTAGATTTGTTTGAGATGTCCCCGTCAACACTGTAAAGGTCATTTTTGAGACGATGCTTCCAATATTGTGGGACTTTTACCCGACATTGAGATGAAATGACATCTCAAGCCCTGTCACCCAATGAAACCAATTGGGTTTATTAGCATGGACGGTCCGCCTTGCACCGCGGTTCCTGGACAGGCTTAGATCCTCTAAGCGGAATGTAGAACAGAATTTTTGGCATACAGAATCCTTCAAAACAGAGGTACACCACAACCTCTTTATAACACTATTAATGGGGTCCAATACAGAAACCGTGTTAGAGAAACAACCATGTTGTATCCAAACAAAAATGTATAGATTATATAGAAAAATGACCATTTATGGTCATTTTTCTATATAATCTATACATTTTTGGGATAATGTATAGATTATATAGAAAAATTACCATTTATGGTCATTTTTCTATATAATCTATACATTTTTGGGATCCATCTTGAAACCATGTTATATCCAAAACCGTGTTATTATGAACCGTGTTATAATGAGGTTGTGGTGTATGTTTAATAATGAAGGTCTTTCAATTATATTAAAAGTGGGGGGAAAATGGAGTTGGAGTATCATGTCACTGTTGAATAAAAGCTGCAAGCACTGCATGATGCCCTGCCACTACAATTACATCAAGCAAGTGCCATATCACAGTAAGGAATTCAAAGGAAGGATGCATTACTCTTTCCCTTAAATAAAGTTGACAAGAATACATGACTGAGATGACTATTTTCAACCAAAGAGCCATGGCTCCTAAAGTAAGTAAACCAGAATTACAATTCTCATTTTCAGTTTTTGGGGGCCTGTGCCCTTTAAAATAAAGTCAAGGTCTTCAAAATCTAATCATCTCTTAATAAAGTCAAATCTTTGGTCAAATGCAATGATATATTGTACCAAGTTAGACCACATTTCATTGATGTGTTCATGAGATTTGGTGCAGAAGTCATCTGTGGCCCGAAATTGACAGTATTTTGGGGCCTGTGCCCTTGAAAATAAGGTCGTCATCAAACCCAAATACCTTGTCTCATAATGTGAAGTTTCATGAAAATATCTCAAACAGTATCAGAGTTATGGGGCTCACACGAAACTATGAGAATTTTTCCACCATTTTTCAAAGGGAGACAACTTTCGGGACTTCCTGTTCACTTTTCTATAAGCTCTGTCCCTATGAAAAAGGGGGTAAACTCTTGAAGGAAAGAATTTGCTCCTCAGGAGCAAATAAGAGTTGACCCCTATTGACAGGGGAGACAAAAATTCTTTTGCAGGAGTTGCCTCCCCTGAAGGTGTTCCCATTCCCCTTAAGAACAAATACTTGAAAGAGATGTCTGCAACAGACACGCCTGGCCGTTTAAATTTAAGTAAAACATACAATGGAGACATTTTCGGTACTGGCGGTTTCCCCATTTTCTGTTCTATAGTGACCCTGGTCTGCTGTTTCAGCTGTGACAGGAGCTCAGCCTGGGTCTGAGTTGTGTCCCCTCCTAAATCTTCAGCTACCGACCTTGCAGCTTCAACAATTGCATCATCCAGTTGTGACCTGTCAAAATAGTATTATATTCAATGACATGTACATGTACTTTTAAAGTGTGTGTGCAGTGTTTTGGGTTTTACATAGAAAGGTTGACATGGAAACATAGGATTTTATGTTACATGGAAAATTTTGCAATAATCCTGTCAGAGATGATTTAACCCTTCTCTTGCTGAATATTTAGATTAGCCACACCCATTTCTGAATTGAACCAATCAGATTACTTGATGTAATTTATTCTTACAAAGCCATAAACTTAATGTCAAACAGTGTAGATCCTGATCAGATGGCTTCTTTAGAAGCCATCTGATCTGCATCTACACTGTTTCAAAAGATAGGGGTTGTCGTGAACAGCATGATAAGAGTTAACATTCTCTGTACACAACAATAGAACACTACAGCTCGGATCCAAAACAAACACTGTTGGCTAAACAGAAAAATTGTATCCAAATGTTAACACACACAAAAAAGATCAGTTTCCGTTCATTTTGATTAATCTATTATACCAAGATCGAGATAAAGTGGGTATTAGGTGATGACTGATGGATAATTTTCCTTATTTTTCCACATAAACTCATATTGTGGGTATTCATTTGAACGGCCTCGGTGAGGGGGGTTCAATGAATACACAGAACATAGGCTTTTTGAACCTCCTCGGTGAGGGGACTCAAAATGAATACCCGCAACATAGGTTTTCATGGAGATATCAGAAAAAATTATCCATTAATTATCACCAAATACCCACATTATCTGTTTCTATGATTATCATTACATGTATTTTTTGTTCTATCTTCTGGACTCTTATCCTAACATGTTGTTTAGATACATTTTTGTGTCCATTTTTCAATCTCATTAGTATGCAAAAACCATGTTAAGTAATGAATAATGTTGTAAATATGAACTGCCTTGTTGTATGTACGTAACAACATTTTGGTTTGGTTCGGAGTTTAATTCATTTGGTACCACATACCCCAAATGGGTTAAGTTGCAAACAGTGCAGGCCCAGATCACACGCGGCAGAATGCGGCGTGTGATCAAGGCTTGCACTGTTTGCAAAAAGTTCAGCCATTTTCAAAATCAATTTTGAAGAAAACACAACCTGACAACCCTAAATTTTGAAATGGACTCCTGCTATATATGAGGAGGAAGATTCCATTTGGTACAAAAAGTTTTTGACCCAGTCAACACTACATACAGTCTAACCTGTATTAAGCAACCAACTATGGGATATTAAAAAAGTGCTTGCTTAACACAGGGGAATTTTAATGCATTTTCCTTTAATGGGAACCGAATGTCTGCTTGCTTAAGACAGGTTGCTTGCTTAATAGAGGTGGCCACTAAGACAGGTTTTACTGTACATTAAGGTCATGTCGAGCCAGTCAGTTTCCCTAACCACACCTTTCCTGGACAGGCTTATATAAACCAGTAAGTGGTTAACCCATTTTATACCAAATAGAATCTTCCTCCTTATATATAGGAGTCCATTTCAAAATTTAGGATTGTCAGGTTCTATTAATTCTCTTCAGAATTAATTTTGAAAATTGCTGTACTTTTTGCAAACAGTGTAGGCCCTGATCAGACTCTGTGTTTTTGTGTGACACCCCGACATTGATTGACAGTATGCAGCGGGTCTATCTTGTGCTTTTTTTTTCAAATCAAATTTGAAAATTTTCATAGCCAATACATTAAATATTGATGTGTAAAAATTTGGTTCTATTTTAGATCCAGACAAGAGCGAAATTAGTGGTAATATAAAAAATTGCTTCTAAACTTATTTCTCTGAGTATATATTATCTATACATTTTTCGAAATCACTTTTAATATTTCTTGCTGTTTCATTAATTAATGTCAAAGTAGTCATCAGTCATGTGAACAGATCAATGATCCAGTGTTTTGCCTAGGCCATGCCATTGCGCCATTTCCACGATTTCTGCAGCAATGTCCTGCTGGAAAAATAAAACTTCCGCAGACTATACAGTAGGCCCTGAAACAAAAATTGGTTATTTTTTACATTTGGTCAATTTGGGAACCAAAATGGGACTAAAAGGAGTCTGGTCCACAATAAACTCTATAAACATTTTCTGATGCTACAGGGGCTGTAACTTGTCATGTGTAAACTAGTCAAAAATATCAAAATGGCAAAGTGGCAGCTGGGAATCACAAGGTCTGTGGGTGTTAGTGCCAATAATATAAGAATCTTATATGGGTGTGAGGGGTGGATGGAACAATCCGTCCCGAGGGTCACTGTCCGGCATCACGAGGCTTGCCGAGTGATGCCGGACAGTGATCCCGAGGGACGGATTTTTCTATCCACCCCTCACACCCATATAGGATTCTTTTTCTTGCATACCTTCCATTTCTATGCGAATTTTTAATGCTGCTGTCACTTCGGTTACCGACGTCCGCCATTTTGTGATGACACAACAGGAATGTTTAGTGACGTCACGCATGACGACACCCCGCATGAGGTTGTAATCAACCAGTGCATTTATCAAACATGCGATTATATTCGATTTGGGGTCGGAACACCAGGGTCAGAACGTAAATTTCTATCCCAGGGTAAAATCACGGATTTCCTTGTCTGGTGTGCAAGAATACAACTTCTGACACAGTAGGTAGTGTTTTGAGTGTAAGAACTATATTACCATCATTTTTCCATTAACAATCTGTGACCTCAGAATTTCTAAATGTCGCGAAGAAAATAAAGTATATGGCCACATGCGTCTTTTAAAATTACAGACCAGGGTACAACACTGATAAGCGATCAGCCGATCACAATATTTCAAGGGCATCCAACCACCACAACATGTATTAATTACGAAAACACGCCTATCCAAATACATAGAAAAATTTTTCGCCGAAAAAAATGAAGATTTTATGATGAAAAATTGTGATATTTTTCTTATTTCTGCTCAAAATATAGATTGTGGGTACACGTTAGAACCGCCTTATTTCTGCTCAAAATATAGATTGTGGGTACACGTTAGAACTGCCTCATTGAGGCGGTTCTAACGGATACCCACAATTTATATTTTAGCGCAGAAATTATTTCTGCTCAAAATATAGATTGTGGGTACACGTTCCAACCGCCTCATCAAGGCGGTTCTAACGGATACCCACAATTTATATTTTAGAGCAGAAATAAGAAAAAAAAGGATTACCCCTGTAAACCCCAGTTTTACTATATAAAAGAGGGGTTCAGGAGGGTCAAAATTATATAGGCGTGTTTTCGTGATGTAGTAGTTTTTGTGCACACATTTTCACCTTGACAAGGGTTCACCCTCAGCTGATCCATCCACAGTAAAGAGAGTCTTTCTTTTCCTCGAAGATTCGCTCTCTGCCCACTTTACAGAAGCAGTTTGTTTCGATGTACGACTGACATGTAATTTAGGTTGTGGGCGATGAACTTTGGTTCTGAAACAATTATCTAGTACTAGTTTTTGTCCTTTAGATTATTTTAATTCTTAGAATATTTAAACATTCGAGCAGAATGGGGGATATAAATTTACCAATAAGATTCTGGTGGTACATGTTTAACCCTTATCTTGCTGTTCACAATCACCCCTATTTTTGCTAACAGTGTAGATCCAGATCAGATGGCTTCTGAAGAAGCCATCTGATCAGGATCTACACTGTTTGGCATTTAGTTTATGAATTTGTGGCAATAAATTATATCAAGTAATTTGATTGGTTGAAATGGGTGTGGCTTAAATGAATATTCAGCAAGACAAGTGATAACACACTGTAAATTTTTTTATCATATATTACAGTCAACCTAAATCAGTATACTTCATGAGGAGAATCATTCTGCACTGTATAAGCCTCTTTTTTTCCAATTACAAACTGCTAGCTAACTTTTTAAAGTTTAAATGGAAATGGTTCATGAGGTTTAATGTCATTAATAATATTCAACTTAATTACAGTACAACAGCTTCTTTCTGTCAGATATTCTCTGGAGAGGGAGTACAGGGGCCAGTTGTTCAAAGCATCGTTAGCTTAACGAGCTCGTTAGTGGTCATATTGTTAAGTGTTCTAGCAAGTACAATATTGTAAATTTTGGTATTTTTGCTGAAAAAATTTCAGCAGCTTTTGCATCCGCAAAAGCTGCTCACATTTTTTCAGCAAAAATTTCAGCATATTTGCCATATTTAATGATCAAAGTTTTAACGATACGTTAACTAACGACATCGTTAGTTTTGAACAACTGGACCCAGATTTTTTACCTTGTGAGCTTTCTGTGTTCCTTCATGCTATATATAAGCTCCCTCTTGAGAAAAAAAATGTTTTATACACCAAAACCTCTTTATTTCACTATTAATGGGGTCCAAAGCAGAAACTGTGTTGCTATATCCAAACAAAAATGTATAGATTACAATGTGTATAGAAAATGACCATTTATGGTCATTTTTCTATATAATCTATACATTTTTGGGATCCATCTTGAAACTGTGTTATATCCATAACTGTGTTATAATGAACCATGTTATAATGAGGTAGCGGTGTATGAATTATGAACTTCATCAACACTGTCACACCTTTTGCTTATTGCCTAGATAAAACAGGCTCCTCCACTTCCAATATCTGAAATTTCGAGACTCTAGGCTCCACCGCAACAGGTAAGGTATGTATATTACCGTATCTGTTGCTATGTCTAGCTGGTCTGTCTAGCTGAGCAGGAGAGTATGTGTCTTACCTGGCTGAAGTTGCTGAAGACAGGTTTTCTTGTAACAAGGCTAAAATCTGTATCACAGGAACAGATAAGGTGGGTATTGGGTGATAATTAACCCTTAGCCTGCTGAATATTCATTTAAACCACACCCATTTCTGTCTATCAACCAATCTAATTACTTGATGTAATTTATTGCTACAAATTCAGAAACTAAATGCCAAACAGTGTAGATCCTGATCAGATGGCTTCTGAAGAAGCCATCTGATCTGGATCTACACTGTTTGCACAGATAGGGGTTGTCATGACCAGCAAGATAAGGGTTGAAGGATATTTTTTGTCAATTCTTTATAAAAACCTATGTTGTGGGAATTCATTTGAACTGCCTTGGCAAGGCGGGGACAAATGAATATCCACAACATAGGTTTGTCTGGAGAATATAGGAAAAATATCCTTCAGTTATCACTGAATACATGTATCTATCTCAAAGGTATCTTTTGCTGCTAAATAATGATCAATTCACTCTGAGACCCAATCAAGCACAGGCATGTGGAGGGTGCTCATAGTTTTGGCCTATCTATAGAGTGGGAAAAGGTGGCTGTTTCCACTTTGTTATTTGTACCCCTTTTGGGGCTCTCGTCTGAAATGGGTTCATCATTTGTCTCATAGCAAACAGCCTATCTAATTCTAACCAACCTGAACCCCATTGTTATAAAAGAAAAACTGGGGCTTACAGGGGTAAACCTTATTTTTCTTATTTCCATTCTAAAACATAGATTTTGGGTACACGTTAGAGCTGCACCATTTTGTGGGTACATGTCAGCACTGCCTCAATGAGGCGGCTCTAACATTGTACCCATAATCTATATTTTGAGCATAAATAAGAAAAATATCACAATTTTTCATCTTAAAATTTTGGGTTTTTTCTTTTCAATGGTAATTTAACAATGTAAAGACATTTTTTTTTTTTTTGTAATGTCACCATGTCAGACAAACTTTTGAAAAATATGTTCACGACAACCCCTATCTTTGCAAACAGTGTAGATCCAGATCAGATGGCTTCTGAAGAAGCCATCTGATCAGGATCTACACTGTTTGTCAGTTAGTTTATGAATTTGTAGCAATAAATTACATCAAGTAAGACCAAACCTAGACTTACTCATCATCGGAATCAGAGCTGCTGGAATCACTGGAATCAGTAGAGCTGCTGTCGTCATGACTGTCTGGTTGCTTAATGCTTAGCAGGGAACAGCTGCTGCTGATGTGTCTGACAGCCAGGCTGTTACAACTCGGGACAGCCAGCAGTTTCCTGAAATATTCCGGCAAATGTGTGAAATGTAAAAGGTTGGTGTTGTTGTCATGGGGCTGGATTTAACCCTTATCCTGCTGAATAAATTGATTTAGCCACACCCATTTCTAACTATTGATAGCCAATTAAATATTTTGATATAATGTATTCATTCAAATTTGCAAACTGGGGTGGTTGGCTAAGGCAAAGGTGATGTGTATTTTACGTCACTGGGACGTCCATCTGATATTGGCTCACAGTTGTCCTTGCAGCAGTTAAAGGTAAAGGTGAATGTTGTTATTTCTTCTGTTTCTACACTCCTATTGTTTCATTTTCCTCTTTCTCAAGAAGCCAGTGTTGATCTGGATCTACACTGTTTGAAAAGGCAAAGGTGTTCAGCGGAATAAGGGTTTAAAATATTTCCACTGAATGTGTGTGTGTGTGTGTGTGGTGTGTGTGTGTGTGTGTGTGTGTGTGTGTGTGTGTGAATTCGGGTTTAACATCGCTTTCAACAATTTTTCAGTCATATCACGACAGTGTCTGGTTGCGACAGGGAGCTCAATGCTCACTTTTATAGTGCTGCCTCACTGAAGTATCATGTCCCAGACACATTACATGATACCACACCCAGTCACATTATCCTTACACTGGGTCGACCAGTTCTAGCTCTACCACGTAAATCTGAGTGCCAAGGGAGGAGCAGCTAGTACCATTTTTAACGACTTTGGTATGTCGCGGCCCGGGATCGAACCCGTGACCTGCTGTTCCCCGGAGCCGACACTCTCCCAAATGAGCTATCGGGGCCGGTCCACTGAATGTTTCCACTGATATTGACTCTGTGATAAGACATTTCAAGATGACTATGTTTGCTATCATGAAATTTAAACCTGTAATTAAGGAAGGGGTCTTTATTCTGCACAGGGGATGACTCTCCCTGCACAGGGGGCCTCTACTTAACGTCCCTATCCGAAGGATAATGCACTTTTTGACATTCAGCCCTGCATATGATGCCAATGGAGTGTGTTCAAACAACACAAAAGAAATTACATGTAAATGCAAACATACACAATAACAGTACAAAAGAGCAATAAATTAAGGAACAAGAACTGTCCACGACAGCATAGCTCAGCTGTTCCTCACAACTTGTCTATCTATAAGGATAGATTGGTGCGTTTTGTAGGCGAGTGGTTGGTGACTGATATTGAAATTAGATTGGGCAGTTTGTCTACAATCTGTTTTCGTTTGGCTTTGTTCCTTTTTTTTTTTTGGTTTTTGTTGGCATTTTACATCCTCATCAACACTTTTTAAGTCATTATGGAGCCATTGCTCCTGATTTTGTGCGACTTTTCCAAATGAGATAAAATGATATCTCAAGCCCTACCATCCAAAGAAACCACTATGGTTTAAGGAAAGGTCTGACTTGCACCACTTTACTTGTCTATATATCTTCTGATACTGAGTTGGAGAGCGATAGCTGAGTGGTTGATGTGCTTGCCTCTGAAGCTAGAAGCATCAAGTTAGATCCCCTGTGGCAGTGATTATTTCGATTGGCAGGGATAAATGTCAAAAAGGTGCACAGTTCTTCAGATCGGGATGTTAACCTGAGGCTAACTGCTACTGTAATTACATTACTGTGTAGGCTTTCATCCTGCATACCTGGTGTGCGATTTTGTTTGTTTGATTTGAGGTTTATGCTGTTTTCTTCCTGATTTGTGCCCCTTAATTGTTTAGCATACCAGCTGCACATTGTAAACAAACTGTCATTACTTTACAAATAATCAGAATTTACTTCAAATTATTAATTTTAATTAGAAAATCAGAAAGACAACGAAACATGACAGTTTCTATAAATAGCATGAATGTAATGACGTCACTTTATCAATCATGAATGATGATCACCCAGAAACTTTCTCCTTAAATTTGTGCCCTTTTGAAAAGCCAGTTTGGATTGTTTCCCTTTGACTGGTGTAGCTGTATTACACTTTGCCATGAAAGGAATAACTCTCTCCCATCTGAAAAAAAAGTTTTCTGGTGTCTGTATAAACATGGTAGAGCCAATTTACTGCTGTAAGTCACTAAGTCTTATATTTATTAAAAATGGTCAGAACTTGGGATAAAAAATCCCAGTGGGTTCTGATTCTGACAGTAAGATAAACAACAACATCGTATCCAAGCGCCTGACTGACACAGAGGCTGTCCTTGACCTCTAATGTTGTTGAAAAAGAATTGGGACAAGTGAGGCAGATGCACATGTGCTTTTCACGCGCTCTTCAGAGGCATGAATTCAATGAGAATGCACAAACCAAGAAGAAAGAGGAATAATGTCCCCGTCAACACTGTATACATGTCGATCATTTTGGAGACGTTGTTTCCAATTTTGGGGGACTTTTACCCGACATTGAGATGAAATGATATCTCAAGCCCTTCGCCCAAAGAAACCAATAGGGTTTATAAGCATAGATGGTCTGACTCACACCACTTTGCCTGGGCAGGTTTAGATCCTCTTAGAAGCAGTTTACCAATACTGGAATCAAGACAGTTCCCCGACAAGACAGTTCCCAGACATTGTTTTTGGAGACATTTCCCCCCGACACATTTGAAGACAGTTCCCCGACACTTTTGAAGACAGTTCCCCGACACTATTGTTCAAAGTCAAATGACCTGTGACTGATCAGAATTGATTGTCATAATTGATAGTTATTATGTGTTCATCAATATTTTGAAGACAATTCACCGACAGACGTTTAGAAATATTTAAATAATGGGTTCATCAACATTTTTGAAGACAGTTCCCTGACAGACTTTTACATGTATAAAATAAAAGTTTATACTTGATACAATTATCAATAAGTTTAATGAATACACCTGAAATTAAGCAAACTAGCATGTTCAGTTAATGAACATGCACATATTTAAACAAAACAAAAATGTCTTCTAGGAAATGCAAAAGTATATTTCTAATTGTCATTTTTCCATATAATAAACATTTGAAAAATGAAGATGAGTTCAAAGTTTTTGTTTTAAATAAATATTACTGCAGTATAAGAATATGTATATGTAGTATCAAAAGCCGATAAAGGCGTCCTATTCATCTACTTTTGGTAGTATAGAACTAGACAAAGAAGCAGTCCCACTAAATGGCAAAACATGCGTTGTAGGCAGACTGATGACAATACATATTTTAGGCTTTAAAGCTGACCAAGCATTAAAGACCATCTACATTTAAATTGCATCTTTTCGAAGGTGCACACTAATGTCCGGGAATTGTCCGGGAAATTGGAGGTAGTGGTGTGTTGTCGCTAATATCTCCACTTCGGGTAGTCAGAAATTAATTAAATTAGTATCAAATAAAATTTTTAGCTCTATTATAAAAGATAAAAAAATAATAATTTACTTTTTTAACGTTTTAGGGGTCCATTTTTTAGGTTAATTTGTCCGGGAAATTCTCGGATTTTGTCCTGGATTTTGGGGTAGTGGTGCGTTAACCCTAATATCTCGACTTTAGATGGTCAGAAATTAATAAAATTTGTATCAAATAAAAATTTAAGCTCAATTTTAAAAGATAGTTAAAAATATTTTTCATTTTGAATATTTTAGGGGTCCATTTCTGAAGTTAATTTGTCCGGGAAATTCCCGAATGTGTCCTGGATCTTGCGGTAGTTGTGCGTTTTCATAATATCTCGGTTTGTGGTGATTACTTATTGATAACAATTGATATATGTTAAAATTTTAAGTTCAATTCTAAAATATATATATATAAAAATCTCTTTATACACCTCAATGAGGCAGTTCTAATGAGTACCCACAACCTGGATTGTATCCAGGATGCCGGGGTATTGGTTCGTTTTTTAGTATATCGACTCGTGAGAACGAAAGAAAGACTGCACAGTGCACACCCCTTGTAAATCCTACTTTACTCTGTATAAAGTTGGATTTACATGGGTTTCCATTACACAGCTTTCTATGATGTCACACATGTTGCTGCTCACAAGACGGACAATGCCATTGATTTGATGATGAATTCAGACCTAAACATATTCTATAAAACCAAATTTTGCACTTACGATTTTCACAGCAAATCATGTTATCAATTTACTCAGGCAATTTGCAGAATCTCCAGGCTGGAATTTTTACAATTTTACAAGTGAATGAATGAAGTCTTTCTACTATTTCAATCCAGGTAAGCAGCACACGCCAACTTATTATGAGTAAAAGCAATTAACTTAACACATTTTTAATCTTGTTACAAAATTAATGGCCCGTAAAATCGCTCAAAGTATGTACACCTAATTCATCGTCAGGAAGAATCGGATGCGCTTAAATTTCGTTGTTTAAGCAAACAGTATAGAACCAGATCAGATGTCGCATTTTGCGGCCGAGATCAGGCGCCAAGTTTTACAGCGTCTGAGCATCATGGTCCGTCAAATCAGTCAAAGTCCGTACATCTAATTCATTAATTGCCAGCAAGAAATGGATGCGGTTAAATTTCGTCGTTGATTAAGCAAACAGTGTAGACCGAGATCAGACGTCGCACTTAGCGGCCCAGATCAGACGCCAAGGTTTGCGCAGCTACTGATCATAATGGTCCGCCTAAGTCCGTACACCTAATTCATTGCTAGCAAGAAATGGATACGGTTAAATTTCCTCGTTGTTTAAGCAAATAGTGTAGACCCAGATCAGATGTAGCATTTTGCGGCCCAGATCAGACGACACGTTTTGTAGCCTCTGATCATTTGAGTCTACACTGTTTGACTATGTCCCACAAATGGGTCACTAGGCATATATGGATTAAATATCTGGGTTTAATATCTGATCTGCCAGTGGATCTACACTATCTGCCAATGTCCCACAAGTGGGACTCAAGGCATATCTAGGTTAAACCTTTGATCAAGATCTACACTGTTTGTCAATGGCCCAACAATGGGGCGCTAGGCATATATGTGTTAAACCGTTGACCAAGTTCTACACTGTTTGCCGTAATTAAAGATTCTTTGAGATCTTCTATAAATTAGTCATGTTGTGTGCACTCATTAGAACTGCCTCAATGAGGTGTGTGAAAAAAATTTTTTATTTTCTTTTAGAACTGAGCTTAAGATTTTAATATATATCAATCGTAATCAATTAGTGATCACCACAAACAGAGATACTATGAAAATGCACAACTACCCCAACATCCAGGACACAACCGGGAATTTCCCGGACAAATTAACTTCAGAAATGGACCCCTAAAATATTCAAAATGAAAAATATCTTTTAATAATCTTTTGGAATGTAGCTAAAAATTTTATTTGATACTAATTTTATTTATTTCTGACCACCCGAAGTTGAGATATTAGGGTTAACGCACCACTAAATCAAAATCCAGGACAAAATCCGAGAATTTCCCGGACAAATTAACTAAATAAATGGACCCCTAAAACGTTTAAAAAGGAAATTATTTTTTAAGAATCTTTTAGAATGAAGCTTAAAATTTTATTTGATACTAATTTTATTAATTTCTGACCACCCGAAGTGGAGATATTAGGGATAACGCATCACTACCCCCCATTTCCCGGACAATTACCGGCGATTTCCCGGATAATTCCCGGACATTAGTGTTCGCCCTTTTCGAATGCTGACCGTCAAAGAAATTCCACATAACCTCTCCTCTGGCTTAGACTTCCCGACAGATCATCTTCAGAACAAATGTCGGCGAACTGTCTTGAAATCAACGAGGAAATTACACGCAACTCATTAATAGAGTTGCCATAGCAAGAAACGTCCAAATTAAAACTAATATATCTTAAGACAATTCCATGACACAGAAAATCACAGGTATACTTAATCTTTTCACAATGATCACTTAGCCTGGCATAAGTTTAATTTGTAGGTCCAATGTGGTCTTCGTACCTTTATAGTGGTCCAAAGTAGATAAAATTGGTATCAAAATAAACATGGGCATCTTATCTCCATAATGAGACCTAGTATCCTTTTCTAAACCATGTACTTTTTGCACCAAGGCAACTCAAATGCCACTAGGGTCAGTCACATTTTGATCTATCTGGATCGCGATATATTTTAGCAGTTTCTGACTTCGTTCACTGTGCAACAGATACGGAGAGTGAAAACCCGGCTTCAGATATGAGGAGTAATCATTTGACTGTCATAAAATTGCTTTCTTACCAACATACATTGCAAACTCATATCATAAAACTGTGATTTCTAGACTTCAGTAGAACGACAGCCATTTTCACGCACTTGGTGACTTGTTTACATAAAGCGCCTCAATGACGTGGACTGACGGGTCTGCGGACGTTAGCCCCCCAGGACGTTTGCCCCCCAATGACTTAATCAAAAAATGGACATTTGCCCCCCAGTTGAAAATGCGACATGGACATTTGCCCCCCAGAACTTATTTTTGGTATGGACATCTGCCCCCCAGTGCTTATTTTACAGGTGGACAATTGCCCCCCACTGCTTATTTCAGAAAGGGACGTTTGCCCCCCAACCTGGCTAGACAAGGATATTCATTACACAGACTTGTATATAGCTTCATAATTTACATGATAACGTTTTGGTTAAAGTTTTACAGCCCATTCAAGATCATTTCAATTTCTTCAAGAATTAACCATCAGTGTATCCAGTGTAAAAACCACTTGAGTATAGGCGTCTGACACTGGACCCTCAGTGAGGCACAAACTCAATATATGATTCCGTAGCTGCCATTTTGTGGGAAAGTAACTGTCCTTATGGCCTTCCTTTGTTTAGGTTTCCATTATGGTCTGGTCGCTTAATGTTTGTATTTCCTTCCCTTTGGTGTCTTTTATGGGTGGAGTAAGTTAATTGTATCAATTCCTGATCTTTGTTTTACTTCTACTCTGCTTAACCCTTATCCTGCTGAATCAATTAAGCATCTCCAATTGTTGACTATTAACCATCACATTCTTGGTATATTTTTGTTAACTTAACAAATTGCATGACAAACAGTATAGATCCCCATCTGACATGGCATCTGATCGGGATCCATACTGCTTTCTAAGGTAGGGGTTGTCCATAACAGCAGGTTATTATGGGATTCATATTCATATAGGTGGAGTAATTTATTGCTTAACATTTTGTATTTCTGATGATAATAAACCAATAAATACATGTTTTCCTCCTTTGTGTTAGCCCTGGTCTATCTGGGGGGCAAATGTCCCTTTCTGAAATAAGCAGTGGGGGGCAAATGTCCACCTGTAAAATAAGCACTGGGGGGCATATGTCCATACAAAAAATAAGCTCTGGGGGGCAAATGTCCGGGTCGCATTTTCAACTGGGGGGCAAATGTCCATTTTTAGATTAATTCATTGGGGGGCAAATGTCCTGGGGGGCAAATGTCCTGGAATCGGAATGACGTGCCAAAATTAAAGCGACCTCTGATAAAGGCGCGAAAATTAAGGGACGTAACTACGTAAAACGATGTTTTTTGTTCTTCGTTCTATTCTAGAGAAGACTGTAAAATCTTCTGAATGCGCGAGATAAGAGCATCCAAATTTTTTCCGTCACTTATTATAGTAAATTGTTATTAGCTTCCGATGAATACAGATTTTTTTACCTCAGCAGGATTGTCAGGATCGACTGGTTGTTGGTCGAGTGTAAGAAGGACGGCGGTGTATCATTTTGAGAATGCTTACAGTAACTTACTCATTTGCATACCGCATGCTAAAACTATATTCAGCCAAGAAATTCCACAAACGTTCATTTTTCTGTTTAATATTTTGTATTTTATTATTTTTCAAACATTAACTTAGGAGTCATTCTTTAGTTGCATCTTACATCTTTATTTTAATAAATAACCAATGGCAAATCACGAGGAAGACAACAACAAAAAAGAGGCTCCATTGGGGGTATTTGGATACTGTTTGGAGTGTGTAAAAATATTACTACATGCGATTTATTCTGTTAATGCTCTCTTATGGACCTATGTCTATAAAGTGACAAAAATGCGGCCTCAAATGCAAAAATATCCAATTTAGCCCAGGCTGAAAGAATGACAGAATAACAGCTTGCTGGAAGACTGGTCTCATCTCTGAATAGGGATGAAACCACATTATTCAGGAAAATGATAAATTCATGGCAAATCTAAAAAATGTGGTCTCACTCCTATATAGAGAAGAAAATCTGGTCTCACCTCAAATAACATACTAAAAGTCTGGGCTGAAGGAATGTGGTCTCACCTCTATATAGGGATGAGACCACATTATTAAGGAAAATGATAAATTCATGGCAAATCTAAAAAAATGTGGTCTCACTTCTATATAGAGAAGAAAATGTGGTCTCACCTTAAATCACATACTAAAATCCTGGGCTGAAGGAATGTGGTCTCATCTCTTTATAGGGATGAGACCACATTATTTAGGAAAATGATAAATTCATGGCAAATCTAAAAAATGTGGTCTCACTCCCTATATAGAACAGAAAATGTGGTCTCACCCTAAATAACATACAAAAAGCCTGGGCTGGGGCGAGACCACAATATTTAGGCTAATGATAAATTCATGGAGAAGAAAAAAGCCTGGGCTGAAGGATTGTGGTCTTAATTTGGTCACCCATTAAAAAAACTTAAGTTGATCCCTATTATTATTAGACACGCTACATACACGGAATGAATCTAATTTTGATAATGATTAGGGCCCAATTATTCTGTATGTTAATTAGGATATAACTGCGCATCCCTCTAAAATGAATCCAGAAATCCCATTGGTGGAAGCTAAAAATCTTGTTGTGCTTTAGAATGCTTACAGCACCCTTCAAAAATTTATGAATAAAAGGTCATGTTGTCTCTTTGATCCAAGTTAGTGGACGCTTGCATGTTCGTAACGCCCAGAGAGCTAAATTTTGCATTAGATTGTAAAATGTAGACATTTTAAAGAATTTACCGTCATCATCAGATGTACAGTATCTCTAGTTAAGTATTTGGTTAAAGATAAATTTGAAATCACAATGAAATATAGTTGCCAAGTCATGCAAATTAGAGAAAAACAGTTGCTACCCCCTTGCACTAGAAAGCAAAATGGCGGAGCAGAAGCGGAAAAATTTCCATACCCTACCTCAGTTCATCCGATCCTAGCCAACCATCCTTCGGCCTAGGCTATCATTTTTCTTTGTGATATTAGAGATGAGATATTGAAGTTTGTTTTAAGACCTTATTTGGTGTGATTCACCTTCTTATAAGGCAGGGGACCACATTGGACCTACAAATTAAACTTTTACCCTTAGCCTTTACTATCCCCAATTATCCCTAATTGCCAATTCGGTCATTAAGACTATGAACAATAGTGTCGGGAACTGTCTTCAAAAGTGTCGGGGAACTGTCTTCAAACGTGTCGGGGAACTGTCTCCAAAAACCGTGTCGGGGAACTGTCTTGTCGGGGAACTGTCTTGTTCCCCCAATACTCGTGTGGTCGGTTTCAGCTCTGCGTGGAAGCATCACTCAGGCAGCCCATCTATTTCTTCAAGGCCCAATGGGCGGGGGCCGACCTAGTGTGCAATTCTGATACGTTATATACACCTGTGATTTAGAGATAGATAGATATTACAATGGGTCCGGATAAACTTTTCGATGCACCCATCACTGGGGCACATTTGGTACAGTGTTGTTACCATGTATCAGAATGTTTGCAGGCTGAGATTTCAATGCTTCAGCTTTCAAAATCCAATCACCTGTTAGGCCTGGCATTCTGAAGTTTCTTTCTCCAAGCGTAAAATACTATATATCTGCAGAAAGAGCATCTTGTAAATTTTGCCGCAGAGGACATTTTCATGACTGAGCACCGGCGGTGTTAGGTCAGCACTCACTTCCGGTTGTCAAAGGGAAAGTGAAAGTAGCTGTCAGTGTCACGAGATAACAAAGAAAAGAATGAAATCTTCACTGTTTGCCATTAGTGTTCTTTTGACAATAAGTTTTCTATCATTTTCAAAGCAAGATGAGACTGGTTCCATAAATGATTTGTCTCTTGCTTATCTGAAGTGGAAGTACAAACATGACCACACTGAGAATTTTGGTTGGACTTCAGCAGCTGAAAATCTTTTAGATCTGCATAACAACAGTCATAATAGTTCTCAAGTGTATGAAGACTGTCAAGCATTTATAAAGGAATTTGCCAAGCAAGCAAGTCGCTTTATTGAATGTTCCATTGATAATGCAAGACCCTTTAGATTCTGTGAATGGTGTGTTGTTCATTACAAAAAGGCAAAAACAGTATACAATGACATCAAACTGGTAAGTTGTGGGCCGAACATCACATGAACAAGCCCATTAAACAAACACCTTTTTATTTCTTTCTTCTAATACGTCTAAACCCCGGAGGTGGTTGTTGGGGGAGAGGGTTGCGTAAGACGGGTTCCAGTGAACCAAGTGTTGAAGGGTGTAATAGCTGAAATAAGAGGAAAGGAAAGTTGGTGAAATGAGTTTGTACAGTGCGAAAAGAGTGTTAGCATATAAACAGATATTGGTCTTTTAAGGAGAAGCATGAACCAACAGGTTTACAGCAGTTAACTGCCAGAGTGGGTAGCCACTAAACCCCACTTTATGTAGAGAAAACAGGTTTAATGGGGTGTACATTATTTCTGCTCCAAGAAAGTTTGGGGTTACTTGTTAAACTTTCTCTCTTTCAGTTTCACCTTAACCCCAGGAGGGGACACAGCCGGTGTATATAACATGCACTCCAGTTTTGCAGGATGAAAGCCTACACAGCAATCATGTAATTACAGTAGGGTTCTTTAACCTGCACAGGGGATGGATCTCACTGCACAGGGGGCCTCCAGTTAACGCCCAATTCTGGAGGATGGTGCACTTTATGACATTCATCCCTACAAATGATGCCAATGGATAGTGTTCGGACACCAAAATTTTATCACCGCTGCCGGGGATCGAAACCGGGCCCTCTAGCATCAGAGGCAAGTGCACTAACCACTGAGCTATGATGCACCGCCACCTCAATGAGCCAGCTGTAACGAACACCCACAACCTATGTTTGCAGTATAGATAAGAAAAAAAAAAACAGGGATTTTAATCAGAAAAGTAGCCATTTTGCAGATGTGTAAAAATGCACTATGTCACACGGATGGGTTATTGTAAGTACTAAAAAATGTCACTTCTTAAAACTGAGATAATTACACTGCAGTATTTGTGATTGTTTGTCCAGAGTTATTGGGCTATTACTGTTAAATTGATCCATGGCAACAGCAAATTATACTGTATATCTGGAGTGTTTGAAATGTATTGCTGCACACATCACAAAAACATGCCTATATAATTTTGACCCCCTTGAACCCCACCTTTATATAGTAAAAACTGGGGTTTCCAGGGGTATACCTCATTTTTCTTATTTCTGCTCTAAAATATAGATTTGGGTACTCGTTAGAACCGCCTAGTAACTGCCTCGATGAGGCAGTTCTGAAGAATGTCCACAATCTATATTTTGAGCAGAAATAAGAAAAATATTTCAGTTTTTCATCGTAAATTTTTTATTTTTGGGCTATAAAGGTGGCAATGTATTTGTATAGGCGTGTTTGCGTAATGACCCACAAAAAGGTTTTGTTTGTGCTCTCACCTAACATTTAAGTTCATTTCTTAAGTTGGCCCCCGCCCATAGGGGCTTCTGCATGATGCTTCCACGCAGAGCTGATTCTGGCCCGCACACTAGTACTGGTAAACCGTTTAAAGGATCTAAGCCTGTCCAGGAATCGCAGTGCGAGGCGGACCATCCATGCTGATAAATCCTATTGGTTTCATTGGGTGACAGGGCTTGAGATGTCATTTCATCTCAATGTTGGGTAAAAATCCCACAAAATTGGAAGCAACATCTCCAAAATGACCCTTACAGTGTTGACAGGGATGTTAAACCTCAAATCAAACAAACAAACAAAAATCATTTCTCAAGAAGTATAAGAGCTTCATAAATCATACTTCTAACATTAAGGATTGACAACTTCTGTGCAAGGATCAATGTTTGACCTTGACATAGATATCATGGATTGGTGACTTTGTAGCCTCACAGGTGCGACATAGACTTGGCGTAATTCCTGTACTTGTTTTTGCTCAAATACATAGATTGAATCATTCTGGGTACTCTCTGAGAACCGCTCCAATGTGTCAGTTCAATCCAGCACCCTGAATCAATGTTTGGATTAAAAATAAGAAAATATCACAAAAATTCATCTGAAAATGCTAGTTCTGGAGATATAAAAGAGCCATTTTAGCACATGGGTGTGTTATCGTAATGGTGAATTATATCATCTTGTGCGTTTGGATCAGTTTGCTCAACTTTGCTGTGCCCATTACGATAACTCACCCGTGCGATATAGTGCATTTTTCACATCTCCAAAATGGCTACTTTTCTGATGAAAATCCTTGATATTTTTATTATAGATGTTCAAAACATAGGCTGAGGGTTCTAACGAGTACCCACAACCTTTGTCTTGGAGCAGAAATAAGAAAAATAATATATACCTCTGTAAACCCCAGTTTTCTCTATATAAAGTGGGGTTTAGGGGGGGTCATCATTTTCACGGACTTGTTCACGTGATGCCAAGCTCGTATAATTATGAACATTGAAAGGTCAGGGGGGTCTGGTTACCTGTTTTTAGCTCACCTGAGCCAAAGGCTCAGGGTGAGCTATTGTGATCGGTCACCGTCCGTCGTCGTTGTCGTCCGTCCGTTCACAATTTCTTCAAACAGCATCTCCTCCTAAACCACTGAACAGATTTGGATATAACTTGGCAGAAATAACCCCTATATGGTCCTCTCTCAAAGTTGTTCAAAGAATTCAATTCCATGCAGAACTCTGGTTGCCATGGCAACAAAAAGGGAAAAATAGGAGAAAACCTTTAAAAATCTTCTTGTATAAACTAGAAGGCCCAGGTCATTGATATTTGGTATAAAGCTTCTTCTAGTGGACCTCTACCAAGATTGTTCAAATGATAGCTCTGGGGCCAAAAATGGCCCGGGGCGGGGCCCACCGGTTTTACATAGGGTTATTTCTATAGGGAAAACCTTTAAAAATCTTCTTGTCTGAAACCAAAAGGCCCAGGTCTTTGATATTTGGTGTGAAGCTTCATCTAGTGGACTTCTGCCAAGATTGTTCAAATTATAGCCCTGGGGACCAAAAATGGCCCTGGGGCCGGGCCCATTGGTTTTACATAGGGTTATATGGGGAAAACCTTTAAAAACCTTCTTGTCTGAAACCAAAAGGCCCAGGTCTTTGATATTTGGTATGAAGCTTCATCTAGATGGCCTCTACCAAGAATGTTCAAATTATAGCCCTGGGGCCAAAAATGGCCCCGGGGCAGGGCCCACCAGTTTTACATAGGGTTATATAGGGAAAACCTATGAAAATCTTCTTGTCTGAAACCAAAAGGCCCAGTCTTTGATATTTGGTGTGAAGCTTCATCTAGTGAACCTCTTCCAAGATTGTTCAAATTATTGCCCTTGGGCCAAAAATGGCCCCGCCCGGGGCCCACTGGTTTTACATAGGCTTATATAGGGAAACCCTTTAAAAAATCTTCCTGTCTGAAACCAGAAGCCCTAGGTCTTTGATATTTGGTATGAAGCCTCATCTAGTAGACCTCTACCAAGATTGTTCATATTATTGCCCTAGAGCCAAAATCGGCCCTGGGGCGGGCCCACCGGTGTAAAGGGAAAACCTTTAAAAATCTTCTTGTCTGAAAACAGAAGGGCCAGATCTTTCAGCAAAAGTGGGAAATAGTGGGAAATAAGATTTTTGTTTAGTTATTTCATAGAAAAACACTATTAATATTTGTGTAGTTTAATTGAAATAATGAACAGTTAGCTATTTTGCAATATGCCTCCCCATACATATATGTCATAAGTCTACTTTTATTCAACCAAACAGAAGCATAAATATAAAGTGATCTGTTGTTTTAAATAACTCTCTAGTCTCTGCACCCCACATACATGTAATTGTTATGTGAGGTGCAGAGAGTTATTTAAAGTCACTCATATGCATAAGAACATAAAATACCATTATGATACCAATATTTGGGACAGACATGCCTGGGCAAACAGTGCAGACCCAGATCAGAACCACTTAGCTTCTTTAAGAGAGTTTGCCATTGGAACTACATGTTTTGTATGCTTTAGTGTAACACTAAACCACATGGTTCAATTTCTTTAAGATTTACAACAACTCTTTGGATGTAAGAATTTTAAGAATGTTTACACAAGAAAAGGTTTGTTTGCAAGTTTGTTAAGTAAACATACTCCTAATGCTGAAAGGTGTGTTAATTTAATTGTTTGTTTGAGACAGGTATTAAAAGAACACATTTAATTTAAGCATGAAAGGTTTCTTAAATTATCTACAGATACTCACCTACAGTATGTATTAAAATTACATGTATTTACAAGTCAAGCGATATAGCTGAAAGTTAAAAACTAATATTTTAGAATCACATTTGAAAAAAAAAAGTATATACATTCTATATGAAGGCAAGGGATTATAGATCTTTCAAGTTATTCAATATAAAAGGGGCTGGAAAATTCTTCGAAATTTCACTTGTCCTACATGACTAAGTGCATGTAAACTTTGGTAAATGTCGTAAGGACTAGACAAACTTTTTACTTGTCTTTTTTGTCATTGGCATTTTCAAGCCCTGCATGAACTTGAAATAATTTTGCTTTCAAATAGCTTGGTAGTTGGGGTATATTAAGCAGTCTCACTCTGAAATGGTACCACCTATGTAAATATATATTTCCCAGTATTTCCTGGGAATTCCCTGTATTTCCCAGGAATTCCCTGTATTTCCCAGGAATTCCCTGTATTTCCTGCCGTGCAGGGAAATATGAGTATTTCCCGCTTTTTTGCCAACCTTGTTTAAAAATCTTCTTTTCTGGAACCAGAAGGCCCAGGTCTTTGATATTTGATATGAAGCTTCATCTAGTGGACCTCTACCAAGCTTGTTCAAATTATTGCCCTGGGGTCAAAAATGCACCCCCCCCCCCCCCCCACACACACACACACTGGTTTTACATAGGCTTATAATATAGGAAAAACCTTTAAAAATCTTCTTGTCTGGAACCAGAAGGCCCAGGTCTTTGATATTTGGTATGAAGCTTCATCTAGTGGACCTCTACCAAGATTGTTCAAATTATTGCCCAGGGGCCAAAAATGGCCCCGTCCAGGGGCCCACTGATTTTACATAGGGTTATATAGGGAAAACCTTTAAAAATCTTCTTGTCTGAAACCAGAAGGCCCATGTCTTTGATATTTGGTATGAGGCTTCATCTTGTGGACCTCTACCAAGGTTGTTCAAATTATTGCCCTGTGGCCAAAAATGGCCCTGCCCTGGGGCCCACTGGTTTTACATGGGCTTATATAGGGAAAACCTTTAAAAACCTTCTTGTCTGGAACCAGAAGGCCCATGTCTATGATATTTAGTATGAAGCTTTCTCTAGTGGACCTCTACCAAGAATGTTGAAAGTATTGCCCTGGGGCCAAAAATGGTCCCACCCCGGGGCCCACAGGTTTTACTTAGGCTTATATAGGGAAAACCTTTAAAAATCTGCTAGTCTGGAACCAGAAGGCCCAGGTCTTTGATATTTGGTATGAAGTTTCATCTAGTGGACCTCTACCAAGATTGTTCAAATTATGGACCTAGGGCCAAAAATTGCCCCGCCCCGGTGCCAATTGGTTTTACATTGGCTTATACAGGGAAAACCTTTAAAAATCTTCTTGTCTGAAACAAGAAGGGCCAGGTCTTTGAAATTTGGTATGAAGCTTCATCTAGTGGACCTCTACCAAGTTTGTTCAAATTATTGCCCAGGGGCAAAAAATGGCCCCGCCACGGGGCCCACTTGTTTTACATAGCTGATATAGGGAAAACCTTTAGAAATCTTCTTTTCTGGAACCAGAAGGCCCAGGTCTTTGATATTTGATATGAAGCTTCATCTAGAGAACCTCTACCAAGATTGTTCAAATTATTGCCCTGGAGCCAAACATGGCCCCCTGGGGCCCACTGGTTTTATATAGGCTTATATAGGGAAAACCTTTAAAAATCTTCTTGTCGGAAACCAGAAGGCCTAAGCTTTGATATTTGGTATGGAGCTTCATCTAGTGGACCTCTACCAAGATTGTTCAAATTATTGCCCTGGGGCCAAAAATGGCCCCGCCCTGGGGCCCACTGGTGTTACATAGACTTATACAGGGAAAACCTTTAAAAATCTTTGGACCAAAAAATGCCCCTGCCACAGGGCCTCCTGCTTTTGCATAGGCATAAACCAGGAAAACCTTTAAAAATCTTCTTGTCTGAAACCAGAAGGTCCATGTCTTTGATATTTGGTATGAAGTTTCATCTAGTGGACCTCTACCAAGATTGTTCAAATTATAGCCTTGGGCCAAAAATGCCCCTGCACCAGGGCCATCTGGTTTTACAAAGGCATATATAGGAAAAACCTTTAAAAAACTATTTGTTTGAAACCAGAAGGCACAGGTCTTTGATGTTTGGTATGTAGCTTCACTTAGTGGACCTCTACCAAGATTGTTCAAATTATGAGCCCTGGAGCCAAAAAATCTCCCCGCACCAGGGCCCCCTGGTTTTACAAAGGCATTTTAGGGAAACCTTTAAAAAACTTCTTGTCTGAAACCAGAAGGCCCAGGACTTTGATATTTGTTATTAAGTTTCATTTAGTGGACCTCTACCAAAATTGTTCAAATTATGGACCTGAGGCCAAAAATTGCCCTGCCCTGACACCCACATATAAATTTCTTAGCTCAGGTGAGCGATATAGGACCATCATGGTACTCTTGTTCCAGTATTGACAATGTGCAAGCTGGAAGCCAGAAAATAATGCAAATATTGTGAATATATCCAAAGAATCATTTTTTTCCTTATTGTTGCTCATTTCTTTACTTGTTAATTTCAACAGAATGATGAAAAGAAGAACAATTGCCAGAAATTGCTGCTAAATTCTGACCGTGTTCAAGTGATCAACAATGTCTATGAAGACTTTGAGAAGATCTGGACATCAGCTGACTGTGAAAGTATGATATTCATTGCAATAACCATGATAATACATCTGTGCACCTATCACTATCATTACGAAAACACGCCTATAGATACAAATACATTACAAAAACATGCCTATACAAATACATTGTGACTTTTATCGCCGAAAAAACAGAAAATTTTAGGATGAAAAATTGTGATATTTTTCTGATTTTCTTCTTAAAACATAGATTGTGGGTACTCGTTAGAACCGCCTCATTGAGGCGGTTCTAACGAGTACCCGCAATCTAGATTTTAGAGCAGAAATAAAAAAAATAAAGTTTACCCCTGAAAACCCCATTTCTACTATATAAAAGGGTTAGAGGGGGTCAAAATTATATAGACGTGTTTTCGTGATGCATATGTTAAATTTTACCGCCAAAAAGGACAAGCTGAAAAATTGTCATATTTTTCTTATTTCTGCTCAAAATATAGATTTTGGGTACTGGTTTGAGTACCCACAGTTAGAGTACCCACAATCTATATTTTAGAGCAGAAATAAGAAAACTATGCTTTACCCCTGTAAACCCCAGTTTTACTATATACAATATGGGATTCAAGGGTATCACCATTATATAGGTGTGTTTTCATGATGAAAATGGTTATTTTTCGGATATAATTTTTAGATATTTATCTTACCAGTACGTATATATACTCGAAACATAGGTTTTTGGAGTTTGTTAGAATCCTAACGAGTACCCAAAACCATTGTATACATGTCTTGGACCAGAAATAAGAAAAATGATATACACCCATTGACCCATGTTTTCTCTTTGTAAGGCAGGGTGTAGAAGGGCTGTTTATTACACAGACTCATAAGTTTTAACGATATGTAACTAACGACGTCGTTAGTTTTGAATAACTGGCCCCTGTGCAACAAAGTGCCTTTTTCATAGCTCAAAAATGACCACTTTTGTGATGAAAATCCCTATTATTTTTCTTATTTTTACTGCAGACATAGGTTGTGAGTGCTCATTAGAACCTCCTTGTTGAGACGGTTCTAACTGGTACCCACAATCTACATGTACGTCTTGGAGCAGAAATAAGAAAAATAATGTATACCCTCGTAAATCCCAGTTTTCTCTATATAAAGTGTGGTTTAGGGGGTGTTCGTTTTACGAACTTGTTCGTAATAATCCATTTTGTCATGACAAGAATCATCAACTTTATGTTAACGTTGCAATTTAGGGATGTAAAGAGGATTTATCTTTTTAGCTCGGCTGTTTTAGAAAGTTATGGCCAGTTAAAGTTTTTAAAAAGTAAGTCAAATGTCAAGATCATGAGGTCAAAAGTTATGGTACCACTAGAAAGGTCTTGTGACAAGGAATACACATGTGAAATATGAAAGTCCTATCACGTATCAATCAAAAGTTATGGCCAATGTTAAAGTTTAAAAAAAAATGAAAAAAGTAGGTCCAAGGTCAAGGTCACGGGATCAAAAATAATGCTACCACTGGAAAGGTGTTGTGATAAGGTATACACATTGTGAAATATGAAAACTCTATCTATCACCATTCAAAAGTTATGCCCAATGTTAAGGTTTTTGTAGACAAACAAACAGACAAACAGACAGACAAACCAAAAACTATATGCCCACCGAATCTCGATTCCGGGGGCATAAAAATAAGGTACAGTTATTCTTTCTTTGTGCTTTCTGCATACAATGTCCTCTGGCCAGGGACCACTTTTGAACAGTCCCAAAGGTGGTCTTAACCCTTGTCCTGCTGAGCCCAGATATGCCTTATTTTCCAAACAATGAAGATCCAGATCAGATGGCTTCTGACGAAGCCATCTGATCAGGATCTACATTGTTTGCCATTCAGATTGTGAATTTATTGCAATACTTTGCATCAAGTAATCTGTTGGTTTATAATCAGTATGAAGTTTCATCTAGTGGACCTCTACCAAGATTGTTCAAATTATTACCCAGGGCCAAAAAGTAGTAGTAGAATATTCAGCAGGACAAGGGTTAATATAGGAATTTTACTGTATATGTCTGTTTCTCTTTGCTACTATGGGCCTCCATGGCCTGGTTGGTAAGTGTGTGCCTGTTTCTAAATCATTAGATCTCTCACCACTGAGGGTTTGAGCCTGACGCTCGGGTCACTTGTGAGACACCAAGCTCTGCAACAAAAGGTTAGGTGGTTTTTCTCTGGGTTCTCTGGTTTTTCACCTACCTCTGATTAATAGTCAGATCGAAATGGTCTTGAAAGGGCCTTAAAACTAGGGCTGGCTAATTGGAGCTGGAAAGATAATAATCAGTCTTGACATTGTGATCGATAATCAATTGGTAATCACTGAAGATTTGATCATAATTTACCTGTCTGGCTTCCTGTCTGAGAATGACTGTTCGGATATGTTGTACTTTACCATATCGAGCCTGAACAAATGGTGTAGACCCAGATGAGATGCCACAGAATGTGGCATCTCATCTTGTCTGCACCGTTTGCCACTCATCCAGCTATTTTAGACACAACTTTGGGTAGTAAATTGTACTTATCAAATAATCGATTACAAGCAAATCAGTAATGATAATCATCTTTGTGGGATTTATCGATCCATTAATCGATTATCCGATTAATCATGCCAGTCTTACTTAAAACGGCTAAAAATCTTTGCTACTCTATTTCAGGGTGTTTTGATGGTATTACAGAGGACGACAATGGTACAGTGAAGTACTCTCTCCGACAAACTACAATAAAATTCCTCAGCCTGTACGCCAATTTCACCAAATGTGTTCCATCAAATACTACAGGGGTAAGAGATAATTCAATACTACAGGGGTTACAGATAATTCAATGAGGTAGAGAAGGATAGATGGTAGAATAGGCCAAAATGATAATTAATGTGTACTTTACCATCACATTTACAAATCTGTGAACATCCTTCTGGATCCCACTTCTGTCCCAAGAAATAGGTTGTGGGTACTTGTTAGAACTGCCTCATTGAGGCTGGTCTCACAAGGAAACAGTTTGCTTTAGGTTCCCAGACTGTCATAAATCCAAATTTTACATTAAGTTAATAGGATTTTTTTTAAGACTTAGGCGCCCAGGCAAAAATTTAGGCGACTGGGTACCTGTTAGTCTGTATCTCTGTCTAACTTGTACCCACAATCTATGTTATTGAGAAACATAGCTTGTGGATGGTCATTAGAACAACCTCATTGAGGCAATTCTAACAAGTACCCACAGCCTATGTTTGAGCAGAAATAAGAAAAAATAATGTGTACCCCTCTTAACCACAACTGTTTTCTCTATTTAAACTGGGATTTACAGGGGTATTCACAATACAGACTTGCTGAACACGGATATATCTTTTTTTTTAAGCAGTATAGACCCAGATCAGCTGGCTTAGAAGCCAGCTGATGAGGATCTATACTGTTTTCCATTCTGCTTCTGATCCCTGGTAAAATTTGATATGCATCAGTAATGGCTGAGAATCAGGGAGGAGTGTAGTAAATCGAAATATTCAGCATGACAAGGGTTAACATGATGGCATTGACTGCTCAAAGGTTGATTTTGTATAGGGTATAAAGGATGAAAAAGTATCAGGTTACATTTATTTACAATACTGCATGAATAGTAACATAGACATGACAAAATTATTACTATAAAGCAAAAGAAATAAAACCTAGAAAAATAATCTTGCTTAACAGGGAAGATATGGGAGAGGGTCCGCCCCCGCCCATAGGGGCTTGCAGAAATATATGGGCTGCATGATGCTTCCACACAGAGCTGAATCCGGCCCACACACTAGTACTGGTAAACTGCTTAGAGGATCTAAGCCTGTCCAGGAACCGCGGTGCGAGGCGGACCGTCCATGTTAATAAACCCTATTGGTTTCATTGGGCAACAGGGCTTGAGATGTCATTTCATCTCAATGTCAGGTAAAAGTCCCACAAAATTGGAAGCAACATCTCCAAAATGGCCTTTACTATGCCGATGGGGATGTTTAACCTCAAATCAAACAAACAAAATGGGAGAGGGTACTTGTTTGGGAGTGGGGGGATAATCTTAAGCCTAGGCAAAGTGGTTCTAACCAGTACCCACAAACTTATCTATGATTTTGAGCAGAAATAAGAAAAATATTGTACACCCCTTTAAATCCCAGCTTTACTATATAAAAGGGGGTCAAAATTTTATGTACATGTTTTTTTTTTTTTTTTTTTTCAACTCATTAGAGCCGAAGGCTCCGGGGGGAGCTTATAGGATAGGCAGTTGTCCGTCGTCCTCATCATCTGTGTTGTCTGTGTCGTCGTATGTCGTGTGACTTCAAAACTTTCAAACGACATCTCTTCTGAAGCCGCTAGGCCGAATGGGCTCAAATTTCATCTGTAGCATCCTTGGGTTGGGGGATTTAAAGTTTATGGCAACTTATAGTTTCCATAGACTTTTAATGGGGAAAATTGAAAAATGGCATTTACTGCCAAGCCCCTGCAGATATTTTGACAAAACTTTCATAGAAATGTTCCTTAGGCAATCTACTATCTGCCATATGATTTTAGGCCTACAGCTCATTTGTATTAGTTACCATGGAAACCCAAAATGAAAAAAAAATAGAAAAAAAAAATTATCAAAAAATCATCTCCTCAGAAACGGTATGCTCTAGGAGGCTGAGAGTTTATGGAAATATTCACCATTTATGCCTTAACAGGTTTTGTGTGTTTTTTTTTTTATGAAATTCGGCTCTTTAGTTTGGTTGCTATGGCAACTTAGATTTTCCATAGACTTATAATGGGGAAATTTTAAAATGGCATTAACTACCAAGTCTTTGCAGAAATTTTGACAGAACTTTCATAGAAATGTTCCTTCAGTAAACTTCTCTCAGCCATATGCTTTTATGTCAACCATGGGGTCCCATAGGTTGTGCCCTGGCCATGCCCTCCCCCTCCACTTCATAAAATGCCTTCTATCTCAGAAACCTGACAGATCCCCACCCCTAAACCATATATATTCTCATTCCTTATGACAAGTCTCATTATTATTAGTGAACCAACCTGGGGGACAATCGGGATGTACCGGGGCCATGCCCAACCCCTCTATTTTATAAAAGGCCAAATATTCTAGAAACCTTACAGATCCCCACCCCTAAGCCATATATATTCTTGTTCCTTATGGTAAGATGCATTAAGTGACACCATCCTGGGGGTCACTCAGGATGTGCCAGCGCCATGCCCAACCCCCTCCATTTCATAAAAGGCCAAATATTCCAGAAACCTTACAGATCCCCAACCCTAAACCATAAATATTCTTGTTCCTTATGATAAGACACATTCAGTGACACCAACCCAGGGGTCACCCAGGGCATGCCCGGGCCATGCTTCACTCCTCAACTTCACAAAAGACCATATATCTCAGAAACTGTTCAGAGCCCAACCCCTAAACCAAATATATATATTCTTGTTCCTTATGATAAGACGCAATCAGTGACAACAGCATGGGGGTTCCCCCGGAGTGCCATGGGCCATTCCCCGCCCCTTTACTTCATTAAGAGCCATATATCTCAGAAACCTTTCAGATCCCAATGCCTTAATCATATATTTTCTTGTTCCTTATGATAAGCTGGACTCTGTGACACCAACCTGCTGGGGTCCACTTCATAAAAGGCCCAATATCCCTGAAACCTTACAGATCCCCACCCCTTAACCATATATATCCTCGTTCCTTATGATAAGTCACATTCAGTGACACCAACCTCGGGAACACCTGGGATGTGCCGAGGCCATGCTCAACCCTCTCCACTTCATAAAAGTTCAAATATTCACAAAACCTTACAGATCCCCACTCCTAAACCATTTATATTCTTGTCCCTTATGATAAGATGCATTAAGTGACACCAACCTGGGGGTCCTCAACCCCCGGATGTGCCGGTGACATGCCCCATCCGCTCCACTTCATAAAATGTCATTTTCTCAGAAACCATTCAGATTCCCTCCCCTAAACCATATACCCTATATTCTTGTTCCTAATGATAAGCTGCACTCTGTGACACCAGCCTGGTGGTCCCTCAGGATGTGCTTGGGCCATGCCTAACCCCCTCCACTTCATACCAGAAACCTTACAGATCCCCACCCCTAAACCATATATATTCTTGTTCCTTATGGTAAGACATTCAGTGTGATGGGCTGCATGATGCTTCCATGCAGAGCTGAAACCAGCCCGCACACTAGTACTGGTAAGCCGCTTAGAAGATCTAAGCCTGTCCAGGAACCGCAGTGTGAGGCGGACCGTCCATGCTAATAAACCCTATTGGTTTCATTGGGCGACAGGGCTTGAGATGTCTTTTCATCTTAATGTCGGGTAAAAGTCCCACAAAATTGGAAGCAACGTCTCCAAAATGACCTTTACAGTGTTGACGGGGACGTTAAACCTCAAATCAAACAAACAAACAAAGACAATTAGTGACACCAACCCAGGGGTCACCAAGGCAGGCCTGTGCCATGCTCCACTCCTGAACTTCACAAAAGACCATATATCTGTAATCTAAGAAACTGTTCATATCCCTGCCCCTTGACCATATATATTCTTGTTCCTTATGATAAGACCCCACTTCATAATAGGCCATATATCTCCGACCATTCCAATCCCCACCCCATTATTACAAATATTCTTGTTCATTGTTATTAGCACATCCCGTCACCCCCATCTTGTGCAGTCCGCAGGGGCCATTTCTCTTCCACCCACTTCATAAAAGGGCCACATATCTCAGAAAACGTTCAGCATTCAGTGACAACAATAATTGGCTTTTCTGGGATCAACCATGCCCGAATCCCTCTACTGTTTAAAAGGCCTTACATCTCAGGAACCATACATATCCCAACGGCTTAACTATATATGTCTCTGTTCCTTTTGATAAGTTGCATTTAGTGACACCAACCAGGGCTCCATTGGGTTCATGCCCCACACTCTCTACTTTATAAAACACCTAATATTTCAGATACAGTCCACATGAGTGTTCATTTGGGTATGGGGTTTGTTTGGGAGACTTAATAATTGGTAGATTAAAATCATATCAGGTTAAAATACATGGCTGCCTTTGGGCAGTGCCCACCTGAGCTCTGGTTTATGAAATTTGGTTTGTTTGGTATGGCAAGTTAAGAGTTTCCATTGACTTATAATGTGGAAAATTGTAAAATGGCATTTATGCCTTTCAAGATATTTTGTCAAACTTTCATAGAAATGTTTCTTTAATAATGTTCTTTAAGGCCTATTGGTTGCCACAGATGGGAAATTGCCATCTGTTGCCCTGCAACAACACACTCAAGCGACATCATAATCTGAAGCCACTAGGCTGATTGGGTCCAAATTTTATCTGTAGCAGCCTTGGGTGCAGGGCTTCCATGGTTAATTAAAATACATTGCTGCCAGTAGGCAGTGCCCCTGAGCTCTGGTGAGCATTGTGGCCCATGGGCCTCTTGTTTTAATTTTGAAACTGCTGCCTGCTGAACTTGCACAGCACTTTTAGGGTTAATAGTTGAATTTTGCTTCTGACAGGAACAGATTCTTTCAAGAGCAGCTTTATAGTGCATGACAACACATGTAGTATAGTAAATTTGGGTTTACAGGGTTATGCAATAGTTATTTCTGCTCAAAAACATAGATTAGACTGTGGGTACTCGTTAGAACTGCCTTGCCTAGGCGTTTCTAAAAAGTTCCCACAATCTATGTTTTGAGCGGATATATGAAAAATATTCGACATTTTGATCTGAAAATTTTCAATTAAGTGGTTAAATTTTCAATTTTTAAATCATAAAAACTTACGTTGTGGGTATTCATTAGAACTGCCTGATCATGGCAACTGCCATGATCAGGCAGTTCTAATGAATACCCACAAATGGAGAAATAAGGAAAATGAACGTGCTGCTATGCCTGGTACTGTAGGCTGTTTTTTGCAACTGTGTCATAATTTACTTGTCTCATCTGTAGTTTCAGCATAACGATACAATATGCCAGGTTTGTGCAACCTATTACAACCAGATGAACTCAATGTTTGACGAGCTTCTGAATGATAAGTCATCTCCACAACATGTTTGCATGGACATTGTTGATATGGTAGGTAGTCATTTATCAAATATACCATATTTTCCCTAAGTATTTGAACACCTCAACTCCTTATCACACTTGTTCTAAAATTTGAACAAGTATTATTTAAAACATGATTTGTGTGTAAAAATGGCGGGAGGGTGGCAGAAAGTGTAGACCCTGGGTTTACACTGCTCAGTGCTGTCTGAATAAAGTTAATATGGAAGTAATGTAGTAATTATGTATCCCTCCTTATCACGGAGACATATTGTTTTTCCAAGGGGTGTCTGTCTGTCTGACTGTCTACCCATCTGTCACAAAATCGTGTCCGCTCTATAACTTGAAAACCAATCAAGCCATGTTTACGAAACTTCATATAAATATTAATCACCACTAATCGACATGTACAGCACAAGAACTAAAACTCTTGCATTTATACTTTTTGAGTTGTTTTCCTTGGAAGTTTGTTGGTCACAAAATCGTGGATGTATGCATATATGGACAAATCATGTCCGATCAGTAATTTTCTTTCTTTTAAGATGGATTTTGAAAAGACTTGGCAGAAATGTTAACTTTCAATAGACAATGTGCCGGGTGCATGACCCAGGTTAGTTCCTCAATGGTCAAGGTCATACTTAGTTGTCAAAGGTAAACAATTCCTTTCATTTCGTGTTCGGTCAATTACTTTCTTATTCCTAATTGGATTTTGAAATTACTTGGCAGAAATATGTACCTGTGATAATTCTTTGAACTGTAAGAGGGAGATTTGCCATTGTAATGAGGGAGATGTAAAGAATATATAGGGAAACTCTCAGTTCAAATGCGGGGTACTCCAAAATTTTACTAAAATTTAGCATAAATTAGGCAAAAATTAGAATCAAAATGAAGGAGTCTCCCCCCTGATGAGAGAGGTATCACATGTATGGAAATATTAACCATCATGAGACGCTGTGTCACACACAAGATCCAGATCAGTATGTCAAAGGTCAAGGTCACACTTAAAGGTCAAAGGTAAAAAAATGGGTCTTTTTTTGTGCCCGGTCAATAACTTTCTTATTCCCCGATGGATTTTGAAATTACAGGGCAGAAATGTTAACCATCATGATACGTTGTGTCGTTCCCAAAATCCAGGTCGGTACCTCCAAGGTCATAGTTATAGGCCAAGGTCAAAAATGGTTCTTTTTGGACGTTTTTTTTTTTTTTTTTTTTTAAAAATCCGTCCTGTAGAATAGCGATGTCCGGGTGGGCGTATGTCGGGCGGGCGGGCATCGTCCAAGGTTTACCTTTTGGTTAACTTTTTTTCAAAGTAATATATTACATTTATTCTTCAATGGATTGCTTTCATATTAGGACTGTTGCTTCATTAATTTTTGTCGCAACTGCTTTAGCAAGATCCAGATCAGTATGTCAAAGGTCAAGGTCACACTTAAAGGTCAAAGGTAAAAAAATGGGTCTTTTTTTGTGCCCGGTCAATAACTTTCTTATTCCCCGATGGATTTTGAAATTACAGGGCAGAAATGTTAACCATCATGATACGTTGTGTCGTTCCCAAAATCCAGGTCGGTACCTCCAAGGTCATAGTTATAGGCCAAGGTCAAAAATGGTTCTTTTTGGACGTTTTTTTTTTTTTGTTTTGTTTTTTTTTTTAAAAATCCGTCCTGTAGAATAGCGATGTCCGGGTGGGCGTATGTCGGGCGGGCGGGCATCGTCCAAGGTTTACCTTTTGGTTAACTTTTTTTCAAAGTAATATATTACATTTATTCTTCAATGGATTGCTTTCATATTAGGACTGTTGCTTCATTAATTTTTGTCGCAACTGCAAGTTCCCTCCCGTCCGTCCGTCCGGTTGTCCGTCCATCATTCAGTCAACATTTTACACTGGGTGTCTTGTCATCGCAACTCCTCTTACAGTTTCATATGGATTTATTTCGAAACTTTGCATGTGTTTTTGCCATGGTATGAGGATGCGCATGTGGTTTGGACTTTATCGTCCGATCAATTTTTGTCACTTTTTCCAGATTGTTAACTAAGTCATTTTTAACCTTCAATTGATATATGATAGGTACCTCTTGTCATCGCAACTCCTCTTGCAGTTTTATACTGATCATTTTGAAACTTTGCGTGTGCTTTCGCCATGGTTTGAGGATGTGCATGTGGTTTCGACATAATTCTCAGAATTTTTTTTCACTTTTTGCACATTGTGAACTTAGCCATTTTTAGGCTTCAGTTGATATACAATAGGTGCATTTTGTCATCGCAACTCCTCTTACAGTTTTACACAAATCATTTTGAAACTTTGCGTGTGCTTTCACCATGGTATGGAGATGTGCATGGTGTTTGGACATAATTCTCAGAATATTTTATTCCACTTTTTGTCATTGCAACTCCTCTTACAGTTTTATATTGATCATTTGGCAAACTTTGTGTGTGTTTTTGCTATGGTATGAGGATGTGCATGAGGTTTGGATATTATCTTCGGATCAATTTTTATCACTTTTTCCACATTGTGAACTTAGTCATTTTTAACCTTCAATTGATATATGGTAGGTACCTCTTGTCATCGCAACTCCTCTTACAGTTTTATACCAATCATTTGAAACTTCGAATGTGCTTTTGCCATGGTATGAGGATGTGCATGTGATTTCGACATAATTCTCAGAATATTTTTTTCGCTTTTTGCGCATTTTGAATTTAGTCATTTTTGTGCTTCAATTGATATACCATAGGTACTTCTTGTCATCGCAACTCCTCTTACAGTTTTATACCAATCATTTTGAAACTTTGCATGTGCTTTCGCCATGGTATGAAGATGTGCATGTGGTTTGGACAAATCATGTCCGGTCAGTAATTTTCTTTCTTTTAAGATGGATTTTGAAAAGACTTGGCAGAATTGTAACTATCAATAGACAATGTGCCGCGTGCATGACTCAGGTTAGTTCCTCAATGGTCAAGGTCATACTTAGTTGTCAAAGGTAAACAATTCCTTTCATTTCGTGTTCGGTCAATTACTTCGTTATTCCTGGATGGATTTTGAAATTATTTGGCAGAAATACGTACCTGTGATAATTCTTTGAACTGTAAGAGGGAGATTTGCCATTGTAATGAGGGAGATGTAAAGAATATATAGGGAAACTCTCAGTTCAAATGCGGGGTACTCCAAAATTTTTCTAAAATTTAGCATAAATTGGGCAAAAATTAGCATCAAAATGAGGGAGTCTCCCTCCTGATGAGAGAGGAATCACATATATGAAAATATTAACCATCATGAGACGATGTGTCACACACAAGATCTAGATCAGTATGTCAAAGGTCAAGATCACACTTAAAGGCCAAAGGTAAACAAACGGGTCTTTTTTTGTGCGCGGTCAATAACTTTCTTATTCCCCGATGGATTTTGAAATTACCGGGCAGAAATGTTAACCATCATGATACGTTGTGTCGTTCCCAAAATCCAGGTCGGTACCTCAACGGTCAAGGTCATAGTTATAGGCCAAGGTCAAAAATGGTTCTTTTTGGAAGGTTTTTTTTTTTAAAAAATCCGTCCTGTAGAATAGCGATGTCCGGGTGGGCATATGTCGGGAGGGCGGGCATCGTCCAAGGTTTACCTTTTGGTTAACTTTTTTTCAAAGTAATATATTACATTTATTCTTCAATGGATTGCTTTCATATTAGGACTGTTGCTTCATTAATTTTTGTCGCAACTGCTTTAGATGGAGACATAGGCGTGCAAGTTCCCTCCCGTCCATCCGTCCGGTTGTCCGTCCATCATTCAGTCAACATTTTACACTGGGTGTCTTGTCATCGCAACTCCTCTTACAGTTTCATATGGATTATTTTGAAACTTTGCATGTGTTTTTGCCATGGTATGAGGATGCGCATGTGGTTTGGACTTAATCGTCCGATCAATTTTTGTCACTTTTTCCAGATTGTTAACTTAGTCATTTTTAACCTTCAATTGATATATGATAGGTACCTTTTGTCATCGCAACTCCTCTTGCAGTTTTATACTGATCATTTTGAAACTTTGCATGTGCTTTCACAATGGTTTGAGGATGTGCATTTGGTTTCGACATAATTCTCAGAATTTTTTTTTTTCACTTTTTGCACATTGTGAACTTAGCCATTTTTAGGCTTCAGTTGATATACAATAGGTGCCTTTTGTCATTGCAACTCCTCTTACAGTTTTATATCGATCATTTGGCAAACTTTGTGTGTGTTTGTGCTATGGTATGAGGATGTGCATGTGGTTTGGACATTATCTTCGGATCAATTTTTATCACTTTTTCCGCATTGTGAACTTAGTCATTTTTAACCTTCAATTGATATATGATAGGTACCTCTTGTCATCGCAACTCCTCTTACAGTTTTATACCAATCATTTCGAAACTTTGCATGTGCTTTTGCCATGGTATGAGGATGTGCATGTGTTTTCGACATAATTCTCAGAATATTTTTTTCGCTTTTTGCGCATTGTGAATTTAGTCATTTTTGTGCTTCAATTGATATACCATAGGTACTTTTTGTCATCGCAACTCCGCTTACAGTTTTATACCAATCATTTTGAAACGTTGCATGTGCTTTAACCATGGTATGAAGATTTGCATGTGGTTTGGACATAATTCTCAGAACTTGTTATTCCACTTTTTGCACATAGTGAATTTAGTCATTTTTAACTTTCAATTGATATACAGGAGGTACCTCTTTGACACCGCAACTCATCTTACAGTTTTATACTAATCATTGTCGCACCTGCTTTAGCAGGAAGACATAGGCATGCAAGTTTCCGGCCGTCCGGTTGTCCGTCAGTCTTTCCGTCAACATTTTACACTGGGTGTCTTGTCATCGCAACTCCTATAGTTTCATACCGATTATTTTGAAACTTTCCGTGTGTTTTTGCCATGGTATGAAGATGCACATGTGGTTTGGACATTATCGTCCGATCAATTTTTGTCACTTTTTTCCAGATTTTGAACTTAGTCATGTTTAACCTTCAATTGATATATGATAGGTACCCCTTATCATCGCAACTCCTCTTGTAGTTTTATACCGATCATTTTGAAACTTTGCGTGTGCTATTGCCATGGTTTGAGGATGTGCATGTGGTTTCGACATAATTCTCAGAATATTTTTTTTTTCACTTTTTTTCACATTGTGAACTTAGACATTTTTAGGCTTCAGTTGATATACAATTGGTACCTCTTGTCATCGCAACTCCTCTTACAGTTTTATATCGATCATTTTGAAACTTTGTGTGTGTTTTTTTCTATGGATGTGCATGTGGTTTGGACATTATCTTCGGATCAATTTTTATCACTCTTTTCACATTGTAAACTTAGTCCTTTTTAACCTTCAATTGATATATGATAGGTACCTCTTGTCATCGCAACTCCTCTTACAGTTTTATACCAATCATTTCAAAACTTTGTATGTGTTTGTGCCATTGTATGAGGATGTGCATGTGATTTCGACATAATTCTCAGAATATTTGTTTTCGCTTTTTGCGCATTGTGAACATACTCATTTTTGAGCTTCAATTGATATACCATAGGGTGTGTCATCGCAACTTCTCTTACAGTTTTATATCAATCATTTTGAAACGTTGCATGTGCTTTCACCATGGTATGAAGATGTGCATCTGGTTTGGGCATAGTTCTCAGAATATTTTATTCCACCTTTTGCATATAGTGAATTTAGTCATTTTTAAGCTTAAATTGATATACAGGAGGTACCTCTTTGTCACCGCAACTCCTCTTACAGTTTTATACTAATCATTTTGAAACTTTCCATGTGCTTTTTCCATGGCACGAGGCTCTGCATGTGGTTTGGACTTAATCTTCGGATCAATTTTTATCACTTTTTCCGCATTGTTAACTTAGTCATTGTTAACCTTCAGTTGATGTATGATAGGTACCTCGTCATCACAACTCCTCTTACAGTTTTATACCAATCATTTTGAAACTTAGCTTGTGGTTTCTGCATGATATGAGGATGTTCTCATGCTTTGGATATAATTCTTGGATCACTTTAGTTCATTTTATCATGTTGTGAACTTTGTCAGTTTTTTACCTCACATATAGAGGCTATGGATTCTTCTTAAAGCCCTATATTCAGTTCTTCTGTCTTAAATAAACTTTATTTTTTGTGTTGGGCAGGTGGGGAGCAGGTGTGACATCAACTTCACTGAAGTTGAATTTCTGGTTTTGAAACTTTTCAAGTGTTTTTGCCATGACATGAGGCTCTGCATGTGGTTTGGACTTAATCTTCGGATCAATTTTTGTCACTTTTTACGCGTTGTGAACTTAGTCATTGTTAACCTTCAGTTGATATATGATAGGTCCCTCGTCATCGCAACTCCTCTTACAGTCTTATAATAATCATTTTGAAACTTAGCTTGTGTTTTCTCCATGATATGAGGATGTTCACATGCTTCTTGATATTATTCTTGGATCACTTTAGTTCATTTTATCACGTTTTCAACTTTGTCAGTTTTTTACCTCATATATATATAGGCTATGGATTCTTCTCAAAGCCCTATATTCATTTCTTCTGCCTTAAATAAACTTTATTTTTTGTGTTGGGCAGGTGGGGAGCGGGTGTGACATCAACTTCACCCAAGTTGAATCTCTGGTATCTCTTTCATAAGCAATCCATTTATAACACCAAGGACCAAACATACACGCGTGCATACACTTATGCATGCATGAACCCACACATGCATAAATTAACCCACTCATGCATGCATACATGCATGCATGCACACACACAGTCATGCAGGCATGCATGCATACACACGCATGCATGCACTGAGACATGCACGCACTCACACATGCATGCATACATGCACACATGCATGCACTCACGCATGCATGCATTGATGCCTGCTTTCCAAAAACACACACACACACATGCATGCACGTATGTATGCATGTCACACATGCATGCATACATGGGCTCATGCATTCATACACACATGCATGCATCTACTCATGTATGCATGCATGCACACACGCACTCACTCCAATGTTGGGTACAACAACTTGTGATTTCAAGCAATATCTACTTTAATGGTCCCGAGCTCAAGGTCAAGGTCACGGTCTATTTTTAGAAAACCTTTATCAGCGCTGTAGTGCTTCATATAAATGTCGTGTTTGAATTGCTGCAGTCTGTTTTACAAAACAAAATGTCATTTTTTTTTTAGAAAAAAAAAAACCTGCATATTGAAATAGGCCCCTATAGGCGAGCTATGTTGCCATCTGCCAACTCTTACTACATATGCAGGTTGCAGCTTTGGTGAAGTCCAAACTGTACTGAAAAACCCGTCCATAATGCAGTTAGGCATTTTTCTTGTTTTATATCCAGTCAATAACTTGCTTATTCCTTGATGGATTTGGAAATTTCTTTGGCAGAAATGTTAACCATCATGAGACAATATGTTGCTTGCAGCATCCAGGTAGGTACCTCCAAGGTCAAGGTCATACTCAGAGGTCAAGGGCAAAAAAAAGGATTTTTTCAAATCTTGTCAATAACTTTTTAGCTCACCAGAGCCGAAGGCATTGGTCCGTCATCGTTGTCGTCGCCTGCGTCTGCGTCGTCAACATTTTCAAACAACATCTCCTCTGAAACTACTTGGCCAATTGAAACCAAATTATATGTGGAGCCTCTATGGGAAGGGTGAAAGAAAGTTTGTTTGGGAGGACTCGATCACATGGCCGCCATGTCCATATATGGTAAAAACCTTTAAAATCTTCTTCTCGAGAACCGAATAGCCGATGTTATTGAAACTTGGTATGCAGCATCGGGGAATCGCGCCCTACAAAGTTTGTTCAATGATGACCTTCGGTTGACCTTGACCTGTTTTACGTCAAGGTCAAATTTGGTCACTAAGACATTTGTATGGAAAAACGGCAAAACAGTGGATTTATCTGACTGTGTGTTAGCTAGTGGCATCAGAAATGGTATTTGAAATCAGCTGAATGGAAGTTTATCAGTTTCAAAGGTCAAGGTCATTTACCGACCTTTTTCCAGGACGCCTCAGATTCAGTATTTTTATCTTCACTTAAGCTACTGGGCCAATTGAAACCAAATTACATGTGGAGCCCCTATGGAATGAGGGAACGAAAGTTGATTCGTGAGGACTGGGTCACATGACCAATATGGCCACCATGCCCATATATGGTAAAAACCTTAAAAAATCTTCTTCTCAAGAACCGAATTGCCGATGAAACTCTGTATATAGCATCAAGGACTCTGGCCCTACCAAATTTGTTCAAATGATGACCTTAGGTTGACCTTGACCTGTTTTACGTCAAGATCAAGTTTGGTCACTTATACATTTGTATGGAAAAATGGCAAAACAGTGGATTTTCCTGATTGTATATTAGCTGGTGGCATCAGAAATGGTATTTACTTTCAGCTGAATGGAAGTTTATCAGTTCCAAAGGTCAAGGTCATTTACTGACCTTTGTCCAGGACGCCTCAGAGTCAGTATTTTTATCTTTTTCTTCACTGAAACTACTTGGCCAGTTGAAACCAAATTACATGTGGAGCCTCTATGGAATGAGGGAACAAAAGTTTGTTCGTGAGGACTGGGTCACACGACCAAAATGGGGTGCCTTGCCCATATATGGTTAAAACCTTTAAAAATCTTCTTCACAAGAACCGAATGGCCGATGATCTTGAAACTTGGTATGCAGTGTCAGGGACTCTGGCCCTTCCAAGTTTGTTCAAATGATGAGCTTTGGTTGACCATGACCTGTTTTATGTCAAGATCAAATTTGGTCACTTAGACATTTGTATGGAAAAATGGCAAAGTAGTGGATATTTCTGATTGCCTGGTAGGCTATAACATAAAAAAAATGAAATTTGCAGTTAGCTGAATGGAAGTTTATCAATTCCAAAGGTCCAGGTCTTTACTGACCTTTGTCTTGGATGGCTCTGATTCAGTATTTTTATCTTCTTCACCAGTAGAAGAGCTTTGCCTATTGAAACCAAATTACATGAAAAGCCTCTATGGGGGTGAGGCAATTAAACATTATTTGTGGTATTGTCACAAGACCAAGGGGCTTGAAGAAATATAAAGGCTGCATGATGCTTCCACGCAGAGCTGAATCTGGCCTGCACACTAGTACTGGTAAATGGCTAAGAGGATCTATGCCTGTCCAGGAACCGTGGTGCAAGGCGGACCGTCCATGCTAATAAACCCTATTGGTTTCATTGGGCGACAGGGCTTGAGATGTCATTTCATCTCAATGTCGGGTAAAAGTCCCACAAAATTGTAAGCAACGTCTCCAAAATGACCTTTACAGTGTTGACGGGGACGTTAAACCTCAAATCAAACAAACAATTATTAGATAATGTGTAGCGTGAAAGACCGTAGTTCCAATGTCAAGGTCATACTTGGAGGTCAAGTGGGGAGACATTTGTGTTTTTGTAGAAAAACAATTATAGTTTTATCACTCCTGGTATGCAACCCCCTGTCCATTGGGGCTTGAAGATATAGATCAGGCTGTATTGTGCTTCTGTGCAGAGCTAAAACCAAGCAGTCATTTGGGTACTGATAAATACTCAGAATTCTAAGCCTACAAAGCAAATTGGTGTAAGTTGGACCTTCCCTGTATATAAAGCATAAGTTGTGGCTACTTATTAGATGTGAAATCTACTCACTTTTTTGTGCAAGCAAAAATATTAGCACATTACCATACAAGTTAGCAGACATATTTACTAAGAGGATTGTTAGTCATCTTTGAACAACTAGCCCGAAACATTATGAAAACACTCCTAGGTAAAAATACCCGTACTAAAAATTTCATCCAAAATAAATGAACATTTTCTCTCATAAAAAAACGCAGGGGCCAGTTGTTCAAAGCATCGTTAGCTTAACCAGCTCGCTAGTGGTCATATTGTTAAGTGTTCTAGCAAGTACAATATCGTAAATTTTGGTATTTTTGCTGAAAAAAATGTGAGCAGCTTTTGTGTCCACAAAAGCTGCTCACATTTTTTCAGCAAAAATTTCAGCATATTTGCCATATTTAATGATCAACGTTTTTACGATACGTTAACTAACGACGTCATTAGTTTTGAACAACTGGCCCCTGATGTTTTCCAGAATTCTGCTCAAAATGTAGATTGTGGGTACTCATTAGAAGTGCCTCAGTGAGACGGTTCTAACAAGTTACCCACAATCTATGTTTCTGAGGTCAAAATTATATAGGAATGTTTTCTGTATACTTTATGAAAACACCTATACAAATACAGTGCAAATCTTACCACTGAGAAAATAAAGTTTTAGATAAAAAGCAGGCCTCATATTTTTCAGGCATTTGCAGGATTTCAGGCTTTTAGAGATTGATTTTTTTTGCTTGATTTCAGGCTTTTAGAGTTTGATTTTTGTGCCTGTAGTCGGTTTAAAAAACTATTTAACCCTTATCCTGCTGAATAAATTTATGAACCCACACCCATTTCTGACTATAAGTCAACCCAATTACTTTATATTTTCACAAACTGCATTACAAACAGTTTAGATCCTGATCAGATGGCTTCTTCAGAAGCCATCTGATCTGGATCCACACTGTTTGCAAAGGTAATAGTTTTGTCTTGTTCCCCAGGATAAGGGTTGAAGCTGCAAAATCAGGACTTTCAGGCATAGAAAAGCGTGGTCAGTATGAGGCCTGAAAAAGGCATGTTATCATGATGAATGTTTATTTTCCTAGATGAACTACACACGCTTGTTATGGGGTGATACACTGAACTGTACCAAGTTTCATAAAGATTACGCCCCAGTCATCTTGATAGCTATTGCGATCCTGTCCATGCCCCCTGTGTTCTATATCTGTATGAAAGTTTATGGGACAAAGAAAGAAAAAGAAATTATCAGACGTAAGTATACAGACTTTGTATTCTTAATTATGATAGTATACCGTGGATTGAAATCAATTTTTTGTTTAGCTTATAATGTATAATGTATTATATTGCATTTTATCTGCTTGTATACAGAGACTTTGTTGAAAACTTATACAAAATTCTAAATCTGATGTCCTGTTGATACATGTAGTTGCTTTTTGCATCACGAAAACACGCCTGTATAATTTTGACCCCCTTGTACTTAAAATTTTCTCCTTTTTTGGTCGGTAAAGTCACCATTGTATTTGTATAGGCATGTTTTCGTAATGATTGGTTGGCATTTGACTTTTCACAGCTACCAGAACGTGCTGCTTTTTGGAAATAGTACACCTTTTTTAACAAAACAAATGAATAAATGCATTATAAAGAGCATAACTGCATAAAAAAATGTAATTTGTAGATTTTACAGTCTGTTTATCTCCCCCAATTACATTTTTAAGCTCACCGGTCATATACTAACAAGGTGAGCTTTTGTGATGACTTGTTCTCCATTGTGAATCCATCGTGTGCGTAAACAATTTCTCCTAACGGTATCTCCTCCTAAGCCACTGATTGGATTTTGGCCACACTTCACAGGAATGATCCTTCTTTGGTCCTCTTTCGAAGTTATTCAAATGGTTCAAGTCCATTGCACATCTAGGTCACACGATCCAAAAATAGATATTTAACTGAAAACTTAAAAAATCTTCTTCTCTGAAACCACAAGGCCCAGGTGTTTGATATTTGGTATGAAGCTTCATCTAGTGGCCCTCTATCAAGATTTTTCGAATTATAGCTTTGGGCCCCCGCCCATCGGGGCTTGAAGAAATAGATGGACTGCATGATGCTTCCACGCAGAGCTGAAACCGACCCGTGCACGAGTACAGGTTAAGTGCTTAGAGGATCTATGCCTGCCCAGGCAAAGCGGTGTATGTCGGTCCGTCCATGCTTATAAACCCTATTGGTTTCATTAGGCGACAGGTCTTGAGATGTCATTTCATCTCAATGTCAGGTAAAAGTCCCACAAAATTGGAAGCAACGTCTCCAAAATGACCTATACAGTGTTGACGGGGACGTTAAACCTCAAATCAATAGCTTTGGAACCAAAACTGGCCCCGCCCCAGGGCCCACATGTTTTACATAGAAACGGAAAATCTTTTAGGAATCTTCTTGTCTGAAACCAGAAGGCCCAGGTCTTTGGTTTTTGGTATTTAGCTTAAGCTTCATCTAGTGGAACTCTACCAAGAATATTGTTCAAATTATAGCACTGGTGCCCAAACTGGCCCCATCCCAGGGCACATAGTCTTTACATTGACTCATATAGGGAAAACATTTTAAAATCTTCTTGTCTGAAACAAGAGGTCCAGGTCTTTGATATTTGGTATGAAGCTAATCTGAAGGTCCTCTGGCAAGATTGTTCAAATTATGGTCTTGGGACCAAAAATGGCCCTGCCTAAGGACACGCATGTTTTACATACGGTAGACTTCTAAAGGGAAAGCCTTTAAAAATCTTCTTGTTTGAAACAAGAAGACCAAGGTCTTTGATATTTCATATGAAGCTTCATCTAGTGGACGGTGGACCTCTACCAAGATTGTTCAAATTATAGCTTGGAGCCAAAATTGGCCCTGCCACAGAGCCCACATGCTTTACATTCACTTATATAGGTAAAACCCTTTAAAACCTTCTTGTCTGAAACCGCAAGGCCCAGGTCTTTGAAATTTGGTATGAAGCCAGGTCTAATGGACCTCTACCAAGTTTGTTCAAATAATGGTCTTGTGGCTAAAAATGGTCCGCCCCTGGGTCCACATGGTTTACATAACCCATTTATAGAATATATTTGACTTCACTACAGCTGGTGTGTTGGAATGTGTGGCAGTGGTAAAACGTCTCCCTGCCCTACATCATAGTGACGATTATATTTTCTTGTCCTTTGGGATCATTGATTCTATTGTGGAATTTTGAAAATATCTGAAGGTCACTGATGAGGCCTAATTGGCCAAAACTAGCTAGTCTGGCCCAGAAAACATGTACACTCCATATTTTTCAGTTCTGTGGTGTATTCCTTGCTTCCAAAGGATAACCCTTTTATAGAACATATTATACGAAAACCTTTAAAAATGTTCTGTATGAAACCGGAATGCCAAGGTCTTTGATATTTGATCAAGATATTTAAATTATAGCCTTGGGGTCAAAAGTGACCCCGGCCGACCCAGAGGTTCCAGTGGTTCATCTGATATATAACTATATTGACAACCTTGGATCTATGAAAATATTTATATCAATCAGGTTAACATGCATGTCTTGCCTTTCTTCACAGCTCCTTTATTTTTCGTTTCGTGTCAATTTGGTGGTGTCCAACGTATTTACTGGGTATATTATTGGGTGTAAACTTAGTTTGCACCTGAGAAATAGCCTGGCCGGCATTTCTATGAATGGTTACTGAAATAATTGAGAGATTAGTTTCCCAAAGAAGCTGCGGACAGATCTAATGTCACGTGGCAAAATACGTGACGTCAGCGTCGAAAATGACATCATTAACGTCCTCGTTGCGTCTGAACGGGCTTAGGGTCAATTCTAATAGTCCATTAATTTTCAGTCATCTGACAATGAGAAAAACTGACCACAAAATTAAATTTTGAGAAAAAAGTAGTCCCAAACAGTGAAAAATAAAATTGATATCAGTCACTGCTTCAAACAGTGACAATATCCTTTTCGATTTCACTAAAAAATCTCTATATTTCATTGAAAAGCGTGTAAGAAATATTTATTATTTGTTTCAGATATGCATTGATTTCATTGCTATGTACAAAATAGTCATTTCCTTGAATCTTATGAGGGGATCTCACACTCATGGTTGTTTCATGATATTTATGAAACAAGCTTGAGGAGAATTTCATAAATTTCAAATGAATTGACCACAATTCTAACTTCTTTTTCATCATGTAAACAAGTCCGTGAAATGAACATGCCACTTAACCCAACTTTTTATAGAGAAAACTGGGATTTACAGGGTATATATTATTTTTGTTTTCTGCTCCAATACATAGGTTGTGGTTCCTTGCTAGAACCCTCTCAATGAGGCAGTTCTTACGAGTACCTACAACATTTGTTTGCTGTATACATAAGAAAAATATTGCAGACTTACATCAGAAAAGAAGCTATTTTGAATTGTGAAAAATGTGCTATGTCTCATAGGTGTGTTATTATTACCCCGGCATACGAAGTATGCTTTGGGGGTATATAGTTTTTGTCCTGCCATTGGTCTGTCCGTCTTTCCATCCGTCCGTTCATTCGTCCGTCCATCCATCCATCCCTCCGTCCGTCCGTCCGTCCATCTGTCCGTCCGTTAACATTTTGGTTAAAGTTTTGCGTCAAAGTTTCTAGGAGATTGTATCTTCTGAACCGTTTGATAGATTTAGTTGATACTTACACTGAAGTTACATACTGGTGTAAAGATTTCATTGATGCATGTTCCACACTCCACAGTGACCTTGATGTCAAGGTCACAGACTTAGAAATTTTACATTTGGTTAAAGTTTTGTGTCAAAGTTTCTGAGAGATTGTATCTTCTGAACCCTTTGATAGATTTAGTTGATACTTACACTGAAGTTACATACTGGTCTGTCTTAAGATTTCATTGATGCATGTCCTACCCCCACAGTGAACTTGAGGTCAAGGACACATACTTTGAAATTTTACATTTGGTTAAAGTTTTATTGCAAAGTTTATAGATGCCGTATGTTCTAAACTCTAAGACAAATTCAGTTGATACTTGCATCAGTGTACCAATTCCAAAATTTCGTGATGTATGCCCCTTCCCCCACCCAGGGTGACCTTGATCTCAAGGTCAGTGATCTCAAGGTCACGGACTTAGAAATTTTACATTTGGTTAAAGTTTAATGACAAAGTTTATAGATGCCTGTATGTTCTAAACTCTAAGACAAATTCATTTGATACTTGCATCGATGTTGCATACCAGTCCAAAGATTTCATTGATGAACCCACCCTGCTGCTTCGGTAACATTGATACCCACACTCCTTCAGTAACTTTGGTCTTGGTCCATTTAGAAATTTTATGTTTAGTTTAGCTTTTACAAGCCCATTTATAGATTCTTATAGCTTCTTGACATCTTCATTCATATTACATACAAGCTTGAAAGCTATATCAGAGTATGGCCCTGGCCGGGGGTATACTTGACCCACTGGTCGCTTTCTGTAGTTGGAATGCAAAATTAGTTATAGGTTCTACATAAAATATGGCATTGGCACCAGCAGCATGATATTATGTAACATGTAATATGGAAAATAATCCATGAAAAGTAATATAACATATGAAATGGCATTTACAGTAACACTACATAACATTGCTGTCATATGATAAATATCTTTAATTCAGTATAATATCTTTTGTGTCCCTCTTTTAACAATACATGTGCAACTGCATATTTAACTGCCAGCCTGGGTAGCTCAGTTGGATGCGCATCTGACTATGATCAGGTTGTATTGGGTTCATTACCTGCCACTTTAGCAACATTCTTTTGTGGAGGTTGGTCATGAAATCTTTTCTAACAGTGATTCTCTCCCTTCCGCTTATTGGGGAAGGGCAGTTATCAGTTTCTGGCAAAAAAATGTGCACTATACATATACAACATAAATATTTAACCCTTGGCCAGCTGAACACAAGAACCAATACTGTGTGTGTGAATTCGGGTTTAACGTCGCTTTCAACAATTTTTCAGTCATATCACGACGGTGTCTGGTTGCGACAGGGAGCTAAATGCTCACTTTTAAAGTGCTGCCTCACTGAAGTATCATGTCCCAGACACATTACATGATACCACACCCAGTCACATTATCCTGACACTGGGTCGACCAGTCCTAGCTCTACCCTGTAAATCTGAGTGCCAAGCAAGGAGCAGCTAGTTCCATTTTTAACGACTTTGGTATGTCGCGGCCCGGAATCGAACCCGTGACCTCCCGTTCCCCGGTGCGGACACTCTACCAACTGAGCTGTCGGGGCCGGTAACCAATACTGTAAACACTGTAGATCTGAAAAAGCCATCTGATCAGGATCTATCTATCTATCTATCTATCTATCTATCTATCTATCTATCTATCTATCTATCTATCTATCTCTCTCTCTCTCTCTCTCTCTCTCTCTCTCTCTATCTATCTATCTATCTATCTATCTATCTATCTATCTATCTATCATATACTGAATCGGTCATTTTTTGCCAGTACCTCTGTTGTTTGAAATGCAGTTTGTGAATTGAAATAATATACAATAGAACTTCAGTGGCTCGAACACCGATGGCTCGTTTACCATGGATGTGTCGAACCCATTCTTGAGCCCCTAGCGAAATTCTCTACATAAGAAATAGTGGGGGATAATTAAGGAGATTTTAGACTTTTATTTTGCAAATGTATGCTGTGTGTACTCATTAGAATCGCCTTGATGAGGCGATTCTAATGAGTACACACAGCATACATTTTCATTTTAGAACACCGAAAAGATGTCTAAAAGTTTCTCGTTATGCCTCCTGACAGTAACCTTAGTGGCTCGAACTATCCCTGTCTCGAACAGATTTCGAGGTCCCAAAGGTGTTCCAGCCAATGAAGTTTGACTGTATCAAGTAGTTTGAATGGTGGATAGTCAGAAATGGGAGTGGCTAAAATAGTTTATTCAGCAGGGCAAAGGTTAAAGGGAACAGATACACCTTGCATAGTTTCCACCATTTTAGCTCACCGGAACGAAAGTTCCAGTAAACTATTCTACTACCTCCGGCGTCCACATTGGTGTCGGCGTCCACAAATGTAAAAGTCATTTGCATTAAAGCTTGTTGATTATTAATTACCTTTTTATGTGTACATTGATTGAATTCATATTTGGTATTGTTATAGATACTGGGCTGAAGTTTTTATCTGCAGTATCAGCACACATGAACCTGACCTTGGGTTCAAGGTCACAGACTTGGAATTGTAATGTAAAATTTGTTGTGTTAAAGTTTTTAGGAGCTCATTAGTTCTTTACCTTTGGATGGATTTATCTTATATGGTATGATAAAAGATACTGGTCTCAAATTTTTAGCTGCAGCATCAGCTCTCATGACCATAACCTTGGGGTCAAGGTCACAGACTTTGAATTCTTACGTTAAAGTTTTTAGGAGCTCATTACTTCTTTACCTTTGGATGGATTGAGTTTATCCTTGGTATGGTAATAGATACAGGTCTCAAGTTTTTAACCGCTGCATCAGCTCTCATGACCATAACCTTGGGGTCATGGTCACAGACTTTGAATTCTTATGTTAAAGTTTTTGTGTTAAAGTTTTTAGGAGCTCATTAATTCGTTACCTATTGATAGATTTAGTTCATACTTGGTATAGTGATAGGTAATAGTCAAAAGGTTTTTATCAGCATCAACATCATACATGACCGTGGCCTTGGGATCAAGGTCACAGACTAAGAACTTTTTATGTTTTTTTTGCGCTGAAGATTTAAGATCATTACTTGGTTGCCTTCGGGTGAATTTACTTGAGACTTGGAATGGTGATAGATATTGCTTTAAAGTTTTTATCAGCAACATCAGCACATATAACCATGACCTTGGGGCTAAAGTCACATACTCTGAATTTTTATGTTACAGTTAGGAGCTCATTACTTCTTTACTTTTGGATGGTATAGTTTATACTTGGTATGGTAATAGATACTGGTGTCAAAGTTTTGGCAGCAGCATCAACTCTCATGGCCATAACCTTGGGGTCAAGGTCAGAGATTTAGAACTTTTATGTTAGTTTTTGCACTAAAGATTTTAAATAATTACTTGGTTGCCTTTAGATGAATTTGGTTTAGTGATAGATATTGCTTTAAGTTTTTAGCTCACCTGTCACGTAGTGACAAGGTGAGCTTTTGGGATCACTTTTTGTCCGTCGTCCGTCGTGCGTCCGTCCGTGCGTCCGTGCTTCCGTGCGTCCGTAAACTTTTCTTCAAACGACATCTCCTCCTAAACCACAGATCGGATTTTGACCAAACTTCACAGGAATGATTCTTAGGTGCTCCCCTTTCAAAATTGTTCAAATGGTTCCGGTCCATTGCACATATAGGTCACAGGAGCCAAAAATAGATTTTTTTCACCGAAAACTTAAAAAATCTTCTTCTCTGAAACCGCAAGGCCCAGGTCTTTGATATTTGGTATGAAGCTTCATCTAGTGGACCCCTACCAAGATTGTTCAAATTATAGTGCTGGGGCCAAAAATGCCCCCGCACAGGGGCCCTTTGGTTTTGCATGGGCTTATATGGGGAAAATCTTTAAAAATCTTCTTCTCTAAAACCGCAAGGCCCAGATCTTTGATATTTGGTATGAAGCTTCATCTAGTGGACCCCTACCAAGATTGTTCAAATTATAGTGCTGGAGCTAAAAATGCCCCCACACGGGGGCCCTTTGGTTTTACATGGGCTTATATAGGGAAAATCTTTAAAAATCTTCTTCTCTGAAACCGCAAGGCCCAGGTCTTTGATATTTGGTATGAAGCTTCATCTAGTGGACCCCTACCAAGATTGTTCAAATTATAGTGCTGGGGCCAAAAATGCCCCCGCACGGGGGCCCTTTGGTTTTACATGGGCTTATATAGGGAAAATCTTTAAAAATCTTCTTATCTGAAACCGCAAGGCCCAGATCTTTGATATTTGGTATGAAGCTTCATCTAGTGGACCCCTACCAAGATTGTTCAAATTATAGTGCTGGAGCTAAAAATGCCCCCGCACGGGGGCCCTTTGGTTTTACATGGGCTTATATAGAGAAAATCTTGAAAAATCTTCTTCTCTGAAACCGCAAGGCCCAGGTCTTTGATATTTGGTATGAAGCTTCATCTAGTGGACCCCTACCATGATTGTTCAAATTATAGTGCTGGGGCCAAAAATGCCCCCGCACGGGGGCCCTTTGGTTTTACATGGGCTTATATAGAGAAAATCTTGAAAAATCTTCTTCTCTGAAACCGCAAGGCCCAGGTCTTTGATATTTGGTATGAAGCTTCATCTAGTGGACCCCTACCAAGATTGTTCAAATTATAGTGCTGGGGCCAAAAATGCCCCCGCACGGGGGCCCTTTGGTTTTACATGGGCTTATATAGAGAAAATCTTTAAAAATCTTCTTCTCTGAAACCGCAAGGCCCAGATCTTTGATATTTGGTATGAAGCTTCATCTAGTGGACCCCTACCAAGATTGTTCAAATTATAGTGCTGGGGCAAAAAATGCCCCCGCACGGGGGCCCTTTGGTTTTACATGGGCTTATATAGGGAAAATCTTTAAAAATCTTCTTCTCTGATACCGCAAGGCCCAGATCTTTGATATTTGGTATGAAGCTTCATCTAGTGGACCCCTACCAAGATTGTTCAAATTATAGTGCTAGAGCTAAAAATGCCCCCGCCATGTGGCCCTTTGGTTTTACATGGGCTTATATAGAGAAAATCTTGAAAAATCTTCTTCTCTGAAACCGCAAGGCCTAGGTCTTTGATATTTGGTAAGAAGCTTCATCTAGTGGATCCCTACCAAGATTGTTCAAATTATAGAGCTGGGGCCAAAAATGCCCCCGCACGGGGGCCCTTTGGTTTTACAAGGGCTTATATAGGGAAAATCTTTAAAAATCTTCTTCTCTGAAACCGCAAGGCCCAGGTCTTTGATATTTGGTATGAAGCTTTATCTAGTGGACCCCTACCAAGATTGTTCAAATTATAGTGCTGAAGCTAAAAATGCCCCCGCACGGGGGCCCTTTGGTTTTACATGGGCTTTTATAGGGAAAATCTTGAAAAATCTTCTTCTCTGAAACCGCAAGGCCCAGGTCTTTGATATTTGGTATGAAACTTCATCTAGTGGACCCCTACCAAGATTGTTAAAATTATAGTGCTGGGGCCAAAAATGCCCCCGCATGGGGGCCCTTTGGTTTTGCATGGGCTTATATGGGGAAAATCTTTAAAAATCTTCTTCTCTGAAACCGCAAGGCCCAGATCTTTGATATTTGGTATGAAGCTTCATCTAGTGGACCCCTACCAAGATTGTTCAAATTATAGTGCTGGGGCCAAAAATGACCCCGCACGGGGGCCCTTTGGTTTTACATGGGCTTATATAAGGAAAATCTTGAAAAATCTTCTTCTCTGAAACCGCAAGGCCCAGGTCTTTGATATTTGGTGTGAAGCTTCATCTAGTGGACCCCTACCAAGATTGTTCAAATTATAGTGCTGGAGCTAAAAATGCCCCCACACGGGGGCCCTTTGGTTTTACATTGGCTTATATAGGGCAAATCTTTAAAAATCTTCTCTGAAACAGCAAGGCCCAGGTCTTTGATATTTGGTATGAAGCTTCATCTAGTGGACCCCTACCAAGATTATTCAAATTATAGTGCTGGAGCTAAAAATGCCCCCCTGCACGGGGGCCCTTTGGTTTTACATGGGCTTATATAGGGAAAATCTTGAAAAATCTTCTTCTCTGAAACCGCAAGGCCCAGGTCTTTGATATTTGGTATGAAGCTTCATCTAGTAGACCCCTACCAAGATTGTTCAAATTATAGTGCTGGGGCCAAAAATGCCCCCGCACCAGGGCCCTTTTGTTTTACATAGGCTTATATAGGGAAAATCTTGAAAAATCTTCTTCTCTGAAACCGCAAGGCCCAGGTCTTTGATATTTGGTATGAAGCTTCATCTTGTGGACCTCTACCAAGATTGTTCAAATTATAGCCCTGGGGCCAAAAATGCCCCTGCTCCGGGGCCCTTTGGTTTTACATAGACTAATATAGGGAAAATCTTGAAAAAACTTGAAAAATCTTCTTCTCTGAAACCACAAGGCTTAGGTCTTCGATATTTGTTATGACGCTTCAGCTAGTGGACCTCTATAAAGATTGTTCAAATTATAGGCCTGAGACCAAAAATGCCCCCGCCATGTGGCCCTTTGGTTTTACATAGACTTATATAGGGAAAATCTTTAAAAATCATCTTCTCTGAAACACAAGGCTTAGGTCTTTGATATTTGTTATGAAGCTTCAGCCAAAAATGCCCCCGCTCCGGGGCCCTTTGGTTTAACATAGACTTATATAGGGAAAATCTTGTTTTACATAGACTTCTATATGCAGGGTAAACCTTTAAAATCTTCTTTTCTGAAACCAGAAAGCCCAGGTCTTTCATATTAGCTATGAAGCTTCATCTTGTGGACCTCTACCAAGATTGTCCAAAATTGACCCTGCCCGGGGCCCACTTGTTATGCTTTGGATCAGGTGAGCGAACCAGGGCCCTCTGGGCCCTCTTGTTATCAGCAAAATCAGCACCTATAACCACGACCTTTGGGTTAAGGTCACAGACTTAGAATTTTAGTTGTAAAGGTTTTGCATTAAAGTTTTAGGAGCTCATTTCTTCTTTACTGTATTATAGATTCAGTTTGTTATTGCTGAGATGATAGATACTTGTATCAAAATTTTATCAGCAGAATCCGCTTCCGTGACCTTGGGGTTAAAGTCACAGTCTCAGATAGACATTTTAGCTCACCTGAACAAAGGGTTCTGCCATCCTTGTCATGATTTGCTGTTTGTTGCCCGTGTTGTTTCATTGAATGCATGTTGCCCGTGTTGTTTCATTGAATGCATGTGAAATGGTTACAGTATTGCCATGAATTTCTGCCTGTTTACATGGATATGGGTTAAATGGAACAAAAAGGGATACTTATGTTACAGACTTGAATCATTCATGATTCTCAATATTGATATAGCACTGGATTCTTTCTTTGTGACTTTGTTTCTGTTATGGGTCTGAAAATTTGCCTTTGGGCAACTAAGTCAAAGCGCGACTTCCGGTGAACTATCCTGTCCAGTGACAGGTTTCATTTCCAAGGGTGACAACATTCAGGACTTTCTGTTTGCTTTGCATAAACTATCAACACTGGAAAGGGATCTAGTCTTCAAGGAAATAATTTGTTTTATTCAATATTGGGCATTTTTTTCCGGAGAAATGTTTATCCATCTTTCTCCAGAGTTTTTAATTCATTTTCTTTTTCCAGAAAAACGTTTATCCATCTATAACCAAGACAACTCATTCAGCTACACAATACCCAGTGCCCCAGATCCTCAACTTACAGAAGATAATTCACTACCTCATGGCAATACAGACCATTCCACTCAGGGACCAGCAAGAAAGAGACCAGGCCCTATAGTCACTATACAGACTCCAGAAACACATGTGGCCAATATCACTTAAGGGGAATGGATACACCTTCAGGGGAGGCAACTCCTGCCAAAGTATTTTTGTCTCCCGTGTCAGTAGGGGTCAACTCTTAAAGGAAAGAATTTGCTCCTGAGGAGCAAACCCTTTAGATTCATGAAAAAACACAGCTGCACCGTATTTACCCTAAGTATTCAGATACACCACAACCACATTATAACACGGTTCTTTATAACACGGTTTTGGATATAATACGTTTTCAGGATGGATCACAAAAATGTATAGATTATATAGAAAAATGACCATAAATGGTCATTTTTCTATATAATCTATACATTTTTGTTTGGATATAACACGTTGTTTAACTAACAGGGTATCTGCTTTGGACCCCCAACAATAGTGTTATAAAGAGGTTGGGTTGGACCTACTTGTTCTAAAATTTTAACGAGTACAATTTACAACCAGATATTGTGTCTAAAATAGCTTATGAGTGACAAACAGTGCAGACCCTGATGAAATGTTGCATTTGGGTTGGCTAACAGTATAGACCCTGATGAGTCAGTGCATTCTGGGTCTACACTGTTTGCTCAGGCCTGTCTGACCGAATACATATGGTAAATATGGAATTTGATAAAGTTTGGAAAACTTCTTTCTTTTTTGTTGAAAAATACCTAAAACACAACCGCACAATACTCTGTAATGTTGGTAGTGATAGTCGCCAGCATCAGCAATAGGACCAGTATCCAGAAAGTATTTAAGTTTTATTTTTAAATTTTTAATAGCTTAAATTGCAAGTTTTATTTTTAAGATTTTTATGATTTTGGTACTTATCGCCTATACGAGCAGTGAATCAAGAGGAACCTTCAGACAGAAAGCCATATCCCTGGCCCCTCTGAATGGCTGGGCATACGCAGTTAAAATTTGTCATGACGGAATGCTCGAAGACACAAATTCGCTTGGCGGAGCTCATATAATGAATAAAAGTATTATTAGGCAGTGATTAATCTTCCCTTTCCATCTCCACACCTCATTACGCAAACACGCCTATACAAATACATTGCCACCTTTATCGCCGAAAATATGAAAATTTTATGATGAAAAATTGCGATATTTTTCTTATTTCTGGTCAAAATATAGATTGTGGGCACTCATTAGAACCGAGGCGGTTCTAACGAGTACCCACAATTTATATTTTAGAGCAGAAATAAGAAAAATAAAGTATACCCCCGGAAACCCCAGTTTTACTATATAAAAGTGGGGTTCGAGGGGGTCAAAATTATATGGGCGTGTTTTCGTGATGTGCACCCATCCCCTACCCTTTGAACATTATCTTTGCGTCAAGGTGGCACAGAATTCGAGATTTGACGAGAAGTATGAACGCACAGTGACAGATTTGATACAGTTCAATATATCATTACGAAACATGTCTATACAAATTCATTGTAAACTTTATTGCTGAAAAAATGAAAATTTTAAGATGAAAAATTGTCATATTTTTTTCAGAAAGAAGAAAAATAAGGTATACCCCCATAAACCCGAATTTTACTATATAAAAGTGGGGTTCAAGTGGGGGGGGGTCAAAATTATATAGGCGTGTTTTCGTGATGCACAACCTCTAATTGGCCTCTGTGGCCTAGTGGATAAGAGGGCTGACTCTTAAACATTAGGGCCGTGTCCTTTGCTATCTTATAATTTTCTCTTTTTGCATAAACAGATGACAGCATATTTAACTGATGGTAATAATTTTCCAGGGATACATATTCATTCCCTAATATAAGTTTACAAGCCCTTCTTTGCAATTTATCTATTTTATTGATATTGACATTTGAAGAATTTACTCAGGCAACACAATAATATTCAAAATGCAGTTTTATATATTCATCATGCAATAAGTCTATGCTCTGAATTAACATATATCCGAATTTGTGAAAGTAGCCAAAGGTGTGTTGATATCTTTTTAGATATTTATTGAAACTGGTTATTCCAGAAAAGCTTTTCATCTATGTGTTCACCCAGAACTTTTTCATTGCTGGATATATACAATTCAAAGCTATACCCTGGACACAAAACTGTATAATTTGATGGGCTTCATTTCATTTTGATATGACATATTATATAATGTATCCTAATGTCCTGTCAGTCAACTGCTAGACAAGTAAAATGCAAAACATAAGGTGGTGTACATTTCACTGCAGACCCCTGCATCAGCCAATCAAAATACATCTCAGATGTCAAGAACATACACCAGAATAAGTGCTTGTCAAAATGATTGAGATCAATCAATGTATATTGCTTGATCAACTTTTAGAATTCTTTGATGAATGGCATTTGATTGTCAAACTACCTTGATGCAAAGAAATTCATTGAAAGGTAGTTCATCGGTGAAAGGTAGTTCATCGGAGTGTGAACAGTTTTGCGTCCATGGGTGTAAGTTTGTCATCCGATATGTTTTTTCTCTTTTGTAGACTTGTTATCAGCATCAGTTTTGTTTAGTCAGTATTAACCTATTGTCTACTGATGGACTATTCCATTGCTATATGTTGGACAAGTCCATTTGTCATACAAGGGGTGGCAGGCCTATTTTGTCTTTTAGCAAATAGTGCAGGCCCTGATCATTCGCCACATTCTGTGGCATCTGATCTAGGCCAGCTCTGTTTGGCAAGGTACCCCTTTAGGGGTTTCCCACGTGCAAAAGGTTAATCAAGGGTTAATAAACCCCAGATTTTGATAATATCTAAGACTTTTTGTTGGTTAGCTTCAAGAAATGTTTAGCAGAGTTAATGTCATGAATGATTATATCATCAGCATATAAGTCCACTGATTTGATTAGTTTATTCAAGGATAATGGTAGCTCGTTAATGAAAAGTAAAAACTTAAGAGGTCCTAGAATAGACCCTTGCAGAAAACTACATAAAACTTCTTCGCTATCAGAGCTTACACCAATTATATACCCTGTGATACTTATATGATCATTATAGAAAGGTTTTGAATATACCACAGTGTAAAGATTGTTTACAAACATGGTTCCCAAAATGTGTAGATTATATAGAAAAATAACCATGATTATATATTATCAACACTTTTTTGTTTGATAGTTGTTTAACATACACAGTTTCAGCTTTGGACCCAAACAGTAGTGTTATGAAGAGGTCATAGTGTATTTTTCATATTTCATATCTGATGTGTCCTTTTTGAACTTACCTGTTATATTTATTTAACAGGCATATGCAAAAAAGTTCTGCTATAAAGCAGACAATGTTGTTTTGGCATGCTTATGTATCAAACATTTTTAATAAAAATAAACAACGCGAAAAACCATGACTTCTATATTGAGAAATGCTAAAAATGTCTTTCAAAGTGTAAGGGAACGGATACATGTATTTTCTTCATCTTGTTCACTGAGGTACTTAAAAAAAGGAACTGGGTCTACTCTTAAAGGAACTACTCTTCCTTTAAGAGTAGGTCCTTATTGATAAGGGAGACAAAAAATATGAAAATTGTAACTCTTTACACCAAGATTTTTATAAAAAATATACCCCAGTTGTGCAGTGAGGATACAAGAATAAGGACTCATTTTTGTGCAACTTCTATTTTAAGTTCCTACATTATACACCCCAACCTTAGAAGCCTCAATGGTGTAGTGGTTACCCTACTCGCCTTGTAAACCAGGGGTCCCAGGATCGATCCGGGCTTCTCCAGACTTTCGGAGGAGTCTTTAAACCAAGGTCCCATCTCAATATGACCTTAGCTGTTGGTGGGACATAAAACTCAAACACTCACTCACACCCCAACCTCTTTATAACACTATTGTTGGGGTCCAAAGCAGAAACCATGTTAGTTACACAACCATGTTATATCCAAACACGATGTATAAATTATATAGAAAAATGACCATTTATATAATCTTTAGATTTTTGGAATCCATCTTGAAACCTGTTATACCAAAAACTGTGTTATAGCGAACAATATTATAATGAGGTTGTGGTGTATAATTTTTATAAGGCTTAGACAGGGATTGATACAACAAGCCCAATGATTCTATTACATTAACAAATTCACATAATGAACCCCCTTGAAAATCCGCTGTATTTTCTTTGGACAAAGTCTGGTTTACAATGGTGTCCATTATTTCCTTAATTATATTAAAAAACCTAGATTGTGGGTCCTCATTAGAACCACCTCAAAGTGGCAGTGCTAACCAACACAACAATCTATGAACAAGGTGGCCGCCAGAGCTAAAAATAGAATAATCTTTAAACAACAATTCCTCCTAAACACTTAGGCCAATTCCTATCAAACATCATAGGAATGTTGCATAGGTGACCCTCTACCAAACTAGCTAAAACAGTTCCCGTCCCCTGCGATGAACAAAATGGCCGCCAGAGCTAAAAGTAGGAAGGGTCAATAATTTGCTTTAAATGCCAACTCCTCCTTAACCCTTCAGCCAATTTCAATTAAACTTCATCCGAATGTTGCTAAGGTGACCCTCTATCAAAATAGCTAAAATGTTCCGCTCTGATGAACAAGATTGCAGCCATAGCTAACTAGAGGGTCAAGTGGGCCAGAATCGCTCAACTGGATGAGGCTGATCATATAATTGATTGCGCCTTGGTGGCCATTTTGTCTATCAGATCACATTGCTTTTAGCAATTCTGAATCTGAGAGGAGATTTTCGTTTCAAGAATTCCAAAAGATGGCTGCCATGGAGGCCATCTTCGATACTAGAACAGAACGATTTTTAGCAAATCACAATTTCCATGTCACCCCGATGCCTCCAAATAAGTTTCAGCTCAATTTGACATTTTGTCCGGGCGGAGATGTCGTTCGAAGAGTTTCAGGATGGCCGCCATGCATCAGTCTTGGATATTTGAAATGAAAGATTTTAGTAAATCTGAATCTCAATGCCATCCTGATGCCTCCCATCAAGTTTCAGTCCAATTCAACTTTTGGTTTGGAAGGTATTGTTTAAAGAATTTTAAGATGGCCACCATAGGGGCCATTTTGGATATCCGAATGGAATGATTTTAGCAAATCTGAATCTCCATGTCATCCCGATGCCTCACATCATGTTTCAGCCCAAGTCGACCTTTGGTTCGGGAGGAGATGTCTTTTTTGAAGAATTCAAGATGGCCGTTTCAGTGGCCATCTTGGATATTGGAATGGAACGATGGATCTCCATGTTACCCCGATACCTCCCAACAAGTTTCAGCTCAATTCGACCTTTGGTGCAGGAGGAGATTTCGTTTGAAGAATTTCAAGATGGCCACCACGGTAGCCATCTTGCATATTGGAACAAAACAATTTGAGCAAATCTGAATCTTTATGTCACCCCGATGCCTCACTTCAAGTTTCAGCTCAATTCGACCTTTGGTTCGGGAGAAGATGTCATTTGAAGAATGTCAATATGGCGGTCATCTTGGATATCGGAATGGAACCTTTTTAGCAAATCAGAATCTCCATATCAGCCCGATGCCTCCCATCAAGCTTCGCCTCAATTCAACCTTTGGTTAGGAAGATGTCGTTTGAAGAATTTTCTGGATGCCACCATGGCGGCCATCTTGGACATTCAAATGGAATGATTTTAGCAAATCTGAATCTCCATATGACCCCGATACCTCCAATCAAGTTTTAGCTCAATTTGACCTTTGGCTTGGGAGGAGATGTCGTTCTAAGAATTTCCAGATGGCTGCCATGGTGGCCATCTTGAATATCCGAACGGAACAATTTTAGCAAATCTGAATCTCCATGTCATCTCGATGTCTCCCATCAAGTTTCAGCTCAATTCCACCGTTGGTTTGGGAGGAACTGTCGTTTGAAGAATTTCAAGATAGCCGCCATTGCGGCCATCTTGGAAATAACCCTAACAGAACCGTTTAAGCAAATCAGAATCTCTATGTCACCAGGATGCTTCCCACCAGGTATCAGCTTAATCCGACTTCCATGTCGGGCAAAGATGTCGAAAATGTGAAAAGCTAACAACAGGCCACGGCATAAGTATGGCTGGGAGGTGAGCTAAAAATAGAAAAATATTTAAAAGACAACTCCTCCTATACCCTTGGGCGAATTTTATTCAAACTTCATAGGAATGTTGCTAAGGTGACCCTCTACCAAAATAGCTATAATAGTTCCGCTCGAATGAGCAAAATGGTTGCAAGAGCTAAAAATAGAACAAGAGGGCCATGATGCCATGGGTCACTCACCTGATCCACAGCGTAGAAATGAAACGGTAGGTACTATAGTAAGGGCCTTGTCAGAAGGGACAAACATACCAAATATGAAGGATCTATCTCAAATGATTCAAAAGTTATGATAAAGTAGGTTAAGGTCACAGGTCAAACTTTTTGTATGGGTGTGAAGCCCTTGTCATAAGGGATATACATGCCAAATATGAAGGCTCTATCTCAAATGGTTCAGTGAGTGAGTGAGTTTGAGCTTTGCAGCCCACCAAGAGCTTAGGTCATACGGAGACGGGACCTCGGTTGAAAGAGTCATCTGAAAGTCTGGAGAAGCCCGGGATCGATTCTGCGATCCCTGGTTTACAAGTCGAGTAGCGTAACCACTACACCACGGAGGCTTCACTCAAATGGTTCAGAAGTTATGATTAAGGAGGTCAAAGGTCAAGATCACAGGTCAATTTTTTCATTGAATGGAAAGACCTTGTCACAGGAACCTACATTCAATATATGAAGGCTCTATCTTAAATGGGTAAAAAGTTATGACAAAAATGGTCAAGGGTCAAGGTCACAGGTCAGAAGTTTTGTGTGGATGGGAATCCCTTGTCACAAGGAACCTTCATGCCAAATATGAAGGCTCTATCTGAAATGGTTCAAAAGTTTTGTCAAAGTAGGTCAAAGTTCAAGGTCACAGGTCAAAATCTTTGTATGGGTGGGAGGGCCTTGCCAGAAGAAACATACATGCCAAATATGAAGGCTCTGTCTCAAGTTATGATAAAGAAGGTCAATGTCACAGGTCAGAATGTATGGGTGGGAAGCCCTAGTCACAAGGAACATACCTGCAAAATATGAAGGCTCTATCTCAAATGGTTAAAAAGTAATGATCAAGTAGGCCACAGGTCAAGGTCACAGGTTATTTTTGTATGAGTGGGAAGCCCTTGTCACAAGGAACCTACATGCCAAATATGAAGGCTCTATTTCAAACGGTTCAAAAGTTATGACAAAGCAGGTCAAAGGTCAAGGACACAGGTCAAAAAGTTTTGTATGAGTGGGAAGCCCGTGTCACAAGGAACAAGTTCCATGCCAAATATGAAGGCTTTATGTATGTGTGTGTTTCAGTTTTACGTCCCACCAACAGCTAAGTTCATACGGAGATAGAACCTCGGTTTAAAGACTCATCCAAAAGTCTGGTGAAGCCCGGGATCCATCCTGCAATCTCTGGTTTATCAGGCGAGTAGCATGACCACTACACCACAAATGCTTCTGGAAGGCTTTATGTAGAATGGTTCAAAAGTTATGACCAAGTAGTTAAAATATCAAGATCACAGGTCAAGGTCACAGGTCAAAAGTTTTGTATGGGTGGGAAGTCCGTGTCACAAGGAACATATATGCCAAATATAAAGGCTCTATCTCAAATGGTTCAAAAGTTGATAAAGTAGGTCAAATGTCAAGGTTAAGGTCACAGGTCATTTTTTGTATGAATTGGAAGCCCTTGTCACAAGGAACCTACTTGCCAAATATGAAGACTATCACAAATGCTTCAAAAGTTGTGCCAAATTAGGTCAAAGGTCAAGGTCATAGGACCAACTTTTTGGTATCTGTGAGAAGACCTTGTCACAAGGAACAAACATGCCAAATATGAAGGCTCTACCTGAAATGGTTCAAAAATTATGATAAAGTAGGTCAAGGTCACAGATCATTTTATGTATGATTAGGAAGCCCTTGTCGCAAGGAACCTACATGCCAAATAAGAAGGCTCTTTCTCAAATGCTTCAAAACTTATGACAAAGTAGGTCAAGGTCAGCGGTCAAAATTTTTGTTTGGTCACAAGGAACATACATGCAAACTGTGAAGATACTATCTCAAATGGTTCAAAAGTTATGATTAGGTAGGTCACAGGTCAAGGTCACAGGTCAAATGTTTTTGTAAGAGGGGGAAGCTTTGTCACTAGGAACCTCCATGCCAAATATGAAGGCACTATCTCAAAATAACCTACTGATCTACTTTTTGATTTGACGTGACCTATATTTTAACTTTACCGAGATGTTATCCAGATAATCATTCTCGGCAAGTGTTATGATGATTGGACCAAAACTGTGGCCTCTATAGAGTGTTCAGAACATTTTACTATGATTTGACCTGCTGACCTAGTTTTTACCCGACATGACCAATATTCAAACTTGACCCAGAAATCATCAAGATGATCATTAAGAGCAAGTTTGATGATGATCAGACCGAAAATGTGGCCTCTAATGTGCTCAGAAGGTTTCCTATGATTTGACCTTCTGACCTAGTTTTTGACCAGACATGACCTATATTCGAACTTGACCGAGATATTGTCAAGAAGATCATTCTGAGCAAGTTTGATGATGATCGGACCAAAAATGTGGCCTTTAGTGTGTTCAAAAGGTTTTTCAATGATTTGACCTACTGACCTACTTTTTGACCCGTCAAGACCCATATTCGAACGTGACTTAGATATTGTCAAGATGATCATTCTGAGCAAGTTTGATGATAATAAGACCAAAACTGTGGCCTCTAGGGTGTTCACAAGGTTTTTCAATGATTTGACCTACTGACCTACATTTTGACCCGTCATGACCCATATTCGAACTTGACTTAGATATTGTCAAGTTGATCATTCTGAGCAAGTTTGATGATAATCAGACCAAAACTGTGGCCTCTAGGGTGTACACAATGTTTTTCAATGATTTGACCTACTGACCTTCTTTTCGACCCGTCATGACCCATATTCGAACTTGACTTAGATATTGCCAAGATGATCATTCTGAGCAAGTTTGATGATAATCAGACCAAAACTGGCCTCTGTGGTGTTCACAATGTTTTTCTATGATTTGACCTATTGACCTACTTTTTGACTCGACAGGACCCATATTCGAACTTGACCGAGATATTGTCAAGATGATCATTCTGAGCAAGTTTGATGATGATTGGCCCAAAACTGTGACCTCTTGTGTGTTGACAAGAAAAGTTTACACACGGACGACGCACGACTAACGACGGACGGCGCACGATTACGCCGGACATCTCACAGGCACAAAAGCTCACCATGACCTTCGGTCAGCCTGAGCTAAAAACAACAACACTTTGCTTTAAATGCCAACTCCTGTGGCCAATTTCAATCAAACTTCATAGGAATTTTGCATAGGTGACCTTCTTCCTAAATAGCTAAAATCGTTCCGTTCTGGTGAACAAGATGACCATCAGAGCTAAAAATAGGACAGTCTTTAAACGGCAACTCCTCCTATACCCATGGGCCTATTTCAGTCAATCTTCATAGGAACGCTGCTCAGGTAACCCTCTACCAAAATAGCTGAAACGGTTCCACTCCGATCAGAAAAAATGGCCACCACAGCTAAAAATAGAAAAATCTTCAAATGGCACTTCCCTAAACCATTGGGCCAATTTCAGTAAAACTCCATAGGAATGTTGCTTAGGTGACCCTCCACCAAAATCGCTGAAATAGTTCAGCTCTGATGACTAAATTGGCCGCCAGGGCTAAAGATAAAAATGTCAACAATTCGTTTTATATGCCAACTCCTCCTCAACCCTTGGGCCAATTTCAATCTATCGTCATAGGAATGTTGCTCAAGTGACCCAGTACCAAAATAGTAAAAAAAAAAAACGTTCCGCTCTGATGTACAAGATGGCAACCAGAGCTAAAAATAGAAAAAAAAATCTTTATAAATAGCAACTCCTCCAATGCATTGCGCCAATTTCATTCAAACTTCGGAATGTTGCTTAGATGACCCTCTACCAAATTAGCTCATAAGTTTTTCGGCTGGGATTAAGGAACTGACTGCCAGAGCTAAAAACAGAAAATCATCAAAAATTTGATTTGGATGCCGACTCTTCCTAAACCCTTGGACCAATTTAGGAATGTTGCTTAGGTGACCGTCCACGAAATAGCTAAAATCCTTTAGCTTGGGTGAACAAAATGGCCACCAGAGCTAAAAATAGAAAAAGGTCAAAAATTTTATTTAAATGCCAACTCCTCCTTCTGCCAATTTGATTAAAACTTCACAGGAATGTTGCTTAGGTGTCTCTGTACCAAATATGCTTAAATTATTCTACTCTAATGAAAAGATGGCCACCGTAACTGTCAGAAGCTATTTTACATTTTAGAAATCAGGTGAGCGATTCAGGGCCATCTTGGCCCTCTTGTTTTTCAAAATTTATGGCTTGGGGATCTTGTTTGATTTGAGGTTTAACCTCCCGGTCAGCACTGTAAAGGTCATTTTGGAGACGTTGCTTAGGACTTTTACCCGACATTTATCGATGTAATGACCTTTCAAGCCATGCCGCCCAATGAAACCAATAGGGTTTATAAGCATGGACGGGCCGACTCGCACCGCTTTGCCTGTGCAGGCTTAGATACTCTATGCGGTTTACTAGTACTCGTGTGCGGGTCGGTTTCAGCTCTGCATGGAAGCATCATGCAGCCCATCAATGACTGCAAGCCCCGATGGGCGGGGCTCAGCGGAATTTGGGATCTGCAATAAGGCTTTGGTACACGGATGTTGTCGCTGCCTCGAAACTTATTATTAGGACAGACATTCTACATAAACCGTTTAGACCAATTCCCTGCACGCCTGTCCAAATCTTTTGCGGTATTTTCTGCCCAAATCTTTATGGTATATGTGGTAAGTTTTATACTCGGAAATCAGCCAAAAGTTGCATTTGTAGATGCGTGAAATGGTCTTGTAGATGCATCTGTTTGAAACACAAGGTACACCCACTGCGTACAAGTGCAATATGTGGAATGAGCATACATGCTTATGGTACAAAGCATGGAACTTTTTACAAACAGAGGCCCAGATCTGCTGCGTCTGATCTGGGCCTGCACTGTTTGTCCATTACCTGTTTCAAGTGGGTTAAAAATAGTCAGATCAGACCTGGGCTTATGGCCCGTAAAGAAAATGGTTAATAATCTTTTAACCTTTGAGGCCGCGGCAGACGGCAATTTCAAATCAGTCTTTTTAGCTCACCTGAGCATGAAGAGCTCATGATGAGCTATTGTGATCGTCAGTTGTGCGTCGTCAACAATTTGATTTAAATGCGACCTCCTCCAATACCCTTGGGCCACTTTAATTTAAACTTCACAGAAATGTTGCCTAGGTGGTTTCTTACCAAAATAGCTAAACTCGTTCCGCGCCGATGAATAATGTGGCCACCAGAGCGAAAAGAAGAATAATCTTTAAACGCCAACTCCTCATGTACCCTTGGGCCAATTTTATTCAAACTTCATAGGACTGTTTCTTAGGTGACTCTCTACCAAAATGGCCAAAACGATTCCGCCCTAATGAGCAAAATGACCGCCAGAGCTAAAAATAGGTTAAAAAATCGTAAATTTGCTTCAAACGCGAACTCCTCCTAAACCCTTTGGCCTTCACAGGAATGTTGTCTATGTGACTCCCTACCAAATAGCTAAAATCGTTCCGCTTTGAAGAACAAGATGGCAACCAGAGCTTAAAAATGCAGAAAAAAAATCTTCAAATGACATTTCCTTCTGTATACCGTGGGCCATTTTCATTCAAGCATCATGATGCCCCTCTACCAAAATAGCTTAACCGATCTTGCTCTGATGACTTCGATGACGTAAATTTGCTTCAAACGCGAACTCCTCCTGAACCCTTGGGCCAATTAGATTCAAACTTCACAGGAACGTTGCCTAAGTGACTCCTTACCAAAATAGCTAAAAGCGGTCCGCGCTGACTAACCAGATGGCCACCAGAGTTAAAACAAACAAACAATCTTCAAACGAAAACTCTGTACCCTTTGACCAATATTCATTCATCCAAACTTCATAGGAATGTTGCTTAGGTTACTAAACCAAAAACGTTTAAGAGGTTCCGATCCGATGAGCAAATTGGCCGCCAGAGCTAAAAATAGAAAACATCATAAATTTGCTTAAAACGCTAACTCCTCCTAAACGCTTGGGCCACTTTGATTCAAACTTCACAACTTGCCAATGTACTCCCTACCAAAATAGCTAAAATCGTTCCACTCTGACGAACAAGATGGCTGTCAGAGCTAAAAATAGAAAAAAAAATTCAAACAACAACTTCTCCTGTACTCTTTGGCCAATTTTATTAAAACTTCATAGGAATGTTGCTTATATGACCCTTTACCAAAATAGCTCAAACATCTTGATCTGATGACCAATATGGTTACCCAGAGCTAAAAAAAAAAAAAAAACTATTGTAAATTTGCTTCAAATGAGAACTCCTCAACCCTTGGGCCAATTTGATTCAAATTTTACAGGAATGTTGCCTAGGTGACTCCCTACCGAAATAGCTATTCATTCTGTTCTGACGAACAAGATGGCAAAAAATAGAAAACATCTTCCAACGACAACTTCTCCTGTAACCGTTGGCTTATTTTATTCATATTGTATAGGAATGTTGCTTAGATGACCCTCTACCAAAATAGCTAAACCGGTTCAGCTCTGATGAACAAAATGGCCACCATAGCTAAAAATAGAAACACATTGCAAATTTGCTTCAAATGTTGCCTAGGACACTCCCTAGCAAAATAGCTAAAATCGTTTCGCTCTGCTTTACAAGACGGACACCAGAGCTAAAAATAAAAAATAAAAATCTTTAACGAAACTTCTTTCTGTACTCTCGGGTCAATTTCATTCAAACTTCATAGGACTGTTGCTTAACCCTTATCTTGCTGTTCACGACAACCCCTATCTTTGCAAACAGTGTAGATCCAGATCAGATGGCTTCTGAAGAAGCCTTATCTTGCTGTTCACGACAACCCCTATCTTTGCAAACAGTGTAGATCCAGATCAGATGGCTTCTGAAGAAGCCTTATCTTGCTGTTCACGACAACCCCTATCTTTGCAAACAGTGTAGATCCAGATCAGATGGTTTCTGAAGAAGCCTTATCTTGCTGTTCACGACAACCCCTATCTTTGCAAACAGTGTAGATCCAGATCAGATGGCTTCTGAAGAAGCCTTATCTTGCTGTTCACGACAACCCTTATCTTTGCAAACAGTGTAGATCTAGATCAGATGGCTTCTGAAGAAGCCTTATCTTGCTGATCACGACAACCCCTATCTTTGCAAACAGTGTAGATCCAGATCAGATGGCTTCTGAAGAAGTCATCTGATCAGCTGAAGAAGCCATCTGATCAGGATCTACACTATTTGTCATTCAGTTTATGAATTTGTAGCAATAAATTACATCAAGTAATTTGATTGGTTGATACACAGAAATGGGTGTGGCTTAAATGAATATTCAGCAAGATGAGGGTTAAGTGACCTTCTACCAAAAAAGCTAAAATGGTTCTGCTGTGATGAGCAAAATGGCCACCAGAGCTAATAATAATAAAAAAACGTAAATTTGCTATATGCGAACTCCTCCTTAAACACTTGAGCCAATTTGATTCACACTTCACAGGAGTGTTGCTCAGATGGCTCCCTACCAAAATAGCTAAAATCGTTCTGCTTTGACGAACGTTCAGATTAGTTTGAAAACATCTTGCCTGTCAGAGCTAAAAATAGAAGAACGTCGTATTTGTTTCAAACAGTAACTTCTCCTGAACCCTTGGGCCAGTTTCATTCAGCTTACCTGGCCCTTTACCAAAAGTGCTAAAACCGTTCTGCTCAGATGATCAAAATGGCTGCCAAAGCTAGAAATAGAAACAAGGGTGCAAAGATGCTCTTATATCGCTCACCTGAGCTAACAGATTCAAAGTTTCATGAAGTTCCAATCTTTACTGAAGGATTTATGCTAAGACAAGATCAAAAACAGGCATTTTCAGCTTTCGAAGGGATGTAATTCTATGAGAGCTAGGCATCACCAGTTTTCAAACTAATCTGAACGTTCATTATCAGCATACTTATATGCTACTTTCAGGAAGATTTGATCAAAAACTAAAGGACTTATGGTGATGAGAAAGTATTTTCAGCAAAAAAGGGGCTTAACACTATGAGTAATGTGCCACTAATGTTAGTTTGTAAACTCATTCACGCTTTTATCCCTAACTTATATGTAAGTTTCAGGAATATCCGTCCAAAATGATGATGACTGTGCCAGAAATGGGCATTTTCAGCAATCAAAGGGGCATAAGTCTGTGATAAATAGGCGGACCTCACCAGTTTTTAAACTCATCCAAGCGTTTATCCCTGACTTACTTGTTTGTAAGCTTCAAGAAGATCCGATCAAAACTGAAGGGGATACGGTGATGAAAAGGTCAAAAACAGGCATTTTCTGCAATCAAAGGGACGTAACTCTATGATAAACAGGCTGACCTCATCAATTTTCGATCTCATCCGAGCTTTTATCCCCAACTTAATTACATGTAAGTTTCAAGAACAGATCCGGTAAAAACTAAAGGGACTACCGTGATGACAAGGTTGGAATTTTCTGCAATCAAGGAGGACGTACTCTATGATAAATAGGCTGACCTCACCGATTTTCTAACTGATTCAAGCTTTTATCCCTGACTTGCTTCAACATGTGTGTAACATTCAAGAAGTATAAACGGAAGGGGCTATGGTAATTACAAGGTCAAAAATAAGCAATTGCTGCAATCAAAGGAATGTAACTATATGATAAAAATGCCAACCTCACCATTTTTCGAACTCTTTCGAGCTTTTATTCCTGACTTACTTGTTTGTAAGTTTCAAGACGAACAGATCAAAACTGATGGGGCAGCGGTGATGACATTGTCAAAAATATGCTTTTTCAGCCAAGTAGGGGACATAACTCCGTGACTGACCGACTGACATTGCTAGTTTTCGAATTCGTCTGAGCTTTTATCCCTGACGTACTTACATATAAGTTTCAAGAAGATCCTATGAAAACTGAAGGAGTTAGGTCAAAAATAGGCATTTTCTGCAATCAAAGGGACGTTTGTCTGTTTGTTTGTATTGGAGTTTAATAGCCCAGTCAACATTATTTTAGGTCATTTTTGAGCCGGTCAGTTTACCTTGCCACACTTTTCCTGGGCAGGCTTATACGTAAGCGGTTGACCAGTACAGTGCACATCCTTTTGCCAGAAACTGACAACTGCCTTCTTGAATGATCGGAATGGAGAGAATGACCGTAGAAAAGATTTCATTATCAATCTCCACGAAAGAATGTTGCCGACCCCGGTAGGTATCGAACCAGCGTCCTCCTGATCACCAATCAGGCGCGCATCCGACTCAGCTATCGAGGCCGGCATCAAAGGGACGTAACTCTATGATAAATGGGCTGACCTCATCAGTTTTCGAACTCATCCAAGCTTTTATCCCTGACTTACATGTAAGTTTCAAGAAGATCCGATAAAAACGTAAGGAGCTACGGTGGTGACAAGGTCAAAAATAGGCATTTTCTGTAATCAAGGGGGACATAACTCTCTGAAATAAAGGTCGACCGCACCAATTTTTTAACTCAGCCGAGGTTTTATCCCTTACTTAAATGTAAGTTTCTGAAAAGTCCGATGAAAACTGAACGGGCTATGGCGATTGCAAGGTCAAAAATAGGCATTTTCAGCAGTCAAGAGGACGTAACTCTACGATAGATAGGCCAATCGCGTCAGTTTTCGAACTCATGCTAGCTTTTACCCCTGAATTACTTGTTTATATATGTTGAGGTTTTATCCCTTACTTACTTTCATGTAAGTTTTTAAAAAATCCGATGAAAACTGAATGGGCTATGGTGATTACAAGGTCAAAAATAGACATTTTCAGGAGTCAAGGAGACGTAACTTTACTATAGATAGGCCAATCTTCAGTTTTCGAACGCATGCAAGACTGCCAGTATTTTCAGCAAAGTAGGGGACTTAACTCCCTCAGTCATCGACCGACATCGCTAGTTTTCGTACTAAACCGAGCTTTTAATCCTGATTTGCTTGCATATAAGTTTCATGAAGATCCGATCAAAACTGAAGGAGCTATCGTGATGACAAGATCGAAAATAGGCTTTGGCAGGAATCAAGGGGACGTTACTCTATGATTAATGGGCCGACCTTGCCAGTTTTCGAACTCCTCCGAGCTTTTATCCCCAGTCTACATATATATAAGTTTCAGAAAGACCCAATCAAAACTGAAGGTGCTACGCTGATGACATGCAGTCTATTGGACCTTGTGGTTGCCATAGCAACTAAAGTTTCCACTCGATTTCGATAAAAAGCTAATGTCATCATTGCCCCCACGAGACTCGGTCATGCTACAGATGAGAAATGATTGAGATAAGCCTGCAGGCTGCAGAGATATAACTGGTCAAAAGTGTGGTTCAACGGACGACGGATGGGCCTATAATAGTCTATAAGCTCCCCTGGAGCCTTCGACCCAGGTGAGATAAAAAGTAAATTTGTTTTAAATACGAACTCCTCCAAAACCCCTGAGCCAATTTTGATTCAAACTTCACAGCAATATTACCTTGGTGGCTCCTACCAAAATAGCTAAATTGTTTGGCTGTGATGAACAAGATGGATGTCAGAGCTGAAAATAGAAAAAAACATCGTAAATTTGCTTCAAATGCGAACTTCTAAACACTTAGGCAAATCTGATGCAAACTTTACAGGAGTCTCGTCCAGGTTACTCCCTACCAAAATCGCTAAAATTGTTCTGCTGTGGTGAAAATCAGGCGAGATCGGATTTTAATCAGATTGGCTTTGACTCTAGCTCTAACAATCCTTGACCGTGTGCAAGTGTTTCGGACGGACAGACGGGCGAACAGACAGGCCCAAACCAAATATGCCTCCCCCTTCAACTTCATCGAATTTGGGGCACAAAATGAAACAACTGAAAAATTAAAACAACAACAACGTATTTTACTCAATACTCGGGCGTCAATCACAACAACAGCAGACGTTATTTTCCAAATTTGGTGTTACCTGTGAATTGCCTTCCAGTCGGGTTTTTAGCAGACGATTCACGTGAATTGTCTAGCCTGAGTTTATAAAAAAAATAAAAATAGCCATCGGAAGAGATGGCAAATCCCCCGACCAATAGCCAATATGGCCTTCAGAAGATGTTCACCAACAGAAAGTGCACCAGAATTAAACCAGCAATATATCACAAAAGAATTGCAGTTATGGCCATCACAGGATTATACTGTCAGGGGAGATAACTAAAAAACCAGGGCACTCACAAATGTGGTTCTTGTGCATGACATGCCTGCTTAAGCTCATGTATTTCTGTACAAAGTACCATCAATATGTCTCAAAAGGTATTGGAGATATGGTGATCATAAGCTGGTCATACTGTTATATTGGAAGGGTAGATAACTCAAATACCACAGCACCAACAGTTGTGGTTCTTGCACATGACATCCCTTCTGTACCTTGTATACAATTGTGCCAAGTTCTTTCAATATATCTCAAAGGGTGTTGGAGTAATGGCCATCACAAGGTTATATTGCCAGGGGAGATAACTAAAAAACAAGAGCACCCAGAGTTGCAATTTTTGAGCTTGACACACCTGCTTAACCTCATGTACATCTGCATCAAGTACCACCAATATGTCTCAAAGGGTATTGGAGGTACGATGATCACAAGGTTGTCATACTGTTATATTGGAAGGGGAGATAACTCAAATATCATAGCACCCAGAGTTGTGGTTCTTAGGCATGAAGCGCCGTCTCAACGTTGTATACAATTGTGCCAAGTACCATCAATATATCTCAAAGGGCATTGGAGTTATGGTCATCACAAGGTTATATTGTCAGGGGAGATAATTAAAAAACCAGGGCACCCAGAGTTGTGGTTCTTGCACGTGACACACCTGCTTAACCTCATGAACAACTGTACCAAGTATCATCAATATATCTCAAAGAGTGTTGGAGATGTGGCCATCACAAGGTAGTGACTCTATATTATTGGAAGGGGAGATAACTAAAAAACCATGGCACCCAGAGTTGTGGTTCTTGTGCATGACACACCATCTCAGCCTTGTGAACAACTGTGCCAGGTATAATCAATATATCTTAAAGGGTATTGGAATTATGGCTATCACAAGGTTGTCACTCTATTTTATTGGAAGGGGCGATAACTCCAAAACCATGGCAACCAGAGTTGTGGTTCTTGTGCAAGACAGCCTTGTGAACAACTGTGCCAGGTACCATCTCAAAGGGTATTGGAGTTATGGCCATCACAAAGTTGTCATTCTATTTTATTAAAAGGGGAGATAACTAAAAACATATAGCGTCCAGAGTTCTGGTTCTTGCGCATGACACGCTGTCTCAGCCTTTTGAACAATTGTGCCATGAACCATCAATGAATCTCAAAGGGTACATGAGTTATGGCCATCAATAGGTTGTCACTCTATTTTATTGGAAGGGGAGATTACTCCAAAACCATGGCAACCAGAGTTGTGGTTCTTGTGCATGACACACCGTCTCGGCCTTGTGAACAACTGTGCCAGGTATCATCAATATATCTTAAAGGGTATTGGAATCATGGCCATCACAAGGTTGTCACTCTATTTTACTGGAAGGGGAGATAACTCCAAAACCATGGCAACCAGAGTTGTGGTTCTTGTGCATGACACATCATCTCAGCCTTGTGAACAACTATGCCAAGTACCATCAATATATCTCAATGGGTATTGGAGTTATGACCATCACAAAGTAGTCATTCTTTTTTATTAAAAGGGGAGATAACTAAAAAAGTATGGCATCCAGCGTTCTGGTTCTTGCGCATGACACGCCGTCTCAGCCTTGTGAACAATTGTGCCAAGAACCATCAATGAATCTCAAAGGGTATAGGAGTTATGGCCATCACAAGGTTGTCACTCTATTTTATTGGAAGGGGAGATAACTCCAAAACCATGGCAACCAGAGTTGTGGTTCTTGTGCATGACACGCCGTCTCAGCCTTGTGAACAATTGTGCCAAGAACCATCAATGAATCTCAAAGGGTATAGGAGTTATGGCCATCACAAGGTTGTCACTCTTTTTTATTGAAAGGGGAGATAACTCCAAAACCATGGCAACCAGAGTTGTGGTTGTTGTGCATGACACGCCGTCTCAGCCTTGTGAACAACTGTGCCAGGTACCATCAATATATCTCAAAGGGTATTGGAGTTATGGCCATCACAAAGTAGTCCTTCTATTTTATTAAAAGGGGAGATAACTAAACAAGTATGGCATCCAGAGTTCTGGTTCTTGCGCATGACACGCCGTCTCGACCTTGTGAACAATTGTGCCAAGAATCATCAATGAATCTCAAAGGGTATAGGAGTTATGGCCATCACAAGGTTGCGTCTACGGACGGACGGACGGATGTTCTAACAAATCCGGTTTATGGGCTTTTCCCATTATAAACTCCCATAGAGAAATTAAGCTCCTAAGCCGAAAAATAGCCCCTAAGCAGTAAGGTTTATGAGTTTATAGTGTTAACTTAACGGAATAAACCCATAAGGTTGGACAAAATATAACCCCTAACACTTATATGTTGGTGCGGACAACAGACGGACGGACAGACGGACGCCAGGCTGATCGCTATATCCCCCGAACCTATTCGGTCGGGGGATAAAAAGGGAGAAAAATTCTAATGCAGTGCTGTCTGCTCTGGAATAAAGATTGGCTGCCTCCGCCCCCCCCCCCACCCCCACCCCCTCTAATGCAGTGCTGTCTGCTCTGGAATATAGCTTGGCTGCCTTCACCCCCACCTCGAACCCTGCTCAGGATCTTTGGCGTCTGGTGCTCGAGTTGTCGGTCGGGTAAAAGTCCCATTACATCGGAAGCAATGTCTCCAAAATGGCCTAAGTAGTGTTGACATGGTCGTAAAACCTCAACAAAGTTAAATCTGCCACCAAGCGGTGTGCTAAAAGGGCGTCTTTCTTATCTTAAAAAACTACCATTTTTCAGATGAAATGGGTCAAAAATACTTTATATTCCTAACCCAAATATAGAATGTTTAACCCTTTTTGTACCAAATGGAATCTTCCTCCTTATATATAACAGGAGTCTATTTCGAAATTTAGGGGTGTCAGGTTGTGTTTTCTTCAAAATTAATTTGGCTGGATTTTTCCGCAAACAGTGTAGGCCCTGATCAGACGCCGCGTTCTGCGGCGTCTGATCTGGCCGGGCCTGCACTGTTTGCAATTACCCGTTTTGGGGTTTCTGGTATAAAAAGGGTTAAAACCACTTCATTGAGAACCCACAATCTATGGTTTGAACGAAAATCATGAAAAAATAAATGCCGCCGTAAGTCCCACATGTACATAATGTGGGGTTTAGTGGGCTTTTCATTTCACGGACCTGTTTCTACCACCGCACATGGCTCGCCTCATGAACTAGGGGTCGTGAATTCGATACCGGGCTACTGAAGGCTAGCTGCCCTCGGTGGCATAGTCGGGTGCGCATCTGACTGGTGATCAGGAGGACGCGGGTTCGACTCCCGCCGGTGTCGGCAACATTCTTTCGTGGAGATTGATCATGAAATCTTTTCTACGGTCATTCTCTCCCTTCCGCTGATTCAAGAAGGGCAGTTGTCAGTTTCTGGCGAAAGAATGTGCACTGTACTGGTTAACCGCTTACGTATAAGCCTGTCCAGGAATGGATAGGTAAACTGACCGGTTCGAAAATGACCTAAATAGTGTTGACTGGGCCACTGAAGGCTGAGTCTAAACACCGAGGTCCCGTCCCTGTATGATCTTAGCAGTTGGTGGAACGTAAAACTCTTACACACTTGCACATATCGATTAACATCTCGCCGAGAAAAAACTACATCTGAAAATGTCGCCTGCTTTTGTCGTCTGCTGATTTTTTTTTTTTTTTTTTTTTTGCAAACTTTTAAAACATATTTTTGCATGCAGGCATATATTGTGGGCCCAGATCAGACTATTCCTACAGGAGCAGTCTGAACTGGGTCCACACGGTTTGCTAAGAAAAGAAACTTTTTAGGTAACCGGCAGACGGCAAAGCAGACGACAATATCGTGATTGGCATTTTATGGGTTAACTGAAGGAAAATTTACCTGTATATTAAGTATAGTATAGAACACTCTAAAAATAGATGTTATCTTTGTTGGCAAGTACAAATACACACCTAAATCATTTGACTGGGAAGTTAATAGTATTATTATGTCGGAGTGGTAAATTACACAAAGAAAATCACTTCAAACTAACACACACAGGCATTGAGGTAAATAAAATGGCTGCCAAACAACAGGTGAAAAACTTTTCAAGTTTAACATATGTTCAAAAGTTCGGATACTTGTTATACTTTGTTCACATCTTTATAGGATTATACTTGAACAGTGTAGTGTCAGCTGATTACTGCAAAGGCTTCGGAACTGGTCGGTGTATCTGTACTGACGAATTCGTTGAATGTCACGGAGAGCACGCAATTGACAACAATATAATAGCTCTTCTTTCTTACATAAAAGATGACGTCGATAATATCACTATCACGGGCAGTAATTTCACAGAACTTTCTAAGAATGTGTTTGGATCCTGTAGAGGAACGCCAGAATTAGTTTTAAACCGGTTAAAGTATCTGGATTTATCGAATAACAATGTACACACAGTTCATGGGAAAACATTCCATTGTATGCCTCACCTACATAGTTTGACTCTTGCGCACAATGAATGGCAGTTGGAGAGAAAACAAAATCATTCCGGGTTCTTCACATCAACCCCGGAACTGAAAAACCTGGATCTCACAAACGCTTTTGAAGAAATGTGGAATGGTTCGTACCACATTCCAAAGCTAGTAGATGTGCTGAATGTAACCGACTTGACTATGTTACAGACGCTGAACCTTTCTCTGAATGAGTTCTTTGTGTTCGGACCAGACGCTGCGGCGTCCCTCTGTAAGATGCCAGCTTTGAGGACATTGAATATGTCAAACAATTGGCTTGAGAAGCCAGTATTGAAAGACTGCATGAAGAACCTTGTCACGCTTGATTTATCCAACAACTCTATGAAAATAATCCACGAAGACCTCCGGAAAGTAATCGACAACTTGCCCAGCCTCCAGGAAGTACGTCTGGATCAAAATCAATACAAATGTGACTGCGGGTTAATTGACACGCACCGTTGGTTACGAGCAACTCGTGCACCAATCAACAGGAACGAAATGCGTTGTTTTTCGGGCTTCCATAGCTCTTATATTCAAAAGACAGTTCTTTCACTGAAAGAATCAGACTTACGGTGTCAAGTCATTCCGGTGTCCAGTTCCAAAGCTGCCTCAATCGTGATAGGGTTGCTGTTTGCCATTATCGCATGTGCTGTGATTGGTTTTATGTACATCAACAGGAAGAATCTTAAATACTTTGTAGGTAATTGCAAAAAGAGGACATCGAAATTTTCTCTGCGACCACATGCTGGTTATTCATCAGTGCGTGAAGTGGCAACGGTTGAAAACCTGTGATAAGCGAAATTCCTGTTGTTCACGGTGTTCTGTTTGGTACTCAACATTGAATCAACGTTGACGTTGTTTCAACGTTGGTCCAACGCTGAGTCAATGCTGTGTGCCTGCAGGGATATGCGGCTAAAGGGCTTTAACCCAGCGGGCATTCAACTTTGACTCAACGTTTAACCAACGTTGAAAAAACGTTTAAACAACGTCGAAAATGTTTCAACGTTGAGTCAACTTTATGTGACTGCATTCGTTTCATTTGTCAGCTTTTACACCCTTAAAATGCCGAAAAAACTACTTCTGAAAGCGTCGTTGCGTCTGCTGAATCTTAAAAAATATTTTTGCATACAGGCAGTGTGAACCCAGAACATACTGCTACTGGAAAACAATGTGGACCCAGATCAGAAGAGCATTCTGATCTGGGTCCACATTATTTGAAAAAAAAAAAACGCCTTTTGAATAAAGTAACCGACAGAAAACAAAGCAGACGACAATTGTTGTGATTGTCATTTTATGGGTTAAGATTGTTATTTTTATACAGCACCATTCCAATAGCTTGGTTGTAAGTCACAGACTTTATTGTTTTCGTAACAGCCTTGTACAGAATTTTCTGCTTGGCAAATCTTTTTGACCCATTGTTTACTAGTGGGCTCGTCCATTGCTATATGTTGGACAAGTCCATTTGTCATGTAAGGGGTGTCAGGCCTATTTTTTTTTTTTTTCGTTTTTATTCTACTTTTGATGGAAAATTATGATAGCAAATTGTGCAGGCCCTGATCAGACGCCTAAGAACGCGTTCTGTGGCGTCTGATCTGGTCCTGCACTGTTTGCCAGTGTACCCCTTTAGGGGTGTCCCCGCATGCAATTTGGTTAACACAGACACATACACGCATACGTGAATTGTATTAACTTGTTCTGGAGTTAAAACGGCCCAGCCAACAATATTTAGGTCATATTGAGCTGGTCAGATAGTATACCTAACCACACTATTGTTGGGCAGGCTTATAGGAACTGATTGCAGTGCACATTCTTTCGTCATAAACTGTCATCAGCCCTTCTTGTATCCTGTGTAATGACATGGTATCTGAACCAATTATAATATGGGCCCCGCCAAGTGATTTTGGTACTTATCGCCTATGCGAGCGGCGAAGGTTCAGGCGAGCCTGCGCATCCGCGCAGTCTCGCCAGAACCTTCGCTGCCCGCTCATACAAGCAGTGAATCAAGAGGAACCTTCAGACAGAAAGCCATATCCCTGCCCCCCCCCCCCTCCCCCTGAATGGCTGGGCATGCGCAGTTAAAATTTGTCATGACGGAATGCTCGAAGACACAAATTCGTTGGCGGGGCTCATATGATATTGGAATCCACTACCATGGTTTCAGATTTTAACCCATATGTCCTACATAGGATCTTATATCCCACATGGGATCTTCCAGTCAGTAGCTTTGGACTGGTCCATATCCGATTTCAGGGTTGCCAGGCATTTTTGTTGTAAATTTTCTGTACTGAATCCATGATCAGACGCCGTATTGTGTGGCGTCGGATCCGGGGGTACACGGTTTGCCTTTATTGGACGATAGGCATATATGATATGATACGTGGGTTTATATTATAATGTTAATATTCAAGTAATTTCGTATTGGCCCAGTAACAGGTCCGAGGTCTGCTGCATTGACCTTAAAAATTAAAACATCACGATTATTTTTTTTTTTACCTCACTTGACCTCAGTTAATATTGGTGGACCTGATGTTCATACGCATGACCTCCGATCAATATAGGCTAGTCAATTAATAATATCTGGCACAACGTTTATTACATGTATAAGCATTATCGTATCGACGTCGATGCATCGTCATGACGTTACGCTCCGCTAGGTTATCCCTCTGAGCACCCGGTTTCATGCGACGTCGCATCAAGGTCGATTTGTTTGTTCGTTTGATTTGAGGTTTAACGTCCCCGTCAACACTGTAAAGGTCATTTTGGAGACGTTGCTTCCAATTTTGTGGGACTTTTACCCGACATTGAGATGAAATGACATCTCAAGCCCTGTCGCCCAATAAAACCAATATATTTTATTAACATGGGCGGTCCGCCACGCACTGCGCTTCCTGGACAGGCTTAGATCCTCTAAGCGGTTTACCAGTACTAGTGTGCGGGCCGGATTCAGCTCTGCGTGGAAGCATAATGCAGCCCATGTATTTCTTCAAGCCCCTATGGGCGGGGGCCGTAAAGGTCGATTATGAGGTTGCATCGACGTAGATATGAAGTTGCCTGTACGTTGTATTGCTCCTGGTTTACAGTTCAATGTAATTAACACATGGCATTGTTGCAAACAGAAAGATGAACATAACAATGTAGTTATGTCTCGGCGAAGCCACCGTTCAGTTTTAGCGTAAAACGTGACTTGGCGATGTCGTGTGCCAGCTGGAAGGCTGACCATGTACAGACCAAACATTTTCACTAAACATGTACTCATTTAACCCTTATCTTGCTGTTCACGACAACCCCTATCTTTGTAAACAGTGTAGATCCAGATCAGATGGCTTCTTCAGAAGCCATCTGATCAGGATCTACACTGTTTGGCATTCAGTTTATAAATTTGTAGCAATTAATTACATCAAGTAATTTGATTGGATGATAGACAGAAATGGGTGTGTCTTAGATGAATATTCAGCAAGATAAGGGTTAATGGGAGAGGGAACACGTTCAGGGGAGGCAACTCTTTCAAAAGTATTTTTGTTTCCCATGTCAATATATAGGGGTCAATTCGTAAAGGAAAGAATTTGCTCCTCAGGACAGAGCTTATAGAAAAGCGAGCAGAAAGTTCCAAAAGTTGTCTCCCTTTGAAAAATCAAGGTGTTCCCATTCCCCTTAAGGTTCAATATTCATTTCTCAGGAGTGTTGTTAATTTGTGCCCCTACCCATCCGGGGGTCTTCGGAAATAGATTGGGCTGGATGGTGCTTCCGCGCAGAGCTGAAACCGACCGAACTTAGGAGTACCGGTAAACAGCTAAGGGGGGGGTGGGGGGTAGGGCTTGAGATATTTCATCTTAATGTTTGGTTAAAGTCCCACAAATGGGGGGAAGCAGCGTCTCATAAATGACCTTAATAGTGTTGATGGGGATTCAAAACAAAACTCAGATGTGATGATCCTTTTTCTAAAGTTTTCAGATATTTAAAGGTAAGTATTTTGTGATATTTGAAGGATATTTTTCCTTATTTCTCCACATAAACTTATATTGTGGGTACTTATTAGAACTGCCTCGGTGAGGCGGTTCTAATGAATACCCATAACATATGTTTTTCGGAGAATTGACAAAAACTACCTTCAATTATAAAATACTTACCTGATCTGTTGCTATGTTTGAATTATTTTACATCACGAAAGCACGCCTGCAATTTATATATAATTTTGAACTCATTAAACTTCAATTTTTTATAGTAAAAGTCCCGCATACCCCAGTTTTAAAAACTGGGGTTTACGGGGTATATTATTTTTCTTATTTCTGCTCAGAAACATAGATTATGGGCACTCGTTACCATAATCAATGTTTTGAACAGAATTATGAAAAATATCAGAATTTCATTTCAGAAAACTTTCATTTTTTTGGTGATAAAAGTTTCAATATAGTTAATAGGTGATGTAAATTTGGATTTTAATCTCATTGACAAAATGGCAAATAATGTGTATCCCGATCAGATGACTCATTATGAGCCGTCGCATCTTGCATATTTAAGCAGCTCATTAGGAACTACATGCACACTGTTCCATAGCTCCGGATAAGGCGTTTTTTTCAGCCGAAAGGTACTTGTATTTTTCTTATTTCTGCACTTAAACATATGTTGTGTGTACTCATTAGAAGCGCCTCATCGAGGCGCTTCTAATGAGTACCCACAACATATGTTTTCGTGCAGAAATAAAAGAAATAATATTTGAATACCGTCTCTTATCTGGGGCTATACTGTTAGCATAGATATCTACCTGTCTACTTGGTTAAAAGGGCAAACGCCAGTGACAGCTACCATATGATCATCTGTGGCAAGTAATTATTTAAAACGCTGGAAGGCGCAGATGGAAAGGTCATTGTGATGTGTTTAACTTGTCCACTTGTCTCGCTTCTGTTATATGAGACATGTTAGTAGGCCTCGGGAGCTCAGTCCAATGCGCAGACTGTTGATTAGGAGGTCGCGGGTTCGAAACCTGCCGGGGTCGGAAATATTCTTCCGCGGTGTTTGATCATTAAACCTTTTTCAGGCATCAGTTTGTGCACTGTACTGGTTGTTCGCTGGCTCGTTATGACCTTAATGGTGTTGCCTGAGCCGTTAAACTCCAAACTAACAAAGAAAAATTGTTTTTAACCTTTCACCCCTGCGTTTCTGAAGTGGACTCTTCTAATTTTGCATTTGGGCACGTCCATTCTTCTAGAAAGGGGATGGTGGTGGTCATATAGTATAAATCCAGAGAATCTATACCGTTTGCATATGTATTAATACTAGACTTCGGCGTTGCCGGCACATCATGTCTATGCAACGTCGATGCGACGTTGCACAAGTATTATGTGCCCGCGGGCAATTACCCTGGTAGAACAAAAGTAATATACGAACCTGTGCAAACATCCACACAACTAAAATGGCTCGTGTATGTCTCATCAGGGTCTTCAAAAAGGGTGATTTTTATGCCCCCGCCATTTGAGATGGCTTCTGCATTGAATTAGCGTTTAGGTTTACTTATTTGCGCTTCCAGGCGGGGGCATCCGTGTCCTTTGTATACATTTCTACTCAATTTACTTTCCAGTCCACCATGTTCACATGACAAAAAATAGGCTTAGATTTACCCTTTCAGTCCCGAGTTTCTGATTTTGTTTGTTTGACTTGATGTTTAACGTCCCCGTCAACACTGTATAGGTCATTTTGGAAACGCTGCTTCCAATTTTGTGGGACTTTTGCCCGACTTTGAGATGAACTGTCATCTCAAGCTCTGTCGCCCAATGAAAAAGCATGGACGGTCCGACTCGCACCGCTTTACCTGGGCAGGCTTAGGTCCCCTAAGTTGTGTACCATTACTCGTGTGGGGTTGGATTTCAGCTCTGAGTGGAAGCATCATGCAGCCTATCTATCTATTTCTTCAAGCCCCGATGGGCGGTGGCCGCCTGAGTTTCTGAAGACTACCATTCGATCCTTTAGTAGAGGTGGTTGGGTGAGGCAAAGGTGACGTTTACCTTGCATCACTGGGGCGTCTAACTTATAATGGCTTACAGTCGGGCAAGGCCTGTTTTCCTTACAACAGGTAAGGGAAGAGGGGGGAATGTTGTTTCTTCTCCTTCTATACTTTCATTCAATTTCCTCTTTCTCCTCTGTCCCTCACTTTTATCCCTTCTACTATCCTGTCTATTCTCCCTCTCTTCTCTCTTTCTCTGGGAGACGACACAAATGGCCCACAGGGTTGACGTGTCGTTACACAAAAAACAATAAAAACAATCCGTCATTTAGTTTGGAATTGTCCATTACTGTAAACAGGGGTTTAGTAAAAACCATTAACAGGATGACAAAAAAAACAGTAGATCCTTATGGGACATAATACTAGGATGTACATTGCTTGCATATAGTGAAATTCCTATAATAGGACCGCCTTTGGGACTGTTCAAAAGTGGTCTTTAAGACCACTTTTGAATAGTTCTAAAGGTGGTCACTTTCTAGAAGACACTGAATGCAGAAAAATGGCAGAAAGATTTTTACACATGCTTTCAAAAGGAGAATAGCCACCTTTCAAATTACAAGTGTACGCATGTAACTATTAGCCCTAATTTTAGATCGAATTTACTGTACAGGTATCTGGGCCGGTGTACAGGATTGAAAGGGTATAAATTTTACTCAAATTTGTATCATAGTGCTGAGACATTGCTATATTTAAAATTTAATCATGAGAAAAAATTCTCGCATATGTAAATCTTTGCATACATGTTTATAGACCCCGATAATGGCCGATATAAAACTTGCTTGTCATATTTAAAATATTACTGTTTTATTCTCTTATACATACAGGAGTAACAGCACATAAAAAAATGTCTACCTTTTCAGTAATTATACCGTTTTATTGTACGTTAAACCCTTATCTTGCTGAATAATTCAGTTAGCCACACCCGTTTTTGACTATCAGTGCATGAATCAGAACACATGATATTATATTTTTGTTCAAATTAACAAACTGTATGACAAATCGTGTAGTTCCTGATCAGATGTCTTCTTCAGAAGCCATCTGATCAGGATCTACACTGTTTGCAATGGTAGGGGATGTCTTGAACAGCAGGATAGTGGTTAAACGAAAAAATAAGTGGTTAAGCAGGCACACAACGTGTTCGCAACATTATACCAACGTCGATGCAACGTCATGTCTTTGCATAGACGTGATGCGACGTTGCCCGGACGCCATATGCCCAGTGTGCTCTTTTTTTTTTAACTCAGTCACGGAACGTGGCATCAACGTCGATGCAACATCGGCGTTGATACGACATTGCTTGAACGACATGTGTCCAGGGCGTCTCGAAAATTGTCTCCCTTGAAAGTATGTCGGGTGTGTCCGACTGTGTCAACGGTCCTTACGCCTATCGGTTACGAATGCATATGAATGCAATCACAGGCCATTGACGTTTCACTAATAAAACTAAAACAAGCCTAAATCCACATTTTCTCTTAATAAGCACCGAAGCTTGCTTACGTATAAGTGTATAAGTGGATTAAGGCCACTTTGAGGGCTCTTTTAAGTTTTCTGGTGAAACGTCAATGTCCTGTGATGCAATGTTATTTTCACATTTTCGTTTAAAATTTCAATATTATGACGTAAAATGTTTGCAGGGAGTATTGTTTGTCAAACTATCACGACGTCAAATCAACGCTGGAACGACGACGTACTCGCAGCAGGCAGATGGCGCCTAAGCAACGTCGCACCAACGTCGATGCAACGTCATGAAGTGGCAATCGACGTAGATTCTAAGTTGCTTACTCGTTGTGTGCCTGTGGACTCAGATTGTTCCTCGCAATATCATTTGGGGTATAACTGTATTCAAAATTGTCATTTGGGGAGGTAAATCGGCGGTTTTACGGTCGGAAATTTCACTTTTCGGCGACGCGTCAGCGGAGGCATAAAACGGAATTTGCGCCGTAAAACCGACGATTTACCTCCCCAAATGACAATTTTCCATACAGTTGTCCATATTCTAATGCCTTTTTTTTCACTTAGTTTGTTTAAAAAATGCTCATTTTGCCCAAAACGGCAAGCAGACTGGGCTGCGTAAAACCAAATGGCAACCAATGAAAAGTGAAGTTACATGATGACGTCAGATTTTCGACAGTATATCGCAGAATATACTGTCGCAAAATTTTGACGCTATCCAATCAGACGTCAAGTTACATACGCAAGTGCATTAGAATGCGTTATACTAACGTTGATGTATCGATGACTTTGCAACGTTAAATTTGCAGACAACACTTATATTGTTTCTTGCATTTATCAGGGCATTGTATCAAACAAGTGGACGCATAACGCCTAAGCAACGTCTGATCTACGTTGATGCAGCGTCATGGCATTGCATTACGTTGAAACGATGTTGCACTGTTTGTGTGTTGTGGCACACATGAGGAAAACAAGTCCTTGTGAAATAATGCCATCCAACATGATGATATTAGGTAAAAATTGCAACACCTTTCTTATTTTTGTTCAACGAGGCGTTTCTAACGAGTCCCCACAATCTATGTTTTTGAGCTCAAGTAAGGGAGATAATGTATACCTCCTGTAAATCAAACTTTTCTCTATATAAACTGGAATCTTCGTTTCTCGGACTTGTTATCGTGATGGCATAGCCTACCTTTTCAACATAAAATGAGTCCCGCCAAGCGAATTTGTGTCTTCGAGCATTCCGTCAGGACAAATTTTAACTGCAATGCCCAGCCATTCAGAGGGGCCAGGGATATGGCTTTCTGTCTGAAGGTTCTTTTTTATTCACTGCTTGTATGAGCGAGCAGCGAAGGTTCTGGTGAGACTGCGCGGATGCGCAGGCTCGTCTGAACCTTCGCTGCTCGCATAGGCGATAAGTACCAAAATCGCTTGACGGGGCCCAAATAAGAAAAAAGCGCAGAACATAACGTTATCAAACATTTTGTATCTGGTGTGGACTAATAATGGATTCGAATTAGCCAAAGTAAATGAGTCCTCAGTTGGCGAGTTACTGAATGAATAACTTGCTATGCAAGCTGTGAATTGGGTTAACCCACATTTGACAGACAGAGGTTATTTTCAATTCTGTGGGCGTCTTTTTTGTTTTGTCTGGTTAAGTTTTACGCATATTTCTGTGTTTTAAGCGATCAGTGTAGAGCCTAATTAACCACAACAAATAATCGTCATGTGACGTCTGATTTCACGCAGCAGTGGTCGCCAATTATATTCCGTGTATGGAATGCTTGGCCTCATACCATTAAATTAGCATTATATATCATAAATTGTGGCAACAGCTTTCAATTATTGTATACATTCTGATGGCTCACAGCTTATTATAAACATATTAAGCTGACACACCGATGCAATATACTATTCTCTTTCAAGGCTGTATAAAGCTGACCTTTTTTCTCACGAATTGTTTTTCCTGTTCTTAAGGAAAATGGATACACCTTCTAGGGAGGCAACTCCTGCAAGTATGTTTGTCCCACATGTCAAAAGTTGTCAACTCTTAAAGAAAAGAATTTGCTTCTCAGGAGCAAATTCTTTCCTTTAGGAGTAGACCACTTTTCAGTGGGACAGGACTGATAGAAAAACGAACAGGAAGTCCCGAAAGTTGTCCCCCTTTAAATATGGCAGAAAAATCTGCCAGATGTTCCCAATCCCTTTTAAATAGATAACGTACAGATAGTGGGTCCTTAGAAGCATCAAACTTTTAATGTAAATAACACACCAATGCAATAAAATTGTGTGTGTGTGTGTGTGTGGGGGGGGGGGGTCATGGATATATAAACGTAAGTTTTTCCACATGTTTTTTTTTTTGTTTTCTTGTTTTTGTTTTTTTTTTTGTTGTTTTTTTTTTTTTTTTTTTGCTGTTACAAAAACCTTACCACGTACCAAAAATTCTGTGATCATCATGTAAACAAATCCGTGTAATGAAGAGGTAGATATCATTTTTCGAAATTTCTGCTCCAAGACATAGGTTGTGGGTACTCGTTAGAACCGCCTCAATTAGGCGGTTCTAACGAGTACCCTCGATCTATGTTTTAACTGGAAATAAGAAACAAATCACAAATTTTCATCGAAAAATGCCTTCTCGGGCGATATGATAGTCACCATATTAGCACACAGGTATGTATCCATAGTGTCTTTGCCAAGATACTTGCACCCACAATCTATTTTTTCTGCCTGACCAAAGCAAATTATGCATATGTACCTTTTGTAAACCCCACTTTTCTTTTTATAAAGTGATATTTTTACAGGATTTTCCATTGCATGGGCTTGTCAACTTGATATGCATAGTTTTTTCCTTCATATGATTTGCTGATAATAGTATATATACGTCTCACCTTGTTTTCTCGTTAGATGATGGCTAAATGCATGCAACACTGTCTTTATGATGCGATTCTAATGAGTAAACACAACATACATGTATCTTAGAGAAGCCATTATTGAAAAGAATACCCTTAAGTCACCCTGTTATGCCTCCTTATTTGTCGCTTTTAATGCTCGATGGCTCGAACTGTCCGAATTTTTTTGATTTGGTTGATTTGAGGTTTAACGTACCCGTCAACACTGTATAGGTCATTTTGGAGACGTTGCTTCCAATTTTTTGGGACTTTTACCCGACACTGAGATGAAATGACATCTCAAGCCCTGTCGCCCAATGAAACCAATAGGGTTTGTTAGCATGGACGGTCCGCCTCGCACCGCGGTTCCTAGACAGGCTTAGATCCTCTAAGCGGTTTACCAGTACTAGTGTGCGGGCCGGATTCAGCTCTGCGTGGAAGCCTCATGCAGCCCATATATTTCTTCCAAGCCCCTATGGGCGGGAGCCGGTCCGAAATTAGAACAAATTACCATAATTCAAAAAGTGTTTGAGCCATACAAATGTACATTTGGACTATATGTAAGAAAAATATCTTTTTTCTTGGCCTATGTATACACTGCTTTGCGTTCGATTTGTTTTGCCCTGTAAATGCTGCGTAGTATGATTGAAACCTTGTAATTACTTGTAAGCGAGAACCCTATTTGTTAAGACAAGACACCTGTTTGAGATAATGTAACAGATATATTTCATTATTAAATGGAATACATTTTTCAGGTTGAAAATTTGATATATTTTGTCTTATTGATTATAAATGTACATAGACTATGTGTTCTCACTAGGATGGTAAAAACGCAGACTGTTCCAATACACCGCATTAACACCGTGAAATGAACACTAATCAGGTGTACAACTTTATTTGGAGACAAGTGGGGTTTACAGGGGTATACATTATTATGCCCCCAACTTCGAAGAAGTTGTGGGGGCATATTGGTTTTGCCCTGTTCGTCCGTCCGTCCTTCCGTCCTTCCGTCCTTACGTCCGTCCCACTTTTTACTGCATAGCATAACTTTAGAACCATGGGTGCTAGGTTTTTGAAATTTCATATATGGATTCCTCATGAAAAAATAATTGACCCGTGTTTTTTTTCTCGTCAGGATTATGCCCCTTTTTTGAGTTATGCCCCTTTGCAAAAAATACTATGAAATCTTGTAAGCAAGATATCTCAAAAACTGTTTGAGCTATTGCCCTGAAACTTTACATGCTGGTTGGGGATGATGAGTAGATGAACTGATTAACTTTTGAAAAAAATCCGAAATTTTTTTCTTGAGTTATGGCCCTTTGAAATTTTTCGCGTTTTAAGTTTGTAAGCAAGATATCTAAAAAAACTATTTGAGGTTTTTCCCCGAAACTTCACAGACTTGTCGGGGATGATGAGTAGATGAACTGATCAACTTTTGAAAAAAATCCGATTTTTTTTTCTTGAGTTATGGCCCTTAGATTTTTTTCGTGTTTTCAGCTTGTAAGCAAGATATCTCAATAATTGTTTGAGCGATTGCCCTGCAACTTTACAAGCTGGTTTGGGATGATGTGTAGATGAACTGATTAACTGTTGAAAAAAAATCCTATATTTTTTTCTTGAGTTATGGCCCTTTGAAATTTTTCGCGTTTTAAGTTTGTAAGCAAGATATCTCAAAAACTATATGAGGTTTTTCCCCAAAACTTCACAGACTGGTTGGGTATGATGAGTAGATGAACTGATTAACTTTTGAAAAAAATCCAATTTTTTTTTCTTGAGTTATGGCCCTTTGATTTTTTTCGTGTTTTCAGCTTGTAAGCAAGATATCTCAAAAATTGTTTGAGCTATTGCCCTGAAACTTTACAGGCTGGTTGGGGATGATGAGTAGGTGAACTGATTAACTTTTGAAAAAAATCCGAAATTTTTTTCTTGAGTCATGGCCCTTTGAAATTTTTCGCGTTTTGGCGTCCTTCCGTCCTTCCGTCCTTACGTCCGTCCCACTTTTTACTGCATAGCATAACTTTAGAACCATGGGTGCTAGGTTTTTGAAATTTCATATATGGATTCCTCATGAAAAAATAATTGACCCGTGTTTTTTTTCTCGTCAGGATTATGCCCCTTTTTTTAGTTATGCCCCTTTGCAAAAAATACTATGAAATCTTGTAAGCAAGATATCTCAAAAACTGTTTGAGCTATTGCCCTGAAACTTTACATGCTGGTTGGGGATGATGAGTAGATGAACTGATTAACTTTTGAAAAAAATCCGAAATTTTTTTCTTGAGTTATGGCCCTTTGAAATTTTTCGCGTTTTAAGTTTGTAAGCAAGATATCTAAAAAAACTATTTGAGGTTTTTCCCCGAAACTTCACAGACTTGTCGGGGATGATGAGTAGATGAACTGATCAACTTTTGAAAAAAATCCGATTTTTTTTTCTTGAGTTATGGCCCTTAGATTTTTTTCGTGTTTTCAGCTTGTAAGCAAGATATCTCAATAATTGTTTGAGCGATTGCCCTGCAACTTTACAAGCTGGTTTGGGATGATGTGTAGATGAACTGATTAACTGTTGAAAAAAAATCCTATATTTTTTCTTGAGTTATGGCCCTTTGAAATTTTTCGCGTTTTAAGTTTGTAAGCAAGATATCTCAAAAACTATATGAGGTTTTTCCCCAAAACTTCACAGACTGGTTGGGTATGATGAGTAGATGAACTGATTAACTTTTGAAAAAAATCCAATTTTTTTTTCTTGAGTTATGGCCCTTTGATTTTTTTCGTGTTTTCAGCTTGTAAGCAAGATATCTCAAAAATTGTTTGAGCTATTGCCCTGAAACTTTACAGGCTGGTTGGGGATGATGAGTAGATGAACTGATTAACTTTTGAAAAAAATCCGAAATTTTTTTCTTGAGTTATGGCCCTTTGAAATTTTTCGCGTTTTGGCATATTGGTTTTGCCCTGTTCGTCCGTCCGTCCTTCCGTCCTTCCGTCCTTACGTCCGTCCCACTTTTTACTGCATAGCATAACTTTAGAACCATGGGTGCTAGGTTTTTGAAATTTCATATATGGATTCCTCATGAAAAAATAATTGACCCGTGTTTTTTTTCTCGTCAGGATTATGCCCCTTTTTTGAGTTATGCCCCTTTGCAAAAAATACTATGAAATCTTGTAAGCAAGATATCTCAAAAACTGTTTGAGCTATTGCCCTGAAACTTTACATGCTGGTTGGGGATGATGAGTAGATGAACTGATTAACTTTTGAAAAAAATCCGAAATTTTTTTCTTGCGTTATGGCCCTTTGAAATTTTTCGCGTTTTAAGTTTGTAAGCAAGATATCTAAAAAACTATTTGAGGTTTTTCCCCGAAACTTCACAGACTTGTCGGGGATGATGAGTAGATGAACTGATCAACTTTTGAAAAAAATCCGATTTTTTTTCTTGAGTTATGGCCCTTAGATTTTTTTCGTGTTTTCAGCTTGTAAGCAAGATATCTCAATAATTGTTTGAGCGATTGCCCTGCAACTTTACAAGCTGGTTTGGGATGATGTGTAGATGAACTGATTAACTGTTGAAAAAAAATCCTATATTTTTTTCTTGAGTTATGGCCCTTTGAAATTTTTCGCGTTTTAAGTTTGTAAGCAAGATATCTCAAAAACTATATGAGGTTTTTCCCCAAAACTTCACAGACTGGTTGGGTATGATGAGTAGATGAACTGATTAACTTTTGAAAAAAATCCAATTTTTTTTTCTTGAGTTATGGCCCTTTGATTTTTTTCGTGTTTTCAGCTTGTAAGCAAGATATCTCAAAAATTGTTTGAGCTATTGCCCTGAAACTTTACAGGCTGGTTGGGGATGATGAGTAGATGAACTGATTAACTTTTGAAAAAAATCCGAAATTTTTTTCTTGAGTTATAGCCCTTTGAAATTTTTCGCGTTTTAAGTTTGTAAGCAAGATATCTAAAAAACTATTTTAGGTTTTTCCCCGAAACTTCACAGACTGGTCAGGGATGATGAGTAGATGATTAACTACAGCTTTTCTTGTGTAATTTCAGCATTACAGCCACATAAAAACAAGATATCTCAATTACTGTTAGGGACAAGCAGTGTTAGGGTCAAGCAGTTGGGGGCATTGTGTTTCATAAACACTGGCTCTAGTTTCCTTTACTTTTGATAAAAAATATAGAATGTGGGTACTCGTTAGAACCGCCTCATTGAGGCGGTTCTAACGAGTATACTCAATCTATATTTGCAGAAGAATAAGAAAATAAGAAAAATAATAAACTCGCACCAAAACTGTCATTTTGCAGCCACGAAAGAATCATCGGGGCGTGTTATTCCAACGAAACACGCACAGTATAATTCGAGACAGAAAAAAAAAAATAGAAAAAAGCCCTTTCTCCCTCTTTCCTATATGGAGTGGGATCTAAAAAGGGTGATATTTGAGCCATCTCTTTTTAGACAAAGACAAAGTATAATGAATTGCGCTATTAAGAACAGATAACATCAACATTTTAAAGCACATTTAAAAGGTTTCAGGTTTCCTTCCTATGATTTTCAATACCCAATGACCTTTAGTAAGAGACCACCTTCTCTTAAAGATCACGTTTGAACACTCACAAAGGTGGTCTTTTTGTAAGAATTAAACTGTATATATCATTGTATACGTTGTATATTTACCATGATAGTCAAAAGTTTTTGTTTTATTTTATTTTTATTTATTTTTTTTTTCTTGTTCTTTTCTTTCTCGAATTTATACTGCATATTAATATTGAAATGACATTCTTTTTACTTGCTTAAGTGAAATAAACCACAAAACGTTTTCATTTTCTTCTATCTTGTCACACCTGCTGTAAACATGGTGCGGTTTGAGTCCGGTTTCCCGTCTTCAACAACACTGGCGTTCACAGTGTAAAGCCTAAAGTACACATTTAGAAAACAACGTAGTTAATACTTCCATGAACGCATCGAGTCATATGATTTTCTGTGACGTCAAGTGACGTCAGTCTAATCCATGGTTTTCTACGATCTGATTGGGCGTTGTCGACGTCAACGCTGTTCCGCTCTTTGTGGTAAAAAAAAAAAAAGTGTAACTGTTTTTCAGCTGTAAATGTTTGCTCTATAAGCAAATTTTCGATCAGTGACGAGGAGCAAAGAATGTTAGTATAAGAAATAAACTTAATTTTTCTGCAGTTCATGAAAGTATGAATGACAGCGGATCGCTAGCAAAGTTTACATGAACCCCTTTGTGGCTCATTTAGTTTGCAGGCGCTCCACTACGTTCTTACTTTCATGAACAGCAGAAAATAAAAATTCATTTCTTAAATAGTAAACCTATAGCAAACAATGTAGTTCATACTTCCATGAACGCATCGAATCACATGATTTTCAGTAACGTCAAGTGACGTCATTCTAAACCATGGTTCTTTTCGGTCGTTGGTGACGTCAACGCTGTTCCTCTCTTTGAAAAAAAAAGAAAACAGCGTGTAAATGTTTTTGAGCTTTAGAAGTTTGCCCTTTAAGCATTTTTTTTTTCGCCCAGTGATGAGTGGCAAAAAATGTGAATATAAAAATAAACTTAATATCTCTGATTTTCATGAAAGTATGTACGACAGCGGGTCGCTAGCAAAGTTTATATGAGCCCCTTCGGGGTTCATTTACTTTGCACGCGACCCTCTACTTCCATGAACATCAGAAAAATAAATTTTATTTCTTAAGTGAAGTCCCAACAGGGAGTCTGAGCCTCCGGCGGAATTCTTCTTATTTGGCTGGGCCCTGGGTTGGATGCATGCAGTTGGGTCGCAACTTGAGAAAAGGTGCCCGGAGCCCTCCGATCAGTGATGCATGCTATTAGAGAAACTGAGATAAAAAAATTGACCAATTGAGTCCGCCCATGAAAAAAGGTCATTAAGCATTCTCAGATGTATGTTTTTCAAATGCACAATAGTGCGAGAACACGACTTCTTGCCCCCATCCTAAGTATTGGGACAAACAAGCATAGGCAAACAGTGCAGACCAAATCAGACTGCTTCTGAAGGAGCAGTCTGATCAGGGTCTACACTGTTTGCCATTTTGCCTGCACTTTTTTCGACGCCTTGCTGGATCATGAAACAAATTTGATAACATTTTAGGAGAATTACAACAAGTCCACAAGGTGTGCGAATGTTTAGAATTTTTACGGTCTACAAGCAGCGAAGACTGGTGAGTTACTGCTAAGGCTGACACGATGAATCGTATAATCGATTAATCGATCGATAAACTCCATAATAAGATTATCATTTCTGATTTGCTTTTAATCGATTACTTGATAGGTACAATTTACTACCCAAAGTTATGCATAAAATAGCTGGATGAGTGGCAAACAGTGCAGACCATGATGAGACGCCGCATTATGCGGCGCCTCATCTGGGTCTACACTGTTTGCTCATGCCTGTCTGTTCAAATATACATATGGTAAAGTATAACATTTAGTAAGAGTCATGCTCAGACAGAAAGTCAGACAGGTAAAATAATGACAAAAAACACAGCGATTACTAATCGATTATCGATCGTAATGACAGGACGGATAATCGATTAGCTTTTCAGTTCCGATTAGCCAGCCCTAGTTACTGCACTAACGCTGTTCGTCTTTATAATAAGTACAGTGAATCTCCGCTATTAAGACCACCAAAAATTAGGACTAATTGAGCCCCGCCAAGCGAATTAGTGTCTTCGAGCATTCCGTCATGACATATTTTAACTGCGCATGCCCAGCCGTTCAGAGGGCCCAGGGGTATGGCTTTCCGTCTGAAGGTTCCTCTTGATTAACTGCTTGTATGAGCGAGCAGCGAAGGTTCTGGCGAGACTGCGCGGATGCGCAGGCTCGCCTGAACCTTCGCTGCTCGCATACGCGATAAGTACCAAAATCGCTTGACGGGGCCCAATTATGCTATAAAAAGCTTATTTTGAAGGGTACACTTATTTTTATGCTCCCCGAAGAATTTCGGGGGAGAATATATTCGCCGCTTCGTCCGTGCGTCAGTCCCGCTCTTGTCCACGCGAATTCTCAGAAACTACTGGTCGGATTTCAATGAAACTTTATGGGAATATTAAGTATCGAAGATGGGTGCGCATAACACCTGCGTGTTTTGGTTCGATGGTTTTTTTTTCAACAGTTATGGCCCTTTGATGAATTCTGCATGAATATATAGGGTACTGTTCGTGTGCACGCGAATATTCAGCAACTACTTGCAGAATTTCAACAAAATAAGGCATCAGGGGACAGTTTCGCATTTGAGGGTGTACGTTTTTCAAAATATTATAGTAGGAGGGTCAATAATGGCATGGTTGCTCATAGAAATTGTGCTATGTGGATATGTTTTGCCAATGCGGGCTTATTTGCTGAGTATCTGTACTTTTATGAAATGGAATACGAAACTAAAACCCCGGCTGTCTGGATGCTGTGCAAGTTCAAGGTGCAGCGGCATATCTGAATTCACGAAGGTAACTTTGGCACTAAAAAGTGGCTGTTTTTCAAAGAGGATTCCTGAAAAAGTTTACTGGTTATGGTATACTTTTTCTGTCTATTTCTTTGCATGTGACTGAGTGTACATGACATTTCAACAGGTGCCAAGTACTGGTGTTTTGGGAGTAAATTCACAGGATCTGTCAAAGTGAGGTGGAGTCATGATTTTTGTATGTAAAAATTAGTGGGTGGGGTAAGTGAAATGCTGCTGCTGTCAGCCTATGCAAACAGAGAAGTGTTTCTTTGGTATTCTGTTTTGATTTCATGCATGTGTGGAGCAATTTAAAACCCAAACAGAAGTTATCGCTTTCTCCAGGAGTTGTCGATAACGATTCAGAAACTTGGTGTGACGCGGACAAAAAAAAGCTGCGATTAACTGTCCCCTGATGCCTAAGCAGCAATAGGAGATGCGCATATTATCCGTGCTATCTGGTTAGATGATTTGTCACAGAGTTATGGACGTTTAATTGCTTTCGTACTTTTCATAAAGCATTAGATAAATGATATTACATGAAAACTGATCTTTTTCGAAAGAACCGGTATTTCATAGTGTTTTTCAGCGTCACAACTCTCTATAAGTGAACAGACAATTAACACCTTGTCTCTTAAAAAGATCGACATCATTTGTAAATGTTTAAACTTACGATAGGCCTCCCCAAGGACGTCAAAATCATGATGTTCCTCTGTCGACATCCGTACTGCTCGGTCGAACACCGTATTTCTCGGTCGACAGTAGCTTTACACAGTACCGGCTCGGTCCACATATGGTATTACCCCCGTGTGATTCCAGTCAGTGGTTTAGGAAATGTCGTTTGAAGAAAGTGTTTACCGCACGCACTGATGCACGCACGCACGGACACAGACTTACGAACGACGGACGACGGACAAAACGTGATCACAAAAGCTCACCTTATCAATAAATAAATAAATAAATAAATAATGAAAAAAAAAATCGGCGACCCGCAAGATGTTGCAGATCTACAAGATCTTACGGCAATCTGCAAGATCTTACGATGAGCAAGCTCCAGCTGTTTTCGCACATTGTGTTGTTTCCTATAAATTCTCCCAACATTTTAGAAGCCTCCGTGGTGTAGTGGATAAGCTACTAGCCTCATTAACCATGTGTCGTGGGTTTGATCCCGGGCTTCTCCAGACTTAGGGATCTTTAAACCAAAGTCCCGTCTCCGTATGACCTTAGCTCTGCCCCCGCCCATAGGGGCTTGAAGAAATATATGGGCTGCACGATGCTTCCACGCAGAGCTGAATCCGGCCCGCACACTAGTACTGGTAAACAGCTTAGAGGATCTAAGCCTGTCCAGGAACCGCAGTGCGAGGCGGACCGTCCATGCTAATAAACCCTATTTGTTTCATTGGGCGACAGGGCTTGAGATGTCATTCCATCTCAATGTCGGGTAAAAGTCCCACAAAATTTGAAGCAACGTCTCCAAAATGACCTTTACAGTGTTGACGGGGACATTAAACCTCAAATCAAACAAAAACAAAATGACCTTAGCTGTGGTGGGACAAAAATTCAAACACACTCACACTCTCCCAACTTTTCGCCTTTGTTAGAACATATCCCGCAAATACGTACTAGTCCTTTTGTGACGTTCTGATGCGAAAAACGACGGTGCAACGTACAAAGTCAACGAATCTACGAGTGACATCAAACGAGCCCCGCCAAGCGAATTTGGGTCTTCGAGCATTCCGTCATGACAAATGTTAACTGCGCATGCCCAGCCATTCAGAGGGGCCAGGGATATGGCTTTCTGTCTGAAGGTTCCTCTTGATTTACTGCTTGTATGAGCGAGCAGCGAAGGTTCTGGCGAGACTGCGCGGATGCGCAGGCTCGCCTGAACTTCGCTGCTCGCATAGGCGATAAGTACCAAAATCGCTTGACGGGGCCCATACAATGGTGGCTTTTCTTCCAAGTGATTTATTGCAGAATATTTACATTTCCTGTGAAAAGTCTAATGTAAACCTATAGAAAACAATGTAGTTCATACTTCCATGAACGCATCGAGTCACATGATTTCAGTGACGTCAAGTGACGTCATTCAAAACAATGGTTCTCTACGGGCGTTGGTGACGTCAAGGCTGTTCCGCTGTTTGCAGAAAAACAGCGTGTAAATGTTTTTCAGCTTCAAAAGTTTGCCCTTTAAGCATTTTTTCGCCCAGTGATGAGTGGCAAATAATGTAAATATATAAATAAACTTAATATCTCTGCTTTTCATGAAAGTATGAACGACAACGGGTCGCTAGCAAAGTTTACTTTGCACGCGACCCACTGCGTTCATACTCTCATGAATATTGCAGAAAAATAAAAATCATATTTTTAATAAATCGCAATTTAGCTGACCCCACAACATGTCAGATTGTTCGCTTTGTCATGAAATCATTAACCCTCATCCCGCTGCATAATTGAGCCACTCCCATAGCTGATTATAAACCAATCAAATTACTTGATATAATATATGAGCCCCCGCCCATCGTGGCTTGAAGAAATAGATGGGCTGCATGATGCTTCCGCGCAGAGCTGAAACCGACCCACACACGAGTACTGGTAAGCCGCTTAGAGGAGCTAAGCCTGCTCAGGCAAAGCGGTGCGAGTCGCCCATCCATGCTTATAAACCCTACTGGTTTCATTGGGCGGCAGGGCTTGAGATTTCATTTCGTCTCAGTGTCGGGTAAAAGTCACACAAAATTGGAAGCAACGTCTCCAAAATTACCTTTACAGTGTTGACGGGGACGTTAAACCTCAAATCAAACAAACAAAAAAGCCATCTGATCTGGATCTACACTGTTTGCAAAGGTAGGGGTTGTAGTGTGCAGCCTGATTAGGGTAAATTGCAAACTAACAATGGTCAAACATAATATGGAAACCTTCATTTCTCAAAGGGTACGCATAGGACGTTCTTCTAACGTACGGACGGACGAACAAATACCAAGCTGCTTGGATTTTATTTTGACTGCTACATTCCTTCCTGAAGTACAGCCAATTAAGTTGCATAATTTCAATTTTTAACCATGGATCTAGTAGCAGAATGAAAAACAGTATAGAGCCCTGTCAACTGGTGTCTCGGTAGCCAGCTGATCTGGATCTATACCGTTTCAAAAATTTCATCATCTGGTATCCAAATGCATTTTTAACGTAAAAAATGTTTAGATTTATTCTTATTACTGCTGCAATGTATGTTCCGTTAACAAGCTCGAGTACCAAGCACCCTGTAGACCTCAGCAGAAGTGGGGTACATGAGCGACTCACTGAGGTGGTAGCAATTAAGTCGTTTCAAAGGAACACCCAGTTTTAAGCAGAAATTAAAAACAAGAGGACCATGAGGTCCCGATCGCTCACCAAAGCCTTGAGTATTATTTGGTCCCTTTTTCCTCATCTTAGTGACTATGATCTTTGGTACTGATAAATAGGTCAAGATCAACCTTGGGTCATTATTTATGAAAAAGTGTAGTATTCAGTCGCATGAAGCTGTATACGAAGTTTCAAGAAATCTGACCAGCCGTTCTGGAGAATTTTTTATTTTATTTTATTTATTTATTGATTTTTAAGTTTTTTTTTTATATGGTCATGGCAACCAAAATGGTCGTGTGACCGGGGCCATTTGAACAAGCTTTCATCCATTGCTAACGCAGCAGTATATAAAATTTAAGTTGAAAAGTTGATGGATACATTGGACCATTTAGGTCCCTGAATGACCTTGACATATAATAGCATTCACAGACACTCAAGCAGCACCTATTCTCAATTCATTATCACAACAGTCTTCGAAAAATAAATTTTAACCTCATTCCTATTCCCTAGCCTGTGGGACCGAATCTGACCTTGTCCAAAGATATGTCATGGTCGACTTACAGTCACCAATAAAACAAATTTGATTGTACTCAGTCACCGAAAGCTACATACTAGGTTTAAAAGCAACTGGCAAGGAGGTTCTGGTGAAGAAGATTTTCAGTGGTCTTGCTGCCATCTTTGACATGTGACCTGAACCATTCGAATAAACTTTCATTGTGCCATTGTCGGGAAGCTGCATATAAACCTGACATTGCCTCTTTAGAGTAAATGTCACTTGAAATTTCAATGCACTTGCAATCTAAGTAACCTAGGACAAAGGCCATCGATTGATCTCGACCATTGACATTCATAGACATTTATATTGCACCTACTTTAATGTCATAAAACACAGTAGTTTTCGAATAATGCATTATTTACAATTTTCTCATTCAAAAGCTAAGGGACCAAATTTGACCTTTCTGTAAAATTTGTCAAGGTCAACTACTGTCATTTGTTCATCAAATCTTGCAGTACTCAGTCAGCTAATACTACATAAAAGGTTTCGAAAACATTGGCCCAGCACCTCCAGAGAAGAGGATCTTTTACAGGGTTTCACCATATTCAGTGGGCATTTGGGCCATCTCGGCCATGTGACCGGGACCATTCAACAAACATTAAGTTATCATGAGGCTTTATATAAAATCTAAATGAAATTGGCCCAGTGGTTTCAGAGAGAATATATTTTGAAATGTCAACGGACCTGCAATCCAAGAGACCTTGGTCCAAGGTCGCCGAATGACTTTGACCTTTAGCATTCGTAGACATTCATTTTGTACCCATTGTCCTGTCATAGGGGCTGCATGATGCTTACACGCAGAGCTGATTCCGACCACACAAGTGTACTGGTAAACCGATTAGAGGATCTAAGCCTGCCCTGGCAAAGCGGTGCGAGTCGGACCGTCCATGCTTATAAACCCTATTGGTTTCATTGGGCGACGGGCTTGAGATGTCATTTCGTCTCCATGTCGGGTAAAAGTACCACAAAATTGGAAGCCACGTCTCCAAAATGACCTGTATAGTGTTGACGGGGACGTTACAAATAAATCTCCTGTCATAGACCACAATATTTTTTTAACAAAAATGGATTGTTCCACCTTTTTTATGCCCCGCCATTCAAACATTGCGGGGTATTATGTTATACCATCCGAAGTTTTGAGTGTCGTCCGTCCGTCAGCGCCTCATAGTTTCGTGTCCGCTCCATAACTCTGATACTGTTTGAGATATTTTCACAAAACTTCACAGATATGTAGAGCACTATGTGACGACATGCAGACCATTTTAAGTGTTACTCTGATTTTCCTACTTTTGGAGTTGTCGCCATTTGAACATTGAACATAGCCATTTCTGTCATAGTTTCGTGTCCGCTCCATAACTTCGATACCGTTTGAGATATTACCATGAAACTTCACAGTTATATAGAGCACCATGTGACGACGTGTAGAACACATGGACCGTAACTCTGATGTTCCTACTTTTTGAGTTATTGCCCTTTGAACTTCCAACATAGCTATTGCTATCAGATTCGTGTCTTCTCCAAAACCCTGATACCATTCAAGATATTTTCACTAACTTCACAGATATGTAGAGCACTGTGAGATGACATGCTGAACTTATGAATCATTATTCTGAATGTCCTATATTTGGAGTTGTTGCCCTTTGAACATTGAACATAGCCATTTCTATCATTGTTTCGTGTCCGCTCCATAACTTCGTTACAATTTGAGATATTTCCATGAAACTTCACAGGTATGTACAGCATCATGAGACGACATGCAGACCATATGAACCATAAATCTGATTAACTACTTTTGGAGTTATTGCCCTTTGAACTTTGAATATAGCTATGCTATCAGTTTCGTGCCCGCTCCATAACTCTGATATCGTTTGAGATATTTTCACGAAACTTCACAGATATGTTAGAGCACTATAAGACAATGTGCAGAACATATGAACCGTAACACTGGTTTTCCTACTTTTGGAGTTGTTGCCCTTTGAACATGGAACACAGACATTTCTATCATAGTTTCGTGTCCGCTCCATAACTTCGATATCGTTTAGATATTTCCATGAAACGTCACACGGATAGGTTGAGCACCATGTGACGACGTGCAGAATATATGAACCATAACTCTGATTTTCCTACTTTTGTAGTTATTGAACATTGAACATAGCCATTTCTATCATGTAGTCTGTTTGAAGCACTATATCTCCTGAACCTAATGATTGATTCTGACCCAGAAACTTGCATGCTTACATCGCTAGAATGGATGAAAACAGCCATTAGGTTTTGATGATCCTGACCTTATTTTCAAGGGCACAGGTCCCCAAAAACTGTCAATTTTGCACCAAAGATGGCTTGTCTGCACCCAATCTCATGAATACATCATGAAATGTGGTTTAACTTGGTACAATATATCATTGAAATTGACAAAAGATTTGATTGGATTTTGAAGACCTCGACTTTATTTTAAGGGGCACAGGCCCCCAAAAACTGAAAATGAGGTTTTTTATTCTGGTTGACTTTCTTTTGAGGCCATAGCTCTTTGGAAATTGAAAGAAGTCATCTCAGTCATGAATTCCTGTCAACTTAATTAAAGGAAAGAGTAATGCATCCTTACTTTGAATTCCTTCTTGACTGAGATATGGCTAAGATATGGCACTTGCTTGATGTAACTGTAGCGGCGAGGCATCATACAGTGCTTGCAGCTTTTATTCCCACTCTATGCAAAGATAAAATTTGGTTCCCAAGGCTTTTCGCCTAGGGAACCAAATTTTACCTTTGCATAAAGTATGTCAGTGTCAACCTAGAGTCATGTTTTTTGCCTACGTCGTAGCACTCATTCACCCAATGTTACATACCAAGTTTCCATAGGGGCTTGAAGAAATATATGGGCTGCATGATGCTTCCACGCAGAGCTGAATCCGGCCCGCACACTAGTGCTGGTAAACCACTTAGAGGATCTAAGCCTGTCCAGGAACCGTGGTGCGAGGCGGACCGTCCATGCTAATAAACCTTATTGGTTTCATTGGGCGACAGGGCTTAAGATGTCATTTCATCTCAATGTCGGGTGAAAGTCCCACAAAATTGGAAGCAACGTCTCCAAAATGACCTTTACAGTGTTGACGGGGACGTTAAACCTAAAATGAAACAAACAAACAAACATACCAAGTTTCCCGGCAACCGACCCAGTGGTTCTGGAGAAGAAGGAAGAAGATTTTTTAAGATCACGTGAACAAGTCCGTGAAATGAAGCCCCCCATACCCCACTTTATATAGAGAAAACTGGGGGTTTACGGGGGTATACATTATTTTTCTTATTTTTGTTCCAAGACATAGGTTGTGCTTACTCGTTAGAACTGCCTTAATGAGGCGGTTCTAACGGGCACCAACAACCTATGTTTGCAGTATTAATAAGAAAAATATCACATATTTTCAACAGAAAATAAGCCATTTTGGAGATGTGAAAAAATGCACTATGTCGCAGGGTGTATTATCGTAATGAGGACTCTACCATATTTGAACATGGCGGCCACATTGGTCATGTGATCTGGATCATTCTGACAAATTTAGTGCCCCCACTGTCAGAAGGCTGCATATAAAACATGATTTTGGCCTAGAGGTTTCAGAGAAAATGTATTTTGAAATGTCGATGGACCTGCAATCCAAAGGACCTTGTACCAAGATCACCAAATGACCTTGACCTTACAAATTCATAGACATTCATTTTGTACCTTTTCTCATGTCATAGACCACAATATTTTTTTCGAAAATTGCATTGTTGTTCCCAATGAAAAGCCTAGGGAACCAAATCTGACCTTTGCATAAAGTAGGTCAAGGTCAACCTAGGTCATTATTTTTGCAAATGTGGAAGTACTCAGTCACCCAACGCTGCATACCAAGTTTCAAGACAATCTGTCGAGTGGTTCTGGAAAAGATTGTTTAAGGTTTTGACCATATTTGGACATGGTGGCCATCTGGACCATGTGATCAATGTTTTGTTCCCTCGTTCTCCCCAGGCTGCATATAAAATTTCAATAAAATTGTCCCACTGGTTCACGGTATTTTGACCTGTCCATGGATCTGCTAGTCAAGCGACCTTGGGCCAAGGCCACTGAATGACCTTGACCTTTAGCATTCTCTGACATTCATTTTGTACCGAACAGATACAGAGGATGGATACACACGCGCATTAAATATGCTGAAGTCGTAGTTTATCACTGGAGTATTTGAGCAGTCTACACTCGGATTCGCTGTTCCGACCTGATTGTGGGTACTCGTTAGAAACACCCCATTGAAACGGTGTCAACGAGCAGCAACAATGTATGTTTTGGAGCAGAAATACAACAATAATGCATAGCACTGCAAACAACATAGAGGATCTTTCGTGAGTATTCATGTATTATTGAATTTTTACACGAGTTGAGGAAAAAGGGATAAAATGCGAGGCAAAGCCTCGCATTTTATCCCTTTTCCTCAACGTGTTTAATAAAATTAATAATACATGAACACGAAAGCAATATTCTATTTATCATATGACATTGAAAACACATTTTATTCACGATGTTTTAATAAAAATATCAACATTTCCCCATAAGTAAATGCGATGTCGTTAAGGACGTGGTACGTGTAACGTTACGGGGCGTATGTAACTAATTTGCATATTTAATCCACTACAGGGGATCACTGAATTTATTACATGGCGTTATTACAGTCTCAGACGCGACGTCATATGATAAATGTAATTTACACAGATAATTTTATCTAATGAACAGTGGTTAATGAAATGAAAGACCGCTCTTTCCCGCGGTAGTATATCCCAGCGGCCACACACCGTGGAGGCAACGTCACATCCACATCGAAGCAACGTCATGGTGTTACATCGACGTAGATATGACGTTACTCGGTATAGTGTTGACGGCGACGTTAAAAATCAAATCAAACAAACAAACGACGTTACTCAATCATCTAATCTCCAGTGAAACCCAACTGAGGTAATGGCCAAGTATGACCAACTCAGTATATGAAGATAGAAATATATACCTTGTCCATTGCAAATGGTTTGAAGATCTGTCTATAGACTAGTGCAGAGAAGTAAATACACCGAGATGAAGTTTTAGCATCGTATCTATTTCATTTTTTTTTCCACGGCAGTGTTGCGTAACGTAACGTAATGTCACATTATTAGCAAATGAGACGTAAAATCTGAATACATTCAACCGCAAATATACTGGTTTGCATTCATCGATGTGATGATGTTTTGCCACTTCCATATCATCCTAAAGGGAATGAGAACACCTAGCACATGTTTCTGCCATTTTTCAAAGGGGGACAACTTTCGGGATTTCCTGTTTGCTTTTCTGTAAGCCCTATCCCACTGAAAAGGGGGTCTACTCTTAAAGGAAAGAATTTGCTCCTCAGGAGCAAATTCTTTCCTTTAAGAGTTGACCCCTATTGACACGGGCGACAAAAATACTTTTGCAGAAGTTGTCTCCCTGAAGGTGTTCCCATCCCCCTTAAGGGAACTGGGTGCACCTGGCATATTTTTCACCAATTTCACAGGGTGCATCCTACTTGATGACCGTCTGACACTCTTGGCGATGCGGCAATGGTTCAGAGAAGTACCTACACTTTACAAGATGATGAAGATGATGATAATGATGATGATGATGACGATGATGATGATGATGGTGTTGATGATGAATACCACATTCTCTTTTGTAAGAGCAAACCCTTCCAATAATGGATTTGTTTTTTGTTTTTTTTATTGATTACGGTGAAATAATTCACCAGTGTTCCAAGGCTTCCTAGTAAAAAACGAGTGAGCGATAGCGAACGAGTTTTTTTACACGAAAGCCTTAGAACACGAGTGAATTATTTCTCCGTAATCGATTAAACACCAAAATAACCTGGTTATTACATTTCCATTCATATTTTACCTTTGCTTTTTCAAATTCAACCATTCTGGGACCAGTTGTTCAAAACTAACGACGTCGTTAGTTAACAAATCGTTAAAACTTTGATCATTTATTATGGCAAAAATGCTAATATTTTTGCTGAAAAAATGTGAGCAGCTTTTGCAGATTCAAAAGCTGCTGACATTTTCTCAGCAAAAATACCAAAATTTTATATATTGAACTTGCTAGAACACTTAACAATATGACCACTAACGAGCTCGTTAAGCAAACGATGCTTGGAACAACTGGCCCCTGATTTCCAACTAAACGAGTTCCAGTCAGGGTATGGATTTCAGGAGGCGTGGTTAAGTTTGAAAATCAGTCGCCATCTTGTTTTTATTTCAATGCAATAATCATCCTGTCCTTGAAATACAGTTGCACAAAAGTCATGAAATTATAACTGTATTTTCAAGAAAATAATATATTGGCCCTCGGACCAATATGACATACCGGTGCCAATATGACTTAGAGGCACACCTTTACCATATAATAACCTCTATGTAAATGAGTGTGTTTGCTCAAAAGGCAGTGCCTTTATTTCATATTAGATTTTCTTTTTTTTTTTTTTTTCTTTACAACTGCCTTTGGAATAATTTATGAATAATAAGTTTTGACAAACTAGAAAAAGCTGTGTACCAAACATCAAAAGCCTGGGCCTTCTGGTTCAGACAAGAACATTTTTAAAGGTTTTCCCTATATACGGTAAGTCTATGTAAAATATATGACCCCTGGGCGGGGCCATTTTTGGTCCCAGGGCTTCAATTTGAACAATCTTGGCAGAGGTCCACTAGTTGAAGCTGTGAACAAATATCAAAGGCCTAGACTTTCTGGTATTAGTCAAGAAGATTTTTAAGGTATACCCCATGTTAGTCTATGTAAAACATGTGGGTTCATGCGTGAGGCCAGTTTTGGCCCGAGGGCTGTAAGTTGAACAATACTGGCGGAGGTCCTCTAGACGAAGCTTTGTACAAAACTTCAAAGGCCTAGGCTTTCTGGTTCCAGACAACAAAGTGTATTAAATGTTTTCCTATATATGTCTATGTAAAACAAGAGGGTGAACAAGGTTTTAATGCAGTTTGACCTACGTTTGACCATGCATGATCCATATTCAAACTAGACCCAGATAATATCAAGGCAAACATTCCAGTAAAGTGTCATAGAGATTGAAGCAACATTATGTCATCTAGAGGGTGAACAAAGTTTTAAAGGAAAGTGACTTAGTGACCTAGTTTTTGACCTGACATGACCTATATTTAAATCCGACCCCTATATTATCAAGGCAGACATTCTGGTAAAGTTTCATGAAGATTGAAACAAAAATTATGGCCTCTAGAGGGTGAACAAGGTTTTAATGCAAAGTGACCTAGTTTTTGGCCTGACATGACCTTTATTCAAACTTGACCCTGATATTTTCAAGGCGAAAATTCTGGTAAAGTTTCATGGAAATTGAAGCAAACTTATGGCCTCTAGAAGGTGAACAAGATTTCAACATAATTTGAACTAGTGACCTAGGGTTTGATCCGACATGACCCATATTAAACTCGACCCAAATATCATCAAGACAAACATTCTGGCAAAGTTTCATGAAGATTGAAGCAATACTTTGGCCTCTAGAGGGTGAACAAGGTTTAAAAGCAATCTCACCATAACCTAGTTTGATCTGACATGATCCATATTTAAACTTGACCTTAATATCATCAACATAAACATTCTGGTAAAATTTCATGAAGCAAACTGATGGCCTCTAGAGGGTAAACAAGGTTTTAACGCCATTTGACCTAGTGACCTAGTTTTTGAACAGACATGATGCATATTCGAACCTGACCCAGATATCATCAAGGCAAACATTCTGGTAAAGTTTATGGGGACTAAAGCATAACGTAGGCCTCTTAAGCGTGAACAAGGTTTTAAAACAATATTGACCTAGTAATCTAGTTTTAGACCAGACATGACCTATATTTGAGAGTAAAGCTTCATGGAGATTGAAGCAAAATTGTGGTTTCTACAGGATGAACAATGTTTTAAAGACATTTGACTTAGCGACCTAGTTTTTTACCTGACATGATCCATTTTCGAACTTGATCTTGATATCATCAAGACAAACATTCTGACAAATTTTCATGAGGATTTATGCAAAATTGTGGCCTCTAGAGGGTTAACAACGTTTTAATGCAATCTGACCTAGTGGCCTAGTTTTTGACCCAACATGACCCATACATGAACTCAACCCAGATACCAGCATGGCAAATATTCTGGTAAAGTTTCATGAAGATTGAAGCAATACTTCGGCCTTTAGAGGTGTCTTACTGCTGTCAATTCGAACAAGTGAAATGCCAAGTTCTCTCATACTCTGTTTTTCACCAGTCTCTGATGATTAACATGATAAGAGTGAAATAATATTGAACGGGCCGTAAAAACCTTAAAGAAATGCAACAGACGACAATCAATTTGTTCTTTTCGTTTATAGAGAAAATCAGTCGCGGAATTTCATCAGACACTTGTTTGCAATTTCATGTGAATCGTCTAACAAGCCATTTTTTTCTCTTAGAAATTAGAAAAAAATGGCAATTTCCCAGTAAGGCCAAAAAAAAAAAAATAGGTGTGTTTCAGGTTTCCCGACCCTACCTAAGTTTTAGGCCCGACCCTAAATTTTTTATTGTCAAAAAAAAAAAAAAATCTCGGGGCGAAACGACTCGTAAAAAAAATCGCGGGGTGAAACGACTACGGGAACGGTTGCGTACGGTCAGTTTCCGAGCGTTTCGGTGTTTACTACTACTATTTCCGCAGAAATGCTCTATACAGTGTATAAACAAAATAAAAAATTAAGATAAAAAAAAAAATTAAATCGACCTTCCCCACCTATTTTTTTTCAAGCTGAAACCTGAAACACACCTATTTTTTTTTTTTGGCCTAAGCATTCTACATAAATCTACAGCGGGCCGTTAGCGGCCCGTCAGGGTAGCTGACGGGCCGCTAACGGCCCGCTGTAGATTTATGTAGAATGCTAGCAGGGTTAATGTCATCTGCTGCATGTATTTGACTTTTACGGGCTAAATATATACATGCAGGCACACAATGTGTATGCAACGTCGATTCAACGTGTAACGTTGCATCGACGGTAATGCGACGTTGCTTAGACGACATGTGCACGCCGGAATAGACTCGGAGTATTGCAGATATTCGCTTGATTGTCACCTAATAATTACCATTACACTATAAACTAGAAAGAATAAACGGTTTCTTTTTCTTGGGATAACTATAAACTGGTTCAAATCTGGCGTTGGCGGTGTTGGCTGTGTTGGCGGCGTCGGCGTCGTAAACATCTTGAATTTGCAAGTCATCGTCTTTTATAACAGTTTCTATAGTATAAGCGGGATTTTCTGCTGGGTACCAGGCGTGGGTAGGGGGCTCCGATCCATAGTATGTGAAACGTTGGGACTTTGGTTTTTTACTACAAAAAATAGTTACAATTACAATGTATTTTACAGCAAAAGATAATTATAATTTGAAAGTATGTGAAAAAGGTTCCTTAACCCATTTGGTACCGGAAACCCCAAAAGGGGTAAGTGGCAAACAGTGCAGGTCCAGATCAGACGCCACAAAACGCGGCGTCTGATCAGGGTCTTCACTGTTTGCAAAACGTTAAGCCAATTTTCGAATAAATTTTGAAGAAAAATCAACCTGACCCCCCTAAATTTTGAAATGGACCCCTGCCAGATATACGGAGGATGATTACATTTGGTACAAAAAGGGTTAAATACACATGGCACTAAGAATGATGAATCTTTACACATGTCAGTTAAATCCCTCTATCAGAACCACCGTTTGGACTGTTCAAAAGTGATCTTTAAGGTCATGTTCAATGACCAGCCCCAAAGGTGATATCATACCAGAGAACACAGGGTTTAGAAAGATTAAGTATGGTTTTATTAGAAATCACATACACACACACAGACGCACACATGAGCACTCATACACATATAGTTGTGCTATTTTGCATGTATGTATGCAACTATGTATCAGTACGCACGTGCGTGCGTGCGCACAATCGGGCTCGGCTCGCTCGTGATACTTTTGCACGTGAACATAAAAGGAGGTGGTTGGGTGAGTAAAAGGTGAGGTGTCCAACTTATATTGGCTTACAGATGGACAAGGCCTGCAGCAAGGGCACATAACGAGTGGGCTTCTTGCCTGCAGATTTAAGGATTGCTTTCTGCACACAAGGTTAAGCTACCCCTCGAAATTTGTTCTTCTAAATCATCCGCAACATTTTTTTCTGCACATATCAAATTCCTTAATTCCCTTACACGGCCCCCGCCCATTGGGGCTTGAAAAAATAGATGGGCTGCATGATGCTTCCGCGCAGAGCTGAAACCAACCACAAACGGCTACTGGTAAACCCCTTAGAGGATCTGAGCCTGTCCAGGCAAAGCGGTGCGAGTCGGACCGTCTTTGCTTATAAACCCCACTGGTTTCACTGGGCGACAGGGCTTCTGATGTCATTTCATCTCAATGTCGTGTAAAAGTCCCACAAAACTGGAAGCAACGTCTCCGAAATGACCTATAGAGTGTTGACGGGTACGTTAAAACTCAGATCAAACAAAACAATTCCCTTACAATCGACAGCAACTCGTACAACTGATCAGGAAAAGAAGTGAGAAACCCCTTAATGATTATGATAGATTTTATAGAGAAATAAAACAGTTCAGTTTTGCGGGAGCCACATATGAGATCTATCAGCGACTCAAAGTTTATATGGAGGATCTTACATGAGTGTCCATGTATTATTGAATTTATTAAACGAGTTGAGGAAAAGGGATAAAATGCGAGGCTTTGCCGAGCATTTTATCCATTTTCTTCAACGAGTTTAATAAATTTAATAATACATGAGTACGAATGCAAGATTCTATTTATCATATGACATTTAACACGTATTTTATTCACGGTTGTTTACAAAAATGTCAATATTCCGCCATTAGTAAACACGACGTCGTTAAGTACGCCGTACATGTAACGTTACGGACGTATCTAGCTAATTTGCATATTTAATCCACTAGTGGATTATCGAAAATATTAAATGGCGTTATTACACTCTCAGACGCGACGTCATGTGATAAATGTCGTTATTTGAAGAAAGATGCATGTCGTAAGATGAAAAACATTCTTACCTTTTGCGCCTGAAAGGTAAAAAAGTAAACTTTTAATAAGTGTTCACATGTACATGTAATTGGTTTTCGTTCTAAAGTTGCTCGGCTCAACCTTTACATTATCACATTTTGTGATATAGTGGTTTCTTTCAGATCTCCAAAATAGTGACTTTTCTGGTGAAAAATTGTGATAATTTTCTGAATTTTACCCAAAACATTGGTTGTCGGCGCTCGTAAGAACCTCCTTGTTGCGACCTTTCTTACGAGTACCCACAACCTATGCCTTAATGCAGAAAAAAGCAAAATAATGTACACTCATGTATACCCCAATTTTCTCTTTAGCGGGTGTTCATTTCACGGACTTGTTAGCATAGTGCAACTCTGGTCGTTAATATCGATACAATCCCCTCAAACGAAAACATGTCAAGACCGATCTGAGTCTCCACTGTTTAAAAAAAATCAACCATTTTCTAAATAAATTTCATTTAAATAGCTGTATAGAACTTATCCATGAAGAACTTGCTTTATTTAATCCTGTTAAAAATAGAAGTGGAGGCAATGATCAGGAATCGACACAATCAACCCACGGTTCCATCAGAGACATCAACGTGAGACACACCAACATGAAACAACAGACCCTAATGGAAACACAAACAGCGGAAAGCCAAACGGACAGTTATTTTCCCACAAAATGGCCAATAGGCTATCCAAAATAAAATAGCACAAGCGACACAAACATCCAAAGACAAACCATAACAAAAATAAACCGCGACAGAAGAACCGGCTTGGAACGGTCAGCGGAAACGGGGGGCTTAAATCGATTTTACGTGGCCACAATCATCGCCCTTTCTTCCGCCGCGATTTAGACAATTAATTTGTTGATGTAATGAACACCCCTCTTAACCGCACTTAGTATTGAGCAAGATTATGGTTTACGGTAGGTTTCCTTATTTCTGCTCAAAACATAGATTGTGAGTACTCATTAGAATCACCTCAATGAGGCGGCTCTAACGAGCACTAACAATCCATATTTGGTGTTACAAATTAGTAAAATATTGAACATTTTCTAAGGAAAAATTGTAGTTCTAGTGATATCAAACATGCCAGTATAGCGACCGGGTGGGTTTTTGGAATGTCAGTGGAATGGCTACACCCTCAGTGGATGCAACCCCTTCAAGAGCTATTTTTATCTCCCTTAGCACAAGAAGTTTACTTTTTGCTTTTAAAGGAAAGAATTGCTCTTCAGTGGTAATTTCTTTTTTCTTTATTTTTTTGTCAACTTAGAGAACCTCGATTTTCAGACTGGCAGAGTCTAGACCATAGTGGGGCGGCACGTACAGGATTATTTTTGCCCAGAGTTTTGGGCAAAAATAACCCTGTACGTGCCCCCCCCCACCCCGCCCCCCTCCCCCCTATGGTCTAGACACCATTTTTAGCGGGGCCGAATATGCAGCAAAATAAATAAGGAGACACAACAGATGCCTCGCTTTTAAATTGCAGAAAACATGTTGGGAGTATCTGTTTCCCAGGACACGACCCCCAATTTCCCAAATCTTTTTCATTTAACCTGGGATCTGTTTCGTGTGATAAAAGAGTGTCCATGGCATAAGAAGGTCCACTGCTTAGAGGGAAGTTTTTGATATATTACTGCTCCAAATAAACCTTCTTGTACTTTTAAGAAGCGATTCATTGGTTCTATCTATCTTCATACTCTGAGTCACTCACATTTGGCCATTACTTCAGTTAGATGGGTGGCTGAATTTAGCATTTAGCATTAAAAGGGGGTCGCTGAACTATTTACAATCTAATTAGCAGAGGTATATTAAAACGCATACCCCTGAGTCCAAATCTATACTGTACGGGCTTTGAACTCCTCTGCGGACTTAGCATCTACCGCGGACGAGGGAAGACTATTCCACTGAGGAATAGTTCTGGAAAAAAAAAAGAATACTTAAGGACATCACTATAGGCCTGGTAACTACGATACTGTGTGTTATTTACTTTAGATGCCCTTGTTTGAGGTGAACCTGTCACAGTGGTCAAGTGTTTATCTTTATCTAGAGACACTATACCAGAGGGTATCTTATAAAAGACGGTTAAAGAGGACTGCCCACGACGGACCTCAAGGGACGGCCACTCAAACTCGCTAAGCATATCACCAACACTACTCTTATTTCGCCATCGCCGACATGTCCATCGAGCTGCTGTCCTATCCTCCTGCTGAATCGGAGTTTAAACATAGGGCTGCCAAATGGGTGATGCATATTCAATTTGAAGGCGAACCAATGTTTTATATGCAACATCCTTTGTCTGCCTAGGTGCAAAGGCCAAATTACGTCTTAGAAATCCTAATGTCCCAGTTGCTTTTGATTGTTATCTCGGAAATATGACGACCCCAATCAAGATTGTCAGTGAAAGTGATACCGAGATATTTGGCGGATTGAACCTGCTCCAAATTTTGCTGGTGTAGTGAATAATCAAACTTAATCTTTTTTTCTTTTCAAAGGCCTTGGCAAAGTCCATGATAATTAAGTCAGTCTGTTTTTGGCAACGGTAAATGGCCGCATACAGATTGCTTACAATGTCGTGGTAATGTTGGACAAGGCCTTTCTCTGCGGAAACCATGTTGACAGTTAGCAAGAATGCTTTCAAAGGACAGGTGCTTGTTAATATGGTTAACAAGTATATGCTCTAGGGTTTTGCAACAGATGCATGTAAGCGACACTGGTCTATAATTTGCAGCATCATATTTTTCTCCTTTTTTATAGACCGGAGTAACATTCATTTGGTACAGCGCCCTGAGCAAGTGATTCATTAAAGATAACGGCCAGCAGTGGAGAAATTTCAGCACTACATTTTAAGCACCCTCACGAGCATTCAGGTCATCCGGATTCTAATGATCATCAACTTGGAGCGGAAATAATGAAAATTTACAAATCAAAGTAGATCTAGTGACAGCACTGCCGGGTCGATTGTCTCTGAGTATATATAGGCTGAAAAAAATTCTGAACGAGGACTGAGGCTGTTTCGTATAACCCTTAATTTCTTGAACTGTATAGACCCTGATCAGAGGTCACGTTCTGTGGAGTCTGATTTGTGACTACACTGTTTGCCAATCCTAACATTTTACCGCCGAAAAAACACCGCGAAATTTAAGATGAAAAAAATATAATACTTTTCTTATTTCTGCTCAAAAAATACATTGTGGGTACTCGTTAGAACCGCCTCATCGAGGCGGTTCTAACAAGTACCTACAATCTATATTTTAGAGCAGAAACAAGAAAAATAAGGTTTACCCTGTAAACCCAAGGTTTGCTATATAAATGTGGGGTTCAAGGGGGTCAAAATTATATAGGCGCGTTTTCCTGATGGTCATGTTGACTCTCTTTAGATCATTACTTGTCGATCAACAAGTATGTTCATGTGTAAGCTAGTTTGGCAGGAATGAAAGACAACATTTTTACACATGGGTGTATTCATTTGTTTGTTTGGTTGATTTGATGTTTAACGTCCCCGTCAACCATATATAGGTCATTTTGGAGACGCTGTGTACAGTTTTGTGGGACTTTTACCCGAGATTGAGATGAAATGACATTTCTTGCATAAATATCTATGCGCATGGTGTTTGAAGACATTGACAAATGGACCGAAAGCCGTGCTTAAACAGCAAAAACATTCTTTAACCAAAAATTCGCGTGCTTTTTGAACATGAATTTTGAGCTTTTGATATCACAAGACTAGCCTTGCTTTGTTTACGTTACGTTCAGCGACGTAATGTTATCGCCCTGAACGTAGCGTTTTAGGGTTCTATGATGACGTCAGATGGTTACTGTGTAGCAACGTCATTGTAAACAACATTCTGAACTGGCCGCCAATTTGGTTCGCCGGTCGCATTTGAAGAGTTTATATGGTGTTTATATAGAGCTTTTGGGCGTTTTCGTCAAAATTTGCTGTCGGAATCGTAATTTATGCAAGAACAACGATCACCCATGGTTATTTCATTACATTAACATTTGCCGGATCCCTCGGAAGCTGTTTGACATTCGGCCTGGCGGTCTCGTGTTCAAACAGCTTCCTCGGGACCCGGAGAATGTTAATGCATGAAAAACCATGGTTGTTCCCTATACTCAAGCCCTGTCGCCCAATGAAACCAATGCGGTTTATAAACATGGACGGACCGGCTCGCACCGCTTTGCCTGGGCAGGCATAGATCCTGCCGGATTCAGCTTTGCGTGGAAGCATCATGCAGCCCCTTTAATTCTTCAAGCCCCGATGGGCGGGGGCCGGGGTGTATTCGCAACGTCAACAACACTGAAAACAAGATCATAATGGCTGTTCCAGACTACTTACCAGTTTGCTGTTCGAATCCAACATAGAATGCACAGAATGAGGAGGACAATGCCTGCTACACCCGATACTATAGCAACAATCAATACTGAAATGGAAAACAGTAACATATATGGGCCCCGTCAAGCGATTTTGGTACTTATCGCCTATGTGAGTAGCGAAGGTTCAGGCGAGCCTGCGCATCCGCGCAGTCTCGCCAGAACCTTCGCTGCTCGCTCATACAAGCAGTGAATCAAGAGGAATCTTCAGACAGAAAGTCATATCCCTGGCCCCTCTGAATGGCTGGGCATGCGCAGTTAAAATTTCTCATGACGGAATGCTCGAAGACACAAATTCGCTTGGCAGGGCTCGATTATAGTGAAACTTCGATAACTCGAATATGGATAGTTCATTTACTATGGCTAATTCGAATTACATCTGAAGTCCCTTGAGAACATGTCCAAAAGCTACAGATACCCATACATCTAGGACAATACATGGATTTTTTTTTCTGATTTTATCTTGAAACGTATGTTGTGTGTACTCATTATGTGTGCCTCAATGAGGCGATTCTAATGAGTACACACAACATACCTTTATTTTATAAAAGATTGTAAAGATATCCTAAAGTCATCCCCATTATGCCTCATAACCTGGCAATATGAGTAAACTTCAATAATTGGAACAACCCCCATCTCGAATTTTCAAGGTTTCAGAGGTGTTCGAATTATTGAAGTTTGACAGTATACCCATTAAAACTTCATTGATTCAAGCATCGATGGTTCGTTTACCATTGCTGTCTCGAACACCTTCTTGAGTTCTTAGGAAAATTTTCACATTGTCTCGTACACCTTCTTTTGTCCCTAGGAACATGTTAATACTGTCTCGAACACCTTCTTGAGTCCCTGGGAACATTTTTACATTGTCTTCTACACTTTCTTGTGTCCCTAGGAACACATTGTCTCGAGCACCTTGCTGAATACGTAGGAACATTTTCACATTGTCTCGAACACCTTTTTGAGTACCTAGGAACATTTTTAACATGGACTCGACGCCTTCTTGAGTACCTAGGAACATTTTCACATTGTCTCGAACACCTTCTTGAGTCCCTAGAAACATTTTCATGTTGTCTCGTACACCGTCTTGTGTCCCGAGAAACATGTTCACATTGTGTCGAACACCTTCTTGAACCCGTAGGAACATTTTCACATTGTCTCGAACACCTTCTTCAGTACCAAGGAACATTTTCACATTGTCTCGAGTACCTTCTTCAGTACCTAGGAACATCTTCACATTGTCTTTAACACCTTCTTCAGTCCCTAGAAACATTTTTACATTGTCTCGAACACCTTCTTGAGTACCTAGGAACATTTTCACATTGTCTTGTACACCTTCTTGAGTACCTAGGAACATTTCCAATTTGTCTCGAACACCTTCTTGAGAACCTAGGAAAATTTTTACATTGTCTCGAACACCTTCTTGAGTACTTTGGAACATTTTCTCATTGTCTGTAACACCTTCTTGAGTACCTAAAAATATTTTCACACTGTCTCGTACACCTTCTGGAGTACCTAGGAACATTTTCAAAGTGTCTCGATCACCTTCGTGAGTACCTAGGAACATTTTCACATTGTCTGGAACACCTTCATGAGTACCTAGGAACATTTTAAAATTGTCTCGATTACCTCCGTGAGTACCTAGGAACATTTTTACATTGTCTTGAACACCTTCATGAGTACCTAGGAACATTTACACATTGTCTCGAACACCTTAAGTACCTAGAAACATTTTTACATTGTCTCGAACACCTTCTTGAGTCCCCAGTAAAATTTTCATGTTGTCTCGGCTTCTTGATTCCCTAGGAAAATTTTTACATTGTCTCGAACACCTTGAGTCCCCAGGAAAATTTTCACATTGTCTCGAACACTTTCTTGAGTCTCTAGAAAGGTATTCACATTGTCTCGTCGAACACCTTCTTGAGTCCCTAGGAATTTTTTAGACATTGTCACGAACACCTTCTCGAACAACTTCTTGAGTCCCTAGGAATTTTTTAAGACATTGTCTCGAACACCTTCTTGGGTCCCTAGGAACATTTTCACATTGTCTTTAACACATTCTTGAGTCCCTAGAAACATTTTCACATTGTCTCGAACACCTTCTTGAGTACCTAGAAACATTTTCACATTGTGTCGAACACCTTCTGGAGTCCCTAGGAACATTTTCACATTGTCTCGAACACCTATTCGAGTCCCTAGAAACATTTTCACATTGTCTCGAACACCTTCTTGAGTCCCTATGAACATTTTCACATTGTCTCGAACAACTTTTTGAGTCACTAGGAATATTTTGACATTGTCTTGAACACCTTCTTGAGTCCCTAGAAACCTTTTCACATTGTCTCAAACACCTTCTTGAGTACCTAGAAACATTTTCAAGTTGTCTCGAACACCTTGTTTTGTCCCTAGAAACTTTTTCACATTGTCTCGACCATCTTCTTGAGTCTCCAGGAAAATTTTCGCATTGTCTCGAACACCTTCTTGAATCCCTAGGAAAATTTTCCCATTGTCTTGCACAACTTCTTGTGTCGCTGGGAAAATTTTCGCGTTGTCTCGTGAACCTTGATTCCCTAGGAAAATATTCCCATTGTCTCCATACTGCTTAAGTCAATATGTTTCATTGGGCGACAGGACTTGAGATGTCACTCCATAAAATTGGAAGCAACGTCTCCAAAATGACCAATACAGTGTTGAAGGGGACGTTAAAATTCAAATCAAAACCACAGTTTTCGTATTGTCTCGAACACCTTATTGAGTCCTAGGAAAATAGTCCCATTGTCTCGAACACCTTGAGTCATAGGAAAAGTTTCCCATTCTCTAGAACACCTTCTTGAGTCGCTAGGAAAATTTTCCCATTGTTTCCTCGTCGTCTCGAACGCCTTCTTGGGTCCCTATGAAAATTTTGGCGTCATCACGAAAACACGCCTATATAATTCTGACCCCCCTTCAACCCCATCTTTATATTGTAATACTGGGGTTTACAGGGGTAAACCCAGACTTATAAAGTCTGATGAGATTTGATTTTTTGTTTTCATAAGGTATTTTCAGTTCATACCATGTCCTCAGTTCCTCTCAAACACAGTTTCTCTTGAGTTATCTCTACATGTCTGAGTCAAAGATAAAATAAAATCTGGCCTTGCATGGTGGCATAGGATAAGAATGCACGAACACAACCATTTACATCTAGGACTTATATAAGTCTAGGGTAAACCTTATTTTTCTAATGTCTTATTGTGGGTTCTAACCAGTGTACCCTCAATTTATATTTTGAGTCTCCTGGAAAAAAAATTCCAATAACTCGAGATATAATGTATTTTGGATAAATGAGGGAGAAATTGTCTTTCTGTATAGTAGTCACAGATAAGATTGACTAGGCGGGGCTATCGTTTGCATCTGCCTTTGGAATGTTCTACTAACAAAAAAGTAAACCAAGTCCCCCTATTATGTGAATTCAACTTAACACAAACCAGATAATGTGGCGTATATGGCTGTTTGGTCTGCTGGCAGAAAGCATGCGAAAGGCACTCTACCGAATCTTCTGGTGGACTCAGCGAATTTGACATATATTGACAACACCTGATCAATCTTATCTGCGACTGCTATACTTTAACTGACTGTTTTTTTCTCCTCGATAAGGCGAGTCCAATAAGTACACGCAACATACCTTTAATTCATATAAGATCGAAATATCCATTATTCTAACACAGACCGCAGAAAGCAACTGATTTATTCTGCAAAAAATCTCAGGAAGAATAGTCGGCGTTTTATGACGTCACTCCTAGATTATCTGACGTTAGACGGTGTAACGTCATTTTCTCGCATCGAAAACGTTACAAAATGACTTAAATGCATGCATTACAGTAAAAAAATATTGGAAGAATTTGAAAGAAACATTACAATATTGCCAATTTTTGGCCTGTTAGAATCGAAAATGATCAGCTCTAGTGTGTGAATTGTTGAGAAATAAATAATATTTTGTCGGTGGGCTGCAAGTAGACATATCACGAGCGCTAGTGATTTAATCTACTTTACAGCTGACATCAAAACTGTGCTTTATTACTCAGTTTTGTGCCCAAATGGCTCACACTACTACTATTTCGAACAAGGTTTTTATTGTACCAAAGGGGTTCGAGCAATTGAAGTTTGACTGTATCAATATTATACTGTATAGATATTATAATCATTATTATAATTATCATTATTTTAACATGGAGCCGATTTTGAGCGAAAATGAGTACACCAAACCACCACAACCCTCAACCACAACCACAGCTTAGCTTTTATTTAGCCCATCGGGGCTTGGAGAAACAGAATGGGCTGCACGGTGTTTGTACGCAGAGTGAAACCGATCCAATTTGAGTATTGGTAACCGCTTAGAAGGTCTAAGCCTGCCTAGGTGCGTGTTTGACTGTCCAGTAAATCCTGGCCGTTCCTTTGGTGGGTTTTTTGATGTAATTTCATCTCCATGTCTAGTAAACTATGTTCCAGAAAGGGTTATCCTTTGGAAGCAAGGAATACACCACAGAACTGGAAAATATGGAGTGTACATGTTTTCTGGGCCATTCTAGCTAGTTTCGGCCAAATAGGCCTCATCAGTGACCCTCAAATTTTTTCTGAATTCAACAATGAAATCAATGATCCCAAAGGACGAGAAAATATTAACTACACTGTGATGTAGGGCAGGGAGACTTTTGACGGCCGCCACACATTCCCAGACACCAGCTGTAGTGACGTTAAATATGTTCTAGAAAGGGTTATCCCTTGGAAGCAAGGAATACACCACAGAACTGGAAAATATGGAGTGTACATGTTTTCTGGGCCAGACGAGGGTTTCTAATTGTCGAGTATCAAGTATCGAGTTGTTAAAGTTGAGTATCGAGTCAAAACTGTCGAGTATCGAGTGAAAAAAGTCGAGTATCGAGTGAAAAAAGTCGAGTATCGAGTGAAAAAAGTCGAGTATCGAGTTGAAATTGTCGAGTATCGAGTTAAAATTGTCGAGTATCGATTCAAAAATGTCGAGTATCGAGTTAAAATGTCGAGTATCGAGTTGAAATTGTCGAGTATCGAGTTAAAAAAAGTTGAGTATCGAGTTAAGATTATCGAGTATCGAGTTAACATATTTCTGCAGCATGACTTTGCAGGCATGTGAGTGTGTGTGAGTGTGAATTCGGGTTTAACGTCGCTTTCAACAATTTTTCAGTCATATCACGGCGGTGTCTGGTTGCGACAGGGAGCTCAATGCTCACTTTTATAGTGCTGCCTCACTGAAGTATCATGTCCCAGACACATTACATGATACCACACCCAGTCACATTATCCTGACACTGGGTCGACCAGTCTCTGAGTGCCAAGCGAAGAGCAGCTAGTACCATTTCAAGTTAACGACTTTGGTATGTCGCGGCACGGGATCGAACCCGTGACCTCCCGTTCCCCGGAGCAGACACCCTACCAACTGAGCTATCGGGGCCGGTGTGTGAGTAGAAGCAACAACTCAAAAATAATAAGTTGCCTAAACCTCCTTTATGTTTGATTTTTCCTAAAATAGGTTAATAAGCTATGCTTATATTGCTGATGTAGGGCCACAGTTGCCCTATAGTGGTCTATGCCTTTCATACAAAATATTTATAAATTTAGTATGCAAAACATCTACACTGAGAACTCAATTAACCATTTTTATTTTTCCTTTTTTAACCCATTTTGTACCTGAAACCCCAAACCGGGTAGTTAGCAACCAGAGGAGGCCCAGATCAGACGCTGTAGAATGCGGCGTTTGATCACGGCCAACCTAAATTTTGAAATGCACTTATGCTGTATCTTAGTTGGAAGATTTCTTTTGGTAAAAAATGGGCAAAGTTACACCCCCCCCCCCACCTCCCATAGTAACTTTCTTTACAAATAAAACAATATTTGGGTGTCTTGAAACATTAAATCTTGTAATCTTTAATTCCCAACTGATGTGCCCAGCAGTATCAAAATTAATCGATTAAAATAAACTAAAACAAACACTAGTTGCCAAAGCTGATGAGAATGGACATTATGTATGCTGTCCTAACAAAAGGAGTCCATTTACGGGATAATTAATAGCTTTTACACTGGGGTCCATCTTTTGGCGTTTGGTGAAGCAGAGATTTAAACCATTTTGTACCGGAAACCCCAAAACAGGTAGTTGGCAAACAGTGCAAGCCCAGATCAGATACTGCAGAGCGCGGCGTCTGATCAGGGCCTATAATGTTTGCACAACGTTCAGCCAGTTGCCAACTAGATTTTGAAGAAAACAAAAAATGACACCTCTTTTTGAAATGGACCCCTGCTAGATATAAGGAGGAAGATTCCATTTCGTACAAAAAGGATTAAACTACTTAATTATCTAGAGAGGATGAAACATCCATACCTATATTTTCTCGGGAGTATTCATGTGGTTCAATCCACTTTAGACTGATGCTCAGTCTCATATTCAAAAATACATCTTTGTTCCCGCCGGAATATTTCTACTTCAAGCAAAAAACTTGTACAATTTTAACTTGATACTCGACATTTTTAACTCGATACTCGACAATTTCAACTCGATACTCGACAATTTCAACTCGATACTCGACATTTTTGACTCGATAGTCGACAATTTCAACTCGATACTCGACATTTTTGACTCGATACTCGACATTTTTGACTCGATACTCGACTTTTTTTAACTCGATACTCGACATTTTTAACTCGATACTCGACAATTTTGACTCGATACTTGCAACTTTACAAACCATGACACTCGGGCCAGACTAGCAAGTTTAGGCCAATTAGGCCTCATCAATGACCCTCAAATATTTTCTGAATTCAACAAAGAAAATATCAACTACACCATGATGTAGGGAAGGGAGACTTTTTACGGCCGCCACACATTCCAAGACACCACACAATCGGAAGCGACCTAAACAGTGCCGACACAAACACACAAACAAAAGTTCCATGACTTGGATAAATAGAAATTCAGCTAACTAGTATTTTATGTGAGACACTCCGATTTCTATCAGTTATACAACTAACGTTACGCGCTTCAGATTTTTATTTTTATTAATTTTAATTTCTTTGGTTTTGGTTGAAGTGCCCTTTCAAGAATATTTCACTTATTTCAAGTCCACGTTAATCAAAGGTCGGCGAAAACCGGAGTATGCGGAGAAAAAAACACCTGATCCTCCGTTGCAGAACTTGGTATCTGACATGTGACCGGAGCAACCGCACAGTCTGATCTGGGCCTTCGCTGTGCACTATCTTCATGTATTTGGACGAACATGGTCACAAAGCATCTTCATGCAGTCATGGAATAAGTGTGTGTGCAGACGGATTGAAGTCCCGGTTTGCTTGTCCCGGCCTATTTTACCTTTATCGTCTATATCGTCGCTGTCTTCTGTTGTTACGATCTTTCGTTCTGTTGTAACAGGAGGTTTTATAGGCGAAGTCGACGGCGGCACCGTCGGAGCAGCAGTACCTGGTGTTGTAGTTGATCCCGCCGAGGTAACATTAGCAGCTGAAGTAGTTGAAGTAGTTGTTATTGTCGATGTTAAAGTCGACGGTGAACTTGACGATTCTTTTGTAATAACAGCTGGTGTTGTGTCTGTTATTGTTGTCGGTTTTTTTGTCGTCTCTGCGGTGGCTGTCGTCGGCTTTTGTGTCGATTCTTTCGTCGTCGTAGTTACTGTAGTAGTTGGTACAGTCTGTTTTGTCGTAGTTGAAGTCGTCGTTATCTCTGGCGTAGTCGTTGACGATGTAGCTTGTGACGTCGAAATTGGAATCGTCGTTGTCGTTTTGGTCGGTGTTGTGGTCGTAGCAGTTGTCGTTGTTGTTGGAGTTGTCGTCGTCATTGTCAATGTGGTCGGTCTAGGCGTCGTAGATGTCGTCGTAGTAGTAGGAGTTGTCGTCGAGGTCGTCATTGAGGTCAGTTTAGTCGTCGTAGCGGTCGTCGTCGTAGTCGGATTTGTCGTCGACGTCGTCGTTGTGGTCGGTTTAGGCGTCGTAGTAGTTGTTGTTGTCGTCGTCGGTATTGTTGTAGAGGTTGTAGTAGGGGTTGTAGTACTAGTAGTAGTAGTAGACGTGGTAGTGGTGGTAGATGTCGTCGTTTCCGGGAAGTAGTCACTTTCTAGACATGTAATTGTCATCTTTGGATCTGGCAAATCAGCTGCAAACACAGAAAAACTTCATTTTCTAGACATAGATGGTGTTACATGAGTGCTCATGTATTGATGAACTTATTAAACCACTTGAGGAAAAGAGATAATATGAGAAGCTTAACAGAGAATTTTATCTCTTACCTCGAGTTTAATAAATTTAATAATACTTGAGCTCGAATGCAAGATTCTATTTAGAATATGACATTTAAAACACATTTAATTCACGATTTGTTTACAAAAATGTCAATATTCCACCATTAGTAAAGGTTGCGTCGTTAAGAACGTTACGGGGCGTATCTAACTAACCGAAGGGGCTTTTGTGAAATAGATTAAGCTGTATGATGCTTCCATGCATAGCTGGAATCGACCGCACATGAGTACAGGTAAACAGTTAAGTAGATCTAAGCCGGCCCACGCAAAGTGATGCGAGTCGGACCGTCCCTTTATATAAAATCTTATGGTTTGCTTTGGCGGCAGGGACTGAGATGTCATTTCATCTTAATGTCATGTAAAAGTCCCACAAATTGGAAGCAACGTCTCCACAATCACATAAATTGTGTTGACGGGGATGTTAAACCTCTGTTCAAATAAATAAAAATGATCACAGTTTTAACAGTTATTCCAATCCTCCATCATTATGGACATTTCGAGCGATTTGATTGGTTGAAATAAAAGTTTTATAATTCGATGACAACAATAACAATACAGTAGAACTTCGATGGCTCGAACACCGATGGCTCGTTTACCATGGATGAGTCGAACCCGTTCTCGATCCCCTAGCGAAATCCTCTACATAAGAAACAGTGGGGGATAATTTAGGAGATTTTAGTATTTTTTCTTGCAAATGTATGCTGTGTGTACTCATTAGAATCGCCTCGATGAGGCGATTCTAATGAGTACACACAGCATACATATTCATTATCGAACACCGAAAAGATGTGTAAAAGTATCTCGTTATGCCTACTGACAGTAACCCTCAGTGGCTCGAACTACCCCTGTCTCGAACAGATTTTCGAGGTCCCCAAGGTGTTCGAGCCATTGAAGTTCGACTGTAGTTGACGTTTGGCGGAAATTCTGATAAAATCACGAAGATTATACTTCAACTTTCACGTCCGTTCGATGTTTTTGGGGAAAGACCACAACACGGATATGAAGTATGATTTTCTTGATAATCAAGTTCAACTTCATCTGTATAAGTTTTGCACTAAAATAAAAACAAGATGGCGACTGATTTTCAAAGTAAACCACACCTCCTGAAATCCATGCTCTGACTGAAACTAGTTTGGTTGGGAATTAGAACGGCTGAATTTGAAAGTTCAAAGGTAAAACATAAAATAGAGCTGTCTGTGAAACTGACTAGGGCCCCGCAACGCAACAAGAGGAGTTGGAACTAAGATGAAAACAGAAGACCAAAAAAGCTGAATTTTTAGTTTTTCAAAGGGTCATAACTCTCAGAGTATTTTAGCTAGAGATACGGAACTTGCCATGAAATTGTGAAATGCTGTTGCGACCTTACGTTTAAAGATTAAAGTTGATGCGTTTGAAGGTTTACAAGTTATTTAGAAACAAGAGGCCCATGGGCCACTACGCTCACCAGAGGTCATGTAGTTTATACCATACGCAGACATGGCGCCTATCTTGGTCATGTGACTACAATCCTATAAATAATTTTCATTGCCTCATCCCAGAGAGGCTGTTCGTGTAATTTGGTTTCAATCAGCACAGCAGTTTTAGTGGAGAAGAAGATAAATATACTGAAACTAAGTCATCCAGGACAATCGTCATTAAATGACCCTGCCCTTTGGAATTGATAAACTTCCATTCAGCTGATTGCAAATATCAGTTATGATGCCACAGGCTACAACAGAATCAGAAAAATCCACTGTTTTGTCTTTTTTCATACAAATGTTCAAGTGACCAAATTGACCTTGGCGTAAAACAGGCCAAGGTCAACCAAAGGTCATCATTTGAATAAACTTGGTAGGACCCAAGTCCCTAATATTATATACAAAGTCAGAAGGTCATTGGGTTCCAGGAGAATATTTTGATGGTTTTGACCATTTTTGAGCATGTTGGACATATTGATCATGTGATCCTGTCCTTAAGAACAAACTTTCGTTACCTCTTCGAATTCAGGCTCCATATGTAATTTGGTTTCAATCAACCAAGGAGTTTAACTGGAGAAGAAGATAAAACTACTGAATCTGACCCATCCAAGACAAAGGTCAGTAATGACCTTGATTACTGACCTTGACCTTTTGAATTGATTAACTTCCATTCAGCTGACTGCAAATAATATTTCTGATGCGACAGACTACCATGCAATCAGTAAAATCCATTGTTTTGCCTTTTTCCATGCAAATATCTAAGTGACCAAATTTGGCCTTGACAAGAAACAAGTCGAGGCCAACCAAAGGATATCATTTGAACAAACTTAGTAGAGCCTGAGTCCCCGATGCTGCATACCAAGTTTCAGAGTATTCGGCCATTTGGTTCCTGAGAAGAAGATTTTCAAAGATATACTGGTCATGTGACCCAGCCCTTACGAACAAACTTTCGTTTCCCCTTCCCATAGAAACTCCATATGTAAATGTATTTTTGTTTCAATCAACCCAGCAGTTTAGATGGAGAAGAAGATAAAAATACCGAATCTGAGCCATCCAAGACAAAGGTCAGTGAATGACCTTGACCTTTGGAACTGATAAAATTCATTCAGTTGATTGCAAATATCATTTATGATGCCACAGTCTACCAAGCAACCAGAAAGTCACTGTTTGCCCCTTTTCCATACAAAAGTCTAAGTGACCAAATTTGACCTTGACGTAAAACAGGTCAAGATCAACCAAAGGTCAACATTTGAATAAACTTGGTAGGGCCGAGTCCCCGATGTTGCATACCAAGTTTCTAGGTAAAGGGCCATTTGGTTCCTGAGGACAAGATTTTTAAAAGTTTTTACCATACATGGGCATGGCGGCCGTATTGGTCATGTGACCCAGTCCTTACGAACAAACTTTCGTTCCCTCTTGCCACAAAGGCTCCACGTGTAATTTGGTTTCAATTGGCACAGTAGTTTCAGAGGAGATGTCGTTTGAAAATGTTGACGCAGACGACGACGCCGGACCACTGTCTATACAATAAGCTCCCCCGAAGCCTTCGGCTCTGGCGAGCTAAAACATGGACGGACGGACAGACAATGTATTATTATAGCGCAACAGTCAATAACTAAAGGAAGTTTCATGTGGACATCTATAGAGGTTTTGAAATTAAGTTGAAACAAAAAACACGAACAAAGCTGAAAGTTTTTCAAAGGGCCATATGAGAGTGTTGCAGCTAGAGTAACGTAACTTGGCACGATATTGTGTAATGATATTGTGACCTTATATTTAAAGTTTGAGGGTGATACGTTTGACGGGTTGTAAGTTATTAAGAAAAAAAATACATAAAAATGTGGACGTTTTTAAGTCACAACACTAAGAGTATTGTAGCTAGAGTTACGTAACTTGCCATGAAATTGTGTAATGCTATTGTGACCTTATATTTAAAGTTTGAAGTTGATGCGATTGACGGTTTCAAACTTTGTAAGTTATCAAGAAAAAAACAACATGAAAAATGCGGACGGACAGGGTGACTACTATAGGGCACCCGCAAAAATTTGCGTCGCTCTAATAAAAATGTAATAAACAGATTATTTGTTTGTTTGTTTTTTGTTGTTTTTTTTTTTCTGATCAATTACGGAGAAATAATTCACTCGCTATCGCGAGCTCTGTAGTCGATGGAAACAATTTTGACAACATTTTAATCGTTGTTTATTGCGTCAGCGTAATGTGTCAGAAAAAGTTATCCATTCCTTATAATTTGATACGTATTTTCACGGTACACAGTCGGTGCTTGCCAAGAATCTGTCGCTGAAGCATTTCAAAAGGTGCAGCAAAAACCGTTTCACTCCTGGCCATTTCTTACAAAATGGCTTAGTGTCACTTTTGATTTTGAACCTTATGAACTACTTATGGACAGAACTTCAAGCTCCTGTTGTCTGACACCCCTAAATTTAGAAATGAGCTCCTGGTATGTATAAGGAGGAAGATTCCAGTAGGTACAAAAAGGGTTAACGACGTCGCTTTGCGGATAACTGACATTTTTGTAAATCAGTCGTGAATAAAATGCGCTTTACATAGGATCTTGCATTCGTGCTCATGTATGATTGAGGCTGTGCCGAGTTTCCCACCTGACCAGTTGAACCGAGGGTTGGGATTTCTTGTCCCAACTGGCCAAGAATAACCTGAATGTAGCCTTTTATGAGGGAAATTAAGCTGAAGAAAAAGGGACAAAGCCAAACCTTTAACAAATTCGATAAGGTTTGATCCCCGAATATTCGCTGTCATTGAATTTAAAACGTATACCAACACTCTAGGTTTTTATCCTGATAGTACGAATTCACAGACAGTTGAATTTCGAAATTGCTATTTCAACAGTTAACGTCACTAATGTGGAAATTCGAAGTAAATGTCACGATGTCAAAAGCCGCTTGTAAACTATCCCGTGTGTGTGCCCATGCGGGATAGATTTGGAAACTGAGCAAGTGGTCTTATAGGCACTGGTATGTGAGGAATTTCGATCATCGGCCCTGTTCGACATAATTTCGGCCCTGTTTTTTTTTTTTTTTTTTTTTTGTTTTTTTGTTTTTTTCATACCTCCAAAATGGCTAATATCCCGGTGACAATCGGTGACATTTTTTTTATTTATACTGCAAACAAAGATTTTTGGTGCTCGTCAGAACCGCTTCTAACGAGTACACACAATCTTTGTTTTGGAACAGAAATATGAAAATTGATGTATACCCCCTAAAACCCCAGATTTCTCTATATTAAGTGAGTTTTAGAGGGGTGTCTATGTCACAGACTTTTTAACATGATAGGAAATTCGCTCGTACACATGAAAAGGATTCAATACACAGACGTTTTCCATCCTCGGTTTCGACGAGCCTGTGCATACAAGTAAGAATATATACATGTGCAAATTTCGATTCCAGGACATTTGCACACCCCCCCCCCACCCACCCTCCCCCACCAGAACATTTGCCCCCATTGAAAAATGTATTAACGGACATTTGCCCCCCAGATGAAAATACAACAAGGACATTTGTCCCCCAGTGCTTATTTTTGGTATGGACATTTGCCATCTAGTGCTTATTTCAGAAAGGGACAATTGCCCCCCCCCCCCCCCATTTTCAATATTCAAAGGGCAATAACTCTGAAAGAAGGAAAGCAAAAGTTATGGTTAATGTGTTCTGCAAGTTGTCTCATGGTGTTCAACATTCGTGTTAGATTTCATGAAAATATGTCAAGCCGTTTAAAAGTAATGGAGAAGACACGAAGATGTTAACAGGCACAATTTACTATGTCCAAAGGGAAATAATTTATAATGCCTGCAAACAAGAGTTATGGTTCTTGTGTTCTGCCCATTCTATTATCTTGATTAACATTTGTTTGAAGTTTCATGAAATTATCTCAAACGGTTTTAAAGTTACAGAGCGGACACACGTGTATGGTAAAAAATTGCAAGTTATAATATTCAAAGGGCAATAACTCTGAAAGTAGAAAAGCAAGAGTTATGGTTCATGTGTTCTGCATGCCATCTCATGGTGTTTAACATTTGCGTGGGGTTTCATGTAAAATGTCAAGCCGTTCAAATGTTATGGGGCGACACGAAGATGTTAACAGACACATAATTTACTATGTTCAAAGATAAATAATTCAAGAATGTTCAAAGAGACATAATTCATAAAGCATGCAAACCAGAGTTATGGTACTTGTGTTCTGCCCATCCTATTATTGTGCTTTGCATTTTTTTTTTTTAAGTTTCATGAAATTATCACAAACGGTTTGAAAGTAACAGAGCGGACACAAGTGAATGGTAAAAATAGTCATTTTCAATATTCAAAGGGCAATAACTCTGAAAGTAGGCAAGCAAGAATTACGGTTCATGTGTTCGGCACGTCGTCTCATGGTGTTTAACATTTATGTGAAGTTTCATGAAAATATGTTAGGGAGCGGACACGAAAATGTTAACACACACACACACACACACACACACACACACACACACACACACACACACACACACACACACACACACACACACACACACACACACAGTGGCATTTGAGGGTTAAACGAAATAGTATAAGAATGCCGGGTTGCTCACGTAATGAAAGAAAAACAATATCCTAATCCAGGCCACGATGTCACGTGTCGTCTTTCGGAACATTCTGTTTATAATTTAACTGTTACACAAATGTATGCAAAGTCGAGTAAATGTTTAAGTGCAAAAATGAGTAGCCCAGACTTTATAGGTGGTACCGTTATTAGACATACAGCGTAGACCAAGATCGGTAATAGAATACATTGCTTCTGCTCAAGTCGGCACTGTTCATCATATGTGTGCAACAACAGTTTTGAACATGATTCAGGGCCGTACGCAGACTCTGAAAAGGGGCGGGTTGAGGATGCTTGCAGAGGGTGAAAAACTGTATGAATCTGAAATAATTTCCAAAAGATGGGAGGGGGCTGCGTTTGCACCCTCCCCACTCTGTTGAACAAAATCCAAGTACTACCCTAAGACGCCAGAGCGCAGCGTAAGAAGAAAATTCTTGACTGTGCTCGTTTGTTTGGTTTAAGGTTTTACGTCCTCGTCAGTACTGTATATGTCATTTGGAGACGTTACTTCCAATGTTACGGGACTTTCAGCTCTGCGTGGAAGCATCATGCAGCCCATCTATTTATTCAAGCCCCGATGGGCGGGGGCGGGTGGACTGTGCTCGTACACTTGGGCTTTGGGAAATAGAATCTACATAATCAAACGCCACATAACGCGATGTCTGATCAGCTCTACTGTGCTTGCTTAAAGTTAAACGAACAGTTCGATTCTCAGCTCAGGACTATTTTCCCAACCTACACTCAGAGACGATCGACCCACCAGTACTCTCAGTGCTTTGATTTCATTCGGGGGCAAACGTCCTGGGCGGCAAACGTCTGGAGACCGCAAATTTCACACATTGCATCTTTTCTTTTCGATTTATTTAAGATCTTTCAGTGAAAAAATTCACCGCTTACAGTATGCATGCCAAGGACAATGAAAATGCTTATGCTCCATTAAAGACACATTTTTGATTGCATAACACCCTAATGACCGTTTATTAAAGAAAGCAGTTTTGAGATATACTTGGGGGACCAAGGGAGGGTAATCAATTACCTAGGGATTAAACTCTATTCCATTACGATAACACACCCGTGCGTCATAGTGCAATTTTTTACATTTCCAAAACGGTCAATTTTCTGATGAAAATTTGTGATATTATCCTTATTTATACTCAAAACATAGGTGGTTCTAACAATGTTCTCCACAACCTATGTCTTGGAGCAGAAATAAAACGAATATTGTATATCCCCGTAAACCCGAGTTTTCCCTATATAAAGTGGGGTTTAGGGGGTGTTCATTTCACGGACTTTTTCACGTGATGCATTTTCTTGTTTGGGTAGCAGTACACAGTTTCCAGCCTGTGTACATGGGGAAATTTCTTCAAAAGTAAGGGTAGGGATCAAATTCAGTGTCTAAATACTGTTTGGCAATTATGAAAGCAATATCTTGAATTCAGTGTATTGTTTTTGTGTCATTGTGGAGAAATATGAATTTATTCATGGTCACATGACCTGGATATCAAGGGATGTTACTGAAAATACGAAACTACTGCTAAACGAATTTATCGCTACACTTTCTGTTTAAAATAGCTGTCTGACTTCATTTGGATATTGCTAAAAAAGTAAACGGCTGGCAGGGGACAATTTCTAGCCTCCTTTCATTTTTGGTAGGTGTACAATAGAGCTGAATGCTGACAATTGTCCTTGCAAATGCAGTGTGCTGCCAGGGCTCCCTTGAAAACAGCAGAAAATGGTAAAAAAGCAGCAGAAGTGGGTGGGGTAGGATTTGTTTACATAGCCACTACATTGGCTGTACAGTGTACAAGCTATGGATACCAGCTTCAAATTATTCTGTGGCAAGTCACAATGCAGAAATAACACAAAAGAGAAGGGTTGCAAAGTGAACTATTTGTTACGGCTCAAAAAACTTCGTCCGCTGCCCGTCCGAGTCTCGCCGACAGCTTGGAATAGTGGTTTGCTACCTTGACAACTGTGTCCTGGTTTTGATATTAATGGAAGAATCATCCACACTTTTATTTTTAGTCATCATTACTGATAATCATTATAAAAACATGCCTATTCAAATACATTGGTTAAATTTTACCACCCAAATGAATTTTTTCTGATAAAAATCCTGATATCTGTAGCATTTATGCTCAAAACATATATTGTGGGTACTCGTTAGAACCGCCTTTGGTAGAAATAAGAAAAAATAATGGTTACCCCTATAAACACCAGTTTTTCTCTACAATGTGTTTTACAGTATGTTTTTACATTGTGAGTACTCGTTTTTTTGTAAAAATATATCGTGGGTCCTCGTTAGACCCGATGCAGTTGTAACGAGGACCAACAATAGGGGAGACCGGGGACAGTTGATGCACTTTTTAGACTTTTTGACATATATCTTCACTAGACCAACCGATTTTGTTATTTTTTGCATATTCTTAAAGCTCCATCTTTTCTGCATTTAAAATTGAATTGCAATCCCGATTTTTTTTTGATTATTTATCCTCATTTTCAATAGATTCCTTGAGCAAGTCGACTGCATCAACTTTCCCCAGCAGTGGGGCAAGTTGATGCAACGCTTGGGGTAAGTTGATGCAATATTTATTTTCTCGCTTCTATGAATTCATACAACGGATACAACAGCAAACTGGCCATTTTGTGTGGATAAGATAGGATTTCATTTTTTACGGCGTAGCCGTTATGGTTTTGCTTTTGTCCTACATTTTTCGTTATTCCATTGGTCAATAAAACCACATGTCCAAGGAGATGACCATTTCATTGGTCAATGATTTGCATAAATAAATCTACTCAAAAGTACGACAGTTTACTGAAGTTTTAACCTAGGAAATGTTTCGTTTTTTATGTAAGACATGAATGAAAAATATATACAGTTTCGGCTTGCTCACCGTCTTGTCCTTTGATGACCATACGTCATATGTATAATTGTGTTTCTAGTGAATTCTGTAACTGCTGCTGTGAATAGCTATTTTGACCTTTTTTCACGTGGTTGGTCTATATAGCGAAAGGAACCATTTCGCGAAAGGAAGGTTCCTTTCGCGAAAAGAAGAATTTTCTGCGAAAGCAATTGTTTGTTTGATTTGAGGTTTAACGTCCCCATCAACACTGTGTAGGTCATTTTGGAGACGTTGCTTCCAAGTTTGTGGGACTTTTACCCGACATTGAGATGAAATGTCACCCAAGCCCTGTTGCCCAATGAAACCAATAAAGAGATATAGCATGACAAAAACATGTAATAATCGCATTACAAATTGACAGATGTTTAATTTACAATATATGCTAAATAAAAGTTGCAGTGTATCATTTGTCTTCAGCATACTTTATGTCCTCCATTTTAACACAAAATGGACATTTTCGAATATCATTAATGTTATATAAATTCTGAAAAGGAATAAGTGTAATTTGAGTTTTAATTAGGTGCACATAAGATCAAGTTTCCGTCCGTTTGTCTGCTCGTCCGTTTGTTCGTCCGCCTATGCGTTTACGTTCACCATAGCGACAACCCGAAATGTTAACCCTAGAATCTGTGTTCAAAAACAGTAAATGATAACGTTTTCTTATTTGTTGTGCATATACTTGAGATCATATACTCTTGAAATGAGGTCATGTTTTTAACCTTGACCTTTTACATTGACCTTAGCTCAAACAGGCGGGACACCGCCCTCTGCAAAGCTATTTTTCCTCGCGTGACATCTGAATTGTTTGAATACAGTAAACCAGTTCATAGCTAGACAATTGTTGCTGTCACTATCGAAGCTCATATTGCACGACCCGCAGAAAAAGCGACCGACTGAAGTCGGTTGATTTTCTAAGAGTGCCCTAAAATCACCGTGTCATTCTGTCAGTCTGTCTGTCCGTCCGTAACCCGTTTGTGAAAATTGGTGATAGTGACTTAACCGCTTGGAATATTTAAACAATTTTTGGCATGCTGATAGATATCAATGAGATCTAACCAATGAACTTACGAAATATTATATTCCATTTAGTATAGGCTCGCCGAGGCGAAAAAATGTGAAAATTTTCGAACTGCTTCTCCTCGGAAACCGTTGGGCCGATTGAAGTCAAATTTCATATGGAGCCTCTATGGGATGGGGAAAACCAAAATTTGCTCATGGGGTCCAGGTCACATGACCAAAATGGCCGCCAAGCCATATATGGTCTGTCTGTCTGTCCGTCCGTAACCCGTTTGTGAAAATTGGTGATAGTGAATTAACCGCTTGGAATATTTAAACAATTTTTGGCATACTGCTAGTATCAATGAGGTCTAACCAATGAACTTGCGAAATATTACATTCCATTTAGTATAGCCTCGCCGAGGCGAAAAATGTGAAAATTTTCGAACTGCTTCTCCTCGGAAACCGTTGGGCCGATTAAGGTCAAATTTCATATGGAGCCTCTATGGGATGGAGGAAACCAAAATTTGCTCATGGGGTCCAGGTCACATGACCAAAATGGCCGCCAAGCCATATATGGTAAAAACCCTTCAAAATAGTCTTCTCCAGAACCACTTGGCAGATTTCCACGAAACTTGATAAATAACATCTGGGACGTAGGCCCATCATAAATTGCTAAAATGGTGACCCTGGGTTGACCTTGACCTTCTTTGTGCCTAGGTCAAACTTTGACACATATGCTTTTGTATTGGAAAAGTGAGAATTCATTTTATCCTGCAAACGATTCAGAATACAGTACTTAAGTATTAGATATATTTTTGCTCCTTACGATAAGGCGCATTTATTGGGGGAACCGTTTTAGGTCCAGGTCACATGACCAAAATGGCCGCCATACCCATATATGGTAACACTCATCAAGCTAAAAGCATCCGGCGGGTCGTGCACTTCAGCTGAAGCACTGGTTTCTAAAAAACCTTCCAATTAAATCTACGCCGCATATCTTTTTTAAAGATATTTCTTGTTTGTTGTTCATTAAACTTATCATTGACAAAAATCTATCAAAGGGATTGTTGCAAGTGTAAAATTGCAACAATAAAATTGGGAATGCGTTTAGTGCATTTATTTCTGAAAACTTAGAACATTGTAAAGAAGAACATACAAATCAACCCGGGAAATCAACTGATCTTTAAGAATGTCATAGATGCCATGCACATATTAAGTCCATCCAAACATTATGAACAGCGTTAAACTCTTGTTGATCAATTGAACTCTACTGTTTGCTGTAAAGAATTGCAAACGCAACAAAGAACCCCGAATGCATAACTCATTAGGCTTTAAGGGCTGGATACCAGATACCTGAAAATAATGCAATTATCATTTAGCTATATCTATATTTCCAGTGTAAAGCCTAATGTAAACCTATAGAAAATAGTGCAGTTCATACTTCCATGAACGCAACGAGTCCCATGATTTTCAGTGACGTCAAGTGACGAAAGTCTAAATCATTGTTCTCTACGGGCATTAGTGGCGTCAGCGCTCTTCCGCTCTTTGTAGAAAAACAGCGTGTAATTGTTTTTCGGCTTTAAAAGTCTTCCCTATAAGCAATATTTTGCCCGGTGATGAGGGGCATAGAATGTAAATATAAAAGATAAACTTATTTTTTTCTGCTTTTCGTGAAAGTATGAACGACAGCGGGTCGCTAGAAAAGTATACATGAACCCCTTCGGGGTGCATTTACTTTGCACGCGACCCACTGCGTTCATACTTCCATGAACAGCAGAAAAATAAATTTCATTTCTTAATTGGCATGAAGTGGCCTGCTACGCAATATGTTCAATTCGAACTTGATGTCATTCGTAGTATTGTAATATTGAGAGCACGGGTGAGACTTGTTTGTATGGATGCTGAGTTTAGCCATAAGCTCGCTATGATAATTTGTCCGTATTTATGTTTACATTCTGTGATGTAATTAGAGATACAATCATGTAAGTGTGTTTCGTAGTCTGCTTTATAACGTATGTATTAAGGGTATTGAAGCAGATCTAATAACTACACCTGAACTGTACTACTCCCATTACATACCGAAAACTCGGAAAACAATATGCCTACATAACATTACATGTACCATGAAGCCTTTCGTTATGTTGACTTGGGTCGCCGCTCGGGGCCATGCATCCCGAACAATTCCTGGTAAGTCATAGATGGACATAGTTTTCGCAGGCTTGTTCCTCATCCATGCGCCCTGTCCTTCGGAGAAATATTTCTTGAGAGGACCAAACACAGACCTGTGAGTGAGTGAGTGTTCGAGTTTTACGTCCCACCAACAGCTGAGGTCATACAGAGACGAGACCTCGGTTTAAAGACTCATCCGAAAGTCTGGAGAAGCCCGGGATCGATCCTGCGATCCCTTGTTTACAAGGCGAGCAGCGTAACCACTGCACCACGGAGGCTTCTAACACAAACCTGTCCAGGGGTTGCAGTTTATGACTGCAGTGGGGTAGGAAGGAAAGCATGACTATGTCGTTGTCCGTGGAAAACTTGATAATGTCGAGTCCAATATGTGAGTAATGGTTATCAAGAAGTAACAGAACTTTCTTCTTTTTGCTAGGTTTTGCCACTCTGGCAAAATGCTGGGTGAAAGCATAAAAGTTCTCTGTGGTCATCCACCCAGACTGGTTAGCTGCTCCGATGCATCCTTGAGGTCCATCCCGGATGAAATGGGCGTAATATTTGACCATTGGGAATACGAACATGGGGGGAACTGTATTCCCAGTAGCGCTGACCGCCGCACACATAGTTACTAGAGTCCCTCGTTCGCCGGAAGTCAAGGCTCCGATCTGCTTGGCACCCCTTCGCCCGATAACACGGGCAGGCTTTTGAACTGTGGACAGCCCAGTCTCGTCAACACTCCATATATCATAGGGAATGAAGTGGTCCCGGTCGAGAACGGTTTTCAGCTGGTCGAAAAATCTGTTGACGTTGGCTCTGTTGAAGCTCGTGGCTCTTGATAGACTGGTGGGTTCTGGAGTACGGATGGACAGGGATGGATGACGCTCAAGAAATCCTGAAAACCAGTCCGTTCCAGCACCATTGATCCGGCATATGCAGTTCAAACTCTACAGCACATTCATATGCTAATACTCTTACGTCTTTAGGAGACAACCCAAAGTATATATCTGCTGCTCGAATAAGATAGTCCTGCAAGACAGTCTCCTGCTCATCAGTAAATACCTGCGAAAGGGACCCATATACAATAGTCAAATCGCGTGAGTCAATAACTTCAGCTTGCTTCACATATCGGCCCAGTGTACAGTTTTTCTTCCCAATTACGTGGCCACCGAACGAATGGACCGTCCAATGAAAATTTCATTTACACCATGCTCTATTATGTCCCTCGGCGTTTCAGCACGGGTGGTTTTCCTAATATAGTTCTCGCCATTCTGAAACGAACAGACGGCTTATTTTTGGATAAATATACAGATGAAACTTATAAATGGCCTGAAGATATTTTAATTTTGATAGAAACGTGATTTTGTCATATCAATTATGGCTTAGAAACTACAACGGGGCAGGTTGATGCACCGCATTAATGTGCCCCGAGCTCAATGCATCAACCTGCCCCAGCCACCCCCCACGTGACATTCAGCAAGGCAGGTAACTTATATTGAATGTTTTTATTCAAATGAGCGTGTCGTTTGAAAGATGAAGGATCTAGCTACCCGTGTGCATAACTTGGTTATGATCTAGCAGAAATAAATGTATGCGAAACGAAAAAGTACAAAAAATCTGTAAATTTACTCACATGTTTCAAAAATGAACTTTTCTTCACTAAAGGCGCATTTGTCATCAAAATTCGTCGAAACTTTCGGAAAAGATGGCGGCTATCAGTGACGTCTTTATTTCGTTATTTATGACATCATAAATTGCATATTGACTTATTTATTAAGCCTGCATTAACCTACCCCGTGCATCAACTGGCCCCGGTCTCCCCTATATGTTTTTGAGTAGAAATAAGGAAGATAATGTATACCCCTCTAAACCCCAATTTCGCTGTACAATATGTTTATACATTGTGAGTACCCTTTAGAATTGCCTCGCAGAGGCGGTTCCAACAAGGACCCACAATATATGTTTTTGAGTAGAAATAAGAAAATAATTTCTTGCACACCATACAAGGAAATCCGTGATTTTACCCGGAGATAGAAATTTATGTTCTGACCCTGGTGTTCCGACCCCAAATCGAATATAATCGCGTGTTTGATAAATGCACTGGTTGATTACTACCTCATGCGCGGCGTCGTCATGAGTGACGTCACTAAACATTCCTGTTGTGTCATCACAAAATGGCGGACGTCGGTAACCGAAGTGACAGCAGCATTAAAAATTTGCAATAGAAATGGAGGGTATGCAAGAAAAAGAATCCAATATGGGTGTGAGGGGTGGATAGAAAAATCCGTCCCTCGGGATCACTGTCCGGCATCACTCGGCAAGCCTCGTGATGCCGGACAGTGTCCCTCGGGACGGATTTTTCAATCCACCCCTCACCACAGGCACTTGGCCCATTGATTTGTCCGAAAAAAAATGTCATGAGTAAAAAAAAAAAAAAAAAAAATCAGTTTTTTTTCATACTGGTATAGAAAGCTAGACAAGGTTCTCAACAAACCAGTGCCATTTTCTCGGTACATATAAAATGACAATTGGCAAAGGCATATTTCTTGACAAAGGAAGGTACATTTTGTATGAACTTCAACCTAAGACATGCAGAATTTCATCAAAATAATGCAGAACTCCTGGTTCAAGCCCCATCGTAGTCTAAACGTCAAATTACCCCGGATAAACCTTAGTAGGACAACTAACTGTCACACCCACTCAATTGTTTTTCACTGTTTCCCTGCGATTTCCAGCGGAAATTCGATAATGTCAGCACAAAAGCCAACATTTTTATAAATATCAATGAAGATGCTCTCACCTTATGCAAACGTTTTCTCCAGATAACCGTTATTACCAGCAATTTTCACCTTTTTTCATGCGAGCAGGCATTTCTCTTTGGAATATTGTTTTCATTCTGATCTTGAAGATGATGTAATCTGCGAGCTGATTGGTCGAAATTTGGGAACTCCAACAATTTCGACCAATCAGCGCTCGGGTTACATCAGCTTCAAGATATAGAATGAAAACAACATTGCAACAAGAAATGCATGCTAACACACAAAAAAGGCGAAAATTGCTGGTAATAATGGTTAACTGGTGAAAACTTTTGCATTAGGTGAGAGCATATTCATTGATATTCCTAGGTGTATTGGCTTTTGTGCTGATATTATAGGATTTCAACAGGAAATCGCAGGGAAACGGTGAAAAACCATGAAGTTGGTGTGACAGTTAGTTGTCCTACTAAAGTCTACCCGGGGTAATTTGACGTGTAGATCACAATGGGGCTTGATCCAGGTGTTCTGCATTATTTAGTTGAAATTCTGCATGCCATAGGTTGAACTTCATACAAAATATACCTTCCTGTGTCAAAAAATGTGCCTGTGCCAATTGTCTTTTAATGTGTACCGAGAAAATGGCACTGGTTTGTTGAGAACCTTGTCTAGCTTTCTATACCAGTATGAAAAAAATCTGATTTTTTTTTTTTTTTTTTTTTTTACTCATGACATTTTTTTCGGACAAATCAACGGGCCAAGTGCCTGTGCCACTCACACCCATATAAGATTCTTATAGTATACCCCTCTATACACCAGTTATACTGTATTAAATGAGGGGTTTAATGGGTTCAGTTATCAGATATGAGTGTGTCTCAAACAAGAAACATTTTATAGTTCCAGCTTTACTGAAACTATAAAATGCTAATGTTTTAGACATTATATGTTTTGTGTCACATTCTTTAAATCAAAGCACTTAGAGTACTGGTGGGTCGATCGTCTCTGAGTGTAGGTTGGGAAAATAGTCATGAACTGATAATCGAACTGTTCATTTAAATTAAAACAAGCGAGTATATCTGATCAGATATCGCGTTATGTGGCGTCTTATTATGTAGATTCTGTTTGCCAATGCCAAAGTGCACGAGCAAGGTCCAACCGCCCCGCCCATCGGGGCTTGAATAAAAGATGGGCTGCATGATGCTTCCATGCAGAGCTGAAACCGACCGCACACGAGAAGAACTAAGCCTGCCCAGGCAAAGCGGTGCGAATCGGACCGTCCATGCTCATAAACCCTATTGGTTTCAATGCGCGACAGGGCTTGAGATGTCACTTCATTTCAGTGTCGGGTAAACTTTCCATAAGATTGACAGTAACGTCTCAAAATGTCCTATACAGTGTTGATGTGGACGTTAAACCTCAAATCAAACAAACAAACGAGAATTCCCTTCTTACGCTTCGCTCTGACGTCTTAGGGATGCTATAAACAACCAGTACTTGGATTTTGTTCAAGGTCAGATGGACAGTGATAGTCACGCGGACAAAAGCAAGCAAAAGATTCTCTGCTTTATAACATAGACTGTGGGTACCCGTTAAAACTTTTCATTATAAGAAAAGTGTTCAGTTATTTTTTTGTCTAAAAAAGTATGGTAGCATTTTTCGTCAAATTATTTACATGTACTTGTCATTTTGTTATTGTGCTTGATTGTTTCCCTTCTATATACGCGTATATTGATTCATCTTTCTGAATTTAGAGTATTTCATAGATTATGCAAAACAATCTGTGCTGAAAATATATTACATGTTTAACATTTTATCCAGCTGCAAACAGTGTAGATCCATCGATGGCTTCTGATCAGCATCTACAATGCTTGTCGTTGTTTCTCCTCTCTCTTTTCTCCTCGCTCAGTCCAACCACTGAATAACATTGGTCTGTAACAGAGCCCCTTCAGCGATATGCTCAAATAAAAAAGTTAATTTTAACTGTTGATGCAGGCCCGCACACAGTTGGGAGGGTGCAAACGGAGCCCCTCCCCACTTTTGGAAATTACTCGTATGTCAGATTCATGCAGTTTTTCACCCGAAATTCGCACCCTCAACCCGCCCCTTTTCAGAGTCTGCGTACGGGCCTGAATAATGTCCAAATCTGTTGCAACATAGGGCCTACATATGGCGAACAATGCCGACCCTGATCAAGGAATGTAGTGCCTATCCGATCTGGGTCTACGCTGTATGCCTAATAACGGTACCACCTATAATGACTGGGCTGCTCATTTTTTGCTCTTAAACATTTCAAGGTTCTAAACAGAAGTGCGAAAAGTTTATTTTTACTCGACTTGGCATACATTTGTGTAACGGTTTTATGAATGGATTGTTCCGAAGATGCCACGTGACAGCGTGTATTGCTTTTCTTTCATTATGTGAGCAACCTGGCATTCTTATACTATTTATTTTAACCCTCAAATGCCACTGTTTAAGCAAAGAGTGTAGTCCCTGTGCAAGCTGCTGAACAGAAGCCACAATCCGCGGCCTCTGATCTGTGTATTCGGTGTTCACACGATTCCTGTCAAGACTCTCTGCTCTGACCTATATGTTGCATCGATAAAAATAGCGCAACGTTTCAAGTTCTAATAATATTCACCATATTTGCATTAATTGCTCGCTCCCAGCTTGCACATTGTCAATATTGGAAAAACAGGTAACCTTTCAAGATCAGGGGGGTCTGGTTACCTGCTTTTCCAACACTGATAACCTTCAGACTAGGAACCAGCAGATAATGCAAATAAGGTGAATTGGTTTTTCCAAATCAATGAAGTTCACGTGGACAACTGCAGAGATTCCGTTTTGCCATTTAGTAAATTAGGGTCGATCGTAAACGATCGACCCAATAATAATAAATAAATAATAAATAAGTAAATATTAATTGATTGAATAATCTTGAATTAATCAATTCATTTACCTTTACCATGTTTGTTTACTTCTTTTCACTTTTGAGTTAATGAAACAATGTATGTCAGTGTTTTTCTTAACTTTTTTAAATATAAAAGAAGTAATTTAAAACCACAATTTGTTGGAAATAATCTCACTAAAAATAAAACCATTACACAAGTTCCCCTTATAGAGCCCCCTTTTAAACATGTCGGTCAGAGAGTCTCTGCCCATAACACCTCATAATCACTTAGACAAGATAAACACTCAGAGACAATCGACCACCAGTGCTGTCGGTGCTTTATTACCGGGCTTCACATATCATGATGGCGTTACGGGCCTCCGTGGCCTAGTGGATAAGAGCGCTGACTCTTAGTCATTAGGTCTCTCACCGCCGTAGGTTCGAGCCTCGCTCGGGCCACGTGTGAGACGCCAAGTTCTGCAGCGGAAGGTCAGGTGGTTTTTCTCCGGGTACTCCGGTTTTCGCCCACCTCTGATTAACGATCGGCTCGATATGAGTGAAATAATCTTGAAAGGGCCGTAAAACCCAAACCAAAAAAAAAAAAAAAAAAAAAAAAAATCATGATGGCGAACTGTCTCACAGCGGCTAGTACAGTGGAGCGCTTTGGTGAAGTGGTAGCGCATCGGATTTGTGATCGAGAGGTTGCGGGGTTCGAGCCTCACGCTGACCAAAGTGTTGTGCCCTTGAGCAAGGCACTTCATCCACATTGCTTAAAAAAAGTACTGGTTAGCACCTAGGACATCCTGCTCGTAATGCTCCATTGTCAGCGATTAGCAGTAAAAGGAGAAAAAAAAAACACGAGTATGCAACCTCTATCAACGTCGATGCAACGTCACGACATTGCATCGACGTTGATACGACGCATGTTGTTTTATTGACGTTGCTTTTACGGTGCTGGAACGCAATGATAATAATAATAATCACGTTAACAAGTTCGTGAAATGAACACACACACACACACACACACACACACACACACACACACACACACACACACACACACACACACACACACACACACACACACACAAGCACACACACACATACTCCTAAACTACACTTTATATAGTGAAAACTGGGGTTTATGAGGGTATAATGAGGGTATACATTATTTTTCTTCAATTTCTTCTCCAATACATAAGTCGTGTGTACTCGTTAGAACCGCCTCATTGAGGCGGTTCTAGCGGGTACCCACAACCTATGTTTGCTGTGTAAATAAGAACAAGATGTGTTTGTGAAACAGGAACATGTCCCCGGGCATTGTCATTTTTTTTTTCAAAGTTGGTCACAGTTCAAAGTCAAGGTCACAGGTCAAGATTTTGGTTTGAGTGGGAAGCTCTTGGCACAAGGAACTTACATGCCAAATATGAAGGCTATATCTTAAACGGTTCAAAAGTTATGAACAATAATATTTTTTCTTTAAAGTACGTCAATTTTGCATGAATGTAAAGCTCTTGTCACAAGGAACCTACATGACAAATATAAAGGCTCTAGCTTAAACGATTCAAAAGTTATGCTCAATTTTATTTGTTCTTTTAAGTTGGTCAAGGTCATGGTAAAAAAAATTGCATGAATGTAAAGCTCTCATCACAAGGAACCTACATGCCAAATATGAAGGCTCTATCCCAAACGGTTCGAAAGTTATGATCAATATGTTTTTTTTTTTTCTTTTAAGTAAGTCAAAGGCCAAAGTCACAGGTCAAAAAGTTTTGCATGAATGTAAAGCTCTTGTTACAAGGAACCCACATGCCAAATATGAAGGCTGTATCTCAAACGATTCAACAGTTATGACCAATGTTAACTTTTTCTTTTATGTAGGTCAAAGGTCAAGGTCACATGTCAAAAATTTTTGTGTGAATGTAAAGCCTTGTCACAAGGAACCTACATTTACATGCCAACTATGAAGGCTGTATCTCAAATGGTTCAAAAGTTATGACCAAAATGTTATTTTTTTAATATAAGTAGGTCAAAGGTCAAGATCCAGGTCACAGGTCAAAGGTTTTTGCATGAATGTGAAGCTCTTGTCACAAGGAACGTTCATGCCAAATATGAATAGCCTGTCTCCAACGGTTCAAAAGTTATGACCAACGTTAAAGTTGTCCACGTACAAACCAACAAACAAACCAACAAACAAACAGACAGGGCAAAAACAATATGTCCCCGCTATTGCTACAGGGGACACAAAACCGATTTCATTTTAGAAGCAGCCATTTTGGGGATGTGTAAAATGTATTATGTCGCGCGGTCTCGTGTTATCCAAATGAGAAAAAAAAAATTCAATTGCTGTAGTCGTCAATGGCGCTTGAACGGTTAAACGTAAAAATAATTCAATACTTACCAGTTCCACCTCCGGCACCAGGGGTATAGTTTGGGTCTGAAAGTGAAATACAAAATAGCAATTATAGTAGGTCTCACAATGTTATCAGTGTTATATAGGACCAAACACTCGTGATCATTTTATTTCTTTATTTATTTATTTGAGTTTTACGACCCTTTCAGGATAATTTCCCTTATTTCGAGCTTAACGTAAATTAGAGATGGGCGAGCGAAAATCGCAGTAACCCATTACGAAAACACACCCGTGCGACTCATAGTGCAATTTTTCACATATCCAAAATGGCTACTTTTCTGATGAAAATCCGTGATATTTTTCTTATAAATACTGCAAATATAGGTTATGGGTGCTCGTTAGAACCGCCTCATCGAGGCGGTTCTAACGAGTACCCACAACCTATGTTTTGGAGCAAAAATAAGAAAAATAATATATACCCCCGTAAACCCCAGTTTTCTCTATATAATGTGGGGTTTAGTGGGGTCTTCATTTCACGGACTTGTTCACGTGATGCTGAGAAATTCTGCTACCTTCCGACCAATTTGTTTTTAGCATGTTAGTAGAACACATCACGATAACAAATCCGTGAAACGAAGACCCCCCTAAACCCCACTTAATATAGAGAAAACTGGGGTTTATGGGGGTATACAGTATCTGCTTTATTTTTGCTCCAAAACATAGATTGTTGGTACTCGTAAGAACCGCCTCACTGAGGCGGTTCTAACGAGCACCAACAGTCTATGTTGAAAGCAGAAATAATTGAGATGTTATCATTTTTACCTAATGTTTATCATTTTCTGACACCATGTTGGACGCCATTATTTCTTACGAACATGATTTCCTAATGCAGCTATTTTTTATTCCTTACCGCAGTACTTCGGAGCTTCGTCCGACCCGTCTGGACACTCGGTAGAATTATCACATCGCCAGCTAGGATCTATACACGTTCTTTGGTCATCGCACAGTATCCTCCCTTCATTGCAGGAACCAGCTGGAAGACACACGAAACTGGATGGAATGCAATTCAACCTTGTTTGTCCCATAAAATATATTCATTTCGATTACACATCCGTGCGACATAGTGCATTTTTTCGTATCTCCGAAATGGCCATTTTTTCTGATGAAAACCGTGATATTTTTCTTGTAAATACGGGAAACATACATTGTGGGTGCTCGTTAGAACCACCTCATTGAGGCGGTTCTAACGAGTACCCACAACCTATGTCTTGAAGCAGAAATAAGAAAAATAATGTATACCCCCGTAAACCCCAGTTTTCTCTGTATAAAGTGTGGTATAGCGGGGTCTTCCTTTCACGGACTTGTTCACGTGATGAATCCTCAACCGGCTGAACATGACACACTCCAAATAGTGTTGATCCAGCTCAGATGGCCATATGATCAGGATCTACATTGTCATTCTGTTTGCGAATTGAATGAATATATTATATAAAGAAATGAGTGTGGCTTTTTTTTTTTTTTTGAGTTGAGGTAACGTCCCCTGAATGACAATTCTGAATACAGATAACCCCTAAATATACCGTCGTAAACTTTCAACGTTATCCAGTCAGACGTCGCGTTACATACGCAAGTGCATAAGAATCGGGTGTTTTACGGTCGGAGATTTGGTAACCGTAAAACCGACGATTTAGCTCCAAAATGACAAGTTTCAATACAGTTTAGCCCCATTCTAATGACCTTTTTCAGTTGTTTTCTTTAAAAAGTTTGCTATTTTGCTAAACCAAATACCAGTCAATGGAACGTTACATGGTGACGCCGGCCGGTTTCCGACATTAATCGCAGGATATACCGTTGCAAATTTTCGACGTATCCAATCGGACGTCGCATATCGAACGCAATGCATTAAAATTGGGGATGGGGGTAACTGTATTGAAAATTGTCATTTGGGGAGGTAAATTAAGGTTCGGAAATTTCGTTTAATGGTCACGCGCCAGCGTAAAACGGCATTCGAAACCGTAAAACCGACGATTTACCTCACTAAATTACAATTTTCAATACCGTTTCCCCATTCTAATGCAGATATTCACTTGTTTTGTTAAAACCGATCTTTTTTCTCAAAACGGCAAGCGCGTACGACCCAAAAGAAAGCGACGTTAAATGATGACGTCCGGTTTCCGACACTATAACGCAGAATATACTGTCGCAAATTTTTGACATTATCAAATCAGACTTCGCATTACATATGCAAGTGCATTATAATTAGGGGATAACTGTATTCAAAATTGTCATCTGAGGAGGTAAATCGGAAGTTTTGCTGTCGGAAATTTCATTTTACGGCGACGCGTTTGTGGAGCCGTAAAACGTACTTTCCGACAGTAAAACCGACGATTTATGTCCCTAAATGACAATTTTCAATACAGTTATCCCCATTCTAATGCACTTATTCATGTGTTTTGTTAAAAATTGTAGTATCTTGCACAAAGCGGCATGCGCTGTGTGCTGTGTAAAACCTAATACCAGTCAATGAAAAGCGACGTTACGTGAGGATGTCGGGTTTCCGATAGTATATCGCAGAATAAACCGTCACAAATTTTTGACGTTTTCCAATCAGATGTCACGTTACATGCGCAAATGCATTAGAATTAAGAAATAATCTCCACGTACCGTGTGTTATCGTGATTAACACACGGTGTTGGAGGGCAGATTGCGAAATATTACTTCACGACGGCGAAGCCGGAGTGAATTAATATTCGCATCTGCCCGACAACACCGTGTGTTAATCACGATAACACACCGGGTGCGTGGAAATTATTTCGATTCTAACATGATGCTAAACTGAAATACAGTAGTAACAAAGCGTTATCTTGGGGACTATTTTGCAGCGGATGTCGACAGAAGGAAATGTTTACATGCAACGTCACGATGACGCCAAATTGCACGCACCACGCTGACGACGTGAATTATCGCATATTTGCAAACGCTGACGTTTCCACTGGGTTCAATGGGAAAAAAGTTAACGTCATGTTAGAATCTGCGATATACTGTAGGAAACCCGACGCCATCATGTGACATCGCTTTTCATTGGTTGGTTTTTGGTTTTACGCAGCCCACAGGGCTTGCAGTACATTTTTTAACAAACAATGGACTAAGTGTATTAGAATCGGGATAACTGTATTGAAAATTTCTCAACTGGTGAGGTAAATCGTTGGTTTTACGGTCGCAAATTTCGTTTTACGACTCCGCTAACGCGTCGCCGAAAAAAAAAATCCGACCGTAAAACTGCCGATTGAACTCCCCAAATGAAAATTTTGAATACAGTTATCCCCTAAAATATACTTTCGCGAATATTTGACGTTATCCAATCAGACATCGCGTTACATAAGCAATGACAAGTTCTGACGTACCACAGTTATGTTCATCATCGTCCCCAGGGCATTGTGGGATACTGTCACAAACTTGAGAGTATGAGTTAGAGTCTGGGATACAACTACCATCATCGCACTGGTACTGGTTGGATGAGCAATGGTCTGCAATAAACAAATCAGTTATTGCTTATGTTTAGATAAGCATCCAGTCATTTACTTTTTACTGATTCAGCCCCCGCCCATAGGGGCTTGAAGAAATATATGGGCTGCATGATGCTTCCACGCAGAGCTGAATCCGGCCCGCACACTAGTACTGGTAAACCGCTTAGAGGATCTAAGCCTGTCCTGGAACCGCGGTGCGAGGCGGACCGTCCATGCTAATAAACCCTATTGGTTTCATTGGGCGACAGGGCTTGAGCTGCCATTTCATCTCAATGTCGGGTAAAAGTCCCACAAAATTGGAAGCAACGTCTCCAAAATGACCTTTACAGTGTTGACGGGGACGTTAAACATCAAATCAAACAAACAAACAAAACTTTTTACTGATACAGTTATTGTTAATGGTTGGATTGACAATAGCCCGCAAAAATCGTTTTTTTTTTTTATAATTGTTTTGTATTCTTTGGGTGAGTATTAGTGCAAATAACAAAGCCACTGCTACTCCATGGTTGGATAAAAAAAAAAAAATTGGCAAGAAACGATTCAATGTGTGTGCGTGCGTGCATGCATGCGTGCGTGCGTGCGTGTGTGCGTGCGTGTGTGTGTGTTACGTCCCACCAATAGCTAATGTCATACGGAGAAGGAACTTCGCTTTAAAGACTCATCCGAAAGTCTGATGTTAGAAATTTGACACTATTCAATTAAACCTAACTTTACACTAATTTTGCCAGTAGACCTACATGAGAAACTAAAGACGCAGATGCGAGGGCCATTTGGTAAGTATTACTAGTAGCCGTAAGGTTTCATACATTTTTTCAAGCATACAAAAATCTATGCAGTGAGCTAGAGCGGCCATTGTAACATTCGCCGGGTCCCGAGGAAGCTGTTTGAACATGAGGCCGCTAGGCCGAATGTTCAAATATCTTCCGAGGGATCCGGCAAATGTTAATGCAATGAAATAACCATGGATGATCGTTGTTCTTGCATAATTTTCGATTCCGACAGCAAATTTTGACGAAAATGCCCTAAAGTTCCATATAAACTCCATATAAACTCTTCAAATGCGTCAGGCAAACCAAAATGGCGGCCAGTTCAGAATGTTGTTTACAATGACGTTGCCATGCAGTAGCACTCTGACGTCATCATAGAACCCTAAAACGCTACGTTCAGGGCGATAACGTTACGTCGTACAACGTAACGTAACCAAAGCAAGGCCCGTCTTGTGATATCAAAAGCTCAAAATCCATGTTCAAACAGCACGCGAATTTCATGATTTGAGCACCGGCCCCGATAGCTCAGTTGGTAGAGTGTCCGCTCCGGGAAACGGGAGGTCACGGGTTCGATCCCGGGCCGCGACATACCAAAGTCGTTAAAAATGGTACTAGCTGCTCCTCGCTTGGCACTCAGATTTTCGGGGTAGAGCTAGGACAGGTCGACCCAGTGTCAGGATAATGTGACTGGGTGTGGTATCATGTAATGTGTCTGGGACATGATACTTCAGTGAGGCAGCACTATAAAAGTGAGCATTGAGCTCACTGTCGCAACCAGACACCGTCGTGATATGACTGAAAAATTGTTGAAAGCGACGTTAAACCCGAATTCACACACACACATTTCATGATTTGAGCATGTTTTTTACTGTTTGAGCACGGCTTTCGGTCTTCAAATAGCCAGCCATGCGCATAGGTATGTATGCAAGAACGTGTCTTTGACACTGGGTGAAAATATGGCCGAAAATAGCTATGTTAAATTAGAAGAACAGAGGATGTACTGCAAAGTGCGCACATTGCTAGACGTGTATATATATAGCCATTGGAGATCAAAGCCGATTCGGATAAAGTTTATGTTGCAAATGCAGCAATTTGCAGATGGGTGCGACTTTTCAGTGGTAGACGAACTTCAGACAAAGATCAGCCGCGGCCGGGTCGACCGCTTTCAGCGTCAGAAAAGAGTCGGGATTGTAAAAACGCAAATGAAAAAGATGTGCGGTGCACTGTGGAAATGATATGGGATTAATGGCATGAATTCGTCGGTCGTATTTTATATCTTAATTGTGCTAGGTGGATACCCCATCTTTTGATACATGAACAAAGGGGATAAGGGTAAAAAAGCCACACAACTTCTAGCAAAATACAAGCATGCGGATCCCAGAAGACTCAGAGAAATAGTAACTGGAGATGAACCGTGGCTGTATTTTCGAAGCTTATTGCAAAGAAAACAATAACGTTCGAGTAGGTGAAAAAATAAGATTTCGAGATATGTCATGTATACCTTGTTTTTGACTGCGATGAAATTTTGGCCCGAGTAACAGTACCTGGGAACAAGAGTGTCACAGAATTATTTTATAAAGAAACAAGAGGACCATGGATGGTCCTGTATCGCTAACCTGAGCTACCAGATTCAAAGTTTCAGGAAGTTCCAGTTGTTGCTCATGGAGTTATGCTTATGACAAGGTCAAAAACATGCGAAAACAGGATTTTTCTGCAATCAAAGGGATGTAACTCTATGACATATTGGATGACCTCGTCATTTCTCGAACTCATTTCAGCTTTAATCCCTGAGTTACTCATACATAAGTTTCAAGAAGATCTGATGAAAAGTAAAGGGGCTATTGTGAAGGTTATAAATAGGTATTTTCTGCAATCAAAGGGAAGGAACTCTTTGAAAGTTAGGCTTCGAACTCAACTAAGCTTATATCCCTGACTGATCAAGAAGAACTGATAAAAACTGAAGGGGCTACGGTGATGACAAGGTCAAAAATAGACATTTTCAGCAAGCAAGGGGATGCAACAGTAGAATTAATGGGCTGACCTTGTCAGTTTTCAAACTCATCCGAGCTTCTATCCCTGACTAACTTATGTATAAGTTTCAAAAAGATCCAGAAAACAAGGAGACGTTACTCTATGAGAGATAAGCAGACATCGCCAGTTTTCAAACTCATACGAACTGTTAATCCCAACCTTCTTATATGCTAGTTTCAGGAAGATTCGATCAAAACTAAAGGACTAATGGTGATGACAATGTATAAAATAGGCATTTTCAGCAAAGAAGGGGACTTAACTCTGGGAGTGATGTGCCAACAATGTTAGTTTGCAAACACATTCAAGCTTTTATCTGTAACTTACTTATACATGTATGTAAGTTTCAGGATGGTCTGTTCAAAATTTTGGGACTTATGATGACCTTTACAGTGTTGAAGGGGACGTTAAAACCTCAAATAAAAAAACACACAAATCAGCCTACAGAGATATAACTGGTCAAAGGTGTGGATGGACGGTCGAAGGATGGACGGACGGACGGATGACGATCGACCCAATGTATATACTATAAGCTCCCCTGGAGCCTTCGGACTGGTCAAAGGTGTGGATGGACGGTCGACGGATGGACGGACGGACGGATGACGATCGACCCAATGTATATACTATAAGCTCCCCTGGAGCCTTCGGACCAGGTGAGCTGAATATAGGCATTTTCAGCAATGAATGATAAATGGACCGCTTGGCTGGTTTTCGAACTCATCCGAGTTTTTATACCCAGCCACTTTACATATAAGTTTCAGAAGGATCTGATCAAAACTGAAGGCGCTACGGTGATGACAAGGTCACAAATAGGCATTTTCAGCAATCAAAGGGACGGAACTCTATGATAAATGGGCTGACTTGGCCAGTTTTCAAACTCATCCGAGTTTCATCCCAAGCCACCTTACGTATAAGTTTCAGAAAGATCCAATCAAAACTGAAGGGGCTACGGTGATGACAAGGTCGCCCCCCACGACCATAGGGGCTTGAAGAAATAGATGGGCTGCATGATGCTTTCACGCAGAGCTGAAACCGACCCACACACGAGTACTGGTAAACCGCTTAGAGGATCTAAGCCTGCCCAGGCAAAGCGTTGCGAGTCGGTCCGTCCATGCTTATAAACCCTATTGGTTTCATTGGGCGGTAGGGTTCCAGATGTCATTTCATCTCATTGGCGGGTAAAAGTCCCACAAAATTGGAAGCAACGTCTCCAAAATGACCTTTACAGTGTTGACGGGGGCGTTAAACTTCAAATCAAACAAACAAATGATGACAAGGACAAAATAGCCATTTTCAGCAATCAAAGGGACGTAACTCTATGATAAATGGGCCGAGTTGGCCGGTTTAAGAACACATCCGAGTTTTTATCCCCAGCCACCTTACATATCAGTTTCAGAAAGATCCGAACAAAACTGAAGGCGCTACGGTGATGACAAGGTCAAAAATAGGCATTTTCAGCAATCAAAGGGACCGTAACTCTATGATAAATGGGCCGATTTGGCCGGTTTTCGAAATCATTCGAGTTTTCATCCCAAGCCACCATACATATAAGTTTCAGAAAGATCCGGTCAAAACTGAAGGTGCTTCGGTGAGGACAAGGCCAAAAATAGGCATTTTTAACAATCAAAAGGCCGTATCTCTATGATGAATGAGCCGACCGGGCTGATCTTTTAACTCATCCGAGATTTTATCCCCAGCCACTTTACATATAAGTTTCAGAAAGGTCCGATCAAAACTAAAGGTGATGACAAGGTCACAAATAGGCATTTTCAGCAATCAAAGGGACGTAACTCTATGATAAATGGGCCGACATGGCCGGTTTTCGAACTCATCCGAGTTTTTATCCCAAGCCACCTTACATATAAGTTTCAGAAAGAACCGATCAAAGCTGAAGGGGCTACAGTGATGACAAGCTCAAAAAAAGGTATTTTCAGCAATTAAGGGGACGTTTCTCTATAATTAATGGACCGACCATGCCCGTTTTCGAACTCATCCGAGCTTTTATCCCCAGTCTACTTATTGATAAGTTTCAGAAAGATCCGATCAAAACTGAAGGTGCTACGGTGATGACAAGCATTTTCCCATTGTAAGTCTATGGAACCTTGTGGTTGCCATACCAACCAAAGTTTTCATTTGATTTCGATAAAAAATAATTTCATCAATGCCCCATCAGAGGCATGGTACAGATAAGAATTGATTGAGATCAGCCTGCAGGCTGCAGAGATATAGCTGGTCAAAAGTGTGGACGGACGACGGAGGGACTACCATCCTTTAAGCTCCCCTGGAGCCTTCGGCCCTGGTGAGCTAAACATTCTTCCTGCTTTGGTGGATCACTTGCAAAGCGCCCACGTGCAGGTATGCGTGGTCTTCATATTCTTCATGACAACGCCCCTGCACACAGATCAGTCGTGATGGTCGAATATTTGGAGGAGTTGAACATTAAATTTTTACCACATCCTCCATACCATCCAGACCTTTCTCTCTGTGATTTCTGGCTCTACCCATATATTAAAACATGTCTGCGAGGACGTCGTTTTGAAAGACGTCATGCTGTTCCAGTGTATAAACAGTATTCCCCAAAAGGACTTAAAATGCATTTTCTGAGTGTATAAAAAGACTGGAAAAATGCGTAAAGGCCAAGGGAGAATACTTTGAGGGACACCACTAATTAATTTTGACCAGGTAAAATAGATGTTGGTGAATGCAATGATCATGACACAGCTCCCATCAGAGACACGGCAGGAAAGAAATTCAAACTTGAAACAAATAGACCCTAATGGAAATAACAATAGCGGAAAGCCAAAAGGACAGTCACTTTCCTGCAAAATGGCCAATTGGCTATCCAAAAGAAAAAAATACAAGCGATACGCACACTCAAAGACAAGCCATAACAAAAATAATCCGCGACAGAAGAGCCGCCTTGGAAGGGTCAGTAATACGAATTCCACTGGGTGGCTTAAATCGAATTTACGCGGCCGCAATCTTCGCCCTTACTTCCGTCACGATTTAGACAAATAATTTGTTCAGTCCGCATGACGGCCTCCTACCTCTTCCGTGCAACATCTCCGAGAACTAAAAAATCAAACAACCACAGACGAAACAACGGTGAGGACTCGACAGCAAGAAACCTTATATTTACATGCCGCTATAATTGACGTAATCTCGTTACAGTGCGGTCACTGTACTTTGCGCATCCGAGTTTTTTCGCTTATCTTTCTTTGGACAGACTGAATGCTATAGAAGGTTCATGCGATAAACGAAGACTCAGATCAGCCTGCGCAAATGCGCAGGCTGATCTGAGTCTTCGCTGATCGCACATGTCTTGGGTTTCGTCGTGCGTTGGCTCAAATGTGGTTAATAAAATACTTACCAAGAGTAAATGATACGCAGTAAGTTGCTACATATGGCGATTTTATCCTTCTTAATCCAACTGTTACGTTGCCATAGGTACCGACAGCAAAGCTGAACGGAGCGGAGTAACAGGGCGTGCCATAGACAGTGGAACCACTGCTGACCTGTACTGACGTTCCACAAACCATACTGAAATTGATAATTGTTTTTTGTTTGAACAGAGGTTTTACGTCCCCGTCAATATTATTTAGGTAGATTTGGAGACGTCGTTTCCAATTTTGTAGAACTTTTACCCGACTTTGAGATGAAATGACATCTCAAGCCCCGCCGTCCAGTCAATCCAACAGGGTTCAGGTATATCCAGGCACCATTCTGTCTGTGTAGGCTTAGACCTTCTTAGGGGTTTACCAGAACTCCTGTTCGATCGGTTTTAGCTCATGAAGCCACCGTTACACCTTCAAAGCGGTTTACCAGTCGGTTCAGCTGTGCGTGTAAACATCATGCAACCCAATCTATTTCTCCAGGCCTCGATGGGCGGGGTCAAGAAATTGATAATAAAGCCCTTTCACGGGAAAACCTGTCTATGGCGTGTGCGACCAGGTGAAACAGAGCGGGCCTCCGTGGCCTAGTGGTTAAGAGCGCTGACTCTTGATCATTAGGTCCCTAACTGCTGTGGTTCGAGCCTCGCTCGGGTCATATGTGAGACGCCAAGTTCTGCAACGGAAGGTCAGGTGGTTTTTCTCCGGGTACTCCGGTTTTCGCCCACCTCTGATTAACGATCGGCTCGATATGAGTGAAATAATCTTGAAAGGGCCGTAAAACCAAAAAAAAAAAACAGGTGAAACATAAACCAGACTGCTCAGCTACACTGACTGGCACGAGTCTTGAAAATTTAGATATATAGAAACTAGAGGTAGTACAGTAAGTACAGTAAGGTAGTATAGTAAGATTTCTTTATTAAGACCACCTTAGGGACTGTTCAAAAGTGGTCTTTAAGACCACTTTTGAACAGTCCCAAAAGTGGTATCTGACCAGAGGACACTGTATGCAGAAAATACAAAGAAAGAAAAACTGCAACTTACCAAATAAGTTTTTTTAAAGCAGAATTAGACTTTATTTTTTTGTGGTCTTAATAGCGGAATTATACTGTATTTCATAGCAACAGATAAGGAAATAATTTTGTGATAATTGAAGAATAGCTTTCCTTATTTTTTCTTTGGGTAATCATTTACAATGGAGTGCAGGACTTCTTGCGGAGAAAATTGTTTTATTTCATTCTTTTTTACGGCCCTTTCAAGATTATTTCACTTATATCATGCCGACCGTCAATCAGAGGTGGGCAAAAACCGGAGAACCCGGAGAAAAAACACTTTGCCTTCCATTGCAGAACTTGGCGTCTCACAGTGTCCCGGGCCAGGCTCGAAACACAGCGGTGAGCGACCTAATGATTAAGAGTCAGCGCCTTTATCCACCAGGCCACGGAGGCCCTTGTTATCATTCTTTGAATGCATATCTCAGTAAGGTGTTTTCTTTGCACGTATCTCATAGTTTGAAAGAAGTGGTACGCGCTGTTACATGAGCCTTTTAAATGAGATGTCAGTCAAACAAAATGAGTCATCACGAAAACACGCCTATATAATTTTGACCCCCTCTAACCCCACTTTAATACAGTAAAACTGGGGTTTGCAGGGATAAACCTTAATTTTCTTATTTCTGCTCTCAGATATAGATTGTTGGTACTCGTTAGAACCGCCTCATTGAGGCGGTTCTAACGAGTACCCACAATCTATATTTTGAGCAAAAACAAGAAAAATATAACAATTTTTCATCTTAAAATTTTCATTTTTTTAGGCGATAAATGTGTCAATGTATTTGTATAGGCGTGTTTTCGTAATGGAAATGTTTTTGCCTAGTTTAGACAACAAAATGGCAAGTTTTGTTTCTTTGTTTGCTTGTATTGGAGTTTAACCGCCCAGTCAACACTATTTAGGTCATTTTTGAGCCGGTCAGTTTACCTATCCACACTTTTCCTGGGCAGGCTTAACCCTTTCTAGAACATATTTAACCAATAAAGTGCACAATCTTTAGCCAGAAACTGACAACTGCCCTTCTTATATCAGCGGAAGGGAGAGAATGACCGTAAAAAATATCAATCTCCACGAAAGAATGTTGCCGACCCCGGCAGGTATCGAACCCGCGACCTCCTGATAACAGTCAGACGCGCATCCGACTGAGCTACCGAGGCCGGCACAAAATGGCAAGTATATGTGCTGTTTTTTTTGTTTTTTTTTTTTTTTTTGTTTTTTTTTTCAAGAAAGGAAAGGAATGTCAGTTATTGTTTAATGTAGTACAGGGAGATATTCTTCCGCTCCCATACACAACTTCACCAGCTGCAGTGAAGTGAATAATTGAATTGAGGTTTAACGCCCCCTTCAACACTCTTTAGGTCATTTTGGAAATGTTGCTTCCAATTTTGTGGGAATTCTACCCACATTGAGATGATAAGACATCTCAAGGCCTGCTGGCCAATGAAACTAAAAGGCCTATAAGCAATAGACAGTCTGACTCACACCACTCTACCTTGGCAGGCTTGGTCCTTCTAAGCGGTTTACCAGTGCTCATGTGTGGTCAGTTTCAGGGATGCGTAGAACCATCATGCAGCCCAATCTATTTCTCCAAGTCCCGATGGGCGGGGGGCGAAGTGAAGTGAATATATATGTACAGCTATGTCTAAAATAAGTTAAACGATAATTCCGCCCATGGCTGTATCTCGCCTTTGGGGGATAAATCTGACTTGAACCTATAGTTGATGCTATGTTTGACGATTGATCAAAATAAAACGAACAAACAAACGATCGAACGAAAAACTGGGCCACTATATCGCTCCATGCTAAATTTTAAAAACCAGGTGCTACAAAATTTATTACAGTCAATCCTCTTTATTCCGACATTCGTTATAACGGCAACGCTCGTTATAACGACTATTTCAATGGAATGCATTCTTAGCTCAAGGCTTAGGCTCAATTCAGAGCGACGTGGGCTTCTCTCGGGTTGCCCAAATCGAATCCATAGTCGTGGAAGATTCTTTTAATTTAATTCTCTTAGAAACAAATGTTATAGACATTTGTTGGAATCGCCTCACCGAGGCGATTCTAACAAATGTCTATAACATTTCTTTCTTGGAGTAATGATGTGGAAAAGACCTTTTATAACCTATCATACTCCTAACTGGAATTCTTTATAACGGCTAATTCATTATGACGGCGATTTCATTATAAAAATAGGGAACAAATAATGTCGTTATAACGCGGGTCCTTTGTACTCGATTGTCTTACTCTGTAATTCCATTGAATCTTGAATAAACGCTTAATTTCTTCCCAATATGTGTCTCAACATAACAAGTACAGCCTACTCCATTGGTTAAATCTAACGTTCCCGCTAGGTCTGTGTCTATGTGTAGTTCAGTCCCTGAAACAACACTGTTCCTGCACATTGTGGCAACTGAAAAATAAGAAAATCATAGTACTGAAAGCACTGATGGGCTGTTTGTTTGTTTGTTTGTTTGGTTGGTTAGATTTGAAGTTTAACGTCCCCGTCAATACTGTATAGGTCATTTCGGAGTTGTTCCTTCCAATTTGTGGGAGTATTACCCAATATTGAGATAAAATGACATCCCAAGCCCTGTCGCTCAATGAAACCAATAGGGTTTATAAACTTTAAATAACCACTACCGGCATTTCGTTCAAATGCTATTTGCGTCATGGGTGGACATTATCAACATATCTCACATCAATTAATTAAGATTTGGTGGATGACACAAAAATGAGCCCAAAAAAATCCAAATTGGCAAAAACAACCGACTACGACTCTAATCAGTCTGTACCCGAGAAAAAGTCTTTTGGCGCAGCAATTAACAGAACAAACAAGAACTCCCCTGTGGTAAATTTGGGTGTTTAGTCAGACCATAATTTGGGTATTTCGTCGTACTTCATCTAAGTCGGTAGCGCTCTACAGAATATCGCATGCGCAGACAATGTCCTATAGGCGCTCAACAGGGGGAATTTTCAATATTCGAAACCTGCCTTTCCTCAGCAAGTGCAGTCAGCCTTGAAGAAAGGAAAAAAAAAAAAAAAAACAGGGCGATCAAAGGAAGCCATATTTTTCGGTGACAATGCTTCACTGAGGCAATTAACTTTGTGGCTTGGTACTTCGTACTTAGTCTTTCTATGACAGAACAGTTATGTCATTATAACAAGACAGCGCCTGACAAACCCTACAGTAATATTCATGCGACTAGCGAAGACTCAGATCAGCCAGCGCATTCGCGCAGTCTGATCAGAGTCTTCACTGATCGCGAAAGTCTTCTTTAGTCTCCTGGCTATCGGAAGAGAAATAAGCAAAAATCCTTGCCTGACTTGGTATGATGCGTAGACTGATCCGAGTTTTGCTGATAGCATAAGTAGGCGCTGTTTATTAGGCATGCAGTTTTACGTTTGTTTGTTTGAACGATTTTGAAATGCCACAAAATGTTTCTTAACAATATACAATAACGGAGGGAATTTTATTTTATTTTCCGGCTTATTGTTATTTGGCCACGAGGTCAATCTATCATCAATTTATATCTGCACCCCACTGAAACACAATAATGTACCATAGTTTGACAAATATAATTAGTTTGGCAAATACAACCATTGAATGTTCTCCACCCAGTTCCGACTTCATCGCGTTAATAATATCCTAGTCAAACCCATTTTATTGGGTCGATTGTTTATCAATCGAACCAAATTTATAAAGCGCAAGGTAGCTCTTCATTGCTGCCGTCCACGTATAGCCACTCCAGGTAACGCTGTGTTTGTTTGTTTGATTTGAGGTTTAATGTCCCCGTCAACAGGGTAAATGTTATTTTGGAGATGTTGCTTCCAATTTTGTGGGACTTTTACCCGACATTGAGATGAAATGACATCTCAAGCCCTGCCGCCCAATGAAACCAATATGGTTTATAAGCATGGACTGCAGAGTCGGCCCGACTCGCACCGCTTTGCCTGGGCAAGCTTAGATCTCCAAAGTGGTTTACCAGTACTCGTGTGGGGGTCGGTTTCAGCTCTGCGCGGAAGTATCATGCAGTCCATCTTTTTCTTCAAGCCCCGATGGGCGGGGGCGGGCCAGGTAACGCTCATTTTTAGAAATAATAGCCGAGAAATTCTTATCGTGTTGCGAAGGATTGTCATCTATAGAATCTGGAATGGAATCATGGGTTGGGGCTTGGAAAAAGTGTAGACCCAGATCAGACGCCGCAGAAGGCGGCGTCTAATCAGGGTCTCCACTGTTTGCTTAAAAAGGCTGGAATGTAAGGGTTAAACGAAACAGTTTTAATCTCAGTCCAAGACTATTTTCCTGAGACACACTAGGCCCACCAGTACTCTCCGTGCTTTGATGTAGAAAAAGTGGGATTTACCGGGTTATTTTTCTTCCAAAACATAGCTTGTGGGTACCTGTTATAACGCCTCGTTGAGGACACATTTTATGGCCTGTCGAATATTCACTGATCTTTTATCTACATACTCACTGCTTATAGGCGGACCAAGATCACCGTACCTTTTCCATGAACTAGAAAATAATTATCCTCAAAACTACGTATCCTCCTCCAGGAAGGTGAATTTGGTGTGATTTTCGTTTTTCGTTTTTCGATATTCATTTTCAAGTGAAGTTGGTTTGATTTTCGTTTTTCGTTTTTCGATATTCATTTTCAGGTGAAGTTGGTTTGATTTTCGTTTTTCATTTTTCGATATTCATTTTCAGGTGAAGTTAGTTTGATTTTCGTTTTTCGTTTTTCGATATTCATTTGCAGGGGAATTTGTTTTGATTTTCGTTTTTCGTTTTTCGATATTCGAATTGAGGCCGAATATCGTATTTTGACATTCAAAATCCTAGTTTGACATTCGATTTGGCGAAGAAAATCGTATTTTGACATTCAAAATCCTATTTTGACATTCGATTTGGCGAAGAAAATCGTATTTTGACATTCAAAATCCTAGTTTGACATTCGATTTGGCGCTGAATATCGTATTTTGACATTCAAAATTCTAGTTTGACATTCGATTTGGCGAAGAAAATCGTATTTTGACATTCAAAATCCTAGTTTGACATTCGATTTGGCGCTGAATATCGTATTTTGACATTCAAAATCCTAGTTTGACATTCGATTTGCCGAAGAAAATCGTATTTTGACATTCAAAATCCAAGTTTGACATTCGACTTGGCGCTGAATATCGTATTTTGACATTAAAAATCCTAGTTTGACATTCGATTTGGCGAAGAAAATCGTATTTTGACATTCAAAATCCTAGTTTGACATTCGATTTGGCGAAGAAAATCGTATTTTGACATTCAAAATCCTAGTTTGACATTCGATTTGGCGCTGAATATCGTATTTTGACATTCAAAATCCTAGTTTGACATTCGATTTGGCGAAGAAAATCGTATTTTGACATTCAAATCCTAGTTTGACATTCGATTTGGCGAAGAAAATCGTATTTTGACATTCAAAATCCTAGTTTGACATTCCATTTGGCGAAGAAAATCGTATTTTGACATTCAAAATCCTAGTTTGACATTCGATTTGGCGCTGAATATCGTATTTTGACATTCAAAATCCTAGTTTGACATTCGATTTGGATAAGAAAATCGTATTTTGACATTCAAAATCCTAGTTTGACATTCGATTTGGCGCTGAATATCGTATTTTGACATTCAAAATCTTAGTTTGACATTCGATTTGGCGAAGAAAATCGTATTTTGATATTCAAAATCCTAGTTTGACATTCGATTTGGCGCTGAATATCGTATTTTGACATTCAAAATCCTAGTTTGACATTCGATTTGGCGAAGAAAATCGTATTTTGACATTCAAAATCCTAGTTTGACATTCGATTTGGCGCTGAATATCGTATTTTGACATTCAAAATCCTAGTTTGACATTCGATTTGGCGAAGAAAATCGTATTTTGACATTCAAAATCCTATTTTGACATTCGATTTGGCGAAGAAAATCGTATTTTGACATTCAAAATCCTAGTTTGACATTCGATTTGGCGAAGAAAATCGTATTTTGACATTCAAAATCCTAGTTTGACATTCGATTTGGCGAAGAAAATCGTATTTTGACATTCAAAATCCTAGTTTGACATTCGATTTGGCGCTGAATATCGTATTTTGACATTCAAAATCCTAGTTTGACATTCGATTTGGCGAAGAAAATCGTATTTTGACATTCAAAATCCTAGTTTGACATTCGATTTGGCGCTGAATATCGTATTTTGACATTCAAAATCCTAGTTTGACATTCGATTTGGCGAAGAAAATCGTATTTTGACATTCAAAATCCTAGTTTGACATTCGATTTGGCGCTGAATATCGTATTTTGACATTCAAAATCCTAGTTTGACATTCGATTTGGCGCTGAATATCGTATTTTGACATTCAAAATCCTAGTTTGACATTCGATTTGGCGCTGAATATCGTATTTTGACATTCAAAATCCTAGTTTGACATTCGATTTGGCGAAGAAAATCGTATTTTGGCATTCAAAATCCTAGTTTGACATTCGATTTGGCGCTGAATATCGTATTTTGACATTCAAAATCCTAGTTTGACATTCGATTTGGCGCTGAATATCGTATTTTGACATTCAAAATCCTAGTTTGACATTCGATTTGGCGAAGAAAATCGTATTTTGACATTCAAAATCCTAGTTTGACATTCGATTTGGCGCTGAATATCGTATTTTGACATTCAAAATCCTAGTTTGACATTCGATTTGGCGCTGAATATCGTATTTTGACATTCAAAATCCTAGTTTGACATTCGAGTTGGCGCTGAATATCGTATTTTGACATTCAAAATCCTAGTTTGACATTCGATTTGGCGAAGAAAATCGTATTTTGACATTCAAAATCCTAGTTTGACATTCGATTTGGCGCTGAATATCGTATTTTGACATTCAAAATCCTAGTTTGACATTCGATTTGGCGAAGAAAATCGTATTTTGACATTCAAAATCCAAGTTTGACATTCGATTTGGCGCTGAATATCGTATTTTGACATTCAAAATCCTAGTTTGACATTCGATTTGGCGCTGAATATCGTATTTTGACATTCAAAATCCTAGTTTGACATTCGATTTGGCGAAGAAAATAGTATTTTGACATTCAAAATCCTAGGTTGACATTCGATTTGGCGCTGAATATCGTATTTTGACATTCAAAATTCTAGTTTGACATTCGATTTGGCGAAGAAAATCGTATTTTGACATTCAAAATCCTAGTTTGACATGAATACCGTATTTTGACATTCAAAATCCTAGTTTGACATTCGATTTGGCGAAGAAAATCGTATTTTGACATTAAAAATCCTAGTTTGACATTCGATTTGGCGAAGAAAATCGTATTTTGACATTCAAAATCCTAGTTTGACATTCGATTTGGCGAAGAAAATCGTATTTTGTAATTCAAAATCCTAGTTTGACATTCGATTTGGCGCTGAATATCGTATTTTTACATTCAAAATCCTAGTTTGACATTCGATTTGGCGAAGAAAATCGTATTTTGACATTCAAAATCCTAGTTTGACATTCGATTTGGCGAAGAAAATCGTATTTTGACATTCAAAATCCTAGTTTGACATTCGATTTGGCGCTGAATATCGTATTTTGACATTCAAAATCCTAGTTTGACATTCGATTTGGCGCTGAATATCGTATTTTGACATTCAAAATCCTAGTTTGACATTCGATTTGGCGAAGAAAATCGTATTTTGACATTCAAAATCCTAGTTTGACATTCGAATTATGCGCTGAATATCGTATTTTGACATTCAAAATCCTAGTTTGACATTCGATTTGGCGCTGAATATCGTACTTTGACATTCAAAATCCTAGTTTGACATTCGATTTGGCGCTGAATATCGTATTTTGAAATTCAAAATCCTAGTTTGACATTCGATTTGGCGCTGAATATCGTATTTTGACATTCAAAATTCTATTTTGACATTCGATTTGGCGAAGAAAATCGTATTTTGACATTCAAAATTTTAGTTTGACATTCGATTTGGCGAAGAAAATCGTATTTTGACATTCAAAATCCTAGTTTGACATTCGATTTGGCGAAGAAAATCGTATTTTGACATTCAAAATCCTAGTTTGACATTCGATTTGGCGCTGAATATCGTATTTTGACATTAAAAATCCTAGTTTGACATTCGATTTGGCGAAGAAAATCGTATTTTGACATTCAAAATCCTAGTTTGACATTCGATTTGGCGCTGAATATCGTATTTTGACATTCAAAATCCTAGTTTGACATTCGATTTGGCGCTGAATATCGTATTTTGACATTCAAAATCCTAGTTTGACATTCGATTTGGCGCTGAATATCGTATTTTGACATTCAAAATCCTAGTTTGACATTCGATTTGGCGAAGAAAATCGTATTTTGACATTCAAAATCCTAGTTTGACATTCGATTTGGCGCTGAATATCGTATTTTGACATTCAAAATCCTAGTTTGACATTCGATTTGGCGAAGAAAATCGTATTTTGACATTCAAAATCCTATTTTGACATTCGATTTGGCGAAGAAAATCGCATTTTGACATTCAAAATCCTAGTTTGACATTCGATTTGGCGAAGAAAATCGTATTTTGACATTCAAAATCCTAGTTTGACATTCGATTTGGCGAAGAAAATCGTATTTTGACATTCAAAATTCTATTCTGACATTCGATTTGGCGAAGAAAATCGTATTTTGACATTCAAAATCCTAGTTTGACATTCGATTTGGCGAAGAAAATCGTATTTTGACATTCAAAATCCTAGTTTGACATTCGATTTGGCGCTGAATATCGTATTTTGACATTCAAAATCCTAGTTTGACATTCGATTTGGCGATGAAAATCGTATTTTGACATTCAAAATCCTAGTTTGACATTCGATTTGGCGCTGAATATCGTATTTTGACATTCAAAATCCTAGTTTGACATTCGATTTGGCGAAGAAAATCGTATTTTGACATTCAAAATCCTAGTTTGACATTCGATTTGGCGCTGAATATCGTATTTTGACATTCAAAATCCTAGTTTGACATTCGATTTGGCGCTGAATATCGTATTTTGACATTCAAAATCCTAGTTTGACATTCGATTTGGCGCTGAATATCGTATTTTGACATTCAAAATCCTAGTTTGACATTCGATTTGGCGAAGAAAATCGTATTTTGGCATTCAAAATCCTAGTTTGACATTCGATTTGGCGCTGAATATCGTATTTTGACATTCAAAATCCTAGTTTGACATTCGATTTGGCGAAGAAAATCGTATTTTGACATTCAAAATCCTAGTTTGACATTCGATTTGGCGCTGAATATCGTATTTTGACATTCAAAATCTTAGTTTGACATTCGATTTGGCGAAGAAAATCGTATTTTGACATTCAAAATCCTAGTTTGACATTCGATTTGGCGAAGAAAATCGTATTTTGACATTCAAAATCCTAGTTTGACATTCGATTTGGCGCTGAATATCGTATTTTTACATTCAAAATCCTAGTTTGACATTCGATTTGGCGATGAAAATCGTATTTTGACATTCAAAATCCTAGTTTGACATTCGATTTGGCGAAGAAAATCGTATTTTGACATTCAAAATCCTAGTTTGACATTCGATTTGACGCTGAATATCGTATTTTGACATTCAAAATCCTAGTTTGACATTCGATTTGGCGCTGAATATCGTATTTTGACATTCAAAATCCTAGTTTGACATTCGATTTGGCGAAGAAAATCGTATTTTGACATTCAAAATCCTAGTTTGACATTCGATTTGGCGCTGAATATCGTATTTTGACATTCAAAATCCTAGTTTGACATTCGATTTGGCGCTGAATATCGTATTTTGACATTCAAAATCCTAGTTTGACATTCGATTTGGCGCTGAATATCGTATTTTGAAATTCAAAATCCTAGTTTGACATTCGATCTGGCGCTGAATATCGTATTTTGACATTCAAAATTCTATTTTGACATTCGATTTGGCGAAGAAAATCGTATTTTGACATTCAAAATCCTAGTTTGACATTCGATTTGGCGAAGAAAATCGTATTTTGACATTCAAAATCCTAGTTTGACATTCGATTTGGCGAAGAAAATCGTATTTTGACATTCAAAATCCTATTTTGACATTCGATTTGGATAAGAAAATTGTATTTTGACATTCAAATTTTTATTTTGACATTCGATTTGGCGAAGAAAATCGTATTTTGGCATTCAAAATCCTATTTCAACATTCGATTTGGCGAAGAAAATCGTATTTTGACATTCAAAATCCTAGTTTGACATTCGAATTGGGTCAGAATATCGTATTTTGAAATTCAAAATCCTATTCTGACATTCTATTTGGCTGTACTGGGCCCATTTGAGCGTGACCTTGATCCCCAAGGTCAAAGGTCAAAAAGTAGGACATGGGCATATCTTCTAAACCGTTGGAGTTACACTTCTGAAACTTGGTCATTGGATGGTCCTTGGAATTTAGAATGTACTGGGCCCCTTTGAGCGTGACCTTGATCCTCAAGGTCAAAGGTCAAAAAGTAGTACATGGTCATATCTTCTAAACCGTTGGAATAACACTTCTGAAACTTGGTCATTGGATGGTCCTTGGAATGTAGAATGTACTGGGCCCCTTTGAGTGCATGCTTGGCACCAAGGTCAAAGGTCAAAAAGTAGGACATGGTCATATCTTCTAAACCGTTGGCGTTACACTTTTGAAATTTGGTCATTGGATAGTCCTTGAAATGTAGGGTGTACTGGGCCCCTTTGAGTATGACTTTGACCCCCAAGGTCAAAGGTCAACAACTAGGACATGTTGATATCTTCTAAACCGTTGGAGTTACACTCCTGAAACTTGGTCATTAGATGGTCCTTAGAATGTCGAGTGTACTGGGCCCTTTTGAGTGTGACTTTGATCTCCAAAGTCAAGGGTCAAAAAGGAGGACATGGTCATATCTTCTTAACCGGTGGAGTTACACTTCTGAAACTTGGCCATTGGATTGTCATTGGAATGTATGGTGTACTGGGCCCCTTTAAGTGTGACCTTGACCCCAAGGTCAAAGGTCAAAAAGCTGGCCATGGTCAGATCTTCTAAACCTTTGGAGTTACAATTCTGAAACTTGGTCATTGGATGGTCTTTGGAATTCGGAGTGTAGTATCCAAATTATGATTTGACCCCCTAGGGTTATGTAGAGCCGATCGTCCGCTTCAGAAGGGCGAAAATTGTGTTTTGTATTTAACAGAGAGAGAGAGAGAGAGAGAGAGAGAGAAGAGAGAGAGAGAGAGAGAGAGAGAGAGAGAGAGAGAGAGAGAGAGAGAGAAGAGAGAGAGAGAGAGAGAGAGAGAGAGAGAGAGAGAGAGAAGAGAGAGAGAGAGAGAGAGAGAGAGAGAGAGAGTGAGAGAGAGATGAGAGAGAGAGAGTTCAACAAGTATAGTAACGTAACAACACAAAGGACACACTCAAATGAGTCGCCCTCGTCCACCGGGGACTGAAGAAATAGATGAGCTACATGATGCTCCCACGCAGAGCTGAATCCGACCGCATACGAATACTGGTAAACCGCTTAGACGATCTAAGCCTGCCCAGGCAAAACGGTACGGGCCATGCTTATAAACATCGGACGACAGGCTTTTAGACGTCATTTTATCTCAATGTCGGGTAAAACTCACACTCACGAAACAACGCTCCAAAATGACCTATATTAAGTCCCCACCCATCGAGGCTTAAAAAAAATATATGGGCTGCACGATGCTTCCACGCAGAGCTGATCGCGACCGAACATTAGTACTGGTAATCTGCTTAGAAGGCCTAAGCCTGCCCAGGAAAACTGCTGCGAGTCGGCCCGACCATGCATATAAACCCTTTTGGTTTTATATGACGGCAGGGATTGAGAAGTCATTTCATCTCAATTTTGGGTAGAAGTCTCACAAAATGGGAAGCAACGTCTTCAAAATGACCTAAATAGTGTTGACGGGGACGTTAAACCTCAAATCAAACACAATGACCTATACAGTGTTGACGGGGACGTTAAACCTCAAATCAAACAAAACAAAACACTCCAATGCGGTGTCTGATTATGCTCGTTGATTATAGATGATTTCGTTCGAACCAGACTTTTTGTCTGAATCCTTGACCAACGTCTAAGCAACGTCGCATCAACATGAACACGAATACGACGCTGCAAAGAAGATAAAGTTTTAACTTGACAAATTCATATATTTAAGGTCAATGTCACCCAAATCAAATAAATTATTTTAAGTGGCAATGATATATCGAACCAAGTTCGACCAAATTTCATCTAAGGCGGTCCATAAAGTATGTTCTATAAAAAGTCTATCCTTTGAAATAAAGGAAGACATCGCAGAACTGAAATTATCATCACGAAAGCACGCCTATATAATTTTGACCCCCTTGAACCACACTTTTATACAGCAAAACTGGGGTATATAGGGTTAAACGCTATTTTTTCTTATTTATGATAAAAAAAAAACTTAGATTCTGGGTACTCGATAGAACCGCCCCATCGAGTCGGTTTTATCGAGTCCCCGCAATCTAGGTTTCGAGCAGAAATAAGAAAAATATCAGAATTTTCAAAAGAAAAGTTATTTCTTTTGGATTTAAATTTCCAATACATTTAGACAGGGCCTGTTTTCGTAATGGAAGTGTGTATGTTTCCTTGGGCAGACTAGCCATTTAGGCCTCATAAGTGACCCTCCGATATATTAAACATTCAACAGTGGCAACAATGATCCCAAAGGACAAGAAAATATAAATTACGCTATGATGTAGGATAGGGTGACTTTATTACGTCTGCCTTAACACCAGCTGCAGTGACGTACTATATAAAGATTATCATACACATTTTTTTCATACTATACCCCATATGAGCTCGAGGGTTGATGTTGGGTATGATATGCAATATGCCTTTTCGCAATACGAAACACCCCTCTTACCCCCTTGAACCTTAGGTTTACATAGGTAAAACCATGGGGGTTACAGGAGTACACATTATTTCTTCTTTTCTTATTTCTCCTCTAAATCAGAGATTGTGGGTACTCGAATAGAGCACCTCGTCGAGGCGGTTCTATCGAACCCCGCAATCTATGTTTTGAGAAGAAATAAAAAAAAATATTACGCCGAAAAAAAATGACAACACACATCTTTTATACAGCATCTCATTTAGAGGTTGGCCTGACGTTGCATCGACGTTGCAGTGTGGTTAAGTAGGTCGCGATCTAATTTCAACAAAAATACAACGTCTCTACAACGTCGCATTCTGACCTTGAACTGACATCGCAGTTACAACGTTGTATCGATGTTGTGTTGTGTTGTGTTGCGACCTAAATACAAACAAATACCAATGTTGATCCGATGTCAGGCGTTTGCTTGGAAAATATCCTAAATCATTAAAATAGTGTTATTTGGCCATTAAATCTAAATTTAAACAAAAATAACTAAATGGAGGCCTCGCTTATGTGGTCCGGCCTCGGTAGCTCAGTCGGGTGCGCGTCTGACTGGCGATGAGGAGGACGTTGGTTCGATTCTAGCCGGGGTCTACAGCATTCTTTCGTGGAAATTGATCATGAAATATTTTCTACCGCCATTATCTCCCTTTCGCTGATTCAAGAAGGGCAGTTGTCAATCTCGTTCTGGCGAAAGAATGTCCTCACGGACTACGCTCCAGGTTAGTTCACTGCAGAGGAGTCAAGATATTCACCAAAGGACTAGTACGGACTCCGTCTCGTTTAAATTCAATGGAAACTTCACCTCAGATGAGGCTTAAGTTGAGTTCAGTGGAAACTTTGCCTCTGGTGAGTTCTCTGGAGACTTCGCCTTAGGCAAGTATCTTATGTGTTCATGTCAAGTGAGTAAGTTCGCTCTATCAAGCAGAGGTGGGGAGGACATAATTTTGGTGCGAATTCCGTTTGCATCGGTGTTGGCGTCAGTGAACCCTGTGTTAACCAATGTGAAGCCTACATGGTGGCAATGCTGTGTTGAAGGATTTCATTTTAAAGGAAAAAGTCCCAAAACTGTCACTTTTGAGTAAAACACACTGTTTTCTCCGTTTCGCTAGATCCGCCTTCTAATATAGATAAATTACAGTTAAAGGCAACGTTGAGAACGTCCCAGCGTTTTTCTCCGTCATCGGCATCGGTATCCGTATTCTGTATTGGTGGAAAATGTCTAAGAAAGAAATGATGGATTTTGATCAAATTTTGCATATGAATTGATATTGACAATGTCTAGCTTGGGATTGTTACACTGCTTTTCGCGTCAATTTTCAACAGAGTTATGGCCTTAGAATGATGCCAGAAAATGATTTCCGCTCAACATATATCTTAAGAAAGAAATGATTGATTTTAATCAGATTTTGCATAAGAATTGATATCGACAACCTCTAGCTTGGGATTGTTACACAGCTTTTAGCGTCAATTTTCAAAAGAGTTATGACCCTTGAAGGATGCCAGAAAGTTGTTTCCATTTGATATCTTAAGAAAGAAATGATAGATTTGATAAAATTTTGCATATGAATTGATGCTTGGGATTGTTACACGGCTTTTGCGTTAATTTTCAACAGAGTTATGGCCCTTGAATGATGCCAGAAAATGGTTTCCACTCAATATCATAAGAAAGAAATGATTAATTTGATCATATTTGGTATATGAATTTATATTAACAAGATCTAACTTGGGATTGTTAAGCGGCATTTTGCATCTATTTTCAGCGGAATTATGGTTCTTGAATGACATCAAATATTTACTTCAGTACAATATTTTGAGAAAGAAATGATGAATTTTGATCGAAATTTGTATGTGAATTTATATTGACAAAATATAGCTCTGGGATTGTTACATGGCATTTTGCGTCAATTTTCAGCAGAGTAATGGCCCATGAATTATGTCAGAAATTTGTTTCCGCTCAATATCTTGAAAACACATTGATGGATTTTCATCAATTTTTGCATATGAACTGATATTGACAACCTCTAGCTTGGGGTTATTACACAGCTCAATTTTGCGTCAATTTTCAACAGCGTTATGGTCCTTGCCCGATGCCAGAAAGTCTAATTAATTTTGATCATATTTATAAGTGAATTTATATCAACAAGAGTTAGCTTTGGATTGTCATGCCAAATTTTGTCTCTATTTTTAACAGAGTTATGACCCCTGAATGGCATCAAAAATTCGTTTCTGCTCGATATCTTGAGAAAAGAAATGATTAATTTTGATCTAATTTGGTATGTGAATTGATGTTGACCAAATATAGCTTGGGATTTTTACATGCGATTGTACTATTGCGGGGGGGGGGGGGGGGGGGGGTATTTAGTAAGCCCTGCTTACTGACATCTAGTTGGTCCTGAAGCGCTCACCTAACAGCTCAAGATCTGAAGGGGTAAGGGACACCCTGGGATCCCAAGATCCATGTCTCTTGGTCATGAATCGCTCACCAGAAGAAGAAGAAGAAGAAAGTAGTAAAACTAGATATTATGCAATTGATGAAATGAGGGAGTGGGGCATGCCCCCGTTGTACACTCTAGGGTCCAAAGATCCATGCCTCTAAATGGCCCTTATCATAATGAACAAGAATATATATGGTTTATGGGTGGGTATCTGAACGGTTTCAGAGATATTAAGCATTTTACCATATATGGGCATGGCGGCAATCTTGGTCATGTGACCTGGACCCAAAATGGTCTCCGGATTAAATGTCCCTTATCATAAGGAACAAGAATATATATGGCTTATGGGTGGGGATCTGAACCGTTTCCGAGATATTAAGCATTTTACCATATATGGGCACGGCAGCCATCTTGGTCATGTGACTTGGACCAAAAATGGCCCCCACTAAATGCTCCTTATCATAAGGAGCCAGAAAATATATGGTTTAGGGGTGGTATTCTAAACCGTTTGTAAGATATCATGCATTTTCACTTTTTCCCATATAAATGCCTATGTTACCAAATTTGGCGTTGGCAAAAATAGGTCAAGGTCATCCCAGGGTCACCATTTATGCAATTTATAATGGGGCAATGTCCCACATGCTACATACCAAGTCTAATGCAAATCGGCCCAGTGGTTCCGGAGAAGAAGATTTTAGAAGGTTTTTTTTTACCATATATGGGCATGGCGGTCATCTTGGTCGTGTGACCTGGACCAAAAATGCAAACTTTCGTTCCCCCACCCCATGGAGGCTCCACATGTTCCAGAGGAGAAGACGCTTGAAAATGTGAACACACATACACACACGACACAAGACAGACAGACAAATCTGGCCACCCTGTAAGCTTACCATTGAGCCTTTGGCTCAGGTGAGCTAATAAATGGTTCATATGTGGGGATCTGAACGGTTTCTGAGATATTAAGCATTTTACCATATATGGTCACGGCGGCCATCTTGGTCATGTGACCTGGACCAAAAATGGTCCCCCCACTAAATGGCCCTTTTCACAAGGAACAAGTATATATATGGTTGGTGGGTGGGGATCTGAAAGGTTTCCAAGATATTAAGCATTTTACCTTATATGGAAATGGCGGCCACCTTGGTCATGTGACCAGGGACAAAAATGGTCCCCGGACTAAATGCCCGTTATCGTAAGGAGCAAGAACATGTATGGTTTGGGAGTGGTATTCTGAACCGTTTGTAAGATATAATGCATTTTCACTTTTTCCTATACAAATGCCTATGTGACTAAACTTGACCTTAGCATAAAATAGGTCAAGGTCGACCCAGGTCAACATTTTAACAATATATGATGGGCCTACGTCTTAGATAATACTTACCAAGTTTCATGAAAATCGGCATAGCGGTTATGGAGATTTTAAGGGTTTTTTACCATATATGATTATGGCGGCTATCTTGGTCATGTGACCTGGAACCCATTAGCAAACTTTCGTTCCCCCATCCCATGGAGGCTCCACATGAAATTTGACTTCAGTTGGCCTAGCGGTTTCTGAGGAGTAAAAGTTTAAACATTTTACCATATATGGTCACGGCGGCCATCTTGGTCATGTGACCTGGACCAAAAATGGTCCCCCCACTAAATGGCCCTTTTCACAAGGAACAAGTATATATATGGTTGGTGGGTGGGGATCTGAAAGGTTTCCAAGATATTAAGCATTTTACCTTATATGGAAATGGCGGCCACCTTGGTCATGTGACCAGGGACAAAAATGGTCCCCGGACTAAATGCCCGTTATCGTAAGGAGCAAGAACATGTATGGTTTGGGAGTGGTATTCTGAACCGTTTGTAAGATATAATGCATTTTCACTTTTTCCTATACAAATGCCTATGTGACTAAACTTGACCTTAGCATAAAATAGGTCAAGGTCGACCCAGGTCAACATTTTAACAATATATGATGGGCCTACGTCTTAGATAATACTTACCAAGTTTCATGAAAATCGGCATAGCGGTTATGGAGATTTTAAGGGTTTTTTTACCATATATGATTATGGCGGCTATCTTGGTCATGTGACCTGGAACCCATTAGCAAACTTTCGTTCCCCCATCCCATGGAGGCTCCACATGAAATTTGACTTCAGTTGGCCCAGCGGTTTCTGAGGAGTAAAAGTTTAAACATTTTACCATATATGGACATGGCGGCCAGCTTGGGCATGTGACCTGGGCCAAAATGCCCCCCCCCCCCCCCCACTGAATGCGCCTTGTCACAAGGAGCAAGAATATATTTGGTTTAGGGGTGGTATTCTAAACCATTTGTATGATATAATGCATTTTCGATTTTTTTCCATACAAATGCCTATGTGGCCCTCGTCCCAGATGCTACATGTCAAGTTTCGTGGAAATCGGCCCTGTGGTTCCGGAGAAGAAAATTTTTGAAGGGTTTTACCATGTATGGGCCTGTCAGCCATCTTGGTCATGTGACCTGGACTGAATGTCAAAATACGATTTTCTTCGCCAAATCGAATGTCAAACTAGGATTTTGAATGTCAAAATACGATTTTCTTCGCCAAATCGAATGTCAAACTAGGATTTTGAATGTCAAAATACGATTTTCTTCGCCAAATCGAATGTCAAACTAGGATTTTGAATGTCAAAATACGATTTTCTTCGCCAAATCGAATGTCAAAGTAGGATTTTGAATGTCAAAATACGATTTTCTTCGCCAAATCGAATGTCAAACTAGGATTTTGAATTTCAAAATACGATATTCAGCGCCAAATCGAATGTCAAACTAGGATTTTGAATGTCAAAATACGATATTCAGCGCCAAATCGAATGTCAAACTAGGATTTTGAATGTCAAAATACGATTTTCTTCGCCAAATCGAATGTCAAACTAGGATTTTGAATGTCAAAATACGATTTTCTTCGCACAATCGAATGTCAAAATAGGATTTTGAATGTCAAAATACGATATTCAGCGCCAAATCAAATGTCAAACTAGGATTTTGAATGTCAAAATACGATATTCAGCGCCAAATCGAATGTCAAACTAGGATTTTGAATGTCAAAATACGATTTTCTTCGCCAAATCGAATGTCAAACTAGGATTTTGAATGTCAAAATACGATATTCAGCGCCAAATCGAATGTCAAACTAGGATTTTGAATGTCAAAATACGATATTCAGCGCCAAATCGAATGTCAAACTAGGATTTTGAATGTCAAAATACGATTTTCTTCGCTAAATCGAATGTCAAACTAGGATTTTGAATGTCAAAATACGATTTTCTTCGCCAAATCGAATGTCAAACTACGATTTTGAATGTCAAAATACGATATTCAGCGCCAAATCGAATGTCAAACTAGGATTTTGAATGTCAAAATACGATATTCAGCGCCAAATCGAATGTCAAACTAGGATTTTGAATGTCAAAATACGATTTTCTTCGCTAAATCGAATGTCAAACTAGGATTTTGAATGTCAAAATACGATTTTCTTCGCCAAATCGAATGTCAAACTAGGATTTTGAATGTCAAAATACGATATTCAGCGCCAAATCGAATGTCAAACTAGGATTTTGAATGTCAAAATACGATTTTCTTCGCCAAATCGAATGTCAAACTAGGATTTTGAATGTCAAAATACGATTTTCTTCGCCAAATCGAATGTCAAACTAGGATTTTGAATGTCAAAATACGATTTTCTTCGCCAAATCGAATGTCAAACTAGGATTTTGAATGTCAAAATACGATATTCAGCGCCAAATCGAATGTCAAACTAGGATTTTGAATGTCAAAATACGATTTTCTTCGCCAAATCGAATGTCAAACTAGGATTTTGAATGTCAAAATACGATATTCAGCGCCAAATCGAATGTCAAACTAGGATTTTGAATGTCAAAATACGATTTTCTTCGCCAAATCGAATGTCAAGCTAGGATTTTGAATGTCAAAATACGATTTTCTTCGCCAAATCGAATGTCAAACTAGGATTTTGAATGTCAAAATACGATATTCAGCGCCAAATCGAATGTCAAACTAGGATTTTGAATGTCATAATACGATTTTCTTCGCCAAATCGAATGTCAAACTAGGATTTTGAATGTCAAAATACGATTTTCTTCGCCAAATCGAATGTCAAACTAGGATTTTGAATGTCAAAATACGATTTTCTTCGCCAAATCGAATGTCAAACTGGGATTTTGAATGTCAAAATACGATTTTCTTCGCCAAATCGAATGTCAAACTAGGATTTTGAATGTCAAAATACGATTTTCTTCGCCAAATCGAATGTCAAACTAGAATTTTGAATGTCAAAATACGATATTCAGCGCCAAATCGAATGTCAAACTAGGATTTTGAATGTCAAAATACGATTTTCTTCGCCAAATCGAATGTCAAACTAGGATTTTGAATGTCAAAATACGATATTCAGCGCCAAATCGAATGTCTAACTAGGATTTTGAATGTCAAAATACGATTTTCTTCGCCAAATCGAATGTCAACTTAGGATTTTGAATGTCAAAATACGATTTTCTTCGCCAAATCGAATGTCAAACTAGGATTTTGAATGTCAAAATACGATATTCAGCGCCAAATCGAATGTCAAACTAGGATTTTGAATGTCAAAATGCGATTTTCTTCGCCAAATCGAATGTCAAACTAGGATTTTGAATGTCAAAATACGATTTTCTTCGCCAAATCGAATGTCAAACTAGGATTTTGAATGTCAAAATACGATTTTCTTCGCCAAATCGAATGTCAAACTAGGATTTTGAATGTCAAAATACGATTTTCTTCGCCAAATCGAATGTCAAACTAGGATTTTGAATGTCAAAATACGATATTCAGCGCCAAATCGAATGTCAAACTAGGATTTTGAATGTCAAAATACGATTTTCTTCGCCAAATCGAACGTCAAACTAGGATTTTGAATGTCAAAATACGATTTTCTTCGCCAAATCGAATGTCAAACTAGGATTTTGAATGTCAAAATACGATATTCAGCGCCAAATCGAATGTCAAACTAGGATTTTGAATGTCAAAATACGATTTTCTTCGCCAAATCGAATGTCAAACTAGAATTTTAAATGTCAAAATACGATATTCAGCGCCAAATCGAATGTCTAACTAGGATTTTGAATGTCAAAATACGATTTTCTTCGCCAAATCGAATGTCAAACTAGAATTTTGAATGTCAAAATACGATATTCAGCGCCAAATCGAATGTCAAACTAGGATTTTGAATGTCAAAATACGATTTTCTTCGCCAAATCGAATGTCAAAATAGGATTTTGAATGTCAAAATACGATTTTCTTCGCCAAATCGAATGTCAAACTAGGTTTTTGAATGTCAAAATACGATATTCGGCCTCAATTCGAATATCGAAAAACGAAAAACGAAAATCAAAACAAATTCCCCTGCAAATGAATATCGAAAAACGAAAAGCGAAAATCAAACTAACTTCACCTGAAAATGAATATCGAAAAATGAAAAACGAAAATCAAAACAAATTCCCCTGCAAATGAAAATCGAAAAACGAAAAACGAAAATCAAACTAACTTCACCTGAAAATGAATATCGAAAAATGAAAAACGAAAATCAAACCAACTTCACCTGAAAATGAATATCGAAAAACGAAAAACGAAAATCAAACCAACTTCACCTGAAAATGAATATCGAAAAACGAAAAACGAAAATCAAACCAACTTCACCTGAAAATGAATATCGAAAAACGAAAAACGAAAATCACACCAAATTCACCTTCCTGTATCCTCCCAATAATTTGATCATCTGTTTTCCTTTTAGTTCTGCATTTCTACACACATCATGCATATCCAGAAAAAATGTTTGGCTTACAGAAATATGTTTTGTTTGTTTGACTTGATGTTTAAAGTCCCCGTCAACAGGGTAAAGGTAATTTTGGAGACGTTGCTTCCAATTTTGTGGGACTTTTACCCGACATTTAAATGAATAGACATCTCAAGCCCAGCCACCCAATGAAACAAATAGGGTTTATAAGCATGGACTGCAGAGTCGGCCCGACTCGTACCGTTTTGCCTGTGCAGGCTTAGATCCTCTAAGCGGTTTACCAGTACTCGTGTGCGGGTCGGTTTCAGCTCTGCGAGGAAGCATCATGCGGTCCATCTATTTCTTCATGACTGGGGGGCGGGCCAGGTAACGCTTATTTTTAGAAACAATAGTCGGGAAATTCTTATCGTGTTGCGAAGGATTGTCATCTATATAGAATCTTGAATGAAATCATGGGTTGGGCTTGGCAAAAGTGTAGACCCAGATCAGGGTCTCAACTGTTTGCTTAAAAAGGCTGGAATGTAAGGGTTAAACGAAACAGTTTAAATCTCAGTCCAGGATTATTTTCCTAGCATACACTCAGAGAGACACACTAGGCCCACCAGTACTCTCAGTGTTTTGATGTAGAAAAAGTGGGTTTTATCGGGGATATTTTTCTTCCAAAACATAGATTGTGGGTACCTGTTATAACGGCTCATTGAGAACACATTTTATGGCCAGTCGAATATTCACTGATCATTTATCACTGCTTATAGGCGGACCAAGATCACCGTACCTTTTCCATGAACTAGAAAATAATTATCCTCAAAACTACGTATCTTCCCAATAATTTGATCATCTGTTTTCCTTTTAGTTCTGCATTTCTACACAAATCATGCATATCCAGAAAAAAAGTTTGGCTTACAGAAATATGTTTTGTTTGTTTGATTTGATGTTTAAAGTCCCCGTCAACAGGGTAAAGGTCATTTTGGAGACGTTGTTTCCAATTTTGTGGGACTTTTACCCGACATTTAAATGAAGTGACATCTCAAGCCCTGCTACCCAATGAAACCAATAGGGTTTATAAGCATGGACTGCAGAGTCGGCCCGACTCGCACCGTTTTGCCTGTGCAGGCTTAGATCCTCTAAGCGGTTTACCAGTACTCGTGTGCGGGTCGGTTTCAGCTCTGCGAGGAAGCATCATGCAGTCCATCTATTTCTTCACGGGTGGGGGCGGGCCAGGTAACGCTTATTTTTAGAAACAATAGTCGGGAAATCCTTATCGTGTTGCGAAGGATTGTCATCTATAGAATCTGGAATGGAATCATGTGTTGGGTTTGGCAAAGGTGTTGACCCAGATCAGACGCCGCAGAAGGCGGCGCCTGATCAGGGTCTCCACTGTTTGCTTAAAAAGGCTGGAATGTAAGGGTTAAACGAAACAGTTTAAGTCTCAGTCCATGACTATTTTCCTAGCATACACTCAGAGAGACACACTAGGCCCACCAGTACTCTCGGTGCTTTGATGTAGAAAAAGTGGGATTTACCGGGGGTATTTTTCTTCCAAAACATAGATTGTGGGTACCTGTTATAACGGTTCATTGAGAACACATTTTATGGCCTGTCGGATATTCACTGATCTTTCAAGTTATCTACATACTCACTGCTTATAGGCGGACCAAGATCACCGTACCTTTTTCATGAACTAGAAAATAATTGTCCTCAAAATTACGTATTTTCCCAATAATTTGATCATCTGTTTTCCTTTGAGTTCTGCAGTTCTACAAACATCATGCCTATCCAGAAATTAAGTTTGGCTTAGAGAAATATGTTTTTTTTTGTTGTTGTTGTTGTTTGATTTGATGTTTAACGCCCCCGTCAACACTGTAAAGGTCATTTTGGAGACGTTGCTTCCAATTTTGTGGGACTTTTACCCGACATTGAGATGAAATGACATCTCAAGCCCTGTCGCCAAATGAAACCATTAGGGTTAATAAGCATGGACGGTCCGACTCGCAACGCATTGCCTGGACAGGCTTAGATCCACTAAGCGGTTTACCAGTACTCTTTTGCGGGCCGGATTCAGCTCTGCGCGGAAGCATCATGCAGCCCATTTATTTCTTCAAGCCCCAATGGGCAGAGAAATATGGTCTGAAATCGTTTAAACTACCCTTGACATCAACATTCAATAGTACGGATAAAAAGGGGTTTACCAGTGTATTTATATGTGTGCTTATTTCCACCAAAATGATAGATTGCGGGTACTCGTTGGAAACGACTCAATGGTGCGGTTATAACGAGCACCAGCAATCTATGACTAAAGCAGAAAAAGGGCAACATTCCGTTATTCAATGAAGCCGGGCGCCCACAAATCTGAGCTTAAAGAACTAATTACCAAAGTACTAACAACACTTGTGGAGCTATTGTCTCTGAGAGGGTAATGGACTCTTCCGCTGCTATATGTTGGACAATGATATGTCATATGAGGGGTGTCAGGCATATGTTTTCATTTTTATTCTATTTTTGACAGAAAATTCTGCAAACAAATAGTGCAGGCCCTGACCAGACGCCGCAGAATGCGGCGTCTTATCTGGGCCTGCACTGTTTGCCAAGGTACCCCTTTAGAGCTTTCCAGGACGCAACGGGTTCACGGTGACTTAGACTGTTTCGTTTAACCCTAAAACTCCTGTTCTTCAAGCAAATAGTGTAGACTCTGATCAGATATCATTTTCTGATCTGGGTTTCACATATAACCTCTTTGCACTGCCTTAAGACGAGCACCGGTCCCGATAGCTCAGTTGGTAGAGTGTCCGCTCCGGGGAACGGGAGGTCTCGGGTTCGATCCCGGGCCGCGACATACCAAAGTCGTTAAAAATGGTACTAGCTGCTCCTCGCTTGGCACTCAGATTTACGGGGTAGAGCTAGGACTAGTCGATCCAGTGTCAGGATAATGTGACTGGTTGTGGTATCATGTAATGTGTCTGGAACATGATACTTCAGTGAGGCAGCACTATAAACGTGAGCATTGAGCTCCCTGTCGCAACCAGACACCGTCGTGATATGACTGAAAAATTGTTGAAAGCGACGTTAAACCCGAATTCACACACACACACCTTAAGACGAGCAGAAAGCGACAAGGATAGTGTTGCAATTCGCTAGTAAAAATAATATCTCAACAGTTATTCAGGAGTCAAGGAAACTCAAGGTATGCGTTTGTGTGTTTGATCGGAACCTCGGTTTAAAGACTCATCCGTGCGGATCCCATACAGATATGTATTCTGAGAAACATTGAGGCTTAGTGGATGAATACATACCTTTACTTGAATCTCCCACAAAGCATGTAGCTTGACATCCTGAAAGTATAATGGAAATATGTGCGTTTTAGGAATACGGAAGATAATTCTCCATCAAAACATATGTTGTGGGCACTTGTTAGAATCGCTTCATCGAGGCGATTCAAAATATTGTCCATCATATATGTTTCTGGCCGGAAATAAGAAAGTTTTTTTTATTATTCTTCTTCATTTGAAGCTATGTTTCTAGTAAAAGATTTATAAAAAATACCTTCCCTTCCTAATTATGCTTACATGAAACCATAAACCTACATATTTTTTATTTGGCGTCAACCATGAATACAGCTTTTACTCTGGCCTGAAGAACGTATACATATGCGTGTTTGCCGGTCCTCGCTCATCGGGGCTGGCTGCATGATGTTTCCACGCAGAGCTGGAACCGATCGCACACGAGTACTGGTAAACCGCTTAGAGGATCTAAGCCTGCCCAGGCAAAGCAGCACGAGTCAGATCGTCCATGCTTGTAAACTCTATTGGTTACTTTGGGCGACAGGGCTTGCGGTGTCATTTCCTCTCAATGTCGGGTAAATGTCCCACAAAATTGGAAACGTCTCCAAAATGACCTATACAGTGTTGACGGGGACGTTAAACCTCAAATCAAACAAAAATATGCATGTATGTAGCACAAGATATTTTATTTATGTTGATGCTTTACGTCTCTGTCAACACTATTTAAAAGAAGTTGTTTCCGATTTTGTGGGACTTTTACAAGACATTGAGATGAAAAGACATCTCAAGCCCTAACGCTACGGTTTTTAAGACGATCCCCCTCGCACCACTTTGCCAGGGAGGGCGTTTACCCCAGCGCGTAACTACCATGCACTCCAAGGTCCGATTGGCGGGGAGACACGCAGCGGTCGTCGATGACTAGATAAATCGACTGCGCGAATGCGCTAGCCGATTCGGACCTTTGCTGTGCGCTATTGGCGCTTAACCCTTTTTGTACCAAATGGAATCTTCCTCTTTATATATAGCAGGAGTCCATTTCAAAGTTTAGTGGGGTCAGACTACGTTTTCTTCAAAATTGATTTGGAAAATGGCTGCAAATAGTGTAGGTCCTGATCAGACGCCGCGTTCTTTTGTTTGTTTGATTTGAGGTTTAACGTCCCCGTCAACACTGTACATGTCATTTTGGAGACGTTGCTTCCAATTTTGTGGGACTTTTACCCGACATTGAGATGAAATGACATCTCAAGCCCTGTCGACCATTGAAACCAATTGGGTTTATTAGCATGGACTGTCCACCTCGCACCGCGGTTCCTGGACAGGCTTAGATCCTCTAAGCTGTTTACCAGTACTAGTGTGCGGGCCGGATTCAGCTCTGCGTGGAAGCATCATGCAGCCCATATATTTCTTCAAGCCCTTATGGGCGGGGCTGGACGCCAGGTTCTGCGGCGTCTGATCTGGACCTGCACTGTTTGCCAGGGTACCCGTTTTGGGGGATAAAGTACTCATAAGATACTCGTATGCCATCGGTTTCGTGACGGGTATATGGGCCTGTAAAATAATAGTGTCCTACCGCCTATCACGCTTACAATTTGGATGAACAGTAAATGCACATATCAAATGTTAGTCCTTTAGATGCTACCTCTATAGTCTGCTTTATGGTCTGCTGGTTACTTTAAAGGTCATTACTGCCGACAGTGTAGACCCAGATCGTAGCAGTCTGATAAGAGCCATACTGTTTGAGTGTATGCAAAAACGATTTTAAAAAGTTTACAAAAAGATGCAGACGACCTTAACAGACATTTACAGATACAGATTTTATTGGCACCTAAAGTCCTTCAGAAAATAAAACACCAGACGACATTTTTTTTTTTCAGAGAAACTAATGCTTTCCATTTCATGTGAATCGTCTTTACAGCAGACGACCCCCAATGGCGCGGCAGGCGATTCAACTGTAATACCAAGCCTTTTTTTCTCTGAAAAATAAATATAAAAATGTCGTCTGACAAAAATGTCCTAGCACTTAAAGTTTAAAGGTTATACCTGTTTTAACCCATTTTGTACAGAAACGCCAAAAAGGTTATTTAGCAAACAGTGCAGGCCCAGATCAGACGCCACAGAACGCCGCGTCTGATCAGAGTCAACACATTTTGCACAAAAGGTCAGCCATTTCCCAAATAAATTTTGAAGAAAACCACAACCTGTCACCCTTAAATTTTGAAATGAACTCCTGCTATATATAAGGAGGAGGATTCGATGTTAAGGTTTATACTTGTAGAAGATCTGTAATTTAGTCAAAATTTATGATCAAACACAATTACCCAGAGCAATGAGAATGCCCATTATGAAGAAAGATACATGCTTATTATTTTAGCCATATAACGGACAAAGAAGTCATTATTGTAATGACGTAAATGCTCATGCGAGACAATTGGTTCGGTCAGTCTTCGTTCCCATGGAAACGCGACAAACATTGCATTAAAATCATGAAATGTCCAACCGATAACCTCGTTATGGGGTTTTATATATATAAGTCTTGCACACCAGACCAGGAAATCTGTGATTTTACCATGGGATAGAAATTTATGTTCTGACCCTGGTACTAACATAAATGCGCTTCAATTCTATTCAACTGCCGGAACTACTTCCGCACTACTTTTATTGGTTTGGTCGCCATGAGGCGGGCAAACCGGGTATAATGACCAGATTGTAACTGTTCCATGGAGGGGCACGTGACGCGATCAACCAATCAGCTTTAACGATGATGCAATACTATACTGCAATTAACAGGAAACAGCCTGTCTGAATAGCGAAACAGACCGAAAAGCAAGCGTTTTAACTCCAACAATAAATATCTTAAGGGAAATGGATACACCTGGCAGGTGTGGCAGTTAGTCTACCCTTTTTGGCTTCCGATTTCGATTGGAAGCCCTTCAGATTGGATTAGTGATACCCCAGTTTATTTCTAACCGTCTTGTGGCGTAACTAGGTAAGCCCTACAGATATTTACGTAGTGAAAACGGGTTCAGAATAAACAGGAATGCAGCGCCCGTCGATGTCTATTTATAAAGCGTTTCCAGATATCTATTTATAAAGCGTTTCCAAGAAGTCAAACCAAAGAAAAAAAGTTACAGTAGAAACAGGTACTACTTTCAGTTTCGTCTTTTTGATGTAACCTCATAATTAACCCATAGGTGCCAAAAATATTCCACTTTTATGAGCCTGGAGTGGTCATTTTCTAAGCATAGGGATGCCATTTTTTTAGGTAAGTTTTACAAAAATGCATGTACGTTGAGCAAACAGTTTAGATCTTGATCAGATGCGGCATCTGATCTGGGTCTACACTGTTTGCCAATGTCTGAAAAAGGGTCGCTAGGCATATATGGGTTAATTCGTCAATGTACTTGAGGCCAGTTGGCTTACCCCGTGCAAGATGAACTTATCTTAACTGCCGTATTCGACTGTTATGACTCGAAACTAACCCTATGGTCTGTATAACCCGTCTTCTGCATTGGGATCATTATAAAACATCAACATGTATGTGCTAAAATCTCATGAACTAGCATTTTCAGTTCATTACGAAAACACGCCTATTCAAATATATACAGAATTTTGCCACCCAAATGAAAATTGCCCGATAAAAAATTCAGATTTGTTCATATTTCTGCTCTAAATGTAGATTGTGGGTACTGCTTAGAACCGCCTCGATGACGAGGTTCTAACGACTACCCATTGTCTAGGGGTCAAGATTAGGTAGGCGTGTTTTCGTGATGTGAGAAAATATTCTTTTTTTTCTAGTCCAAATATAGATTGTCGGTGCACGGGGTGGTCTGAACCCCCTATAAAGGAAAATAATGTACCCCTGTACACTCAACTTTCTCTATATAAAGTTGGGTTTATAGGGTTGTTCAGTCTTATGCGGTAGCCTCAAAGTGCTTGTAGTGCCTGGTTACCTTCGTTGTTCAGTGCACGGACTTGTTGATGTAATGCTTTTCTTTTCTTAAGGATTTGTAAAAGAACAAAAAAAAAAAAAAAAAACGCCTACAGATTACAAAAGTTAATTCTGTCACTCGAGTCACACTTCTCTCGGAGTCTCAAACTTTTCATGGTCACTCAGAATTTCCAGGACGAGTTTACGAAGAGAATTTGACAGTTGAAAACAGTAAAAAATAGTTTTGCAGAGTCCAGTTACATGTACATGCAGATAGTCTAACTAGCCGATAACTTACTGCGTAAAAAAAAAATCCGAGTTGTATTTCACGAAGTAAATCAATCAAGTGTTCTTGTTGTAGGGTGATCTCTATGAAAGTGATATGTCATTTTTTCTTCATTTCTATAGCAACATTATTAACCGTTCTTTTATAAGCGGTGGGTGAAGAAAACAAGTTGGCTGCTTTCAAAAAGCATCCAATAGGTTTGGTCTTGTCAGTCTACATTCTGATTTGAGCCAGCTGATATCATTATCACACTTAATGCATTTTTTGAATAAAAATAATAAACTTTAATACAAAACGTGTATATAAAATTTCGAAGTCCGTGAACTTGGTATCAGGAAGGGTAGGTAGTGATGAGTATTCTGTGTTAAATTGTTTAACGCCATGGCAAGTATAAACTAAATGTAACTTACATATGGTTTACACATGTATATAGCACAAAACTTAACCAAACGAAAATGTAAACCGAATTTTTCAAAGGGTCATAACTCTGTTAATATTTGGTGGCATATCTTCACATCTTAGCCTTACTACATACACATTTTAGACGGATGAAAACTGTATATACCGAGTTTTACGGAAACGAAAAAAAAAAGTTAACGAACGGACGGACGGACACAAACCCCATAACTTAATACGACCGTGTTTTTTTTTTTTTTTTTTTTTTTTTTTTTTTTTTTGGGGGGGGGGGGGTTGTTTTTCAAACGGGCATATAAAAAGATTTCTCCTCAGTCATCAGGCCTTCTATAGGGCCTTGGTTATCTATTTCATTTGCTGTTAACGTCCCTGTTAACACTGTATGAGTCTTTTTGAGACACTGCTTCCACTTTTGTGGGACTTTTACTCAGTACTGAGATAAAACGGGCAGATAAAATTCGATCCTTCTCAAGCCCTGTCGCCCAATGAAACTAAATGGTTGAAATGCATGAACGGTCCGACTCGAGCCACTTTTCCTGGGCAGGCTTAGAATTTTTAGGCGATTTAACACTACTCATGTGCGGCCGGTATCAGCTCTGCGTGGAAGCATCATGCAGCCCAATCTATTTCTTCAATCCCCGATGGACGGGGGCTGATTAGACCTTGGGGCAATATATTGGACTGCATGAGCTGAAACCGACCAAACCTTGAAGTATTCGTGAACCGCGTAGGAAGACCTAAGCCTGCCCAGACAAAGTGCTGCGAATCGGACTGTATCTTAAACCTCGGCAGTTTCTTTGAGCAAAAACCTGAAATTTGCAATCCTTTGTATATCTTTCTGGATCACAATTTAATTGTAAAAGAAACTGATTAGTAAAACGTCAAGTATTGAGTTGAAATAAAGAACACCACTCTTGGCTTGTCAGATACAATAGCTCCCATCGAATGCGCCAAAAAGTCTTTTAACAACTCAGTCTGTAACTGGCGGCAGGTCACTTAGTAGTCATGAAGTTTTTGAACAGAAACTATTGCTATCTCTGCTGGGCTCAAGAACAATAAACAACGACCCATCAACGTTATGACTTTGTTTTCGCTCCCTAAATATTTTATATATATGGATCAGTTAGAGACCTAATGATTAAGAGTCAGCACTCTTATCCACTAGGCCACGAAGGCCCGTTACACCCAGCGATCTTTATAAATGAGGAAAAATAACGTTCTCTGTCTTTCCTACATTTTACATATAAGTATTATTAGAGCTATCAGCGTACCGAAAGATGTTCAGAATATATAAATCTGTTCCTATATATCTGTGTGAAGTAAACTTTGCAAGTTTTGTTTATTTGTATTTAACGGCCAAGTCAACACTGATTTTGGGTCATGTTTGGGCCTGTCAGTGTACCTATCCACGCTTTTCCTGAGCAGGCTTATCCGTAAGCGGTTTACCAGTTCAGTGCACATTCTGTCGCCAAAAACTGACCCCTACCCTTCCTGAATCAGCGGATGGGAGAGAATGACCATAGAAAAGATTTCATAATCAATCTCCACGAAAGAATGTTGCCGACCCCGGTAGGTATCGAACCCGAGTCTTCCTTATCGCCAGTCAGACTGCACCCGACTGAGCTAGCGCAGCCAGCCACGCTTTGTGAGTAGTAGTAGTTATATTCTGTTGTTTTTCGTTTCCATGGCCCCATGGACTTACTCCATAATGGCATTGCAAGACGTAAAATTTGCGAAAATGACTGCTACTCCTGCAAAAGTAGTCTCTCTTTGGATATGTCTAAGGGGTATACTCTTAAAGGAAAGAATTTGCTCCTGGGGAGCGAATTCTTCCCTTTTAAAATAGACCCCTTGAGGAGCAAATTCTTCCCCTTTTAGAGTAGACCCCTTTTACAGTTGGACAGAGTCAACAAAGTAGCAACCATAAGGTCCTTAAAAATGTATTTCCATCACGAAATCATGCCTATAGAATTGTGATCCTCTTTAATATGTTCAATAAAAGGGTTATCCTTTGGAAGCAAAGAATACACCACAGAACTGAAAAATATGGTATGCACATGTTTTCTGGGCCAGACGAGCTAGTGTCGGCCAATCAGGCCTCATCACTGACCCTTAGATATTTTCAAAATTCCACAATGGAATCAGTGATCCCAAAGGACAAGAAAATATAATCTACACTATGATGTAGGGCAGGGAGACGTTTTACCGCCGCCACACATTCCCACACACCAGTTGTAGTGAAGTTAAATAAGTTCTATAATAAAAGGGCTATCCTTTGGAAGCAAGGAATACACCACAAAACTGAAAAATATGGAGAGTACACGTTTTCTGGGCCAGACTAGCTAGTTTCGGCCAATTAGGCCATATCAGTGACCCTCAGATATTTTCAAAATTCCACAATGGAATCAATGATCTCAAAGGACAAGAAAATATAATCTACACTTTTATATCGAAAAGCTCGGGTTTGCAGGGGTATACATTAATTTCCGTATTCATGCTCTGAGACACTAGGTTGTGAGTACTCGATAGAATCGCCTCGTCGAGGCGTTTCTGTCGACTCCCCGCAATCTATGTTTTGAGCAAAAAAGGCAAATATTCCAATTTTTCTTTTTAAAAATTTCTTTTTCTTTGGCCAAAAAATGACAATGTATTTGAATAGGTGTGTTTCGATTTGCGGTAAAAATGTAACAGTGTCGATCCAAACAAGGGCATCAAAAGTAAACGACTCACAATATCGTAGATACCAGCCCTATAGTGTTGCCCTGAAGAACTCGTTCTTTCCTTAAACTATTCCCCAATGGAATAGTCTTCCCTCCTCTGCGGTGAATGCCAAGTCCGCAGAAGAGTTTAAAGCCCGTACAGTGTAAGATTGGAATTCAGAGGTATGCGTTTTAGGATACCTCTGTTATGCAGATTGTAAATAGTTTTAAGGACGCATCCAGTGCCTCTCTTTTTTTTTTCTTTTTTTTTTCAGCTAAATTCTAAATTTAGCCACCCAATCGACTGAGGTAATGGCCATATATGACCGACTCAGTATAAGAAGATAGATAGATAGATAGATAGATAGATAGATAGATAGATAGATAGATAGATAGATAGATAGATAGATAGATAGATAGATAGATAGATAGATAGATAGATAGATAGATAGATAGATAGATAGATAGATAGGATATTACAGTTCTTCTGTTTGGCATGATTAAAACGCAAAAGACAGCCAAAAACTACAAACGGGCATCTATTCTGAGAATAGGTGTTTTGTCTATTTTCAAGTAGGAAATAATAAAAACAATAACAACCGACGTTTTAAACTATAAACAGCCTTTATTTATTTCTTTTTATTAAACCCTGCACAAAATCAAATAGTTATAAGAAAAATATATAAAAAGTGGCGAACCCTCCAAAAGCAAAAATCGGAAAAGTGGCGAACTCTCTCACGGAGGTGGCGAAACCTCTGGTGGCGAACATGCAAAGTGGCGAAACTTCTGACACCCAAAATGGTCGACTAACTGCCACACCTGCCAGGTGTATCCATTTCCCTTAAGATATTTATTGTTGGAGTTGAAACGCTTGCTTTTCGGTCTGTTTCGCTATTCAGACAGGCTGTTCCCTGTAATTGCAGTAAAGTATTGCATCATCGTTAAAGCTGATTGGTTGATCGCGTCACGTGCCCCTCCATGGAACAGTTACAATCTGGTCATTAGACCCGGTTTGCCCGCCTCATGGCGACCAAACCAAAAAAACAATTTTAAACCATGATTGCAGAACTTGTCTCGATCGTGCCTCGCACTCAGGCGGAAAGAGACCTCATATCCTACCAACATGGTCAATTTTACAAACATGCCGTTGTTCATCGCATGTCAAACGAGCAATTTAAAAGCTTAACATGTACATGGACAAATTTTCCACCAGCATAAAACCTGTGTGAGTGAGCAGCTCCCAACATTCAGCCTTCTCTGTTCATAAATGCCGATTTTTTAACCAACACAGTTAGATGCGCACCGACGTTTCGGTTTTGCTCCTCGCCGGGTCTGTGAATATGTTTCTACGTAGATTGTCCTCCTTTCAATGGTTTAAGACGGACAGCTAACACTGAAACAGTTTCCGTAAAAGCCTTTCCAGAAATATCGTGCTTATTTAGAGCGACAACATCGATGCAACGTCAAGACGTGGCATCGGCTTCATGGACATGACATGGGTCTTTTTCACAAAGGCGACCAGCACTGGCTTAAACGAGCCTGCGAGTACGTGCAGCCTTACCACAGCCTTTGCTGCTCTCGGATATGTAGAAGAGAAGTTGCGTATCAGTTGGCTGCGCACATGCATTTGACAAAATATATGCTTATAAGGGAGGTAATACAGAAGAAATGATTAACTTTTTCAGCCCCAAAACCTGGGTAATCGAGTGAAAAAGAATGTGAAAAATATTGTTTTTTTTGTTTTGTTTTTTTTATACCAGTTGATAACTTTACTTGAAAATAAATTTGTAAACCGGCACAAATGATTGCTTGCAGGTAAACTTCAACAAATGCGGACACCGATGCTAACGCCGACGCCGGACGCCGGACGTATGGCAATAGCTCCCCCTTACTTTCGAAAGGAGAGCAGATTTTCAACTTTACAAACTAGGGAAAGTAGAAGTAAAACAAAGATCAGGAATCAAGCAATTATCTTACTCCACCCATCAAAGACACCAAAGGGAAAGAAACACAAACATGAAGCGACCAGACCATAATGGAAACCTAAACAAAGGATGGCCATAAGGACAGTTACTTTCCCACAAAATGGCCAAATGGCCATCCAAAATAAAAAGACACAAGTGATACACACAGTGAGTAGTAACAAACAACAACATAAATAAACCGCCACAGAAGAACCGCCTTGGAACGGTCAGTGGAAAGAATTCCACTGCGGGGCTTAAATCAATTTTACGTGGCCACAATCCTCGCCCTTACTTCCGTCGCGATTTAGACAAATAATTTGTTCAGTCCGCATGAAGGCCTCCTAACTCATCAGTGCAACATCTCCGTGAACACAAATAATCAAAGAACCACAGAGGTGAGACAACGGTGAGGACTCGACAGCAAAAAAAAAAAAAAAACACTGAAATGCTGGAGCAAAAGAAAACCTACAGTTAGCCTTCTTTTTAAAAGGAAACTTTATTACCGTGTTTCGAAACACACCTTTACAAATGCATTGTCATTTTTTTGCCAAAGAAAAAGAAATTTTAAAAAGAAACATTGGAATATTTGCCTTTTTGCTCAAAACATAGATTGCAGGGAGTCGACAGAAACGCCTCGACGAGGCGATTCTATCGAGTACTCACAATCTAGTGTCTCAGAGCATGAATACGGAAATAAATGTATAACCCTGCAAACCTGTGCTTTACTATATGAAAGTGAAGATTATATTTTCTTGTCCTTTGGGATCATTGATTCCATTGTGGAATTTTGAAAATATCTGAGGGTCACTGATGAGGCCTAATTGGCCGAAACTAGCTAGTCTGGCCCAGAAAATATGTACACTCCTTATTTTTCAGTTCTGTGGTGTATTCCTTGCTTTCAAAGGATAGCCCTTTTATAGAACATATTAAACTTCACTTCAACTGGTGTATGGGAATGTGTGGCGGCGGTAAAACGTCTCCCTGCCCTACATCATAGTGTAGATTATATTTTCTTGCCCTTTGGGATCATTGATTCCATTGTGGAATTTTGATAATATCTTAGGGTCACTGATGAGGCCTAATTGGCCGAAACTAGCTAGCCTGGCCCAGAAAACATGTGCACACCATATTTTTCAGTTCTGTGGTGTATTCCTTGCTTCCAAAGGATAACCCTTTTATAGAACATATTAAAGGGGATCACATTTCTATAGGCATGATTTCGTGATGGAAATACAACTTTAAGGACCTTATGGTTGCTACTCTGTTGGCTCTGTCCAACTGAAAAAGGGGTCTACTCTTAAAGGGGAAGAATTTGCTGCTCAAGGGGTCTACTCTAAAAGGGAAGAATTTGCTCCTAAGAAGCAAATTCTTTCCTTTAAGAGTATATCACTTAGACATATCCAAAGAGAAAAAACTTTTGCAGGAGTAGCCCCACCCCTTTAAGGCGTATCTATTTCCCTTATGGGGAACTTATAACAGCCGCAGTCATTTTCGCAAATTTTACGTCTTGCAATGCCATTATGGAGTAAGTACATGGGGCCATGGAAACGAAAAACAACAGATTATAACTGTACTACTACTCACAAAGTGTGGCTGGCTGCGGTAGCTGAGTCGGATGCAGTCTGACTGGTGACAAGGAAGACTCGGGTTCGATACCTACCGGGGTCGGCAACATTCTTTCGTGGAGATTGATTATGAAATCTTTTCTATGGTCATTATCTCCCTTCCGCTGATTCAGGAAGGGCAGGGGTCAGTTTTGGGCGACAGAATGTGCACTGAACTGGTAAACCGCTTACGGATGAGTCTGCTCAGGAAAAGCGTGGATAGGTACACTGACAGGCCCAAACATGACCCAAATCAGTATTGACTGGGCCGTTAAATAAAAAAAACTTGCAAAGTTTACTTGACAACGATAGGAACAGATTTATATATTCTGAACAGCCTTCGGTACGCTAATAGCTCTAATAATACGTACATGTAAATGTTGGAAAGACAGAGAACGTTATTTTTCCTCATTTATAAAGATCGCTGGGTGTAACGGGCCTCTGTGGCCTAGTGGATAAGAGTGCTGACTCTTAATCATTAGGTCTCTCAACTCTGTAGGTTTGAGCATGGCTCAGGTCACATAATGAGAAGTTCTGCAACGGAAGGTCAGGAGGTTTTTCATCGGATACTCCAGTTTTCGCTCACCTCTGATTAACGATCAGCTTGATGTGAGTGAAATAATCTTGAAAGGATCGTTAAACGAAACATAAAAAAGATCGCTGGGTGTGTTAAAACATGTTCATGTTTTTGCTACTAGAATTAACGTCAGTGCCAAGGTCGAACCTTCTAACTCTTCCAAATATATAAAACATTTAGGGAGCGAAACAGTCATAACGTTGATGGGTTTCTGTTCAAAAACTTCATGACTACTAAGTGACCTGCCACCAGTTACAGACCGAGTTGTTAAAAGCTTTTTTGGCGCATTCGATGAGAACTATTGTATCTGTATCAGATAACCACTCAATACTTGACGTTTTACTAATCAGTTTCTTTTACAATAAAGTTGTGATCCAGAAAGATATACTATATTGAAAAGGATTGCAAATTTCAGGTTTTTGCGGAGGTACCGCCTAAAGAAACTGTCGAGGTTTAAGATACAGTCTGATTCACAGCACTTTGTCTGGGCAGGCTTAGATCTTCCTAGGCGGTTCAGCAATACTTCAAAGTTCGGTCGGTTTCAGCTCATGCAGTCAAATATATTGCCCCAAGGTCTGATCGGCCCCAGTCCATCGGGAACTGAAGAAATAGATTGGGTTGCATGATGCTTCCACGCAGAGCTGATACCGGCCGCACATGAGTAGTATTAAATCGCGAAGAAGTTCTAAGCCTGTCCAGGAAAAGTGGCTCGAGTCGGACCGTTCATGCATTTCAACCATTTAGTTTCATTGGGCGACAGATTGGAAGCAATGTCTCAAAAAAGACTCACTCATACAGTGTTAACAGGGACATCAACAACAAATGAAATAGATAACCAAGGCCCTATAGAAGGCATGATGACTTAGGAAAAATCTTTCTATATACCCGTTTGAAAAACAACAACAACAACAAAAACGGTCGTATTAAGTTCTGCTTTGGTTGGTGTCCATCCGTCCGTTCGTAAACTTTTTTTTCGTTTCCGTATAACTCCTACTATACAGTTTTCAATCGATTAAGCCTAAAATGTGTATGTAGTAAGGCTAAGATGTGAAGATATGCCTTAAGTTTCGAGAATTACTGTCCACCAAATATTAACAGAGTTATGACCTTTGAAAAATTCGGTTTACATTTTCGTATGGTTAAGTTTTGTGCTATACATGTGTACAACATATGTAAGTTACATTTAGTTTATACTTGCCATGGCGTTAAACAATTTACCACAGAATACTCATCACTACCCACCCCTCCTGATACCAAGGTCACAGACTTTGACATTTTATATACACGTTTTGTATTAAAAAATAGAAGTGGAGGCAATGATCAGGAATCGTTACAATCAACCCACAGCTCCCATCAGAGACACCAAAGGGTAAGACACACAAACATGAAACAACAGACCCTAATGGAAACACCAACAGCGGAAAGCCAAAAGGACAGTTAATTTCCCATAAAATGGCCAATAGGCTATCCAAAATAAAATAATATAAACGACACAAACAACCATAACAAAAACAAACCACGACAGAAGAACCGCCTTGGAACGGTCAGCGGAAACGAATTCCACTGGGGGGCTTAAATGGATTTTACGTGGCCACAATCCTCGCCCTTACTTCCGTCGCGATTTAGACAAATAATTTGCTCAGTCCGCATGAAGGCCTCCAGACTTCAGACAAACCATAACAAAAATATACCGTGACAGAAGAACCGCCTTGGAACGTTTAAAGTTTATTATTTTTATTAAAAAAATGCAATAAGTGGGATAATGATATCAGCTGGCTCAAATCAGAATGTAGACTGACAAGACCAAACCTATTGGATGCTTTTTGAAAGCAGCCAACTTGTTTTGTAAACAATATACATGTGCGACCTGTCAAAACTAACCGGGAGTGTTATGCAAGAAAAAGAATCTAATATGGGGTTCTGTTGTAGATGGGCGTTTCCAATCCGAGGAAAGACCGTACTGAGCGGAACCGAGGCTACGGCGTTTCAAACCCTCGGCATAACCGTGCTGAGCGGAACCTCGGCGTAGCCTCGGTTCCGCTCAGCATGGTCATCCCTCGGATTAAAACGCTAATCTACAACAGAACCCCATATCATATTCTTATATTCTCAGGGATTGCATCTGCAGTTGCTTTTCACAGTTCCTTAATTTGAAAGGAAACCGAAGTAAGGGCAAGGATTGCGGCCGCGTAAAATTGATTTAAGCTCCCACATCCAAGTGAAATTCTTTTTAGAGAAGGTTCTTCTGTCGCGGTTTATTTTGTTATGGATTGTCTTTAAGTGTATATCGCTTATATCGTTGTGTTTTGGCTAGCCAATTGGTCATTTTGTGGAAAAGTGGGGAAGTAACTGTCCTTTTGGCTTTCATCTATTGATGTTTCCATCAGGGTCTATTTTTTTCAGTTTGTGTGTTGTTGTTTTTTCTTTTCCTTTTGTTTCTCGCATGGGAATTGTGGGTTAATTGTATCGATTTCTTATCATTGCCATCACTTCTGTTTTTTGTGTTAGCTTTCAAGAAACTTACATTGTAGTACCCACAACCTATGCTTGGAAGAAGTGACTAACTATATTATGTATATCATCTGACAAAAGACGGAGTGAGAAAAATGTTGCTTTTGTGAGTGTTCGCGCAAATGCGTTAGCGTGTTCATGACGTACTGCCAGTATGATGCAAAATTCCAACTATATAGGAGAAACGCCAACAAACGACTTGCATGCCCAGTAAATGCAAAGGCAGGAAACGAGCCTGTCCATATGTCTATTTAAAGTTGTATTATTTTCCGCCCTTGTAAGTGCTATATAATTATTATAATTTTGTATGGCCTGCAGCCCAGATTGTATCAATATTACTGATTTCTAACTTTAACTCATTTAAAGGGTGCTGGGTACACCGTCATGTGTGACAACTCTTTGAAAATGTATTATGGTATCTGTGCCAATAGGGGCCTAAGGAAAGAATTTGCACCTTGTCTATGATATAATTATACAAGTTCCAAAAGTTGTTTCCCGAACTTCAGGTTGCCACGATGGCGTCCTCTTTTTGTTTGTTTGTTTGTTTGTGTTGATGTTTTATGTACCTCTCAACACTATTGATGTCATTTTGGAGACATTGACTCGAATTTTGGTGGACGCGACACTGAGATGAAATGTCGTCTCAAGACCAACCGCCCAAACAAACTACATGTATATTCATAGACGGTCCGACTCGCAGCACTTTGCCTGGGACCTTCTAAGCGGTTTTCAAGGTCAGTTTCAGCTCTGCGTGGCGACGCAGCAATGGGCAGTCAAATCTATTTTCACAATTCCCGATAGGCGGGGACCCAATAGCGTCTTTTGTGCGTGTGTGACTTTTACGTCCCACCAACAGCAAAGGTCATACGGATAGGGGTGTCTTTTGTACCTGCAAAGCTAGCATGCGTTGATATTAAAATTTCCTTATATCAGCTCCTAACATAGAATATTTTGGCCCCCGCCCGTCGAGGCTTGAAGAAATAGTTGGGCTGCATGATGCTTCCACACAGAGCTGAAACCGACCCGCACACGAGTACTGGTAAATCGCTTAGAGGATCTAAGCCTGCCCAGGCAAAGCGGTGCGAGTAGGACCGTCAATGCTTATAAACCCTATTGGTTTCATTGGGCGTCAGGGCTTGAGATGTCATTTCATCTCAATTTCGAGTAAAAGTCCCACAAAATTCGAAGCACCGTCTCCATATTGACCTTTACAGTGTTGACGGGAACGTTAAACCTCAAAAGAAACAAACAAACAAACAGAGACTATTGACGCTCGCTAGATCGGTTCTAACGAGTACCATCAATCTATGTTTTGAGCAAAATATGGGAAAATGTACATTGAAATTCCTATATTAAGACCACCCTTTAAGACCACTTTTGAAAAGTACTAAAGGTGGTCCCTGACCAGAGGACAATGTGGGCAGAAAACACAAAAAAAGATTTAGTGCACCCTTCAAAATAAGCTATTTAAAGTATAATTAGCCTTATTTTAAGGCGAAATCTTGTAAGCCCCATTTTCCCCAACAGAACTACCATTTTACACAGTAATGGGAAATATTCATTATTTCTGTTTTTCATTGAGGCGGTTTTTAAGCAAGATAAAGAGAGTAATATTTACCATTATAAACCCCATATTTCCCTACATAAGATGGGGTTTGCAAGCGTATTCACAACACAAAGTTGTTTATGCATGTAGACCCGATTTCCCCTCCAAGTTTGCTCTGCAACTCCAGACATGCACCCCCCCCCCCCCCCCCCCCCGTTCCTTTAGCTTAACCCTTAACATGCCGTGAAAAACTGCATCTGAAAATGTCGTCTGTTTATGACGGCTGCTGGAGCTTCTTGCAAACGTTTTGTAAATTTTTTGCACACATGCAATCAGTATGGCCCCAGACCAGACTGCTCCTAAGGCCACACAGTTTGTAAAATGACTTTTAAAGTAACTGGCAGACGACAAAGCAGACGACAATTGAGGGTTAACGCTATACGTATTTTAACCCATAAGATGCCAAGAAAAACTGCACCTAAAAAGGTCGTCTGTGGTCGCCATTTGCAAATTCATGCAAACTTTTCAAACCTGTTTTGCATACATGCAAACGGTGTGGAACCTGATCAGACTGCCCTGATCATGGTTCACAGCGTTTAGCTACGGTGAGTTTTAAAATCATCAGCACACAAAAACGGAGACGAATATTGTTGTGATTGGCATGTTAAGGATTACACTTTCATACACTGAGATTTCAAATGCATGTGAATGCGCCTTATCTAAGATTTGAGATGCATCTGAATTGATGCCATATTTCTCTGACAGCTAGGGCAAACATTTTGCCAGATTTATGCCGACGGGAATTATTCAGTTCAAAGCTTAGAAAAGAAAAAGAAAAAAAAACAATGTTTTGCTGGTTTATTCTGTAACTGATTAGTTATATACTGTCCCAACGGGCACATGACGTTTAAGCAACCTCGCAGTAACGTCGATGCAACATCATGGCGTCGTCGACCTTTTTCATGTAAACAACATCGGGCGACTTTTTATTATGTACCCACACGAAAAAAAAAACAATTTTGGCCCCCTTTAACCCCGTTTTATATAGTAAAACTGGGGTTTACAGGGCTATACAGTTTTTTCTTATTTATGCTAAAACATAGATTGTGGGTACACGTTAGAACCGCCTTGATGAGGAGGTTCAAATGTGTGTCCACAATCTGTATTTTGAGCAGAAATAAGAAAAATATCACAATATTTAATCTTAAAAATTTCGTTTTTTTTTTTGTTTTTTTTTTTTTTTGGGCGGTAAAATAAAAATGTATTTGTATAGGCGTGAATTGAAATGTGTTTTATGGTGCGGATCCAGCTTGTGCCGGGGTTTGCACCTGTGTCGGGGTTTGCTGGTTGAAGCACTTTATCCGATTAATACCCACGTTGCAGGGTTATATCACTAGAACGGATAAAATAGTGACCTTTGATTTAATTCAAGTTCAAGGTCAAAGCTCCAAAGACTGTCGTTGTGTCAAGGACAACTTATCAGCATGCACTACATGTATCTCCTGGATGAATAAACGAATTGCAATCATACTTGGTACAATATATCCTTACATAACTCCAAATACTTGACATTGAAATATTCCCAAAGGTCACACAAGTGCAAAGACTGTCGAAGTTTGCCTTTTCTGCACTTAATCTCCAGAAATAATTGATAAAATTCTGGCCAATTTGGTGCACATGTAATATGCATGTATCTGTCTAACGAACAAATAAGGCATGATTTGCTTTTACTGACCTTGTCCTTCTGTTCAAGGTTGCAAGGGTACAAAGGTTGCGCTTAAACCAACTGAAAAATTCTGACCAAACTTGGCGACACAGTATATCATAAGAACATCACAAAGACTTGACCTTGACCTCATTTTAACACTTATCCTGCTGGGCCCGGATATGCCTTATCTTTCAAACAATGTAGATCCAGATCAGATCTGGATCTTCATTATTTGTCATTCAGTTTCTGACTTTTTTGCAATAATTTGCATCAAGTAATCTGATTGGTTGATATTCAGTAGTGGGTGTGGCATATTTAAATATTCAGCAGGTCAAGGGTTAAGGTGACATTGTTTGGTCACATCATTGCAAATAAACCAGCAGGAAAACAAACCCATGCGAGATCACGATTACCCTACTGAGTCTAAAATGACATCTTCCTGGTTAACATTTGATATGTTGCCTTGTTTGTACTCAAAAGATAAATTGTAGGTGCTCGATTGAACCGCCTCAGTTAGGGGGGGGGGGGGGGGTCTAGCGAGTAGACATCACAAAATCACGCCTATATAATTTTGACCCCCCTTGAACCCCACTTTTATATAGTAAAACTGTGGTTTACAGGGGTAAAACTTATTTTTCTTATTTCTGCTCCAAAATATAGTTTGTGGGTACTCGTTTGAAACGCCTCGATGAGGCGGTTCTAACGTGTACCCACAATCTATATTTTGAGCAGTTTTTTTCATCTTAAAATCTTCCTTTTTCTGGCGATAAAATTTACAATGTATTGTGTATAGGCATGTTTTTGTAATGAAAATAGAAAACAAATGTATTCGCTTGTAAACACAAATGACCATTTGATAAAAACTTACAATGTTGTTTGTTAACATATCGTTAAAATTTTTATCATTTAATATTGCAAATAATACTAAAAATTTTCAAATGCAAAAGCTACTCACATTTTTTTTTCAGCAAAAATACCACTGAATTAGACATAGGCTGCGGGTACTCGTTAGAACCGCCACAATGAGGCGGTTCTAACGAGGACCTACAACCTATGGTTGCAGTATAAATAAGAAAAGTATTTCGGATTCTCATCAGAAAAGAAGCCATTTGAAGATGTGTAAAATGCACTATGTCGCACGGGTGTATTATCGTAATGAGCTTTTTAAAGCAGAATTAGTCTTAGTTTTAGGTGGTCTCCGTTCTCGGTAGCTCAGTCGGATGCGCGTCTAACTGGTGATCAGGAGGACGCGGGTTCGATATCTGGCGGGGTCGGCAACATTCTTTCGTGGATATTGATCATGAAATCTTTTCTACGGTTATTCTCTCCCTTCCGCTGATTCAAGAAGGGCAGTTGTCAGTTTCTGGCGAAAGAATGTGCACTGTACTGTTTAATCAATTACGTATAAGCCTGCCCAGGAAAAGTGTGGATAGGTAAACTGACCCGCTCAAAAATGCCCTAAAGAGTGTTGACTGGGCCGTTAAACTCCAATACAAACAAACAAACAAACAAAACATTGTAAATAAATAGCATAGACACTCACCTGAGAGCAACAAAAACTTAACACAAATTATCCGCATCATAGCGAAATTAACTAGAACTTTCTGTTTCTGCCTAGAAGCATATTTCAATTCTGTAGTTTTTCCCCAAATATTTTAGATTGTCAGTGAACCACAAAAACGAATCATTGGTTTCTTTTATTGACACTTCTTTGAAATTAGAGACAAGTATAACATTTTATTAGGGATATCTGTAATTTCAATCTCGTATATCACATAGCCAACATAGTTTAGGATATATAGGGATTTTGGCCCACCTTCATGCCCGACAACTCCTTCAAAAATAATTTTGTCTCCCTAACCAACAGGGGTCACGTCTAAAAGGAAAGTATTTGCTCCTGAGCGGAGGAGTTCCCTGTTTGAGAAGCAAGCTCTTTCAGTTCAAATGAGATCCTTTTTTCAGAGGATCTCGATCAAATTGCAGGATAGCAAACAAATCACAGTTGTCTCCCTCTTACGTCACATCACACTAAAATCAGTGAAATCCTTGTAAACCTCACTCAATATAATAAACAAGTGGGGGTTTCTAGGTATATATTATTTTCCTTATCTCGGTTTCAAACCATACCCAGCAGGCACATGACATAATTACGACGTCACGACAACGTCGGTGCAACGTCATGACGTTTATGCAACGTGACATCTACGTGACGTGTACCTGCTGGGTAGAATGTGAGTATTCGATTATTCGATAGAACCGCCTCGCTGAGATGGTTCTAACGAGCACTGACACATTTATGTTTGGTTCAGATCAGAAGAACAAATTCCGAGGTTTTAGAGCAATATAAAATTGCTTTTTTTCATAAGTGTGTGCTTATCCATCACCGCATAATAAGTGTAAGAAAAATTCTTGTTAGTCCTTAAACATTTTTACCACTATTTATATTCCATCTTATTCCATCTTATTCCAGAAAATGCATTTGATATTTATAGCACCGTCCCATTTCAGTAAAATCAATGAGTGATATCGTATTGAAAACAATTATTTCATTTTCCAGGTGAGGTCCGAGACAATCAGGGTTGTTATTGAACTGCGCAGATGTAGAGACTGTCAATTTTATTGTAGGCTATAAGTCAATGCACCGCAATCCCAACAAAACATACAAAACAAAGACTGAAAAGTGTGTGTGTGTGTGTGTGTGTGTGTGTGTGTGCGTGTGCGTGTGTGTGTGTGTGTGTGTGTGTGTGTGTGTGTGTGTGTGTGTGTGTGGTGCTGCTGAGGGGTGTGTGTGGGGTTTTATATGAGATACTGAAGGGGGGTGGACAAACAAAATTTTTTTGTTGTTGTTGTTGTTGTTGTTACCAAATAGTCGGGTTTGTCACTTCCTGCACGCTTTCATTGGGACAGTTGTAACAAGCACCCACAATCTAAGTTTAAGGCAGAAATACGAAAACACACAAATAACACATGCAAGCACGCACGCACGCATTTCAATAAGAAAATTGATTGTTTTGGAAACAAAAGAAGAAAACATTTTCATGCAGACCAGATAAGAATAGCCGATAGTTGCACAGGATATAGAAACTCCTATCTCACCCTGTTTATTCCACTCCTCCACCCCTTATCCCGCCCAGCGATGCATTGTTTGTTTGATTTCAGGCACTATAGGCGGAAAGAAAGCAAAAATACAAAACTGCCATTCAAAATTTGCATTCTTTACGAAAACATGCCAATTGAAATATGGTGAAAATTTCACCAGCAAATATTGAAAATGTTCAGTAAAAAAAAGCTGCTTAAAACTGAGCTTGTGGGAACTCGTTTGAAAAGCCTGTGGTTTAAGAGGGTCAAAATTACAGTAAAATTCCACTATAAGTCCACTATACCACCTAAAATTAAGACTAAACTGGTTTTAAGAGCTTATTGAGAATGTTTTAGTTATTCTTTCATTGTGTTTTCTACACCCAGTGTCTCCTTTTAAGAGACCACCTTTGGGACTGTTCAAAAGTGGTCTTAAGACCACTTTTGAACAGTCCCGAAAGTGGGCTTAATAAAGGACTTTTACTGTCTATAGGCGTGTTTTCCTGATGCTTCTAGTTGAAAACGCCCATATAGAATCCATATTCAACACTTTAAGTGTGATGGCGATATATTTGATGTGTTTAAATTTAAATGATAACTATACACAAAGACGTTTTATTCTAGTCGGTGTGGAAACTATCAATTTCTTGTGCAGGGTAATAATAACGACATTGTCACAATCGACGGCAACATACATATTTTACGACAATAACCCACACAGAAACGCATAAATCTGCATGACACGTACTTACGAAGTATACACATAAAGCACCTGCAGATCTTTATTCCTTTCAGTTTACAAGCAATCAAAACGCAAATGTACCTATAATATTCATAGGAGCATTTTGCTATTTTAAAAGATTTTTATCTGTATTTAATTATTATTTATCCTTTTCCACAACGTTTAAAATTTTCAGTCAACAAGACAAGGTTGATTCAACGTTGAATACCCGTCAGGTTTCTTTTTTTTTCTGTTTTAATTACGAGTATTTATATTTTGATTATATTTTGTTTAACCCTCAACGACATTCAGTAACCCCTTTCGACCCTATGGACCGAGACAGGTACTTTACAGACAGAAATAGCTGATAATGATTTTTCTTGCACACCAGACAAGGAAATCCGTGATTTTACCCTGGGATAGAAATTTATGTTCTGACCCTGTTGTTCCGACCCAGGCAACTAACATAAATGCGCTTCAATTCTATTCAACTGCCGGAACTACTTCCGCACTACTTTTATTTTGTAAACAATGTACATGTGCGAGCTGTCGAAACTAACCGGAGGTGTTGTGCAAGAAAAAGAATCCAATATGGGGTTCTGTTGTAGATGGGCGCCAACCCTCGGGCGTAGCCTCGGTTCCGCTCAGCACGGTCATCCCTCGGGTTGGAAACGATCATCAACAACAGAACCCCATATCAGATTCTTATAATCTCATCAGACATCATCGGACTAAGCTTCAAATTCACATGAATGGACGTGGACGTGTCCAAATTCAAAGATGCAACCCAACAGGCATATAACTTGTAGGCAACGGGGTATCCACGTTGATGCTACGTTCTTGCATAAATACCAATGCGCATAGCTGTTTGAAGCCATTGTCAAATGGACCGAAACCGTGCTCAAACGGCAAAAACCATGTTCAAATCATGAAATTCGCGTGCTGTTTGAGCATGGATTTTGAGCCTTTGATATCACAAGACGGGCCTTGTTTTGTTTACGTTACGTTCAGCGACGTAACGTTATCGCCCTGAACATAGCGTTTAAGGAATCTATGATGACGTCACTGCATGACAACGTCATTGTAAACAACATCCTGAACTGGCCGCCATTTTGGTTTGCCTGTCGCATTTGAAGAGTTTATATGGAATTTATATGGCGCTTTGGGGAGTTTTCGTCAAAATTTCCTGTCGGATTCGTAAGTTATGCAAGAACAACGATCATCCATGGTTATTTCAATGCATTAACATTTGCCGGATCCCTCGGAAGATATTTGAACTTTCGGCCTAGGGGCCTCATGTTCAAACAGCTCCCTCGGGATCCGACAAATGTTAATGCATGAAAATCCATGGTTGATCCCTATATTGTTCGAACGTACTGTAGGCCACTTCAGAAAGGCAGGCCTAATTTCCACAACCAATGTCGAAGTCTACAAAAAGCAGATGAAAATCAATGCCTTTTAAGTTAACTTTACGGGATCGCAACCCTCACTTTCACTGTGGTTCATACAAGTATTTGTTTGGTCCCCGTGACAGTTTTCTTACTTGTCAGTGAATCAATCACAATTAAATCCAAGTTGACCCAAGGATGAGGACTCGACAGTAAAACGCGCTGAGCCACAAGGTGCTGAACACAAGCCCACGGGAACAATGGAGCAAAAGAAAACCAACAGATGTACTCCGTTGAATCAAGCAACAGACATTAAAGTTCCGGCTCCGACCAACTAATAAATAGTTTTAAGCCAAATCATTCATTTAGTCTGAACCCCGGTCCACCGGCTTTTAAAGAATGGAGCAAAAGAAAACTAACAGATGTACTCGGTTGAATCAAGCAACAGACATTAAAGTTCCGGCTCCGACCAACTAATAAATAGTTTTAAGCCAAAGCATTCATTGAGTCTGAACCCCGGTCCACCAAACCGGAAAGCATAATGTCTGACTTTTATTGGGTCAAACAATATGCATGCAGACTTTTGAATAGAATTTTATTATATTCAATACCTTTGTAACGTTCTCGGACCGATGGGTCCGAGTAACGTTTTCTATCTATCTATCTTCTTATACTGAGGCGGTCATATTTGGCCATTACCTCAGTTGGATGCGTAGCTAAATTTAGAATTTAGCTAAAAAAAAAAAAAAAAAGAAAAAAAAGGAGTCACTGGATGAGTCCTTAAAACTATTTACAATCTGAATAACAGAGGCATACTTAAACGCATACATCTGAGTCTTAATCTTACACTGTACGGGCTTTGAACTCCTCTGTAATCTTAGCACTCACCACAGAAGAGGGAAGACTATTCCACTGGGGAATAGTCCTAGAAAAAAAGGAATTTTTCAGGGCATCACTGCAGGACTGTTACCTGTAATACTGTGAGTTGTTTACTTTTGATGCCCTTGTTCGGATTGAAACTGTCACAGAGGTCAAGTATTTGTCTTTATTAACGGTCACTGTATCTGAATGTATCTTATAGAAGAAGGTTAAAGAGGACTGCCCACGACGAACCTCTAGGGACGGCCATTCTAGCTCGTTAAGCATATTACCGACGCTACTTCTATTGCGCCATCGTCGGCAGGACCCTCGAGCAGCAGTCCTCTGCACCTTCTCCACCTGCTGAATCTGAGTTTTAACATAGGGATGCCAAATGGGTGATGCATATTCGAGCTGAGGGCGAACCAATGTATGCAACATCCTTTGTCTGCCTAGGTGCAAAAGCCAAGTTTCGTCTAAGAAATCCTAAAGTCCTAGTTGCTTTTGATGTTATTTCTGAAACGTGTTGACCCCAATCAAGATCATCAGTGATGGTGATACCAAGATGTTTGGCGGATTAAACCTGCTCCAAGATTTGCTGGTGAAGTGTATAGTCAAACTTAATTTGTTTGTCCGGAGGGTGTTGAGACACCCTCATTGAATGACATTTGGCCACATTGAACTTCATCTGCCAATCGGCCTCCCACTGTGCTAGTTGATTCAGGTCATCTTGAAGAATAAGACAGTCAAAAGATGAATATATATTCCTGTAAAGGACACAATCATCAGCAAACAAACGGACAGATGACCTGATATTATCAGGGAGATCATTAATGAATACCAAGAAAAGGACCGGTCCAAGGACTGAGCCTTGGGGGACACCAGATAAAACAGGGACTGGATCAGACGCTTTGCCATCAAGTACAACTTGTTGTGAACGCCCTGAGAGCCATGAGCTAATCCACCTATGTGTGGATCCTCTTATCCCATAGCAATCCAATTTATACAATAGCCTTCTGAGATTTTCTGAAATTGTTCCGAAAAGTTAGGTTTGCTTTTAATTTTTCTTAATTAATATATAATGTCTCCAAAAGGTCAGACTGGACATCCTGTTTAATCAAACCTTAAATTTAGGAATTTATTGATAGTGTTAGCGATAAAACTTAAAAAATGCTTTCCGAAGTTTATGATATCGATATCCCTGATGTAGCAGTTAAGCAGTTAAACTTTTATTACGAGTGTTAAAGTCAGCGATGTGACTTGACACTCTTGCGAAGAGAATAAGCTGCGAAATATAAACACCGTAAGATGACGAACGTGGAATATCACCATCTAAAAATGGGAACTTTACTATATTAAAATCAAAATCATCGAGCTTATCATAAATTTCAATTGAAATTAAACCATTTGAAATATTCAAATGCTAATCCAAAACCGGGGCTTCGATATTAGAATTATTGGCTTTGTTTAACTGCAGCTCGGATAGATAAATTTCATTGACCATTCTTTCAAAGTAAGAATTGTCAATATCACGATTTAAAAGATCATCTAAATATCTTGAGGCAGAGTTAAAGGCTTCAATAATGTTAGCTGGACTTTGACTAGAGAGCGATTTCATAAAATAGATCAGCTACAAAGGGGAGCACAGTTTGTACCCATTGTAACACTTACGAAGCCTGCCCAGGAAACGTGGTGAGAGTCGGACCGCTTCTTAAACCCTATATAGCGGTTCCTTTGGGGCGTTAGGGCTTGAGATGTCATTTCATCACTATGTCGGGTAAAAGTCCCACAACATCGGAAGCAATGTCTCCAGAATGACCTAAATAGTGTTGACGGGGACATAGAATCTCAATACAAACAAACAAAACCGGACTGCCCTATCAAAATCTGAACGACATGATTATACCGCAGCTGTGCAATAATTATACAAGTAACAGTTGTTACGCCCTTGCCTCCGAGATGGAGCGACCACTTAACCCATTTAGTACCAGAAACCCCAAAGCGGATACCCTGGCAAACAGTGAAGGCCCATATCAGACGCCGCAGAATGCGGCGTCTGATCAGGGCCTCCACTGTTTGCTAAAATTTCAGCCATTTTCCGAAAACGTTTTGAAGAAACCACATACTGACACCCCTAAATTTTTAAATGGACTCCTGCTATATATAAAGCGGAAGATGCCATTTGGTACAAAAAGGGTTAACGCTCTGCATTTCGCTGCAGACGACATTTTGAAATATTGTTCTAATTATCCCAGAGTGGAGACAATTTGCATGAGATGTCAAATCCTGTTTTCTGGGAAAAATATCAACATTTTGCCGTCTGTTTAATTCGTCTGTGGTAAAGGTGAAAGGTATTGGGGATTGTATTCCGCGTCGGTGGCCAATGTACGCAATATCAAGCGATGATTTGCAGCAAAATCTTGCATTCGTGCGCACTCACCTTCACTGCTTGTACATGTGCAGAGAAAGCTATGCCCAGCAGGAATATGACGTTATTGTGACATCACATTAACGTCGGTACAACGCCATGACGTATATGCAACGCAACATCAACGACGTGTGCCTGTTGGGTGAGAGTCATTGACCTGTTTCACAAGGCTTGCCGAGTTCGGCCGAACTTCGATCCAGAGAGACGGATTTTTCTATATCCGTCATACCCATGAAACCGGCCCCTGCCTATCGGGGCTTGAAGAAATAGATGGGCTGCATGATGCTTCCACACAGAGTTGAAACAGATCACACACGTGTACTGGTAAACCGCTTGGAGGATCTAAGCCTGCCCAGGCAAAGTGGTGTGAGTTGGTCCAATGCTTATAAACCCTATTGGTTTAATTTGGCGACAGGGCTTGAGCTGCCATTTCATCTCAATGTCGGGTAATAAAAGTCCCACAAAATTGGAAGCAACGTCTCTAAAATGATCTATACAGTGTTGATGGGGACGTTAACTTGACCTCAAATCAAACAAACAAACAAACATACCCATGAACAACTCTTTTTCTTGTACAACTCTTGGTTCTCTGCGCGGAATTTCGTACAACTGTCGTCCGCCATTTACTAAGACATTTAGTGACACAATTCCGTTCACTGACGCATGCATGACGTCCTATACAACCAGTATACATGATATCTTATCCCATCCATGGTCAGGAAAACCTGAATAGGATAAGGATTTCTATCCCATGCAGGGTAAAATCCAGGATTTCCGTACTGGCAAACAGTTTAGGCACTGATCAGACGCCGTTGAACGCGGTGTCTAATGGGGGCCTACATCGGTTGGTTGAAGTGCATCAATTTTGCGAAGAAGTGCAATAATTTTGTGAAAAATACATTTTCATAATTAAGTTACGCAGGCACACATTTAGAACGAAATGGACCTGCCCGAAGCTATCAGGTGGTAGATACCATATATGGGCCCCGTCAAGCGGTTCTGGTACTTATCGCCTATGCGAGCAGTGAATGTTCAGGCGAGCCTGCGCATCCGCGCAGTCTCGCCAGAACCTTCGCTGCTCGCTCATACAAGCAGTGAATCAAGAGGAACCTTCAGACAGAAAGCCATATCCCTGGCCCCTCTGAATGGCTGGGTATGCCCAGTTAAAATTTGTCATGACGGAATGCTCGAAGACACAAATTCGCTTGGCGGGGCTCATATTATGCCAGTTAACAATACACTTAGTCATTTGTTTGGACCATGATTGTCCCATAAAACACACTGACAAGCAGTGAAGGCGGGGTTGGAGGGAGGGGGAGTTGGTGGTTGCTAAAATTCTTTCCATTACCCTTTGTATACTTTTGGACTCTTCCACTGTTCCATGCTGGGCAAGTCCATTTAAATTTGTCGTTTAAGGAGTGCCAGGTCTAGTTTTTTTCATATTTTATTTTTTTGAAGGAAAATCCTCTTAGCAAACAGTGAACTGAGAACCTGATCAGTTTGCCAGGGTATCCCTTTAAGGGTTAAAGCAAATGTAAAGTATGAATGCAATATACAGTGAAATACGCTATTAAGACCACCTTAAATTAAGACTAATTCTGCTTTAAAAAGCTTATTTAGTAGGTTGCAGATATTCTTTATTTGTGCTTTCTGCATACCATGTCCTCTGGTCAGAGACCATCTTTTGGACTGTTCAAAAGTGGTCTTAAAGACCACTTTTGAACAGTCCCAAAGGTGGTCTAAATATAGGAATTTTACTGTTTTTCATGTTCACTACAGATGATATCTCTTTATTGCAAACATTTAGCATTACGCATTTGCGTAATATGCGTAGTAAGTATACGCCTATGAATGGTGTTTAATTTTGTCAGACTCACGTCTTGAGTTTCTAATTTCAAAAACAAACTAATTTGGGGACAGTACTGGGAGCACGATGTCAATGAATATCCTCAATGTTTTTTGAAATACGTATTTACTAAAAATATAGAAACAATTATCTCACGCACAGGTGTCACCCACACTAGGTGTGACACCCCTATCTTTTACAAATACATGTACTCGCACGCATTATGAATTAATATGCCGATCACGACTTTGCCGTCTACTGGTTATCTTAAAAGTTTTTTTTTTTTTTTTTTTTGCAAAATGTGTGGGCCCAGATCAGACTGCTCCTCTAGGAGCAGTCTGACCTGGGCCCACACTATTTGCCTGTTTGCAAAAATATTTTCAAAAAGTCAGCAGACGATATAAGCAGACGACATTTCAGATGTTGTTTTTTCTCGGCAGCTTAAGGGTTAAATCTTGTCCTGCTCTCTATCTTTGCAAACAATGTAAATCCAAATCTTGAGAAGCCATCTTTTCTAGCTGTTCACTGTTTGTCATTCATTATATGAATTTATAGCAATAAATTGCATCAAGTATTCACGAAAACACGCCTATATAATTTTGACCCCCTCGAACCCCACTTTGCGGCCCCCGCCCATAGGGGCTTGAAGAAATATACGGGCTGCATGATGCTTCCATGCAGAGCTGAATCCGGCCCACACACTAGTACTGGTAAACCGCTTAGAGGATCTAAGCCTGTCCAGGAACCGCGGTGCGAGGCGGACCGTCCATGCTAATAAACCCTATTGGTTTCATTGGGCGACAGGGCTTGAGATGTCATTTCATCTCAGTGTCGGGTAAAAGTCCCAAAAAATTGGAAGCAACGTCTTTAAAATGACCTTTACAGTGTTGACGGGGTCGTTAAACCTCAAATCATCCAACCATCGAACCCCACTTTTATATAGCAAAACTGGGATTTACAGGGTAAAACCTTATTTTTCTTATTTCTGCTCTAAAATATAATAGTGGGCACTCGTTAGAACCGCCTCGATGAGGCGGTTCTAACGAGTACCCACAATCTATATTTTGAGCAGAAATAAGAAAAATATCACGATTTTTCATCCAAAAATTTTAAGTTTTTCGGCGGTAAAGTGCACAATCTATTTGTATAGGCGTGTTTTCGTAATGAGTTGATTGGTTGATAGTCAAAACTGGGTGTGACACAATTAATCTATTCAACAGAACAAACTGTAAACCCAGACATATAGAACATCCTACATAAAATATTGGGACCGGTCTGTTACATGTATAACGTTTGTACAGAGTTTTGACATCTCGGCGGACTCCTATCCACCCAAACAACCCCCAACCCCTTTTCGCGTTCATTCAATATGAGCCCAGAAAGCACGCCATCGTGGTTCAGTTATTCGATTCGTTAGTGCTCAAAATGCTTGTAACGTTACGAAAACTTGCCTATACAAATGCATTATCAATATTTTCGGCCAAAAATGGAAATTTTAAGATGAAAAATAGTGTTATTTTTCATATTACTGCTCAACACATAGATTGTGGGGATTCGATAGAACCGCCTCGACGAGGCGGTTCTATCGAGTTCCCACAATCTATGTTTTTGAGCAGATATAAGAAAAATAATGTTTACCGTTGAAAACCCAAGTTTTACCATATAAAAGTGGGGTTTGAGGGGGTCAAAATTATATAGGCATGTTTTCATGATGAATATCTTATATAGCGGCACATGTATTTTTTTTGGCTGAAGAAAAGTATATTTCATTAGGAAAACACGCCTATACAAATACATTGTAAACTTTACCGCCGAAATAACGAAAATTTTTAGATGAAGAATTGTGGTAGTTTTCTTATTTCTGCTCAAAATATAGATTGTAATTACTCGTTAGAACCGCCTCACTTTTTCATACTCATCGCGCCAGGTTATAAAGCTGTTAATGCCAACAATAGATTGCATTTTTAAAATTTATGAGCGGGATAATGGCCATAATGAGGTGATATTTCTGCCATTATCCCGCCCATAAATTTTTAAAATGCAATCTATTGTTGGCATTTATAAATTAATGACCTGGCGCGATGAGTATGAAAAAGTGAGGCGGTTCTAACGAGTAATTACAATCTATATTTTGAGCAGAACTAAATAACTATTATGGGCTGCCGTTTTACTATTTAATCCGTATTTATAGATATTCATAAATCGAATTATGGATATCCATAATATCCATAAATCAGCCGAATTATGGATATCCATAATTCGATAAATGGATATCATAAATTCAGAACGATTTATGGATATCAATAATTCCTCTGTTTTATGGACATCCATAATTCGAATTATGGATATCCATAATTCATTTAAGGATATCCATAATTCAGGTCGATTTATGGATATCCATAATTCGAATTATGGATATCCATAAAACACCGCCAAAGCTTTTGGTTTAATGATTTCTCCCTAGAACACGTGATTGTTAATTGTAAAATCTTCAAAATCTTCAAGGACCAGATGATGGCCGGTCAAAGGGAACTATCTGCCGTGCAGACTGTCAGCCCCGATGATAAGGCTTCCAAAGCAACTGAACGCCGTCATGTGTGCAGTTAAATATCGGAACCAGTCGTTAGATCTGGAAATTCCGGCCAACGCATCCGGTCCCTCTGGAATCGCCTCTATGAGGACTGCGCACCTAAGGACACTGAAAGTCGGGTGTAAGATCCAAACAGGCAATCCGTGCATACTTTCTGGAGACACATGGTCGTTATAAATAGTATTAACGTATATCCATACTCTACTTAAGATGTATGGAGTACCAGGCAGATTCAGATATATCTCCTGACCCCCGTCCATTTGGGCTTGAAGAAATACAGTCCAACCTGTGTTAAGCAAGCACCTAAGGGATAACCAAAATGTGCTTGCTCAAGACAGGTGCTTGCTTAAGACAGGTGAAATTTAACACATTTGCCTTTTTCGGGAACTGAATGCCTGCTTGCTTAAGACAGGTTGCTTGCTTAACAGAGGTGGCCACTAAGACAGGTTTTACTGTAGATTTAGCTGCATGAGCTGAGAGTACTGGAAAACCGTTTAGAAGGTCTAAGCCTGGCCAAACAAAGTCGTGCGAGTCAATGGGCGACAGGGAATTGAGATGTTTGTTTGTTTGTTTGTATTTGAGTTTAACGGCCCATGCAGTCAATACTACTTTAGATCATTTCTGAGCCGGTCAGTTTACCTGTCCACACTTTTCCTGGGAAGGCTTATACGTAAGCAGTTAACCAGTACAGTGGACATTCTTTCGCCAGAAACTCACAACTGCCCTTCTAGAATCCGCGGAAGGGAGAGAATGACCATAGAAAAGATTTCATGATCAATCTCCACGAAAGAATGTTGCCGACCCGGCAGGTATCTAACCCGCGTCTGCGTCCTCCTGATCACCAGTCAGATGCGCATCCGACAGAGCTACCGAGGCCGGCGGGATTGAGATGTCATTTAATCTCAGTGAAGGCTTAATGCCCAACTTAATTGGAAGCAACGTCTCCAAAATGACGTTAAGCCTTAAATCAAACTAAACATATCTCTCCCACACCATAGGCCACCACTAAGCCTACCCTACATTACCTCCACCTTCATCCCGGCTTTTATTACACACCTAAATCGGAAATCTGACGCAAATAGTCGAGTTTTTTTTTTTGCAAAGGGAGCAGTCATTATTCATTAGGCTTATTTGCAGAGGAGAATTATGGATATCCATAATTCGATTTATGGATATCCATAAATCAGCCGAATAATGGATATCCATTATTCGAATTAAGGATATCCATAATTCGATTTATGGATATCCATATTGATCTAAATTAATGATATCCATAAATCGATTTATGGATATCCATAATTCGAATTATGGATATCCATAATTCGAATTATGGATATCCATAAATAATTATGGATATCTATAAATACGGATTAAATAGTAAAACGGCACCCCATACATTAGTATATATTTTATTTTTGAGCAATGCATATTTCATACACAGCTGAACTGAGCACGAAAAAACAAAAAATAATAACCTCGGTCCCCAGTCACTAGGCTATAACATTTCTCATGCCCAATTCACACTGAGTGAATTTGTAATTTTATTGATCATATACATATTGAAATTGCAAGCAGATGATCTTATCAGTAGAAAAACAGTATTTGCCCTGCTCTTAAATATTTTTAAATGTTTTTTTTTTTTTTTTTGTTTTTTGTGGGTTTTTTTTAGCTACAAAACTTAATGCTTGTCTGAATTGAGCAGGAAAATTATCGATAACCTCGAACATTTGCTCTTTTCTGCTTTTGCGAATGCGCATTACGAAAACATGCCTATTCAAATACATTGTAAATACCTCCAAATAATGAAAATATTCTGACGAAAAATTACGATATTTTTCTAATTTCTGCTCTACCACAATCTATATATATTTTAGAGCAAAAATAAGAAAATTAAGGTTTACTCCTGTAAACCCCGGGTTTACTATATAAAAGTGGGGTTTAAGGGGGTCAGAATTATATTGGCGTGTTTTCGTGATGGTGTTGAACGACTAAAACATTTTTAATCTGTGCTGGCTCATATATTTTTATTGTAATGTCAAACTCACTCTTTTATATACAATGTTTTGTTTTGTTTGATTTGGGGTTTAACGTCCCCGTCAACACTGTAAAGGTCATTTTGGAGACGTTGCTTCCATTTTTGTGGGACTTTTACCCAACATTGAGATGAAATGACATCTCAAGCCCTGTCGCCCAATGAAACCAATAGGGTTTATCAGCATGGACGGTCCGCCTCGCACCGCGGTTCCTGGACAGGCTTAGATCCTCTAAGCGGTTTACCAGTACTAGTGTGCGGGCCAGATTCAGCTCTGCGTGGAAGCATCATGCAGCCCATATATTTCTTCAAGCCCCTATGGGCGGGGCCGTTTATATACAATGTACATGTATATAGAAATAATAATAGCGAGGAAAGCTATACAGTATCAGCTTCCACAATGATATGCACAGACAAAACATGCTTCAGGAAAAGCAGAAAAATATAAGCAAACAATACAAACTCAGATTTGAGACCCATTTCTCGCAAATCTAAGTTACTATAGGTAAAATCAACAAACACAAATCGTGAGACGCTGTCTATGACAACGCGTTTGACATTTAATTGTCATTCTACAACAAACAACTTTCCGGTCCCGGCTTGAAGAAATAGATGGGCTGCATGATGCTTCCACGCAGAGCTAAAACCGACTGCACAGGAGTACAGGAGTACTGGTAAACCGCTTAGAGGATCTAAGCCTGCCCAGGCAAAACGGTGCGAGTCGGACCGTCCATGCTAAGAAACCCTATTGGGTTTCATTAGACCAAGGCGCTTGAAATTTTGTCCATCAAAACGGATTGAAAATGTCAAAAAATAAAGACTCTGATGAAATTTCAAAGCTTAGTGTCATTTTTTATTTTGAACCCGGTTATGAACTACTTATGGACAGAACTTCCAAACTCCTGTGATTGGATGACAGGCCTGGAGATTTCATTTCATCTCAATGTCGGGTAAAAGTCCCATAAAATTGGAAGCAACGTCTCAAGAATGAGATCTATACAGTGTTGACGGGGGTGTAAAACTTCAAATCAAACAAACAAACAAAACAAAGGTGCGTGCGTGCGTGTGTGCGTGCGTGCGTGCGTGTGTGCGTGTGTGTGTGTGTGTGTGTGTGTGTGTGTTTCAGAAGAAAACACCAATCAAAGCCATGGCGGTACAGATGGCTCGATTGTCTCCGAGTTATCCTGAACTGGGCTTTAAGTTTCGTTTTCACTGTGGACGTGTGGCGGTAATGGAATTGGTGTTGGTTCGTTGTCGCGACGCCGAATTAGCGTCGATTCGACGTTGTTTCGGCTCAGTGTGCCCATTAAGTTTGTAATTATTGCATGCCATGTTGCATTGTTTATATAGAATATGTTATGAATATCCCAAATGAAGGGATTTTTCATTGTTTTGTCTTGTTCCCCATACAAAAATGGAACATAACGAAAATACATTGACCTTTTTACCCCGCCCATAGGGGCTTGAAGAAATATATGGGCTGCATGATGCTTCCACGCAGAGCTGAATCCGGCCTGCACAGTAGTACTGGTAAACCGCTTAGGGGATCTAAGCCTGTCCAGGAACCGCAGTGCGAGGCTGACCGCCCATGCTAATAAACCCTATATATTGGTTTCATTGGGCGACAGGGCTTGAGATGTCATTTCATCTCAATGTCGGGTAAAAGTCCCACAAAATTGGAAGCAACGTCTCAAAAAATGACCTTTACAGTGTTGACGGGAACGTTAAACCTCAAATCAAACAAACAAAACTTTTTACCGCAGAAAAACGCAATTTTAGATAGAAATTGTGATATATATATTTTTTTATTTCTGCTCAAAATATAGATTGTGGGTACACGTTAGAACCGCCTCATCGAGGCGGTTCTAACGAATACCCACAATCTAAATTTCAGAGCAGAAATAGTAAAAACAAGGTTTACTCCTGTGAACTTCGGTTATACTATATAAAAGTTGGATTCAAGGCGGTCAGAATTATATAGGCGAGTTTTCGTGGTGAGCATTGGCAGAAAATGTGGTAACAGGTCAGATCAGTCGCCGGTTTCACACAGTCTACTTCGTTGTCTAACTTTTATTTTATTTTGTTTTACGGCCTTTTCAAACATAGTTTCTCCTGTACCCGGAGAAAAAGCACCCCACTTTCCGTTGGAGAACTTGGCGTCACACATGTTAACCGAGCGAGGCTCGAACCACAGCGATGATAACTATTTTTTAGGTACGGACGCTAAAAGCACAAAGGGGCTATATACCCCTGGGCGGGTCCAGAATTAGTTTTCCCACTTTCTATTCTGGGCTTTTGCATGGAGGTTTAATACCAATTCTGGTGTACCCTTGCGCTGCGGACCGATGGATTGAAAGAGAAAGTGGTCTATAAGTAACTGCGTGTTTGGTGTCTTTAGCTTCAATTGTCAATGTCCCTCGGAAGTGAATACAGAATGTCTTAGCCGAGGAAAATTATCAATTTAACTCCGTTCACAACCCGTACATGACAGATCACGGTGCATTTACATGTATGAAGTGGTGATTTTGACGACCCGACTGGCAACGCTTTGTCTGGGCAGGCTTAGACTGAGCGGTTTACCAGTACTTGTGTGCAGTCGGTTTCAGCTCTGCTTGCAGCCCATCTATTTCTTCAAGCCCCGTTGGGCAGGGACGATATGCATGGAATTTTTAAGTTTTAACGGCGTCTCAAATTGAGTTATGAATGAATATATTATAATGTTCGTTGGTAGGGTTTTTTTTTTTTTTTTTTTTTCAGGTAACCGGGCTCTTTAAGCACATAGGGGTTACTCCTAGAACATGCACAGGTTTAGATTTCTCACTTTCTGAAAGGTTTCGCATGGAGTGATGCAACGGGGCCGATGCGTCATTCTCGCCTCAGGGCCTGAGGCGAGGCTCAGGCACGGTACAGTCAAAAATATAAATGCAATAAAAATAAAGTAAAAATAATGCACTCAATTGAACTTTATCTTTTTTATCTGTGAACTTGCATAAATTTAAATACTAAATTAACGGATGCATGTTTTCGGAATGTATGAGACAATAAACTAACGTATAATTAATTCATTCTCTTAACAGTTATGACTGTGTGACATAAATACACTGGTGAAAGTTAGTTCAGGAGAGTAGATACATCTGCTATTTGTCAAAGGGCGACAATATTTGGGACTTCCTATTTGCTTTCCTGTAAATTGTGTGCCTTTTGAAAAAGGGTCTACTCTTAAAGGAAAGAATTTGCTCCTCAGGAGCAAATTCTTTCCTTTAATAGTAGACCCGTAATGCCAGATGTGACAAATATTTTAGAATTGCCCTATGGAAGTAAAATATCTTGTTTTAAAAGAGTTGTTTCCCCTGAAGATTTTGTATTTTATTCAAATAAGACTTTGCTTGTTTGTTTAGAGTTTGAACTGCTCGTTAACACTTGAGATCATATCGAGTTTTACCTCACTTTTCCTGGGCAGTTAAACATAAGCAGCGTACATTCAAACTGACAATTTAAATGAGATGGAACGGGCATACTGTTGTTTTGGACTATTTATTTGTTTGTTTGATTCGATGTTTAACGTCCCCGTCAACACTGTAAAGGTCATTTTGGAGTCGTTGCTTCCAATTTTGTGGGACTTTTACCCGACATTGAGATGAAATGACATCTCAAGCCCTGTCGCCCAATGAAACCAATAGGGTTTATTAGCATGGACGGTCCGCCTCGCACCACGGTTCCTGGACAGGCTTAGATCCTCTAAGCGGTTTACCGGTACTAGTGTGCGGACCGGATTCAGCTCTGCGTGGAAGCATCATGCAGCCCATATATTTCTTCAAGCCCCTATGGGCGGAGGCTGGTATTATTTTGGACTGCTCAGGAAAAATGTACGGATCTCTGTATTTGCTGACCAATTTATTTGTTCATTAAGCCCAACATTTAAGAAGTGAATATGAACCTGTGCTCAGATGATAGTGGCAGAACGAATTTCCCTTAAATCTAGAAAGTAGACTGAGAACAAATGAGGCTGTCGAGTAAACAAGTTTTTCTGGGCCAAATGGTAAGTTGGGTCTTTATTCAATCTATGTATGATGCACAACATCTTCCACTCACATTTTGACAGATCTATTTCACCGGCCCCGATAGCTCAGTTGGTAGAGTGTCCGCTCCGGGGAACGGGAGGTCTCGGGTTCGATCCCGGACCGCGACATACCAAAGTCGTTAAAATGGTACTAGCTGCTCCTCGCTTGGCACTCAGATTTACGGGGTAGAGCTAGGACTGGTGGACCCAGTGTCAGGATAATGTGTTATATATCGTCATATATATTTAATATATGTTATTTTTCTCTCATTACTATTTTCTGGTTCTTATAAATCTTACTGTTTCCTGTCTATCCTTTACCTTTCACTCCCACATGCTACATAATAGATTTTATCTTCATTTCAATCTTGATCTCTCACCCTATCCCTTAAACTATCATCCTGCTAACAAGGTGTGTAGGTTGGTTCCTTTAGACAGGAAATACTTATTCTGTATATGGAAGGGAGCATGCCTGCCTTCCTGTTTCATCATCTTTTCAGGAAATGTAGTAGCCTTATTTGTATTAATTATGTGAATGAGTGGGACATGAGAGGAACTGACTTGACCATATTTGTTGTGTGGGTTGTGAATAAAAAGCGTATGTTTTGTGAGAGAGCGGTTGTCTGTTGAATGTAGTTGTTGGAGAGTAGAGTAAGATCAGTATAGAGACTAACATCTGAAAATTGGAAATATTAAAGAATTATTGTTACTAAGAAATACGTTTTGTTCAAATGATTTAGAGCTAACATTTTATAATCTGAAGAGTTATACTTTTGAAACAAATAAAATTAGAAACATCAACTTTAGTTATATGTTCCATGAGTTAATTCCCCTGACAGTGCAAATTAAGACAATAATAAATTAAAGGAACATATCATGGTGGAGAATCTAAATTTCTTTTTGGAAAATGAACAGTTCATTTGAAAATTCTCTTCTGGACTCAAGTGTTGATTTTACCAACTGTGTAAATCCCAGTGAGGCGTGTGGTTTATTATATCCTTTAGGAAACCCGTGTTTGAACTTGATTCCTAGTGACAGTATGGAGAGTACAGGGAGAGTTAGCTTAGACAAATTCAGTGGCTATCCCACTGATGATGCTGAGAGGTTTCTTTCTAATTTCTCTGCCTACTGCATATTCTCAAGGATCAATCCACAGGATCTCAGAACAGTGGCAGCCTTCCAGCTGCATTTACAGGGCCCAGCCCTTACTTGGTTTACCTGTTTAGAGGACAGTGATAAGAACAGCTGGGAAAATGTGAAAAAAATTATATGTTGACAAATACATGGACAAGGGGAGCAAGCCTGTTTTATTAGTTGAAACTGAACAATTTCTGAATTTACGCCTCTTACCTCATCAGCAGATGGAGGACTATTATTCCAAAATAATGGAAAAGGGGAGGAAAGTTAACAAAACTGACCAAGAAATTGTTTTAAAGTTCATAGAAGGGTTACCGTCACAATTAGCCTTCTTTGTACGGGCCGGCAACCCCGAGGACATACACGCTGCTCTCACTGCAGCAAAGCTTGGTGAAGCCTATGGCTACAGGGCTTCTTCACCAAACCCAGCAGGATGTGATATTCCACCTGCAGCCTCAAGTGTGGCTGCAGTGCAATCCAGTGACAGGTTAAAAGCGTTGGAACAGAAACTAGACAAACTCTGTACAGAATTCAACAAGGTGTGTTTAAGTAAAAATACAGAAGCATTCCACAACAAACAATTAAAGTGTCATGCCTGCCAGGGAGCAGGCCACATCAGACGTAATTGTAACTGGGCACGAGGAAATAGTGAGCCAAATATTCAGTGTCAGCTTTGTGAACAATTTGGGCATCGAGCAGTTAACTGTTTTACGAATTCGGGAAACGGGAGGAGCCCAAGGGACACCGGGCGCGTTCCCTTGGGAGGTCGCCAATGAACCAGCGCCAGCGGAGCCGAGCCCCAGATAAAACTTATACTTCAAGCTGTGATACAGATGAGCAAAGTGACTGTGTAAGTAATAACAATTTTCTATATGTGCATGCACAGTTTCCCAATTGTAATGTCTCAGCCATGTTAGATTCAGGAAGTTCAGTTAATCTGATGTCAAAACGTTTATATGATTTTTTACCTGATATTGCCAAGTCCAAGCTAACACCTGTGACTGATGATGCAATTGTCCTGGCAAATAATCAAGAAATATATATATCAGGCTGTGCGAAAATTAAACCTTTTATTCAGGGTCAGCAACATTGTATAGCTGTTTATGTGATACAGGAAACATCCCATCCCTTACTTTTGGGTACCCAGTACATGTATTCTCATGGCATTAAACTTGATTTTTCCAATCAGTCTGTAGTGTTTTCTAATTGCAAAGTTCGGACTAAGAAAAGGATTACACTGCAGCCTGATTCGGAAACAATCATATGGGGCAAAGTACCCAAACATACGACACCAGGGTACCAGGGTGTGTGTTGCGGCAGCGCATACATGCAGAAAAACAAGTTACTTGTGGCCAGGTCATTAGCTGTTGTTTCCCATGATTATAAAGTACCCATGAAAATACTAAATCCAACATCACAATGCATCACAATTTGTAAAGGTAAACTATTAGGATCATTCGAGTTAATGAATGAAAGTTTCAGAGTAAATTCCTGTGAAAGGTCAGGTCATGAGAGTTCATTCCAAAATAATAAACCGACTAGACTAGCTGCAAGACGTACATGTTTTCATTCAAATTTAAGATCAGACATGAATACTAACGTTGACACAGATAAATTTTTATCATATTTTCAAACGGACAGTTCTGACTGCCATCTGTCACCTGCTGAAAAGACTAGACTTGACGACTGTCTCTGGCAAAACTATGACTTGTTCGTAACTGATGAAAATCCTTCACTAGGGCTCACCTCTTATGCTTAACATCAGATACACCTAAAACCTGATGCTATCCCCAAGCACCAACGACCCTACAAGCTGACGCCCGAAAAACGTGAGGTTTTACGACACCAGTTAGATGAATTGTTACGCCAGGGTATCATTACTCCTGTCAGTGAAAAAGAAGATATTCCCATTTCTAGCCCCATTGTACTTGTCTCAAAGCGAAATAAGCCCAAACCAGGAGTCGAACCGGGATCTCGAGGGGCCAGTCTGTCTATGTATAGATTCTGTGTTGATTTCCGTTATCTGAACTCCCAGACACAGGATTTTTGTTATGCTATACCAAGTGTAGAAGAACTGACAGAGTCTTTCACACATAGAACTCCAAATTACATAACTTCTATGGATATGGCTCAAGGTTTTTTTCAGGTCCGGATTTCCAGCCAGACTTCCAAGTATACTGCATTCAATACATGCTTTGGCACATACAAATTTTCCCGTTTGCCCATGGGTTTGAAAACGAGTCCGAACAATTTTCAGCTTTTAATGGACCGTGTTCTGAGTGGGCTATCTTTCAAAAGTGTTCTTTGCTATATAGATGATGTTTTAATCATTTCTGAAACTTTTGAACAGCACATGAGAGATCTGCAAGAAGTTTTTGATCGCTTTAGACAAGCAGGTTTGAAACTTTCACCCCAGAAATGTAAATTTGCACACAGTAAGTGTGTTTTCTTAGGTCATGAAATATCTAAGGAAGGGCTCAAACCTCCATCTGATCGCATGAAAGCTATTGCTGAGTATCCAGTTCCTAAGAATGTTAAAGCTCTGAAGCGTTATTTAGGGTTGATGAATTGGTTCAAAAAGTTTATCCCTCAGTATAGTGTGATTGCACATCCTTTGTACAAACTGCTACGCAAAAATGTGAAGTTTTCATGGCAAATAGAGCAACAAACTGCATTTGAACAACTTAGGGAGTCTTTGCTAAACTCAGAAGCTTTGGCTTTTCCCTGTTATGACCTGCCATTTTTCTTATCTGTGGACAGTTCGAGTAAAGGCATTGGGTATATGTTATATCAGAAACAGCCGGGTGGTGATCAAGGTAATATTTTGAGAGTGATTCGCTTCGGCTCAAAGTCTCTTTCAAAATGGCAAGAGTCATATGGTCCTACAAAACTAGAGTTGTTAGGCATGGTTACAAGTATCCTTGATTGTGCTTCATATTTACGAGGTCGTAAATTTATTGTGGAATGTGATCATCAGGCTCTCAAACCATTATTTCAGAAAAGTCTCAAAGGTGCTATTTATGAAAGGTGGTTGGCTATTTTGCAGGAGTTTAATTTTAAAATTAGGTACCGAAAGGCAGATGAAATGGTTGTTCCAGATGCCCTTTCCAGGGCTCATAGTCAAAATGACCCTTCATTTTCCAGTCCTGATGAAGAAAACCCCTTTTTCCCATATGTTCCAGAGAACACTGGGAAAATTACTTTACCTGAGGGAAGGACACTTCAGGAACTCCTCACCTGTCATAAAACTGATGAGGAGAATTGTGGGGTAAAAATGGTGAACAGAATGTCTTTGCAGCAAGACTCTGGGATTATTTTGAAATCTGACACAGAGTATGATGCAGACTCTGAAATAATTGACTCACAGGGGCGGACAAAGCATAGATTAATAAGGGGAAAGAGGAAAACTCATGCAAATCAAACCCCTATCCATGCTGACAAATACACTGCTGACAGTAAAGATCAGACTGTGCACAATGATGGTAAATCGCAGACAAGTATGTCCGATCGGACTAGTAGTAGTAGTTCTACAAATGATTCTTCTTTTACGGAGAGTGAAACTTCACAATCAAGTTTTCTTGAAGATGAGGTGAAGAAAGTAGAATTATTTACCAAGTTTGATTTTAGTCCTGTAAAGACCAAGGAGTTACAGAGACATGATTCTCAGTTACATGGGTTGATCGATTACTTGGAAAATGGCATCTTGCCAAAAAGTCAGAAAAAGGCAAGACGAATTCTGTTAGAATCTAGTGACTATGCTGTGATTGACGGCCTTCTTTGGCACTCAAGAGTTGCAAAATCAAAACGCACGAAACATCTTGAGCATTTCAACTGACACTATGATCAAGCCTGTCATACAATTGTACCATGACTGCCCAATGAGTGGACATGGGGGAATTACAGACACAATGGACCGAGTAAAAGAGCATTACTTTTTCCAGCGCATGGGTCCCATTATCACTGATTATGTCAGATCATGTCAACAGTGTCAAAAACGCAAGCTCACACAACACCATACCAAGTCTGGTATTACAGCATACCCTCAGCCCAAGCAGCCTTTTGAAGTTTGGCAAATTGATCTGTTTGGCCCATTACCACCCTCTTCTTCCCAAGGCTTTACTTATGTTCTCACTTGCATAGACATGTTTAGCAGGTATTTGGTCACAATCCCACTAGCTAACAAAGATACCTTGTCGGTTGCATCAGGTTTGACCCAGCTCTTTACCAAATATGGCGTTTGCAATACCCTGATATCGGATATGGGGACAGAAAATACAAGCAGATGCATGAAGGAAATTTGCCGTCAGCTTCGTATTCAACAAGAGTTTACACCATCATTTGTGCATTCTTGCTTGGGAATGTGTGAGCGGTCACACAAAACATTAGCAGAAAAGTTAACGCCCTACGTTAACAATAAATGCAACAATTGGATAAAAGTTCTATCAAGTGTTACATTTTCCTTTAATCAGTCGGCCAATGCTTCAACGGGTTTCTCCCCACATGAAATTGTTTTCGGCCACCGTCCACATTTCCCACTTACAGCAGCCAAACCTACAGACTTTGACACATTACCTGTTGACACGAGGACATATGTGCGCAAACATGCTGAGAAATTGAATGTCATTCGGACTGAAGTAAGGAATAATGTCATCCGATCACAAGAAAATATGCTGGCTAGAGCAAATGAAAATACAAACCCATTACAGGCAATGCCTGGGGACTATGTTTTCCTTCTGTCAGTTTCAGTAGGAGTAGGACAGAAATTGAAAAACAATTATGTGGGTCCTTTTGTGATAGACACATTTCATAGTCCGCATTTGGTGGAACTGCGCAATCCTGATACTGGCGTATGTGTGAAAACACCAGTGCATCTTGACCGTCTGAAAATGACCTATGTCCGTGAACCTCAGCCTACACCATATTTCATGAGTCGTGTTGCCACTTGTGAAAATGGTCAGCAGACAGATGCATTAAACAATGCACAAAGTGTACCAAATATGGACATTAAGCAAGAGCCAGTTCAAAACGCTGACATCATGACCGATGAACAGACAGTTGACTATATTGTCCCTGACCTTAGACGCTCAACCCGCAAATGTAATGCACCAGACCGCTTTGGGGTCAATGTAGACCCTGATAGAGTATTATCCTCTGATGATGGGTTCATAGATGGGCATGGGTATTATAAGGTTAAACGGTTTTTGGGTCAAAGACCACACAAAGATTCTACTGAGTACCTAGTGCAGTTACGGGGTGAACCTGCAGAATCCTCAGTTTGGGTGCCCTTTTCTAGCCTAAATAAAAATGCTAGGCATGCAGTACAACGGAAACCCCCACCTGTGATTATTGACTTAGAATAAGTCAGAAATGTTAACACTTTGCCCCTACAACCTTTGCTAACCCTGTAAAAATCCACCAGAAATTTGCTTATTTTTATTTATGAAAGGTGTTAAGCTTCCACTGGGTTCAAGGTTAATTTTACTATATCTCTGAGTACTCCTTAAAATAGGCTGAGATATTATTTTTGGTAACAAAGTGTTTACACATGTAGAATTTGTTATTGCTTAGAAATGAAGCAAAGAAAATGTGACAGTTTTACATAGATGAAACTGATAAGACTGGAGATTGTTGGTGGTTTAGGAACTTGAATACATAAACAGCTTAAAGTATCATTAATTTGATGTGTGCTGACGATTTTCCAGATTAGTTACTAATTTGAGAGAGACTAGTATTCAAAGTTGCTGAATTCTGTTCAGTTCAATATGAATGTATTCTGTCATTAATATACCGGTATTGATCATGTATGTTTTATGTCATTTGCATTTCAGTGTTTTATTGTTTGGTTGCAGATTTAGTATGTCTATGTTTATTCATGTTTATAAAAATTATTATTATTATTATTATTATTATTATTATTATTATTATTGCTGCTGTTATTATTATTGTTATTATTATTATTATTATTATTATTATCTGAAATGCAAAATATGATGTTTTATAATTGTATGTGTGAAGGTTTTAAGGTCTGTCCAATATTTCTTTCTTTTTCTGCGGGGGATGTTATATATCGTCATATATATTTAATATATGTTATTTTTCTCTCATTACTATTTTCTGGTTCTTATAAATCTTACTGTTTCCTGTCTATCCTTTACCTTTCACTCCCACATGCTACATAATAGATTTTATCTTGATTTCAATCTTGATCTCTCACCCTATCCCTTGAACTATCATCCTGCTAACAAGGTGTGTAGGTTGGTTCCTTTAGACAGGAAATACTTATTCTGTATATGGAAGGGAGCATGCCTGCCTTCCTGTTTCATCATCTTTTCAGGAAATGTAGTAGCCTTATTTGTATTAATTATGTGAATGAGTGGGACATGAGAGGAACTGACTTGACCATATTTGTTGTGTGGGTTGTGAATAAAAAGCGTATGTTTTGTGAGAGAGCGGTTGTCTGTTGAATGTAGTTGTTGGAGAGTAGAGTAAGATCAGTATAGAGACTAACATCTGAAAATTGGAAATATTAAAGAATTATTGTTACTAAGAAATACGTTTTGTTCAAATGATTTAGAGCTAACATTTTATAATCTGAAGAGCTATACTTTTGAAACAAATAAAATTAGAAACATCAACTTTAGTTATATGTTCCATGAGTTAATTCCCCTGACAGTGCAAATTAAGACAATAATAAATTAAAGGAACATATCAAATGTGACTGGGTGTGGTATCATGTAATGTGTCTGGGACATGATACTTCAGTGAGGCAGCACTATAAAAGTGAGCATTGAGCTCCCTGTCGCAACCAGACACCGTCGTGATATGACTGAAAAATTGTTGAAAGCGACGTTAAACCCGAATTCACACACACACAGATCTATTTCCAATTAAGGGCGTTAGCCTTGTTTTATTTGCTTTAGGTTTTTACAATAACAAATCCAAACTTTAATGCCCGAATGATTTTACACATTAATTCAGATCCTAATCGTATTTTTTTTTTGTGGGGGGGGGGGGGGTGCACTTACCTTGGATTGCAGCTAAAAATCCAATGAAAATGCTCAAGATATTGAAAAAGCCCATTCTACGGATCCGAGGGAACACTTATGATAATGATATTAATAATACAGAGGTTGATGTAGTTATTGCGAAACAAAAAATTATATAAAAGTCTTCCACTTGGATTTTCACACTAGTTGGAGGCACACATTTCTCTTGTACCAAATCTTAGCACTCATGCTCTGAAACTGCGTGTGTTACTATATATCAACTGTTCGCCTCAATTCCTTGGCACTCATGATCTGAATATGTTATTTTTCTTGTTTCATTTTTTATTATGTCACACCCGTTTGTGCATCTTTTAACATAATAAGAATTTCTCTGCTTTCCTATAAAATCTTATAAACCCATGTCAATGAAACTGGACCCAAGTACACTAAAATGATGTCGTGGTCTCCGGTTTCACAATTACAGTGGGTAATAAAACGACACTAAAATCCACGAAATAAATCCTTGTCACTAAAACGGAATAATTATTGCATTTTGTTTAAGACGTACGAGCTATTCCTTCCAGCTTGATTTATGTAAAAATGTATCCATTTTCTCAGCGAAGTATAACATCTGTAAGATGTGAAAAAAAATTTAAGCCGGAAGAAGCGAAAAGGCTTCTTCGCGCATGCGCGCTCAGCAAAGCTTCATATCAGCCTGTCCACTGCACGAAGAAGCTATGAGATACAGACCATCCCTCCAACGCACAGTGAAGACTCTGATCAGACTGCGCATCTGATCAGACTGCGCATGCGCAGTCTGATCAGAGTCTTCGCTGAGCGCGCATGCGCAAAGGCCCAACTTTCCTTGTCGCGACACATATAACATTATATACATTGTGCCAAAAGCTATGAAAAAAAATCTTTGATCGCCACAATATTACTTATAACATCTCTTTCTTTGTTTTAACGAAAAGTAAAAAAGAGTATTTTGACATTCGAAATATAATTAATAGCTACATAATAAAACCATTCATAGTCACGCTTAGAACATTCAACTTTGACAAGCCTCATAATTCCTACCGCCTCATGGGAGACGACAGACGGGGAAGGAAAAGATTATCTTGCACCGAAAACATTAAGACCAGCATGTGTAAATGTGCGGCATATCGAGAATTCGCAATTCAACGGGACAGTCCGGTAAATGACTGATCAGACCGGGATTTTAGTTAATGTAGAACCGGTGACAAGATGGTCCCGGTGACAAGATGGTCTATGACACAGCCAAGTCTTAAATTTTCTTAAAACACCATTGTCTCTGGACCCAACGATACGGCAAACCGCGGATTGTTGATATATTCAAGATAAATAAATAATTTTATGGCAAGAAACAAAAATGGAGAATCAGTGAAGCACGAGTCCAGCAGATGGGCTGTGATAAGAAGGCTTTAACGCATTCTTATTACAATCGAACTTCGATAACTCGAGGTCGAGGTAGTTCGAACTATTGAGGATTACACATACTGTCAGGCCAAGAGGCATAATGGGGATGACCTAAGGATATATTTTGACTTTTGTAAAACAAATGTATGTTGTGTGTTTTGTTTGATTTTAGGTCATTTTTGAGACGTTGCTTCCAGTTTTGTGGGAATTTTAGCCGACATTGAGATTTGTTTGTTTGTTTCATTTGAGGTTTAACGTCCCCGTCATCAATGTAAAGGTCATTTTGGAGACGTTGCTTCCAATTTTGTGGAACTTTTAAGCGATGTTGAGATGAAATGACATCCCAAGCCCTGTCGCCCAATGAAACCAATAGGGTTTATAAGCATGGACGGTCTACCTCGCACCGCTTTGCCAGGACAGGATCCTCTAAGCGGTTTACCAGTACTCGTGTGCGGGTCGGTTTCAGCTCTGCGTGGAAGCATCGTGTAGCCCATATATTTCTTCAAGCCCCGATGGGCGGGGGCCAACCGACATTGAGATAAAATGACATCGCAATCCCTGCCGCCCAATGAAACCAATAGGGTTTTTAAGCATGGACGGGCCTACTCGCAACAATTTTCCTTGGCAGGCTTAGACCTCCTAAGCGGATTACCAGTACCCATATGCGGTTGGTATCAGCTCTGCGTGGAAGAATCGTGCAGCCCAATCTGTTTCTCCAAGCCCCGTTGGGCGGGGGCGGATATGCTGTGTGAACTCATTAGAATCGCCTCGATGAGGCGATTCTAACGAGTACACACAACATACCATTTCAAGTTAAACTCAAACAAACCTCCATAAATTAACGTTAAACATGGCTCTCTGGACTAAGCTTAAGAACGATAGAATGAGTTAGAATTAGCCATAGTAAACGAATTATCCTTATTCGAGTTATCGAAGTTTCACTGTATATACGGTCGAACTTCAATAGCTCGAACAGTTATAATGGGATAATAAAGAGATATGTTCTCCGTCTTTTTAAAATGAAGGTATGCTGTGTGTACTCATTAGAATCGACTCATTGAGGCGCTTCTAATGAGAACACACAACATACCTTTCCAAGATAAAATAGTTCAACTGATCTTGACTTACAGCTGGGCAAGGCGTGCTGTCCTTGGCAGCAGGTATAAGTAGAGGGATGTTGTTATTACTTCTGTTTCTACACTTCCACCCATGTGAGACGTCATGTTCTGCAACGGTAGGTCGGTTGGTTTTTCTCCGGGTTGGCCTACTCCGGCTTTCGTCCAACTCTGATTAACGAAAGGCCCCAAATAAGTGAAATCATGTTTAAAGGGTCGTAAAACCAAAACCAAAGAAAGAAAAGAAACACTTTTCCTCATTTTCCTCCTTCTCCCCTTTACCCCTCTTTAACTTCCTCTCCTTTCTCTTCAGTCTCCCTTCCTCTGGGAGACGACACGATATGACCCACACGTGTTGACGTGTCGTTAAACGCCAATACAATAACTCTCTCTGCATATCCTACATGTATAGTGAAATTCTGTTACTTAAGACCACCTAAAATTAAGACAAATCATGCTTTTAAAGGCATATTTAACCCATTTAATACTAGAAACCCCAAAACGGGTACCCTGGCAAACAGTGCAGGCCCAGATCAGACGCCGCAGAACGCGGCGTCTGATCAGGGCCTACACTGTTTGCAAAAAAGTTAAGCTATTTTCCAAATAAATGTTGATGAAAACACAACTCGACACCCCTAAATTTTGAAATGGACTCCTGCTATTAATAAGGTGGAGGATTCCATGTGGTTAAAAGGTTTCAGTTGCATTTCCTTTGTGTTTTCTACAGACAGTATGTAGAGTTCTAGCTAGAGACCACCTTTTGGACTTTCAAAAGTGGACTTAAATACCAATTTTGAACAGTCCCAAATGTGGTCTTAATATATTAATTTTACTGTACTTTTATTTGAAGCCATCACGAAAACATTTCTATATAATTCTAACCCCTTAAACCCCACTTTTATACAGTGAAACTTTGGTTTAAAGGAGTAAACCATATTTTTCTTATTTCTGTACTTAAATCTATATTGTTGGTACTCGCTCGAATCGCCTCAATGAGAGGCGGTATTGATGCGGTTCTAACGTGTACCCACAATCTATATTTTGAGCAGAAACAAGAAAAATATCACATATTTTTTTATCTTAAAATTTTCGTTTTTTTTTTTTTTTTTGTTTTTTATATATATATATATATATCGGCGGAAAAATCTAAAGCAATTGGTAAAGAGCATTGAAACACTAAAAACGATTATTTCTCTCATTTTCAAATGATAAAATTGATTTAAACGCAGTAAAACGTGGGAAATATTTATTTTTTTTTTTTCCGTTTGATTGCTCATTGGATAAAAAAAGAATTTGAACATCATGGCTGCAGTTTTGCATTTTGACAATAAAATGTAATCTTTACATGTGCATGTACGTCTGAATGTTCTGTGAGATAATCCATTTGAAGCAAAGATAAGAATACAGAACTGGAAATTGAAGTGTGTTCAAATTGTATTATTAAACACACCCGTGCGCCATAGTGAATTTTTTTACGTCACTAAAACGGTCAATTTTCTGAAGAAAAATTGTGATATTATCCTTATTTACACTCAAAACATAGGTTGTGGGTACTCGTTAGAACCCACAACCTATGTCTAGGAGCAAATATAAGGAAAATAATTGATACCCCCGTAACCCCCAGTTTTCTCTATATAAAGTGGGGTGTAAGGGGGTGTTTATTTCACGGACTTGTTTGCGTGATGATTATTATTATTTTTGCGACAGACATGCTAGTTTCGGACAGTTAGGCCTCACCGGTGACCCTCAAATATTTACAAACTTCCGCAGTGGAATCGATGAACCCAAATGAGTAGAAAGTATGACCCGTACTATAAGTCTGAAAACATGTTTGGCCCAACCACAAACAAACAGACAAACAAACAAGGGAAAAGCATGAAATTATTGTCAATCTATTTTGCATAAGAATCCGGGTTCTTTTGTTTGCAGCCTTAGTATTATTATTCATGTTAAAACGATCGTGTGAAAACCAGGAAAACACGCCTATATAATTTTGAGCCCCTTGAACCCCACTTTTATACAGTAAAACTGGGGTTTATAGGGGTAAACCTTATTTTTCTTATTTCTGCTCTAAAATATAGATTGGGGGTACTCGTTAGAACCGCCTCAATGAGGCGGTTCTAACGAGCACTCACAATCTATATTTTGACCAGAAATAAGAAAAAAAAATATCCAAATTTTCATCTTAAAATTTTAGCGTTTTTTTTTTTTCGGTAGTAAAGTTTACAATGTATTTGTATAGGCGTGTTTTCGCAAGGAAATACCTTGTAAACGGAAAAGTCAGGTTTACAAGGGTATGCAATATTTGTCTCTTTCTTTCTCCAAACCAAAGATAGTGGGTGTTGTTAAAAGCGTCGCTGGTTCGATATCTGTCGGGTTGACAACATTCTTTCTACGACCATTCTCTCCCTTCCGCTGATTCAAGGTCTATTGCGAAATGTGCAATGTTTTTTTTTGGTTAACCGCTTATGCCTATAGAGGAAAAAGTATGGTTAGAAAAATTGATCAGCTCGATATGACCTAAATAGTGTTGCCTGGTTCGTAAAATTTCACCGGTTAACCATGGCGTGCAGTGCATATTTTTTCGCCAGAACTGAAAACTGCCCTATCTCCACAAAAGAATGATGCCGACCCCGGCAGGTATCGAACCCGCATTCTCCTGATCACCAGTCAGATGCGCATCTGACTGAGCTACCGAGGCCGACATTAGAAGGTCTTGGTCTGCCCAGACAAAGTGGTGTGAGTAATACGCAGGAAAAATAGCATGTATCCACAAGCATGTCCCTGCATATATTACACGTTTATGTCGGGTAAAAGTCCCACAAAATTGGAAGCAACTTCTCCGAATGACCTAAATAGTGTTGATGGCGATGTTAACCCATTTAGTACCAGAAACTCGAAAACGGGTACCCTGGCAAACAGTGCAGGCCCAGATCAGACGCCGCATTCTGTGGCGTCTGATCAGGGCCTTCACTGTTTGCTAAACGTTCAGTCATTTTCCAAATAAATTTTGAAGAAAACACGACCTGACACCCCATAATTTTGAAATGGACTCCTGCTATATATATAAGGAGGAAGATTCCATTTGGTATAAAAAGGGTTAAACAATCAAACAAACATATAAAGCACATTCACGAAGACCACTTTTCGCTTGTGGCGACGCAACTGCCATCCAGCATGTAATCGGGTATCATTTTTCATGTTTACGGGTTGGGTAACTAAACAAACAATAGAGGGAGTTTTGTATTTACGCTGATGTCGATTGTCCAACCAAGCAGTGAAAAATTGACTTATCCACTCTTACAACAATTTTTATACGTCTCGTTTGAGAGACTGAGGTTATCTTATTTTAAACATCTGACATTTCATACTCTTAAATTGCATGGCTTGTAGATACATGTTATTTTTTCCTGCGTATTAAGGAAATGAAATCAAATTCACAGGAGGTAATTTTTCAAAACTATGTTATGTCCCTTACCAACAGGGGTCTACCCTTAAAGGTAAGACTTTGCCAGGAGCATTTTGTTTTCCTTTTAGAGCAGACCCCCTTTTCAGATGGGCTAGTCTGACAAGAAAACAATCGGGAAACCACAAACGTTGTCTCCCTTTGTAAAAATGGTGGCAGTCTGCAAAGTGTATCCATTGTCCTTTACGAAAACAAATGCACCATAAAGTATGGAACGCCCTGGTTGTCTTACGGGGATAAAATTCATTATGTTTGGTGGTTTTCCTATTATATGCTGTGATAAAAACAGTATATGTAGTGGTTAATCTAGTATATGTAGTAGAAACCTCATTATTTTCGGTGGTAAAACCTGTATATGCTGTAGTATTTTTGTTATATGCGGTAGTATTTTTGTTTTATGCGGTAGTATTTCTATTATATGCTGCGGTATTTTTATTATTTGCTGTAGTATTTTAATATATGCTGTAGTATTTTATTATACGTTGTGGATACTCATTATTTGCTGTAATATTTTTATTATATGCTGTGTTCACAGTTTGAGATTGTTATATGCAGTAGATTCGTCTTTATCTTGGGTGCAAAATGTTATTATCATGATGAGATCATGCGTATGCATTCGTAACCTACCAGCCGAAAAAAAAAAGAAGAAGAAGGCTAAGAGAGCTCACCGTTTGAATAGACCTCCTTTTATAACTCAGTTTTTCTAGTTTGGTATACACCGGTACTCTATACTCTGTCATTGTGGCCTCCTCTATGAAGCAAGCAATCTGGTTTAAGCAAGCACGCCTTTTGTTCCCAAATATGTTCACCTGTATTAGCAAGCAACTGTATATGCAAGCAATTTTGATTATCCCATAGGTGCCTTTAGGTTGGAAGAGCACTGATCTTTATGCCCTTTCTGGAGTTTTTTTTTTTTTTTTTTTTTGCATCATGTTGTTTTTAACTGATTCGTTGACTAGCTACTAGTCTGATAATAAAAATTTTTTTTTTTTTTTGGTATTTTTATTGTAAAAAAAAAAATTATCACCTTCTTAGTGATGGCAAGTCTATTTGGTAGAGTCTCAAATCTTAGGATTAAAATTGAGCCAGAGAGACTAGACTAGCTAAACTTTTATACACTGTTCATTTTAGTGCAAAAGATTATTTAAATTCCATATCATTCATTTTAAAGCCTAGTGGCTAGGCTAATTGATTGGCCACTGTCTTTTTTTTCTCAACTTATTGGCATATGTGCTAATTTTAAATCTGCAAATGCTCAATGAAAGCTGCTCAAAGGCCTTTTCTGCGTTGATCTGGACGCACACAACAAGTTGTACTTGACGGCCAAGCGTCAGATCCAGTCCCTGTTTTGTCCGGTGTCCCACAAGGTTCGGTACTTGGACCGGTCCTTTTCTTGATATTTATTGACGATCTTCCTGATAATATAAGGTCATCTGTTCGATTTTTTGCTGATGATTGTGTTTTGTATAGGAATATATATACTTCTTCTGACTGTCTTATCTTACAAGATGACCTGGATAGCCTAGCACGTTGGGAGGCCGATTGGCAAATGAAGGTCAATGTGGCCAAATGTCATTCAATGAGGGTGTCACGGCACCCTCCAGACAAGCAGATTAAATTCAAGTACTCATTACACCAGCATACTTTGGAACATGTCCAATCCGCAAAATATCTTGGTATCACCATTACTGATAATCTTGATTGGGGTCAACATATTTCTGAGATTACCTCTAAAGCAACTGGGTCATTAGGGTTTCTTAGACGCAATTTGGCTTTTGCACCTAGGCAGACAAAGGATGTTGCATACAAAACCTTGGTTAGACCTCAACTAATGTATGCATTACCTGTTTGGCATCCCCATGTTAAAACTCAGGTTCAACAGGTTGAGAAGGTTCAGAGGACGGCTGCCCGATGGACCTGCAGGCGATGGCGGAACAGAAGTAGTGTTGGTGAAATATGCTCGATGAGCTGGAGTGGCCATCGTTGGAGGCCCGTCGCGAACAGTCCTCTTTAACCTTCTTTTATAAGATTCACTCTGACACGGTGTCTCTTAATAAAGATAAATACTTGACCCCTTTGACTACTTCAACTCAAACAAGGGCATCAAAACTAAACAACAGTCAATATCGTAGGTACCAGGCCTATAGTGATGCCCTGAAGAATTCTTTCTTCCCTAGAACTATTCCTCAGTGGAACAGTCTTCCCTCCTCCGTGGCAAATGCCAAAACTGCAGAGGAGTTCAAAGCCAGCATGGTGTAGATTGGGATCCAGAGGTGTGCGTTTTAGTACACCTCTGAAAGCAGATTGTAAATAGTTTTAAGAACTCATCCAGTGGGTTTTATTTAGCGCACCACCCAATTGAGGAATTGAGGTAATGGCCAAGTATGACCGACTCAGTATATGAAGATAGATAGAAAAACTGGAAAGCCTTAAAATTCTCCATTTGGACTAGTTTTACAGCTGACAGAGTCGATCAAGCCATCAGTGCTTCTAGAAACTTTTAAGCTGATTTATGCTTTCCAGCTACAGGAATTTTGTAATAACCAATAGCTGAGGATATTTTGGATTCGTTAAACCCCAATTTTCCTATATAAAAGTGAGATTCAAGGGAGTCAAAATTATATAGGTGTGTTTTCGTGATGAATACAGTGACATTCCTATACATCACGTGAACAAGTCCGTGAAATAAAGACCCCCCTAAACCCCACATTATATAGAGAAAACTGGGGTTTACGGGGGTAAACATTATTTTCCTTATTTATGTTCCATGACATAGGTTGTGGGTACTCGTTAGAACCGCCTCAGTGAGGCGGTTCTAACGAGCACACACAACCTATGTTTGCAGTATTTATAAGAAAAATACCACTGATTTTCATCAGGAAAATGGCTATTTTTGATATGGGAAAAATTTCACTTTGTCGCACGGGTGTGTTTTCGTAATGTAAGGTCCACCTTTGGTACTGTTCAAAAGTGGTCTTTAAGACCACTTTTGAACAATACCAACGGTGGTCTCTTATTAGGAGGCATTTGATGTAGTAAACACAAAGAAAGAATTACTAAAACTTTTGCAATAAGATTTTAAAAACAGATTTAGTCTTTATTTAAGGTGGTCTTAATAGCGGAATTTTACTGTATATGTATCGCGGGTGTTCGTTAGCTCCGGCCCATTGTGGCAAAAGTAGGGAAACTGTATATCCTTGTTAACCCTCATTTTTATCACGTGAACAAGTCCGTGAAATGAAGACCCCACTATACCCCGCTTTATATAGAGAAAACTGGGGTTTACGGGGGTATACATTATTATTTTTAGTTTTACCCCAAAACATAGGTTGTGGGTATTCGTTACAACCGCCTCAATGAGGCGGTTATAACGAGCACCCACTACCTATGTTTGCAATATTTATAAGAAAAATATCAGGGATTTTCATCAGAAAAGTAGCCATTTTGGAGATGAGAAAAATGCACTATGTCGCACGGGTGTGTTATCGTACGAACTTGGTGATGTTTCAGTCAGATTGACACTGGGAGACAAGGGCTAAAAGAAATAAAGCGTGGCCCCTAAGCATTCCACCAGCAAACCCATACTCGATTTATTGATAATGGACTTTCATCTGCCGTCTTTTTTGGTGGCGAGTTCGTTATACCAAAGTAAACCCCTCGAATGCCATAAAGTGAGGCTTGCCGAGTTTCCATTACTCACTTGGACTTGGAACGTGACAGAAATGTTTAAAACTGGGGTTCGAGGAGGTCAAAATTATATAGGCGTGCTTTCGTGATATTTTGTTGGAAAATCCATGTCCTGACTCAGTTCGCTAAATTTAAACCGTTAACCCATTTAGTACCAGAAACCCCCAAAAAGGTACCCTGGCAAACAATGCAGGCCAAGATCAGACGCCGCAGAACGCGGCGTCTGATCAGGGCCTACACTGTTTGCTAAAAGTACAGCCATTTTCCTAATCATTTTTCACAGTGATGAAAACACAACCTGACACCCCTAAATTTTGAAATGAACTCCTGCTTTACATAAGGAGGAAGATTCCATTGGGTACAAAAGGGTTAACGTTAGAAAGAATTTGCATTTTGTAACTTTACAAACTAGGTTATGTTTATCTTACGTGATCATCATCGTTAGTTTTTAAACAGAATGAAAAATGAAAACAAATATGTTTCTATTGTGTTTACTTTGTTAAGATATCATAATAGTGTCTAAAACTAAGGACTAGCAGGATCATTTTGTTCTAATTATATACATTTATTAATAATCAAACACTGTCACAGTGGTCATTTCACATGTTTATCATCGGAGACTTGGCGCGCAAGGGGCGTGCATCATAAAAATACGCCTATATAATTATGACCCCCACACACTCAAACCCCACTATCTATGAGCAGAAATTAGACAAACAAAAAAATGTATTCATTTTTAAATTCCAGTTTTGCTATCTAAAAGTGAGTTTTAAAGGGTCACAATTATATGGACGCGTTTGCGTGATGTGTTCGCTTGTTGAGGCTCAATTTTACTACTTTAAGTCAAAACAGCAGGATATAATTTCTGGTGAATGAACACTGGCCTGCCCAAGAAAAGCGCGGTTATGTAAGCTGACCGGCAAAAAGGCGGCAATAGTGTTGTTCGGCCTAAAACAGCGAAGAAATTCCAAACTTGTCGCTTCCCTTTTCCTAAGTCCCCTGAATCCAAAAGGTCCAGAACTTAGATATTTAGAATAGAAATATCACGGACTGGTTGGGCAAAAATGCTGAAGGTATCCTTCGATTTCTAAGTATCATATCTAACATAATCACTTTTTTTTTCTCCAAAATACAACGTTCCTAAAGCAATGGAAAGTGGATATACATTCTCCTTATGGGATTTCTCAAGGGGAATTTCTACCCTAAAATGTTTGTCACATTTGTCATTAAGGGTCTACTCTTAAAGGAAAGAATTTGCTCCTCCGTTCCTTTAAGAGTAGACCGCTTTTTGCGGAGAGGCGAAGCAAACCCCTCAAACAGGAAGTAACGAAAGTTGTTTCCCTTTTAAAATAGCGCACACCGCCGGGTATTTGAATTTATTTGGCCTCTGACTTCGTCCAATTTTAATTTCTGTATTTTGTCGCAACAGCGGGATGCGCTGGGCTGGTACCGAGCGTTTTTTTTTTTTTTCATCAATTACGCTCTTCTTTAGGATTCACCAAAATAAATAAACAAACAAGTCAGAAAGAAACAGATACTGTGACCAAAGGTTAAAGAAGAAGTAGAAGAAGAAGAAGAAGAAGAAGAAAACGAAATAATCTTACCATGAATGAAAAGTAATCCAAATAAAAGTTTGCCAAATTCGTTAACCATTGTTGAAATATATTTCGATGTATGCGCTCCTTATTTGCATATGTTCATTTTGTAATATCACTGTCACCCGAAAAAAAAAAGTCGTACACATAGATAACAAAAGGGTGCGCAGATCATGTACAGGATATGTTACATGTCTTTGACATAAAAACAACAACAATATCACCAGTTGAATATTCAGACGACAGATGATTCGGACAAGTCTACTTCGTTCTGCCTGATCTGTATCTTCGCTGTCAGCGCGAACAAACCCTCGTGGGTGTAAGCCGATCACAGAACGACGTTAAAGACGTTTTTATCAGATCATGTACATCCATGTGCGAGATAATAAGGCATCGATGGGCACGCGCATGCCAAAAGTTACTCTTTCGCGTGACGCGCGCGACGCGCGCGACACACCATTTCTTAAAATTTTGGCAGATGAAACGATAAATAAATGTTCCTGGTTGATTCAGGTTTCTTTAAAAAGAGTTTAATTAAATATGATTTTGTGAATATAAAAACTTAATAGAACCTTGAAAAATCAACATTTCAAATACTGTCCTTTAGGAATAGAGACTTTTTTTTCTTTTTCGATCGACATGATTGTCACAAAAGTGGTGATTCACCGAAGGACTGCAATTTAATTAACCCATTCATGACACATGGAATCACCCAGCTACTATCTTGGGACAGGTCCATTTGAAATTTAAGGGGTGTCCGCAAGGATTAATTTCAATATTGTTTGCGTTTTAAAAATACCGCATTCTTTAATCAACCGTTGTAGATCCGGATCAGACGGCATCTGTTCCAGGGTCTACAATGCTTGCCGGTGACCAGTTTATGCTCGGACCCAACGGCGTCCGAGGTTTACATTAATGGACTAAATGCGCAGATATTTCAATTTAGCGAACTGAGTCAGAACATGGATTTTCCAACAAAACATCACGAAAACACGCCTATATAATTCTGACCTCGAACCCCAGTTTTATCTAGTAAAACTGGGGTTTTCAAGGATAAACCTTATTTTTCTTATTTCTACTCTAAAATATAGATTGTGGGTACTCGTTAGAACCGCCTCGATATTTTGAGCAGAAATAAGAAAAATATCGCAATTTTTCATCTTAAAATTTCGATTTTTCCGCGGTAAAGTTTACAATGCATTTGTATAGGCGTGTTTTCGTAATGTATCATTTCGCAATATTTTCGAAAGTCGGGTTCTTTCAGATAAAAACTCTCAATTATCGAGACAAAGCTGGGTTTCCATGGATAAACTTGTACATTCTCAAAAACATTGAATGTGTTGTACTCGTTTCATTTTCTACTGAATGGAATCTTCCACCTTATATATAGGGATGTTAGGTGGTGTTTTTTTTTTCGCACAATTTATTTTGAAAATGGCTGAACTGTTTGCAAACAGTTTAGGTCCTGATCAGATGCCGCGTCATGTGGCATCTGATCTGGGCCTGCACTGTAAGCCAAATACCCGTATATTTTGGAGTGTCCGGTCGCAAGAAAATCTTTATGAATAGAGCAAACTGATGTTTTGCGCCTCGTATTGATGAAGGTACGCAGGGATGTTCCTTTTAAGTCCTACTATTCTCTGACTATACAGGGCCGTGTACCCAAGAACTGGTCCCATTTGGTCATTTAATATCAGTAAACAAGGCAAGCAGCTCTTGCAAAATGGACAAAATCGGTGAAAGAGCAGTGATCCAATATTTGCTTAAAAAAGGTTTAATAATGATATGGTAGCAACACTAGGGAAAGATGCTCCATCATATGCTAAAGTGAAAAGAGGGTGTGTGTGGGGGGGGGGGGGGGGTGGCCTTGAGGATAACCCCGTCCTGGAAGGCCTAACAGTGTTGCAAAATAGAAGTGAAGGCAATGATTAGGAATCGATACAATTAACCCACAGCTCCCATCAGAGACACCAAAGGGAAAAAACCCCAGAAATGGTCAATAAAGCCCATGATATTGTTATGACTAACAGACGTGTCATAGACAGATATATAGCCAGTAGAGTTGCAATTTCACAGGAAAGAGTACAGTCCATTCTGACAGAGGATCTTGCTATGAGAAAGCTGCTTTCGGCCCGATGGGTACCAAGACTTCTGACAGTTGACCTTTTTGAGCCTTTTTTCAGAGATTTGTCACTATAGGTTAAACATGGCTCCGTCATTTTACCCCAGAGGCCAAACAACAATCGAAACGGCTCACCAACCGCCAAAGATGGCACAGCAGGGAAGGTTATGGCATCGGTTTTCTGGGATGCAGATGGTATTCTGCTGATATTTTATCTCCAAAAGGGACAAACAATCCATTGCACATACTTTGCTTCACTTCTGACGCAGTTACGGGAAAATATTAAACTTAAGCGCCGCGGGAAGCTCACTAAAGGCGTGTTGTTCCATTAGGACAATGCTCATGTTCACAAGTCTGTCACGGTGGCTTTAAATTGATTGAGCATCCGCCTTATTCATATGATCTCGCTCCATCAGACCCCGCCCATAGGGGCTTGAAGAAATATATGGGCTGCATGATGCTTCCACGCAGAGCTGAATCCGGCCCACACACTAGTACTGGTAAACCGCTTAGAGGATCTAAGCCTGTCCAGGAACCGCGGTGCGAGGCGGACCGTCCATGCTAATAAACCCTATTGGTTTCATTGGGCGACAGGGCTTGAGATGTCATTTCATCTCAGTGTCGGGTAAAAGTCTCACAAAATTGGAAGCAACGTCTCCAAAATGATCTTTACAGTGTTGACGGGGACGTTAAACCTCAAATCAAACAAAATCTATAAAAGTGGCACTGGGGTCCTTAAGCACGGCTGGCAAAAGTGTATAGATACTGGGGATTAAGTTGAAAAATAATACAGTATGTCCGACAAAATTCAAATCCTTCAATATGAGGCACACAATATATCAATCAGCCCTTTATTATTTCATTTTTAAAAGAAATTGGACTTTTTCATAAGATTTACTTTTGTTTCAGATTTTTATACAATATCATTCTGACTTTTTTAACTTTTATTATCCTCATGTCTCTACATAGTTTTTATCATTAACCTATTGACGCTTATGACCCTAAAAGCCGGTTGGCGCGTGGTTAAACTCGAAAACATCATCATCATCATCATCATTATCAATCAGCCCTCGTAGCAACAAATCAACTACGAGTACGATACGATACAAATACAACAATGATATATATATGGTCTGTTTCTCAAACCAAGGACATAAAATACGTCTTTGAGTCATAAAATACTTCTTCTGGTCAGGGACCACCTTTGGGACTGTTCAAAAGTGGTACCAATGGTGGTCTTAATATAGGATTTTTACTGTAAATGGTTTATTCCTCAAACCAAGGACATACAATACGTCTTTGAGTTACCAAAAGAGCAAAAGGACATATGGCCGTCTTATAACGATTAAGGACGTTTCTGCTGATATGTATCTTCGAGGAATTGAGCGTGATAGCTCAGTGGTTAGTGCACTTGCCTCTGCTGCTAGAGACCCCCGGTTCGATCCCCGGTGGCGATGATTATTTCGTTGTCCGAATACGTTCCATTGTCCATTGGCATCATTTGCTGGGGTGAATGTCAAAAAGTGCACCGTACAGGTTAAAGACCCTTACCGTAATTATATGATTACCGTGTAGGCACCAGGTGAATACGTAATGTACACCTGCGAGTCATGGTCATATGTGACCGATCGCAGATAGATAGATAGATAGATAGATAGATAGATAGATAGATAGATAGATAGATAGATAGATAGATAGATGATAGATAGATAGATAGATAGATAGATAGATAGATAGATAGATAGATAGATAGATAGATAAGATAGATAGATAGATAGATAGATAGATAGATAGATAGATAGATAGATAGATAGATAGATAGATAGATAGATAGGCGGCTTGGTAGTCAATGAAGACCCAGATCAGACGCCACAGAACGTAAGCAGTCTTAGTTCCCTTCAGTACCATACCTCAGCTTTACACAGAGACAGTCTGCCCACGGGCGTAGACTATCTTAAGGATGACTTTTTTCTCCAGAAGCATTGACTAGTTGAATGTTATTTTCTATTAACATGTCATTCGTGTTATTGTCTATGCCCCGGGGCATAGACTAAGCGTTGGCGTTGACTACCTAAGGTCTACTTTTGCTACGGAAGCATTTCAGAAAAGGTCATGACTGGTTAAATGCTTCATTCTGTTGACACCCACTTCGCTTAAAAAATAAACATGTTTTCTGTGTTTACATGATGTTGACTTACCTCCCATGATAAAGTACATTTATTTGTGTTTGTTTACACTAAAAGAAGGTAGATTTATCTAATCTATTGATTTTTCATTTCCTTATAGTACGAGTTGTTGTCATAGTAAAAGATTTGTAGTTTTGTTTATATATGGAACTGGAGTCAACGTATTATACATACGCTCATAGTTACTGGCACACTAAAACATCATTCACATGAACAGCTTTGTCATTTGACTTTCCAATCATGTAACTACACAAATTAATGTGTGCTAATCAACGCTTAGCACACATTAATTTGTGTAGTTACAATTCTCATGTTTTTTGTAAAAGCTAATACTTGTTGGTATTTTTCATGTCGTAACTAATGCATGAAATCGACATGGTTTGTTGCAATTCAGAGAGTTCAGGTAAAAGAGATATTGATTTGATACTGGTACCGAAAAGCTTATCTTATACTTTTTCAATAAACGGTGTTTGGCAGTATGCATAATTTAGATGGGTAATAATCACCTTGGCGAACAGGGCTGCTATCAAATAGCAAATGTTTCTAATGTGGCATAAATGAATAATAAAATCATTTGAGCCGACCCCTGAAAAAAATGTCCGTCAGCACTCTGCGAGTTATGTTATACCTATGCGCACGCGCAGCGAACTAAGTTTGCTAGACGCTTGGCGTCTTGCTTGAAGCTTCCACAAGGTTCCATCTATATGTCTGCGAGCAACAAAGGCTCAGGCGAGACTGCGCGCATGCGCAGGCTCGACTGAGCCTTCGCTGCTCGCCTATACAATAAGTAACCTTCCCCCATAAGCTGGCTACTTTATAGCCAATAAAGCATGTCTGAAGTCAAGAATCATGGATACCAATCAGATTGGTAAGCCTGTGTCCTTAGTTGCATAAACTGTAGCTAAGAAGAAACTGACAGAGTTATTAGTATGTTTGATGGGAATCAAAATATTAACTCTCAAGAAGATATTACGAAGTTAATGGAAGAAATTGACACGAATAATAATAAAATATTAAGTGTTAATGCATAGAACAAAAAGTCAGACAGACAAATGAAAGTTTTAGGTGCAGTTTGAACGTGATATATGAATTTTGTAACGTCGCTAAAAGAGACAATATGATAACGCACTTTTTCAACCTTTTCAATAGAAAAATGCGGTATATTTTTGCTCGAAATATAGAATATGTGTGCTCATCAGAACCGCCCCTTTGATGCAATTCTAACGTGCAATAAAATGTATGTTTTTGTAGCATATGTAAGTAAAACAGTGAATACACCGGATTTAATCGCTGAATAAAGTTTAACTTGTTAACTCTTATCACGCCGTTCACGACATCCCCTATCTTTGGAAACAGTGTATATCCAGATCAGATGGCTTCTGGAGAAGTCATTTGATCTGGATCTACCCGGTTTGGCGTTCAGTTCATTAATTTGTAGCAATAAATTACATCAAGTAATTTGATTGGTTGATAGACAGAAATGGGTGTGGCTTGAATGAATATTCAGCAAAATAAGGGTTAACCCTCACCATGCTGAATGGTTCAATATTATATACTCCTTCCCGGTTTTCAGCTATTTGTTCGACCTGATTTAAGTTAGTTTTAGAAGCTGTTTGGAAACAGTGCAGAGGCAAATCAACTGACTCTCGAAAAGCCAGTTGATCTGGATCTATACTGTTTTCAATAAAAGGATATATCCGGTTCAACATGGCTAGGGTTAACGCAATAGATAACACCGTAGTGCCCTGGAAGTACGTTTCCATTAATCGGCTGTCGCTAACAGAGATACGAAGTTTAACATGGCTCTGTCAGCGGAAAATGTTGGAAACAGTTATACAAATCTTGAATCAAAGACGTGTAAAATACCAGATGCAATAGAAACTGCTGTTTCCGGTAGCCATATGGAATGTGGACAAGACACAACTGAGATATATAGAACAAACACAGTACGATTTTCCGAGAGAACTGTTCTGATACCAGTTCAGTCAGAGAGTAATAAAAATGAAAGAAAAAGACTATTTAGACAACGAAAATATTTCAGCGCTGAAACAGACTTTGAAAGTATCGGCAACAATGCACCAAAGGAAACTGACAATAAACTCAAGCTTATGAACCTGAAAGTCATACATGCTCAGGGTCATTCAGCGGATGGTAGGTTAGATACGCGTGACGAAAACCATGAAATAAGAGAAAAGAAAACAGACGTCGAATTAGGCGCGGCTTCGGACTTGAACAAAGATGATGGAAGTAACGAAAAGGCATATGCAACTGACTTAATTAAACCAGAAATAACTCTTTCTTCTGATCAGTTGGAGCTACACCGTGAGTCCATTCAAGAGGATCTGACAGAGGACAGCATTCGTCCCTTATCAGGCCCCGACCAAGTTCAATCCAGTTTAAGCAATGAATCGTCATTGGGGACCCCGATTTCGGAACAGATGCATGGACGTCGGCCTTATAGTTATGAATGGGTGGCAGAAGAGTCGGATACTGACAGCGACTTGTCTGTGTCAGACAAGATAAATATTTTGTCAATTTCGGATTCCGATGAATATGACACTGATTTAGAAATTGATCCGAACTTTGGGAAAGGTATGAAATGTTATGTTGAATAAATGGATTGATAAGATTCTTTTAAGTTTTGTTAATAAGCATGTATTCGGAAAATGTAAGTAAAATTGAAGCCACGGATAAGATTGGTAGGGCGGGGTTGTTCAGGTGTTGTCAATGAATGTCAAATTCGCAAGAAAATTCAGAAGAATACCTTTCGAATGCTTTGTTTCAAGTGGAACTAGATTAATTTATTTTGGGTTTGACGACACGTAAACCTTTGTGGATCATTTTCGCAACATAGTTTTGTTTGTGGTGCATTCATATGAGCCCAAACCCAAACTAAATTAATCTAGTTCAAGTTTTTGATAAAAGGTAGGTGCAAACGATAGCTCCGCCCTGCCAATCTTGTCTGAGACTTTTATATATCTCTGCAAGAAGTCAGTCTAGCTACATTTTAGCGCATTTGGAAAATAAGTCCGTAGACTGATAAGGGTCATTTTCTCATGCGTCAGCTCAGCACGGAAAAAATGAATCAAACCGAATCATTCCGTGATGTCTTGAAGTATAAGTCTTTCTGCGTGGTCCGGGTTTACTTTCTTGCTATAATGGTTGGTTTTCCTTTTTCAGCATAACAGGGTATGGTTTTCCTTTTTCAGCATAACAGGGTAATATTTTTAGCATAATTTTGTGGGTTTGGAGGGGTTGGGGGGATGGGGTCTGGTCTCATGTCTCTCAGTAAACATTGCTGATAACAATTTATCATATGACGTCGCGTCTGAGAGTTTAATAACGTCATGTAATAAATTCGATAATCCACAAGTGGATTAAATATGCAAAGTAGCTAGATACGTCCCGTAACGTTACGTGTACGATGCCCATAACGACGTCGCGTTTACTAATGGCGGAATATTGACATTTTTGTAAACAATCGTGAATAAAATGCGTTTTAAATGTCATATGATAAATAGAATCTTGCATTCGTGCTCATGTATTTTTGAATTTATTAAACTCGTTGAGGAAAAGAGATAAAATGCTCGGCTAAGCCTCGCATATTATCCCTTTTACTCAACTCGTTTAATAAATTCAATAATACATGAGCACTCATGTAAGATCCTCTATGTCTCACATCAAATACTTGTCTTATCTTTGTGATTATGAGGGGATGATGACTGCCTTGATTCTTCAGTGGTGTCAAGTTTGGGGATTTGAAACACTTTGGAACTTTTTTTTAATTTCTTTTCTGTTTTATTTTAGTAAAGATACATTGCATGACGTGTGCACAAATTAGAATCGCCTGTCATCGAGGCGGTTCCAATGAGTACACATAACATGCAATGTCAAGATAAAATAGAAAATTGTCTATACATGCTTCCTCTTCTTCCGGTTATAGGTCAGGACTCTATCGGACTTAAAAGTTGACCTCAAAGCAGGGGGATGAGACAGTTGCCCCTTTCTTGAGTATTTACAGGTTAAAACTATGTACATAGGTGGGTCGCTCAGTAGGTGGGGTGGCTGGTCTAATAGCAGTCTTGAAGTCCTCAAGCGAGGTCAGGTCGGTGACTGCGACATCCTAGTTTGTGCGAGGGTAGAACGAGTACTTGTAGACGGTCTGTGGTGCTGAGGGCTGGTGAAGCCGTTGGTCTCCTCTCGTTCTCCTGTCGCTTTGGCGTAGTATAGGTCCTGAAATGATGTCAACTAACTGATGCTGTATCTTGTAGAGCATGATCAGGCGTAGTTCTCGTCTACGATCAGCAAGTGGTGTCCATCTTAGGGTGTGGAGCATGTTAGTGACGCATCATGGTGTCCGATCCACATAGTTGTTCGAGACTATAAGAATCTGATATGGTGTTCTGTTGTAGATGATCGTTTCCAACCCGAGGAATGACCGTGCTGAGCGGAACCGAGGCTACGCCGAGGTTCCGCTCTGCACGGTCAGCCCGAGGGTTGGAAACGCCCATCTACAACAGAACACCATATTGGATTATTTTTCTTGCACAACACCCCCGGTTACTTTTGACAGCTCGCACATGTATATTGTTTACAAAATAAAAGTAGTGCGGAAGTAGTTCCGGCAGTTGAATAGACTGATTGAAGCGCATTTATGTTAGTAGCCTGGGTCGGAACACCAGGGTCAGAACATAAATTTCTATCCCAGGGTAAAATCACGGATTTCCTTGTCTGGTGTGCAAGAAAAACCGAGCTCCTCTTCGTTGGACTTCTGGAGTTTGTCCACGTATTATCCTTCAAATTTCCTCGGAACTCAAGCACGTATTCAAAACAGCCGTCATAAACGAGCCATCGAAGTTATAATAATAATTATAATAATAATAATAATAATACAGTCTTTATTTTCAGTGGATAGCACAATTAGCTACAAACTACTCTTCCTAAACAAAACCAAGCATGATAATGTACAGTAAACACGCTTATGATACACGAATATAAACAATCAAAAACAATATAGCTATATATAAATATATTTACATTTTAGAACAGAAATAAGAAAAAAATATGGTTTACCCATGTAAAACCCCGTTTTACTGTTAAAAAGTTTGATTGAAGGATAAGATTTTCATGATGTTATGTTATTTTACAGTCCCAGCTGATGTCACTGACAGGAATATCTGCAAGAATGTGTACTTGAAGTACTGTAGAAGATGGGGACTAGTGCCACAGAAGGCGTTCCTGGATGGGCTAAAATACAGGTCTCTAAGCCTGAGAAATAGGTCACTGGGCGGTACGGCCATAGCTCCAATATGCAAAGCACTGAAGGTAGACAATGGCAAATATCTGTGGCAAATATATATTAATTTCGTTTTTCAAACGAACCTTTGATCATTTTGATACTATTCGAAGAATTAAATTGTTGGTTATGAGATAGTAAGAACCATCTAATATTAATTAATTGAAAGTTTATATATTATATTAACCCTTATCTTGCTGTTCACGACAACCCCTATCTTTGCAAACAGTATAGATCCAGATCAGATGGCTTCTGAAGAAGCCATCTGATCAGGATCTACACTGTTTGACATTAAGTTTATGAATTTGTAGGAATAAATTACAGCAAGTAATCTGATTGGTTCAAAGTCAGAGATGGGTGTGGCTAAAATGAATATTCAGCAAGAGAAGGGTTAAAATCCAGAACACCCATCCCGCCTATCTAGTCTGGCTTGCACGATGCTTCCACACAGAGTTGAAACCGATCGAACAAGAATACTGGTAAACCTCTTAGAAGGTCTTTTTGTGGGGGGGAGGGGGATGTTTACGGCCCTTTCAAGATTATTTCACTCATATCGAGCCGATCGTTAATCTGAGGTTGGCGAAAACCGGAGTACCCGGATTTAGAAGGTATAAGCCTGCAACGACAGAGTGGTGCCAGTCTGTCAATTCCTGCATATAAACCCTAGCGGTTTGTTTGAACGGTAGCGCTGGACATGTCATTTCATCCCAGTGTCGGGTAAATGCAAAGTCTCGAAAATTACCCAAATACGTGGACGTAAAACCTCTAGCCAAATAAACAAACAAAGAAGAAAACTCTTTCAAACATATTTTATCTCCCATCTCATATGTACATGTAGTTGGGTAGCCAAAATAAAACTATTATTTACGAACATTAAATAAACTGTATGTAAACAAATCAACTTTCTCTCCGATATGGGGGCTACTCTTAAAGGAAAGAATTTGCGTCCCACTATATAAACCACTTGCATGCAATAAAGAGAAATCATCTAAACAAAAATATTTCCATTGCATATTATAGGGGATGCCTCTTAAAGGAAAAGATTTGCTCCCGCGGGAAGCCAATTCTTTCCATTAAGAGGCATCCCCCATAATATGTAATTGAATTTATTTGTTTAGATGATTTCACTTAATTGCAAGTGGTTTATATAGGCACCTGCGAAATATGCGCAACTGGCCCTACGTCTATGTATCTGAACAAGAGTCTTCTCTTAAAGGACCACTCTCAACCCCACCTCGCAAAATGGGACGTTTAACATGTATTCCAGAAAAGATACTCCTGGTTTAAAAATTCTGATATGTGTTGTTGCAGGATAATCTTCGAGTAGAGAGAGTAAACTTGGATAATACAGATATAACAGATGCAGGCAGTCGACATGTTGCTGAGATGCTCCTTGATAATATATGTATTTCGCGTGTGGTGAGTAAATCTTGAAATAAGTAACGTATATTACAATTTGTTATAAACTGTTACATCATTAAAGTGAGAATCGGTAAAATCGAACAAATTTTCATGGTCCAAAATGAATTCGAGTTTTTTTAGTTCTCTAACATGCTCATTATAGCAAGATTTTAAGCAGCGACCATTACGATTGAACACCCGTGCGACATAGTGCATTTTTTCACATCTCAGAAATGGCTATTTTTCTGATGAAAAGTGATGATATTTTCCTTATTAATACTGCAAACATAGGTTGTGGGTGCTCGTTAGAACCGCCTCGTTGAGGCGGTTCTAACGAGTACCCACAACCTATGTATTGGAGCAAAAATAAGGAAAATAATGTATACCCCCGTAAACCCCAGTTTTCTCTATATAAAGTGGGGTATAAGTGGGTGTTCATTTCAAGTACTTGTTCACGTGATGTATGATAACATATCCGTATGATATGGTGCATTCTTACATATCTTCAAAAAAGGTCATTTTCATCATGGAAATTTGTGATATTTTTTTCTTATGTATACTCCAGACATAGTTTGTTGGTGCTCATTAGAACCTCCTCATCGAAGCGATTCTAACGAGTACCCACAAACAATTTCTTGCAACAGAAATAAGAAAAATATGTATACCCTTGTTTTTTATCACGGACTTGTTAACGTGATCAGAACGCAGACCTCTTTTTCTTTCTGTTTTTTCTTCAAAATATTGAAACCTATACGTAATCATCCTCAAAGCATGCATGTTCAATCACCATTTTATCATATTTAGTGGATACCGACCATCTGATCACACGTGTTTCAACGTATTGTTACTGGCGCGTGAGGTCATGACGCCGTTCCTGACAACCCCATGTTTTTCTTGTGAACTTCTTTGGCGATGAAAATCCCATTAAAACAATTTATATATAACAGAATCTTACACTCGTGGTCATTTCATATGAAATTTATGAAATGCTTGCCAAAAGCTGGTTACATATTGTTCTTATGAAATGACCACGTATGTTTCAATGTTTAAAGAATCACCAACTGTGTCAATATTTTCAGAATTATGTTACTGTTATCAAACATGGATTCCATCAAAATCAGAACAGCATACAGTGAACAAGTCCGTGAAATGAAGACCCCCCCCCCCTCTCTAAACCCCACTTTATATAGAGAAAACTGGGGTTTAGCGGGGTAAACATTATTTTCCTTATTTCTGCTCCAAGACATAGGTTGTGGGTACTCGTTAGAACCGCCTCAATGAGGCGGTTCTAACGAGCACCCAAAACCTATGTACATAGGTTGTGGGTACTCGTTAGAACCGCCTCAATGAGGCGGTTCTAACGAGCACCCAAAACCTATGTTTGGAGTATAAATAAGAAGAATATCACAAATTTTGATCAGAAAAATACCTTTTTTGAGGTTTAAAAATGCACTATATGTGTTATCGAAATGAATGTAATCATTACGATAACACACCAGTTTCTCCATATCTCAAAAATGGTTACGGTGCAGTCCGGTAACATTGCGCACATAAAGATTTGATCGCCGCGTACAACTTTTCCCCAGCCGTCACACAAAATCCGTAATCAAAAACATTGCACCACTTCCCATTCAAGTATATGCAATGAAAAATTGTCTCTGAAATTTTCAGCAGGCAGGGCAAGAATACTTTGAACTGGGGTAACCCCTTGAAATCGAACTGCCAATTTTGTCGCCCAACATTGCGCACGTCAGGTATTTTGAGCTATTTAAACACAAGCGTGGGCGTAAATAAGTTGTCGATTATTTTTTTTTCAACAATATGCAGAAAGTTTGAATACAAAACCATTGTGCCTTTGGTTAGTTTTAAACCAAAACTTGACTTTGGCAATCCTCGGAGTTTTCGTTTTCATGAGAACATTTTTTACTTTTGTGATGGAAAATTGTGATATTTTTCTTTTTAATTAGCCAAACATAGGTTGTGGGTGCACGGTTCTAACGAGTACCCACAACCTATGTCTTGGAGCAGAAATAAGGAAAACAGGGTATACCACTGTAAACCCTAGATTTCTCTATATACGAGGGGTTTTTATTTCACGGACTTGTTGGCATGGTGATGGCAAAGAATGGTGTCGACAAACCATTGATGATCCAGTTGCTTTTCACCACGGTCATGTTTCAAAAACAAAAACGCATTCTTGGAAGTGTTTAACACGTCTTCGGCTAGCATCCCTGAATTTGAACATAAGCAAACCGAGTAGACACAGGCCATATGTCACAGACTGTGGTATTACTGTTTTCTTAAAAAATATAGAAACATGTGTTTAATATACATGCAGAACATAAATTCAACACTCAGAAAATAGCAAATGTGATTGCCGCAAATTACAAGAGGAAAATTCTTGGTAACGACAGAAGCCCCCGTGGTGTAGTGGTTGCGCTACTTGCCTTGTAAGGCAGGGATCGCAGGATCGATCCCGGGCTTCTCCAGACTTTCGGATGAGTATTTAAACCGAGGTCCCGTTCCGTATGACATTAGCTGTTGGTGGGACGTAAAACTCAAACACTCACTCACTCATATTGGTAACGAGTTAAAGTGAAATAAAGCAGCGACAATACTATAATGTTATTTAAAAAGTGATTCCGTACTGGCCCTGTTACAGGTCTGAGGTCTGCCGTATTTGACCGAGGCCGAATAAGAAATTATTTCGTTAATGACAATTTTATTGATCAATTTCAGTTAAGTGGCATATTGGTCCTATGTTTCTGTATTGGTCCTCCTTTTCTCGTATTGGCCCTCTTTACCCGTATTGTCCCTCTTTTTCTGTATTGGCCCTGAATGGTGCAGGCAGTTTTTGCTCTTTGGGGTTGATTCATAATTTAAGTTATATATTGCTAGTGGAATGGAACGTTAGCATATATTGGAATAGTTCCTTTATTTTCAGAATTTGTCCAACAACAGTTTTGGTCTGCACGGCGCTCAGTTATTGGGTCACGTGATGGCAGTAACCAGATATATAACACACTTGAATCTATCAGGTAACTGTATACTAATTTTATACATAGCAGTGAAATCAATGCATATCTGAAACAAATAAAAGTGATATTTTCACACTGTGAAAATAAATATAACAGTGTGAAAAATAACATGACCATGTTATTTTCACAGCAGCAGCCCGGACTACTTTTCTCGCCAAAATTCATATGTTATCTATAAAATAATTCTGTAAAATACCTTGAAAAAGCATTCTTTGAACTCTAAAAATGCTGTATTAAAAATGGCGATCTATTTATGGTTTGCAACTGACAGTTTTGACGTCATAGCCAAGTCAAAAATTGTGATGTAAGATCCGATGATCAATTACAGCAAGTGTCCTAAAATATTATCAAATAAAAAGAAAATTTACTTTTTTTCGATAAATATAAAAAAAATATTTCATCTCATCTGTTGAAAAGTCTGATATTTTCAACACACTCGATGAAATATTTTTGGTATTCATCTAAAGAAAGTAAATATCATTTATATATCATAGCATGTACATGTACAATAATTACGTTTAATTTAAACATAAATATAAATGAAATTTTCAAATTTTCTAACGTTCATGAAGTCTGTTAGAAGCCTCCGTGGTGCAGTGGTTACGCTACTCGCCTTGTAAACCGGGGATTGCAGGATCGATCCCGGGCTTCTCCAGACTTTCGGATGAGTCTTTAAACCGAGGTCCCGTCTCCGTATGACCTTAGCTGTTGGTGGGACGTAAAACTAAAACTCACTCACTCACTCATGAAGTCTGAACAACAAGTAAAGCAAATGAATCACTTAAAACTTTGCTCGTGACCCGACGTTGTTCAAAGGGGTACACTAAAACTTTGCTCGTGAGATGATATTGCTCATATTTCAATGAACGTTTTGTTTGGTTGTACTGGAGCTTAACGGCCCAGTCAACACTGTTTAGGTCATTTTAGCTCTTACCATGTTTCCAAAAATATTTGGCCTTCTTTATGAAACTTCATACACATACTCATCATGATAAGAGCTACATTCTGACAAAGGGCCATAACTAGATTATGGCTGAATTATCTCCCCTTTTCCGATTTTTTTTCTGAAATACATGTTTTACTCCCATATCAATACTATTTGTAAAAGAGCCTTCAAACTTCACATGGGTGTTTCTTGGAACAATACCTTTTCACTGATACCAACCTTTTTAACATGTGACCTTGACCTTTGATTTTTGACCTGATTTTTTAATACACATTTTTACTCCCAGTCCAATTCTATTTGTAACAGAGCCTTCAAACTTCACGTGGATGTTCCTTGGAGCAAGACCTTTTCACTGATACGAACCTTTTTGACCTGTGACCTTGACCTTTGAACTTTGACCTATTTTACAAAAACATTTAAACAAAAAAACCTTAACCTTGACCACATTTCCGAAAAAAATATTTGTCCTACTTTCACTGAAACTTCATACACACACTCACCATAACAAGAGCTACAGTCTGAAAAGGGCCATAACTATATTGTTGATTGTGGCTGAATTATCTCCCCTTTTCCGATTTTTTTTTCTGAAACACTTTTTCACTACATTTTTGACATTTTGGAAAAAACTAAGCGCACGGTGTGGTAATTAGGGTGAATACGGTATATTTTGACGAACTTCCATAACCCTATCATGCAGTTTGACTGATTCGTCTCTGTGACATGGAAAAACCGACGAGCATGGCGCCGCTTGCGGTGCTTTTGTTGAGACGGTCAGTTTACCTATCCACACTTTACCTGGGCAGGCTTATACGTAAGCGGCTAACCAGTACAGTGCACATTCTTTCGCCAGAGACTGAAATCTGCCCTTCTTAAATCAGCGGAAGGGATAGAATGACCGCAGAAAGGATTTCATGATCAATCTCCACGAAAGAATGTTGACGACCCCGGGAAGTATCATACCAGCGTCCCCTGTTCACCAATCAGAAGCGCATCCGACTGAGCTACCGAGGCCGGCTCAATGAACGTTAAATAAACTGTTTGTCATTCAGTTCTACATTATATCAAATACTTTAAAATTCCGCTGTTAAGGCCAACTAAAATTGCTGAGACTAAATCTTCTTTCAAAAGCATATTTAAAACTTTTCAGCTGTTCTTTCTTTGTGTTTTTTCTACACCCAGGGTCCTCCAGATAGAGACCACCTTTGGGACTGTTCAAAAGTGGTCAAAGACCACTTTTGAACAGTCACAAAGGTGGTCTTTGTTATTTGATTTGTTACTAGTCAGAAATAGGTATGCACAGATTAATTTATTCAGCAGGAAAATGTTTAAATATACTGTGCAACTTTGTGTTTCAGGGAATAAGTTCGATGACACGTGTGCTTGGTTTCTCTCAGATGGAATCAGCGTAGGTATCCATTAGAGTCAACTCGTCATAAGGTTATGACACATTTAAGATGGTGAATGTTTTACCGAGCTTGTATATTGATGGAGACTGGCTTGTTATTGCACTGATGTCGGTGAATATTGCCTCCAGTTGAGATATCGAAGGGCACTCGCAAGCTGGTGTCCTTCTGTATCCTAGCTTGAGACAATGATATAATGTTATTAATCAAGTAATTTCGTACTGGCCCATTTGCAGGTCTGAGGTCTGGTGTATTTGCCCGAGGCCGAAGGCCAAGTTGCAGGTCCGAAGTCTGCTGTATTGGCCGGAGGCCGAAGGCCGAGGCCAATACAGGTGACCGAGGACCTGTAACTCAGTGGGACAATACGAAATTGCTTGATTAATGAAAATTTTATTAATTGACACCATTTAAAACATGATTATTGTTTTTTTTTTACCTCAATGTTAATACGGATGACCTGCCGGCCTCGGATGCGCGTCTGACTGGTGATCAGGAGGACGCGGGTTCGGTACCTGCCGGGGTCGGCAACATTCCTTCGTGGAGAGTGATCATGAAATATTTTCTACGGTCATTCTCCCCATTCTACTGATTCAAGAAGAGCAGTTGTCAGTTTCTGGCGGAAGAATGTGCACTGTTCAGGTTATCCGCTTACTTATAAGCCTGCCCTAGGTAAACTGACCGGCTCAATAGTGACCTAAATAGTGTTAACTGGGCCGTCAAACTTCTATACAAACAAAAAAAAATACGGATGACCTCCTAACAGTACAGGATAGTCAATTAATAATCACCATTATTAATTGACTATCCTGTATTACACCAGGTCAACCAATATTAACCGGAGGTCAAAAATCATAAATCATGTTTTTTAATTGCGTCAATTAATAGACTTGTCATTGATCAAGTAATTTCGTATTGGCCAAGTTACATGTCCTCGGTCAGCTGAATTGGCCTCAACCTTCGGCCTCGGGACAATACAGCAGACCTCGGACCACGAAATTACTTGATTAATAACATTACAGTCTGCTATCCCAACTCGGGAAATATACGTTAAGCCCAGTGCAACAATCCTATTATACTTACCTGAAATGTGCATTTACGAGCGTAAGAAATTTGCGCAACACGTTTTTGCCGGACATGTAACACCTCATCAGATACAATGTCGGCTTATGGTAAAATTCGAAGGCATCCAAGTAAATGCACTTTTACATGTATCTCATAAGTAATGAGTCTATCCTAGTAGTTTGAAAATGGAGTTTTGCTTATTTACGCCAGAGGGCCTAAGGAGCCGTGCAAACTTCATTTCTGTTTGAAGAAGGGCAATACAATAATTTTTATTGAGACATCTATTTTCTGTTTGTAAAAATGTGTTTTGCTTTATACTGTGGCAAGGCTAGGGGTAGACAGATTTTTCATGTATTTTATAGTCTGCTCGCATGCAGCGTGGTAATTGCCGAGCTCCACTTGTTACTTCCATTTCAAAGTCCATTTTGGCATATTTCGGTTTATCCCCGATAACTGACAGTTAAGTTCCGTGTAGAATGTATTTAAATCTATCTGTCCGATTCAATATTAATGGCTTAACACGTTTATTCATTTTGTATTTGTAGAAAGAAAGCTTTTAATTGACTGTTGACATTTTCTCAACTGTCAGATCCTATGGCGCATTTCGGTCTGCGCAGGTTCCTTTCTATTTCCGAGTTTTTACGGAAATGACCGATTTACGACCGTTTAACCGGTTCTTCGGTCGCCCGTTAGACCGTTTAGACGGTCGCCGCGACCGGGTAACCCGGGGGTATATAAGGAGGCGGAAACGACCAGATATTCGGTTGTGTCCCCGAAACTGACCGTGGGAAGCCGTCTGTTGTTTTGCTCAACAATATTCTTTCACAAATTACAAAGATCACTGATATTTCCAGTCTTTGGGTGAGAAATTATTACAGTAAATACAAGGGGTTATCTACTGGAGAAAATAGAGCCAAAATCAGGAGAGGTTCGGAGAATTCTCCCAACCAAAAGCCCGTTCCCCACCCACTTGATACTTCATTCCTCCTAGCTGAAGCCACACTGAGCTCCTCTTCACTGTGTTTATCCAGTCATGTCTCGGCAAGTTATGACATTATTTATTGAGTAAAATAAAATAAAATACTTGTTCAAGCAAATATAATCTTGTTGCTGTGTCATCGTCCATCAAGAAGGTGATAGATTTTCACAGGCCTGTACGCTGTACGGTATCTTAAATCAAGGTATCGGGGCAGTGTTACAATACCTTCAAGTTTGGTCGCCCTCGCCCATCGGGCCTTGGAGAAATAGATTGGGCTGCATGATGCTTCCTCGCAGAGCTGAAACTGACCACAAATGAGTACCGGTAAACCGCTTAGAAGGACCAATAAAAATAAAAAAATGAGTTCCTTTAAGAGCAATGAAAACATTCATAAGAAAGTGGATGGGTCATACTACGTAGTTTCGGCTAATAAAGCCTCATCAGTGACCCTGTAATGATCCGGCAAAGAAAGCCAGAGGAAACATACTGCAATTTTGCGAATTTCGAATAGGCAGTCGATTCAAAGACTTATATAAATCAAAATGGGGTCCAAATAATTGAAAACCTGTCTAGAATATGAGTCTAAACCAATAATTTCTTTCTGATTTCTCAGAATATTCACGCTGATCTCAAAGGACCAAAAGTAAAATATAAACTGCACTATGGTTGTTGTACGGGGAGGCGTTTTACGGCCGCCACACAGCACAACACCAGCTGCAGTGAAGGCAAATAAAAATAAAAAAAACCAAGCCTGCCCTGGCAAAGTGGTGTGAGTCAGACCGTCCAGTACATATAAGCCTTTTCGTTTCATTGGGCGGCAGGGCTTGATATGCCATTTCATCTCAGTGTCGGGTAAAAGTCCCACAAAATTGGAAGCAGCGTCTTCAAAATGACCTTAATAGTGTTGACAGGGACGTTAAACCTCAATTCAAACAAACAAAAACCTTCGAGTTTGGAAAACTGTTGATGTAAAAAAAAGGTAAAAGTTGGCCTGTGTGACAAACGTCTTCGCAAATCGATTGAGTAATGTGTGGATCATAGCGCAATCATAGAGCGAAAGATGAATGATTATTACCGTTTGTATTGTGTCTTCTTCTCCTCGGTGCTGGAGGAGGATTGCGGCCTGTTATAAAACCCCAGTTAGCTCTTATCATGCTGTTCACGACAATCCCTATCTTTGCAAACAGTGTAGCTCCAGATCAGATGGCTTCTGAAGAAGCCATCTGATCAGGAACTACATTGTTTGGCATTCAGTTTGTGAATTTGTAGCAATAAATTACATCAAGTCTTTTGATTGGTTGATAGACAGAAATGGGTGTGGCTTAAATGAATATTCAGCAAGATAAGGGTTAGTATAAAACAGCAGGCCAACGTCGGTTAGATAGAGATACGTCTGAACGTCGTATCGCTATGGGTGGGACCGGCCCCGATAGCTCAGTTGGTAGAGTGTCCGCTCCGGGGAACGGGAGGTCTCGGGTTCGATCCCGGGCCGCGACATACCAAAGTCGTTAAAAATGGTACTAGCTGCTCCTCGCTTGGCACTCAGATTTGCGGGGTAGAGCTAGGACTGGTCGATCCAGTGTCAGCATAATGTGACTGGGTGTGGTATCATGTAATGTGTCTGGGACATGATACTTCAGTGAGGCAGCACTATAAAAGTGAGCATTGAGCTCCCTGTCGCAACCAGACACCGTCGTGATATGACTGAAAAATTGTTGAAAGCGACGTTAAACCCGAATTCAGACAGACACACACACACACACACACATCGCTATGGGTGGGACGTTGGTCCGACATTCTTTGCTGGCTGGGTATGAAGTTTTCTTGTATTTTAACAGACAAACACAACCTTAGAGAGTCTTGAAATGAGTCATAACAACTTCGAGAATATAAGCGGCAAGCTCATAGGAAAGGCTTTGGGTAAGATATGCTTTATACTATATAGTCTTACAGACTTTTTCATTTTATTTTCAACTTCGAGAACAAATGCGACAAGCTTATATGAAAAGTTTGCTTGAAACATAGATTGTGCGTACTTAAACGAAAGGGTTCTAACAATTTGGGGAAACTGTATATCTTTGTAAACCCTTCGTGGAGATTGATCATGAAATCTTTTCTACGGTAATTCTCTCCCGTCCGCTGATTCAAGAAGGGCGAATATCTGGCGAATAAGCCTGCCCAGAAAAAGTGTGGATAGGTAAACTGACCGACTCAAAAATGACCTAAAAATGTTGAGTGGGCAGTTAAACTCAAATACAAACCAAACAAAGTCTTTGTAAATCTTGTTTCCCAAGAGATGGGGCATCACAAAAAGGAAAGCCAGGAAAGTGTAGAAGAAAAAAAAATAACCCCAACGCACGCACGCACACACACACACACGCTGCATGCACGAGCGGCCGTTGCCCTACTGATTCCATAGAATGCCCCGGCACTGAAAGCTACACAGCACCTTCGCAGCGACCCAGCCTCCCACTTACAAAACAAAGGCGTTCATGGAATGTACTTGTTAACACTTTCAACCGCATAGACGTTTGTGGAAATTTATGAAATGACATCTCAAGCCCAACCACCGAAAGAAACCGCTAAGGTTATGAAACGGTCCAACTCGCTACACTTTTCCTAAGCAGGCTTAGACCTTCTAAGCGGTTTACCTGTACGCAAGTCCGGTCGGTTTCAGAATGACACGCGCCATTTAGGCATGTTCAAACACAAAACATCACGATTAAATAGTTTGTCTGTAAGTACTGACAATGGTCACTCTTAAGCAAATGTTTGAGTTGCTGTGTTTAAAAACAGCTGAAAAGAGTGGTCTTGGCTCTGATCTGTCGGGTGCAGACAGAGCAAGAAAGGTCTTATTGGTGATGCCTTAGCTCTGGTTTTGCGCTAAGCATCACGAAAACATGCCTATTTAATTTTGACCCCCTTGAACCCCACCCCCACTTTTGTATAGTAAAACTGGGGTTTACAGGGGTAAACCTTATCTTTCTTATTTCTGCTCTAACATATAGATTGTGGGTACTCGTTCTAACGTGTGCCCACAATCTATATTTTGAGCAGAAATAATAAAAATATCACAATTTTTCATCATAAAATTTTCATTTTTTCGGCGATAAAGGTTGCAATGTATTTGTATAGGCGTGTTTGCGTAATGGCACGTTTCTGCTCGGATTTGCTGATTCCTTTTGTTTCTTACTCACAGCACCGCTTCGTATTAAGCCTCGCCACTTTGCTCGGTCCTGTGCAGTCTGTTCCTGCAATCCGTCTGTTCGTCCGTCTCTCCGTCCACATTTTTCATGTTTTTCTTAATAACTTACAAACCGTCAAACGCATCACCTTCAAACCTTGTATATAAAGTCACAACAACAACAACAATACAAACTTTGTTGGCAAGTTACGCATTTCTATATAACTACATTATTGTTAGAGTTTTAACCCTTTAATAATTAAAAGTTTTAGCATTTTTCACGTTTTTTCTCAACAACTTACAGACCGTCAAACGCATCAGCTTCAAACTTTAAACATAATGTCACAGCAACAATACGCAATTTCATGGCAAGTTATGTAACTCTATATAGCTAATTATTGTCAAAGTTATGGCCATTTGAACAAAATCCAAATTTTAGCGTTTTTCATCTTTTTTTTTTTTTTTTTTCGTCATAATTTCAATACCGTTATAGATATTCAAATGAAACTTGCTGTAGGTATTTACAGTGACAATACACCATGTATAGCAAAGGGCAACAACTTAAGCTTTAATAAATGTAGACTTATGCCCCTTTGCACTTGATTTTGAATCCTTTTATTAAGATTTCTCTTACTTCAAGTCGTTATAAAGTTAAATGGATAGAGGTAAGTCGAGATGATGATATTCGTACACATTAGAATTCAGACCAACAAGACCAAACCCATTTAATGCTTTTTAAAAGCAGCCAATCTACACCTGTTGACACAAATCCGTTCAAACTTTGATGAGCTTCTTTTCATTTTGATCTGATGTTTCATTCAATATTTCCTTACATTCTATCAGTCAACTGCAAGACAGAAATAAATTCTAAACACAAAGTGTTGTACATTTCATTGTAGACCTTGCACTGTCCAATCAGATCACATCAAGAATGTCAGTCAGATCTAAAAATGGAAAACAGTACTTGCCAGAATAAGACCAATCTATGTATATTTCTTGATCCAGTTTCAGACTACTTTGATGAATGACATTTGCTTGTCAAACTAACTTAATGCAAAAAGATTCATTGAAGGTACTTCATCGGAGTTTGAACGCTTTTGTGTCCACAGGTGCCAGTAAGCGAGACCCGAACCATGACAGTGGCGAGCGGTCTGATATTTAAGTGTCAGCGCTCTATGAACCACAGGCCACGGAGGCCCGTGGCGTGTATAGGTTAATAACAACTAGTTACTTTACGCAAGTAATACATGTATTTGTACGTCTCTCATACTATTTTTCAGTTATAAATAAAAAGCTGAAATCGTTGAATCTGAGCTGGAACAAGCTATGTGGCAAAGGATCAGTTTCCATTTTCCACGCCTTAATGGTAGGTGGTAAAGAAGTAAACAACACGGCTTTTTGTCGATTAACCATTTTTGTACCAAGTGGAATCTTCCTCCTTATACATACCAAAGGGACTTGAATCGTGAAAAAAATTAGGGAAAAAAAATGAAAAAAAAAAAAAAAAAAAAAAATTTTTTTGGGACTATATTAGAGACAATGGGGGAAACTTCGGCTCCATTTTTGGGGGGTTACCTCATTTTACCCAGTGTATCTTTTTCGCAAATGCAGTTTTTCACCTGCTTATTACGAAATATACAAGTTAAATATGTCCACTTTGCAACAATAATCCACCTCTGTCTGTCACTTGCAGGAAACATGTTTTTCTCGCATGGATTAACTCAGCAAAGCAAAATTCGGCATAAACGTGTGACAAAAATTTTCAGGTTTTCATCAATTACAAGCGAACTAGTGTTACGGAGGAAACTTTTTTCGCGTTCAACTGATGTCTTTCATTGAAATGAACCTCTCTTGACCAATTTGAATCCAAAATGATGTATTTGCAGCTCTAAATTTAAATTTTACTACTTTTACATCGCTTTATGTAAAAGATCAAGAAAACGATCGTCGCGAAGCTTGGTTTTTCTGCTCATTCCGGGCTACTCTATCGATGAACTAACGACCGAAACGACCGGTGCTATTTAATTTTGATACCGTTCGAAGTAGTGACAAATGAGCATTATCGCTATTTTTCTTTCATTTTTCAACTAAACCCCCAGAGGGGACACAGACGATGTATTATGCATATGCTCCAGTTTTGAAGGCTGAAAGAGTACACAGTCACCATGTAATTACGGTAGGGTTCTTTAACCTGCACAGGGGATGGTTCTCCCTGCACAGGGGGTCTCCAGTTAACGTCCAGATTCGACGGACGATGCACTTTATGCTATTCATACCGGCAAAATTTATGATGCCAATGGAACGTGTTCTGACGCCGAAATTTTGTCACCGCTCCTGGGGATCGAACCTGGAACCTTTAACATCTGAGGCAAAGGGAATGAGCTAGGTGGGTGGCTAAATTTAGGAAGGCAGGGATTAGCCGTAGTTATCTCCTTACGGACTCAGAAAAAGTGAAATGCATTTTTTATTGAAATGGTGGACGTCTTGTGTTATTTTGAAAACAGTTTCACTCATGATTGTGTACACAGAAAAAAAAAAAAAAAAAAAAAAGAACAGCCAGCTTGTTAAAAATGCCACCAATACGTAAATGTTCAAAATGATGCAGCATGGAAACAATTTGTTCCCTATTGCAACATATTCCTTTTTATGTTTTGAAATTTTGATCCTGGCTCGCTAATGGCCAGTAAATGACAATAAGCACTACATAGGTTGGGCCCATTGGGTCCTTTTCTAACAGGGATTTAAGGAGACAGAACCCCTACAGTGCAGCACACACATGCTCTCTCATCCGCGAGTTTCTGAAGTGGGCGCTTCTAGTTATGAATTCGGCCAAATCCATTGATGTAGGGACTTGGGTAAAAAAAAACACTGCTCAATTCTTCTGTTCAGCAAGTTTGTATTAATCTGAATAGGCACCACAACTCACCACAACACGGCAAACAAAAAAGGTCAGAATAAGCTAGAGCATATCAACCTTGATTTTTTTTTTTGGACGGGGGGTGGGGGGGGGAGGGGGTGGAGCGGGGATCATTTTACGGTCCTTTCGTGTTTATTTCACTCATATCGAGCCGATTGTTAATCACATGTGGTCGAAGACCGTAGTATCCGAAAAAAAAAAAAAAAAAAAAAACACCATGCCTTCCGATGCAGAAATCTTGAATGCCTTAAAATAGATGACTTTTATGAAAGGTTTGATTGTGAAGTGCTTAGATCTGTTGAAAAAGTACTTGTATATTAGCCTAGAGTGTATTGGAAAGTAAGTGAGAAATGGGGCCTTTTCAATATATAGGACATTTAATTTTGGTGCTGTTGAGTAAAGCGGCATTCCAATCTTTGTGTTTCTCGACCAGGCTATTAAAAGGTTATAAAACGTTTTTCATGCTCAATTCAGTCGAGCGTTAAATTTGTAATGCTAGCTATTTTTTAATACTAACAGTTCATAAATTTTCCTGCTTAGGTTTGTTTGTTTGATTTGAGGTTTAACGTCCCCGTCAACACTGCAAAGGTCATTTTGGAGACGCTGCTTCCAATTTTGTGGGACTTTTACCCGACCTCAAGATGAAATGACATCTCAAGCCCTGCCGCCCAATGAAACCAATAGGGTTTATAAGCATGAACGGTCTGACTCGCACCGCTTTGTCCGGACAGGCATAGATTCTCTGAGCGGTTTAGCAGTACTCGCGTGCGGTCGGTTTCAGCCCTGCTTGGAAGCGTCACGCAGCCTACATATTTCTTTAAAGGCATTTATTCTTGATTATTGCGGACTATCATTTCATTACATAATATGATGTAGCCCTCAGAGCTGACTGAAGTGAAGTGCTCTGTCTTCAACAGGTAAGGGGCCTCCTTGGGGAAAATCAATAAATTACTTACTGTTGACTGGTGTACATTATTGATTTTCCTCTTAAGTGCCTCAGTCAGGGGATTCAACAAGAGCTACTAATCACCGCCTTTGATCTGCTATAGTCAGTATATCACAGGGGGCAATAAAACAATTATGAACACACCGTGTGTTTTACTGTTACAGAATAAATGCCTTTAAGCCCCGATGGGCAGGTCCGAAAACTTTAAAGAATGCGTTGTGAACTGAACAAATATACAGAAATTAATAAGCGATAAAGCACATTCACACCAATATAACACAACAAAATGTCAGTATTTTAATATTCATACCTCCTGAAGAATATCGTCATCATTTTTCCAGTGAGCCGCTAAAGTTTGTGTCTTAAGCATCCGTTTACATGTAAAGTGCTACGCATGAAATAAAAACCATTGCATGTACATTTCATGACCTGCTTTCTTTGACACTTGACATGTGTCCATTTCATTAAAAGTTAATAAGGACATGTCATTCTGCCCGTTAAAAATGTACATTTAATGGGAAACTGAGAAGCTGCTCCCCTTATTGCATGGATAACAAAACATGCTACAGAAGACGGGTTTGAAAGCAAAATTACCTCCGGCTCAATGTGGGTGTTTTGCAATGACTGACATAATGAGATAGCTAATAAACCCTAGAGTGAGGCAGCAGTATGAGGCAAAGAAAACCAACACTTAAGAAATGAAAATTATTTTTCTGCTGTTCATGATAGTACGAACGCAGTGGGTTGTGTGCAAAGTAAGTGAACCCCGAAGGGGTTCATGTAAACTTTGTTAGCGACTCGCTGTCGTTCATACTTTCATGAAAAGCAGAAAAATTAAGTTTATTGTTTTATAATTACATTCTTTGCCCCTCATCACTGGGCGAAAAATAATGCTTGTAGGGCAAACTTTTTTAAACTGAAAAACATTTACACGCCATTTTACTACAAAGAGAGGAACAGCGTTGACCTCACCAACGCCCGTAGAGAACCATGGTTTAGAATAACGTCACTTGATGTCACTGAAAACCATGTGACTCGATGCGTTCACGGAAGTATGAACTACACTGTTTTCTATGTGTTTCACATTACATTTTTTTTATTATGAGCCGGATAAATTTCATACCCTATCAGTTGAGCATGAAAAAAAGTTTTATAATCCTTGGGCCAGGTTGGTGCAGTTTAGGTCTGTACACCGTTCTTTCTACCTCTGGAATGGACAGTACGCAATATTTCCATACCCCTCTACTTAATCTTAAGACCTCCACAAATTTAATCCAAATATCTGAGAGAGAGAGAGAGAGAGAGAGAGAGAGAGAGAGAGAGAGAGAGAGAAAGAAAGAACAGCAAACATTAGACAAAATACATGTTGAAACGCTTTTTCCTTGGTTTCCACTTATCACAAAGAAAAATTCTACAGGCCTATTGGCACCAAAACAGCCATTGTTATTTAGGTAACAATATTAGAACACACGCTTAAAGTCGTCAGTCATTCCGACCACTATGAATTCAAATTTGTAAAACAATTTCAAGTTATTTCTATATATCCGTATCTCTTTTAACTAAAATTCTGAACCGTTTGGCTTAACACTGCTGTATTTTTATTTATTTATTTATTTATTTTTTTTTTTTTTTTTGCTTAGCTAACCGTCGCCGTGTACCGGGAACGAGCGTTTAAACATAAGGTGACGACGTCATGTACAGAGCGGCCCCCGCCGGTAGGGGCTTGAAGAAATATATGGGCTGCATGATGCTTCCACGCAGAGCTGAATCTGGGCCCCCACTAGTACTGGTAAACCGCTTAGAGGATCTAAGCCTGTCCAGGAACCACAGTGCGAGGCGGACCGTCCATGCTAATAAACCCTATTAGTTTCATTGGGCGACAGGGCTTGAGATGTCATTTCATCTCAATGTCGGGTAAAAGTCCCACAAAATTGGAAGCAACGTCTCCAAAATGACCTTTACAGTGTTGAATGGGACGTTAAACCTCAAATCAAACAAACAAAGAAACGTCATGTACACACTTTCTTTAGCACTCTGCCAAAAACACATAGATTTTATACGATACCCGTTGTGCAAGAAACTGACAAACATTTCCCTTCAATACGGAGCTCTCTAACAATCTCCTCGATAACGTGGGTTGTGCCCGACCCAGCCTTGACATAAACAAGGCAGTTGGGCCTTGTTTTTTTTTATCAGATCAAAGGCCGTTTTCTGCTTTTTAGTAAACATTTTATTTCCTTTTCTGCGCATGTGTCAAAAAAGTTACAGCGGCTGATTGGAAGTTGACCGCAAAGCGATACAATACAAAATGCCCAGAGCACAGCCAATTATACGTAGAAACACCATCCGGTTATCTTATCTGCGTAATATGTGTATACGTAGTCCTAGCAGAATATGTTACATTGAAAAAATAAATCAAAGGAGAAATCAAGGCTATCACACACATTTTAACAGTAACAACTCCACTGCCGGACGTAGTTTCCGAAGTTCCGGATTATATCTGTCCTGCACGTCCGGCTTTTTAAACACGATTATGGCAAGCGCCCGGGTTTCTGTACCGATCATTGACAGAAAACTGCGGAAAGTGAAGCAAAAGTTGCTAAATCTATATTTAGAGCTGCGAGTACATCTTTTTGGATTCAAATCGGCAAAGCGAGCTAAAGTTAAATGAAAGACAACAGGTGAAAGTGAAAAAAGTTCCCCCCGTATCACTAGTTCGGTTGTGATTGATGAAAACCTGAAAATTTTTGTCACACGTTTATGCCGAATTTTGCTTTGCTGAGTTAATCCATGCGAGAAAAACATGTTTCCTGCAAGTGGCAGACAGAGGCGGATTATTTTTGCAAAGTGGACTTATTTAACTTGTATAATTCATAATAAGCAGGTAAAAAACTGCATTTGCGAAAAAGATACACTGGGTAAAATGAGGTAACCCCTCAAAAAATTGAGTCGAAGTTTCCCCCCTTGTCTCTATTATAGGACCAATAAAAAAAATTTTTTCTTTTTTTTTTTTTCAATATTTTCATGATTCAAGCCCCTATGTACATACCAGGAGTCAATTTCAAAATTAAGGGGTGTCCGGTTGTGTTTTCTTTAAAATGTATTTTGAAACTGGCTGAACTGTTTGAAAACAGTTGTTGTAATATGGGGTTGGGCCTCGGCTTACCTGGTCATACTTAGTACAGGTAGGACATGGGTCATGCAAACATCCAAGAACCAAGCGTGACTTTGGTATCCTACTGCTCTTGTAATGACAGTTCAAAACACTTAGCTGTATCTATATTTGGGAAACTGACCGCTGAATAACTCGTCGTTACAATTACTGACCGGGATGTTTCATAAACATGGTCATGTGCCTGGCTAAGCTTGAACTCTGACGTGGGATGGCTAAATATGCTCTGGTCCAATGAGAAGTCTCTTTTTCTGAGCTCTGGACCGGAGAAGCAAGAAAACAAGCCGCACGAGAAGAGTTCAGGAGTCTCGGCTTGAGCGGCGATCGGGATAGATCAACTTTTACTATTTTAACTTTGGTATAGCCGAGGCACTTTTAGGAACCCAAAAATACGGAAATTAGAAATTGAAAATTAAAAGAAGTCAAAATGAACATTTTTGTTGTTTATAACTAAACGATCATAGGGTGACACTGTTTAAATTGGTTGCCTTAGTACCAGGATTTCTACAGTATGAAAATACTTTAGAATAAAGAACTTTGGTTAAAATACACAACGCGGAGAAAGGAACTTCAGGACTTGGACAAAAAACGGGAAAAGGATTTTGTTGACGCTAGAACTATCGACGCTGTCAAATTTTGAAAATATCGTCAATCCGTCTGGTGGATTCAAGAACCATCTCGTTGTCAGGTAAGGTTGCAAATTTGTTTCTGGTAAAACTCTTGGGGTATAAAGAGTGACTTTCATATATCTTTGAGAACGCTCATTTGAAGATTTAAATTAAGCTATACATCTAAAATGTCTGAAACTGAGACAAACATTATTAACGAACTGAAACAAATGAATGCAGAATTAAAACAGAAAATAGAAGAAAGGAACAAACTAGCAGAAACACTTATAAAGGAAAAAGAAGCTTTGAGACAGGAACTCGCAAAGATGCAAACTGAAGAGAAACCTATTCCACCATTTGATGTAGACATGCTGGAAGTCGACCAGTCAGATTAAGAATTCTAAATTAGTAGGATTGTATGAGTGTGCGTTTATGTATTGTTTGATTTAGGTAGATTTATATTAGGTTTTGAATCATAGGTAATTAGTAGTGTTTACTTTGTTTAATTAATTTGGTGAAATAGAACTGGGAAGTAGTCATTGCTTGATAGGAAATGGCAGAGCAGAGACAAGATTTGTTGGGAAACGCATCACCCGAATTTTTGAAAGAGGTAGTTGATATATCCGAGGGTCTAACGCGGAACGGGTTTGACAGTCGTATCTTGAGGTATTTTCATGGTAGTTTACAAGACCTTCAAACATGTGTGCAAGAGTTGTATGATTCCACAAACCATGTTGTTATGTTGATTTTAGATTCTGAAGGGAGATGCAAGTACGCCCTCGTTAAACAAAAAGAGTAGGTTAGGCCAATAAAAAAAATAGTTGTGTTTCAGGTTCCTGGCCAGAAAAAAACAGGGTCGGTAGGTCGATTTTACTTTTTTTTTTTTTTAATAATTTGAAAGCCTCCTTTCCGAGAATTGACAATGTAATAGACATACAAGAGAATATATATTCTCTCCTAAACATCGTCAACACCTGAAGTAGCTGAAATTATGCCTTATAACACACATTAAAGGCTTGTATACATCTGAACCTATGAGTGTACGTCTACTGCAGGGGTGTTACACGACAGCTGATGACAAAAGAGACACGAGTCCAAGGTTCTAATGAAAAACAAATGTCTGTGGTCAATTCAGCTGAACATGTTTGCTTATGGTATGTGGAGTGTGGTAGCTCAGTGGTTAGTGCACTTGGCTATCATGCTAGAGCCCCCCTCCCCCCCCCCCCCCCCGGTTCAATAACCGGTAGTGGTAATAAAATGACAGTGTCCGAATATGCTCCACTGGCATCAATTGCAGGGATGATTGCCACAAAGTGCACCATCCTTCGGATCTAACTGGAGGCAAACTGTGCAGGAAGTACCATCCCCTGTCCCCTGTGCAAGTAAAAGATCTGGAGTGTATTTAATGTATACCTGCATGTAATCCTCGTGAGGGGGTGATGCGTTATATGCAGAAAGAAAAGAAAGGGTTAAAGGATATGTCAACAGTAAATCACCATTCAGGGTCATTTTCCAGAGGCAATACAGTGCATTTATCTTTATCAACTCAGTGTGGGTTTCTACTTTTCATTGATTCAGACTGGCTAACTATGAAGTAACCCTGAAAATGTTACTACTTGCAGATAGCGTGGGTAATAAAGACTTTAGAAAAGGGCTGGGGTTGGTAACTATGACTCATATTTAGCAAGTGCCTGCGTTCATAGAAACCACCCTTTTCCATTTATAACAGGATAACAAAAACGGATACCTACTTGTAAGTTTTCGGATCAGGGTAGGATTGTCCATTAGCGATGAGAGGTAATGACCAAGTATGACCGACTCAGACATGTCTGTTTTGTTGCTGATCCTTAATCAGTTTCAAAGGACCACATGCATGTTATTGGCGATCACATGTGAAGTAGAAGTAAAACAAAGATCAGGCATTTTAAATTTATTTACTAATGCTTCCTACGGTAGTTTTCAGCTGCAAATGTTGATTCCGTCTGCGGTGAAAGAAGCTACTTTTTTAACACTCGCCGAACTTGGCGAGTGAATATTAAAATATATTCGCCAAGACTAATTTTACACTCGCCAGAACAAAATACAGCTCCGTCTTAAAAAATGTTCTGTTTCGGATTTCATCAGATATTTGACGGGTTTTTTTTCGAAACCAAATTAGGGTCAGTAGGAAAGATTTTATCATACGCAATTTAAATATTGAGCTACAGTATGCCTAGCTAGTTGACTGCTAATCCCTCTAATTATTGTACTTAATTATCTCACTTTAAGAAATAACAGTGTTTTGATAACAAGTGCAAGTGACACCAATTAAACAATTGAGTGTGAAAGGTTGCCAGACAGTGTTATCATGTGCGTGTAGCGAAGACTATGGCATATGCGGGCAGTCTGATCAGCGCCAGTGTCTAAGCTTTCCGAGAAAAGAAACATTTTGAACAGTAAACTCAGATCAGACGGCAGAACTTCCAGGTGATCTGTGTCTTTTCTATGTGCGCATACGCATTCAGTGCATTTCTCGGGAAGCATTTCTAATGACACACACCAGGACTTCCTAGCACCCATTAGCTATCGTGTTTTTGTCAGATGCAGAAAGGGCCGCATATATTACAACACGTTAAACTGCATCCCACCCTCGTTCCGTATACATTTTACATGTTAATGAGCCAGCACTCAGCAAAAACAACTTTTTTTTAACGAAAGATCAGCCTGTTCATCTAGCTCTTCATTTGCTGCTCTCTGACTATCCCAGAGGCTATACTACGAAAGGCTCGTACCAACAGCAAAAGACTGATACGATTGCGCTGATCTGTGTCTACGCCTATCGCACAGGTTTTACTGTCATGTTTTCCAAAAGTTGCATGCAAAAACCGTGTGTGCAAACTATGCTGTTATTGAAAAATGCGGGAAAATTTCAGACTGCAACAAATGCACCTTCAAAAATGACGGCAGAAAATTCAGCGCGGCATGACAAAATCTAAACGTGCGACCAGCGAAGACTCCGATCATCCTGTGCATCTGTCTGTTCATGGATATCCTTAGCGAAAATACTTGCGAGATTACGCAACAGTACATATTAAAAACTGCCTGCATTATTTATGATTGTTGAAACGTGGACACGTGGCTGATTAGACTATCGCTGCAGGTGGTCAAACATGTTTCGTATAATTTTTATTGTCACAAAAGACTTCAAAGAAAAGTAATCTGATAATAGAGAGGGGTCATATCGCAAGAAATATTGTGCAGCATTGTCCTTTTTAATGCGTCCTAGACAGTGTTTTATAAAATGCATCTTGCGCTTCCGAAAACCTTGGGACAAATTGCAATCAAAATTTTCGGGTTGCCTGGCAGACACCCGACAGCGAAATTGAACTTGCCGGGCGCGATTTTAACTCGTGTCGGGCAATCAGGCAATTGCTTATTTCCAACACAAAAATACGCATGAAAATCTGGATTTTTTTACCGGGTTGGTCGCCGCTTTTTCTTTTCTTTTCGATTTTGCAAAAATATTAATTACGGCGGAAATTTGATGGGTCGGTCGGGAAATCGGAAACGTTCCATGTTTTAGGTTAATGGGTTAAAACACGAATTGGGATTTAACACCGGTGTTGTTTGGACACCATATTTTCTCCAACCTTCTAGATTTTTTTGCTGCGAGTTAACACGGTACTAAGGAGAAAATCCAGGACTGTTAACACGGTAACTTTTGGTAAATCCTAATGTCACCTAAATCACTTGGCAATTATCCAAACAATCAAATCAGCTTAACACCCTTATTGTATAACAGTAAACATGCAATAAACATGAGCTGCAATCAACTTAGCGAAGGTGACAAACTGCTTTCAAATTTCACACTCTCCAGGTCAGACAAGCGTGCCTCGAATTCTACTCGCCATCAGATTTTCATACTCGCATTGGCGAGCTGGCGAGCGTCTGTTTCGTTCCCATGATGATGATCACGCTTACCGAAGACCAGACGACGGGCGCCGCCAGGTTGGAAACGTAATGAAACCGAATGGCCGATAATGGACCGAATCGGACTTCGAATTTCTGCCTGAATCGGGCGCACCTCACTTTTTTTTTTTTTTTTTTTGGCTTGAAAAAAAAAGTCCCCAGTCGGCGCCAAAAATGCAGGGTCGGTCGGGGAACCGGAAACACGACTATTTTTTTTTGGCCTTATTGTTTAAGTTTAATTGTTTTAAGCATTTTAAGAGAGAGAAAATTGACTTTTATTTTATTGAAACTCGAACTACATAGGTTTTTATTATGGAGGATAAAAGGTTAGCCCTGAAATACTTAGGCATACCTATAAATGTGAACTTGGATCATAAGGAAACTGTGAATAAAGATGCGTCAGAACCTACCAGTTGTATGAGTGATTCATCGGCAGCAGACGCCTCGACTCAGTGCGTCACTCCAAAACTAGGTGTCGTTAGTTATAAAAGCTTGGAGTCTTATACAAACGATTCTGATTCTGAAGATTTGTCTTTGAGGGATTTGGCTTATAGAATTGGGTGCAAGAGAGTTTTCTTGAATGACTTTGACTCGGATGAAGATATATTTTTATTGTATTTGGAAAATAGACCTAAAAAACAATGCTTCAAATGTTAGACTTTTGTAACATATTAGTTGATAAATTATATGAGTGGGTTTTGCGCTTCGCATTTTTATTTGGCTTTGGTTGCGCATTGTAGCCATAACTGCACAGGTAATTCATAAAATTTTAAATAAGCATTTGTGCAGTGTCATTTAAATAAAGTTAAGGTGTACATATTAACTTTAATGTAACAAGCTGTAAGGTCAAACAGGACGTTTATGGGTCAATTTAAATATCCAGTCAATGGGATGCTTTGAACATAAGTGTCTACTTGAAGTATACTAGTAAATGAATAATATATTGGATGTGTAAGGATTATTTGACTAAGTCAATGATGTTATAAATTTTGTTCATCATAGTTAGGAATCAACATGGATAGTTTAAACTTCTAGAGATTATTACTTGTTATTTGCAGTAAGTAATTAGGTGATGAGTGTTAGTTTGAGGAAAATGTAAGGAGGTTTGTTATATATTTGTAATTGGTAAATACATTGAGTTTATGACAGGCAGACAAACTGGGCATAAGTTCAATGATGTCTAGAGGTCGAATAGTTTGTTAATCACATACATTAGATAGTTTGTTTATTGGTTTTGTACAAATTAAGCGAAAGTTTCTATTTATCGAAAGACAATATTAATATGACCTCTACCTAAGGTAATGTTGAGAAATTCGACTTATGGAATGTTAAAGGATAATGATAATGGAAAATGGTTTCAGTGATGACATTAATTTATAAATGACAGGTTTTGTCATGGATATACAAGCCTCGTTGAGAAAGGCTGATAAGTCTCTTGAAAAATAGAGATGTTTTGAAGTACCCGCTTTTGTTTCATCCTTATGTCAGTTAAGATTTTGAGCCGTAGGAAAGTTTAATATTACGGTATGCATAGTATCATGCGTAGATAGAAGGAAAGTGCCGATAGCAGTAGTTGTAGCAGTGGTAGTAGTAATGAAATTGAGGTCTGTAGTAGTAATGGTAGTGGTAACAATATGGGTAGTGATAAGCATAAGTTCTATAGGCACTTGAGTGATTTTGTTTCCGGTAAGGATTGTTGGTATGAGACAGTCTTAGGAAATGGCTACAGTTCGGGAACAAAGGTGTGGGCAGTCTGATTTGTAAATAGTATTGAATTAGTGTTTGCCTTGTTTAGTTAAGTGAGTCCAGTTGATTTCAGATAGGATGACGGTAGGTCAAGACTTGTACAAGGTGCAAATGAGTTGCAGCCTTGTGTTTTATTAAGAGTACTCTGTTTAGGCTTTCAGTTTGTCATAATGGCAAGTGTTGCGACTAGCGACATTCATGAGGATTTATCTTGAGCTGATGGTACAGGCCTTGGGATTAGTTGATTAAAGTCTTGAAGAAGCTTTCAGTTTGTTATGCTAATAACAAGTGTTGCGACTAGCGACATTCATGAGGATTTATCATGTACTGATGGTAGGCTTCGGTTTCTTATGTTAAGACGGTGATACGTTAATAGAACGTGCGTTGATATGTACGACGTTTGGAATGCAGTTTACCCTGCGGGGAATTGAATTTCCTTGTCACGTTAGTCTTGTGTTGTAATGTTTTATTCCTGATCTGTCATGGCTGATAAGTTGTAGGATTGTGGCATATAAAGATAATCTAGTGAAATTAATATATCTAAACAATCTAAGCTGGCTATAAGTTAATGATCAAAGTAATATTTAATGTTTTATCATAATTAATAATTTAAATTTTGGTGTAGTTAAACAAAATGTTAATTTAAAACCATATTAAGAACTATGGGCGTTTTCACTGGTATTATGATAAGTGATTTTGACGGTGATCCCTTTCTGTGAGTTCAGAAGTGGTTACAAACAAAATCTATGCATTAAGAGAAGAGCCAGAATACATGAACAAGCAACCGCAATGCCCGACAACATCAAGGGCCATGATGATGAGTTATGAAGCGACCAACGTTACAACGGTTTAATATGTCATCGCTATTGAACAACAACGACAAACAAGATGTGGACTTGAACTTCAGGACGCTGGAGTGCGCAAGAAGTTCCCTGTGTTGGATTCGCAGGTGCCCTTTTCCGCGATCCACAAAGAGAAGGCAAATGTTGTATGAACACTATGAACCAACGTATGACATGTATGTGTATATAAACATTGGTCAACGCGTATAATTATGTTGACACTGGATGTTGTTATTGTAGAAGATTGTGTGTAACTTACTTTGCATACAATTGACATTACTGATGTTGTCCTGGGAGAAGCTACATTTTACTCGACGGACCAATTTACTGGGCATAACGTAGGCTTAACTACTTCGAATGCACTGATCAAACTGGGTGATCAGACTGCAACAACGCTTGGTCAACCTGGCGGCCAAAATTCTACATTGACCAACAGGGTGGTCACATGCGTGCTGCCGGCAAACGCAGCATCCGAGATTCGAACACTTCGCATCTGGTCAACTTGGCGATCAGCAACCTCTGGTGTCCTTGGTCAACCTGGTGACCAACAACCTATGGTACTGCGGTCATCTGGCGACCGCCAACCTATGACATTGTTGGGTCCATGGGTCATTAGACGACGCTGCAGTTGTTTTAGAAGAATTCCGTTGAGGGACTAGCTGTTCCAGTGATTTGTGAATATAGTGATTCATGGTCAACCATTTATTAATTCAATTTCTTGTTTCATTTGTGTATGTTAATTATGAAGTTAATATTTCAAGAAAGCAGTGTCCATGAATGAACACTATTTTTGACATTTAAAGTTTGTGTTTTTAAATTAATAATTTTAAGTAGATGATAATATGAATTAAGAAATGTCGCCAATGCATGTAGCATGAGCAACATTTCTATTTAAGTATTGGGGGTATGTTGTAATATGGGGTTGGGCCTCGGCTTACCTGGTCATACTTAGTACAGGTAGGACATGGGTCATGCAAACATCCAAGAACCAAGCGTGACTTTGGTATCCTACTGCTCTTGTAATGACAGTTCAAAACACTTAGCTGTATCTATATTTGGGAAACTGACCGCTGAATAACTCGTCGTTACAATTACTGACCGGGATGTTTCATAAACATGGTCATGTGCCTGGCTAAGCTTGAACTCTGACGTGGGATGGCTAAAATATGCTCTGGTCCAATGAGAAGTCTCTTTTTCTGAGCTTTGGACCGGAGAAGCAAGAAAACAAGCCGCACGAGAAGAGTTCAGGAGTCTCGGCATGAGCGGCGATCGGGATAGATCAACTTTTACTATTTTAACTTTGGTATAGCCGAGGCACTTTTAGGAACCCAAAAATACGGAAATTAGAAATTGAAAATTAAAAGAAGTCAAAATGAACATTTTTGTTGTTTATAACTAAACGATCATAGGGTGACACAGTGTAGGCCCTGATCAGACGCCGCATTCTGCGGCGTCTGATCTGGGCCTGCACTGTTTGCAAATTACTCCTTTTGTGGTTTCCGGAACAAAACGGATTAAACAAGAATCATATAGAATTTCATTACGAAAACATACTTTTATTATTCTGACCCAATTGAACCCCACCTTTATATAGTAAAACTGGGGTTTACAGGGGTATACATTATTTTTTATTATTTCTGCTCAAAACATAAATTGTGGGTACTCATTAAAACCGTCTCAGGAAGGCGGTTCTGACCAGTACCCACAATCTATCTTTATATCTAATTTTTTATTGAATTTTTTCATTTTTGGTGGCAAAATTTTCAATATATTTGAAAAGGCTTATTTTCGTAATGAGTAAACAGCATATAATTGTGTCGATTAAGCATGAATCCCCAATACAGACGAAGAATTTACTGTCCATCTGTCCATCCTTTGATTTATTCATCGTACCGCCCATCCATTCTTCATGAAAATACGCCTATATATATTGACCCCCTTAAATCCCAGTTTTATTAAAATTGTGGTTTACAGGGGAATACATTATTTTTCACATTGCTGCTCAAAAACATAGATTGTGACTACTTGTTAGGACTGCCTCAGGAAGGCGGTTCTAACGAGTACCCACAATCTATGTTTTGAGCAGAAATATGAAAAAAACAACAGAATGTTTTATCTGAAAGTTTTCATTTTTGGTAGTAACATTTTCAATATATGTCCTAAAGTTTACACAGAAAGCCGGAATAACAAAGTATATTGCATGGTATACTATTGGGAGCGCTTTGGTGCAGCGGTAGCGCATCGGAGAGAGGTTGCGGGTTCGATCCTCACGTTGACCAAAGTGCTGTGCCCTTGAGCAAGGCACTTCATCCAAATTGTTTTAAAAAAAGTACTGGTTACCACCCAGGAAATCCTGCTCGTAATGCTCAGATGTGAGCGAGTGGCAGTAATAGGAGCAAAAATTGGCTGCCATAAAAATGACACCAGTTTTATTTACGAGTGCTGATTGATATGTTGTAAGCCTTATATTGAAGGATTTGAATTTTGTCAGACACATTGTATTTCAACTTAATCCCCTTCAGTATCTATACACTTTTGCCAGCGGTGTTTAAAGGCATCAATGCCACTTTTATAGAACTCCTTTTCTGGGCTGTTCAGAAAGTCATCCACTGCATATATGACGTCATCATTTGATTTTCAGTTTTGGAAATAGATGAATGTCTGATGGAGCGAGATCATGTAAATAAGCCGGATGTTCAATCAGTTGTGAATGGCAGCCATAGCAATGACAGACTTCTGTCCTGATGAAACAACACACCTTTAGTGAGCTTTCCGCGGCGCTTAAGTTTAATATTTTCCCGTAATTGCGCCAGAAGTGAAGCATAGTATGTGTCATTGATTGTTTGTCCCTTTTAGAGATAATCGTCAGCAGAATACCACCTGCATCCCAGAAAGCCGAGGCCATAACCATATATGTGTTTTATAAACACAATTGTATTTCAAAGTATAACACAGATACTCAGCCCGTTCACACGACTATCGCTGGCCAATAAAGTTGAACCGCGCAAATGACGTCTGTATAAAATCGAGGTAACGGTAAGCCGCCCTATTCTTATCAGAGTGCTGTGAAAATAAGTTTCTGTAAAACATGGAGTGGGTTGGGATACTGGAAAACAGTGTAGACCCACACCAGATGCCGAAGAACGCGAGTTTACACTAGACTTACCACCTGTCTGTTTGATTTAGATTTCCTCATTTTTCTGTCTGCTTTTTGTCAGTCCTATGCCAAAGTATAAGTCCTCGTTTCACTCAGAGATAATCGACCCACCAGCCCTTTGATTCTTTATTCTAGTTCAATAAAACATTGGAAAGTTTGAATATATCCTGGAATGGGATTGGCTACGAAGGATCAGTTGCGCTGTCCAAATGTTTCAAGAAAAACGAGAGTTTGAAGGAGATCGATGTTTCTAACAACAGGATCAGCTGGCTTGGAGCACCATTGATAGCCGTTGGTCTGAAAAAGAATGGTGTACTGAAGAGGCTGAAGGTAAAATTACGAAAATAACACCTATTCAAATATATTGGTAAAATTTTACCACCAAATTATGAAAATTTTCAGATAAAAATCCTGATATTTTTCATATTTCTGCTCAAAACATAGATTGTTAGTGCTCGTTGGAAAGTTGGGCTTACAGGGGTAAATATTATTTTCCTTTTTGTTTTTTGCTTAAAAACATAGATTTTGGTACTCGTTATAACTGCCTAAATTAGGTTCTAACCAGCACTCGTTTGTTTGTTATATTGGAGTTTAACGGCCCAGTCAACACTATTTAGGTCATTTTGAGCCGGCCAGTTTACTTATCCACACTTTTCCTGGGCAGGCTTATTCATAAGCGGTTAACCAGTACAGTGCACATTCTTTCGCCAGAAACTGACAACTGCCCTTCTTGAATCAGCGGAAAGGGGAGAATGACCGTAAAAAAGATTTCATGTTCAATCTCCATGAAAGAATGTTGTCGACCCCGGCAGGTATCGAACCCGCGTCCTCCTCATTACCAGTCTAACGCGCATCCGACTGAGCTACCGAGGCCGGCTAACCAGCACTCGTAATCAACGTTTCAGTAGATCATCGTCAAACAATCTACATGCAGTGACACCGTCAACATATGCCAGATACGGATGGCTCGTAAACCTCGGCGGAGAGAAAACTCAATCATGACCCAATGGCGCGCTTCCGAAAATGCAAGATAGATTCCGTTCGGCGCCTATGATGTGAATAACCCTCATTAGTTCTAACTACCCTTATCTCGAACACATTTTCATGATCCAAGAGGTATTCGAGTTTTTTAATTTCGACTGTAATCCAAACGACATTCAGACGATTAGAGCTCTTACGAGATCATAATTACAAGTCTTTCTTCCATCGGAATATTTTACCATTAAATACCAGAAACTCTGATACTTTGACCAGTTTTAAACATAAACTAAATGACAACAACGGAAGGTCAGGTGGTTTTTTCTCCGGGTTCTCCGGTTTTCGCCCACGTTTGATTAACGATCGGCTCGATATGAAACAATCTTGAAAGGGCCGTACCCCCCCCCCCCCCCCCAACACACACACACACAAAAAGAAAATATAAAAAAACTAAATGGCAGACACAGATTAGTTCCGATGTTTTCTTTATCCGTTAATAGAACACACTCGACTTCGAACACAACGCAGCACATTCCGTTGCTTCTTTTTCCAGAAAAAAAATATCAACAGCTCACCACTTTGTCACTGCGGAGAAAAACGAAAATGTAATAGAGCGTTATTTTCTGACGGTGTCCCCTCCATTATACCGGACGAGTTTAACCTAGTAAACCTTGTTTTATCTTACTCTATGGTTTCGATTCAAGTTATTCTCATTGTCGGTATATACTTGAAGCTGTGCTGAAATACATTAAAGACACAAAAAGATTCTGAGCATCTTTGAAATGGCTATATCGTTTCTTCCCTCACACCCCCTCCCCTCTAGATTACGCTCATTTTTGTATTATGATTGTTCTTATCTTCTGTATTTGTTCTATACCTTTAACGCTCTCCATGCTGGGTATGTTTGATAGTTTTAAATATTTTTTCTTCTAATTGTCCCAGAAAACAGGATTTGACATCTCACGCAAATTGTCTCCTATGGAGACAATTTGCGTGAGATGCCAAGTCCTGTTTTCCCAGAAAACAGGATTGTCTCTTATGGAGACAATTTGCGTGAGATGTCAAGTCCTGTTTTTCCCAGAAAACAGGATTATCTCCTATGGAGACAATTTGCGTGAGATGTCAAGTCCTGTTTTTCCCAGAAACCAGGATTGTCTCCTATTGAGACAATTTGCGTGAGATGCCAAGTCCTGTTTTTCCAGAAACCAGGATTGTCTCCTAAGGAGACAATTAGCGTGAGATGCCAAGTCCTGTTTTCCCAGAAAACAAGATTTTCTCCTAAGGAGACAATTTGCGTGAGATGCCAAGTCCTGTTTTTTCCTGAAAACAGGATTGTCTCCTATGGAGACATTTGCGTGAGATGTCAAGTCAAGTGTTTTCTGTGGAAAATAAGAAAAATATCATCCATTTGTTACTGCTGAAATAGCCTGGAGAGTTGTTAAGGTTCAGTTTATAAACTAGTGATAATTATTGCTATTTTAATGGTATATTCAAAACCAACAGCCATGTATGTAGAAGCAAAATCATTTTCTATCTTATTCACCATATTTGCATTATTTGCTGGCTCCCAGCTTGCACATTGTCAATATTGGAAAAACAGGTAACCAGACCCCCCTGACCTTTCAAGGTCAGGGGGGGGTCTGGTTACCTGTTTTTCCAACATTGATAACCTTCAGACTAGGAACCAGCAGATAATGCAAATAAGGTGAATACAAGATGTAATCAGTTAGACTACATAATGATACCTATTAGAACGCATACATAATCCTGTCAGAGATTATAATCTAATGACCGCCATTTAAACATGTGTCCAAGCAAACTGTCTACGCCAATAGGCCAATAAATGTGTGATTGTATACATTATGTTTGACTTGAAGAACTTAATAAGCTGTTAGCTTCCGTTCTAAATAGAAGTGAAGGCAATGATCAGGAATTGATACAATTAACCCTCACCACCCATCAAAGATACCAAAGGGAAAGAAACACAAACATTAAATAACTAGATCCTAATTGAAACATCAATGGCGGATAGCCAGAAGGACAGTTACTTACCAAAAAAGGCCAATTGGCTATTCAAAACAAAAAGATATAAGTGATACACACACTCAAAGACAAACCATAACAAAAATAAACCGCGACAGAAGAACCGCATTGGAACGGTCACTGAAAAGAATTTCACTGGGGGTCTTACATCCATTTTACGCGGCCGCGATTTAGACAAATAATTTGTTCCGTCCGCATGAAGGCTTCCTAACTCATCGATGCAACATTTCCGAGAACACAAAATTCAAAGAGATGAAATTTCGGTGATGAATCGACAGCAATAAATCACTGAAATGCTGGAGCAAAAGAAAACCAACAGTTAGACTCCGATTACATCATTGAGGAAAATGTCAAATATTTTCATCCGAAAAATGCTAGTACTACATATTTAGCCCTGATTATAACGTAACTTTATATACTGTATTTTGTATGATGGACAGAGAAATAAATATATATTGACAGTCGACTGGCAATAGCAAAAGCAAGTTAAAATGGCTATTGCCAGCGGTTCGTCTAAATGTGGCTATTACCACATATATATTTAAACTAATCTATGTTTGGAGCAGAGATGGGGAAAATGTCCAATATTTTCTTCCGAAAAGATGTAAAAGCAGTCGTTTTACATTAGGATAACACACCCGTGTGATATACTGCATTTTTTTTTGCTTCTCAAAAATGGCTACTTTTCTGATGAAAATCCGTGATAATTTTCTTATTTATACTGCAAAAATAGGTTGTGGGTGCTCGTTATAACCGCCTCGATGAGGCGGTTCTAACGTGTACCCACAATCTGTATATTGGAGCAGAAATAAGAAAATTAATGTATACCCCCGTCAACCCTAGTTTTCTCTATATAAAATGGGGTTTAAGGGGGTGTTTATTTCACGGATATGTTCACTTGATCGTATCCTGACTTCTCAAGCCCTCTCGCCCAATGAAACCAATAGGGTTTATTAGCATGGACGGTCCGCCTCGCACCGAGGTTCCTGGACAGGCTTTGATCCTTTAAGCGGTTTACCAGTACTAGTGTGCGGGCCGGATTCAGCTCTGCGTGGAAGCATCATGCAGACTTGAAGAAATATATGGGCTGCATGATGCTTCCACGCAGAGCTGAATCCGGCCCGCACACTAGTACTGGTAAACCGCTTAAACGATCTTAGCCTGTCCAGGCACCGCGGTGTGAGGCGGACCGTTCATGCTAATAAACCCTATTGGTTTCATTGGGCGACAGGGCTTGAGAAGTCTTTTCATCTCAATGTCGGGTAAAAGTCCCACAAAATTGGAAGCAGCGTCTCCAAAATGACCTTTACAGTGTTGACGGGGACGTTAAACCTCAAATCAAACAAACAAATACGGGCGTGATATCGTGACATGTTAATTAGGAGAGCTCGAAGCGCAACATCTGTAACAGAACAGAACAAAACAAAAGAAAAATATTCTGGTCAACGACTGAACGAACTAAATGTGGGTAATATACTTTCAAGACAGTGAACACTAATGTACCGATCAGACTGCGTGAATGCGCGAGATTATATGCATTTATGCCATCACGAAAACACGCCTATACAAATACATTGTAAACTTTACCGCCGAAAAACGAAAAACTTAAGATGAAAAATTGCGATATTTTTCTTATTTCTGCTCAAAATATAGAATGTGGGTACTCGTTATCGAGGCGGTTCTAACGAGTGCCCACAATTTATATTTAGAGCAGAAATAAGAAAAATAAGGTTTACCCCTATAAACTCCAGTTTTACTAAATAAAAGTGGGGTTCAAAGGGATCAAAATTATATAGGTGTGTTTTCGTGATGCACCTGTGTTGTTCGCACATTGAAAAACCTTTTCCATCCGTTTTTATTTTTATTTTTGGTGGGGGTGAGGGCGGAGGGTTTACGGCCCTTTCAATATTTTTTCCCTTATATCGAGCCGATCGTTAACCAGAGGTGGGCGAAAACCGGAGTACCCGAAGAAAAATCACCTGACCTTCCGTTGCAGAACTTAGCGTCTCACATGTGACCCGAGACTATTATCTAATCAACTGTGATACGTAAAATGACATTCAAACACCAGGACCTGTAATATGAGAGTTAGTAAAAGGAAAACTTAGGTACTCAATCGAATCGGGAAGAGCATTCCAATCTCTAATGGTTCGAGGGAAGAACGATTCTTTATGAATGTCAGTTTTTGCAGTAAGGGTCTGAAACGCCAATGAATGATGATTTCTACACTGCCTATCTTGGGGAACAAGGTCATCTGTTGGAATGCTGGCAGCACCATTTAGACCTTTGTATAAAAGTATGAAAGTATGAGCCTACTGTTTGTTCCCCTTTTCTTGAGAGACTCCCATGTTATTTTTCCTAGTATTCCAATCATGCTCCCAGTTTCAAAGCAGTAATTGCATGTTACAAATCTAGCAGCTCTATTTTGAACTTTCTCAATTTCTTCGTTAAAGGTGCATTATTGAGCTGTCGGAAAAAAAGTGCTTAATTTTTTTTTTACATATATCGGGTATTTTTTGTTTAAATAATACAAATGAATGAGTTTTATGTAATATTGCGAACAATTATGATCACAGGTTAAGTTTTATGAGACGGTTTTTCTAACTATGCTACGAACACAGTTAGTCTATTTTTAATTTCGCGACAAAACTACAACGCGCGTGAATAATGACGTCATGCGGTAAATACCTAGAAAGGTATGCAGGGATCATCTCAACATCGTTACACACAATTGTTGTGACAGAAATCGTAGATCGTAGTATAGTGAAATTCTTTTAAACTTTTTATGCGAATTCCAGTGTGTAAAATGGAATGAAAATTCCGTCTTTCTCTCTCTCTCTCTTTCTCTCTCTCTCTCTCTCTCTCTCAGCATGCCATGGCGTACACGTTCCCCAGTGCTCTCTCTCTCTCTCTCTCTCTCTCTCTCTCTCTCTCTCTCTCTCTCTCTCTCTCTCTCTCTCTCTCTCTCTCTCTCTCTCTCTGAAAGTGCTATGGCCAACATGTTGCTAACTATTTTTTTTCTCTCTCTCATTATGGGCTAAATGTTGAAACAGTGGGTCAACATCGGGCAGACAGCGATACGACGTCGCCATGTCGTATCGCTCTCGGTCAGACGCACCGTTCTTGCGATTTACTCTCTCTCTCTCTCTCTCTCTCTCTCTCTCTCTCTCTCTGTGGCCTTCATGTTGCTCATTCGTCTCTCTCTCTCTCTCTCTGGCCTTCATGTTGCTCATTAGTCTCTCTCTCTCTCTCTCTCTCTCTCTCTCTCTCTCTCTCTCTCTCTCTCTCTCTCTCTCTCTATCTCTCTCTCTCTCTCTTTCTCTCATTATGGGCTAGCGCACCACATTGGGCCAACATCGGGCCGACAGCGATCTCTCTCTCTCTCTCTCTCTCTCTCTCTCTCTCTCTCTCTCTCTCTCTCTCTCTCTCGGAAAATAAATATTCTATGTATATATCGTCGGGCCGACGCTTGACCGACATTCTACGCTGACTGGGTGTCTTCCATTAAAGTTAAAGACCCCTACCTCAGTTAAGTTTTGTATTGGACTAACGGCCCAGTCAGCACTATTTTATGTCATTTTTGAGCCGGTCAGTTTACCTGTCCACACTTTTCCTGGGCAGGCTTATACGTAAAGCCACTGTCACAAATCACTATTCGATCCCCGCCCGACTACTCGGGGACTGCGATGGGGTGAGATTGGAGTCCGGTCGGCGTCCCGCCGGATGTTGGGGCGTCGGTGGTGGTCGGGAGGGGCCCGGTTAAATTTTAACTCGTAGTTAAAATTCTCCACGAAAACTCACCGACTTCTAGGTCGGTGGCACATCGATAAAAGTCGAGCAGAGCTCGTACCGACGTCGATGTCGATGGCATCGGCTGGCATCCGGTAGTCGTAAAGCGGACCCCGACCAATCAGATAATCGGGCAGTAATCGGCCGAGGCCCGACAGATGATCAAACGGTATCTGCTGGACGAATCCCGGTTTCGACTGGCGCCGCTCGATCGCTGATTGACGCTCGACTATATAAGGGCCCGATCTCCGATGGGTGCCAGTTTCTAGCAGACCAGTAGGGAGCATTGTACATAAACGTTTGATAACTGCCCATGCAAAGGACGGTACACGATCCATTGCTTCATCCCAGTTCTTCTCCCGCACACAAGGTTGCAAAGACCACATTGGCACGGTGCCGAGCCCTAAGCAGCCACTCCTGTAACCTCCGGATCCTTTCCTGGGGTGACGGTAGGTGCAGTGGTGGGATAAGAGGCATCTTGTTCCGCTTTTCTTCGAAAGTTTTCCTCGATGTCAAGAAAAAGGATGTTCACCCACCAACAGAGCTGACCCATTTGTTGTATAGGCAGGAGAGGATGCAGTTTATATACCCATGAACAACTGGACAATTCCCGGCTGGGGTAAACCCGTCCCTTGTCCGGCGGCCGGGAACTGGGCGGACATCTGCGGAACATCGACCGATGCTCGGGGACTAGTAACAATCGCCGGGTATACGGTCGGTAACCTGCAGTGCACCGGCCTATTTCCGCCCGGCGTATACGCCGATGCTTCCCCGCAAAACTTAGGCTGACACCGCCCGATTCCCGGCGGATGTCTCTCTAGGCCCCACACGGCATACTTTTTGCCAAAACCGAGCCAGACACCCATTTCTCGGCTTGGACTGCTCGGCCGACCACAACGTATAGTATAGCTCGGCCGGGGTACGCCTAATTTGTGACCGAGGCATCAGCAGTTAACCAGTACAGTGCACACTCTTTCGCCACTGACAACTGCCCTTCTTGAATCAGCGGATGCCCAGTGGTAGAGAATGGCCGTGGAAAATATTTCATGATCTATCTCCACGAAAGAATGTTGCCGACCCGGCAGGTACCGAACACGCGCCTTTCTGATCACCAGTCAGACGTTCATCCGACCGAGGTACTGAGGCCGATAATTATCATACGAGATATTTTGGCCAGCAATAATCAAGTGTATATAAATGTAAAGTGCAGATAACTCCATGTCAACAGACATACAACGCCTAAACAACGTCCAAGTCAACAGACATACAACGTCTAAACAACGATGCATTGACGCTGACGCAGCAAAGTCGATGCAACAACGAAATTGACATAGCGTGTAGCATCGGCTCCGGAACTTGTTACTCAAAAGTACCAGATTAATGTGGAAAATGATCATACTGACGGTAACGGGCCTCCGTGGCCTAGTGGTTAAGAGTGCTGACTCTTGATCATTAGGTCTCTCACCGGTGTGGTTCGAGTCTCGCTCGGGTCATATGTGAGACGCCAAGTTCTGCAACGGAAGGTAAGGTGGTTTTTCTCCGGGTACTCTGGTTTTCGCCCATCTCTGATTAACGATCGCTCGATACGGGTGAAATAATCTTGAAAGGGCCGTAAAACCAAAACAAAAAAAAAAAAATAAAAATAAAAAAATACGGACGGCAGGTAATGACCTAATTTGGCGTTATTACGTAAAGCTAGAACCTAAAACCACTTCCCATCACGTGAACAAGTCCGTGAAATTAAGACCCCACTAAACCCCATTTTATATAAAGAAAACTGGGGTTTACGGGGAATAACATTAATTTCCTTAGTTCTGCTCCAAGACATAGGCTGTGGGTACTCGTTAGAAGCGCCTCAATGAGGCGGTTCTAACGAGCATCCAAAACCTATGTTTGGAGTATAAATAGGAAAAATATGACAAATCTTCATCCGAAAAAGATGCCTTTTTTTAAGGTTTGAGAAATTTACTATATCCCACGGATGTGTTATCCTAATGCCATATTAACTGAACTTATTTTCTCTGAAATTCTTGTGCCGACATTTTGGAAAGCTTTGAAAAGGTTTGAGGGTCACTGACGAGGCCTTATTGGCCGAAACTAGCTATTCTGGCCCAGAAAACATGTACACTCCATATGTTCCAGTTTTGTGGTGCATTCCTTGCTTCCAAAGGATATACACTTTCGGATGAGTCTTTAAACCTAGGTCCCGTCTCCGTATGGCCTTAGCTGTTGGTGGGACGTAAAACTCAAACACTCACTCACTCACTCCAAAGGATAGCCATTTCTAGAACATATTTAACGTCACTATAGCTGGTGTCTGGGAATGTGTGGAGGTCGTAAAATGTCTCCCTGCCCAACATCATAGTGTAGTTTATATTTTCTTGCCCTTCCAGTGGTGAATTTTGAAATTTTTGAGGGTCACTGATGAGGCCTAATTGGGCAAAACTAGCTAGTCTGGTCCAGAAAACATGTACACTCCATATTTATCCCCACGTTTTTCGAAGAAAAGTGGGGATATTGTTATCGCCTCCGTCTGTCCGTTCGTCCGTCCGTCCGTCTGTCCGGCTATCTCCTCCTACACCGTTCATTGGAATTCAACCAAATTTGGTGTGTGAGTTACATACATGAATGGCTTCTGCAAGAGCACATTAATTTTTGGACCAGCCCCCAAGGGTCCCGTGAAGCGGTCAAAACGTGGGGATTTGCGATGGCGCGCCATCGACTGCGCGATCTAGTTTACAGTTTTGTGGTGTATTCCTTGTTTCCAAAGGACAACCCTTTCTAGAACATATTTTAGAAGTAAGTAGATGAGAGAAAGTACAAAAAGGGGACAGGGAATTATTGAAAGGTTGTGTGAGTGCTTTTCAGTTTAGACAACATGTACGATAGAAGTTGGTCTTCTGTCTTTCTCGACTGGTAGGCGAGTATCTCTAGCAATGTTAATAATAAGACGATTCATTACGATAACAGGTCCGTGCAATGAACGCCCCTTTAAACCCAACTTTATAGAGAGAGAACTGGGGGTTACAATATTTTGTAACTGGGTATGCAATTTGCTGCGTCAGCGTCAATGCATCGCAGTGATGTTGCATTGACGTTGACACGACGTTGTTTAGACGTTGTATGTCTGTTGACATGGAGTTATCTGCACTTTATGTTTACATACACTCGCTTATTGCTGGCCAAAATATCTCGTATGATAATCGTCGGCCTCAGTACCTCAGTCGGATACGCGTCTGACTGGGTATACAATATTTTTCTCATTCCTGCTCCATGACATACGCCGTGGGTACTCGATAGAACCACATCACTGCGGCAGTTCCAACGAGCACCAACAGCCATGTTTGAAGCATAAATGAGAAAACTATCACAATTTTTCACCAGAAAAGTAAATATTGTTAAGATATGAAAGAATGCACAAAGTCATACGGGTGTAACATCGTATTGGCTAATAGACGATGATAATCAATTTGAAAAAAAAAATAATAATAATAATAAAATTCTTTCATGGGAGGGCAGAAAACAAACTGTAGTAACAATATACATGTATTTTCTACAAGATGTGCCTTTTATAGCTAATGGTACAAGTCTACTGCACTATATGTGTGGCAGATAGTCGACGGAAAACAGAACCCTGACACCAAACATAAACATTAAGTCGGAATAGGCCTCATGAATCATCAGTGTTTGGGTAAAAGTAGTTATATGTAGAACATAGAAGTGTAGGCAATGATCAGGAATCGACACAATTTACCCACAGCTCCCACCAGAGTTACCAAAGGGGAAAGAAACACAAACATGAAACAACAGACCCTAATGGAAACATCAATAGCGGAAAGCCAAAAGGACAGTTACTTTTCCACAAAATGGCCAATTCGATATCCAAAACAAAATAAAATAAGTGATACAAACACTCAAAGACAAACCATAACAAAAATAAACAACGACAGAAGAACCGCCTTGGCGCGGTCAGTGAAACGAATTCCACTGGGCTGGGCGAGAGAGGGGCTTTAATCTTAAAGAATTTATCTAATCTGTTGTTTATGAGTGAAATGTATCTCTCGCTAAGCACTTTATTCATAGAAACAAATTTGATTTCGTATATACAATATTTTGCTAAAACACAGAGAGAGAGAGAGAGAGAGAGAGAGAGAGAGAGAGAGAGAGAGAGAGAGAGAGAGAGAGAGAGAGAGAGATGTAATTGACCACTTCTGCTTTACCACCGTGTGAAAATAGTATTTTACGATCCTCTAGCGATATTTCTGGATTTACATTTGTGGTCAACCATGATTAAAGTTCAGTCTAAAACGTTCTTACTTTTGGGCATCTAAGAAATAAATAATGGATTTTTTCTGGTTGTTCATTACAGTAACTACAACCCTGATTTTATTAATTTTAAATAGAAATGAATGTGTTACTAAATTTTTATTATTGATTTTGTATTGAAAGTCGCGTAGTTTTGTCTCGTGAAATGTCTTTAATGCTCTTTTTCCACTTTATCTCCTATCTCCGTTTGCCATTTTGTTTGTGTAATGTATTCGTTTACTCTAACCAAAACATCATAAATAGTCTACTCCCTTTCTTTGAACTAATCAAGTCTTGAAAGTATATGTTACAAACTACATTTTGTTTAAATTTAACAGCAAATACACGATTCATGTGAATTTGATCTTTTCATACTTGAGAAATACTACATGGTGGTAGTCTAAAAATGTGGCCCTTATATCATATTTCGCCTTTAACTGTTCAAAACTATAAAATACCACTTCCTCACTAGTAAGATCGTAAATTGCTCTTATGCCCATATCGCACCTATTTCTTAAAAACAATTTCCCATTACCAATGTGGTCTTTATGTCATAATGGGCATATAAGAATTTGCTTTAGGTTTTCTACGGGGACAGGTTTACAAAATTCCGACAAGCAGAAAATCCTTCAAAAAATGGATTTTTGTAGGTTGAAACTAAATTTCGCCGCATAAGATTTGGTTTGGACATACCTTATGATCACAAAATACTCAACAGCCTGGGAGCGCAGATCTTGTGACACTCATGTGATTCTGCTTGTTTATGACCTTACCAGATCATGATTAAATGGTCAACAAATAGATCTTATCTTGGGTTTAGCATGACCTTTGGCTAGGTGAATCACATGAAGCTTCTTCGCAAGCTACTGGTACATGGATTAACTATCCAGTGAATTAAGTCTTTTTTCTGATTGAGAGAAGTCAGACAGTTGCACTTGAATGTGAGTACTCAGATGAGGTTCCAGTTACTTCAGGTGTACCACAAGGATCAGTTCTAGGCACAATATTATTGTTATTATACCTTAACGACCTACCCGACAATGTGTGGTCCCGGGTTCGCCTATTTGCTGGTGACACTGGGGTGTACCTGACCATAATTCTCCCTGATTATTCGGTCACACTCCAGAGGGACTTAGACCGCCCCATCATAGAATCTCACTGGGCCATGGAATCAAAACATAGAAAGGCGGCATAATGCTGCGTTTTACCAGATCTGCACTTCTTGTTTAAAATGCTGGTATTTAAGTGTTAAACTAACAGTTTTAGATTACAACTAGGATGAAAATTATTTTAGCTGCCCTTTATATTACAGCGAAAGTAACCTTTTGTGAACGGAAAAGAAATTTATGAAAGTACTTTTATCTCAGGACATCTTAAGTTTCCTCAATACATTTGCACAAGAAAAATATAGATGAAAGATTTGCAAGTTGATTTTCCCCAAAATATAATCCTGATTTCCGTTTAAAAATCCATGTCCCACAAGAAAAAGGTTTGGAGGTATAAACGGTTATTACAGCAAGTACTTCCTTGCATTAGCAACATCCCTGTGCCTTTGAAAATAAATGAAATTCTGTATTTTTTCACTTTTACCAGGAAAAAAGGAAACCGCTTTATAGACTTTTTAAAAGTTACTAAAACAGCTGCAGATCAATAGTTCACATCAAATACTAACGACTCGGTCAAAGCTTTCTATCAAAAAGGCTACCTGAATTGAAAACCAGATTTTTTTGACATGTTTATTCTCGATGGGCGCCATCATCTCCTTTTCTTGCGGTAAATCTGAAATGCTGAGATTTCATCAATTATGCCTTCCACATTTTATTTTCTCCATCATCAATGAAAATACCTTGAAAAGTCAGCTATGTAGCCTACTTCCTGCGTATACCATAATGAAATCGCCTATCTTGGAAGCCTGTCAACACTGATAAATTAGTGTAGCTGTCAAATTGAAGAGATTTCCATCTTGCCAAATGCAAAAACGTATTCATACGCCTTGGAACTAATTTCCCACCAAAAAAACAATAGTACACCATTGCTTTAAATTTAAAACATAATATTCATATTTGAAACTGTCTTGCGCCTACTTTCACATACTTTCTAACATAATTTGTTCGTTAATTCATGAATAGTATGCCTTCATTTCTGAACTAGTTTCTACGTGTAACATTGTCCTGTTTGTGTTGTTCACCCCTGTTCCCAAGTAAACAAGTTGAAAAGGGTACATTTCTTTTTTAACTTCTTTCAGCAAAACATATTAAAAGTATTGGGCTTCTATGAAATTTTACCAACCCGCACATTGGTAAGTAGGTGACACAACAGATCATTAATTGGATTAGATAAATATGTCCAAACATCAATTATTTGTTTATGGTGACTCATGTGAACAGAAAACAACGTGTTTTTGTTAATGGTGAATCTTCAGTATGGGCGCCAGTTTTGTTTGGAGTCCCACAAGGGACTGTTCTTGGTCCTCTATTGTTCTCCCTGTACATCAATGATATTTCCTCTGACATTGACTCAGAAATAAGACTTTTCGCAGATGACTGTGTTTGTTACCGGGAAATTAGAGATACAGATGACTCATTGAAACTTCAGGCTGACATAGATGGATTAGGATGTTGGGCCCGAAAATGGGGCATGAGATTTCAGCCAGTTACATGCAATATTATGCAGATAACAAGGAAGAGATCTAATAAAGTTGAGGCTTCTTACACTATAGAGGGAACGGTCCTCGAAAATGTGAATTCCATTAAATACCAAATATGGGGATAAACTGTTTTTATCTTATTTTTTTTTTTTTTTTTTTTTTTTTTTTTTTTGGTTTTTGATTTTATTCCAGTATCAAATCATCCACCCAGTAAACACAATCAATAATACAGTGAAACTTTGCTGCAGTGATTCATAAATTGTTATAAATTGCATGAATGAAATATATAAAATGAAATACTAAAAGCACCAAAGAAGGTCAATTATTTTACAAGCTAAATGCAAGAGATTGCAACACCTCAACCCAATCAGTGATCTTACTGCCAACTTGGTAGAACTGGTCATTTTTGGCTACCATACACTGAATTTAAAAATAGTACCAGGTGAAATAATTACATTTTTGGGGGGTGGGGGAGGAATCATTAATTTTCAGTACTATTTATGTATTTTACTTGAAATTCCACTCTTGCAGTGCCTAAAGGCAACTTTTAGCCACAATTCTATGATAGTATTTTACACATTTTTGTTCTGTGGATTAAGATATCATTTTTGCAAAACCATGGAAAAATGCAATAAATTACTAACATGGTGACTTTCCAATAAAAATATTTTGCTTTCATATTCTTACATTTACATGGACTACCATCTGATGAAAAATCTGTTTGGGTAACTATTTGCAAATATGATTTTTTCAGTACCTCAAATGTAGTGAAATAACTGTATTGAGGAACCTTAAATCACCTTCTTTAAAGTAGCTTTTTGTTGTCTGTGGCGTTACTAAACCGTACAAATGTGAAATGGTTAGAATATACCAGATAAAAATTGCAACATGTGTGCACGTGGCCGATTTCGAAAACAAAAACAAAAACAGAAGACCATCATGAAAACATGCCTATGCAATTTTGACCCTCTTAAACTCCACTTTAATCCAGTAGAATGGGGTTTGTATGGGTGTACATTATTTTTCGCATTTCTGCCCAAAACATAGATTTTTGGTACTCGTCAGAAACCGCCTGGTCGAGACGGTTCCAACGAGTACCCAAAATCTATGTTTTGAGCTGAATTATGAAAAATAGCAGAATCTTTTATCTGAACATTTTCATTTTTTGGGTGGAAATATGTTCAATTTATTTGAAAAGGCATGTTTTCGTAATGCAAAAAAAAAAAAAAAATAATAATAATAAAAAAAAATAATAATAATGGCCTCACTCATAATCTTAAATAACTGGAGTATAGTATGCATATTACAGGACCTTCGTTTGAATAAACTCTCGTCAAAGGAATAAACACTTCTCAAAGCATAAACTAACGTCTATTCTAGTTGTAAGTTTCACAAGAACGAAGTAGAAACTATTTCAGCTCACTGAAAAACAAACTTTATTTCGTAAACAAAAACAACAAAAAGAAAAAAAAAGAAAAAAAAAAAAAAAAAGAAAAACTTCCCATCACGAAAGGAAAGTTCCTTCCGTTGAATAGACCAATAGGGGACAGACTTTCTTCCAAAGTATTTTCAGTAATGAAACAAAGCGAAAGCAACGACAAAGAATTCTCAAAAGGAAATATGGCCCTGGTGTAGATTTCACATCTCCATCTGTTTCATGCAAAAATAGATTGATTTACGATCAGCACTAGCATTATAATCGATCCCTATGTGATGAAACCAAATATGATAATAACCACGGCCTTTCCTTCCAAACGATGTCAAAATGGTGTCAGTAGTTTCCAAATTTGCAATTTTGTGACGCAAGTAACCGTACAGTTAATTCAGCATTTTTTTTCCAAGTTGCCGTACTTAAAAAAATCCAAGTTGCCGTACTTGAAAAATCCAATATATATATTTCATCAGCCTAAATACTTTTGTAAGCCTTCATGAATGACGGTTAAACAAATAAAGCTCTTATATCTATCTCAAGACAGGGACATGGATCATTCACACAGAGCTCTTCGTCAATAACAAAACGATCCGGGATTACGAAATTTCCTTAATAAAGCAGACCTTGATTCGAGAAATTCAAGGAATACTAGGTTTTACCAACCTCCCTTTTTTCATTTCCAATATGCATATGATCAGTAAGATAGACGATGTGAGCGGAAGATTGCGATTGAACTGGACTAGTTTGTTTGTAGGGGTCCCAGGGGGTGGCAGCATATTCTAGTTTAGGTCTAACTAGTGACTTGTATGCTGTTGCCTTGATGTCCTTTGGGCATGCAGAGAGATTCCTGCGTAGGATAGGAAAGCAGCTGTCTGGCTGTCTGTCATAGATAGCATGTCATAGTCTAGCTACTAGACCTTGATGTCATATTTACCAATTACCAACCTTCATGTGTATTTTTATCAAATATGAAACCTTGTTAGACTTTAATCTTGTCTCAGACACCAAGGTCTAGTACAATGCGAATTTTACCTCGCAAGATCCTTGGTAAATGATTGATTACAGCTACAGTCATGAAATGTTTATTGCCTTTCTGTACCCCTTACCGAACACCAACTGATAAGGCAAACTGGCATTTTAGTCAGAGTATATCTTCCCAAGATCAAATAAGGGGTAGAAGAATATTACTTATTAACTTTAAAATATGATATCCGACTAGAAGCTAGTCTAAGCATGTCAGTGTGACTATTTCACACCAGTGTACTGTCTATAGCCAGGTTTTTGCTTTACTTCTGGCAATGGATGTTGTATAATGACTCCATTATCTTGCTTTTGTTGCCGATTCTGATGTACTCACACTAAGTCTTGTCTGGGTGAAAACGCATCTATCAGTCTCTCTCCCATGCTTGTAAATAATTAAAGTCCTCTTGAGCGACAGCAACTCGGTACAACAGGCAGTGATCAGCGAACAGGGGAGACGCGTGGTGGCAAGTCGTTGATTTATATGAGGAAGAGGAGAGTGCCGAGCACTGTACTCTGTGGAACACCAGAAGTAACGGGCGCAGACGAAGAAATCCTCAATTACGACTTTCTGGTATCCATCAGCAATGAAATTGTGCGGAACCTCGTGAAAGGCCTTACTGAAATCTAGGTAGGATGACATTTATGCGCTGTGAGTTGTTCATTCCGACGGCTTGCTATCAGCTGGTACTCACATGACCCCCCCCCCCCCCCCCCACAGGGAGAACGACCCAATGTACAACGAAAGAGCCGATTACTGTGCAGAGTCTCATCCTGCAAACCTGGAGTTTATGTAATAAACTGAGCGTGACAGCTCAGTGGTTAAGCCCAGAGTGGTTAGTGCACTTGACTCAGATGCCAGAGGCCCTCGGTTGACCCGGCGATGATTATTTCGGTGTCTGAACACCATTTACAGCGATGAATGTCAAAATGCGCACCGCCCTTTGGATCGGAACGTTTAACTGGAGGCACCGGCCCCCGCCCATAGGGGCTTGAAGAAATATATGGGCTGCATGATGCTTCCACGCAGAGCTGAATCCGGCCCGCACACTAGTACTGGTAAACCGCTTAGAGGATCTAAGCCTGTCCAGGAACCGCGGTGCGAGGCGGACCGCCTATGCTAATAAACCCTATGGGTTTCATTGGGCGACAGGGCTTGAGATGTCATCTCATCTCAATGTCGGGTAAAAGTCCCACAAAATTGGAAGCAACGTCTCCAAAATGACCATTAAAGTGCTGACGGGGACGTTAAACCTCAAATCAAACAAACAAACTGGAGGCGCCCTGTTCAGGGAGAGTCATCCCCTATGCAGGTTAACTGTTTGTTTGTTTTGGGGTTTACGGCCAAGTCAACACTGTTAAGGCCGTTTTTGAGCCTGTCAGTTTACTTTTCCTGGGCAGGCTTATACGTAAGAGGTAACCAGGAGAGTGCACATTCTTTCGCCAGAAACTGACAACTGCCCTTCTTGAGCCAGCGGAATGGAGAGAATGACCGTAGGAAAGATTTCTTGATCAATCCCCGCGAAAGAATATTGCCGACCCCGGCAGGTATCGAACCTGCTTCCCCATGATCAGCAGTCAGACGCGCATCCGACTGAGCTACCGAGGCCAGCGCAAGATTGATGTGTGCTGTAAATCTGCAAGTAATGGTAAAATGTGGCCGATCCCAGTATCAGTGAGTAGGTCCTGGTGCACGTTTGTTTGTTTGGTTTGAGGTTTAACGTCCCCTTCAACACTGTAAAGGTCATTTTGGAGACGTTGATAACAATTTTGTGGGACTTTTACCAGACATTGAGATGAAATGACTTCTCAAGCCCTGTCGCCCAGTGAAACAAATGGACGGACTCGCATCGCTTTGCTTGCCCAGGCTTAGATCTTCTAAGCTGTTTACCAGTACTCGTTTGCGGGTCAGTTACAGCTCTGCGTGGAAGCATTATGTAGCCCATATATTTCTTCAAGTCCCGATGGGCGGTGCGAATATGGATAGTGTTTCTCTTTTGTTTCGGTATTAAAAAGTTCTTGCTCGGCTCCCATGGCGGGGCTTGAAGAAATAGGTGGGCTGCATGATGGTGCCAGGCAGAGCTTAAACCGACCGCTTAGGAGTATTGGTAAACCGCCTAAAGGATTCAAGCCTGCCCAGGCAAAGCGGTGCGAGTCGGGCCGCCCATTCATATAAACCCTATTGGTTTCATTGGGCGACAGGGATTTTTTTTTTGGGGGGGGGGGTTTTACGGCCCTTTCAAGATTATTTCACTCATATCGAGCCGATCGTTAATCAGAGGTGGGCGAAAACCGGAGTACCCGGAGAAAAACCATCTGACCTTCCGTTGCAGAACTTGGCGTCTCACATATGACCCGAGCGAGGCTCGAACCACAGAGGTGAGAGACCTAATGATCAAGAGTCAGCGCTCTTAACCACTAGGCCACGGAGGCCCGTAAGCGACAGGGAATGAGATCTCATTTCATCTCAATGTCGGGTATATAAAAGTCCCACAAAATTGTAAGCTAGGTCTCCAAAATTACTTATACAGTGTTGATGGGGACGTTAAACAGTGTTAATTGGGACGTTAACCCTCAAATCAAACAAATCAAAAGGTTATTGCTAGTATCGTCTAATTCTAACAAATACCCACATCATACATGTACTCTCACATGTATGCGGTTTTTGTGTATCTTTGAAACGACCCCATGTCAATTCTCATCGATTCAGAAATTCATCCTTAGATATTGACTGTAAAATTATCTTCTTGCCTGTAAATTGATGCGTTAGCATTTGATAACAGATTAACATGCATGATAGTATTGTGTCAGTGCAGTTGAAAGTCAAATACTTGTAATTTGGACTAAAAATTCTACTTTCCTCAGATGAACCGGAGGTCGCCATCTTATTGTTCGCCGCTGTGATGTTGCCCGGCTTTTTGTCACGTGACAGGAATATTTTTAGATTGAAATTCCCAAAAACAACAAATAAACAAAAATGAAAACGACGATTTTCACAAAGTTCTGAAGTGGTATTTGGTTTCAGAAGATTACAAATGACAAAGCTACATGAATAGAAGAAATAAAACCGAAAAACACGCTTTTCATTTTTGAAGCCCGATAGCTCAATAATGCACCTTTAAGGACCACTCCACTGATGAAGATTAGATATCAGAAAGGCCTCTGCGTCACTAAATTTGGTATAGTTACGCCTCAATACAACTACCGTATTTCAAGATTGGGCGAATTCATATGTCCTTTATATAAGATACAAGATACAAGGATTTTATTGCGAATTTTCGGCCCACGTAGGAGCACATAAAGAGGCATATTATAATAATGAATAAACCAAGTAGACAATCAAGGAAAGAATTCCAAACGACAGAGGCATGAAACAAAAAAAAAAAAAAAAAAAAACTGGAATACCCAGTGTAAAAAAAAAATGGAATACCCAGTATATGCTGCCTTTTTTACATCCTGAGGACACTGCTGAAGATTTCGCCTCAGGAAACCAAGCGTTCTATTTGCCTTAGTACACATGTTGCTAACATGTTTATTCCATCTCAAATTGTGTGCGATTGTCACACCGTGGTATTAAATGGAATCCACTTTCTCGAGGACCATTCCCTCTAAGGTCCCTTTAATGACCCCTCCCTGTTTTACAATCGTTCGGAGTATAGTGCTGCTGTAAAAGTTAAATAGAAAAATTGATTATTCTTTCAAAATTGCCTGACGGACCAACGTCGGGTCGACAGCGATACGCCACGTATCCTACGTTCCTAAACTCGAGGTCATTTTATAAGAAATTTATATGAAACTCGCCGAAGCTCGTTTCATATATTTTATATTAAATCACCACTCGTATAAGATTCTCTATGTATCTCGTGTTTTCTCAGATTGGTTATAACCCACTGACAACATCTGGATGTATGGATCTTCTAGAAGCTGCCTCTGCGGAAACCAACGGTTTAAACCTTCTGGATGCAACGGTGAGTGATGGATCACTACGATAACATACGCTTGCGAAATAGTGCATTTTTCACATCTCCACAATGGCTACTTTTCTGATGAAAATCCGCTATATTTTTCTTATCTATACTGCAAACATAGGTTGAGGTGCTCGTTAGAACCGCCTCATTGAGGCGGTTCGAACGAGTAGCCACAACCTATGTCTTTGAGCAGAAATAAGAAACATAAGGCGTACCCCCGTAAACCCCAGTTTTCTCTATATAAAGTGGGGTTTAGGGGGTGTTCATTTCACGGACTTGTTCACGTGATGACTTACTACATTTATCATACAGACACACAATACATTACGACAAGACGCCTGTATAATTTTGACCCCATAACCCCACTTTTATAGAGTAAACCGCGGGTTAACAGGGGGTATATTACCTCTCATAGGTTGTGGGTACTTGATAGAACCGCCTCGACCCGTTAGAACCGCCTCACCGAGGCGTTGCAAGGAGGTTCTAACCAGTTCCCACAACAAGCTGTGTTTTGAGTATAATTATGATTGATTGATTGATTGATTGATTGATTTGGGTTTAACGACACGCCAGTTCGTGTGGGTCATTTTGTGTCGTCTTCCAGAGAACGAGACAAAAAAGAGATAGAAGACACAGTACACATCACGAAAACATGCCTCACATGAAACGAGTCCCACTTTCATAAGGTAAAACTGAGGTTTACAGGGGTAAAGCTTTTTTTTATTATTTCTGCTCTTAAATATAGATTGTGGGTACTCGTTAGAACCGCCTCGATGAGGCGGTTCTAACAAGTACCCGCAATCTATATTTTGAGCAGAAATAAGAAAAATATCACAATTTTTCATCTTAATTTTTTTCTTTCTTGGCGGTAAAATGTATCATGTATATGTATAGGCCTGTTTTCTTAATGAGGAGATGATAGTGAGGGACAGAGGAGTAAGAGGAATATGAATGCAAGTGTAGAAACAGAAGAAATAACACCCCCCCCCCCCCCACACACACACACACACACCCGTCTTCCCTTACCTGATGCAAGGACAGAAATATAAAAAATACAAGAATCTTTTACCTGAAAATGTTCATCATTTTTTTTTTTTTTTTTTTTTTATTTTGCTGGTAAAATTTTCAATATATTTGAATAGGAGTGTTTTCGTAATGTTTTAAGTTAAAAAAAGGTTATCAAACTTGGCCGCCTCTACGTTTCAATTTCATGACGCTTTGTGTAGCCTGGTTTTAACTCGTGTTTTGCTGAACCCGGATGTTGCTTATCTTTCAAACAATGTAGATCCAGATCAGATGGAGAAGCCATCTGATCAGGATCTTCATCGCTTTTGTCTACCAGTTTATGAATTTGTTGCAATATTAATTTGCAGCAAGTAATCTGATTGGTCGATAACCAGTAGTGGGTGTGGCATATTTAAATATACAGCAGGACAAGGGTTAAGACTGGCTAGCTGATAACTGTCAAATTGGCAGGAATCAGCACATTGGCAGCCTAGGGAAAAGAGCAGTACCAATAACTAATCCCAGTCGGCGAACCTGGGGTAGCCTATATGTGCTCTTGGCGCCCGGTTACCTTGAAAAGAAAATCATTCATTCAGGGTTAAGACTAATGGAACTATATTCCACTAGGTACACGACAATTTAGCAACGTCGCATAAAGTCGATGAACAGGTGTAGCGTCGATGCTGAAACGACATCTGTATTGTGTTTCATCAAAAAGTCTGAAAGTATGACCAAGTTCTTTTTAAGCAGTTTAAAACGCCATGGATCGTATCGAGGAGTAGGTGCGCCGTCCGCCTGATCGTCTGTATTTCTGTTGACTGATGGATGACCGACAGATTACGGCTTTAAAGCAGCATTCTTCAAACGTACATGTACAGAGATCAAGACTTCCTTCCGTTCAATGTGGTCCCCTTTCATCCAAAGGGCTTTGGCGTTATCTGTCCTTAATCTTTATAAATGAACACTTCACAGATCTATTTTTTCATGTCGAGATAAGGTACGATAAACAGAGATTACCACATGTCATTCCTCATATCAGCCCGTGTGCCGAAGACCGAAGGTCCGACGGGTAATATAAAAGTCCATTTTTAACAGAATTTGCCCATTAGCAATTCCATACCACTCATCGATCAGTCCCAATATAAATGTGTATGCAAAATTTGAGAACATATATCCTTAACAAATACCCAAGTTTTCGATCGGAAATGGTGCGGATGGATGGACATACGGATGGATGGACACTCGAAAGTATATATCACAATACCCCACCACTATCGTGTGGTGAGGTAGAAAAATGGGAGTGGAGGCAATGATCACGAATCGATACAATTTACCCACTGCTCCCATCAGAGACATCAAAGGGAAAGAAACACAAACATGAAACAACAGACCCCAGTGGAAACATCAACATCGGAAAGCCAAAAGAACAGTTACTTTCCCACAAAATGGACAATAGGCTATCCAAAATAAAATATTATAAGCGACACAAACATCCAAAGACAAACTCCGGCAGAAGAACCGCCTGAGACGGTAAGTAAAAGGTTTTTATGTGATGGTGGGATGGGGATTAAATCTGCTTTACAAGGCCAAATTCCGAAGAAGCCATCTGATCAGGATCTACACTGTTTGACATTCAGATTATTAATTTTTAGGAATAAATTACATCAAGTAATCTGATTGATTCAAAGTCTGAAATGGGTGTGGCTAAATTGAATATTCAGCATGATAAGCGTTTAATATTTGTGCCGATTACGACTTACGAGGCCCGATTACCCCATAAGGAAATATTACCCCTTACGGCATTACGAAAACACGCCTATACAAATACATTGTAAATTTTATCGCCGAACATTGAACATTCTTACATCACACTGGTAAAGGCAAGCGCGCAGGGTAAGGAACAAACACACCGGATAAGGAAATTTTTCCGATCAGGATAAAAAAGAAAATGGCGGAATGGGTATCTCATGTGCAGGTTTGTTGTTGTTCTAGATCTCGTGTTATGGTTACTAATCAATACGGCTGCTCACATTAGCTTCACGGAAGACACATATTATTCACAAATTTATATTCGATGGTCCGAATTCGATAGTTACATCCAGTCAAACGGAGAACCGGACACAGTGGAGCTACTCCGCCGCGAAATCTCATTATTTTACATGAAACGCTCTTCTGGGAAGATGGTATGCCTTTTTTGTTGGTTGTAGGCATACACATGATAAATCGGACTGTTACAAATACGATTTAAGGAAAATTTGATATTAGAAGGCACACAGTGAGAAATCCTAGTTCAATTTTCAATACAACGCCCACGGGCAAGGGAATGGGTACAACGCATATGATAAGACACAAAATGTTCCGGGAAAAATGGTTGTTGTATAGTCGTAGCCATAGTAAATTTCCATCTAAGATTAGGTTTTCCGATATTAATAATTAGTCCTACATAGTTTAAAGCACCAGTTGTGATCTTTAGGAAACGTTCAGAGTTTTTTTGCATTGTCTTGGCATGTGCATTGCTCTGGTTCTAGCAATGTACTCCCGCCCATCCCCAACACACACATACACATTAACTATGAATCGAGGACGATTTTGCCCGGACGATTTGACCTAGGAGAATTCTGCCAAGGAGAATGTGGTCCGTAAAAATATTGGGTAGGACAACTTGGCAAGGCTAATATAATGTCCTGTGCAAATTGACATATAAATATTTTGGGTTTGTTTTCAGTAATGCCTCTTGGTTTGTTTGTTTGTTTTAGAGTTTAATGGCACTGTCAATACTATATTTAGGTCATTTTTGAGCCGGTCAGTTTACCTATCCACACTTTTCCTGGGCAGGCTTATACGTAAGCGGTTAACCAGTACAGTGCACATTATTCCGCAATAAATTGACAACTACCCTTCTTGAATCAGTGGAAGGTAGAGAATGGCCGTAGAAAAGGTTTCATGATTAATCTCCACGAAAGAATGTTGCCGACCCCGGCAGGTGTCGAACCCGTGCCCTCCTGATCACCAGCAGACGCGAATCCGACTGAGCTACCGAGGCCGGCATAATCATTCAGTTACCAATACAAGTACATACTTTAATATTTGCCTTGCCCATCGGGGCTTAAGAAATAGATGGACTACATGATGCTTCCACGCTGAGCTGAAACCGACCCACACACGAGTACTGGTAAACTTCTTAGAGGATCTAAGCCTGCACAGGCAAAGCGGTGCGAGTCGACCCGCCCATGCTTATAAACCTTATTGGTTTCATTGGGCGGCAGGGCTTGCGATGTCGTTTCTTCTCAGTGTCGGGTAAAAGTCCCACAAAATGGGAAGCAACGTCTCCAAAATGACCTTTACAGGTTTGACGGGGACGTAAAACCGCAAATCAAGCAAACAATATTTGCCTTATATCTGACGACGAACTGCGTACAAAGGGCCTGTTAAGATCTCCAATTATATCTGCCCCCTCCCCCCCCCCTCCCCCCCCCCCTCCTCCCCCCCCCCCCCCCGGAATATTTGTTCATAAATGTTGTATGGTGACTGATAGCCAAAGGAAGTTATATGAAAAGATACAGCTTCAAAGAAAAACAAATCAATAAAATGTTTGGTCATTCACAAATAAGGTATTGTTTTTACCATGACTTTACCCCTACCCCCAACTGATTTTGACCAAAATTGCAAAATTTGTCACCTTTATGGCTTTCAAAATATAACAGCCTAGCCTTGCCTGTACATATTTTATATTTTGTATACAGATAAAGTTTTGATATGTTAACATGTGGTGAAAATATATAAAAAATGAAAGGTGAACTCTGTGTTTATTTTTTTTTCATAAATTAATTTTTGGTCATTATCAGAAATGCCAACATAAAATTGCCATAACTCCGTTCATAGTAAAGCTAAATATATTTTGTTATTACTCATTTTCTTAGTTAGGACCCAAGGAATAATTTGATACCTGTTTCATTTTTCGTATATCTGCATGATAACGCAAGTGGGTGGGGTAACAAGATACGACTCACTTAGTGTACAAACGATGAACAGAGTTACCTGATATATTAATGCGCCAGTTGAAACCGGGTTTCTAAGGGCATTTACTATTGTCTTTTTCTTTCGAAGGGGTATACTTTTATCACACTTTTCTTACTATTTTCGTCATATTTTATTAACTCAATACAGACACATCAAACGTCAAGTTTTTCTGAAAATACTTGAAGACGAAACAACTCGTTTCTGTGAATGTTTACGTTAAGAAGCCTGTTAGCAAGTGAAACGTCGCACACTGAAGAGGATTTGAGTGAGGGTCAAAAAGAAGCCAAATCATATCAGACCCTTTAATGACCATGTAATAGGTATGTCTCACGAATTTGGTAAAGTTATCTACCTTATTTTCGGCCAAAAGAACAAGCATACAATTTTCTACCAGAAATACTGCATGGACAAATACATCATTTCTCTAATTCATGATCGCGATGAACCCAATCCATCTATCCCCCATAGGGGATTATTATATTGCTAGAACCACAGCAATGCGCATGCCAAGACAATGCACACAAACTTTGGCCGTTTCCTAAAGGTCACAATTGGTGCTTTAAACTATGTATGACTAATTATTAATATCGGAAAACCTAATCTGAGATGGAAATTTACTCGTGCTAAGATCATACAACAACCATATTCCCCGGAAAATTTTGTGTCTTATCATATGCGTTGTACCCATTTCCTTGCCCGTGGGCGTTGTATTGAAAATTGATCTAGGATTTCTCACTGTGGGCCTTCTAATTTCAAATTTTCCTTAATTCGTATTTGCAACAATCCGAGTTATCATGTGTATGTCTACAAGCAACAAAAAAGTGCATGCCATCTTCCCAGAAGAGCGTTTCATGTAAAATAATGAGATTTCCGGGTGGAGTAGCTCCACTGTGTCCGGTTCTCCGTTTGACTGGATGTAACTGTCGAATTCGGACCATCGAATATAAATTTGTGAATAATATGTGTCTTCCGTGAAGCTAATGTGAGCAGCCGTATTGATTAGTAACCATAACAAGAGATCTAGAACAACAACAAACCTGAACATGTGATACCCATTCCGCCATTTTCTTTTTTATCCTGATCGGAAAAATTTCCTTATCCGGTGTGTTTGTTCCTTACCCTGCGCGCTTGCCTTTACCAGTGTGTACATGACACATTGTAATATTTTTCTTATTTCTGCTTAAAATATAGAGTGTGGGTGCTCATTAGAACCGCCTCATCGAGACGGTTCTAACGAGTACCCACACTCTATATTTTAGAGCAGAAATAAGAAAAATAAGTTTCACCCCTGTAAACCCCAGTTTCACTATATAAAAGTGGGGTTCAAGGGGGTCAGAATTATACAGGCGTGTTTTTGTGATGATAAGGAAATATTACCCGTTACTGGGACAGGAAAAGCCAAATGATGGGTGTCCGTCCGATCACAATTTGCTTCTTCATTCAGTTTCTATTTTAGTGAGCATTTCAGATAAAAACATTAACAAGAAAAGATATGACACAAAGTGCCATATCAAGTGACTCGATTGTGATTGAATTGCACTGTTTTGGACATGAACAGGCAATGAAATCTTATTATTCAACCGTTCAGTCATAAACTTATAAACTATAATTATTTGATCGTGTCGACATGGAACACTGAATTTGCAGTAAAAATTCAACAAGACCGGTTGTCTTGTCAGTTTGATCATGTTTGTGGAAAAACTATGTTGAATTTAACAGTGTAATAGAGTTGAATGACAGAACATTGGGCGCAGCCTTACGGATATTATAAACCGACAAACGCAATCAGCATAGAGTCTGGTATTCTTTATACTTAGCGCCCTCCTTTTCAACATCAAGAACAACACGCGTCCATTAATGCCGTGCGTGTTTCTACATTATCATTATTATTATCAACTGTTTCATCGGTTTCTATGATTATTATTATTATTATCAACTGTTTCATCGTTTTCTATTATTATTATTATTATTATTATTATTATTATTAATGAATTTTCAGCAAGTTTTCATTCAATTTTTTTTCAACGTAAATTACAATTATATTATCAATAATAATAACAACAATAATCAAAATCATAATACTTGTTGTACAAGTAGCAGTAGCAGTTGAAGTAAAAGTGGAAGTAGTAGTATGTGTAATTATTATAATCATCTTTTGATTATTGAAATTATTATTATCATTATTATTGCAGTATACGTAGTTGTAGTAGTAGTAATAGTAGAGGTAGTTGGAGTAGTAATAAGTGTAGTATTAATTGTTTAACGTCCCCGGTAACACTATATGTCATTCTAGAGACCTTGCTTCCAATTTTGTGGAAGTTTTACACTATATTGAGATGAAATGACATCTCAAGTCCTGCCGCCAATTGAAACCAATACATGAATAGGGTCTATATGCATGGACGGTCCGACTCGCGCCGCTATGCCTGAGCATGCTGGTAGTAAGAGTTGCAGTTAGAGTATAATTAATATTATAATTGTTTTTATTATTAAAATTATTATCGTTATTATAAGTAGTAGAATTAGTAGAGGTAGTTTGTTTGAATCCCCGTCAACACTATTTAGGTCATTTTGGAGACGTTGCTTCAAATTTTGTAGGGCTTTTACCCCGCATTGAGATGAAATGTCATCTCCAACCCTAACGCCAAAACAAACCAAAATGTTTATATGTAGGGGCTGTCCGACTCGCACCATTTTGCCTGGGCAGGCTTAGACCCTCGAAGCCGTTTACCAAGTTCATCTGCTGTAGGTTTTAGCTGTTTAGTAGTGCCGTTATGTCATTTACATTATTTTGACAATATATCAACCCGCATCCTGCAAGTGAATTGTTAGAAAAATGCAATTTTACATAGCATTATTATGGATGCATTGTAAATATGTTTTCTGTCCTTAAATATGAACTTCATTTGAAACAAATGAGAAACATTATAAAACGATACCTTGTGGACAGCTTTATATTTATTTTTGTGACTAAAGTGCTTATAGCAGTTATACTTCTTCTAAGTGAGCATATTGGTTGTGTATATCCGAAGTCAGGGCACAGCAAAATGTACAAGTTGGCAAGTTTGAAACACAACTTTCCATACAAAGTGCCCACTAAGTTCCTTACGCAACCTTATAATATTCATCAACTGATCTTTTTATATGGTGTAGTATAAAGTAAAATAATCAGAGTCGGTCTTTATGCTATTGATCAAAATGTGATGTGCCACCTTTTCTTGATGAACAGCTAGAAGATCGTGTAAAACCTTCATGTAATAATTGCTGCATTTCAAGAACTACTTGTGTAAAGAAAATGTATAAGATTTGCCGTGTTGAAGTCTTAAACTCTTATATTATTGACGCATGAATAGTTTAGGCCAATCAGCAGTTTCGAGGCACAAAACGAGTGCATACAAGACCCACCTGATGTTGAGATGCATGATATCCCGGAGAAGCGAATTCTTGCTAACACCCACTGCAATAACTGGGTCAGAGACAGCTAAACCCCTGTTTACATTACACGATATATGACAGGGTAGAGAAGCCCAAAATAATAACATCAATGTGATTGATATGAAACAATAAACAGCATATCGGTAAAGGCATGCAGTAAAAGAAGGATTGGAAACAAATTCCAGCTGAACACTTGGACATGTCGACAACATGACATGGATTCCATTGCTACATTTAAATTTTTTAAGGAGAAAGATGTTATGATATTGCATTGTAAGTCTAAGTTGTGTCGCGCTCTTATAAAATACCACCGCCACGTGGTTGTCAGCATTCTTTCTCCAGCTTCCATATAGCAGAGTATATCTGTATATTGCACGACCCGCAGAAAAAGCGATCGATGGAAGTCGGTTGCAGTCGGTTGACTTTATAAGAGTGCCCTAAAATCACCGTGTCATTCTGTCATTCGGTCATTCTGTCAGTCTGTCAGTCTGTCTGTCCGTACGTAACCCGTTTGTGAAAATTGGTGATAGTGACTTAATAGTGGAATATTTAAACAATTGTTGGCATACTGATAGATATCAATGAGATCTAACCAATGAACTTGCGAAATATTACATTCCATTTAGTATAGCCTCGCAGAGGCGAAAAATGTGAACATTTTCGAACTGCTTCTCCCCGGAAACCGTTGGGCCGATTGAAGTCAAAATTCATATGGAGCCTCTATGGGATGGGGGAAACCAAAATTTGCTCATGGGGTCAAGGTCACATGACCAAAATGGCCGCCAAGCCATATATGGTCTGTCTGTCTGTCCGTCCGTAACCCGTTTGTGAAAATTGGTGATAGTGACTTAACCGCTTGGAATATTTAAATATTTTTTGGCATACCGATAGATATCAAAGAGATCTAACCAATGAACTTGCGAAATATTACATTCCATTTAGTATAGCCTCGCCGAGGCGAAAAATCCGTAACCCGTTTGTGAAAATTGGTGATAGTGACTTAACCGCTTGGAATATTTAAACAATTTTTGGCATACTGATAGATATCAATGAGATCTAACCAATGAACTTGCGAAATATTACATTCCATTTAGTATAGCCTCACCGATGCGAAAAATGTGAAAAGTTTCGAACTGCTTCTCCTCGGAAACCGTTGGGCCGATTGAAGTCAAATTTCATACGGAGCCTCTATGGGATGGGGGAAACCAAACTTTGCTCATGGGGTCCAGGTCACATGACCAAAATGGCGGCAAAGCCATATATGGTCTGTCTGTCCGTCCTTAACCCGTTTGTGAAAATTGGCGGTAGTGACTTAGCCGATTGGAATATTTAAACAATTTTTGGCATACTGATAGATATCAATGAGATCTAACCAATGAACTAGAGAAATATTACATTCCATTTTGTATAGCCTCGCCGAGGCGAAAAATGTGAACATTTTCGAACTGCTTCTCCCCGGAAACCGTTGGGCCGATTGAAGTCAAATTTCATATGGAGCCTCTATGGGATGGGAGAAACCAAAATTTGCTCATGGGGTCCACGTCACATGACCAAAATGGCCGCCAAGCCATATATGGTCTGTCTGTCTGTCCGTCCGTAACCCGTTTGTGAAAATTGGTGATAGTGACTTAACCGCTTTGAATATTTAAACAATTTTTGGCATACTGATAGATATCAATGAGATCTAACCAATGAACTAGAGAAATATTACATTACATTTAGTATAGCCTCGCAGAGGCGAAAAATGTGAACATTTTCGAACTGCTTCTCCTCGGAAACCGTTGGGCCGATTGAAGTCAAATTTCATATGGAGCTTCTATGGGATGGGGGAAAACCAAAATTTGCTCATGGGGTCCAGGTCACATGACCAAAATGGCCGCCAAGCCATATATGGTAAAACCCCTTCAAAAATAGTCTTCTCCAGAACCATCGTGCAGATTTCCACGAAACTTGATAAATGGCATCTGGGACGTAGGCCCATCATAAATTGCTAAAAATGGTGACCCTGGGTTGACCTTGACCTTCTTTGTGCCTAGGTCAAACTTTCAAACATATGCTTTTGTATTGGAAAATGTGAGAATGCATTTTATCCTGCAAACGATTCAGAATACAGAACTAAAGTATAAGATATATTTTTGCTCCTTACGATAAGGCGCATTTATTGGGGGAACCGTTTTAGGTCAAGGTCACACGACCAAAATGGCCGCCATACCCATATATGGTAACACTCATAACGCTAAAAGCATCCGGCGGGTCGTGTACTTCAGCTGAAGCACTGGTTAACTCTTTTATTACCAAACGGAATCTTCCTACTGATATATAGCAGATGTCCATTGCAAAATTTAGGGGTATCATGTTGTTTTCTTCAAAATTTATTTTGAAAATGACTGAACTTTTAGCAAACAGTCGAGGCCCTGATCGCGGCGTCTGATTTGGGCCTGCACTGTTTACCAGGGTACCCGTTTTGGGGTTTCTGGTACAAAATGGGTTAAAACAGCTCTGCCTTGACGTTGTCTTTCTATGAAGATACAAATAACAAAACATTAATGTGTTGTTGCAGGATAAAGTTGACAATTGACAATTTCCCTGTTTTCAATTTTTCTGTGGCAACCAATAGGCCTGAAAGAACCTTATTTGAAATTTTATCAAAATATCTTGAAAGGCATGCATATGTCATTTTTCAATTTTTCCCATTATAAGTCAATGGAAACTCTTAATAGCAAAGAAACTAAAGTGCCAAATTCCATAAACCAAATCTCAGGTGGGAACTGCTCAAATGACAACCATGTATTTTAACTTGATATCGTTTTAATCTACTTATTGTAAAGTCTCCCAAACAAATCCCATACCCAAATAAGCACTCATGTTGGCTCTGTGTCTGAAATATTAGGGGTTTTATAAAGTAGATGGGGTGGGGCATCGACCCTGATTGGTATCACTAAATGCGTCTTATCAAAAGGAAAAAATACATATGTGGTTTAGCGGTGGGAATATGTAGGGTTCCTGGGGTGTAAGGCCTTTTGAGCAGTGGAGGAATTTGGGAATGGCGGATCCCAGAAAAGCCCAAGATTGTTGTCACTGACCTTGTCTTATCATAAGGACCAAGAATACATATGGTTAAGGGTTGGGGAGCTGAAAAGTTTATGAGATGATGTAAAGGGGTGGGACCTGGCCCATGGCACCCATGTGGGCCATCCTGGTGTCACTGATTGCGTCTTACCACAAGGAACATGAATATATATGGCTTAGGGGTGGGGCTCTGAACATTTTCTCAGATATATACCCTTTTGTGAAATCGAGGGTTTGAACATGGCCGCGGCGCGCCCTGCATGTGACCCCAAGGTTGGTGTTACTGTAATCGAATATCGCTTAAGCCCGCGCTAGGAGGCGTAAGTAGCCTTGCAAACTGTATTGATGTGTATGAAGAGACTCAATAAAACCGAGTCTCCGATTTTCGTTCTTTTACGTACTCTTTGTTTCCAAAGGCGGTCTTTTAGCTTTTAATTTCACCTTACTGCAACTGGTGTTAAGTGTCGTGTGGCGGCCGTAAAAAGTCTCCCCGTGCTTCATCATAGTGCAAATTATATTTTCTTTTCCTTTGGGATCATTGAGCCCATTCTGGTTACTTTGAAAATCGAATATCGCTTATAAGCCGGTACTAGGAGGCGTAAGCAGCCTTGCAAACTATATTGCTGTGTATGAAGAGACTCAATAAAACCTAGTCTCCGATTTTCGTTCTTTTATGTGTTCTTTGTTTCCAAAGGCAACCTTTTAGCTTTTTAAATTATCATAAGGAACAAGAATACATATGGTTTAGGAGTGGCGATCTGTAAGGCCTCTGGGATATTGGGTCTTCTATGAAGTGGAGGGGTTGGAGGCATGGCCCCGCCACATCCCGGGGGACCCCAAGGTTTGTATCACTGAACGTGCCCTATCATAAAGAACAAGAATATATATGTGGTTTATTGGTGGGAATATGTAAGGTTTTTGAGATATTGAGGCTTTTACGATGTGGAGGGTGTGGAGCATGGCCCCAGCGCATTCCCGGCTGACCCTCAGGTTTATGTCACTGAATGCGTCCAATCGTAGGAAACAAGATTATATATGTTTAAGGGGTGGGTATCTAAATGGTTTCTGATACATATGGCTTTTTATGACGCGGAGGTGGTGGGACCCCCAGGTTGGTGCCACTTAATGTGTCTTATCATATGGAACAAAAATATATATGGTTTAGGATGGGGATCTGAATGGTTTCTGAGATAAATGACATTTTATGAAGTGGAGGCGGTGGGGCAGGTCGGTGTCACTTAATGCGCCTTATCATAAGGCACAAGAATATATATATGGTTTTGGGGAGGGGATCTGTAAGGTTCCTGAGATATGTGGCAATTTATGGCGTGCATGGGGCTGGGCATGTCCCCGACACAACCTTCTGGACCCCCAGGTTGACATAAAAGCATATGGCTAAGAGAAGTTTACTCAAGGAACATTTCTATTAAAGCTTTGTCATAATATCTGCAATTACTTAGCAGTTAACGCCAATTTTCAATGTTCCCCATTATAAGTCTATGGGAACTATGAGTTGCCAGATATATGAGCCCCGCCAAGCGAATTTGTGTCTTCGAGCATTGCGTCATGACAAATTTTAACTGCGCATGCCCAGCCATTCAGACGGGCCAGGGATATGGCTTTCTGTCTGAAGGTTCCTCTTGATTCACTGCTTGTATGAGCGAGCAGCGAAGGTTCTGGCGAGACTGCGCGGATGCGCAGGCTCGCCTGAACCTTCGCTGCTCGCATAGGCGATAAGTACCAAAATCGCTTGACGGGGCCCATATAACAAACAGCCTACTAAAAAGCCGAATTTCGTAAAAAACAAAAACTTTTCATCACCCAGCCCAAGGATGCTACAGATGAAAGTTGGGCACAATCGGCCCAGAAGCTTCAGAGGAGATGGCGTATGAAAATGTTGACGCAAAACGGCGACGACGACGACGGACAACTGCCTATCCTATAAGCACGCCCTGGTGAGCTAGTAATCCAAACATGGGACAGTATAAGGCTGTTGAAACCGACAGTTTAGATGCTATTGGGGACCACTTTAGATGCCAGTGGGGATATCACACATGGGGTGGGTGAATTTTTGAGGCTGTTGAGACCAACTTCGGGAGTAATTAGATGCTGCCGAGGACAATTTTAGATGACAAGAGTAACCAAAATAGATGCCAGGGCCATTATAGAGACGAGGACCAATTTAGCGGCCCCCGTCCATCGGGGTTTGAAGAAATAGATGGGCTCCATGATGCTTCCATGCAGAGCTAAATCCGACCGCACACGAGTACTGGTAAACCGCGTAGAGGATAAATTAGCCTGCCCATGCAAACTTTAGCGGTATTGGTTTCATTGGGTGGCAGGGCTTGTGATATCATTTCATCTCAATGTCGGGTAAAAGTCCCACATAATTTTAAATAACGTCTCCAAAATGACCTATACAGTGTTGACGGGGAGGTTAAACCAACCTCAAATCAAAGAAACAAAAGACCAATTTAGATGCATATGATGTATAGATCGATGAATGTTTACTGAACATTACGTCGTGCACGGACCGGTCCATCTGATACCGTTATCTAGGGATGACAATGTCATCAGTGAATGCAAACTTCTTACATAAAAGCTGAAACTCAATCCCATGCGTACCAATAGAAAGATAGAAACTAAAAATATGACAAAAATTGACGAGAAGAACTAAAAACTTAAAAACAAATACCTTACGCGATAAATTGATGGTATAGTTTATCAACGACCTTTGAGAGTTCAACGTTCAAGCGTGCTAAGACTATTCCATGTTTTAGGGGAAGCAGGTTTCGGATTTCTTTTTTCACATGATTTTAAAATTATAAATAAGTTTTTTGATAATGCCAATATGCAGAATTCGTGGCCAAGTGGTTAATATGATGCAATACGATCCTCAGTAAAACTAAATCGCCCAATATAAAATCCCAACTGAAGGCGATTTACCTAAAACGCGGACTAGTCCAAAATTAAAAGTGCATTCATGTCTCACTGCGTTTTGAAAGACTATAGGCATGGTTTTGAATGTAGGTTGACTGTACACAAAAATGCTCTTGAATAACAAATAGCCGAGGGGTTACAGCTACAGATCAGAATCAGTGAAGTCCTCGGTGTGATGAGGGCGAGGGATGGAAGAGAAACTCGCACAGTGTAATTATTTTTAAACTTTTTTTTTTTCGTTTTTTTCTGTATAATATATTTCCTTTGTTGTTTTTTTTTAATATTAGTATGTAATTCATTATTTTCAAATTTCAGCGATTCACATCAACTTGATTTTCATAATTTCAGAATTTCATATTTCGAAATTGCATTACAAAAACAGTTATGATTCTTCGGCAGTGTCGGTAGATTCATCACCCTCAGAAGCAGTCTCTGTAACCTTCTCTCTAACGTCACTGTCAGAGTCCATGTGTTTAATGATTCACTCCATTTCAGCCTCAACAGCGATGTCAGTTTTACAATAGTCCTGTTCAGGCCCCCGCCCATTTGGGCTTAAAGAAATAGATGGGCTGCACGATGCTTCCACGTCGAGCTGAAACCGACCGCACACGAGTACGGGTAAACCGCTTAGAGGATCTAAGCCTGCCCAGGCAAAGCGGTGCAAGTCGGCCCGTCCAGGCTTATAAACCCTATTGGTTTCATTTGGGCGACAGGGCTTAAGTTGTCATTTCATCTCAATGTCGGGTAAAAGTCCCACAAAACTGGAAGAAACGTCTCCAAAATGACCAATACAGTGTTGACGGGGACTTTAAAACTCAAATCAAACAAAATAATAGTCCTGTTCAGCCTTTTCGACATGTGTTAAGCACGCAGGCCATTCTTTTTCATCAATGCTTCCAATGTCTTCTTCGATCAGAGCCTTTATTTATAAGCTATATATCTGTCATGCGAAGCTGAAAATTTCCTTGTTCAATATAAAATTTTCCCAATATCATCATTTTGGCATTCAGATCACTGAGGATGGTATAGTGAAAACCGCAGAGCTATGTGCCCGTGTCTCTTCAAAGCTGGTCAACGCGATAAAGAGGAGCTGGTTTATTTCGTTTGCAAAGTTCCAAAAGCTCGGGCTTGAATATTTCTTGCCACAGGCTGGATAAAACTGTATATTAAAGGAAACAAAAAGAACGAAAAATAAAAATGTTATTCAAAATTTGAGATTCGAACCTACGTCCTTTGAGTAACTAGGTCGTTAAAGTTTATGCATCTAACCAATACCGCCACATCGTATTCCTGCAACGCTGTCATATCAGAATAATATACAGCAAAGATTTTGTGAATTAAGCGAGGAAAAAGTTGGTACTTGAACCCCCACATAACGGTTTCCAATGGAATGGTCCGTGTGACGTAGTGTTCAGTAAACAGTAATCGATCTATACAAACGGATACAACAATGAAGCACCAGTTTTGTTTTGTTGTTGATGCTGCTGCTGTTTTTAACGGCCCTCACTTCATGTTTTCTTTGCTTAGCCTATTTTCGAGCCGATCGTTGATCAGAGTTGGACGAAAACCGATGTACCCGGGGATAAACCACCTGACCTTCCGTTGCGGCAGAACTCTTCGTCTCACGTTAGTCTGGTAGTTACCTCCCCTCGCTCGCTCTGTTCTTTGATTAGGTTTAATATGCAGTGCGGGACTAGTCTCCCATGTGAGCCAAGCGAGTCGGTTCTAACACATTTACCACCTTAAACACCCACAACGGGTAGTTGGCAAACAGTACAGTCCCAGATCAGACGCCACTGCATTTGATCAGGGCCTACACTGTTTGAAAAAAAAAAAAAAAACGAGGGGACGTAACTAAGATGAAAGTAAAGTTATCCACCTCGATGACATACTTCTTGCGATTACTCCCCTTGAGGATTAATTGTTTTATTTTTCTCTCTCCAATGAGTTGATTAGCTACATCAAACAAAGCGAGTGATTTGTTTTTTCTTATTTATGTATTTGTTTTTTTTACAAATTACTCCTTTCTTTCATTATAACTGGGAAATTGCCAGAAAAAATAATGAAAATATAAAAATACGCTTAATCAGTGTATTCAAATTATTTTAAAACCCTACTCTGGTTAATCATTTCTAAATATATATTAATTTTAAAAGGTCGATGGATTGACGACAACGGAGCATACTGCCTATCCTATTATATATGCTCACCTGAGTTCAGTAAAACTCGGGGATTTTTGAATAAAAATCAAAAAAGAGTTCCTTTAAGAGCAATGAAAACATTCATAAGAAAGAAGATGGGTCATACTACGTAGTTTCGGCTAATAAAGCCTCATCAGTGACCCTGTAATGATCCGGCAAAGAAAGCCAGAGGAACCATACTGCAATTTTGCGAATTTCGAATTGGCAGTCGATTCAAAGACTGATATAAATCAAAATGGGGTCCAAATAATTAAAAACCTGTCTAGAATATGAGTCTAAACCAATAATTTATTTCCGATTTCTCAGAATATTCACACTGATCTCAAAGGACCAAAAGTAAAATATAAACTGCACTATGGTTGATGTACGGGGAGACGTTTTAAGGCCGCCACACGGCACAACACCAGCTGCAGTGAAGGCAAATAAAAATCAAAAAAGAGTTCCTTTAAGAGCAATGAAAACATTCATAAGAAAGAAGATGGGTCATACTACGTAGTTTCGGCTAATAAAGCCTCATCAGTGACCCTGTAATGATCCGGCAAAGAAAGCCAGAGGAACCATACTGCAATTTTGCGAATTTCGAATTGGCAGTCGATTCAAAGACTGATATAAATCAAAATGGGGTCCAAATAATTAAAAACCTGTCTAGAATATGAGTCTAAACCAATAATTTATTTCCGATTTCTCAGAATATTCACACTGATCTCAAAGGACCAAAAGTAAAATATAAACTGCACTATGGTTGATGTACGGGGAGACGTTTTAAGGCCGCCACACGGCACAACACCAGCTGCAGTGAAGGCAAATAAAAATCAAAAAAGAGTTCCTTTAAGAGCAATGAAAACATTCATAAGAAAGAAGATGGGTCATACTACGTAGTTTCGGCTAATAAAGCCTCATCAGTGACCCTGTAATGATCCGGCAAAGAAAGTCAGAGGAACCATACTGCAATTTTGCGAATTTCGAATTGGCAGTCGATTCAAAGACTGATATAAATCAAAATGGGGTCCAAATAATTAAAAACCTGTCTAGAATATGAGTCTAAACCAATAATTTATTTCCGATTTCTCAGAATATTCACACTGATCTCAAAGGACCAAAAGTAAAATATAAACTGCACTATGGTTGATGTACGGGGAGACGTTTTAAGGCCGCCACACGGCACAACACCAGCTGCAGTGAAGGCAAATAAAAATCAAAAAAGAGTTCCTTTAAGAGCAATGAAAACATTCATAAGAAAGAAGATGGGTCATACTACGTAGTTTCGGCTAATAAAGCCTCATCAGTGACCCTGTAATGATCCGGCAAAGAAAGCCAGAGGAACCATACTGCAATTTTGCGAATTTCGAATTGGCAGTCGATTCAAAGACTGATATAAATCAAAATGGGGTCCAAATAATTAAAAACCTGTCTAGAATATGAGTCTAAACCAATAATTTATTTCCGATTTCTCAGAATATTCACACTGATCTCAAAGGACCAAAAGTAAAATATAAACTGCACTATGGTTGATGTACGGGGAGACGTTTTAAGGCCGAATGCGGGTAATTCCACAACAAACAAACATCAAATAGAGATACTACACTGAAAATGGGTCAAGAGCGCAGTCCTGCACCGGTCGGACGACCTTTACTTCCTGTACAATTGCCTAACAGTCAAGACCCTGATCAGACGCCACATCAAGCCCAACCTATGATTCCAGTCCATTTTTTTACGGCGTAGCCGTTATGGTTTTGCTTTTGTCCTACATTTTTCGTTATTCCATTGGTCAATAAAACCACATGTCCAAGGAGATGACCATTTCATTGGTCAATGATTTGCATAAATAAATCTACTCAAAAATACGACAGTTTACTGAAGTTTTAACCTAGGAAATGTTTCGTTTTTTATGTGAGACATGAATGAAAAATATATACAGTTTCGGCTTGCTCACCGTCTTGTCCTTTGATGACCATACGTCATATGTATAATTGTGCTTCTAGTGAATTCTGTAACTGCTGCGGTGAATAGCTATTTTGACCTAATTTCACGTGGTTGGTCTATATAGCGAAAGGAAGGTTCCTTTCGCGAAAGGAAGAATATTCTGCGAAAGGAATTGTTTGTTTGATTTGAGGTTTAACGTCCCCATCAACACTGTGTAGATCATTTTGGAGACGTTGCTTCCAAGTTTGTAAGACTTTTACCCGACATTGAGATGAAATGACACCTCAAGCCATGTTGCCCAATGAAACCAATAAAGAGATATAGCATGACAAAAACATGTAATAATCGCATTACAAATTGACAGATGTTTAATTTACAATATATGCTAAATAAAAGTTGCAGTGTATCATTTGTCTTCAGCATACTTTATGTTCTCCATTTTAACACAAAATGGACATTTTCGAATATTATTAATGTTATATAAATTCTGAAAAGGAATAAGTGTAATTTGACTTTTAATTAGGTGCACATAAGATCAAGTTTCCGTCCGTTTGTCTGCTCGTCCGTTTGTTCGTCCGCCTATGCGTTTACGTTCACCATAGCGACAACCCTAAATGTTAACCCTAGAATTTGTGTTCAAAAACAGTAAATGATAACGTTTTCTTATTTGTTGTGCATATACTTGAGATCATATGCTCTTGAAATGAGGTCATGTTTTTAACCTTGACCTTTTACACATACCGGACTTATACGGACACGACCTTTCTCAGCTATGCTGATAATGAAGGGAATTAACGCGTACAAGACAGAAAATAAATGATTATCTCCCACAGCTCCTAGCCATGGTTACCTAGGTGACCAAGGTAAACTGTAAATAGGAAAAGGGGGCGGTGTATTTCATTTTCAAAAAGGACCAAATTATATTCATTTTTATTTTACAAAATGTATATGGGCGTGTTCACAATACATTTGCAATTTTACTTCCGCTGGCACAGAAAAAAAATAACAATTTACAAAAAAGTTATGAAAAGAAATTCATCAGTTTTTGTCGCTGTAATCAATAGTTTTACTATATATTCTATACATTTAGTGGGTGCTTCCAAATATATGTAAAAAGGACTAAAAAGTTGTTCATAAAATTTCATTAAAAACACATGTGGATAATTGAAAAAGAATGTAAAATCATGAGCCGCTTGCACAGAAAAGTTATTCTTATAAGATTTTATTTTATGCGGAAATAATTATGAAGTTCCTATATAAATCTATCCGACATCAGTTACCTGGATGTTCGACATGGTTTCCCCGTTTCTGTTTCCGTGCATGTGTGCAATGTTTTAGGATGCATGGAAACATAATCGGGGAAACAAATCATGATGATGATAATAATAATAATAAAATAATAATAATATTGACGGATAAAAAAACTAGATCAACTTTTTTTTTTTTTTTTGCAGAAAAAAACCCCTGCAGATTTGACGTCATCATACCTCGACTGACGTATAACTAACAAAAATACTGTGCACAATATGATGTCATTACAGAAGCATGCTACTCTTTTTTCCTAAATGAGCCTGCGCATGGCAAATTCCACAAATGGGAAAGATTTTAAGGGGCTACAGTGGACACTGCTTGTTTCATTTTTATCAAAACCATAAAGAAATCGCGCCTATTCAAATACATGTATATTAAAAATTTTAGCACTAAAAGCTTCTGATAAGTTTCATACTTCTGCCCAGGAATAGATTGTAGGTACTCATTAGAACCACACCAACAGGGCGGTTCTAACGAATACCCACAATCTATGCATTTGAGCAAGGACGAAAAAATAATGTATACCCTGTTCACCTCTATTTTACTTTATAAAAGCTTTGTTCAGTTGTGTGTGTGGGGAGTGGGGGGGGGGGGGGGGGGCAGAATGACAAAGGCATGCTTTCGTGACGCATACATGTACATTGTGGGTACTACTTAGACGCACCACAACAATGACTTCTTCATGCTTAGATCCTCTAAAGCGGTTTACCGGTATTCGGGTGCGGTCGGTTTCAGCTCTGCGTGGAAGCATCATGCAGCCTACCTATTTATTCAAGCCCGATGGGCGGGAGTCGATTATGTAGTCGGTCGAATGAACATATGTCAAAGTCAAGACTGATCAGACTGCGCGGCATAGTCATTGCATGTCGCGCCGATGACATCACAAAAACACACAGATATTCAAGTACATTGAAAATTTTACCAGAAAAAAAAATGAAACATTATCGATGAAAAAATATCATATTTTTCATATTTATGCTCAAAACATTAATTGTGTGTATTTGTTTGAACCGCATCGATGAGGCGGTTCGAACGTGTACTCACAATCTTTGTTTTGAGCTACTTAGATTGTGTGTACTCATTAGAACTGCCCCGATGAGGCGATTCAAACGTGTACTCACAGTCTATGTTTTGAGCTCAAAACAGAGATTGTGCGTACTGGTTATTGTCGCCTCGGTGAGACTGTTCTAATGTGTACCCACAAATCATATTTTTGAGAATAAAAATAGAAAAATAATGTACAACCCCTCTAAATCCCAGTGTTTTTTTTTTTTTTTTTTTTTTTTCTTCTTATTTCTGCTAGAAAGCAGATATTGTGTGTACTCATTAGAACCGCCCGGTGAGGCGGTTCTAAGGGGTACCTACAATCAATGGTTTTGAGCAGGAATTAGAAGAATAAATTATACCCCTGTAAATCCCAGGTTTACTTATAACTGTGGGGTTTAACGGGGTCAAACTTATATAAGCGTGTTTTCGCGATGGAACATAGGCGGCCAGCGTATCTAATCGCCCTGAATGCGCTGGCTGATCAGTCTCCGCTGTGCGTCGTATGTAAGATCTTTCAAGTTTAAGGATCAGACGCCGCAAAACACGGACTCTGATCAGGGTCTACATTGTTTGCCTACAGTACAGGAATTTAAGGGTCAAACACCGTAAAACACAGCGTCTGATCAGAGCCTACTTTGTTTGCTTACAGTACAGAAAATTAAGGGTCAGACGCCGCAAAACACAGCGTCTGATTATGTTATGCATTGTTTGCTTACAGTACAGAAATTGAAGGGTCAGACGCCGCAAAACACAGAGCGTCTGATCAGGGTCTAAATTGTTTGCTTTCAGTACGGAAATTTAAGGGTCAGACCCCGCAAAACACAGCGTCTGTTCAGGGTCTACATTCTTTGCTTTCAGTACGGGAATTTAAAGGTCAGACCCCGGAAAATACAGCGTCTGATCAGGGTCTACATTGTTTGCTTTTAGTACGGGAATTTAAGGATCAGACCCCGCAAACGGGCCTAAGACATTGCACAAATGCATGGAAACAGAAGCGGCGAAACAAATCGAAACAAATGATGACGATGATGATGAAAATAATAATAATAATAATGTTGACGGATAAAGAAAACTTGCGGTTGCGGTCCGCCATCCAGGTACTAACGGCAATATTAGTTATAAAGTTTACAACTGTATACGTTACACGGACTTGCTGTCGTAATGAAACCTACATACTTTAAAGGAGCTCGTTAGAAGAAGGCATTATTGTCATTACTATAACATACCCGTGCGACAAAGTGCATTGCTTCACATCTTTAAAATGGCTTTTTATGATGAAAATCCGTGGCATTTTTCTTATGTTCCCTGCAAACATAGGTTGTGAGTGCTCATTAGAACCGTCTGAATTAGGCGGTTCTAACGAGCATCCACAACCTATGTCTTGGAGCGGAAATAAGAAAAATAATGTGTACCCCACGTAGACCCTAGTTTTCTCCATATAAATTGGGGTTAAGGGGGTGTTCATTTCACGGACTTATTACCGTGATGGGTGGGTCTAAGTAGTACCCACAATGTACATGTATGCGTCACGAAAGCACGCCTTTGTCATTCTGCAACCCCACACTGAACATGTCAAACTTTTACAAAGTAAAATAGAGGTCAACGGGGTATACATTATTTTTCTCGTTCTTGCTCAAATGCATAGATTGTGGGTGTTCGTTAGTTAGAACCGCCCTGTTTAGGCGGTTCTAATGTGTACCCACACTCTCTTCTTGGGCAGAAGTATGAAAATTATCAGAAGTTTTTAGCTGAAAGTTTTTAAGTTTTTTCAGTGCTAAAAGTTTTAATATATTTGAATAGGAGCGTTTTCTTAATGGTTTTGACAAAAAAAAAAATGAAACAAGGACTGTGTATTTTAGCTCCGTAAAATCTTTCCCATTTGTGGATTTTGCCATGCGCAGGCTCATTTAGGAAAAGAGGAGAGTATGCCTCTGTAATGACATCATATTATGCACAGTATTTTTTGTTAGGAATACGTCAGTCGAGTAATGATGACGTGAAATCTAGAGTTTTTTTGTTTTGTTTTTTTTTTTTTTTTTGCCAAAGAAAATGAAAGTAGATCTATTTATAGATATTGATATTTTTAGCCAAAAAGTTAGATTTTTAATGCTTTTTAAAAGGCTAGGAGCTTCCAAATTTAACTTAGTTAAGTAGCCAAACTGACAGTGGACACCTAGTTTCTTTTTTTATTTACTTAGAACAATAATCGAGCGGGGTCCACCTTCCTTTCTCCGGTTTATAAATGATTTTTTTCGCCGTCCAAGCAACCGGTTACAATACACTGGAAAACAAGATACTTTTTCTATTATAGAAGTTAAGCAACACATATTGTGGTTAGTACCTGGATGGGTGACCGGAAAATCTTTTTATCCATCAACATTGTTATCATTATTATTATTATCATTATTATCATCATCATCATCATCATCATCTGTTTCGATTTGCATACCGGACCTTCCAAACCTTATATTGCTGGTACCATACCGGACTTATACGGACACGACCTTTCTCAGCTATGCTGATAATGAAGGGAATTAACGCGTACAAGACAGAAAATAAATGATTATCTCCCACAGCTCCTATATATAGCCATGGTTACCTAGGTGACCAAGGTAAACTGTAAATAGGAAAAGGGGGCAGTGTATTTCATTTTCAAAAAGGACCAAATTATATTCATTTTTATTTTACAAAATGTATATGGGCGTGTTCACAATACATTTGCAATTTTACTTCCGCTGGCACAGAAAAAAAATAACAATTTACAAAAAAAGTTATGAAAAGAAATTCATCAGTTTTTGTCGCTGTAATCAATAGTTTTACTATATATTCTATACATTTAGTGGGTGCTTCCAAATATATGTAAAAAGGACTAAAAAGTTGTTCATAAAATTTTAATTAAAAACACATGTGGATAATTGAAAAAGAATGTAAAATCATGAGCCGCTTGCACAGAAAAGTTATTCTTATAAGATTTTATTTTATGCGGAAATAATTATGAAGTTCCTATATAAATCTATGTATTAACTTTATCCGACATCAGTTACCTGGATGTCCGTTAAAGTTCGACATGTTGACCTTAGCTCAAACAGGCGGGACACACCGCCCTCTGCAAAGCTATTTTTCCTCGCGTGACATCTGAATTGTTTGAATACAGTAAACCAGTTCATAGCTAGACAATTGTTGCTGTCACTATTGTAGCTCATATTGCACGACCCGCAGAAAAAGCGACCGACTGAAGTCGGTTGATTTTTTAAGAGTGCCCTAAAATCACCGTGCCATTCTGTCAGTCTGTCTGTCCGTCCGTAACCCGGTTGTGAAAATTGGTGATAGTGACTTAACCGTTTGGAATATTTAAACAATTTTGGCATACTGATAGATATCAATGAGATCTAACCAATGAACTTACGAAATATTACATTCCATTTAGTATAGCCGAGGCGAGGCGAAAAATGTGAAAATGTTGGAACTCCTTCTCCTCGGAAACCGTTAGGCCGATTGAAGTCAAATTTCATATGGAGCCTCTGTGGGATGGGGGAAACCAAAATTTGCTCATGGAGTCCAGGTCACATGACCAAAATGGCCGCCAAGCCATATATGGTCTGTCTGTCTGTCCGTCCGTAACCCGTTTGTGAAAATTGGTGATAGTGACTTAACCGCTTGGAATATTTAAACAAGAGTTGGCATACTGATAGTATAATCAATGAGGTCTAAGCAATGAACTTGCGAAATATTACATTCCATTTAGTATAGCCTCGCCGAGGCGAAAAATGTGAAAATCTTCGAACTGCTTCTCCTCGGAAACCGTTGGGCCGATTAAGGTTAAATTTCATATGGAGCCTCTATGGGATGGAGGAAACCAAAATTTGCTCATGGGGTCCAGGTCACATGACCAAAATGGCCGCCAAGCCATATATGGTAAAAACCCTTCAAAATAGTCTTCTCCAGAACCACTTGGCAGATTTCCACGAAACTTGATAAATAGCATCTGGGACGTAGGCCCATCATAAATTGCTAAAATGGTGACCCTGGGTTGACCTCGACCTTCTTTGTGCCTAGGTCAAACTTTGACACATATGCTTTTGTATCGGAAAAGTGAGAATTCATTTTATTCTGCAAACGATTCAGAATACAGTACTAAAGTATTAGATATATTTTTGCTCCTTACGATAAGGCGCATTTATTGGGGGAACCGTTTGAGGTCCAGGTCACATGACCAAAATGGCCGCCATACCCATATATGGTAACACTCATAAAGCTAAAAGCAACCGGCGGGTCGTGCACTCCAGCTGAAGCACTGGTTCCTAAACAACCTTCCAATTAAATCTACGCCGCATATCTTTTTAAAGATATTTCTTGTTATAGCTAAACCCATGTGAAATTAAACATCAAAGCGCTGAGAGTACTCGTTGGTCGGTGGCTATTTTTAGAAAGAACTTTGTTAGCACTCATTGATTAATTTGGCACCTCCGCCCATCGGGGTTTGAAGAAATAGATGGGCTACATGGCACGCAGGGCTGAATCCGACAGCACTCGAGAACTGGTAAACCGCTTAGTGGATATAAGCCTCTGCCCGGGCAAAGCGGTGCTAGTCGGACCGTCCATGCCTATAAAAAATAGAAGGTAGAGACAATGATCAGGAATCGATACAATTAACCCACAGCTCCCATCAGAGACACCAAAGGGAACGAAATACACTAACATGAAGCAACAGACCCAACGGAAACACCAACAGCGGAAAGTACCACAAAATGGCCAAAAGGCTATCATCCAAAATAAAATAATATAAGCGACACAATCACCCAAAGACAAACCAAAACAAAAATAAACCGCGACAGAAGAACCGCATTGGAACGGTTAGCGGAAACATATTCGTATTTTCAAGATACAAACCAATTATTTTCATCTTCAATCAATTCCATGCATAGGAATGGTGCACGGCTAATATCTATGTGGCTGAGATTCTTCTTTGTTTCCTTACTTATTACTTTGTTAAGGAGTACTCAGTATATGGTTAGTATAGGGGTCCACATGGGTTACCAAGTCGGCACCCATTTATCTTAGCTTGATTAGGCTAGGTATCCCTGGGGTACCTGGTACCCATAAGTTCAGCGACTGTGTACCCATACGTTATCGGAGAGTGGGTACCTAGCCCAACCAGCAGGGAATGTCGGGCCAATGTCAGGCCGACACCGATGCGACGTTGCATCGTCGAACTGCTGTCAGCCTGACGTTGGCCATCTGTTTCAGCATTAGCCAGGGGAGGGGTGGGGCTAGGTGAAAATTATGGGTACGTAAAATTTATGGATACCTGGTAGATCTACCTTAAAGTTTCTGAGGCCCCCGCCATCGGGGCTTGAAGAAATAGATGGGCTGCATGATGCTTACACGCAGAGCTGAAACCGACCTCACACGAGTACTGGTAAACCGCTCAGAGGAACTACTCAGTAAGCCTGCTGAAACTTCCATGCATAAAACCTTATTGGTTTCAATGGGCGACATGGCTTGAGATGCCATTTAATCTCAATGTCGGGTAAAAGTCCCTCAAAATTTGAAGCAACGTCTCGAAAATGACATATACAGTGTTGAAGGGGACGTTAAACCTCAAATCAAACTAAATTAAAGTTCCCTTTTTTAATTTTCAAGCTAAGCATGAAATAACTTAGGCCTATTCCCTTATCATTGTCCATGGGGACGATTTTTGACTTAGTTTCGAATAACAGTTCCTGAAAGTTTTCAAATTTTAGGGACAAATCCGGCAAAACTTGAACCTGAAAGTTTCAGTTTGTAGGGACTTACAGCACCTTCTGGGGCTGAAAGTTTTCAGCTTTGATGGATTTTAACGTCTTAAGCTTCTGTGAAAGTAACTTAGTCTTTGAAGTTTGTACATAGCTGGATTTTCTATTATTATTATTATTATTTTTTTTTTTGGGGGGGGGGGGGAGGGGGGAGTAAATAGTGCAATGGCCAGTGCAATGCAAACGCTATTGAGTTTGTACCTATGCCAGCACCCGGCTATTGAGTTTGTACTCATGACAGCACCCGGATGAAGGGTTATGACGCCACGCCATTTTTTCTGATAAGCGCTATTTTATAGACGGATCCAATGTGTTGACACGTGACCTTGTTTACTTGTCACTGCGCATGCGCAAAACTACTTTTCCTTTTGATAACCGGATCTATCGTGGTTGGCAAAAAGCCGCTGGTTCCATATAAACACATTTTAAATAGGTTTAATATTATCGGCATATTTTAGTTGACTGTAACTGAAAATCGATCGAGCTATACTTTAAATAAGTTCTCGACTTCATTCCTGCTTCTTCCGCATTTTAGTCATTCGTTTTGCGCATTTTTATTGCAAATAATTAAGACCATTCCATCTCGTTACCTGACTAAGTTTAATAGGCAATTATCATCAAAACATCCTCAAATATTCTAGAAACCAATTATTACTAGCTAAGATATGTTTATTTTAAAAGTTTAAAGGTCAATTTTGTCGTTTCAATTCCAAACAAAATACAAATTTACAGAAAATAACATCGCATTTACAATGGCGACAAACGGCCGAAGATTTTTGCCCACCACCGGTAAGTCCCGGCAAATAGCATTATTGAGTGATGACGTATTGTTTGGATGTGTCTTTATAGTAATCACCATAATGTGATGCTCAGTCACAGGTCACATGCTGCAGAATGTGACACCAGTTCATTCACCAAGGAGTATGATAAGAAAACAATAGAAAAAAAAAAAAAAAAAAAAAAAAAACAGCCGAGTGTCATAAGAATAATTGGCCCCGTCAAGCGATTTTGGCACTTATCGCCTATGCGAGCAGTGAATCAAGAGGGACCTTCAGACAGAAAGCCATATCCCTGGCCCGTCTGAATGGCTGGGCATGGCAGTTAAAATTTGTCATGAGGGAATACTCGAAGACACAAATTCGCTTGGCGGGGCTCAGATGATAACGTCAGAGGTGTGCTTGCATCCAGCAGACTACGTAATACTGTGTTGAGTAGAGAAAAGACATGTACCAAAATTATAGCTTTATACATGTAATATTAAAATGTTATAAAATGTTCTGGCTTTGTGATTTTGCCCTCATCTTGGGGGATAATTTGCTTTTAGTGGCAATTTTTTACTGAAATTCATTGACTACCTGAGTTTTTTTTTTTTTTTTTTTTTTGCATTCGAAACGGAGAAGGGGTATAATTTCCTGACATTTAATGTTTAAACCTGTAGACAAGCTTACAAATAATTTACTCGGATATCATAATAGAAGTGGATGCAATGATGAGGAATCGATACAATTAATCCACAGCTCTCATCAGAGACACAAAAGGAAAAGAAACACAGCATGAAATAACATGACCCTAATGGAAAGATCAATAGCGGAAAGCCAAAAGGACAGTTACTTTTCCACAAATGGCCAATTGGCTATCCAAAACAAAACGTATAAGCGATACATACACTCAAAGACAAACCATAACAAAAATAAAACGCGCGACAGAAGAACCGCCTTGGAATGGTGAGTTAAACGAATTCCACCGGGGGAATTAAATCGATTGTATGCGGCGCAATCTTCGCCCTTACTTCTGTCGTATAAGCCCCTAACCTAACTTCCTGACGTTCCAATGAAATCCAAGTTAATCGTGATACAGTAGTACTTCGATGGCTCGAACACCGATGGCTCGTTTACCATGGATGTGTCGAACCTATTCTTGAGCCCCTAGCGAAATCCTCTACATAAGAAATAGTGGGGGATAATAAAGAAGATTTTAGTCTTTTATCTTGCAAATGTATGCTGTGTGTACTCTATTAGAATCGCCTCGATGAGGCGATTCTAATGAGTACACACAGTATACATTTTTATTATAGAACGCCGAAAAGATGTCTAAAAGTATCTCGTTATGCCTCATAAGGGTTACTATAAATGTCATATCAGGAGGCACAATTTAGATAATTTTGGGACATCTTTTCGTTGTTCTATGACAGAAACAGATGTTTTTGTACTCATTAACCATCAGTGGCTCGAACTACCCCTGTCTCGAACAGATTTTCGAGGTCCCAAAGGTGTTCGAGCCATTGAAGTTCGACTGTATTTGACTTCTTAAAAAGAGCGTGTAGATCGTATCGTTTTTATTCGTATGTTGACCGTGTAAACAATTTCGTTCAAACTCTGTCAAATTTTAACAGAATTTGTTCATTAGCAATTCCATACCACTCAGCCACAATATAAATGTGTATGCAAAATTTGAGAACAAAAATCCTTAACAAATACCAAAGTTATCGATCGGAAATGGTGCTGACGGACGGATGGACACTCAAAGGTATATATCACAATACCCCATGACTATCATGTGGTGAGGAATAAAACCCCTGGCAGAAGAACCGCCTGAGACGGTCAGTAAAAGTTTTTTATGTGGTGGTGCGGTGGGCATTAGATCGACTTTGCTTGGCCAAATCGTCACCCTCGACTCTGTTATGGTTTGGACAAATAAATTGTTCAGTCTGCATGAAGGATTTCTAACTCATCATTTGAACATCTCATAGAACATGAGAATATTCGAAAATAATTTAGTCATCTTTGTCAACATATTCTGAAATAGCGGGCAGTGCTTTTCTCAGCAACTTTCATTACTGCATCAGAAAAGATAGGTGTATAGTGTTACGAGCCAATCGTAGCAGAAAGAAAAAGCAAACAAGCCTTTTGGAAAAATTTAACAAAATTTATTTACAAGTTAACTTTAACCTGTAGAAGTAAGAAAATTAAATGTACTTAGCTCTGTTATCAAATATCCTGAATGAATCTCTTTTCCTTGATCCCACAGAATTCACAGTCCAAAATGCAAAAGTAATATCCTTTAACAATCCAACACAGAATTTAGAAATAACTTTCCTTATAAGCCCAAACATCAAACTCCAAAGTCTGACTCAATGAGAAAAATCAAGCTCTTTTATAGACCCTAAGATTTCTCTAGAGCATTCCAGAGGGCTGTGGAATAAGATGAGGTAATTCTCTAAAAAATAATGCAACCAAGAACTTTCTGGAAGGTTCTGAAGTACTTTTCCTTGTAAACATGTTGTTTACAAAAATGAAATTAATCTGTGACTCAGTTTTCTAGAATCTTCTATAAGAAGATTAACAAGATATTTATAGCACTATTAGGTCAACACTGGGGTGAAAGTGGGAATCAGAAAAATAAATTCTTATGCATAACACTCCCCCTCTTCGAGGAAAAGAAAGATTTATGTAATAAAGCTTTCTTTTGCTTTAAGAATAATAAAATATTGAGCATAGCATATAAAATTACATGTATCTACAATCCACTTTGGTAGGAAAGAAAAACACAACTCCTGACACTGCTCAAACTCTTGAAAGGGCATCAGGGATAATGTTATCTCTCCCTCTGATATGTCTTATGTCTAAATTATACTCTTGTAGCATAAGACTCCACCTGAGCAACCGCTGATTTTTGTTTTTCATTTTATGTATGAAAGTCAGTGGATTGTGATCACTGAAAACAACAATCGGTGCAGTAGTAGGGGTAAGATAAACTTCGAAATGTTGCAGAGCAAGAATCAGAGACAAGCACTCTTTCTCTATGGTAGAGTAATTTCTCTGATGCTTATTAAACTTTTTGGAAAAGTAGCAAACTGGATGATCCACACCATTTCCATCTTCCTGCAACAAAACACTACCTGCACCTACGTCACTAGCATCTACAGCTAGCTTAAACTCCTTTTCAAAGTTTGGTGCTAAGAGAACTGGTTCACTCTTGAGTATGGCTTTAAGTTTATCAAAAGCATTTTGGCATATTGCATTCCAATGGAATTTTGTTCTTTTGCTGAGCAAATTTGTCAAAGGCTCAGCAATGACAGAGAAATTATTACAGAACTTCCTGTAATAACCAGCCATACCAAGAAATCGCATCAGCTGTCTTTTGCACGTGGGTACGGGAAAATTTGAGATAGCCTCAACTTTAGCATCAATGGGCTTCACATGACCTTGACCTACAACATGACCTAGAAATGTCAAACTTGCATGGCAGAATTCACTTTTAGCAAGATTGATTGTCAATTTGGCATTACTCAGTCTATCAAAGAATGCTCGAATAGTCCCAAGATGTTGATTCCACTGGTCGTTGTATATGATAGCATCATCGATATAAGCACTGCAGCCTTCCAGCCCCGCAATTACCATGTTTATTAAGCGCTGAAATGTTGATGAAGAGTTTTTCGTTCCAAATGGCATGACTTTATAGTTAAATAATCCGTCTGGTGTTGTGAATGCCAAAACCTCCTTTGCTCTATCTGTAAGTGGAATTTGCCAAAATCCTTTCAGAAGGTCGAATTTCGTTATGTATTTGGCATTCCCGATGTTATCAATGCAGTCATCCATTCTTGGAATAGGAAAGCTATCTGTTTTACTTAAGGAATTAACTTTCCTAAAATCTGTACACATACGATATGTCCCATCAGGTTTTGGTACAAGAATACAAGGAGAACTCCACTCACTTTGGCTTGGTTCAATAAAGTCATTGTCTAATAGATACTGAACTTCTTCTTTAAGATATTTTTGTTTCACAGGATTCATCCTGTATGGGTGTTGTTTTACAGGTTTAGACCCAGTTATGTCCACATCGTGAAATATTTTGTCTGTCCGTGTTGGAATGTCAGGAAATAAGTGTTCATATTCAAAAATTAGCTGTTTCAGTTCATTCCGCTGACTTGGCTCTAGATGTGACAGTTTCTGGTCAAGATTCCGTAGAATGTCAGAATTCTGAAGTTTTGATGATGTGGGATCCGACTTCACTGAATCAATATCCTCACAGCCATTGTCACATGAATTAAGTGGAACAGAGCTAACTAGATTGACTGATGTTAAAGATGTATTGTCCCTATCTATGTATTCCTTAAGCATGTTAATATGACATAGCTGCTTTAGCTTGCGCCTCCCAGGAGTGTTTATTATGTAATTTACGTCACTGATCTTTTTGTCCACAGTGTATGGACCATAATACCTGGCCTGCAACGATTTTCCTGGAATAGGCAAAAGAGCTGGTACCTTATCACCTGGTTTAAAATTCCTTTGTTTTGTCCCTATGTCATATAGCTGTTTCATTTTCCTTTGGGCTGACTGAAGATTGGTCCGAGCAGCCTCACAAGCTTTTGAAAGTCTAGTTTTGAAATCAGACACATACTGAAGTAAATTCAGGGAGGTGTCATCATTTGAGAGAAATTTCTCTTTGAGAAGTTTCAAAGGACCACGAACAGTATGGCCAAATACTAATTCAAATGGACTGAAGCCAAGAGATTCTTGCACAGATTCTCTAACAGCAAATAAAAGGAGATGGATGCCTTCATCCCAATCCTTCTCTGTGTCAAAACAATATGATCTTATCATGTTTTTCAATGTTTGATGGAATCTTTCAAGGGCACCTTGACTTTCAGGATGATAGGCCGATGACTTATACTGTATAATGCCAAGTTCATGCATTACTTGTTGAAATATTCCAGACATAAAATTTGAGCCTTGGTCTGACTGAATAGATTTAGGTAGCCCAACAAATGTGAAAAACTTCACTAAGGCCTTGACGATTGTCTTAGTTTTGATATTTCTTAAAGGAATGGCTTCAGGAAAACGTGTGGAAGCACACATAATAGTCAAAAGATATTCACAGCCAGACTTAGTTCTGGGCAAGGGACCCACACAGTCTATAATTATTCGACTGAAAGGTTCATCAAAAGCAGGTATAGGCTGCAAATGAGCTTTAGGTATAGTCTGATTGGGTTTTCCTACCATTTGGCATGTATGACAGGACCTACAATACTGAGAAACATCTGATTTTAACCCAGGCCAGTAAAAATGATTAAGAATCTTGTGTTAGGTTTTATTTACACCTAAATGTCCTGACATGGGAGTTTCATGTGCCAAGTTTAATATTTGGGAACGGTAAACCCGTGGAACCACTATCTGGTGGTTGACAGTCCACTCGTCTTCTGCTGAGACGTCTGGTGGACGCCATTTTCTTATAAGAATGTCATTTTTGACATAATAACAGACTGGGACCTGAGAAACTTCCTGCTCATCTAAGGCCCTTTCAAATAATGGCGAAATTTCAGGATCCTTATGCTGTTCTATAGCTAGATGAGACCCAGACATTTTGTCATGCCCTAGATTGAAAGATGATTTATTCTCATGAAAATCTGTCTGCTTATCAGGCAGGCTTGAAGACAGAGACCTTGTTATCTCGTCATTAAAAGACTGACCCAAAAAGGTATCAGTTAAATCAAAATCCTGTTTCCCATCAGTTTGCTTGGCCTTACGTGCCATAGCCCTTGTGACTGCACAAGACGGATAAAGATCAGGAATTTCCTGCCCAATGGGATCAGGCGGTTGGTCTATGCAAGGATAAGTAGTCAAAAGTGGGTTTACCACAACCTTATCTCCAGCTAAGTCATTGCCTAGCAACAAATGAACACCTTTAAAAGGTACAGAAGGTCTAATGCCAACAGCCACTGAACCGGATACCAAGTCTGATGACAAATAAACGTTATGAAGCGGAACATTAACAAATCCACATTCCACACCCTGAATAAGGACACTTTGGCCCATAGAAGTCTTCTCAGAAAAAGGCAGAGTATCTGCTAGAATAAGAGATTGAGAAGCTCCGGTATCTCGTAAGATTTTAATAGGGGTAGGATGGGCATAACTGTCACCATTTAGTGACACAAAACCATCTGATAAGAATGGTTCATAACACTCCATAACTGTATCAGTCTCAGATAATTTGGTATCAGAAAGAGTTTCCTCCCTTACACAAGACTGTGGTTTTGGCCTTATAGAAGTCAAGCCTGTAGGCTTAAGTTCCTCTTGTCTTTCTCCTTCTTTTCTTCGCTTTAATTTTAAACATTCAGAGATCAAATGACCTGTATTTTTACAATAATAACAAACTACTTGAGATTGAGATAAGGGATTCTGGTCTTTGTTTTCACCAGAAGGTTTGGAAAAATTCTGGCTTCTGTTTTCACCAGAAGGTTTGGAAGGATTCTGGCTTTTATTTTCACCAGAAAGTTTGGGCATAGTACTAGATGTATGGCTATAACTACCAGAAGGATTACTGGGATAGAATCTTGGACCTGTCTGTGGATTATAAGGTTTTCGAGGATAAGGCCTGTTCACAAATGAGACTTTATGAGTCAAAGCATAATCATCTGCCAAACGAGAAGCTTCCTCCAAAGTTTCAACCTGTCTCTCATCGAGAAAAGATTTAATGTCTGAATTTATGCACCGTTTGAACTCTTCAACAAGGACAAGCTGTCTAAGTTTGTCATGATCAGAGCCTACTTTTTTAGAAGAACACCACCTATCAAATAACTGTTCTTTGGTTCGAGCAAATTCTATATGGGTCTGGGAAATTTCTTTTTTACAATTCCTAAATTTTTGCCTGTAAGCTTCGGGGACCAACTCATATGCCTTAAGAATAAGCTCCTTAACCAAATCATAGTCTGAGCTTTGCTCGACAGTCAGCTGAGTGTAAATGTCTCGAGCCTTTCCGACAACAACGCTTTGCAAAAGTAAGGTCCAATGCTCTTTTGGCCATTTTAAATTTTCTGCAACTTTTTCAAAATGCAAAAAATACTTATCTACCTCTTTTTCCTGAAATGGCGGAACTAATCTTATGTGCTTTGTGGCATCAAAGTAACTGCCAGAGTCAAAAACAGGGGTATGTTTCAACCTATCCTGACCCTGGAGTTCCATTTCCTTCAGCCTTAATTGAAATTGCCTTTCCCTCTCTTTTTCTTCAATACTATATCTCATTTTTTCCTTTTCTAACTCAATCCGTTCCTCCATTTCTCTTTGTTTTTCTTCCTGCTCTAATTTTTCTTTTCGAATTCGTTCTTCCATTTCTAATCTTTCCATCTGCATTTGTCTCTGCATTTTTCTTTCTTTCTCTTCCTTTTCCATTTTTTCTTTCTGTATGCGTTCTTCCATCTCTAATCTTAATTTTTCTAATTCAACTTGCCTTCCAATTTCAATTTGTCTCATTTGCAATTCAGTATGTGAAACCATAATGAGAGACAAAGCAGATGAATCGAAAAGTTCTTCATCAACAAAAAACTGTACCAAAATATTCTTAATTTCATGTTTTTTCATGCTTGTTTTGACAGCAGTGACCCCATAATGGGAAGCAATTTCTAGCAAATCTGTCCTTTTGGCCAGATTAAACAACTCCTGAGTAGGCTGAGCCAAAAAGCTTCTGAAATCAAACGACATGTTTGCTTTTTGTTTGTTTTATAAAGTATTTATGGAAATACAGATTGAGGTTAATTTGACCCAAGTTTTTTTTGTTTTTTTTTTAAATGACAAGCCCAACGAGAATTTCACATGAAATGACAAGTACTATTTCACCTGAAATGAAAGTTCACATGAAATGACAATCCCCTATATGCCTATAGGGAAATACCAATCCTGTGAAGCAACTGCAAAGTCTATTTGATAAGAAATGACAATTACCTGCCGTCACATGAAATGTCGGTTTTAAAATGCTCAAATGGTTTTATCCCGGACGAGCCCCCAATTTCTGTTACGAGCCAATCGTAGCAGAAAGAAAAAGCAAACAAGCCTTTTGGAAAAATTTAACACAATTTATTTACAAGTTAACTTTAACCTGTAGAAGTAAGAAAATTAAATGTACTTAGCTCTGTTATCAAATATCCTGAATGAATCTATTTTCCTTGATCCCACAGAATTCACAGTCCAAAATGCAAAAGTAATATCCTTTAACAATCCAACACAGAATTTAGAAATAACTTTCCTTATAAGCCCAAACATCAAACTCCAAAGTCTGACTCAATGAGAAAAATCAAGCTCTTTTATAGACCCTAAGATTTCTCTAGAACATTCCAGAGGGCTGTGGAATAAGATGAGGTAATTCTCTAAAAAATAATGCAACCCAGAACTTTCTGGAAGGTTCTGAAGTACTTTTCCTTGTAAACATGTTGTTTACAAAAATGAAATTAATCTGTGACTCAGTTTTCTAGAATCTTCTATAAGAAGATTAACAAGATATTTATAGCACTATTAGGTCAACACTGGGGTGAAAGTGGGAATCAGAAAAATAAATTCTTATGCATAACAATAGACATGAAAAGGCAAGTTGCCGATTTTCAATTTAATTTCTCCCGGAGGAATGTATTCAGCTATTACTGTTTTGACCTGTCTTCTGGTGCCGTGCGAAGACTTTGTTTGTTTGTTTGATTCGAGGTTTAACGTCCCCGTCAACACTGTTAAGGTAATTTTTGAGACGTTGCTTCCAATTTTGTGGGACTTTTATTCGACATTGAGATGAAATGAAATGACATCTCAAGCCCTGTCGCCCAATGAAACCAACATGGTTTATAGGCATGGACGGTCAGACAGTCACACCGCTTTGTCTGGGCAGGCTTAGATCCTCTTAGCGGCTTACCAGTACTCGTGTGTGGGTCAGATTCAGCTCTGCGTGGAAGCATCATGCAGCCCATATATTTCTTCAAGCCCCGGTAGGCGGAAGACATTTTCCCGTCTACCCGGGTTATTCCAAACTTATCTAACATTTCAAATAAGACGTGTTTTGAACTACTTCCAAGTTCAAGTTGAAATACATAAGCTACAAACTTTTCGCAGGATTTGTACCAGGGGTTTAAATATTTGTGCCGATTACGACTTACGAGGCCCGATTACAGCATAAGGAAATATTACCCTTTACGGGGACAGGAAAAGCCAAATGATGGGTGTCTGTTCACAATTTGCTTCTTCATTCAATATCTATTTTAGTGTACGAGCATTTCAGATAAAAACAATAACAAGAGTCAGTTATAAACTTATAAACAAGAATTATTTGAGCGTGTCGACCTGAACACTGAATTTGCAGTAAAATTCAACAAGACCAGTGGTCTTGTCAGTTTGATCATGTTTGTGGAAAACCATGTTGAATTTAACAGTGTAATAGACATTAGGCACAGCTTTACGGATATTATAAACCGACAAACCCAATCAGAAAAGAGACTGGTCTTCTTTATACATATACTTAGCACCCTCCTTTTCAGCACCAAGAACAACATGAGTCCATTAATTCCGTGCGTGTTTCTACAGTATTATTATAATTATTATTATCAACTGTTTCATGGTTTTCTGTTATTATTATTATTAATAATGAATTTTTAGCAAGTTTTCATTCATTTCTTTTCAACATGTAAATTACAATAATATCAATAATAATAATAATAACAAGAATAATAATCAAAATCATAATACTTGTAAAAGTAGCAGTAGCAGTTGAAGTAAAACTGGAAGTAGTGGTAAGTTTAATTATTATAATCATCGTTTTGATTATTGAAATTATTATTATCATTATTATTGTATTTTACGTAGAAGTACTAGTAGTAGTATTTGTTATAGAGGTAGTGGGAGTACTAATAAGTGCAATGTTTAACGTCCGCGGTAACACTATATGTCATTCTAGAGACCTTGCTTCCAATTTTGTGGGAGTTTAACACTACATTGAGATGAAATGACATCTCAAGTCCTGCCGCCCATTGAAACCAATACATGAATAGGGTGTATATGCATGGACGGTCCGACTCGCGCCGCTGTGCCGGAGCAGGCTAGTAGTTGCAGTTAGAGTATAATTATTATTATAATGGTTTTTATTATTAAATTTTTTTATCGTTATTATAAGTAGTAGAATAAATAGAAGTAGTTTATTTGAATCCCCGTCAACACTATTTAGGTCATTTTGGAGACGTTGCTTCAAATTTTGTGGGGCTTTTACCCCGCACTGAGATGAAATGTCATCTCTAGCCCTAACGCCAAAACAATTCAAACTGTTTATATGTAGGGACTGTCCGACTCGCACCATTTTGCCTGGGTAGGCTTAGACCCTCGAAGCAGTTTACCAGTGCTCATCTGTGGCCAGTTTTAGCTGTGCGTGGAGACATTATGCAGCCAAATTTATTTCTGCAAACCCGATGCGCAGGGGTCCATGTAGTTGTATAGTAGTAGTTTAATTATTGTCATCATCGTTTTCATTATTAACATTTTTATCAATAGTAGTAATTGTTGTAGTAGTTGTAGTTGTTGTGATATTATTATCATTATCATTAGTATTATGTACATTCCTACAAACAATATTGGCTAGTGTTTATCCAATTTCATTTTCATCACGTTAATATGCTTTTGTGGTGCCGTTATGTTATTGTCCCCCGCCTTTTCGAAGAAAAGCGAGGGGATATAGTATTCGGCTTTCCGTGGTGCGTGGTGCGTGATGCGTGGTGCGTGGGGCGTGGTTCCGAGCTTGTAGTAGGTACCTTGTGAGCGCAACTCCTACAGTTTTAAACCGATCTTTCTGAAATTTTACAGGTGTCTTTATCATGGTTTGAGGTCGTGCATGTGCTTTTTTCAGAATCCTTACATTAATTCTTTTCACTTTGTTCACTTTTTAACTTAGACTTTTTTTTGCATGGTTCTGAATTCATAGTAGGTACCTTGTGAGCGCAACTCCTCCTACACTTTTATACTGATCTTTCTGTAATTTTACTGGTGTCTTTATCATGGTTTGAAGTTTTGCATATGCCTTTTTCAGAATTCTCTAATTAATTTTACACTCTTCACATTTTTAACTTACACTTTTTTCATGCATCAATTCTATGAAAGAGTATAATGTAAAAGGTACCTTGTGAGCGCAACTTCTCCTACAGTTTTATACCGATCCTTCTGAAATTTTATAGGTGTCTTGACCATGGTTTGAAGTTGTGTATATGCTTTTTTCATAATTCTTTAATTAATTTTGTTTTCACTCTTTTCACCTTTTTAACTTAGACTTTTTTGACATGGTTCCGAATTCATAGTAGGTACCTTGAGAGCGCAACTCCTCCTACAGTTTTATACCGATCTATCTGAAATTTTACAGGTGTCTTTATCATGGTTTGAAGTTGTGCATATGCTTTTTTCAGAATTCTTTAATTAATTTTTTCACTTTTTTTACAGTTTTAACTTACACTTTTTTCATGTATCAATTCTATGAAAAAGTATAATGTAGTCGGTACCTTGTGAGCGCAACTCCTCCTACAGTTTAATACCAGTCATTCCAAAACTTAAAAGTTGCTTGAATTATGGTCTGAAGATATGCATGTGCTTTTTTACAGAATCTTTAAATAATTCTTTTCACTTTTGTCACATTTTTAACTTAGAGTGTTTTTTTTTTTTTTTTTTTTTGCATCTATAATATGAAACTGTATATGTAGGAGGTACATTGTGAGTGCTTATACGTAAGTGATTTATCCAGTACTGAGCACATTCTTTCGCCAGAAACTTACAACTGCCCTCCTTGAATCAATTGAAGGGAGAGAATGACCGTAGAAAAAATTTCATGAACATTCACTCTTTATGAAGGAATGTTGCCAAACCCCGTAGGTATCGAACCCGCGTTAAGTGATACCAATGGTTCACTGGGTAACTCACTTATTTTTTAACAGCTCAAATGAAAATAAGGCGGGGGACATAAACTCTCTGTGGGAATTGCTTGTTTACATTATTTTGACGACATTTCAACCCACAACTAACAAGTGAATTGTTAGAAAAAATGAAATTTTTACAGTCAAGAAAGACAGCATTATTATGGATGAATTGTAAATATGTTTTCTGTCCTTGAATATAAACTTCATTTGAAACAAATGAGAAACATAATAAAACGATATCTTGTGAACAGCTTTATATTTATTTTTGTGACTAAAGTGCTTATAGTAGTTATACGTCTTATAAGTGAGCATGTTCGAAGTCAGGGCACAGCAAAATGTACAAGTTTGCAAGTTTGAAACACAACTTCCCATACAAAGTTTCCACTAAGTTCCTTACGCAACCTTATAATATTCGTCAACTGATCTTTTTATATGGTGCTCGAGTAAGTAAAATAATCAGAGTCAACTTTTATACTATTAATCAAAATATGATGTGCCACCTTTTCTTGATGAACAGCTAGAAGATCATGTAAAACCTTCATGTGGTGCAGTGGTAAAACATCGGATTTGAGATCGAGAGGTAGCCGGTTCGATCCCCGCCAGCGCCAAGTGTTGTTTCCTTGAGCAAAAGACTTTATCCACATTGCTTAGTACTGGTTCCTACCCAGGAAAAGAGGGCCACATGGAAGATAAGTACTAGTACTAAATGTGTTACCCTCTATAAATAAGGTCGATTATTATTATTAGTAGTAGTAGTAGTAGTAGTAGTAGTAGTAGTAGTAGTATTGCTGCATTTCAAGAACTCTTGTGAAAAGATTTTATGTAAAAATTGCCGTGCTGAAGTCTTAAACGCTAATTTTAGTGACATATGAATAGTTTAGGCCAATCAACAGTTTAGAGTCACAAAAAGAGTGCGTACAAGACACACCTGATGTTGAGATGCATGATATCCCGGAGAAGCAATTTCTTGCCAACACCCGTCCAGATAGGCACACAAATCTCCATCCCTGCAAAAACTGGGTCAGATACAGCTGAAAACCTGTTTACACGATATGACAGGGTAGTGAAACCCAAAATCATAACATCAATGTGATTGATATGAAACAATAAACAGCATACAGTCGAACTTCAATGGCTCGAACATCTTTGGGATCATGAAAATCTGTTCGAGACAGGGGTAGTTCGAGCCACTGGAAGTTACTGCCATGAAGCATAACGGGGTTAATTTTGGGACATCCTTTTGGTGATCTACAAAATGTATGGTGTGTGTACTCATTAGAATCGCCTCATCGAGGCGATTCTAATGAGTACACACAGCATACATTTGGAAGTTAATATTCGAAAATCTCCTTAATTATCCCACACTACTTCTTATGTAGAGGAATTCTTTGGGGACTCAAAAACGGGTTCGACTCAGCCATGGTAAATGAGCCATCGTTGTTCGAGCCATCTAAGTTGTACTGTAATTGGATGGAATATCGGTAAAAGGCATGCAGTAAAAGAAGGACGGGAAACCAATTCCAGCTGAACACTGGGCCATGACGCCAATATAGTTTTATTCAAATATCGCCGGACATGGATTCCATTGCTACATTTGAATTTTCTAAGGAGAGAGATGTTATGATATTGCATTGTAAGTCTATGTTGTGTCGCACTCCTATAAAATACCATGGCCACGTGGTTGTCAGCATTCTTTCTCCAGCTTCCATATTGTAGAGTTTATCTGTTTATTAACCCTTTTAGTACCAAATGGAATCTTCCTGCTTAAATATAGCAGGAGTCCATTGCAAAATTTATTGGTGTCAGGTTGTGTTTTCTTCAAAATTTATTTTGAAAATGACTGAACTTTTAGCAAACATTGGAGGCCCTGATCTGGGTTTTGCACTGTTTGCCAGGGTACACGTTTTGGGGTTTCTGGTACAAAATGGTTTAAAACAGCTCTGCCTTGATGTTGTCGTTCTAAGCAGATACAAATAACGAAACATTGATGTGTTGTTGCAGATGACAATTGACAATTACCAATAGGCCTGAAAGAACATTATTTAAAAAGGTTGACAAGGCATACAAATGTCATTTTTCAATTTTTCCCATTATAAGTCAATGGAAACTCTTAACTTGCCATAGCAAACAAACTAAAGAGTCAAATTTCATAAACCAGAGCTCAGGTGTGCACTGCCCAATGACAGCCATGTATTTTAACTTGATATCGTTTTAATCTACTTATTATAAAGTCTCCCAAACAAGCCACATACCCAAATAAGCACCAATTAGGACTCTGTGTCTGAAATATTAGGGATTTTATAAAGTAGATGGGATGTAGCATGGACCCAATGGAGCCCTGGTTGGTATCACTAAATGCGTCTTATCAAAAGTAAAAAATACATATATGGTTTAGCGGTGGTGATATGTAGGGTTCCTGAGATGTAAGGCCTTTTGAGTAGTTGAGGGATTGGGGCATGGCGGATCCCAGAAAAGCCCAAGATTGTTGTCACTGGCTTTGTCTTATCATAAGGACCAAGAATACATAAGGTTAAGGGGTGGGGATAGATTAAGTAAAGGGGTGGGACTTGGTCCGTGGCACCCATGTGGGCCATGCTGGTGTCACTGATTGCGTCTTATCACATATATATATATATATATATATATATAGATTAAATATAAATAATATCCACAATGCGGGTAAATATAACTATGAAAAAATTAAAGAAACACTGGAATAAAATTTAATACAGGAAAAATAACTTTTATTCCAGTGTTTCTTTAATTTTTTCATAGTTATATATATATATATATATATATATATATATATATATATATATATATATATATATATATATATATATATATATATATATATATATATATATATATGGTTTAGGGGTGGGGCTCTGAACAGTTTCTCCGATATATGATATGGCCTTTTGTGAAGTCGAGGGGTGGAGCATGGCCGCGGCGCGCCCTGTGTGACGCCAAGGTGGGTGTTACTGTAATCGATTATCGCTTAAGCCGGTACCTGCTAGGAAGCGTATGTAGCCTTGCAAACTGTATTGCTGTGTATGAATGTATGAAGAGACTCAAGAAAACCGAGTCTCCGATTTTCGTTCTTTTATGCACTTTTTGTTTCCAAAGGCAGCCTTTTAGCTTTTTATTTTACCTCACCGCATCTGGTGTTTAGTGCCGTGTGGCGGCCGTAAAAAGTCTCCCCGTGCTTCATCATAGTGCAAATTATATTTTCTTTTCCTTTGGGATCATTGAGCCCATTCTGGTTACTTTGAAAAATCGAATATCGCTTAAGCCGGTACTAGGAGGCGTATGCAGCCTTGCAAACTATATTGCTGTGTATGAAGAGACTCAATAAAACTGAGTATCCGATTTTCGTTCTTTTATCTGTTCTTTGTTTCCAAAGGCAACCTTTTAGATTTTTAAAGTATCATAAGGAACAAGAATATATATGGTTTAGGGGTGGCGATCTGTAAGGTCACTGGGATATTGGGTCTTCTATGAAGTGGAGGGGGTGGGGGCATGGCCCCGCCACAACCCGGGGGACCCCAAGGTTTGTATCACTGAACGTGCCCCATCATAAAGAATCGAATATCGCTTAAGCCGGTACCAGGAGGCGTATGCAGCTTGCAAACTATATTGCTGTGTATGAAGAGACTCAATTAAACTGAGTATCCGATTTTCGTTCTGTTATGTGTTCTTTGTTTCCAAAGGCAACCTTTTAGCTTTTTAAATTATCATAAGGAACAAGAATATATATGGTTTAGAGGTGAGGATCTTAAGTTCCCTTGGACATTGGGTCTTTTATGAAGTGGAGGGGGTGGGGCATGGCCCCGACACATCCCGGGGACCCCAAGGTGTGTACCACTGAACGTGTCTTATCATAAAGAACAAGAATATATATGGTTTGTGGGTGGAACTCTGTAAGGTTTCTGAGATATTGAGGCTTTTACGATTTGGCGGTTTGGAGCATGGCCCCAGCACATCCGGGGAGACCCCCAGGTTGATGTCACTGAATGCGTCCAATCGTAGGAAACAAGCTTAAGATTGTATATGGTTTAGGGGTGGGTATCTTAATGGCTTCTGATATATACGGCCTTTTATGAAGCGGAGGGGATGAGGCATGGCCCGGCACATCCCAGGGACCCCCAGGTTGGTGCCATAAGGAACAAGAATATATATGGTTTAGGGTGGGGATCTGAATGGTTTCTGAGATAAATGGCATTTTATGAATTGGAGGGGTGGGGCATGTCCATGGAACATCCCCGGGGACCCCAAGGTCGGTGTCACTTAATGCGCTTTATCATAAGGCACAAAAATATATATGGTTTTTGGGAGGGGATCTGTAAGGTTTCTGAGATATGTGGCATTTTATGATTTTGTTTGTTTGATTTGAGGTTTAACGTCCCCGTCAAAACAGTAAAGGTCATGTTGGAGACGTTGCTTCCAATTTTGTGGGACTTTTATCCGACATTGAGATGAAATGACATCTCAAGCCCTGCCGCCCAATGAAACAAATAGGTTTTATAAGCATGGACGGTCCGACACTCGCACCGCTTTGCCTGGACAGGCTTAGATCCTCTACGCGGTTTACCAGTACTCGTGTGCGGGTCGGTTTCAGCTTTGCGTGGAAGCAACATGCAGCCCATCTATTTCTTCTAGACCCGGGGGCGGGGCATGGCCCCGGCACAACCTTGTGGACCCCCAGGTTGACATAAAAGCATATGGCTTAGGGAAGTTTACTCAAGGAGATGGCGTTTGAAAATGCTGGCGCAAAACGGCGACGACGCAGAGGACGACGACGACGGACTTAACTACCTATGCTATAAACTCGCTCTAGTGAGCTAATAATCCAAACATGGGTCAGTACAAGGAGTAGGGATATCGCACAGGGGGGTGGGGTGGGGTGGGGGGGGGTAGGGTAGGGGCCATTTTTGAGGCTGTTGATACCAACTCATTAGCTGCTTCAGATGACATGAGTAACCAAAATAGATGCCTGGACCATTAAAGGGGCAAGGACCAATTTAGATGTACAAACGGATACAACAATGAAACAACAGTTTTAAGTTTTGTTGTTGCTGCTGCTGCTGCTATTTTTAACGGCCCTCACTTCATGGTTATTTTGCTTAGCCTATTTCGAGCCGAGCGTTGTTCAGAGGTGGGCGAAAACCGGTGTACCCTGACCTTCCGTTGCGGCAGAACTTTTCGTTGTTGTTGTTGTTTTCCAGTTTCCCCTTGTCGCGGGTCGTCAGCTGGTGGGGTCCCAGGGAACGAATCCATGCTGGCACTACACCGTAGCCGTTCGGTGGTACCCCCATTCTCCGTTGCCGGTGAACAGGGAGACCATCGCTCGGCTCCAGCCCCGTCCGTCTCATGTTTGTCGTCTCACGTCTAAGGTGTCTCCGAGCCCACGGGCATCCCCTTACCCTGTAGCCAATCGCCGAGCTCCGTCCTGAGAGGTTTGTGAAACGGTGGCGTGACCTTTCCAGGTCTCGGTGGGGCTTATATTTTGTCTTCCCGTTTGCTTCAGGAGTGCATGTGTCCTGTCGCTAAAGGGCATCTTTATTTGTTGGAGTTTCTGGGCTAGGCGTGCTTCATTTTTCAAGGGCTGTGGATGTGTTGCACAGTTCCAACGTGAGCCTTTGTTTTGGTGCAACATAGTTTAGTTGTAGTAATTTGGAACTCCATTCTAAAGGTTTGGCTACGTGATTGCCTGCGTTTAAGTTATAGCAGTGCTGTGCCTTGGGTTTTTGCGGTTTGCCGCAAAGGGGTGTGGGTTGTTTTGTGTAACAGGGTAGGCTCCGAGTTTGACCTTATCATAAAGGGGATCGTTTAGCAGTTAATTTTGTTTGAAAGTTTCATTGCGATTTGGAAGACTTTTCTAAAGATTGCTATACACGTTTCCATGCTACGTGTTATGCACCTTATATCCAATCAGGGGATTCGAGACAAAGTTTTTAGCCATTTTGTGGTGCTTATTTGCACCACAAAATTGTAGAGTCCATCCATTTCTTTCTTCTAGCCTGTAGCTTCAGCCGCATCTACACCCTCACGCCAGCACCATGTCTATGGATGTCGTCTACGCTTTTTGTATCAATTTTGATATTGGTATTTTTGTTTTTTATTGTTTGATTTTTGCATATTTTTGTAACGTATGTACATTTTTACATTATTTGGTCTGTGCCCCCAGCTTATTGAGTATATATGCGGGCGAATGTGCTCGCCCCGCCGCGGACCTGTCATGTTTGTTTTTCTAGTGCTTTAAAGATGGTGTTGTCCGTTTTGGGGTAAGCCCATCCGCTCTCTATTGCTGGGTAGGACAGTTTTTGTACCTGCAAGGTTGTGCTTGTAGATTATATTTTGTGATTTTTATTCTGTACATACAACATATAGTATAGTGTGATGGCCTCCGCCGCCTCGGGCCCAAGTTTGTGTTTATTTTAGTTAGTGGGTGACCTCTATCGCAGAGGATGTGGAAGTAGGTCAATCCCCTTTCTGCATTTTTTGTTAAAGTTAGGAAAATGTGGTGCCCCTAGCTAGGCCTCCTCCACGTAGGATGTCATATTCTTTGGGGTCGTAAGTGGGTCATTCTGAGTCGCCATGTTTACATGTCATTATCGCAACCTTACGTGAAGGAAGGCACCATAGGAGGAATTGTATTCATACCTAGTCGTTTGAGGGCCCGAGATATCGTGTGCCGATCTCGTTAGCAATGTAGTTAGTACAAATTCGTATAATCATGTAGGTCGCATACAAGCGTCCGCCTGCGCATGTGCGCAGTCGAGCACTCCTATGCGATCTTGTTTTTATGTGTCATATTTACAGTTAACAATGTTTGAAATCGCTTTTTGGGAAAGAACTCTTCTTCTTCTTCTTCTATCTCCAGGTTTTTGATCTCTCTTTTCCTATACTATCCTCTCTACGGGATTCCTACTCTACAAATATTCTACAACTATCGCTATATCTACCTAATTGAGCATTGCGTGGGTGGATGTGTGTTGTTTTAGTTTTGCGTGGGTGGTTGTGTGTTGATGCCCTCCTTCAGGGTCGCGCTTAGTCATGCCCTAGTTAGTTAGTTAATTTCCCTTATCTGTATAAATATTTGGCCGTCTTGACCGTCCGTTTTAATTACGGTCATGGCACGATTTGCTGTCTTTGATGATACTTATGTTAAACGACAAGGGCAGTACCGAGGGCTGCTTGATGTACCAGGCGAGGTTCGGTATGCCGTGGTGGTATACGCGTGGCGAGCTATGATGTTGACTTGTGGGACAGCGGTTCATATTTTCCGTGGGCAAAAATGGGACAGCGATGGTCGTCTCCACAGGCACTATTATAGGGACCGTATTCATTTGTCAAGGGAGGGACTGGAGCAATACCATGTGTGCTTAGAAAGGGCCTTCCTGCGATTTTTCTGCTAGTCGGGTGTTTATAAAATGTCCTTTTGTGGGCCCCCAGATCATTCCGTTTGGGTAGCCTTATAATGTACATCCTTTATTCGAAAGCGAAATTTGCGAAAAAAAAAAAAAAAAAGAGAAAAACAAAGAGATGTGATAAGGCCTATTGTTTCTTATTTCTGTCCCACTCACCTATGTGCATTCCTGAAGGAGAGCCTTTTTGTTTGCTAGTGTGTTGGTGTGCCGTTCTCCTTTGGGTTGTGTGGTTCTCGATCAGCCAGGATTTTGACGCAATGCTGCTCAGTGCCAAAGTCCTAAGACCGCAAACCCCAGCGTTACATCTCGTCCTGATTTCCCGTTTGCCTCAGCCCCTCCGGAGAGGCCGGGCGATGGATTTTCCTTGTGGTGGATCCATGCCCAGTCCTGGCGTGTTCTCGTGTGATCCTCTTTTGGGCAGTGTGGCTCCCGATCAGCTAGGATTTTGGTGCAGCGCTCATAAGTGCAAAGCCAGTGGGCCGCAACCACAACGCTACATCTCGTCTTAGCCACTCGCTTGACACACCCCTTTGGAGGGTGGGTCGGGGCCATGGATTTTCCTTGTGGTAGGTCCATGCCCCGTTCTGTTATGGTCTTCTCACAGTGAACCAGGGATCGCTGTCACCGTTAGGCACTCCTTAGTGCAAAGCCGAGGCCGCAAACCACAGTGCCTATCGTTGACTTTGTTCCCCTTTTCGCCGTGAGACGGCCGCCCTTTGATCACTACGCTCCTTTTTTGGTTGGTAGCGTCTCAGGTGCGGTTAAATCATTTTTTGTTTCTGAAATCGGGTCTCTAACGGTTTTGGTTTCAGGCATGTTTGTGTGTAACCTCGTACGGGGTGTGTCTCTCGTAACAGTGCAATAATTTAGTCTGCGCCCTTAGCTTTCCCCTATATTTTGTCCAGGTAGTTTGTTTTCTCAAAGAAATTGAAAACCGCGTCCCTCATTTCCTGTGACATTAGATTGAGCAAAGAAATCGCGTTTATCTCCCCTTGGTATCCTAGTGCTGTCAGTTCTCCCTTTATTTCCCTTCTAGCGGGGCCGTGTGCGGGGCACTCTGCGAGGTAGTGTTGATCACTCTCAACCCCGCCACAGTGCCCGCATTATGGATCGGCCGCGTTATAGAAGATGTTGTGTGCATTTAGTCCGTTGACCCCAAGTCTTAGTCGTGTATATATGCGATCGAGCTTTCGGCTGTCGCTGTATTGAACTATTTTCGGGGTCAAGGACTGGCAGATCGAGTGTCTGAAGCCGTGTTGTCCCTGCCATATGCGCGCCCATTCCTTTTTGATGCTGGCCTTAATGATTCTGTAGACTTCTTGTGGGGTGGGGAGGTAGTCAAGTTCCTTCCCCCGGGTCAGAGCTTCTTTGGCCAGCGTGTCCGCGCGCTCATTCCCCTGCACGTTGCAGTGGGAGGGGATCCAATCTATGTTCAGGGTGATGCCTTGTTTTAGTATTTTGTGTATTAGGATATGAATGTCCTGCAGTATATCCGGTCTTGTAGTGCTGTTTCCAGAGTTTATGCTTTGTACTGAGCTTAATGAGTCCGTTAGTATAACAACACTATCGGGTTTTTCTTCCTGTATCCATTCCAGGGCTTTCTGTATGGCTATAAGTTCTGCAGAGTAGACTGTGAGGTGCTGGTTTAGTTTGAATTTTTGGTCGAAATTTAATTCTGGTATTGTGAAAGCGCACCCTGTTTCTTTTTTGTCAGCATCTTTGCTTTCATCAGTGAAAATTTTAAGCGCTTGCTTATAGTTTTCACTGATGTGTGATTCTGCGATCTCATTGCATTTTTTCTGTGTTGTTTCAGTTTTCTTTATGACACCCGTTAGAGTTGTTTTTGCGCGTAGGCTTCTTAAATTAAAAACTTCCGGATATGTTTTTTCCGCTGTTTTGACCTGTTCAAGGTCATGGTTTTTAATTAGGTCCTGGACTTTGATAATATAGGGGATCTTTCCTCTTAACCTATCTCTGTTAACATGATTGGGCGTGTCGGCGATCATTTCGTTTATGGGGAGACTTTGCCTAAGACTGCTTGAGCGGGCCCAGTACTTGAGCTGCAGTTCATCCCTCCGCAGGTGCAGGGGCATGACGCTGCATTCAATCTCCAGGTCCAGGTTCCGCGTTCCCCTGTATGCCCCAGTAGCGATTCTGAGGGCTGCGGCCTGTATGCTATCTAGTTTTTTCAGGTGTGATGGCGCCGCAGACGCGTATGCTTGGCAGCCATAATCAATTTTGCTTCCTATGAGTGCTGTGTACATTTTGATCAGGGTTTTCTTGTCTGCTCCAAAGTTTGCCCCCGAGACCGCCCTGAGCACATTTAGGTCCCGCTGGGACCTGGACACCAGATTTTCAATGTGCAGTCTCCATGTTAGATTGCTATCAAAGTACATGCCCAGGAATCTGGCATGACTGGCGTACTTTATTTCCTGCCCGTCATATGCAAGCCTGGGCATGCCCTTTGTGTCTGCGAAATTTCTATTGAAAACCACCACTGTTGTTTTTTCAGTTGATAATTTGAAACCCCAGTTTGTAGCCCAATCACGTATGGCATGTAGCGCTTTTTGTAGTGCAGGAATGGCACTTTTTGGTTTTCTCGCGGTTTTCCATATCAAGCCGTCATCTGCGAACATGGATATTTCCAGCGGTAATGGGTGAAGTGTATCCTGCAGTGTGTTCATTAGTAGGTTGAAGAGGATAGGAGATAGCACCGACCCCTGGGGGGAACCATTCTCGCATTCATAAAATCCGGACACATCGTTACCTATTTTTACGTTCATTTTTCTATCAGTCAAAAAGTCTCTGATCCAGGTTAACATTTTTCCATGAATTCCAAATTTGTTCAGTTTTAGAAGGACCCCCCTAGTCCACAGTAGGTCGAAAGCTTTTTCTAGATCCAAGAAAACCGCTACCAATGAGTGTTTGATTAATTTTGCCTTTCGGATGGCGGATTCTAGTCTGGTGATTTGGTCAATGGTAGATCTATGTTTCCTAAAACCTGATTGTTCGTTTGCTAAGAGTTTATTTTTCTCAATGTGTGCTGTTAGTCTAGATGCTACCATGGTTTCCATGATTTTACATATGGTTGATGTGAGTGAAATCGGCCGATACGATTTCGGCTCATGGGGGTCCTTGTCCGGTTTTAATATTGGAACGATGGTGCTCTCCTTCCATTGTGTAGGGAGGGTCCCCTCGTTCCAAGATTTGTTTATTAATGCGAGCAGCTGATTTTTTCCCTTTTCTGGTAGATTTTTTAACATGTCGTAGTGAACGGTGTCGGCCCCGGGGGCGGTGCTCTTTTTCTTATTTAGCGCGCTTTGCAGCTCCATGTGGGAGAAGTTCGCACTGTATGCACGGCACTGGCCAGCGCGATCGGCGTCCTGAACGGCCTGCTCAATCATTGGGTCCTGCGTTTCCCTAATGCGCCTAAAGTTTGGGTCTAAATTTTCATTACTGCAGACTTTCCGGTAGTGTTGTGCTAAGATTTCTACTTTTTCTTCTTTTTCATGAAATCTGTTGTTTCCTTGTTTTAGAACCTCTACCGGCTTTAGGGGTTTTCCATTAAGCCTTTTTATTGTGTCCCAAATTTTTTTAGCATTTGTTTTGTATGTGAGTGTGGATACAAAATCCCTCCAGGCTTGTTGTTTTGTTTGTGTTTAAATATATTTTGTTTCCTCTCTAACACGTCTATATTCCTCCAAAAGGGCGGCTGTTTTGTTTTTCCTATATTTATAATATATTTTGTTTTTCTTTTTGACTGCCTTGCTACAAGTTTCATCCCACCATGGTAAGGTGTTTTTTTTTTTTTTTGCTTATTTTTGGTTGTGTTTTTTGGTATTGATTTTTCACATGCCGCCATTATTTCCGAAACAAAATCCTCATTGTTTTTATTGATATTCGTGCCTTCGAGGGATCTGTTGATGTGTTTAAGTTTCTGCCTAAAGAGGTCCCAGTCTGCTTTGTCTAAATTCCAACGTCGGGCAGGCCGTTGCGTTACGCATTTCTGAGTGAAGTTGAGCGACGTCAGGATGGGGAAGTGGTCGCTTCCCATCGTGTCGTCTCCCACTTGCGACTCACTAGATTGACATAATGATGCGCTAACCAGTGTTAAGTCTATGGCGCTCGTGCTACCGCGCTCGACGTTGAGTCGTGTGCCACACCCCGTGTTAAGGATTACGTAATCAGTTTGTTTGTTTGTTTGTTTGATTTAAGGTTTAACGTCCCCGTCAACACTGTAAAGGTCATTTTGGAGACGTTGCTTCCAATTTTGTGGGACTTTTACCCGACATTGAGATGAAATGACATCTCAAGCCCTGTTGCCCAATTAAACCAAAAGGGTTTATTAGCATGGACTGTCCGCCTCGCACCGCGGTTCCTGGACAGGCTTAGATCCTCTAAGCGGTTTACCAGTACTAGTGTACGGGCTGGATTCAGCTCTGCTTGTTTGTTTTTTGTTTGTTTGTTTGATTTGAGGTTTAACGTCCCCGTCAACACTGTAAAGGTCATTTTCGAGACGTTGCTTCCAATTTTGTGGGACTTTTACCCGACATTGAGATGAAATGACATCTCAAGCCCTGTCGCCCAATGAAACCAATAGGGTTTATTAGCATGGACGGTCCGCCTCGCACCGCGGTTCCTGGACAGGCTTAGATCCTCTAAGCGGTTTACCAGTACTAGTGTGCGGGCCGGATTCAGCTCTGCGTGGAAGCATCATGCAGCCCATATATTTCTTCAAGCCCCTATGGGCGGGGGCTTGATTCAGCTCTGCGTGGAAGCATCATGCAACCCATATATTTCTTCAAGCCCCTATGGGCGGGGGCTTAATTACGTAATCAGTGCTGTTTATGTAATCAGTGCTGTTTATGAAATCAACCAGATCTAGGCCTCGTCGTTTTTCATATGTGGGGTTGTGGTTTGTCTCCCATAGTTCGTGTCTGGCATTGAAATCCCCTAGAAAAATTGATTTTTTCCCTATTTTTTTTGTAAATTTCATCATAATCGTCAGACGTTACTACTGCTTTAGGTGGTGCATAGAAGTTTACTATGTCTATGTTTTCTTTTTGTCCAAAAATTCTGACGATCACCACCTCTATTTCTTTTTTTGTAATCTGATTTCTTTCGAATCTAATCCTGTTTTGATAAAGGTGGCTAGCCCTCCCCCGCTCCCTCTTTTCCCTACTGAAACTGACCGGAGTTTTGTATCCTGGAATTTTTGTTGGTTTACTATCTTTTTTTGAGAAAGTTTCTTGGATAGCTATTACCTCCGGTGTGTAGCCTAAAGTTTCTAGATAATTCCCTAAAGCCCCGAGTTTTGTTCCATTTTCCCTGCCAGACAGACTACGGGCGTTCCACTGCAACACACGGATTTTCGCAATGGTACTGGGGTCCATAATTAGGCAGTTAGAGTTTTTTTATGTTTTAGTGTCGTGTGTTTTTACGTCCACCCTTGATCCTTCGTCCAGGATCAGTGGAGCTGTAATCCGCGTTTTTCCTTAAGGGTTATTGTGTCTCGCGCTTGTTGTGTTTTCTCCTTGTGATTTTCGCTTTCCGCCTGTTTTGTGTGGGTGCGGGTGCGGGTGTGGCGCTGGTTTGTTTATTTTCCGTTGATTCTGATGGTGATGGGGGGTTCTCATTGTTTGCGGCGGTTTCCCCTGTGGTGCCCGACGTATTCATGTTGTGCAGAACTTTTCGACCACGCGGTGGTAACCCATTTTGTACCTAAAACACCCAACACGGGTAGTTGGAAAACAGTGTAGGCCCAGATCGCCGCTGCGTCTGATCAGTGCCTACACTGTTTTAAAAAAATTCAGCCATTTTCCTCATAATTTTTTAACAAAACACAACCTGACACCCTGTATTTTGAAATGACTTTTGCTTTTTATAAGGTGGGAAATTCCTGAATGGGTTGGCTTAAGTGAAGGGACGTAACTGCCAGACGCAATTAAAGATGAAAGCATAGTTATCTACCTTGATGACATTACTCCCCTTGAGGATTGATTGTTTTTGTTTGTTTGTTGTTGTTTTTTGCTTCTTTTCGATAAATTGCTTACATCTAACAAAGCGAGTGATTTGTTTTTACTTATTTATATAAATCAGTTTTTTCGAATTACGCCTTTCCTTCAATATAACTATGAAATTGCTAGAAAATATGCCCAAACAGTGTATTCAAATTATTTTTACACCCTACTCTGGTACTTCATTTCTAAATATATATTAATTTTCAAATAGAAAATATTTGACGACAACGGAGCATTGCCTATCCTATTATATATGCTCACCTGAGTTCAGTGAAACTCGGGGATTTTTGAAGCCCGAATGCGGGTACTTCAACAACAAGCAAACATAGATTTTAGACTGAAACACGGATGGTACTTGTGTGTCAAGTGTCTAAGCAGGTACGTAAAATACCTCTGCACCGACCCTGATCAGACACCACGCCAAGCCCAACCCATGATTCAAGTCCAGATTTTTACAGATAAATCAATTAACTTGATTAACACAGCGATAAAATTAAACAATCAAAGCGCTGAGAGTACTCGTGGGCCGTCGGTCGGTGATTATTTTTAGATTTTTTTTTCATCACAATAGCTTAGAAGCGTCTGTGGTGTAATGATCGATCCCTGGCTCCTTCAGACTTTCGGATGAGTCTTTAAGCCGTGGTCCCGTCTCCGTATGACCTTAGCTGTTGGTGGGACGTAAAACTCAACACTCACTCACTCACTCATCACTTTAGCGCCTGCATTTATTGATAAATTTTGCTATAACTTTACACAAATGCTGGAAATGATAATCGACTTCCAAGGCAATGACCGCACTGTCAAGGTCACTGTTGCTATTTATAGAAAACAAGCGGCTCATGGGCCACTACGCTCACAATAGTGGTAGGTCATGTAGTTTTTGGTCATGTGACAACAATCTCATGAATAACTTTTCGTTGCCTTCATATAATTTGGTTTCCATCAACACAGCATTTTTAGTGGAGAAGCAGATAAAAAATACTGAATCAGCCATCTAAGACAAAGGTCAGTAATGACCTTGACATTTGGAATTGATTAAATTTCAATCACTTGATTGCAAATAATATTTCTGATGCGACAGGCTACCACGCAATCAGTAAAATCCAGTTTAAGTGGAGAAGAATGAATCTGAGGCATCCAGGATAGAGGTCAGTAAATGACATTGACCTTCGGAATTGATAAACTTCCATATTGCAAATGCCATTTCTGATGTCACAGGCTACCAGGCAATCAGAAATATGCACTCTTTTGCCTTTTTTCCATACAAATGTTTAAGTGACCAAATTTTGACCTTGCCGTAAAAAAGGTCAAGGTCAACGAAATGTCATCATTTGAACAAACTTTGTATGACCCGAGTCCATGATGCTTCATACAAAGTTTCAAGGTCATCGGCCGTTCGATTCCTGAGAAGAAGTTTTTAAATGTTTTTACCATATATCGGCATGGTGGCCACATTTGTCATGTGACCTAGTCGTTACGAACAAACTTTCTTTTCTCCTTCCCATAGAGGCTCCGCGTGCAATTTGGTTTAAATCAACAAAGCAGTTTAAATGAAGAAGAAGATAAAAAATACTGAATCTGAGCCACACAGGACAAAGGGCAGTAAATGACCTTAAAGGTGCATTATTGAGCTACCGGGTCTCAAATTTTTTTTTCTGGTTTTTATCTTCAATGCATACCCCTTTGTCATGTGTACACTTTTGGAGCCAAATACAGCTTCAGAACTTTGTGAAAATGGTCGTTTTCATTCGTGTTTACCCTTCGCTCTGAACATGTGTTCGGAATTTCTGTTCTAAAAATAAATCTGTCACTTTACACATACATGGCTGAGTGTCGTTACTTATGGCATGTATTCAGCGTCATATTTTTTTCCGATTCAGGCATGGCCTAAGCAAAGAAGGCCAAAAATGAATGTCGCATAACGTCATATATTGGGATTCTATTTTTGTCACGAACAAAAAATAGATCTAACTAGTGTTCGAAACCTAGTAAGGGAATCCCTCTCAAACTCGTTTACCTGTCATCATAATTGTTCGCATTTTTGCATGAAATGCATTCACTTGTATTGTTTTAAAGAAAAAAAAAACGGCTATATGTATTTTATTTTTGGAAGCATTTTTCCAGATAGCTCAATAATGCACCTTTAATTGACGTTGGGAATTGGTGAACTTCCATTAAGCTGATTGCAAATATAATTTCTGATGCCACAAGCTACACTGCAATCAGAAAAATCCACTGTTTTGCCTTTTTTTCCATACAAATGCCTAAGTAAGCAAATTTGACCTTGCCTTAAAACAGGTCAAGGCCAACCAAAGGCCAACAAACTGGTTGGGCCCGAGACCTCGATGCTTCATACCAAGTTTCAAGGTCATCGGTTATTCGGTTTCGGAGAAGAAGATTTTTAAAGGTTTTTACCATATATGGGCATGGCGGCCATATTGTTTATGTGACCCAGTCCTTACGAGCAAACTTTCGTTTCCCCTTCCCATAGAGGCCCCACATGTAATTTGGTTTCAGTTAGCCGAGTCGTTTCAGAGGAGATGTCGTTTGAATATATTGGCGACGCAGACGACGATCACGACGACGGACCATTGCCTATACTATAAGCTCCCTCGGTATGACGGCCTCTGCTCTGGTGAGCTAAAAAAAAACTTTGTCGTGGCGCTAGCGCATACGCTTCACACAAATGTTGAGTATGATAATATCTCGAGCAAGTTCGACTTTCAGGGTCCTGAGGTCAAGGTCATGGTCACTGTGGCCATTTAAGAATAATATTGTCATCGCTCTAGCGCCTACATTTATTAATGGTATTTAATATAACTTTACACAAATGTAAGAAATGATAATATCTCGAGCACGTACGACTTTGAGGGTCATGTCCTGGAGGTCAAGGTAACAGAGCTATTTTTACAAAACTTTGTCATCTCTCAAGCGCCTATATTTATTGATCGATTTTAGTATAACTTCACACAACTGTTGCAAATGATATTAATAATATCTCGAGCGTGTTCCACTTTCTAGTTCATGGCCTCAAGCCAAGGTCACTATTTTTGGAAAAACTTTGTCATCGCTCTAGACCCTTCATTTATTGACTTAACAAGAATGTTTTGTATGATAATATCTCAAACAAGTTAGACTTTCATGTCCTGGGGTTAAGGTTACTGTGGCTATTTTATTGCCATTGCTCTGGCGCCTACATTTATTGTTGGATTTTAATATAACTTCACATAAATGTTTGGTATGATGATATCTTGAGTGAGTTCGATTTTCAGCATCCTTAGGTTTAGAAAAACTTTGTTTTCGCTCTTCCGCCTACATCTATTATCCAACGACCGAATAGGTTCGGGGGATATAGAGATCAACCTGGCGTCCGTCCGTCCGTAGACGCGACTTTGTGATGGCCATTACTCCAATGCCCTTTGGGATTCATTGATGGTTCTTGGCACAATTGTTCACAAGGCTGAGACGGCATCTCATGCGCAAGAACTAGAACTCTGGCTGTCATAGTTTTTAGCTCACCAGAGCCGAAGGCTCCGGGGGAGCTTATAGGATAGGCAGTTGTCCGGCGTCGTCGTCGTCGTCGTTGTCGTCGTCGTCTGACGTCAACACTTTCAAACATCTTCTTCTCTGAAGCCACTGGACCGATTCAGCCCAAATTTTATCTGTAGCATCCTTGGGCTGGGGGATTGAAAGTTTGTGTTTTTTTATGAAAATTGGCCCATTAGTTTGGTTGCTATAGCAACTTAGAGCTCCCATAGACTTATAATGGGGAAAATTGAAAAATGGCATTTACTGCCAAGCCACTGCAGATATTTTGACAAAACTTTCATAGAAATATTCCGTAGGCAATCTACTATCTGCAATATGATTTTAGGCCTACTGTTCATTTGTATTGGTTGCCATGGAAACCAAATTGAAAAAATAGAAAAAAAAAATACTTAAAAAATCATCTCCTCAGAAACCGTATGCTCTATGAGGCTGAAAGTTTATGGCAATATTCACCATATTTGCCTTAACAGGTTTTGTGTTTTTTATGAAATTCGGCTCTTTAGTTTGGTTGCTATGGCAACTTAGATTTTCCATAGACTTATAATGGGGAAAATTGAAAAATGGCATTAACTACAAAGCCTTTGCAGATATTTTGAGAAAACTTTCATAGAAATGTTCCTTTAGTAAACTTCTCTCAGCCATATGCTGTTATGTCAACCTGGGGGTCCAGTAGGTTGTGCCGGGGCCATGCCCCGCCCCCAGTACTTCATAAAATGACTTATATCTCAGAAACCTTACAGATCCCCACCCTAAACCATATATATTCTTGTTCCTATTGATAAGACGCATTCAGTGACACCAACCTGGAGGTCCTCCGGGATGTGCCGAGGCCATGCCCCACCCCTCCACTTCATAAAAGGCCCAATATCTCGGAAACCATTCAGATCCCCACCCCTGAACCCTATATACTCTTGTTCCTTATGATAAGACGCATTCAGTGACATCAAACTGGGGGTCCCCTGGGATGCGCCGGGGCCATGTCCCGCCCCTCCATTTCATAAAAGGCCCAATATCTCGGAAACCTTACAGATCCCCACCCCTAAACCATATATATTCTTGCTCCTTATGATAAGACGCATTCATTGACCCCAAATTGGGGGTCTTCCGGGGTGCGACGGAGCCATGCCCCACCCCTTCACTTCACAAAAGGCCATATATCTCAGAAACTGTTCAGATCCCCACCCCTAAACCATATATGTTCTTGTTCATTATGATGAGACACATTCAGTGACACCAACCTGGGGGTCCCCAGGGATGTGCTGGGGCCATGCCCCACCCCCTCCATTTCATAATATCACAATATCTCGGAAACCTTACAGATCCCCACCCCTAAACCATATATATTCTTGTACCTTATGATAAGACACTTTCATTGACACCAACCTGGGGGTCTCCCTGGGCCTTGCCCCACCCCTGCACTTCACAAAAGGCCTTATATCTCAGAAACTGTTCAGAGCCCCACCCCTAAACCATATATATTCATCTTCCTTATGATAAGGCACATTCATTGACACCAGCTTGTGAGTCCCCGGGGCATGCCCGGGCCTTGCTCCACCGCTTGACTTCATTAAATGCCACATATCTCAGAAATAGTTCAGATCCCCACCCCTAAACCATATATATTCTTGTTCCTTATGATAAGACTCATTCAGTCACACCAACTTGGGGGTCTCTTTGTGCTGAGGCAATGTGCCCCGCCCTTCCACTTCATAAAAGGCCATATATTTCAGAAACCATTAAATCCCCACCCCATATTCATATATGTTCTTGTTCCTTATTATTAGCACACCTACTGTAGGTGTGGCCGCAGGGGCCAGTCCTCTCCTTTCCACTTCATGAAAGGATATCTTGGAAACCGTTCAGATTCCCACCCCTAAACCATATATATACTTGGTCCTTATGATGAGACACATTTAGGGATAACAATCTTGGGCTTTCCTGGGAACGACAGGGCATGCTCCAACCCCTCCACTTATATCTCCAGCCATGCAGATCCCCACTGCTAAACCATATATATTCTTGTTCTTTGTGATAAGACACATTTAGTGATACCAACCAGGGCTCCATTGGGTCCATGCCCCACCCCCTCTACTTCATAAAAGGCCTAATGTTTCATATACTGAGTCCACATGGATGCTCATTTGGATATGGGGGTTCATTTGGCAGATTAAAATGATATCATGTTAAAATACATGGCTGCAATTTGGCTCTGGTGAGCATAGTGGCCCATGGGCCTCTTGTTTAGTTATCTCTCCTTTTAATAAAATATAATGACTACATTGTGATGGCCATAACTCCATTACCCTTTGAGATATATTGATGGTACCTGCCACTATTGTTCACAAGGCTGAGATGGCGTGTCATGTACAAGAACCACAACTCTGGTTGTCATGTTTTTAGTTATCTCCCCGTCCAATTAAATAGAGTGACTACCTTGTGATGGCCACACCTCCAATACTCTTTGAGATATATCAATGGACCTTGCACAATTGTTCACAAGGCTCAGACGCCGTGTCATGTGCAAAAAACTCTTGGTGTCATGGTTTTTAGTTATTTCCCCTGATAATATAACCGTGTGATGGCCATAACTCCAATACCCTTTGAGATATATTGATGGTACTTGGCACAATTGTAAACAAGGTTGAGACGGGGTCATGCCTAGGAACCACAACTGTGGGTGCTTTGGTATTTGGGTTATTTCCCCTTTCAATATAACAGTCTGGCCACCTTGTGATCACCGTACTTCAAATACCCTTTGAGACATATTGATAGTACTTGGTGCAGATATACGCGAGGTTAAGCAGGTGTGTCAAATCCAGTACCAGAGGTATATTGAAGGAGCTTGGCACAATTGTATACAAGGCATAGAAGGCATGCCATCTGCAACTCTTGGTGTTGTGGTATTTGTGTTAACTCCCCTTTCCAATATATTGTGATCACCGTTTCAGACATATTGATGGTACTTGGTTTATATGTACATGAGGTTAAGCAGGCGTGTCATGCACAAGAACCACAATTCTGAGAGCCCCGTTTTTTTAAGGTATCTCCCCTGACGGTATAATCGTGTGATGGCCATCGTGTGATGGCCATGACCCCGATACCTTTCAGATATGTTGCTGATGCTTGCCACAGTTGTATATACAAGGTTGAAAAGGCATTTCCTGTGCAAGAAACACAACTCAGTATACGTGTATCTGTACTTTGTGCATTGGAAACATGTTGAGAAGCGATCCTTAGTACCATTAGGTGAAGATAGTCTCAATGAACATTACACATACAAAATATCTTACTAGTGCATTTTAGTTCTTGTGCACTTTCTATTTCTGAACAATCTTCCGAAGGCCAACTGGCTTTTGTTGGGGGGGGTGGGTGGGGGGGGGGGTGGGGGGGGTTGCCATCTCCTCTGATGGCGTTTTTGGATTAATATTAATATTATAATGTTATTAATCAAGTAATTTCGCACTGACCCAGTAACAGGTTCTCTGTCAGCTATATTGGCCATGGCTGAAATTGACCCAGTAACAGGTTCTCGGTCAGCTATACTGGCCTTGGCCGAAATTGACCCAGTAACAGGTTCTCGGTCAGCTATATTGGCCTTGGCCAAAATTGACCCAGTAACAGGTTCTCGGTCAGCTATATTGGCCCAATATAGCTGACCGAGAACCTGTTACTGGGTCAATACGAAACTGCTTGATAAATGACAATTTTATTAATTGACATCATTTGACGGCCCCCGCCCATAGGGGCTTGAAGAAATAGATGGGTTGCATGATGCTTCCACGCAGAGCTGAAACCAACCCGCACACGAGTACTGGTAAACCGCTTAGACGATCTAAGCCTGACCAGGCAAAGCGATGCGAGTGCTTATAAACCCTATTGGTTTCATTGGGCGGCAGGGCTTGAGATGTAATTGCATCTAAAAGTCGGGTAAAAGTCCAACAAAATTGGAAGCTTCGGCTCCAAAATGACCTTTACAGTGTTGACGGGGACGTTAAACCTCAAATCAAACAAACAAACAAACAAAGACACCATTTGAAACATGATTATTGATTTTTTAACTCGGTGTTTAAACGGATGTCCTCCGAACGATACAGGATAATAATAATTTTTATAATAATAATAATATTAATAAAATTTCATACAAATCTTGGGTATGATAATATCTTGAGGGCGTTCGACTTTCAGGGTTCTCGGCTCAAGGTCATGGCTATTTTTAGAAAAACTTTGTCTGCTCAGTGTCAACATTTATTGATAGATTTTAATATAGCTTCACACAAATATTGGGTATGATAATATTTCGAGCGAGTTCGACTTTCAGGGTGCTCGGCTTAAGCCGGTCATGGTCACTGTGGCTATTTCTAGAACAAAAATTGTCACCGCTCTAGTGCCTACATTTATTAACAGATTTTAATATAACTTCACACAAACGTTGGGTATGATAATACCTCGAGCAAGTTCGACTTTCAGGATCCTGAGATCAAGGTCAAGGTCACTGTGGCTAGTTTTAGAAAAGTTTTGTCATCGCTTTACCGAGTAGTGCACATCATGATTCCAGTCAAGATTTTACAGATAACTCTCTTACATGTCCACATATTGGAACACGGCTAACACTACCCAAAGTAACAAAGCAGAAAAGCTCTTCAGAGCTGAATTCCATGTGACTATCACTCGATACACATTTTTTTGTAAAGAAAATAGCTGCAGTGACTGAGGTCAGAGTGTTACGTATGAGCGTTATCTGGGCTTGGCAAACAATGTGGACCCAGACCAGACGCCACAGAACGCGGCCTCTGATCCAGATCCATACTATATGCTTACAAACCCGGAATTGTAGGGTTAAATGCCGTCCAGGACTTTTTCTCCGACACTCAGAGAGAATCGACCCACCAGTAAACACAGCGCTTTGATTGTTTAATTTTATCGCTGTGAGGTCAGCGTGTTGCATAATGGGTCTATATATAAAATCTGGACTGGAATCATGGGACGTCTGATTAGGGTTTTTATTGTTTGGCGACAGTACAGGAAGTAAGGGCGTCTGACCACCCAGCAGACACACGTCGCTAGGGCAACGTCAAATCAACGTCGGTGCAACGTCACGACGTTGCTTCGACGTTGATTGTCGTTGCTCCGACGTTGATTTGACGTTGCATAAACGTCATGACGTACTCACTTTTCCAATACAAAAGCATATGTGTCAAAGTTTGACCTAGGCACAAAGAAGGTCAAGGTCAACCCAGGGTCACCATTTTAGCAATTTATGATGGGCCTACGTCCCAGATGCTATTTATCAAGTTTCGTGGAAATCTGCCCAGTGGTTCTGGAGAAGACTATTTTGAAGGGTTTTTACTATATATGGCTTGGCGGCCATTTTGGTCATGTGACCTGGACCCCATGAGCAAATTTTGGTTTCCCCCATCCCATAGAGGCTCCATATGAAATTTGACCTTAATCGGCCCAACGGTTTCCGAGGAGAAGCAGTTCGAGAATTTTCACATTTTTCGCCTCGGCGAGGCTATACTAAATGGAATGTCATATTTCGCAAGTTCATTGGTTAGATCGCATTGATATCTATCAGTATGCCAAAAATTGTTTAAATATTCCAAGCGGTTAAGTCACTATCACCAATTTTCACAAACGGGTTACGGACGGACAGACAGACAGACCGTATATGGCTTGGTGGCCATTTTGGTCATGTGACCTGGACCCCATGAGCAAATTTTGGTTTCCCCCATCCCATAGAGCCTCCATATGAAATTTGACTTCAATTGGCCCAACGGTTTCCGATGAGAAGCAGTTCGAAAATTTTCACATTTTTCGCATCGGCGAGGCTATACTAGATGGAATGTAATATTTCGCAAGTTCATTGGTTAGATCTCATTGATATCTATCAGTATGCCAAAAATTGTTTAAATATTCCAAGCGGTTAAGTCACTATCACCAATTTTCACAAACTGGTTACGGACGGACAGACAGACTGACAGAATGACACGGTGATTTTAGGGCACTCTTAGAAATCAACCGACTTCAGTCGGTCGCTTTTTCTGCGGGTCGTGCAATATGAGCTACAATAGTGACAGCAACAATTGTCTAGCTATGAAATGGTTTACTGTATTCAAACAATTCAGATGTCACGCGAGGAAAAATAGCTTTGCAGAGGGCGGTGTACCGCCTGTTTGAGCTAAGGTCAATGTAAAAGGTCAAGGTTAAAAACATGACCTCATTTCAAGAGCATATGATCTCAAGTATATGCACAACAAATAAGAAAACGTTATCATTCACTGTTTTTGAACACAAATTCTAGGGTTAACATTTAGGGTTGTCGCTATGGTGAACGTAAACGCATAGACGGACGAACAAACGGACGAGCAGACAAACGGACGGAAACTTGATCTTATGTGCACCTAACTAAAACTCAAATTTCACTTATTCCTTTTCAGAATTTATATAACATTAATGATATTCGAAAATGTCCATTTTGTGTTAAAATGGAGGAGATAAAGTATGCTGAAGACAAATGATACACTGCAACTTTTATTTTGCATATATTGTAAATTAAACATCTGTCAATTTGTAATGCGATTATTACATGTTTTTGTCATGCTATATCTCTTTATTGGTTTCATTGGGCAACAGGGCTTGAGGTGTCTTTCATCTCAATGTCGGGTAAAAGTCCCACAAACTTGGAAGCAACGTCTCCAAAATGACCTACACAGTGTTGATGGAGACGTTATACCTCAAATCAAACAAACAATTCCTTTCGCAGAAAATTCTTCCTTTCGCGAAAGGAACCTTCCTTTCGCGTAATGGTTCCTTTCGCTATATAGACCAACCACGTGAAATTAGGTAAAAATAGCTATTCACCGCAGCAGTTACAGAATTCACTAGAATCCCAATTATACATATGACGTATGGTCATCAAAGGACAAGACGGTGAGCAAGCCGAAACTGTATATATTTTTCATTCATGTCTCACATAAAAAAATGAAACATCTCCTAGGTGTCGTATTTTTTGAGTAGATTTATTTATGCAAATCATTGACCAATGAAATGGTCATCTCCTTGGACATGTGGTTTTATTGACCAATGGAGTAACGAAAAATGTAGGACAAAAGCAAAACCATAACGGCTACGCCGTAAAAATATGGAGTGTACATGTTTTCTGGGCCAGACTAGCTAGTTTCGGCCAATTAGGCCTCATCAGTGACCCTCAGATATTTTCAAAATTCCACAATGGAATCAATGATCCCAAAGGACAAGAAAATATAATCTACACTATGATATAGGGCAGGGAGACGTTTTACCGCCGCCACACATTCCCACACACCAGCTGTTGTGAAGTTAAATATGTTCTATAAAAGGGTTATCCTTTGGAAGCAAGGAATACACCACAGAAGTGAAAATTATGGAGTGTACATGTTTTCTGGGCCAGACTAGCTAGTGTCGGCCAATTAGGCCTCATCAGTGACCCTCAGATATTTTCAAAATTCCACAATGGAATCAATGATCCCAAAGGACAAGAAAATATAATCTACACTATGATGTAGGGCAGGGAGACGTTTTACCGCCGCCACACATTACCACACACCAGCTGTAGTGAAGTTAAATATGTTCTATAAAAGGGTTATCCTTTGGAAGCAAAGAATACACCACAGAAGTGAAAAATATGGAGTGTACATGTTTTCTGGACCAGACTAGCTAGTTTCGGCCAATTAGGCCTCATCAGTGACCCTCAGATATTTTCAAAATTCCACAATGGAATCAATGATCCCAAAGGACAAGAAAATATAATCTACACTATGATGTAGGGCAGGGAGACGTTTTACCGCCGCCATACATTCCCACACACCAGCTGTAGTGAAGTTAAATATGTTCTATAAAAGGGTAGTATTTCATCACGGTAGATATTTTTTCTTTACGTCCCCTCGCTCGCCTTTAGTTTTTAAAACGGCTGTGTTTTCTTCAAACGGCTGATATTTTGCAAACAGTGTAGGCCTGATGAGACGCTGCGGCGTCTGATCTGGGCCTGCACTGTTTGCCTACTAGGGCCTACCCTTTTTTGGAGGATTTAGGTACAAAATGGGTTATCACCGCTGTGGGTCGCGCTTCGCATGGCTCACATGTGAGACGAAAAGTTCTGCCGCAACGGAAGGTCAGGTGGCTTATCCCCGGGTACACCGGTTTTCGCCCACCTCTGATCAACGATCGGCTCGAAATAGGCTATGCAAAATAAACTAGAAGTGAGGGCCGTTAAAAACATCAGCAGCAGCTACAAAAAAAAAAAAAAAAAAAAAAACGCTTGTCGGCGTCGTCGTTATGCGTCAACATTTTCAAGTTTTCAAACGACATCTCCTCTGAAGCCACTGGGCCGATTGTGTCCAAATTTCATCTGTAGCATCATTGGGCTGGGAGAATTTTTTTTTCTCTTGTTAACGAAAGACGGCCTTTTAGTTTGGTGGTTATGGCAACTCATAGTTCCCGGGGGAACGGCTCCCGCCCATCGGGGCTTGAAGAAATAGATGGGCCTCATGATGCTTCCACGCAGAGCTGAAACCGACCCCACACGAGTACTAGTAAACCACCGCCCCCCCCCCCCCCCCTCCCCGCCCATCGGGACTTGAAGAAATACATGGGCTGCATGATGCTTCCACACAGAGCTGAAACCGAACCGCACACGAGTACTTGTAAACCGCTTAGATTTAAGCCTGCCCAGGCAAAGCGGTGCGAGTTGGCCTGTCCATGCTTATAACCCCTATAGGTTTCATTGGGCAACAGGGCTTGAGATGTCATTTCATCTCAATGTCGGGTAAAAGTCCCACAAAATTGGAAGCAACGTCTCCAAAATGACCTTCACAGTGTTGACGGGGACGTTAAACCTCAAATCAAACAAAAAAACTGGTAAACCGCTTAGAGGTTTTAAGCCTGCCCAGGCAAAGCGGTGCGAGTCGGCCCGCCCATGCTTATAAACCCTATTGTTTTATTGGGGGCAGGCAAAGCGGTGCGAGTCGGCCCGCCCATGCTTATAAACCCTATTGTTTTATTGGGCGACAGGGCTTGATATGTAATTTCATCTCAATATCGGTATAAAAGTCCCACAAACTTGGAAGCAACGTCTCCAAAATGTCCTATATACAGTGTTGACGGGGACGTTAAACCTCAAACTAAACAAACAAACATTTACTGCCAAGTCATTGCAGATATTTTGACAAAACTTTCATAGAAATATTCATGGAGTTAACTTCTCTCAGCCATATGATTTTTTGTCTACCTGGAGGGTCCCTTAGTTTGTGCCGGGGCCATGGCCACCCCCTATACTTCATAAAATGCAATATACCTCAGAAACCTTACAAATCCCCTCCCCTAAACCATATGTATTCTTGTTCCTTATGATAAGACACATTAAGTGACACCAACTTGGCGGTCCCCTGGGATGTGCCGGTGACTGCCCCCACCCACTCCACTTCATAAAATGCCATTTATCTCAGAAACCATTCAGATCCACACCCCTAAACCATATATATTTTCTTGTTCCTTATGATAAGACGCATTCAGTGACACCAACCTTGGGGTCCCCCGGGATGTGCCTGGTCATGCTCCACCAACTCCACTTCATAAAAGGCCGTATATCTCAGAAACCATTCAGAAACCCACCCCTAAACCACATATAGTCTTGTTTCTTCCGATAAGTCTCATTTAGTGACACCAACCTGGGGATCCCTCAGGATTTGCTTGGGTCACGCCCCACACCCTCACCTTCGTAAAAGGCTCAAAATCTCAGAAACCTTACAGATCCCTCCAACTAAACCATATATATTCGTGTCCCTTATGATAAGACGCGTTCAGTGATACCAACCTCGGGGATCCCCGGGATGTGCCGAGGCCATGCCCCATCCCCTCCATGCTGAAATTTGTTTTCTCTTCTTCTTCTTCTTCTTCTTCTTTTTCTTCTTCATCTTCTTCTTTTGCCCGCACCCATTGGGGCTTGAAGAAATAAATGGGCTGCATGATGTTTCCACGCTGAGTTGAAACCGACCACAGACGAGTACTGGTTAACCGCTCAGAGGATCTAAGCCTGTCCAGGTAAAGCGTAGCGAGTCGGACTGTCCATGCTAATAAACCCTATTGGTTTCATTGGGCGGCAGGGCTTGAGATGTAATTTCATCTCAATGTCGGGTAAAAGTCCCACAATATTGGAAGCAACGTCTCCAAAATGACATATACAGTGTTGAAGGGGACGTTAAACCTCAAATCAATCAAACACTATCTGTTAAAAAAAAACCAAGAACATTCTTTTCATTATTATGCTCAAAACATAGATATATCTAAGCGATCCTGACAAGTGCCCACAGTCTATGTTTTAGAGCATAAATAAGAAAAAACTATAAAAATATGTCAATACCACACAGATGCCTCCGCCCAGGGGCCTACCTCACCCCCGAAAAAATATGCTGCAACAACAGCTGTCATCAGACAGCATGAATCACCTGAAAAAGTTATTGTCGATTAAACTATTGAAAAATAACTATAATCATACCAAATATATTCTCAATCCATCAAATTGTTAACAAAATATGGGTTTTTAAAAACTTTAGATTTATTTTTTTTTAAGTCTACGACCTTGACCTTGAGATCATAAGGCATGGGCGGGATATGGCTGAATGAAACGTTTGACCTGTGTCTATCATGATTGCAAATATGAAGCATATCCATTATATGGTTTGGAAAATATGAGCTCTAATACATTTAACATTAAAATTTTCTAAGTATGTGACCTTGACCGTGTGGTCAGGAACAGGCATATGGCTGAATTAACCTTTGGACATGTAACTATCACCATAACATATATGAAACTAATCCGTTACATGGTTTAGAAAATATCAGCTCTTAACATTAAAATTAATAACTTTTATGTCTGTGACCTTCACCTAGAGGTCATGTGGTGGGTGGGGTATAGTTGAATATCACTAGGGACCTGTATCGTACCAAATATAAACACAATCCATCATATGGTTTGGCAAATATGAACTATTAAATTAACATTAAAAATATAGATTGTGGGTACTCGTAAGAACCCCCTATATATATATTGAGCAGAAATAAGAAAACTATCACAATTATTCATCTTTATATTTTCTCCTTTTTTTTCAGGCAATAAAATTTACTAAACTATATTTTTATAGGCGTGTTTTCGTGATGAAAACAAAAATAAGAATAACCCTTAATGTGTTTTTACTCGTCGCTAAAAATTCGATGACCTAGACTTGAAGTCTTAGGCGTGGGTGGGGTATTGCCCAATAAACCTTTGAACCTGTACTTATCACTATAACAAACTTAAACTTAAATCATATGGTTTGAAAAATATGAGCTCTTTAAATCTTTTAAAATTAAATAGTCTGTGACCTTGACCTTGAGGTAATGGGCATGGGGTGGGGGTGGGGGTGGGGCAGGGTATAGCTGAATAAAACTTTGGACCTAAGTATAAGCCAAACATGAACCAAATCTAGCGTAAAAGTTAAGGTTCAGTACCTGGTACAAATACCTTAACCTGAGTCTTTAACATTAAAAAAATCGGAGTCTTGGGCCTTAACCTTCTATTCATGGGTATGGGTGGGGGTATTGCTGAATAAAACCTTGGACCTGTATCTAGCATTATACCAAATATGAACCCAAGCCATCAAATTGTTTGGAAGATATAAGGTCTTAAATAATAAGGTTTGACCTGGTACAAATACCTTGACATGAGTCTTTAACATTAAAAAAATTCGAAGTCTTTGACCTTGATCTTGTGGTCGTGGGCATGGGTGGGGGTACTGCTGAATAAATCTTTGGACCTTAATCTATCATCATACCAAGTATGAATCAAATCCAACACAGGGTTTGGAAAATATTAATTCAGATTCCACCTGGTACAAATGCCTTAACTTGAGTCTAACATGATTACGTATGTTCACACATTCATACAAACGGACGTACATTGTTACTCACGTACCCACGGATGCACGTACGGACAACCGAAAAACTATATGCCCCCGGCATCATCCGATGCGGGGCGCATAAAAGAAAAAAAATCGCATTGTGTAATATGACGCTGAATAGTGTAATTTCTATCTATCTATCTATCTATCTATCTATCTATCTATCTATCTGTCTATCTGTCTATCTATCTATCTATCTATCTATCTATCTATCTATCTATCTATCTATCTATCTATCTATCTATCTATCTATCTATCTATCTATCTATCTATCCGATGCGGGGCGCATAAAAGAAAAAAATCGCAATGTGTTATTTGACGCTGAATAGTGTAATTTCTTTAGGTGCTATCTATCTATCTATCTATCTATCTATCTATCTATCTATCTATCTATCTATCTATCTATCTATC